>CM066329.1:89177344-91577344 GCA_033807585.1 Hydrophis major
ATCATCATCATCATCATCGCTTGTGCCACTTCAGCCTATAGGTAAAATGTCTAGAAAGAAACTATGCAGGATATAGGCACCATACATGGTGTTATATTTGTGTGAGAATGATTATTTTTTGTGTCATCAATTATTTTCTACTGCTGTGAAAGCTTTTTTTTTTTTTTTAAATGGAAATAGTATTCGGTTTGGGAAACCTATTCTAGCAGTGCTGCCTCTTATAATTTCAGGCTCCAAAACCTGCTTGGATAAAGTGGCTTAGTAGCCTGATAGCTTTTTATGCTGGCAGAATGGCTTTCCTGTGTTAATAATATTCACCGTCCCATGAACCCAAGCAAATGAGCCTTCTCCCCAAACCATTCATTTCATGTTGATGGCTTTGACCTCTCTTAAGCAGCAGCACTCTGGAAGCACCAATCTGAAATGCTTTAATGCGGAAATGTTATCAGAAGATTCATCAAAATCTCTACAATGAACATTTCAAAAGAAGCCTCAAACAGGAGGCAGAGGGTAAAGGCTGAACTCTTCTGCACCTGATTTGGAGAACTAAATGAAAACGCTTCCTGGCTCCAGACGATGGTACCAGCTCAACTTCTGCTAGAAGAAACAAGCCTTTTTTTCACAAAAGTACTGGGGAGTAAAGTGAGGAAGAAAGTTACTTCTAAGAAGATTTCTGTCCAGATGGTTTGGATGGCACATAGCTGAACCCCAGTGTCCTCCCAAAGATTCTGCCTTAATAACTCCAATATCAGCAGTTAAAACTGAAACAAGGTTTGGATTTGGTTCTCACTTTGCTGACAGAAAACTTAGCTATTATCCTGGATTTTTCACCCCACAATGGATCTTGAATTCTGGTTGGGCATTAATTGACCTACAATATTTATTTCACTTTTTCGTGAACTTTTGTGACTACTGTGTCTCATTTCTTAATCACATTTTTCAGCTAATTACAAGTAGATTCTGTTCTCAGATGATGTTCCTGCAGCAGGCCCAGCCATCGGAAAGGTCTTTCAGGTGCGGTAAATATAATTACTAACAATTGCTAGACTAAAGAGAATTGTTATATTATTATCTGTTCACAATCATGTGAAGACACGGGGGCCAGTTCATTAGCAAGTGTTGGCTCATTATACATCTCAAGTTCTAAGATGTCACAATTGGCTTAGTATGTATACAGATTCAAGCAGTGCTCTTGCAATTGATAGGTGGAAATTTTGTCCATTTACATATTTTCTAAAGTGCTATCCAAGATTTTTTGGTATAGCATCCAGTGTTCTGGTAACTAGTTCAGCGATCATAGCTGATTAGTGCCATAATCTTTCAATTTCAATGTTTAGATCTTGATACTTTGTGATCTTCTCCAATTTTTTATATTTTATTTTACTAATCTTTAGTATTTGTAGGCAAGCATATTATTAGCCCCATTTCCCAGGATTGTCCCTTTTAAAATTAGATTGATGTATTAATTAATTATTTTAATTTCTTAAATAATTAATTAAATCAGCTAGCATTATTATTCTAGTTCTGGTAACTACAAATAAAGGGAAAAATGTGGGGCTGACACAGGAACCTTCTTTCAGCAACGTTACAAGGGAAAGTGATTAAAAACAGGCAGTCACAACTCTACAGTAAAAATGCTGCCCGCTTATATAATGATATAGATACAAAAAGAACAAAGTTACAGTTGTGACACTGTGAGATCTGCCTATTTTTATCCCTTCTTGCCTGTTTTTATCCATTCTATGGAAATTGCTGCCTTTTCACTTGCTGTCTGAAATTGTACAGTCAGTTCTACTTGATCACTCTTTGACATGTGTAAATCAAAGCAAATTGGTCTAGTTTGAGTGGGAATATCCTGAAGAAAGAAAATAATAAAAAGATGAGAAATCAATGTTGTTTTAAGATGAAGAATATATTCATGGATCTCTCAGGGATCAGTTGTCAGATAGATTTCCTTGTAAAGTGTGAAGAAAATAACTGATTGATGTGGAAATAGAGTTACCAGATGTCCAGAGAATGGAGAACATCTTCCCTATCTAGAAGGCCTTAAAATCAAACATTGTCTGTCTTTTTGAGTATCTCAAATGATCTCTTCCTGAAAAATTTTTCTGTGGTACGTTATTACCCTAACAAATGTGAAGCACAAGTTAATAAATGCAGCTCTGTGACCTTCATTAGTTGATTAGTACCCTCTACCTGCAATCTGAAATTGACAAGACCTTAACCAGTTATGAGTTGAAGCCTTTTGAATAACTAGACACCTGATGCTAGAAAAAGTAAAAGAATATATCCTTTTTTCCTTCCTTTGTCTTCCTTTGTCTTCCTTTCCAATTGTCTGTATCATTCTTTGTTCATTTTATTATTTTGTATCCCTAAGTGGAAGAAACCACCATGCAACCCAAAGGAAGTATTATAGTGTATGCTGCCAACCTTTCAACATCTGTCCTGAAAAATTACATCATTGATAGCAAAGCACCTGGATGTAGGCTGTGGTTAATAACCATGTTTTTCCCTTATGGTTCTTCATTATGTAAAAATTTGGTACTCAGCTCTTTTGATAAACTGCAGATATCCAAACTATGAAGAATACAGATATCCCCTTTTCATGGATTCTTTGTTCATTTTAAACTTTGACCCTAGCACTAAGCAACGTGTTTATGCTTTAAGATCCCATTAAATAAAAGTATGTGGGGGAGTAGAAATGGCATGGTGGTCTAGAGGTGAAGATCCTTGTCTCCCACTCAGAAGGCTGAGGGTTCAATCCTAGGCAGATACATATGTTTCTCTATCAGGCACAAAAAGATAATATCTGCTGCAAATTCTACATGGGCATCAGGAAGGGCATCTGGCCAGTAAACTCTCAGTCACCCTGGCTCCACCCCAATAAAAGGGAATAATAGGGTCCTAAAAGAGAAAATAAATAAATAAATAAATAAATAAAAGCAGAAAACGTGGCATCAAGAACCAATGCTAACAGAAGGGGTCCTTCCAAATATTAATACTCTACAATTTGCAGACATCAAAACATACACAGCAATACAGGCAAAAGATCTGAAGGCAATACATTTTCACAAGTTCCACCTCCTCCCATCTGTCTGCATTGGAGAAAAAAAATATGTGGAATCTAACAGGTTGCCATACATAGTGTAGAGAGGTTTTTTTAAAAGAGGAATGGACTAATAACA
The DNA here is from genome assembly GCA_033807585.1 of Hydrophis major. Classification (NCBI taxonomy): domain Eukaryota; kingdom Metazoa; phylum Chordata; class Lepidosauria; order Squamata; family Elapidae; genus Hydrophis; species Hydrophis major. Next base: position 89,180,530 of record CM066329.1, read on the forward strand.
AGCTCTTGTTTCAAAAGGATGAGATACATGGACTGATCATGAATGAATGCTATCTGGCAAGTGCTGATAATAGTAGTACAGAGGGAATTGGTGTCTGAATTGATGTGTTTTGGGGAAAAGTCAGGTTGGAACTTTAAAATCGGTTGTGTTTGTGTATGCTTCAGAGAGGAAGGGGAGGGGAAGGGAAAGATGGGGAAGAAAGGGGAGAGAATGGAAAACCAATGTTTTAAGAAAGTATGCACAAAACTGGCCTTAGTTACCCCTTTCACTGAAATGAATTTGAACTAAGGGGTTATTTTGTTTTTCACATAGGTACATTGCACATTGGATGATTTGTCTATGACATAAATGAAGCACACACAAATCTCAGGCTTACATATCATTAAGTTCAACATCATTCAGTAGAAAAAAATACAGGAAAATTCAGAAAATATTTGGGAAACAAATATTTTTCATAGAATGGAAGACAGACATAAAAGATCCAAATACATTAGAATGATGTGAACCTTCAAAGCAGTCATTTCATTCAAAGAAGATTAAAGTGAATCACCCACTTTTAATCAAATCTTTGAATCTTCAAATTGATTTGAGGCATCAGATAAAATCAGGCTTTGATCTGAACTGCTTTGGAAAGATTCAGCAATGATTCCAATATATATACATATACATATACGGATCTTTGGTTATTCGGGTTTTCTCCCGCGTAAAATTGGAAGTATCTAGGCAACGTTTCGATGGAGTCTCATTCATCATCTTCAGGCTTGGTCTTCAGCTCTATGCTTCTCAGAGTGATGTGAGCTTGCAGCTGCTTCTTCCTTTTAACTGCTAGTGGGGGTGTGACCTGATTGGGTGGGGGCTTGGCTGTGTTCTGATTGGGAGGGGGTGTGTTCTCATTGGTTGGGGGTTTGGCTGTGTTCTGATTGGCTGGAGGCGTGTTCTGTTCAGGTGGGGGCTTGGTTGTGCTCAGGTTAGTCTTAGTTGCTGGAGGATTTGAGCTGGTGAGCTGTGATCTTGCTGTTTGGCTTCGAGTTCGTGGTCGTGCTGCATCTTCATGGTGGGGGTCAGTTCGCGTCATGTATGGCTCAGAGGGGTTAGAAGTGGGTAGTGATGCAGCTGCAGTGCGGCTTCTGGTCCATGGTCGTGTCTCATCTTCTGTGTGGGTGTGAGTCTGCTTTCTACATGGAAGTGTGGTGGTGGCATCTTGTGTGGCTCTCAGGGGTGTGGGTCTGGTGTCATTCTTCATGTTAGGTACTCGTCTGTTCATGAAGGCGGGTTTCCAAATGGCTGGTAGGCGGGAGGTATCATCTCATTTATTCATGCTGTGTTGGCGTTTTTCTATCTCTATGGCTTCTTTGATTATTCTGCTGCTGAAGTGTTCAGTTTTGGCGGTAGTTCTGGTATTTTTAAAGTCAATCTCATGTCCTGTGGCTTTGAGGTGTTGGACCAGGGAAGAGGTCGGTTCTTCCTTTTTGATTGAGTTCTTATGTTCTTCAATGCGTGCACCTATTCTTCTGTTAGTTTGTCCAATGTATGTGGTGGGGCAGGCAGTGCAAGGGATTTCGTATACTCCTTGATTTTCTAACTCGATTCTGTCCTTAGGGTTTCTTAGGATGGTGGATATCTTTCTGTTTGTGCAGAATGCTGTCTTAATGTTGTGTTTTTGGAGAATCTTGCTGATTTTGTCTGTAGTGCCTTTTATATATGGGAGGAGGGCTTTGCCATTCTCTTGTTCTTTGTCTTGGATTTTGGCTGGGGTTTCTTTTTGGATTAGGTGGGTGATCTTCTTTCTTTGGAATCCATTGGCTGTCAGCATGCCGGTGAGAGTGTGTAGTTCGGTCTCTAGGTGTTGTTCGTCGGCTAAGCATTTTGTTCTGGAGATGTCTGTCTTGGCTACGGAATTGATCTGTGCTGGGTGGTGGTGTGAGAGTGCGTGTGGAGAGCGGTTTGTATGTGTTTTCTTCTGGTAGATGGTGTGTCCTAGGGAGCCATTGGATTTTTTGTATACCAAGACATCTAGGAAGGGAAGTTGGTTGTTAGCTTCTGTTTCCATGGTGAATTGTATTTTGGGGTGTTGGCTGTTGAGGTGTGTGAGGAAGTTGTTCAGTTTTTCTTTCCCGTGTGGCCAGATTATGAAGGTGTCATCTACGTATCTGAGCCAGAGTTTGGGTTTGTGATCATATTTTTCTACAGCTTGTGTTTCAAAGTGTTCCATGTAGAGGTTAGTGATGACAGGTGAGAGGGGTGATCCCATGGGTGCTCCTTCTATTTGTTTGTATTTTTGTCCGTTGTAGGTGAAGTATGTAATGTGTGATCAGAGCTGCTGTCTCTCTATAAATACTGGTGGAGGAGGGCTGGTGTGCTGGGTTGGTTGGCTGTGCTGCTGTCTCTTGATTGGTTGATGGAGTTGATGTTGGTATAATGGACTGTGTGATGGCCTTGTGAGTTTTGTTGTGGAGATACCCTGGATCTTGTGCTTTAATCTCCTGGGTTGTTTGTGTTTTGATCTCTTTTCCATTAGCCTCCTGTGTTGTAATGGCTTGGGTAATGGGTTGTGTGGTGACCTTGTGAGTTTTATTGCTGTGGTATCCTTGGTCTTGTGCTGTGATTTCCTGGGTCATTTGCTGTGTTGCAACTTCTTGAGTTCTTGTGGTGTAATTTCCTGAGTTTTCTGATGTGATATCCTGAGCGGGTGGCTGTGATGTAGCATTCTGGGTTTTGGTCTGGCTTCGAGTTTGGGGTCTGGGTCTGTGTTCTTGGTGTGTGTCAGCTTGTTTGGTTTTGGGGTCAGGGGGTGCGACAGCTGGCAAAGCAGCTGTGGTCTGGTTTCTGGATGGTGGCTGTCCTTTGTTTATAGGATGGGTTTGGGCCTGGATCTGATGAGGGGATTGGCGGTGGTGTCCTGTGTTGTTTTGGGTCTGGTGTTGGTTTTTGTGGCTGGGAGGCTAGGAGGTTTGTTGGTAAGGGCTAGTTTCCAGATGTCTGGTAGGTGGGAGGTATCGTCCCATTTATTCATGAAAATATTGATTGGACTCTTAGTCTGTGTTGTAATACCACTGCATGGTCATGTGAATGATGGCAAAAATGACAAAGCCGACAAGTCTATTTGTTTTATGACTTCTGTCATAACTGAACAATCAAATATCTACCTTAGGAAAATCTTCCTATCACAGAAACTATTGATCAAATCTGTATCAATGTTTTGAGTGGGTGCTCTTGTGCAGCAATACCTCTAGGAAAAAAAGGAAAAAAAAGACTGAAGAAACAAGAATAGATGATAATAGATAGAAAGAGGGTCTAAGGGTTCAGAATTTTAATATCTACCATGGCTCCTATTGGCCCCGGCAGACCTCAAGCACTCAGCAAATCTCTCTAGGAATCAAAGACAGTTCAACTGCCAAGTTGTGAAGTATTAGGAATGAGCAAAGAATTATGGGATGGGATGGAAAAATGCATAGTAAAGAGCAGATCCATAAAATGTCTCTTGTTTAGGTACTCTATTCATTTGATAACCCCCTCCTCCCCCCAAGATGTGGCATGTAATCAGATGCTGAAAACAGTAACATGGATTTATGGCTCTAAACAGGAAAATAAATGTCTATTGGTAGGAGACATTCTCGGTGTCCTGGCTATAAATCTTATATACATAAACCGATATCTCCCAAGATTATAGAGATTAATCTATTTCTTGGTAAAATAGAGAGTTTGATCTGAAATTAATTTTAAACTAATTAAAATTCTTGTTTAGGTAAATGTTCTTATATTTTGATGCATATGTTATTTCTGAACATTTTTATATATTTGTGTCTGTGTGTGTATGTAACAGAGAACATTTTCATTCTAGGATGCCTGTCACTTTCTGGTAATTATCTCCCCGATACATCAGTCCTTTCAAACTGTTAATTCAATTTTGTGAACATAGTTAATGTGGCGGTCTATGCAGTATAAGTATGTTTGTACTGTCAAAAGCTTATTAACATTATTAACAAAATAACCTCCCCTCCATTCTGTATGGCTCTGTACAGAATTATTAATATGGAAATTATATACACCTGAAATATTACTTTTCAGTAGGTAGGTTTGCATGTACCAAATAGATCATATTTAGAGTAATTGGTGCATCTGTGACTAAGTCATTTTCTTTCCTTGTACTGCAATAACATTCTTTGATACGACCCTTCATTTCCATCTTTAAAGTGGGTGCAATTCTTTACATGAATAAAATTATCCTGCCTCAATCTGCTGATATGCCGCCTACACCAAAAATATCTATCCATTATCACATATTTGTCAAGTTTAATTCTATTGAACATTTTTTTTTAAGTGGGGAAAAAATTAAATGGTGAAAAACATTCCACCTGATAGATTAGTGATGGGCTCAGTGTTTCAAAAATTTGGGAAATGTTTAACTTGACTCTACTTCTCTCTCTCTCTCTCTCTCTCCCCCCCCCCAGACACAAACACATACTTCGAATAAAAGAGACATAATTCTTTAGACATTCATTTATTTTAAAAAACCCAGCCTAATCATATTTATGATTGAGTCTTTTTGAGACTTTCAAGAAGAGATTGGACTGCCATTGTCAGAAATGGTGTAGGGTCTCCTGCTTGGGCGGGGTGTGTGGACTAGATGATCTACAAGGTCCCTTCCAACTCTGATTATCTGTTATCTGTTATGATCTCCAGCATCTATTGTGCCCTACTTACAGTACATTCAAGCTATGTTCTTTTTCTATTGACAGGTCTCTGCAGGTTGCATGAGCCCTTCATTCCTGAAGTGGCTTTCAGAAGACTTTCTGTCGTGTCCGCAAAAAGACGCTCTGAGTCGGTGACTATCATTCAAGCTCTTTATTAAACAGTTGTGAACCGAACCGGCGAAAAGGAAAAAGCCCGCGGCTTTTATCCTTTTCGCTGCGGCGGCCACGGCCAATGGCAGCGATTCAAGTCTCCCGCTCTTGGAGTGAGCCAATCGCGGGAGACTTCAATCGGGCCAATCAGCGCGGCTCGCCTGGCCAATCAGAAATCCCCGCGCCTTAGCCAATCAAGGCGCGGGGATTTCGAGTATGCAAATTCAGGACAGAACACCCCTCCCCTCTTGGTATGGTCCATCACGTAGCGTAGTCACGCAGGTAGGCGGGGCTCCGTCTAGCCCTAGTTGACCTGCGCAACTCAGTTGCAAGCTGTATCTCGGCCGGAGTGGTCATCTTTTTGGCTGCTCCTCCCTCTGTGTGAACCGGCTGGATGATCGGGCCGGTTCGTTCTCCGTGGCTCCCGCCTGGGCCTACCGGGTCAGTTGAGCTACGGGTTTCGCCGCTCCCGCTTGGTTTCTCCGAGTCGGTTGAGCTGGCCAGGTGGTTCTTCTCTGGTGGGGACTCGCGATGGCTGCGTTCCGGTGAGTACTTTTGGATTTTTTCCTGCGCTACTTTATTCGGGTATTCCCTCCCCCCTTGGTTCGAGTCTTGGGGGTTGAGGTCTGTTGCCGTTCGTGACCTGAGCTGGTCGATGTGTCGTTTCCAGGCTCGCCCGTCGGTGGTTTGGAGCCGGTACAACCGTGGACCTGTGATTTGAGTGATGACGGCTGGGATCCATAGGGGGTCCCCCGTCAGGTTTTTTGCGTAGACTAAGTCACCGGGGGCAAATGTCCGGTATTTGGAACTGGAGTCTGGGGGCCGCTCCGGGTTGTATGTTGGGTGTAACCTGTCGAGTGGGGACCTCAGCTTCCTGCCCATTAGTAATTCGGCTGGGCTTTTGTTGGTAGTGGTGTTCGGGGTGATGTGTTGTATGAAGAGGAGTTTATTGATTTTGTCGTTGATCTCCCCGTGGTCCATTTTCCGGAGGGTTTTTTTTGTAAACTGTACCATCCGTTCCGCCCTACCGTTCGCCGCCGGATGCGCCGGTGCTGTTAATGCGTGGCGGATGCCTCTCTCCGCCAAGAACCTCTCAAAATCGAGGGAAGTAAACTGGGGCCCGTTGTCTGAGACGACGACGTCTGGGAGGCCGTGCGTGGAAAACAGTTTACACAGTTCTTTGATGACGGCCTCCGTGGTAGTGGATTTCATGTCGCTTACCTCCAACCAATTGGAGTAAGCGTCAACTGTGATCAGAAAAGTATGCCCATTCGTTGGACCAGCAAAGTCTAAATGGATTCTGGACCAGGGCCCCCTTGGTGTTTCCCAGTCCCGGATGGGTGCTGCGGGTGGGCTGGGTCTGGTCTCCTGGCAACGATGGCATTTAGCGACCCACGCCTCAATCTGTTTGTCCATCCCTGGCCACCAAGCGTAACTCCTGGCCAGGGCTTTAGTCCTGACGATGCCAGGATGACCTTCATGCAGCATCTCTAAGACCCTCCCTTGCAATCTGTCCGGGATGACCACCCTGTCACCCCACAAAATACATCCTTTAAGCAGTGAGAGTTCAGTCTGGTGGTTTCTGAATGTTTTAATGGATTCGTCATTGTCCCTTTCAGGCCAACCTTTTTCTAGCCAGTGTAGGATTCGCGCCAGACGCCTATCCTTAATGGTCTCCCTGGCAATGTCCGATGCGGTAATGGGTAGGTTCTCGATGCTAAGGGTGTTTGTTGTTGGTGCTGGGTCAGGATCAGAGTCTGGTAAGGGCGAACGGCTTAAGGCGTCCGCGTGCGAAATTTTCTTACCTGGCTTGTGTAACAGTTCGTAGCTGTAGGCTGCCAGGAACTCGGACCACCTTGTCATCCGGGGTGATAAAATGTTCGGGGTGGCTCGGTTTCCAGCGAGGATGCCCAGCAATGGCTTTTGATCTGTCACAATGGTGAACGGGCGGCCATACAGGTATTCGTGGAATCGCTTAACGGCGGCAACTATAGCCAAAGCTTCTTTGTCCAGCTGGCTATAGTTCCGCTCCGGTTTAGTCAGAGTCCTGGAGAAAAAAGCGATGGGTGCTTCTCTTTTGTCGGGGAGGGTATGGCTGAGGACAGCGCCGATGCCGAAAGGTGATGCGTCGCAAGTGACAGCTAAGGGCAAGGTTTCGCTGAATTGAATCAGGACGGCGTCGGAGGTGAGGAGGTCTTTGGTTTTTTGAAAGGCGGCTTGCTCTCATCTCCCCCAAGTCCAGGTTGCCGCCTTATCCAGGAGTCTATGCAAAGGCTCCGCCGCCGTAGCCTTTTGGGGTAGGAAAACATTATAAAAATTCAGCAACCCTAAGAACGCTTGTAGTTCCGTTTTAGACTTTGGGGTGGGGGCTTCTTTGATGGCTTTCACTTTTTTAATTGTAGGGTGAATGCCATGCCGGTCTAGAAGGTAGCCCAAGAATTCCACTTGCTCTGTGCATAGTTGGCATTTTTCTCGTTTAACTTTAAGTCCCGTCACTTTAAATTTTGTTAAGACCTGTCTGAGTCGGTTTTCTAATTCGGCTTCGTTTGGCGCCGCCACTAATACGTCATCAAAATAGGGCACCACCCCCTCGATGCCCTGTAGTAAACGTTCCATCAGGCTTTGAAAGATGCCTGGTGCCACGCTGACTCCGAATTGGAGTCGGTTACACTTGAAGGCCCCCCGATGGGTCACGATGGTCTGGGCTTCCGCCGTTTTCTCATCTACTGGCAACTGCTGATATGCTTGGGCGAGATCGAGCTTGGCAAAGACCTTGCCCCCTCCCAGTGAGTGCAGCAGATGTTGCACGATTGGGACTGGGTAGGCGCTTTGTTGTAATGCGCCATTTAGGGTGGCCTTATAGTCCTTGCAAATTCTCACGGACCTGTCTGGCTTGACTGGGGTCACTATAGGGGTCTCCCATCGGGCATGGTCTATTGGCTGCAACACCCCCTGTTTGACGAGCTTGTCGATCTGCTCGTCAATTTTAGGCTTCAGGGCGAATGGTACCCTCCTAGGTTTAAGCCGCTTGGGGGGAACCTTTGGGTCTAGGTCAAACGAGATAAGGGGCCCCTGGTACTTGCCCAAGCTTCCATCGAAGACCTCCTGGAACTCCTGGGCTAGCCGCTGTTCCCAACCGTCGTCGGCGACGTGGTTGACTCCTGTCAGCGCGATGTCAAGCGGGGCGAACCATTGTAAACCCAGTAGGCTTGGGCGGTCGCGATCGATGATAGTGAGTGGCAGTTGTTCGGTGCGGCCCTTGTAGGTTACATTAAAGCTCTTGGTGCCCACTACCGGGACGCGATTCCCTTGGTAGTCTTTTATAATGATTTTTTGGGTATGAATGTTCCTCTTATGGAGGGTGGGTACTAGCCGTTTAATCTCGCGCCATGCAATCATGGAGAGGTAGGACCCGGAGTCCACTTCCATCTTGCATGGTTGGCCTTCAATATGGACTTCTATGTGTACCTTTCTGGCGCCGTCGGAGATGGCGTGGCCGATGGTCACCGTCTGGTGTGTCTCTTCCTTTCGCCGACCGTCGCCGCCTCTTGAAGATCGTTGGGCACGGTCCCACCGACCGTCCGGTTGGCGCTCTCTGGTCCTGGGCGGGGGGCTTTCCTTCTTCCGGTCATGTTGTTCCCATTTGGGCAGGCTGCGGGTCTTCTTTTGGCGGCAAACTCGAGCGATGTGACCCCGTCGTTCACAATGCCTACAGATAGAGTAAAAAAATCAGCATTCTGACCTGGGGTGGTCGCCGCCGCACCCGGCACAGTTAGTCCTCGACCTACGACCTCTTCGATTCCGTTGGTCGCCGCGTCCCGTCTGCACGCGATGTATGTCCTCCTCGTCTTCCGACGTGCTGGAGGTTGACTGGAATTCTCCGTAGTGTGCGGTTGATTCGCTTCTAGGGTCGGCCGACCTTGCCGGGTTGTTGTTTCCGCCCTTTGCGTCAGATCTTCGCATGCTGTCAGCAGACGAGCGGGTTGCTTCTGCGGCTGCGGCTGCGGTGAGGGCATCTGCTAGGCTGATGTCGCCCTTGGCCATAAGCCGGCTCTGGAGTGTAGGGTCCCATAGGCCGAGCACGAATCGGTCTCTTATGAGGCTGTTCAGACCTTCAAACTCGCAGAGTCCTCCTAGGCGCCGCAGCTCGGCGACGAAGTCGCTCAATTTTTCGTCTGGTTTCTGATTTCGGCGGTAAAACTCGTTGCGCCGTATTAGGATGGGGACCTCGGGGGCGTAATGGCGCCGCAGTATAGGTTCGAGGACGTCCCAGTCCATGGCGGTTGCGTCTGCCGGCTTGGCCAATGCTTTGGCCATCTGGAAGACCTCTGGTCTGCAGTGAGTAAGGAAGACGGCGCGTTTTAGCGGGCCCGGGGCGTCCTTCTTTCCGGCGCATTCAAGGTACATACGGAACCGGTCTGAGTACGATTCCCAGTCCTCGGTGGCGGGGTTGAAGGGGGCAGGCGGTGCGATCTTCGCCATCTCTTGCGCTGGAACTGGCTCTTGTTGGACACGGGGTTCGGTTCAGGGTCGGGATCCCACCCTCGTCGCCAGTGTCGTGTCCGCAAAAAGACGCTCTGAGTTGGTGACTATCATTCAAGCTCTTTATTAAACAGTTGTGAACCGAACCGGCGAAAAGGAAAAAGCCCGCGGCTTTTATCGTTTTCGCTGCGGCGGCCGCAGCCAATGGCAGCGATTCAAGTCTCCCGCTCTTGGAGTGAGCCAATCGCGGGAGACTTCAATCGGGCCAATCAGCGCGGCTCGCCTGGCCAATCAGAAATCCCCGTGCCTTAGCCAATCAAGGCGCGGGGATTTTGAGTATGCAAATTCAGGACAGAACACTTTCCATGGCTTCTGCAGCCTTCAAAAACCGCACAAAAGCATGCCCCATTCTTGGACTATATTCAGAGGCTTCAAGGGCTGCATGAGAGCATACATTCTTTTTCTTTTATGGAATACCATGATGAATTTTCCATACTTGCAACCCAACCATGTCAGTCTATAAGTTGTTACAAAATGTGTCTGATGGAGAAAAAGCATTTATTTCCAAGGCTTGACAAGAATTTAGAAAGTTAGAAAAACTGTGAAGGGGGGTTAGGCCTAATGGAGAAAGTCAAATATAGCATTACAGTCACTAATATTGACCTACATACTTCCTAGAAATTTCATCTTCTATGAAACCTACTCCAATTCTTCTTCTTTGTTTAATATTACCTTTTTAAAAAAGAAACAGGAGCTACAATTCAGCACTGAAAGTGGTGAACTACGACAAAATCATAATTTTTTTTTTGCCTAGAACAAGTCTAATTAATATTTTTAGGGAACAATAAATTAACGGTTGGCTATTGCCAATTATTTTGCTTGGAAATCTGCTTGCCTTCTCAAGACAAAAGAAAACAATAACCTAGGATGATAGGGAACATTTTGGGGACCCAGACCATTAAATCCATTAATTAAATTAAATTAAATTAGATTTTGCAGTAACTTTCCCCTGTCATGCCCAACAAGCCACAGAACCAGTAGTAATAAATTTTGAATCCTACCACTGACTGTACTGAATATAACACTGTACTGCAAATCAGGGCATACAAAACCTTCACCAGACCAATTCTCGAATATAGTTCATCTGCCTGAATTCCACACTGTATAACGGATTTTAATACAATTGAACGAGTCCAGAGATATTTCATGAGAAGAGTAGTCCACTCCTCAGCTCACAATAGAATACCTTATGCCACCAGTCTTTATATTTTGGACCTAGACAACTTAGAACTATGCTACCTATGATCTGACCTAAGCAGAAGTGGTATTCAGCAGGTTCTGACTAGTTCTGGAGAACAAGTAGCAGAAATTTCGAATAGTTCGGAGAACAGGCAAATCCCACCTCTGACTGGAGATTTTACAGTATCCTTCCCCTGCCATGCCCACCAAGCCATGCCTACAGAACTGGTAGTAAAAAAAATTGAATCCCACCACTGATCTGTACTCTAGAGATAAACAGCCATAGTAAGATGGATTTTGTTCTTTAGAAGCTTCTCCAAGCATTTTCAAAGAAGAGCTGCATTTGCAGTATTATTGAAACTAAATACCCCTTTGGCACTTCGTACAGCATTAATACTTATTTAAAAAATCAAAAATTCCATGCAAGCTTCTCCCGGCTAAGGATATACTGCAATGCAGCATAAGAATTACCAATCTTATAATGGTAGCTGTCAGTTATTATTTTTTAAATGATACATTTGATAACAACAGATCTGGTATAATGAAACATGGTGATATTTCATGTTTACATCAACTTGTAATATATCTACATATTTTAGCCCCTAAGCAATCAACATCTAATAAAATACATGAAATAGGAAGCTCCCATTGATTCTCTACATTTTAGATCTGAAATCTTATTAAGGCACATGATGTTCCATTTGTAAGCCATTTATGGCTTTCTGATAAATGAATAAGTTTGCTTATGATTAGAATCCATAGGCTTTTCTCTGTACCCTGGAGATAAGCAGCTATAGCAAGATGGAGACAAATATTGACAAAAATCAGATAAAACATTTGTAATAATGAAAAATAATTGAATGCTATTTTTAAAAACCACAATCAAAATGGACACATTTTGCTTATGAAAATGTTGAGCCTTTGGGAAAAATAAATTACTCCGCTTCTACTTTAGAAATTCTATGTATTCATGATTGAAATTTAAATAATGAAAATCTGTTAGAGTAGGCTAGCAACTTTTAAGTTTTGATTTGTTTTGCTGAATATTATTCATGGCAAAGTTAGTAATTACTATCTGTACTGAAGTTCTTAAAAACATGTTTCAAAAGTTGTGACTCACAGATAAACTATATATATTTTGTACATATCTGCTGACCACCACAAAGCCAGATTCAGAAATCAGGTTCATATTTGACAGCTGCTTAAGTCTTCTTTACTTTACAGTCTCCTTTACAGTGTTCAATTCTTAATAAACTATTGACTAGGACTATAACCTTGTCTATCTAGACCAGGGGTGTCAAACTGGCGGGTCCACATGCTGGATGTATCACACTCAGGCCACATCCACGTCATAATACATAACATGATATCGCATGACACAATCAAATTTGACATCCATGGTCTAGATCAATATACTTGAGGTTGTGCTTTTCCTCCCATTTTTCTTATTAAATAAATATTTGTCTAATGTTTCATAATAATATTAGCACCTAATTACATTCACTTGTAAGGATACAAGGTGTTTCTATAAACAGAAATAGCTCCCGGTCTTTTCAGGTTTCCTTAACTATCATAATATTAATATTAGCATTTAGATGCTGCCTAGAGAATGGTCAGATAAGAGACAGCATAACCCTAACTTAAAGCAAGGGGCTCAGAAGGTCCCCTTCATAGTATCTTACACTGAAAAGGAAATGATTGGATAATTGTACTTTCAGACTTACAAGTTTCTGTTAATGTAACTTCACAATAAAGTAGATTTGGCTTATCTGGTCATGTTTCCTGTCTAGTCTATGTGGTAAGGCTGACAAATAGGGTAAAAAAGAAATCCTCAAGTTGGTAGTTCCCAACTTGACATTTTTAAGTCATCAAGTATCCCCCCCCCCAAATAAAAAAACAATTCTTCATGTTTATGGAAGAAAGCAAAAGAACTCTCATTGTTGATATTGACTGAAGGGAAAATGTATGATTTATCCAATCTTTTAAATGTTAGGGACAGTAATTGAGCTTTCAGGACTATGGTGGGCAGAGGAGGTATGTACTACTTCTCAAAAAATGGGTGTAGTAAAAATAAAAACTTGCTTATGCTTTATTTTATCTATTTTTATACTTTCAGTGTAAAGCCCTACTTTCTTTCCATAAGGCATTCTTATTAAATGCCATTTATATGATTAGTTTGTACATTAAAAGTAATAATAAAGAACCAGCTTTGGAAGGAGCTCAGAGTGCGGGATAGAATATATATGGCTTTAAATGACTTTCTTGTGACATGATATTTATTCATGATGATTCTTGATGATACAAATTCATGATGATATATACATTTTTACTGATTTTAAAAATGCATAGATTAAGGTGGGAAAACCATAGTATGGATTTAGGAATGAAAATAAATGTGATAACAAAAATGTGTACTTTTTGTCCTATTCCATCATCTCTCTTACCATGTCCTTCTGTTTCCTAGTTTAATACTGGTCTGATAACATATCATTTTGTTGGGTAGTTTTCTTCAAACAAAACTTATTTTGCTGTGTTTGGCAGCCCAGAAGCCTCAAAGAAAAATGGCTTCCAGTGTTTTCTTTTCAGTGCCTTGAAATACATTTTCCTACAATTACTTTGCAGAACCTCTGACTAAAATCCTTTTTCAGAGCCCTACAAGACAGACAGTACCTCAATTTTTCCCATCAGGAGCTGACATGTAATGCATTGTGGAAATGAGGCATAGGAACTGCATTTTATTTTTCCTATTTTTTTTCCGATGCTGGCTCTAGGAAATGGTTTCCATTAGTAAAGGCAATCTTACAAGAAAGAGAAAACAGAAAATAATCACAGCACGATGGTTCTGGATGTGATTGTTCTACTGGGGTAATTACAGCTGTAATCTTATGCACTAGTATATTTTATTTTATCATTACCTCGGCCAGAAATATGATCACTCAGCCTAAGCATTTTAATCATCAAGGAGTTCATGTCACTAAGAGTATAATAGAAAAGAATAGTGTGACATATAAAGTGCATTTCTCTTTGCCTAGAGTGACATTGGCATATTTAACACACACACACACACACACATCACCACCACCACCACCACCACTGGTCATGTCTCAGAATTTTTAATTGAAGGGAAAATAAATGATGAAAGCACCACAACAACTTTCTGGAATCTGGTGCTCTGTAGATATATAGGAATTGCAGTACCTATTGAAATACTCACTCAGTTCATGGCTAGAACTCCTCCTGTCTGAGCTGACAAAGGTTGTTTTATTTTGACTTGGAAGATTTAGTCTTTATGAATCTTCTTGGTTCATCACAATAAGCAGGATGATATTCAGGAAGTTGGTAATGCAAATCTGAGAGAAAGAATTGATCCAACTATTTGGAAGAAGTATTTGGGAAGCAGCTCATGAAGAAACCTACCATGGATCCAGAATCCTTGATTATTGACTTCTAGAACCTTTCTTCAAAAATTGTATGCTAAACTAATAGAGACATTTTTGATATGAGCATCTATATTAATTTCAACTGAGATTCAAGTTTGATTTTGTCATTATGATTGCACAGATCACTCTGATGGCCAGTCTTCTTCTGGATACGCCATCAAAGGTTGGAAAGTGGAAGCAGTTGCTCCATTCCAATGTGGAAACTTTAGTCTAGAAGGTAGTACTTGGGGAATTCTGTTAATTACATATATATTGTGCAACTTCAGAAATTAGCTGTATCTGTAATGATTTCCAACATCCAGAGAAAGGGCTGATTAAAGTAAACCAGAATCTTGAAATGAAGTGTTATCAGTTTGTGAATGACATCCACTTCTACTTTTTTAAATCAAACTGATTTGATTGCATGGAAGTCCTAAATTATTGTCTACCAGTGGAAATGGACTGAACAAAGGTCAATAAAATGATGTTCATCTCATAAGTTACTGTATAAGAAAGCTTTATTGTCCAAAAGAAAAAGAAAAAAATTATTTTGCATTCTTTCTAAATTAATACATTCATATTTTGTCTATGTTCATTTTATTATTTTTATTTTTGTTATACAGATTAATTCCATAGCACAATTGTTTTTATGAACTTAAAATCATGCATCAGCTATAATTTTATGTGTATAGAGAGATCTCATTTTCAGTGATCAATGAACCTACGGGTTAATTTAGAATAATCTACAGTTAACGCACTGTACTTCAGACTTTCTTTGGAGATAATTAAAAAAGTTCAGCTACTTCAAAATACTCCATCAAATTAAATCATCCAATGAATTTACAAAGAGACTTTTGATGTCCTTGAAAGATTCAGTGGATATTTCTTGTATTTCTGGCTTTGTCAAACTCATAAGCAAATTTGCAACTCTACTTCTATGTATGGGCCAAGGCAGTGGTGGGATTCAAAATTTTTAACTACCAGTTTTGTGGGCGTGGCTGGGTGGGTGTGGCAGGGGAAGGATACTGTAAAATCTCCAGTCAGAGGTGGTATTTGCTGGTTCTCTGAAATACTCAAAATTTCCGCTACTGGTTCTCCAGAACTGGTCAGAATCTGCTGAATACCACCTCTAGGCCAAGGTGGGTCAAGGACGAAGTAGTGTGATGGACTTTTCATTTTTTGGGAAAAAAGTTGATGCAAATATGTGTTTAATGAGCCTCCCAAAACCCAGTCTTCCAGAATGTTTGGGGGAGGATAGCTGCTCTATGAGAGAGACACTCTCTAAATTTGATGATAGTTAGATAGATAGATAGATAGATAGATAGATAGATAGATAGATAGATAGATAGATAGATAGATAGATAGATATAAATGATAGATGATAGATGATAGATAATGATGATTGATGATATAGATAGATAATGATATAGATAGATAACTGATAGATAGATAATGATGAAGATTGATGATAGATAGATGATAGATAGATAGATAGATAGATAGATAGATAGATATAGATAGATGATAGATAATGATGATGATTGATGATATAGATAGATAGATAGATAATGATATAGTTAGATAATTGATAAATAGATAATGATGATGATTGATGATGATATATAGATGATAGAGACAGAGATAGATAGAGATAGAGATAGATAGAGATAGATAGATAGATATAGATAGATATAGATAGATGATAGATAATGATGATGATTGATGATATAGATAGATAGATAGATAGATAGATAGATAGATAGATAGATAGATAGATAGATAGATAATGATATAAATAGTTAATTGAAAGATAATGATGATTGATGATGAAATTAATAGATGATAGATGATATATAGATAGATGATATATAGATGATGAATAGATAGATAGATAGATAGAGAGAGGGGGGGAGGGAGGGAGGGAGAGGGAGAGAGGGAGAGAGGATGATAGGGATGTGCTTCTGTTTTCATATAGAAAATGTTTCTGAAGAAAAGGGGCAACTCAGGATTCTGTCCTCTCTGACCTCACCCCTTATTTCAGAAACAGCAGGTTTGGATTTTCAACTTCTTCCCTGGGAAGCACACAGGAGAAACTCAAAAGGGAACCTTTCAGGGAAGGTCATAAGTTGCTCAGGTAAGTCTCCCATACCTGAACAATCTCTGCTAGTCCCTCAATCCTCATGAATATATCTCAAAGACAGAGGCCATTTGCAAGCTTCAGCCAAAGACACCCAGTTCTACCACCTGCCTGCCTTTGCCAATGAATGCCTGTCTTCCTGAATACTTGGGGCAATTACTCAACTCTGAATCGTACTTCATCTCGGTGTCAAACTGCCTCTGCCAACTTACTTCTACCAACTCCATTGCCAAAATCTGTTGTAGAGCGGCGTTTACAAAGAGAGACGGAGCCAGGCTAAAGGCTAACAACTTTATTCTACCGAATAAAGGGTCGCCACGGCTGCCAGGGCTATCTGACAGCCAGCTGGCGGCGACAGCTGATGCCGTTTGACAGCTCCCTTTTATAGCCAGCTGTCAAATGGCATCAGCCAATGGGAGCGATCAGTGCTCCTGCATTGGCAATGAACCGGAGGGAGGACTGCTGCTAGTCTTTGAACACAGCACTCCTTCCCCCTGGCCACGAGCATGCGTAGTCCTGCAGCCAGGATGGCTGCTTTCGCTCACAGCCCGATCATTGTAGTTCCCAAGGCTTGTCAGCGGCTGGCGAGTCCTGTTCCTTCCGGGCGGTGACAGGAACCCGCAGAGGGTCATTGGCCATCCTTGGACTGCTGTCTGGTGGCTGCTCGGGTGAGTCTTCTCACAGCGGTCGGTTGGTCGCGTTGTTGGGTAGCAGGTAGACCGGGTCCTTCGGCGGGTCGGCTGCGGTAGGTGATGAGTAGACTGGGTCGTCCGGTGGCGGGTAGACCGGGATTTCGGTGGCAGGCTTGCTCCAAAGCCTCTTTAGCTGGTCCACGTGCCTTCTCCAGATCCAGCCATCTTCCAGGAGGACTCTGTATGACCTGGGTCCTGTAACAAAGACTATCTGCCCTGGCAGCCATAAGGGGTGCCCTGCATAGCTCCTGGCATACACCAGGTCTTGCAGGGTGAATTCCCTGGCATGGCTGTCGGAGGCCAGTGGCGTGCTGGGAGCGTAGTGGGGGTGCAACCTGTCCAGGGTGGTCCTGAGGCGTCTGCCCATTAACAGTTTAGCATCTTCCCATTTGGTTGGGGCAGCTGTTGGCGGGGCTGCTCTTGTTGCCTGGCAGGGCTGTCACGTGTTAACCCAGTTGGCAATCTGGGCATCCAATCCTGGCCACCAGATGTAGCTGCGAGCCAAGGTCTTCATCCTTACGATGCCAGGGTGACCCTCGTGCAGTGCCCTTAAAACTGGTTCTTGCAAGGTGGGTGGTATGACCACCCTTGTCCCCCATAACAGACAGCCCTGTGGTGAAGAAAGCTCCTGCCTGCGGGTCTTAAATGGCATGAATTCAGCTGTGAACTGAATGTCAGGCCACCCCCTCCCTACCCAGGCCAGGACTTGGGAAATAACATGGTCCCTCTTGGAGTGTGCAGCAATATCCCCAGCTGAGACAGGTAGGTTAAGTTCATTGCAGTCGAAGATTGCGTGGATGGGAGCTGGGTCCTTGACTGGTGTTGGCAGGGGGCATCTGCTGAGGGCATCTGCGTGGCACAGGTTTTTCCCCAGGCGATGTACCAGTGTGTAAGAGTAGGCGGCCAGAAACAGTGTCCATCTGGTCCTTCTTGGAGATAACATCTGTGGGGTTTGCTTATCACCAGCTAACAGTCCTAATAGAGGTTTGTGATCTGTTACAATTTCAAAACTTTGGCCATAAAGAAACTCATGGAATTTTTTTACAGCAGCCACAGCTGCTAAGGCCTCCTTATTGATCTGACTATAGTTCCTCTCTGCAGCAGAGAAAGTTCTTGAAAAATAGGCAATGGGTGCCTCTGATCCATTTGAGAGCCTATGGCTCAATACTGCTCCTATATCAAAGGGTGAGGCATCAGAGGCTAACACTAGGGGCAGGTTTTGGTTAAATTGAACTAACACAAAGTTTGAAGTTAAGAGAGACTTCACTGCTTGGAAAGCGTTGGCTTCCCTCTGTCCCCATTGCCATGGGGCTTTCTTATGTAGGAGCCTATGTAGGGGTTCAGCTACAGAGGCCTTGTGAGGCAAAAAAGAAGCATAAAAATTAAGGAGTCCTTAAAAGGCCTGCAATTCAGTTTTGTTGGAGGGAGGGAGTGCCTCGTGAATAGCTCTAACTTTACTCTCTATGGGGTGAATTCCAGATGCATCAATTCGATAACCAAGGAAGTCTGCCTGTTTGGTGGCAATGGTGCATTTGTCTTTTTTCAATTTAAGCCCGTTTTGCCTAAACCTGTCAAGGACAGATCTCACTCTTAGTAATAGTTGTGTTTTGTTGGTGGCAGAAACTAAAATGTCATCAAAGTATGGAACCACCCCAGGTAAGCCCTGGAGGATTCTTTCCATGAGTGATTGAAAAATGCCAGGGGCTATGCTAACTCCAAATTGTAAGCATTTACATTTAAACGCACCCCTGTGTGTAACTATAGTTTGTAGGTCAGCAGTGTATTGGTCAACGGGAAATTGCTGGTATGCCTGGGACATGTCTAACTTTGCAAAAATTGTGCCTGGCTCAAAAGAGTGGAGCAGGTGTTGGATTACAGGTACTGGATATGCACTAATTTGTAGGAAATGGTTGAGGGACATTTTATAGTCAGCGCAAATTCTTAGGCTGCCATCTTTTTCTAAAGGGGTGACTATGGGGGTCTCCCACTTGGTGAAGTCTACCTGTTCTAGCACTCCCTGTTTGATAAATTTTTCTAATTCAGCATCTAATTTAGGCCTAATGGCGAAAGGTACCCTCCAAGGTTTCAAACGAATTGGGGTGGCTTGTGGACCCACATCGAAAGATATGGGGATGCCTGAATAACAGCCTAGTTCACTGCTGAAAACATCAGAGTAGTCCCTAAAAAGGGCATCTACTTCAGAATTTACCACAGAGTGAATTCCTGTAACATTGAGGCCTAGGGCAGTAAACCAATCTAATCCTAGCAAGCTAGGAAGGGTGTTGTGTATGTATATAAGTAATAAAGTGTGAGCTTGGAGTAGGTGCGGGGTTCTGGCCCTGCACTTCTGATTGGCTGTTAAGAGGCCGTACCAGATTGGCCCGTTCCAGGGAATCCGATTGGCCCTTAACAGAGAGTTCCTATTGGTCATAAAAGCTAACGTTCCTAGACCATTATTGGTTAAAACGTTACAAGGGTTGCCTATATAAGGCGAGGGTTACTGTTGTTATATTGAGAAGTCACTATGTAAATAAAGAGCTGAAGTTCACCATTCAGAGGCTTGTCTCCATTCCTCCTCACCCATTCTCAAACCTAACACTGGTGACGAGGATGGGATTTGGAGACATCTGAACCAACGAAATTTCAAGCACATGATAGACGACGCCAACAACGGAACCATGTCCGGCGGCATCGTACCACCTGCTCCATTCGATCCAATCCAAGAGGACTGGGAGTCCTACATGGATCGCTTCCAAATGTTCCTAGAGATGAACAATTTGAAGGACGCCACACCAGGAAAGAAACGGGCGGTGTTCCTAATGCATTGCGGTCCAACTGTATTTAAGATGGCTAAAGCACTAGCCAAGCCCCGAGAAGCAAAAGCGATGGATTGGAACGACCTCGAACCTCTCCTGTGAGGTCACTACGCCCCAACTGTGCCTACGCTGGTAAGACGGCATGAGTTTTTCCAGAGGAACCAGCGAAAGGGAGAAAGCGTGGCCGACTTCATAGCAGACCTCTGAAATTTGGGAGGCCTCTGCGAATTCGCCGATTTAGAAGAGGCACTACGAGATCGCTTAGTCCTGGGATTAGATGCACCAGGCGTGCAGAGCAAGCTGATGGCAAAAGGAGACATTAGCCTTGCCGACGCCATCACCGAAGCCACGGCAGCAGAGGCAACCAAGAAGTCGGCTGCACAACTACGCCGCAACCGCATTATGGTACCTCCACCGACAAGCGACATTTTATCCAAGTCAGAAGGACAGCTGGCGACAACGCACCACGAAGACCTCTCTTTGTCGTCAGACAGCAACGAAGAAGGGGTCCATTGACTGCGGTCCGACCGGGACCCTCACCCGAAGCCCTTACGCCCTTGTGCTGGTTGTGGAGCCAACCATGTCAGATCCGAATGCAAATTCCACGACGCACTCTGCCACAAGTGCGGGAAATGAGATCACATCGGATGGGTCTGCTGCAACTTGCCAGGACCCAGCCAGGCCTCAAAAGGGGCTAACTATCGCCAATCAACAGGAACCCGTCCTGTACGGCGAGAGCCAGTAAACCACTTCTACAGAAAGCGAGCTTTGCAGAGAGAAGAGGCTCACCATACTATCACTATCAGTCACGCCTCAGCCTTGGACACTAAAAAATCCGAGTCACGGTAGCCATCGAGAACCAGCCTTGCCACATGGAGGTCGACTCGGGATCATCCCTATCGATGGTGTCATGGAAGACACTCAAGCAACTCATCCCTACAATTCAACGCCAAGATCTACGGTTCCAACGCCTCATCCTCAAAGACTACCAGGGGAATCCCCATCGTTGGGTCCTGCCGAATCCGAGTCTCCTTCAAGAAGCACACAGTATACTTACCTTTAACAGTCATCGATAGAGATAGGCCTAGCCTACTGGGCCTCCAATGGTTCGCGCCACTCATCATTGAAGTGGCCGGCGTAAACCGAGTCGGTGGCTGTGACTGGGAGGAAGACCTTATATCTGAGTTTGGGGATGTCTTCGTGGACAGCTTAGGCGAATACAAAGGGACCCCGATCTCATTCAGCTTAGATCCAAAAATAGCTCCCATTCGTTTGAAACCCCGTCGAGTTCCGTTCGCTTTAAAACCGAAAATCGACGAACAACTCAACAAACTGATAGCTCAGGGGGTGTTGAAGCCCATCGATCACTCCCCTTGGGAAACCCCTATTGTAACACCCATCAAGCCAGATGGGTCAATCCGAATTTGTGAGGACTACTGGGCCACCTTGAACCACGCCCTGCAGCAGAACACATATCCAGTCCCGGTGGTGCAGCACCTCCTTCATTCCCTGAGGGGCGGGAAAGTTTTTGCTAAATTGGATTTAGCTCAAGCATATCAACAATTACCAGTGGATGAAAAAATGGCACAGGCCTAAACTATTGTGACACACCGCAGTGCCTTTAAATGTACCCGGCTGCAATTCGGAGTTAGTGTAGCCCCGGGGATCTTCCAGAGCCTTATGGAAAGGTTATTGCAAGGAATTAAGGGCGTGGTTCCTTATTTTGACGATGTTTTAATAGCAGCCCCTACAAAAAATTTTTTACAAGACCGGTTAAAATTAGTCCTAAAAAAATTCCAAGAAGCCGGTCTTAGGGTTAAAAAAAACAAATGTAAATTATGTACTGACAGTGTTGAGTTTATGGGGTACCTGATTGATAGCCAGGGCATTCACCGTACTGAGAGTAAGTTAAAGGTGATCAAAAATGCCCCCAGGCCATGAAGCAAGGCCGATCTCCAGGCGTTCCTAGGCCTCATCAATTTCTATAATGTATTTTTACCGCACAAAGCAACCGTCGCTGAACCGTTACACCGATTGTTAGATAAAAAAGCAATTTGGTTATGGGGTCACCACAAAGAACAGGCGTTCCGAAATGTTAAAAAACTGCTCACATCTGACTCTGTACTCATGCAGTATAACGAGACTTTGCCGTTAGTTATAACCTGCGATGCATCACCTTTTGGGGTGGGCACCATTTTGAGCCACGTGCTGCCTAATGGAAACGAAGCCCCTGTTGCATATTTTTCAAAGACTCTTTCGAAAACAGAGTGGAACTATGGACAAATTGATAAAGAAGCCCTCGCAATCGTCTCAGCTGTGAAAAAATTTCACGAATACGCGTATGGGAGGGTTTTTACCATTGTGACTGACCCCAAACCGTTCCTAGGGATAATAGCCGGGGATAAGCCGACTCCCTACATATTATCCCCTAGGATGACCCGATGGTCAGAATTCTTAGCTGCTTATAATTATCGGTTGCAATATCGGCCGGGGAAAGCCATTCCCCACGCCGACGCATTGAGCCGAGCACTGCTTCCTGAGTCTCGACGATCCAGCACCAAAGGTAACCACATTGCAAATCGAGGCACTCAACTCACCGCCACTAACTGCACGAGACATCACGAGAGAAACCAAGAGCGACCACATCCTCGCACGAATCCTGGGTTGGGTAGAACGCAGATGGCCATTGGACCAAGTATCAGATGACTTCACACCATTCAAGTCTAGGCAGACTGAACTCTTCTCCCAGAAGGGCTGTATCATCTGGGGCGATAGAGTCGTTATCCCAGAGCGGCTCCATAAAACGTTGCTGAGAACGTTGCACGAGGGTCACCCCGGCATCGTGCGAATGAAAGCACTTGCATGAAGCTACGCATGGTGGCCGGGCATTGACAAGCAAATCGAACAGTTGGCTAAAGCTTGCCCCCGGTGCCAAGAAGTCAGCAACGTCCCACCAAAAGCCATGCCTACTGAATGGGAGACACCTCGCGGACCCTGGTCCCGAATTCACCTGGATTTCGCGAGACCAACTAAGGGCCACACCTTTCTGCCTATAGTCGATGCCTACTCAAATTGGCTCGAAATTCATCGTATGATGACTACGACCTCCGAGGCAGTCATCAAGGTTCTCAACAGACTCTTTGCAACCCACGGACTACCGGACGTCCTGGTGTCCGATAACGGGCCACAGTTTACTGCACTAGTGTTCGAGCAGTATCTTGCTGATCGCGGCATCCGCCATGCGCTCACCTCGCCTGCGCATCCTGCGACCAATGGCCGAGCAGAACGCATGGTCCAATTTGTGAAGAGAACCTTGCAAAAAGTAGATTACGACAACATTGACGACAAGGTCAATCAAATCCTCTTCTTGCAACACATCACCCCACATAGCATCACCAACAAAACTCCCGCCGAACTACTTATGGGACGAAAGCTCCGCTCCCAACTCGACCGGTTGCACCCAGCTTATGAACTGGAGAAACCACTAGGATCCAGCGGCTGCTGTCGCATCTTCCAGGTAGGAGACCTCATGTATGCAAAGAACTTATCGGGCAACCCGTTGTGGGTGGAAGCAACAGTAGTACGTGTAACCGGCCCCAGATCCTACCTTGTGCAATGCCTTGACAATAAACTTTGGAAATGGCATATCGACCAATTACGGTCACGACTTGCAGCAGCCAATCCGCAACTCCCCTACGACCAAACTGAGGGGGGGGAGGTACGGAAGATGTGGAAATCCTAGAGAACCCGCTCAAAGGAAACGACGATTTAAATGTAACTCAAGAAGCGGAGCTGGAGGGAGAAACATTTGCGCCTCAGGGAATTGCGGAAAATGTGGGAAATGACTTGGAAGTGAACCCTGAATCAGAGGTAGCCCCACCACCAAGCGGCGATCTACCTCAGCTGGATTGCAACCAGCCAATACAAAGGAAATCCAAAAGGCTAAAAAAACAACCGTCCTATTTAAGGGACTATGACTTGGACTAAGGAACCAGGGGGAAGGGGTGTTGTGTATGTATATAAATAATAAAGTGTGAGCTTGGAGTAGGTGCGGGGTTCTGGCCCTGCACTTCTGATTGGCTGTTAAGTGGCCGTACCGGATTGGCCCGTTCCAGGGAATCCAATTGGCCCTTAACAGAGAGTTCCTATTGGTCATAAAAGCTAGCGTTCCTAGCCTGTTATTGGTTAAAACGTTACAAGGGTTGCCTATATAAGGTGAGGGTTACTGTTGTTTTATTGAGAAGTCACTATGTAAATAAAGAGCTGAAGTTCACCATTCAGAGGCTTGTCTCCATTCCTCCTCACCCATTCTCAAACCTAACAAAGGGCACCATCTACAACCACCAGTAGCAAGTGACCTCTAAAGTTTTGGAATTGAATGAGGAATTTTCCCTTACCCAGGACTGGAATGGTCTTCCCCTGGTAGTCCCGAAGAGTCAGGTGGCAGTTGGTCAGCTTCTTCTTTGAGAGTGAAGGCAGCAACTTCTTTAGGGAGGCCCACGAAATGATTGAGAGAGCTGATCCAGTGTCTACCTCCATCCAGCAGGGTTTACCTTCCATAAAAAGAGAAATGCTTATTTTGTTAGACCCAGAGGTGGTGTTGTTTGCATGGTAACAAGTGTAACAATGTTCCATTTGCCTTTGGTAGGAGGCAGAAACTTGAAGTCTTTGTATGGAGGCTGCTCAGCTTGGCAAACCCTGGCTATGTGCCCTCTCTTCTGGCAGTTCAGACAGATAATGTTTCTGAACCTGCAAGGTGATCTATGGTGGTTACCCCCACAGCTCACGCAAGGGGTTTGCTGCTTGGTTGTCTGACTGTTGTATTTCTTAGGTGGCCCTGGGGGGGGGAGGGTCTTGGACGCGTGAGGCGGTTTACCTCCAGAGGTTCTTTTTCCACTTCTTGGGAGACCTCATCATAGTGGATTGTAGCCTGCCTTTGCTTAGTTTCCCTGAATTTCAGCTGCTGATAATTCTGACAATTCAGCAGCCTGAGCTTCCTCAATAGCTGAGGCTAGGGTTAAATCTTTTTTAGCCAGTAACTGCCTCTGCAGCTTTAGGTCCCTTACTCCTCCTACAATTTGATCGAGCAGCATGTCCTCAAGGTAGTCCCTAAAACCGCAGCGTATGGCAGCTGATCTTAATGCTGCCATATACTGACTCACAGTTTCCCCTTCAGCCTGAGTTCTCCTTCTAAAAGCCAGTCGCCTGGCTATCTGAGAGGGTCTGGGGGAGTAGTGATTTGACAAGATTTCTCTCAGCTCATCCCAGGGAATAGCCTTTATGGAACGTGGGGACACTAGCGCAGAGGCTGTGTCAAAAACTGTAGCCCCACTGAAACTTAAAAAATAGGACCTTTTCCTTAGATCCGTAGCTTCAGTCAGATCAATGGCATTTAAAAAGCATTCAAATCTATTCATATATGATTCCCATGTTTCTGCCCCCGGTTGGAAGTGCGGGAATGTCAGATTTGAGGCCATTAGAGTGGCAGCATTGGTTTCCTCAGCTGAGGAAAGTTCGAGTTTTCACTTTTAGAAAAGTGTTTCTGGCTGCGCCTGTCAGTGGCGTTTGGCTCCTCAGCTGAGAGGGCTTTAAAGTTTGCGCTCTTTGGAGAGCGTCAGTGGTGTGACTCGATCAGCTCATAGCGGCTTCAGCTCTTTCTTATTGTGACCTCGGCTCTTTCTTGTTGTGACTTCAGCTCAATTTCCTGCCTGGTTGTCTTTGCTGTATCCCACCCTCGTCGCCAGTGTTGTAGAGCGGCGGTTACAAAGAGAGACGGAGCCAGGCTAAAGGCTAACAACTTTATTCTACCGAATAAAGGATTGCTGCGGCTGCCGGGGCTATCTGACAGCCAGCTGGCGGCGACAGCTGATGCCGTTTGACAGCTCCCTTTTATAGCCGGCTGTCAAACGGCATCAGCCAATGGGAGCGATTGGTGCTCCCGCATTGGTGGCGGACCAGAGGGAGGACTGCTGCTAGTCTTTGAACACAGCACACAACCTGTCTTTACTTATCTTCTCTAGTGACTTCATCAGCTTTTGAAAGATGCCGCAGAGCTATCTGTCAGCTTACCAGCCTGTTAGTCACTTGGATACAATATGACTACTAGAGAGAGGAAGTGAAATTCTCTCAGTGGGAAATTCCTTCTAAATGTTATCATTTAGACCAACGTTTCTGAAATTTGGCAGTAGGGATGTGTGGACTTCATCTCCCAGTATTCCCCAGACAGCACACTACTAAATCAGTTAATGCTACCCCAATTCTTTGCTAATTTGTACATCCCTACTATTTCATCATGGACATTCTATGAATGTTAAGCCAAAATCATGCAAGTTACACCGGCCATTTCTAGATTGAATTTAAAATGTTCTTTAGATCCATAATGTAGTCTATGTTCTTGTACAAGATACTTAAACCTCAGTGTTTGCTTTCTTGTTTAAGACAAAATATTTTTGAATACACCAGTATGATTTTATAAATAATAATACCATTTTTCCATTGATAGATGAATCTCAAGATAATTCAAACCATGCACAGCTTTGATAAGATTTTACAAGCAGATAGATTATAGCTGGATTAGAAAAAGAAAAGAAAAGATGAATCAATACATACAATACATAATTTCAGCAGTCTTTTAAAATGCTACCTTTATCCGGGAGACTTTATTGTATGACAATTGGCAGAGCAATTGTAGTTATTCATAGATTTACATATATCTATGGTAAGAGAATAAAGATTTCTTATGTAGCTGTGACTTACTTTAAGTGAACTTAGACACATTTGAATATCTGGAATTCAGCATTTAGCTTTAAGAAACCTTTTCTCTCACGATGATATTCATGAAATGCTAGCTGCCTTGGCACTGAAATACAAATGCCTTTCTGAAAAATAAAAAGTGTAAATTATTATTTTGTTTAGCTGATACATGTGTCACAAAGAATAGATATTTCAAATCAGTTTGAAATTAAAGATGAGACATTGTCACTGTAGAGAAACTAAGCAAAGTGCATAATGGAAAGACCATGTTGTAAAATAGTTGTTCATGTAATTTTGTTTTGCCTTATCAAAATGCCTGGCCATCAACTGAAGCAATATTAGTCTGTTCAAACTCTCCCTGCACAATGTAATGACAACATAAGAGTTGGAAGGGTCCTTGGAGATCTTCTAGTCCATTCCCCTGCTCAGTCAGCAAACCCTGTACCATTTCAGACAAATGGTTGTCCAATCGTTTCTTAAAAAGCTTCCAATGTTGCAGCACCCACAAGTTCTGGAGGCAAGTTGTTCCACTGATTAATTGTTCTGTCAAGAAATTTCTGGACCTAGTTCTAGGTTGCTTCTCTCCTTGATTAGTTTCCATCCATTGCTTCTTGTCATGCCTTCATATACACCAGGAGAAAATGAAATGCAAAGGCAAGTATTGCTATAGCTTTGTTATGCAAGGTACAGTCTGTCCTTAGATTGTACCTTGCATAACAAATCCACAAAATTTAAAAGCTACAGTAACACAGATCCTGAGCAGCAACCAGGTTAAAATGCAGTCGGAGATGAGATGTCTCGGTCCCCTTTTCTATTTATTAGGCTTGCAATTTCTGCTGGAATTACTTTAGGATGGGATTCTTTACCCACATATCTTGGAGGAGCAAGTTACTTTGCTTCTTAGGACTATAGTCACAACATAGAAAATGTTCTTTTTATCTGGAAGCTGAACTACTTATTTTCAATTGATGTTTTTTGGATGCTGCCTGATATATATTGATATCAAGAGTTATCTAGCTCATTACTGAGTACTCTGTACCATAGTCATGGCACTTTCCCAGTTATAAAAGCTACGGAGTCTGCATTAGCATGCAGAATCTGTGCTCGCTAGTTAAATTAAGTCCTTCCTATAAAGAAGGGTAGGATGATGCTTTGGCTAAATGTCCCCATTAATCATATTTATCTTTTTTTTCATTATAACATTCAGAATCAGTGCAATATTTTTCTTTTTACTTTTGCCTATATGAGAAATCCAATGAATATGGAATAAAATGATAAGAAAAGTGTGTGGGGACGGGCAGGCATTTTCAGGACTTGATCATGAAGGTAATAACTTCAGGTAGGAACAGCAACATTATAATCATCTGAAGGCTGGCACCACAGCAGTGCCATAGGCTGATCGCTTCCATGCCATGCCGCATTGAGGCAGTAATTGCTGCAAAAGGGGCCCAAACCCAAGTTGGAAAGTACATATGCACGCTTACACTTTTCAGAGGTCCGATATTGTTCTATGTACAATCCTTGTTTTTTGATTGCCTGTAATATTCTAATTTTCTGAGATTGTGGATGAGCTGTAAGCCATAATCATCTCAATTATGACAAATCACGGCTTGAACTATCTTGCTTTGCATGCAATGAGTCTATCTCATATATTAGTTTCACCTTTTAAGTTGCATTACTGAAATAAATGAACTTTTGCATGATATTCTAATTTTTTGAGTTTTACCTGTATATGCTATGGGATTTATTTTTATCACAATTGTCACTATGCATAATCGTGCTACATTTCAGTTGTCTATATATGCAAACATCTGAATGAGCCATACATGGCAGAGTTAGAGTCCCTGCCATTTCTTAGTAATTGGAGTGTATGCAAAGCAAATACAGTATTGCTAGCTGTTCAGGAGGTGCCACACAATGGTAGTTGTTAGCCTTAGCTATGGTGGTTTCCACACCACACATATTTTGCACAACTTGTCATCAAGTTCAAAATAATACACTGTACTTGTTAAAGACAAAGGGCTGAACCAGCCTGGATTCTATACGTATTCAATATTTATAGATGTAAAACTGTCCTGGGAAGATCTTTTGTATCCTGTTTGTTTCAGCAAATCTTTTACTACAGAGGAAAGCTCCTGTCACAACTATGGGCTATGAACATTTTACTTGATGTTTTATTTTTGTATTAATTGGTTTGTTTCCCATTAAGAAAAATGCAATTATCCCCCCTAGTATTTAGTATGTTTGTGATACTGTGAAATAACTGAAATCTCCTCCCCCCATTTTCTGTTGGTGTAATACAAAGAGCAAGCAATAAATGTATACAATCATGCATAAATATACACAATGCCTTTCACTTCCTCTACCTAATTCGAGTTGTACTCTGTGGTAATAAGTGAAGGGATAGATTTTTGTTATGTGGGTTTTATTTTCTGCTATCCATCAATAACATTGATTGCAAAAGCCTTTTCTTTACTAGCTGCTAATATGCGAGGATTTCTCATTATATAATACAATAGCAAATGATGATATAATCACTATTATTCTAAAAAATAATAACATTACCCCACAACTTTCAACTGCAGACACATAAGCATATATCCACAGTTCCTGCCCTCTATAAGGTAACTCATGTGTACTATCAATACTACTGGTGGACTATTTCTTTCTAGACCAGGGGTGCCAAACTCATGTTATCACTGTGGTGTCATGTGACATATCTAGACTCCCTCCCCCCCTTTGCTAAACCAAGTGTGGGCAGGGCATGGAGTTTGACAGCTCTGTTCTAGACCAAGCTTGTCTTGGTTTTTTTTCAATGAGAATACATAGTATCTAATGATGTCAAATGTCTGACAGTGGAAAAAGAAGAAAAAGAAAGTACTGACTCCCGACTACTTTTGGTGCAGTACAGATAAAATAATACCATAAAATCTCAACTTTTATTTTTGTATTTTACACTTTTCTCTTTTTCTTTTCCCCCCTATTTTACCTTCATTTTTCTTTATATTTTTGTATTTTATGCTTTGTTAAATTAATAAAAATTTGAATCACAAAAAATAACCTGACAGTGAAAATCGGTTTGAATTATAATCCTGATAAGATTTGTGTACTTAACTGATAGTAGAACATTTCCAAAAGTAAGTTTATTTATTTGAATGAATTAACTTCCTTTCATTTATTTTAGAACTTTTGTTTGATGATCATTTTCTCAAACACAAAATTTTATCTCTTCAGACAGGCACAATATTTCCAAGTGCAGTGCTTATTTTCACGCATTTCCATCTACTGGTGTTCTTACACTAAATGGATATGACCATGAGAAAACCCTATTTTACATCCTGGGGCAGGCTGTGATCTTAAGTGCATTATTCCAGATTAGTTATACTACAATTTGTGTGTTAGATGCTGGTTTGGCTTGGATAATCCTTCTTGCTACATAAGCCTTTAAAAAAGAAATACTATTTTTATGTACAGCTGTTCTTCCTCCTAGAAGTTCCAATGATATGCATAATTCATTTGTGTTTCTCCTCTATTTCATTTTAAAAGCCACCTTGTAAAATAGGATAAGATTAAATCAAAATTCCTGAATTATTTGTGACTAAAATATTTCAACATAGGGTTCCACCATCTTAGTTTGAACTGTCAAGCAATTAGTAGATTATTTGGTGTTATCTAAATGTTTTGGAAAATATTTAACCAGTCACAATAATTAATAATGGCTTCAACATGTTATTTCTTCTTTTCAATAAGTTTGAAGACTTTCAAATTGATTGGGGGGGAAAATCGCAAGCTCAAAAAATGTAATAAGAATTTTGCTATTAGTAATTAGTATTGCTGCTGCAAATACTACCAGCAAACTGTATAGGATTTTTCTACTTATACATGCTCTTTAAATTTTACACATTGATTACTTTAGTGTTTCTAACCTTTGATCAAAAAATTGAGGCAATTATATTAACTAATGGGGTCTGTATAAAATTAAACAGAATTTAGTATTTAAACAATGTAATGAGATTCCTTTCTCTCAGTATTCCAGTTGGGGAAACAATATGCTACATGGTTTCTTCTTAAACTACACTTTATTAGAAAATGATTAGAATATGAAAATAAGGACTCAAATTAAGAATCAGTAATGTTAATTGTCTACTTTTATTGCCTTGCAAGAGGACTGTTATCAATTTATTGTTCTTAAAGCTGGTGAACAACAGAGGTTTTGGCAAGGGTTTATGCATTAATCATCATCATTATTTTTATTATCAGAATAAGCAAAATGACACAGGAGTTACAACCTCTAAGTTTAGTTATTTCTTCTCGAAGCATTCTTAAGCCCACCAATAACAACATAATGGAGCTGTCATATGGATGTATTCTCTTAAAACAGGGGTGTCAAACTCGTGGCCCACAAACCGGATGTGTCAGCACTGGCCACCCCCATTAGAAGTTGCAATACATAATGTGACAACAACATAATGCTGCAAGTTTGACACCCCAGTCTTAAACTACAGAACCATGTTTCAGTTTCAAAAGAGGCTTTTTATATATATCAGAAATGATGCCTTTAGAATGCTGAAGTTGCACTACTTGATCCTTTTTCAGCAGGTTTCTTACGAGAGATGTATTAAAAGATTCTGTACTGAAATGTTTCAGTCTCATTATGTGCAAATGTACATTAAAGACTCTTTGGCATATACCTAAAACCAAAAGTTGTTCTTTTCCAAGTATG
The DNA here is from genome assembly GCA_033807585.1 of Hydrophis major. Taxonomy (NCBI): domain Eukaryota; kingdom Metazoa; phylum Chordata; class Lepidosauria; order Squamata; family Elapidae; genus Hydrophis; species Hydrophis major. The sequence continues at coordinate 89,211,635 of CM066329.1, forward strand.
ATTCTTAGAGTTCCTTTAGCAAGATTTATTGAGAAAAAAGGAATGCAGATACAAGAATCCAAGCCATTGAATTATTTCCCTTATAAAATTGATATAATCTCCAAAGTATCTGAGGATGAAGGCTCATTTATTTATTTTTAACTACCTTTCTGTGAATCAACAAACTGGCAGGTCCCTTCTTTGATAAATGAGGTGCTTGCAGATGGTTATTTACGCAATGGTCTCCTGAATCTTTATTAGTCTGGAAATCAACCATTACAACAGCTGTCCACATGTCAAGCCAACATGTGCAGGGTCCTGTCAACAAAAAAACCATCTAAGAGCATACTTATGTTATTGGAATTGGTGAAATCTTGCTTAAGTAAACTGAAGCAATTTGCCAAAATGTTGCTTGGTTCAAGAATTGAATATGAATGTAATTCATAAATGGTTGCATATCATGAATATATTGGGAAAACTTGCCTATAAAACATGTAAGTAAAGGGAGTCCTGCAGATTTTACTCTGTTAACCATAGCTGACTTTATGGGGGAGGTACTGATCTAAGTTTCAAAGTCATTGAGCCAGCACTCTCCAAAGACATTTTCACAATCATCTGGGCAGCATGATATTACAGAGAGCTGTCATCTTCCCACCAAAGTGGTACACATTAATCTACTCACATTTGCATGCTTTCTAACTGCTAGGTGGGCAGGAGCAGAGATAAGGACAGGACCCACACTCAGGTTTCAAACCTGGGCTACCAACTTTCCAGCCAACAATCTTAACAACTGAGCCACTACACCACCTATAAAATATGTAAAGATAGAGACATGTCTATGGAGATTCTCAGTCATCCAGGTCATGGTTGCCCAAGATTGCCCCTTTTTTTCCCCAAGAGGCAATTGGACTTTCCTGCTTTACTCTGAAGACATTTCACTTCTCATCCAAGCTTCTTCAGCTCTGACTGGATGATGGGGAATGGGAGGATTTGAAGTGAGACATATGCAGACCTGTACATTGGAAAACAAATCAACAACTTCTAAACACATGGCACAACATAGGACAACAAACCCACCAGGACAAGATTCAGCAACCCCTCTGCATTTAAAAGACAAGGGCCACTCTTTTGAAGACAGCAACATCCACATTTTGGATAGAGAGGACTGCTAGGGTCAAAAAGGCCATCTGTGTCAAAATTGAACACCCCTCAATCAACAGAGGGGTAGGGATATGGCATCATTTATTTACAGTCTACAACACATTTTTTTTCAGCAGTTTCAAGAAAGCTCCATACCCATTTGTACTACTTGAGTGGCCCTGAGGACACAGAAAAACCTCCAAGTGGCCTCAGGGATTATACTCCTTGTGTGTCCAATTACACTTGGCCAATAAAGAATTATATTCTATTCTATATAAAAGAATGCAAATGACCAGCTGTCTGCAAGGAATATAATTCCATTCCCCCACCATCCAGTCAAAGCTGAAGAAGCTTCTTGGCTGAGAAGCAAAATGTCTTCAAAGAAAAACAAGAAAGTCTACTTGCCTCTTGGAAAAAAAAGTGCAAAATCATTTATAAAAGTCATTTAAACTGCATATGTTGAGGAAAAATTCATTCAGAAAGAAATTAGAATTTTAAAGTTGCCAATTAAATAAAATTGGATGGAATTGAACGATGATAATCAAGTACACATGACTCTATCATGAATTGAATTAAACATTTATTTGTAATTTTTTTATTTACTGGTGAAGACATTCCAAGAAAGGTTGCAAATTATTCTTTCCTTCAGAGACCTGAGTTTTATATTGCTTCTATAATATTGATTAGTCTGCTATAAAGTGTTGATTTCATTGATATATTAATAGTGATTATTGTATGAAAGTGTTATATTTACTTTAAAATATTGGAGTAGGAACGTAGGACGTAGCATTACACTAGCAGAATGGGAAAAAGTTTGGGGCAGAGAGAATAAGATCACAAAATCGGTAGCATACAAAGAAAATCTTTATAAAACGTTTTATAGATGGCACCTCCACCCTTCGAGGTTAGCAAAGATGTACCCTAACATGAGTCCGTATTGCTGGAAATGTAGGAAAAAAGAAGGAACCTTTTTTCATATGTGGTGGTCAAGTACAGAAACGCAAAATTACTGGAAGAAAATCAAAACTTGGTTGGAAGAAATTACAAAAGAGCAGATTGAATATAAACCAGAGTCCTTCCTGAGCTAAATACATAACAATACACATTCTAACAGTGGCCAAATTAGCCTTCACTCAATATTGGAAACAACATCAAACTCCATGAGATGAAATGATTATCGAAAAAATTTCAAAATGTGCAGAAATGGATAAACTGACTTTGGCGCTAAAAAACAAAGATACTTCACTATATTATGATAGCTGGAATTGTTGGTATAATTGGATTGATCAAAGATAAATTATATATCATAAGGCATAAGAGAAAAGTAATAATCTATAATAATGATATAGTGATATTTGTAAAGAACAGGTGTGTGTATATGACATAAATCAAAGGTTATGAAAAAATATCTTGCAAACTGTAAAAATAAGAATGCTTTTAACTTTTCCTTTTTTCTAATTTTTTCTTCTCTTTCTTTTGTTCATTTGTGTATGTATTGTTGGTTGGTTTTAATTGTAAAAACTAATAAATTATATTTTAAAATAAAATAAATTATGACCAGTTTCATGTTCAAATGATTCATTGCAGTAAATATTCAAACATTGTATTGAATAGTTCTCAGTGACAGATTTTTACAAACAATTTGAGGAATTGGCTAGCCTCTATATATTGTCATGGTAGGCTCTAATTTGGAGTTAGAGGAGGAAACTGACATCATGTAGACAGGGCTATCTTCAGAAGGGCCAACAGCTAACAAGCAGCCAGCTACAGCACCACCAGACAGATTATCATCTGAGTAGGCAGAGGAGGTTGAACAAGCCCGTAGCAAGCAAATACTCTCTGAAAATGAGGGCATGGAATTGCCACCCTCTCCCAACACAAGAGATCAATGGGCTGCAAAGATAGAAGAGCAAAGGCAATATATGTCTTGAAAAAAAGCTCTAAGGTAGTTTTGTATGTAAAAGTGAGTTTGTAAATGCAGGTCTTCTGTCTTTTTATGTGATGTTGAATAATTCCCAAAGTTTGTAAAATACTATTGATTAAATTTGAAAATAAGACAAGAAAAATTACTCCATGGGGATAAACGTAAGCGAGAGATTTATAATTCAGTGAGTTAATTGGAGTTAATTGGATTTATATTGAATAAAAGCTGTAATGTAGTTTTGTGTTTGGGGTTCTGGGTTCAAAATGAAGGGATTCCCCCCCCCCCCTTTATATATAATACTTGAATCATTTTTAAAGTTAGTAAAATATCAAAACTAGAAAAAGTGTTTTCTCTCTATAGGGTTAACAAAATTGAAATATTATAGAGGATTCTAATAATATGAATTATGATAAAGATTAATAAGTTAACAGAAGTATATATTATTCCCCACAAAGAGAAGTAGAGATGGTCAAATCAATTCTTTTATCCAAAGAAGAGAATATATCTAACCTTGTTCTATTCTGAAATTGCTTCCTGATTTTGGGCTTGCAATGAAAAATAAATGAAACTTCGATTTTGTGTTTGCTAATTAGATAGGTTTATTGTTATAGAAATGGCTTATATGTACTGTTGTGTTAAAGTAAAAAGTTGCAGTTGTAATGTTGTTATCTTCTATTGTGCTAAAGAGAGTTGGAAGTTGTTATTTTTTTCTTTCCTTTTCCCTCTTTATTCCATTTTCCCCCTCTGTATCCTTGTCTTCCATTACCTTTTTGAATTTTTCTTTGCATTTTATATTTTGATAAATCAATTAAAAAAGACAATAACTGCCCATAAACTCCCATTTCCTTGACTTGTGAACCTGACAACTCTGACTTTGAACCTGAAATGGCAGAAGATTCAGCATACTCTTATAAGCAGGGGTGTGATTCCATCAGTATAACAACCGGTTCGGTGATTGCATGTTTTGCATGCTCCACGCACGCACTCCACATTTTAAAAAGCTCTAATACTTACCTTCTACAAGAGTCCCTATGAATGAAACAGTTGAGGCATGGCAAACTGCTCTGCCATGTGAATCAGCTGTGCGCTAACAAAAGGAAATAAAGCACAGGAAAGAACAGGGGTGGGAAGGTGGGCCCACATAATCATCACAGCAAACCAGTTCGCTGCCAGCTGATCTTCAGAGAAAGGGGTTCGTCCAAACCAGTCTGAACTGGTAGAATCCCACCTCTGCTTATAAGCCAAACTTGCTGAACAATTACCCTGAACTAAGATGAGTAACCAATAAATGAATAAATAAAGCAAATAAAATTTGGAGGGAAATTGTTTCTTTACTGCACACATGTATGGTTGCAAGCCCTATTTAGTAAAGAAAAAACAAACCATCTCTTTGCAATATTTGTATGTGTGTTTGACTTAGGACTTGAGAGTTTATCTCAAAGTATTGCTCTACGTAAAAATATTCAGCAAAGGTAATTATAATAAATTTAATTTAAATAATTATTCTACAGGGTCCTTGATTATTCGAGCCGTTAAACTTATAGATCAAGAGCATTCCTGAATACCAACCATGCCTGTTTCTTGACCTTACGTATCTCAAAGGGCTGACAGGAGCCTTATTGCCTACCATACTTTTAATGTATAGAAGAAGTATTCTGGCATTTGTTCTGCTTTACTGATCCAATTATGATATACTTAAATAAAGCAGTTTCAAGTTAAAGAACACAATTTGTCCAATACCTTCACCTTTGTTAATCTGCTAAGCTGTATTTTATCTTTGTGTGCCATGCAAATTGCCTTTTGCCAGCAATTTGTTTCAAGATCACTAAGGGGAGTGTTTGACATATAGAGTTGTGGTTAGATGAGCCCTCCTGACATTCCTCTTTTCGTATATTTGTGGTCATGGTTTGAGTTATCTCATATTGCAACTAATTGGCTGGGCATATAGATTTCAAAAGACAAGTAAAGCCAAGGACCCTTGTTAGAACTAAAATGTTTACTTTTAGAATAATAGTTGCATGAAGTCTGCATAAGTTTACTGTATTTTATTTATCTTCATTTTTTTTTAACTAGACTTTCATTTTGGATATTCAAGGGATGAATTTAACTATGGTGGGCTAGAGATGTGCATACTGATGAGAAGACACCAATGATATTAATTAAAGCTTTGCTTGTATCCAGAATTGCTATGTATCTAAATTGCAGAAAATGAACTAACAAGGATATTCTTTTTATTATACTTTAAGCAACAAAGATTTCCAGAAAATGCTTCACAATACATGAAGAGCAAGCATAATATTCTGAGGAATGTCTTATTAGCCTCCTTAACATGCTAGACCTCACAGAGTTATAAAACTTTAGATCCTATCAATTATTCAAATAGTATATCACACTCTTCCTCTAAAAGCTTAGTAACTGTATATCATTGTTTTATCCTTAAAACAACAATATTTGGGAGAATAAGTAGAGTGATTGACTCATTCAAAACTGTCCAAACATACACACATTCTTGTAAAATGACCAGAAATTGCAATTGGTCTAAAATACGGAAGCAGGCTGCTAAGAAGTATATGCTACAGAAATCATATAATTTTTATATTGAAAGAGCTGTTCTGGTAACCAATAATCTTCCAGATATAATGGAAGATGTTGATGTTGCTCAGAGATGGTATTCAGCAGGTTCTGACCGGTTCTGGAGAACCGGTAGTGGAAATTTTGAGTAGTTCAGAGAACCAGCAAATATCATCTCTGACTGGCCCTGCCTCCATCTATTCTCTGCCTCTCAAATCCCAGCTGACCTGCTGGGTCTTCTTTTGTTGCCCTGCACAGGAGAACAGAGGTGGAAAGCAGGTTAGTGGGCTGGGGAGGGAATGGGATTTTGTAGTAACCTTCCCCCAGGAGTGGAGAGGGAATGGGGATTTTGCAGTATCCTTCCCCTCACACCAACCAAGCCATGCCATGCCTACTAAGCCACAGCCACAGAACCAGTAGTAAAAATTTTTTGAATCCCACCACTGATGTTGATATCTAAAAACCTAAACAGCTTATGGTCTAAAAGACCAATCCCTGATCAGCAAGATAAGCTTTTCTTAAGATGTTCTTACTTGTCAGAAGCTTGACCGTCTAAGAAACAGACAAGTCCTTGCTTCATAAAGTTCCACAACAATGAATTCTTTAAGTTAATTGCAATGCACAGTTCCAACTTTTCCAGAATTTAGGAAACTAGCAAAATGAGAAAGAGCTTTAATTTTTCATTGATTTGAATGATACTGGTTTTAATTTTACATGGGACTGTTTTCTCTTTGCGTTCTACATTTTCAATTTTGTTTTAATTATTGATTTCTCTTTGAGAGCTTTTAGAAGCTTTCAGAAGCATAAGGTTGAAATATATTCCCTAGCTAAAAAGGCTAGAGAAGTTTGACATTCAAACAAATCACCCATAAACACCATTCAAAAGAGACAATAAAAAGCTAAGAAAGCAAAATGACCAGGACATATTATCTCCAGCAACTCGCACTCAGGAAAACAAGGGTTAATATTAGACAAAGAATCAAGCAGAAAACAATACTCCAAGCAAGGAACTACTAAAGAGAAAACCACCCTCCCGCACCAACACTAGTAGGGCAGACTACTGTATAAAACATGGAACAAACCCCCACACTCATTAGTACTGAAATTATCTTGTTGGCTAATGAAATTTCTGCAAGCAAACGGTAAACTCAGAGATTGTTTAATCCCAAACTACATATGCTCTCTCCTATTGAAATATAGATTTCATAAAAACAATTAAATATTAAAAACAGTGAGTCCCATCAGAGAGTTCGATACATATCATACCCATGACCAGGGAGATCCAGGTCAACTATATGCTGAATTATGGAACTGATTCGGCAATTTGTGTCTATCAGTCTTTCCATCTTTCTGTCTCTCCTTCTGTCCAACTGGAGAAGCAAGTCCTATGCATTCATCTTGAGTTCTTGACAGGAATATAAAACTAACCAAGAAGAAAATAAAATTAGCCCCCATATCTTATAGAATGAATCCAGCTGCATTTATGCATTTTTGAAAGTGTTGACTTCAACAAGCAAGAGGGGAGTTGGTCCCATTCAGTAGTGTTTCCTTGGAATCTTTTAATCTGATAGCTACATGCAATGGCTTCCATTCAAGTATACCAATCCATACAATAAAATGCATGCATAGGTTTCTCTGGAGAGCTTTGAGAAATTTTACCTACTTAATGAGTGACATAGCAGTTTGAGAATTGTGAATCAGGTAATTTCATATCAGAATTTTTCTCATTTCTTATGTACCCCTGTTGGAAAACAAAATCTATAATCAGATACCATTAGTCAGATACCATCCCTTGCTTTAAATAGTATTTATTATTTGTGTTTATTAATTTGCTTTACATTCCAATTTCTTCTAGGAAAAAGCAGTTTCCACAAGGATCTCTCTTCAGTTTAACTCTGTAACAATATTCCTGAGAGAGAAACTAGACTGAAAAAAGATTCCTGATCAAAAACTACTCAGTAGATCCATGGTTGAAAATGAATTCTCCCTGGTTCTTAAACCACAGAACTGTACTGTCTTTAGGAGCCATGCATTATTTTGAAAGTAATTTAACTAAACTAATCACCACAAATAACCCCAAAGTATGTCAAGCAACACCCATTAAAATCCAGTGGCAATTTCAGATTTCAAGACACAGCAACCAAAAAAGCAGCAAGTGAATAAATACTGTAAAACGCCTTTCATTTCAATACTAAATTTTCCAATAGTTTTACTGAGGGCAACATAACATGACCTTTAAAAAGCAAATTTAAGAAATCATCTCTCTGTAAATTAAGGGAAAGAACAGTATTTGGCCACAAACCAAAAGTACAATGAACCTCAATCTGCCAATCAACATTTCTTGATGGTAAATATTGATGCACAGTTACCTGATGAAGCTGTCAGTATTTGATGCCTCTGTTTTTGTTCAACAAGACTTCTGTTATGATGATTAATGAACTAGAAAGTCTAAAGCATCTGTTTTTAAGCTACATCATCCACTTTTCCTTAGTATTCCTGGGTCTTTCTAAATATCACTAAGTTTTTGTTTTTGTTGTAATTAACAGTAGCATTGCTAAGCCTATTTTAGCACACCTATGTTATTTTATTTTCTAAAAACAGAAAATCATAGATATAATTCCAGATACTGAACATGATCCATAAATCAAAGGTGGAACATCCTGATTTAGGAACTTTAATTTTATGTTAGTAAAGGTAATACTAAATGCTGTGTCAAATCATGGATAATATTATATTATACTATATTATGTTGTATTATATTCTACAAAATGTGGATTCTGAGAAAGTCAGATAGGAGAAAGGTAGACGCCTTTAAACTACAGAGCTGGAGCTATTCCATGAACTGCAAAAATAACAAATAAATAAGTCCTAGACTGAACTTCATCAAAAATATCACTTGAAGTCAAGATTATCCAATAGAGGTTGTCATACTTTGGTCATGTCATCAGAGCTGGTTCACTTGAAAAGTCAATCATGCTGAGAATGATCAGTGGAAAAAGGAGAAAGGGCTGCCCTAGTATGTACTGGCTGGATACTATAAAGAATGACACCAGAATAACCATGGTGGCCCTAAAGGAAGCAGTGCCAGACATAGGAGTATGAAAAATACTGATCCATAGAGTGGCTGGGGATTGGACACAACTAAATGGCTGATGACTCACTGGCTGATATAATATTAGAATTATTTGCTTTAGAATTTTATAGGAGAGGAGAGGGAAATGTTGTGGTTACCTAATAAATTATACCATTGTGCAGAAACATTTCAAGAAATGTTGCAGAAGCTTTGGCAAGAAGCATCAATCCGCATCATGTGTTTGCAAGTCCTAAAAACTGATAGCTCATAGGAAGAGAGCCCTGGGCCATGGTGAACATATAAATAGCATTGAAAATATATTCATTGCTACACATATATGTAATCAAATAATACTGGCATTTATTCTTATTCATCCTTTTTTTCTCTTACTTCTATTTTCATATTAACCTGCTCTGTATAAATAGCTGGAACAAATGGGAAGGAAATGAAAGATTCAACACAGCATGTTTTGTTGTTTTGTTAGACTAATAAATACTTTAATTCAAAAGAAGAAAAGACCAGAGAACACTGACTGAATTTTCAATCCACTGCCCTTTCATAATATAAAGCTGACTATCAATTTCCCAATTTCTACAGAAGAAAAAATACCGAACAAATGTTGAACAATCATTGAAAATTTTGGCCAGGGGTTTAAAGTACTTGAGAGAAAATATCAAATACACATTGTGCAAGCAATCTCAAGGGGAACTCAGTGTTCTCCATTGTTACTTCTGAATTACTACCAACTTCATCACTAAGAAAGGAGAGTTCGAAGAGAAAGACAACCATGACCAGGTTCCTTTAATAGCATTTAGATGGAACTCTTCTGTCAGAGAAAAAGGAACAAAGGAGGTAGCTGAATGGGAGAAATTCAGAGCGAGAGTTCTGTAACAGAGAAGTAATAACACTTGTCCAATGGGTTGCCATAACAGAAAAGGCCTCCCCAGGAATTTTAGAAGCCAATGGACTCAGAGGTAACTTTTTCAAATGAAAAAATATACTATCATGGACAAAAGGGTTAGAATTGAAACTACAAATATGCACTAAGAGATTGACACAAAGGAAGCAAAAGTAATCAAAAGATATTTTTAGGAATCCATGCTCACAAATTTATTTGAGCAAGAATGAAAAGACAGAAAGAAAGCTGGGTGCTTACAGTTCTGTTAAAATATATCTCCACATCAAATTCTAGTTCAAATAGAACTTCCAAAAAAGCCAAAAATATCTAGAAATCTTGCCTGCAATACAGGACAGATAAAGAATGGAGGGGGGGGCAGATTGTTGTTGTTGTGTGTGGGGGGGATACAGCAAAGTATTGATTGACCTTAAATTGTCTTCCTAGTCTGATAAGCCAAGTGACCTATTTATAACACAGATAGATAGCATAACATGCTGGCTGAAGAGAGTTGTGTCCAAAATAACGGACTATTAGATATTATAAGTGACTTTCCCAAATGATTTTTTTTCTTCTAAACTGTTTTTTCCCCTTCTTTTGAGGACACAAGAAAGAGATCTAATTAAAGTCTGCTGGACAATAAGATCTTTTAAGGAAAATAACCCCTAGCATGGATTTGGAACACAATATGTTGTATTCCTCCTTGGTCCCTTTTTCAAAATGGAAGTTTTTTTTTAAATTATTGTTTTTCAGTCCTCAAGTACAGACACTAATTGTGACAACAATTGAGTTTCTTAAGGAACAATAGCAACCATCCGGATGCAGTCAATTACCGTATATACTCGAGTATAAGTCGAGTTTTTCAGCCCATTTTTTGTGCTGAAAAAACCGCCCTCGACTTATACTCGAGTCAGATTCCCCTCTGAAAAAAAAAAATGGTGTGGAGCTCCGAAACTGGGCAGCCGCTTCCCTGCTTCCGTGTTTCCTTTGCAACTTTTAAGCATGGAGGGGGAGGCTTTTCTGAGCTCTAGGCGAAAAAGCAACGCGAGCCGAGGTTGCTCCACTCAGTTTCATTTCCTCAGCTCCAGCTGCTTTCAGTCCACTCGGGAGGAGGGGGAGGGGGAGGAGGAGGGGGAGGCTTTTCTGAGCTTTAGGCTGAAAAAGCAACGCGAGCTGAGGTCGCTCCACTCAGTTTCATTTTCTCAGCTCCAGCTGCTTTCAGTCCACTCGGGAGGAGGGGGAGGGGGAGGGGGAGGCTTTTCTGAGCTTTAGGCTGAGAAAGCAACGCAAGTGGAGGTCGCTCCACTCAGTTTCATTTCCTCAGCTCCAGCTGCTTTCAGTCCACTCGGGAGGAGGGGGAGGGGGAGGAGGAGGGGGAGGCTTTTCTGAGCTTTCGGCTGAGAAAGCAACGCAAGTGGAGGTCGCTCCACTCAGTTTCATTTCCTCAGCTCCAGCTGCTTTCAGTCCACTCGGGAGGAGGGGGAGGAGGGGGGGGAGAGAGAGATATCATAAGAACGGCTCTTGGTTTTTTCTTGCAAGGGAGAGAGTGACTCCTGCCTCCCACTGTCATCATCATCATCTTTTGCGTTAGTGAATCAATCAAACCTTTCATGATAGTGAGATCGTTTCCCAAATTTCCCTTAAATCAGGGAAGAAATCAGAAACAAACCTTTGGGCTGAGAATAAGCTTGTTCCTGTGATGCCAATTTTGTTCACTTCAGTGTGAAAAGTGTGAAAAAACACACTTCTTTTTCTTCATCTTCTTGTTCCCTATTTACTGGTTTCTTTCAAAGAGGAAATTGTGAACATCAAACTTATTCTCAACTGTCCTAGTGAAAGTTTTTATTGGCATCTATTTTTATTTTTGAAATTTACCAGTAGCTGCTGCATTTCCCACCCTCGACTTATACTCGAGTCAATAAGTTTTCCCAGTTTTTTGTGGTAAAATTGGGTGCCTCGACTTATATTCGGGTCGACTTATACTCGAGTATATACGGTAGTTATAACTAATTTCTAAAAGGCAATCATTGTTAGCACACTATTGGCCAGAAGATTACTTGCCCTTCCCTTTTATACTGTTGAAAATACGTACAATATATATGTATAACACCTTTAGATAGGATGTACCCTGTTGTTATTCTAACTTGAATATTGTTATCTGTCTTACGCCTGTCAAAACTGCTTGCTTATCTTCTTAGCCAATAATGGACACACTTGAACACCCATCCCTCCCAAAACTGGCAATGAATGAAGGAGTTGTTCCTCCTTACCCCTATTACCACTTTTCCACTGTCCCATGTCTCTCCAGGAAGCAGGAGACCATGGCAAAAAGAATAATAAATAGTCAATGTAGCCCTTCTTCCTTTTGGTCACATTTTAAGATCAATCTCACTCAGAATTAAGGGATAATATGCACAAGGGCAGCTCTGTTGTTGAAACCAAACACTATAACCAGTAGAGTTTAGTTCATTAGAATTCTCCATTATAATTCCTTTAGCATTTTTCTAATGAATGCATTTATTTTTTTTAAACAAAGTTCCCAAAGCATTACTTGGGATACTTTGTGAAACTTCATATTCTTTTACAATTTTTGTAGCATTGATATTGTCCTTATATAGAAAACTTGGATGGCCTGAGGTTTTTCTGAGCAGCCAGCCAACAACATTCAGCACTTTTTTAAAAAAAAAAAATGCTCATAAATAAAACAATAATTAATTTGGTGAATTTAAAAGGCATCCAAATATAATTAAATTAGTACTCACCCCATCAAGCAGTAAAGAAATCAAGAATTGTTCCATTTGAAAGAACATGACTTGATTCCAGAGTGACAAAAGCAAAATCAGAAGAAGTTAGAAAAGGAAAAAAAAAGATGCTTATTTGGTGTTTAATGCAATTATTATTTGACAATATTGTACATGAATGCTGGAAATATTATTACTTTAAAGAATATGTGCCAGTGAAATTATTGTTTAACTTCTAAAAAATACAATTTACTGTCAAAAAGACATCTTGTTGAAAAAACGCTGAAGCAGAACAAGTGCATCACAAACAGAAAAATGCAATAACTGGCACTATGGATTAAAACAGAGGAGGAAAAAAACTGTAGCCTTGGATACAATATATAATCCTCATATGTTTTTTGTGATAAAGAGAAAAGTGATTCTAACTGCTCGTATATTTTTACCAATAAAACAGATGGTTCCTTAAAAGATAAATAATCTTGCTCTTTCTTTTCTCTCTCCCCCTCTTTTAAATACAGGTATTGATAAAGCTTAAAGAGCATTATTTGTTCCCCTTCTAAGTATCAGAATATTTTTAAAGGGTTCTAGGGCCATTTCACCCTTCTCTAAGATGACCTGATTTTGAAAAACAGAAACACTGGTAGTTTACTTCCTCATATCAAATTATCTTAATGACTTAAGCAGATAGAGAGGAGCACATAAGAAAGAATGATGCATTGGGCCCTTCAAAAGTCTTCCTTGTGGGCATATAAATAGGGATCACTAACTGGGAAGAGAGTTTAACAGCTTACAAAATTGTTTTCTGTAAGCCACACAAAGAAGTACCATTTGAGAGGGGGAGGCTAAGAATGACATTCTTAGTCTGTGCATGAAGGGCCACACTCAAAAAATGAATGGAGCTGAAATGGGAAAACAGTAAGATCAGTTTTAAAAAGAGACATATTAATTAAATATATTAGTAAATAAAATAAACTTTCTGTCCTAGCAGGGTGCATCTAGATGGGGTACATAAATAAATATATAATATAAATGAAGCCTAGCTTCAAAGGCTCATAACCATCTCTGAGTCAAAGTCATCTACTAATGACTTCTTGAAGATGTCCATGCAGTTTTCTGCCTATCCAGTATCTTCCAGCAGACTGGGTACATTCCAGGTCTCCACCATTATACATTGCCATATTATGGGACCAAAGAAGCATGACTTGTCTGTTGTAGTCTGTAATAGGATCCCCAGAGATAATGATGGGTTAACAGAATAACAGATTTGAAAGGGACCTTGGAAGTCTTCTAGTCCAACTCCTACTCAACTAGGAGACCCTATATCATTTCAGACAAATGGTGGTCAGTCTCAATGTAAACTCATAAAACATTTTGTATGCACGTTTTATAGTTGACAACAGAAAGAAGGAGGGGAGTTTCAAAGAGCAGGTGGCAGTGTGGAATTGAAAGTACATTCCATTCATATTTTCTTCAAACACTGATTAGATGACTGAAGCTTCTGCCACATAAAAATCTAATTGGAGTGCATGATTGATGACTCTTGGCTATGGACATTTTTTTGTTGGATGATACACCCAAGGGGTGGGGGGGAAGCAGGATCAAGGGTGACAGTGAATTACGTATCTCAGAGTTGGCTACGCCCAGGTAAATGTTGGACATAGGATGTTACCTTCAAATAAATCTTTTTTAGTTTTGTGAATGTGGATTGAGGCTTGTGATTTAATTGGAGTAACTGCCAGAATCCTGACAGATAGCCAACTCTGAGATATGTAATTCGCTTCAAACCCTCCATTGTTGAAGCACCCACAACTTCTAGAAGTTGTTCCACTGATTAATTGTTGTAACATTTGGGAAGTTTCTTCTTAGTTGTAGATTGGTTGTCTCCTTGATTAGTTTATATCCATTACTTCTTGTCCTGCTTTCAGGTTCTTTGGAGAATAGGTTGACTTCCTTTTCTTTGTGGCAACCTCTTAGATATTGGGATACTGCTATCATGTCACCCTTAGTCCTTTTCATCAAACTAGACATACCCAATTCCAGCAACTGCAATATGTTTTAGCCTCCAATCCCCTAATCATCTTAGTCACTTTTTCTAGAGTCTCAACATCTTTTTTATATTATGGAGACCAAAATACACTCAATATTCCAAGTGTGATTTCACCATGGAATTATAAAGTGATACTAATACTTCATGTGATCTTGATTCTATGGTGGGATTCAATTTTTTTTTTTTTTACTACCGGTTCTGTGGGCGTGGCTTGGAGGGCATGGCAGGGGAAGGATACTGAAAAATTTCCAGAGATGGTATTTGCTGGTTTTTTGAACTACTCAAAATTTCTGCTACTGGTTCTCCAGAACTGGTCAGAACCTGCAGAATACCACCTCTGATCCTATCCCTTTATTAATGGAGCCCTGAACTGCCTTGGCTTTTTTTGTGGTTGTAGTACAATGCTGGCTCATATTTAAGTTATTGTCCACTAGGATTGCAAAATCGTCTTCAGGTTCTGGAAAGCCTTGAAAATCTGGCTTTGATCCCCAACCTGGGGATGATGTTTATAATTTGTTCAATGGCTCCTGTTTGATTTTGTTCTTTTTGCTATCTATTAGATTCTTTTAATCTGGCCTGTCAGTGTGATTCAATGTGTTTATCTGTTTTTATGCTTTCACTAATTTTGTATACCATCCAAAGTCTACTGAATTCAAGGTGCCAACAAATTTAAACAAACGAACAACAAATAAATAAACTGTGAAACTAATTTATCATTGCCTTCTTTCATCTAGGTATTGGCTAGGTGTTATATTCTTCCTGTTATTGGCCAATTTTCTCTTTAAACAGAACTGTTTTAAATCACTCATTTAAAGCACTAAATAGTTTGTCTTATTGTTTATCCTTTTTAGGAAGACATCTGAAAGAAATGAGGGAGATAATTTTTAAAGCTATATTAATCTATTGTATTCCATTCTGAGTATTGCAATTTTTTTTAATAATCAATCTAATTTACTGATCTCTGACCTCATTTTTTCAGGGAGCTAGAGATAATGTTCTAGTTGTGGCAAATGAGAATGGGGTACCAGGGGATATCCTTCAACTTCAGTGGCAGATTGAATAAGGGACACTGGGGATGTGCATACAAAATGCAAAGTACACATTTGGTTCATAGTTCATCATGCAAAAATATCCACTGTATCAAAAGTCATAGCCTTAATCTTTGGTTCAGCCACATAAACATGGAGCAAGAGTCTTCCATTTGGATTTTGTTGTCGAACAGAAAACCTACTTCTAAATGTCAAAGAAAATAGATTCTGCTTCTAATTATGGTTATTATAATCAGAATAATTGGATTGTTGGACCAAATTGAACTTAAGCCAGTATAGGATGTTTTATCCCAATGGTGACACTAACACAACAGGATGTATTTCAACAATAGTTGCACTGATTTATTGAATCAAATTTCCAATACAATTTATCCTTTAATACACTTCTTAATTTTTCCTCAAGCTGCTTGAAGATATTCACAGTTTAACACACAGCTTTCTCAGCAGGGTAAACAGTATGTTTTCTGTTGTGTTCTTGTTCTAGAGAGGTTGTGTGTTACTACAGAGGGTGAGCACAGAAAATCAATTTGGAATAATAAATACTTAAGAATTATTTAATCTCACCACTCTCCCTCTATATTGTGTTTGTCCTGTCCTCCACATAATGATTTGTCATCAGTGGGGCAATCCATGGGCAGGATTGTCCATATAGGCAGTACTATCACAAGCAATCCTGCCCATGGACTATTATGCTGCAAAGACAAGGCCAACAAGAATGATATTCTGATTCAAGTCATGGCTGCTGGATATGGGACCCAAGAGGCTAAGTATAAAATGTCTTTAAACATTTTTATTTAAATGGTGGCTTTATAATGGTAATGCCACTTTTCACCTATATGGTTTGCATCTCAGAGTTGAACTGTGGAGTCCTTGGTGTACTGTGAGTTTGGTTGTTTGCTTGCACACCTCTCATTACACAACTAGGTAACATCATCAGTGTTAGGCCTGATGATGTTACCTAGTTGGGTAATGAAACATCTGTTAGAAAACAAACTCAAAGAATGCCAAGGACTCAACTTCCTTCCATTCTTCCAGATTTTCATGTAGCCTCCCTTATAATCAATTGAGTTTCTTTTAAGGATCTACTGCTGTGCTCAGGGACACTTTCCATAGAGTTCCTGCGAGGAAGGGAGTGAAGGAACATTGTTCTTAAACACTGGCAGTCCTGGTGGAGGGAAAAGGATCATTTTAAAACCATACCACATATGGGTGAAACTGAACATATAAGGTATACATGAAAGAAAATACATTAAGTTCTGGTCAGTTCAAGTCTGAAAATAAATAAAATGGGTGTGCATATGTAAGAAAAAGGGAATAAATATGGCATCTTGGTGATATGTCAATAATCAAGTGACTGCGCCTAATTTGAGTTGACACCCATCCTCTTTAACTGTTCAAACAAACTTGTATTTTGTTTCAAAAGATGTGTTGTTCTTTTATAACACATAGAAGTCCATACAATTTTTTAGTATTTTTCCCTAAAGTAACAGTTGCATTTGTACAAAGCTCATGAGAAAAATTCTAATGAGTTTAGACTTCATCGTTGCTATAGTTGCAATCAGAAATTAGTGAAGACTTTTGCCCTGTATTGCAACAAATATCTGGGAAAGCTAAAAACCAATTAAATTACAGCTAATAAATATCCTGCACAATGAGCAGGGCAGGAAGATGGCATAAAGGTTTTCAACAGTAAGTTTCATTTTCTTATTGCTGTCGTCACAGAAAAGGGAAGATTTCCTGAAGTACACAATCTATTACTAATTGATACAATTACTTTTAGGGTCAGCACTAATATATTCTGCATGGAAATTTTTGTAAAGGCAATTTCACTTTGGAGAAAGAGAGATTTACAGAAGAAAAATGGAGTTCACAAAGTGCATAAGTAGACAGGATCAGTGCTTGAGCTTAAAGCTCATTCAAATATAATGTTATATTTATCATTTATCTAATACAGCATGAAACAAAGTCTATTGGGATATAGTAGAAGGACCCATGTTGGTTTTCATTAGATCAGCAAAGATTTCTGCAAACCAGTCATAAAAATAGCAATACTTTAGAGACTTGCATTAAGTTTCAAATAGGGAGGGGAGTATAGGATATAATAGCATAAGGTAGAAAGTGATTATAATGTGAAAGGACATATGGCTTAGTGTTTAACACTGATCTGAAATTCCTTAAACTCCTTGTATGTTCAGAGAGACTATATTTTTATTCCAGATTCAGGAAAAATCAGAACCAATACCAGAAGTGATGAAACGAGCCCATTTTTCAGCTTCCAAAGGCTACAGAGGCTTTCCTTGAGCCTCTGGGAGGCTGAAAAAGGCCCAAAAATCAGCTGGGAGGCATGTGCATCTGCAGTTCAGGTAAAGGGGCAGTGGGTGGGATTGCGCACACATGCAAAGGGGCAAGGGGGGAAGCTGAGTGCATTGCCTTCTGGGTGCTGGAAAGTGAGAGAGCATGCGCAAGTGCGAGCACATTTTTTGGCACAGGACCCCAAAAAGGTTAGCCACTACTGGCCTATACTATTTTAGAGAACTGGTTATCCAATCTCTTCTTAAAATCTTCCAGTGTTGGAGCACCCACAACTTCTGGAGGCAAGTTGTTCCATTGATTAATTGTTCTTTTAGAAAATTTCTCTTTAGTTCTAGGTTGCTTCTCTCCTTAATTAGTTTCCAAACATTGCTTCTTGTCTTGCCTTCTGGTGCTTTGGAGAATAGGTTGACCACATTTTCTTTGCAGAAACCCCTTAGATATTGGAACACTGCTATCATGTCATCCCCAGTCCTTCTTTTCATTAAACTAAACATACCCAATTCATTCTTTCTATATTTTAGTTTCCAGTCTCCACATAATTTTTCTTGCTCTTCTCTGTACTCTTTCTAGAGTTTCAACAGATCTTTAAACATTTTGGTAACGAAACTGGATGCAGTATTCCAAAGTCTTAACTACAGCAGAATTGTTGAGTTCTTCTAACCATCTGTCCTTCCAATGTTGTTAAGTGAGAAAAAGAGTGTGAGAATGATTAGTGAATGTCTTTCCCTCCCATTTCACCTGCAAAGTCTCAAAAAGAATATGTTTTTTTGATGATGTTATCTAGTTTGGGTAATGAAACATCTGCAAGAAAACAACCATTGTTGAGCATCAGGAACCCCTCAGAATATGTGGTGTAGTTGTGTAGCTGTTCTTCAAACAGAATTAACATCCTTTCAATATCTGCAATTTAGTTGAATATGTATGGGAAGATTGCATTATGGAAAAATTCATAACCAACAATTATTTTCTATGCAGGAAGGTTAAAAACAGAAAGCCCCATAACACTGGTAATGAACACCTGTTCTAGTGTGATTTCTTCCTTAGAGTTTTAAATGGTTATTATATTTTCCATTTTTCTGGCAGGTTCAGCATTAAGGGATTAAAATTAAAGAGCAAAAATCAAAGCATTTGAACTTAGGTGTAAAATGTATATTATGGAACACCACTTGTGAAGAATGTTGAAGATCTCAATTTTCATTTTTACACATGCCATCCATGAAGGTAATGGAAAACAACATATAACAATTGTAGATATAAGGCTCAATTGGACCTGCTGTGAAATATGTCATTTGAAGTGTTAGCTGTCAGGGGATAATAGCTACCATTGTGGGTGAGTTTGCCAGGCCGATAGCAGGGGGAGACACCTTCTTACCTTGCAGCATGTTGCTGATGAAAATTGTCCTGTCTACAGCAACAACTTCAGCAGAGAATTGTAGTAATTCAGTGATATATTTGGTACCATATCTGATGTGGCTTTTCATTTTTAGAAAATACAGCTCAAATTGGGTGGATTTTATATGTATACTCATTTATTCACCCTCCTCAGTGGACCTGAATCTCTTGGTTACCTGATTGGGAGTTATTCTTCCAATTGTTGCTATTAAGGAAGGAAGTCCACTGAATTCATTAGTATCCATTAGTATTAATTTACTGGTATTTAGCAGGATTGTTGATTAAGACAATTGTAAACTTTTTCATGTCAAATAGTAGAACAATTTTAACCCAGAATTAATTTGTTCCAGCAGAAATCTACTATGCTCTTAGAAAATGAGTTCTAGTGCAGGACAGATTTTTTGGTATATGGAAAGAAATCTCCAGTCAGTAAATGTTCAGAAATTTTGTTTGGCTGACAGTGACCTTGTTAGGGATAACATTGTTTACCCTAACTGGTTCAGGTAAAATAATCAATATATAATCATAGTTTATAAGTTAAAGTGTCTGCAACTTTAAATATGGGAATGTAATTAAGGGAGTGGTTGTGAAAGCACTTTAAAAGAAGCAAGACGACAGCTTGCTCTCTCTCTGGCTTTGATGATCCCTAATTACTGCAGGGACTCAAGACTGCGTTACTCGAACGGGAGAGAGAAAGGACTGATTTGTAAGTGAACTGACATAGGATATTCTACACGGACTTTGCTAACTGAATATCCTTGAATGGACTAACTAAATGATACATGACTAATGGACTGTTATTTTGACTATGCTATGAACTCATAATGGAATAAACTATATTTTTGATAGCACAAGCGTATCTGTTATTTTTACTGTATGTTAATAAACATACAAGCTTATCTCACTCATTTATCTGCATGCCTATCTGACTAACGCTGCACATTCTGTTTAGCTTGTCTCCTTAACCCTGGTTGGGGAACCCAGGCTTAACACTGGTTATGGGCCCAGACATAACATTGGTTATGGGCCCAGAGGCTGCAAAGTCAGTTTAACTAGGATAAAACAGATTTATGTAAAAAGTGAGAGTTTGTGTTGTTACACGTTACAGTAAACAGACAGCTGTGTTTTATTAATTATATAAAAATATAATATCCATATTAAGAATATCCATATTAAGAAAACATGGCACAAGTCAATCTACAAAGTTTGTCCCTTATATCCAAGTTGGATGGAACAAACTATGTATCATGGTCTATAAAATGTAGTCTACTTCTATGAAGAGAAGGTCTGTGGAATATAATTGAAAATCCACCAAACATAGAGGAATGGGATTCAGAGGATGATGAAGATAGACTAAAAATAGAAGAATTTATGCAAAAGAATGAACAAGCTATTTGCATAATAGGATTAACACTGTCTGACCAGCAACTTGTTCATATCCATGGAAAGCAAATGGCTGTTGGGTGTTGGCAGAAGCTGAAGAGGATTTATGTCCGAGATAACGTTGGTGCTCACATAAATCTAACACGGAAGCTTTTCAGGACGCATCTCCAGACAAATGGTGACATACTGAGTCATTTGAAAACTATGCAAAGAATTTTTCAAGAACTGCATGAGAAAGAGCTTATTTTCTCTGAACTACACCAAATCTACATAATTCTATCTTCACTAGATGAAAGTTATGACAATTACGTCACTTCTCTTGAAATTTTGCCAAAGGAAAGTCTAACTTTAACTGATATAACTGGCAGATTGATTGAAGAGGCCAGAAGAAGACTTGAAAGAGATGAATTAAGGAGGGAACAACCTTAAAAAGAAGATAATGAATCTCCTACTGCATACGCAATTAAAAAGTGTTATAATTGTGGAGGAAGAGGACATTTGGCAAGATTTTGTAAAAAAGCAAAGTGCCAGAACGCTGGCCAGAATACTAAAAGTCATCAAAAGATAAATAAAAATTTAGAGTTAGCCATGTATATTAATGGAGCTGTAAAAAATAATTTATGGGTGGTTGACAGTGGAGCATCCCACTGTATAACAAATGATAACAGAAATTATATAAAAATGTTCAAGAGTACACAGCAGATATCGTTAGCCAATGGCTAGAAACTGAAAGCTAAAGGTCAAGGTATAGCATATTGTTCTTTTATAAAAGAGAATGTAAAAATGTTATATGTACCACAACTTAAGTTTAATTTAATTTCAGTTAGAATTTTGGTTAAACTAGGATATGTAGTTACCTTTAAAGGAGATAACTGCATAACTGAAAAAGAAAATAAGAAAATTACTGCATCTTTAAGAGGTGAATTATATGTGTTAAATGATAATGGTTTAAAGGTGGCTAACACGGTTTATGATAATAAGAAACCTCATGATGAATGTATTCACTTGTTACACCAAAGGCTAGGGCATTTAAATTTTAAAATGCTTAAGAAAACTGTTGAATTATCTAAGGGAATAAGTTTGAAACCTTGTAATAAGTATTTGCAATGTAATGCCTGTAATCAAAGCAAAGCCAAGGTCAAACCGGCTAATAGAGTTGATGGATTTACTACCAAAGAGCCTTTAGAAGTAGTATTTCCTGATTTAATAGGTCCGAAAAAACCAAGTGTAGGAGGAGCTCGTTCCATATTAAGTATAATGGACCACTATTCTAGATATGGGTTTTGCTATTTAATGAAGAGCAAAACTGAAACGTATCTAAATCTCTTTAATTGGATTAAATATGCTGAAAGGAAAACTAAAAAGAAATTAGTAACTCTTATAACAGATAATGGTGTGGAATTTACAAATAATAAATTCTAGAATAGACTTAGAATGTTAGGTATTCAACATAAAATGTCTGCACCATATAGGCCACAACATAATGCCTTTATAGAGAGACGAGGCCAAACACTACAATCAATGGCATGTACTATGATGTCTGAGTCAGGATTACCTGACAATTTGTGGGGAGAAGCAATAATGTGTGGTAATCATATATTAAATAATGTTGTTAATTCAACAACAGGTGAATTACCATTTACACTGTGGCATGGTACAAAACCTGATTTAAGTTACATGCACACATTTGGAGCACCAGTATGGGTGCATATCCCTATACAACTCAGACAAAAAGAACAGCATAGAGCTAAAATATTATTTTTTGTAGGATATGAATCTAATCATAGATCTTATAGATTCTGGGAACCAGGTACATCTAGAGTTTACACCAGTGCTAGTGCTAAATTCCTAGAACATGTAGGATGGAATAGATTAAAGCAAGATTTAAATAATGAAGTAATTATTGAACCCTACAAAAGGCAGAAAGATCAGACTAGTTATAAGAAGAGTCCAATTAAAGAAGAAGTCCACGAAGAACAAACAGGACCAGAACAAGAGGAAACAGTTGATCAGGAAGAGTTAGATAATCAAGAAGAGTTTGTAAATGAAAGTCCACCTGTAAGTCCTGTAATACCTAGACGTACTACACGTATAACTAGTCCACCTGATAGGTATCAAGCAAGTATAGTTTGCCAAGTAACTAAAGTTCCAACTAGTATAGATGAACTTAGGATGTATCCTGCTAAGGATCAGGAGAATTGGCAAAAGGCAATGGAAAAAGAACTAAATTCATTAAAGGTAATGAAAGTATATGAAGATGCTAAATTATGTTCAGGAGAAAAATCCATTGGGTGCAAATGGATATTTAAAGTAAAAACTGGAAATGATGGGACTGTTACCCATAAAGCTAGGTTGGTAGCTCAAGGATTTAATCAAACTGCATCTGATTATGATGAAGTTTTCGCACCAAGCCTTAAAGCAACATCTTTAAGAGAAGCATTAGTGTGGGCAGCTAAGAAAAACTATGTCATTAACCATTTAGATGTAGAAACTGCTTATTTGCATGCACCATTGCAGCACACTATATATTTGAAAAAGCCAATTCTTATAAAAGACAATAAAGTAAATAGTAATGATTGTTGGAAACTCAAAAAGAGTCTTTACAGGTTGAAACAATCTGGTTTTGAGTGGAACCAATATATTGTGAAAGAGTTAAACAATATAGGTTTTAAATCTGGTTTAGCAGATCCATGTGTCTTTAAAAGAGAAAATAATGGAACGGTGTCATTATTGTTATTATTTACAGATGATATTGCTTTGATAACTAAGATTAATAATGAAGCTAATGAAATTATATCATTATTAGCCAAAAAGATAAAATTAAAGCATTTAGGTGAAATTAAAAAGTATCTAGGATTGACAATTAACAAAACAAAAAATGGATTTAAGATATCTCAAGAAGATAAAATTTGCCAATTAATTAAAACGTATAAAATGGAACTTTGTAAACCAGCAAAGACTCCAATGAGTCAGGAAGTTTGCCAAACTGATGCTCAAAGTCCCAAATTTGATAAGTCCACATATCAATCTTTGATTGGCAGCTTATCATATATGAGCAATTGGTCAAGGCCAGATATAGCTTATAGTGTAAATCAGCTGGCACATTTTAATTCAGATCCATATCAATGTCATTGGCAATCATTAAAGAGAATTTTAAGATATCTTAAAGGAACAATGAACCATGCATTGTATATAGAACCAAAGGGTGATTTGAGTCTTAGTGCCTATGCAGATGCAAGTTTTGCAACTGACATAAACACTAGAAAATCAACATCTGGAATGGCTATATTATTTGATAAAACACTAATTGGGTGGAGGTCAATCAGACAACAGCATATTAGCTTGTCCACGATGGAAGCGGAATTTTCATGTCTGTCATTACTATGCACTGACTTAATTTTGTACAAACAGTTATTATTAGACATGGGTATAACTGTTAAAGATTCCATTATTTTATACGAGGACAACCAGGCAACCATAAAGTTAGCTACTAGTATTGCTGTAAAAACTAGACCAAAGCATACTGATTTAAGATACTTAAATGTTAGAGGATCTGTAAAGAATGGGCTAATTAAATTGGAATACTGCATGACAGAAGAAAACATTGCAGACCAATTACAAAAGCTCAAGGAGTAATTAAGTTTAAAGAGAGTTGTAACAAATATGATTTAAAGATGTAAATAGTTATTATTATTATTTTCCTAAAAGGGGAGAATGTTAGGGATAACATTGTTTACCCTAACTGGTTTAGGTAAAATAATAAATATGTAATCATAGTTTATAAGTTAAAGTGTCTGCAACTTTAAATATGGGAATGTAATTAAGGGAGTGGTTGTGAAAACACTTTAAAAGAAGCAAGACGACAGCTTGCTCTCTCTCTGGCTTTGATGATCCCTAATTACTGCATGGACTCAAGACTGCGTTACTCGAACGGGAGAGAGAAAGGACTGATTTGTAAGTGAACTGACATAGGATATTCTACACGGACTTTGCTAACTGAATATCCTTGAATGGACTGACTAAATGATACATGACTAATGGACTGTTATTTTGACTATGCTATACTATGTTATTTTGACTACTCATAATGGAAGAAGCTATATTTTTGATAGCACAAGTGTATCTGTTATTTTTACTGTATGTTAATAAACATACAAGTTTATCTCACTCATTTATCTGCATGCCTATCTGACTAACGCTGCACATTCTGTTTAGCTTGTCTCCTTAACCCTGGTTGGGGAACCCAGGCTTAACTTCAGAATCCCTGTTAAAATTCCCTAGATTCCCTAGATACCTAGATTCCCTAGATACCTAGATTCATATAAATTATCCCTAGATACCTAGATTCATATAAATGAATCACTATATACATTCAGATGCTTATAACACACATCTATTCAGTTACAATGTTGCAGTGTGATGATTGAGATGGACTAGAGTTAGAGTGACCTTAGTTCAGGTCAACATCAACTGGTCAGTTGTCATCACTAAGAAAGATAGGTCAATCATTCTCTTCCAGGCCAATAGTTTTGTATGAAGATAACCTGAAGGAAGACCTCCCATGCAATTCCATAAATAATAAGTCATGCCTAATTTGTTGTTTTTTTCAAGAGGCAACTGGACTTTCTAGTTTTTCTTTGCAGAGATTTCTCTTCTCATCCAAGAAGTTCTTCAGCTCTGACTGGGCTGGTGGGGAATGGAAGTGAGAGCTGAAGAAGCTTCTTGGATGAGAAGAGAAACATCTTCAAAGAAAAACCAGAAAGTCCATTTGCCTCTTGAAAAAGCATGTTTGGCACAACCATGACTCGGATGACTGAGAATCTCCATAGATATCATGCCTAATTCGAATTCATAATAATGGAGAAATTTGATGTGGTAGACTTGAATCATGTACATTTATAAATGGAATATAGAAAATGATCTGTCATAAAATGAACACATTAGGGAAATGCATCTATGAAAATCTTTCAAAATCAATGATTTTTTAAATTCTATTTTCCATTTTTAGAAATGCAGAATGATATCCAGTGATGACAGTGTCTAAAATTTACAGAAACTACTGTACATGATTGATCATTCTAATATTTTCCCAGCATGCCACTGGATTGCCAACCAGAACTATGCTGATTTTACTAATTTCCATTCACTGTATTCATCAGAGGGAATGAACGTTGCTGGAAGAAAAGAAAGAGGAACCCTACACAGCTTTAGCAAGACAGCATAGCAGAAGCGGCAATTGCTTCTATAACATAAAATCCCCTCTTAGATAGAATTGTTCTATAAGACAGCCAATGTAGACAGCATTCAAAGGACATTCATGGGTTTCCACTTGTACCGACAATATCTCATTCTGTCTAAAATGCAGATAAAAAATCAACTAAAATGTATCCATAAAAGGTAGTTTAATTCTTGAGGCTTAGTCTTTAGTCATGTGATAAAAAAATGCAACCCAATCATCAAGCTTGGTAAAATCTGTGCAAATATTACATGCATAATTCATCATGAAATAATATTCAATTTAGATATCTGTCAAATATATAAAAATTTAGATATCTGTCAAATATCAAATGCTACTGGATTAGTTGAGAGAGAAGATATTTACACTGAATATCTTGTGTAAATCAGTGTAAATATCTTCTCTCCCAACTAATCCAGTAGCATTTGTCTAAAGAAACAAGTTCTGAACCAGTAAGACACAAATGTACAATATGAGTTATTCCAGGGTTATTCATATAAATGTTTTGAATGAAAAGAAGGAAATGGAAAATGTTTGCAGGAGAGGATGTAACTTGTTACATGCATATTTACATAATCTTGAGATAAAGTCCTGACCCAGAATCCTTAGAAAATTTGGGTAGTGTTTTTCAGAATTCATACTGGCTAAGAATTGTGGTATTTGCCAGCCCAGTATATTTGAAGGACATTATGTCAATATTTCTAGAATGTACAAACTTCCCCTTTCTTTACTGATTTCATTTATATGGCTTTTTATATGACTTACATATTTTCAAATCATAAATCGGACTGGTTTTTTTTCCTTAGTCCAACTTTTCTATATAGGCACAATTGTAAAGATATTATCATGCAGAAATATCTTTTTGTGGGGGGGAATCAGGGGTTTTCCCCCTTTTCTTTTGAAAAAGTAAAACATTCATAAGCATAAAGTTATAACATAAAGTCCAATTAATAAAAGACCCCTCCAATCTCCCAGCTGCATATAAGACATAAAATCAATCTAGTCAATGATTTATTCCAAACCAAAAGCAACAGTTAAATAAACCCTACCTCTGAGCCAGATGAAACCACCTCTTTAGAGCTATCCCAGAGGAAAAACTCTTCAGAGAGAATTCCCTAAATGAGCAACCAGCCCTGAAAATACTCTGTTGTGTATTCTTGTCAATTTAATGATATCTAAAGTGAAACTGGGGGTAGGAAATCTGATTTATAAGAATGCTTGACAACAGCCTTTGAATTTGGCTCAAAAGCAAATATGCAACCAGTTCAGCTGATCTCATATTAACATATTTTTCTTGACTGTGCCATATTAAGGACTCCTTCTTGAGATACAGTCAAGAAGTGTGTTATATTTAAAGAAATATACCCCAAAGATGACATTTTGGGCCTTTTTAGTGACCTTTGATGCTTCTTCTCTATATATCTCTCAGAATCAGGTGCTCCCATAAGAATCAGTTGCTGCTGGAGAAGAAAGCTCAATGCTTAATAGGTTTTCAGTTCCAAAAAGAGTGTTAAGCATTCCATCTGAGGACATGTTAAGTATCAAAGATCAATACTTAGCCATCATTACAAGCCCACCTTTTTCCATGTAAGAGGTTACAGGAAATACTAAGTAAAATAATTTGCTTTCAAACTATTACTGTACCACTTCTAAGATATAAAGAGGGGGAAATTGCATTAAGAATGTATTAGGAAGCTCTTTTAGTCATCATCCTATTGCCTGATTGCTTCTGATGGGTTGCCTAAATGACAGAGGCTGATATCATCTTTTCTTTTAGTACACTGAGATATTACTCATTTACCTTGAGCAAAAAAATAACCACACAAAAAGTAAGTTTCTCTCTTCCTCCTCTTCCTTCCTTAATGTATTTTCATCCTGTCCCCTTTTTTATTTAAAGGTAAAGGTAAAGATTTCCCCATCCAGTCATGTCCAACTCTAGGGGTAGTGCTCATTTCCATTTCTTATCTGAGGGAGCCAGTGTTATCCAAAGACATTTTGTTGTTAATATGGCTAGCATGACTATATGCTGAGGTGCATGGAGCACTGTTACTTTCCTATCAAAGTGGTACCTATTTATCTACTCACATTTGCATGTTTTTGAACTGCTAGGTTGCCAGGAGCTGAGGCAAGTAACAGAAGCTCCTTCTGTTCTGTGATGCTAGGATTTGAACCTGGGCTAGCAGCTTTCCAGCTGAGAAGCTCAGCATCTTTAACCACTGACCCATCAAATCCCCCCCCTTTTTAATTCAATTCAATTAAAATTTCATTAATTTGTTCCATCTTATTTATGCTGTACCCATCTGAGCAAAACTAATCCAATTGGAGAATGATGGATTCCATGAGGTTCTGTACTTCTTTTAAGTTTCTATATTCTCCATATTATCAGTACAGCTTAATAGATCTGATTATTTAGAAAGCCATGTATCCATAATTGCTACAAGTCAGACAAATAATTTAGATATATTTCAAATAGACCTAATTAAAGAAGCACAAACCATTTCAATTGTATCATCATTTCAATGATGCTTGCTTATTTAAACAGAATAACCACAGGTGGGAGAGGTGAGATTTCTGACTTCCTACTGACTTTGCTTGTGGGAAGCCTACAATGAGGAAAGTAAGTGGAGAAGCTGGCAAGGAAGGTTGCAAGTTGCTCTGGTAACATGCACCTTCCCCCAATCCCTTTGTTCTGGTACTACAATCAGCCATTTGCACATCTCTTCATACCCTCCCCACCCTGAACCACACATTCTCTATATACCATGCTCATCTGTTTATCAAGTAGATTTTTAATGCTTGCTTTCTGCCTCACATTCTAGTAGATAAAGCCATTTTCAGAGAGGGAGGCAGATTTCAGAAAGCAAAGGGTTTGAGAAGAAGAACTCAGCATGAACCTCAGACACTTAATTAGACCCTTGCTTTAGGGTAAAAGATAAAATGAGTATCAGCTGCAAGTCACATATTTATATCATGCTTGTTTGGGTGCTGAGTACTGAAAAGGCTTCAGATGTCCACATTGCCTTTTATCGTGTTGGGTTTTTAAAAATTAAAAATCAGCTTAATAAAGTCCATAAAATTGGGGTGAAATTATCTTGTTAACAAACTACTTCAGAATTTTTTACACATTATTATGAGGCTGGCAGGAGATCAAGGTCAGAGAAATATCAAATAGCCAGATGAATGACTAGAACTCACACTCTGCACTCTGCACTCTCAGGTTTTATAATGGTTGTTTTATCATCTATTTTCTAAGGGAGATTTGTTTAGACATCATCTTTCTGTGATTAACAGAACCCATAACTGCCAAGCTTCAAACTTGCAATTTCTAACTCGGTGTAAACTTTTTAGAACCATTCATAGCCTATCGGCCATCTCAAAAATTTATCACCAATAGCTTAATTGTCAAATTCTGTCATGAAAATAAAATGAAAAAGGGAAACTTACTCATTGTAACTCTTTGTCACTAGTAACCTATGCATTCAACACCTAGTAAATTAATCTAGGTGAAGGAGTAGGTGCTCTTTTTAGCATCCCTGCCACATGCTATCCTTATTCGTAGCAGCAAATCCTTTACATATAATATGACCATATCCCACATGCCATGTAATTAATTACAAGTTTGAGATTGCAAGTGACCTGAGAAATACAGGAATAGCAGAAAGATAATTATGAGAAATACAGGAAGAGTAGAAAGATAATACTGCCATAATACCATATGGTAAGACTTTAAATTATTTTCAGCAATGCCAGAAAAGTTGGGTATTAATTGATTACATCAGGAATATTTATGCATTTAGCAACTTTGGTCTAATGAGTAAGGCACCAGACCAGAAAGTGGGAGACCAGGAGTTTTAGTCCCACCTTATGTATGAAAGCCAGCTTGGTGACCTTGGGCCAATCACTGTCTCAGCCCAATTCACCTCACAATTCACCCCAATTCACCTCAATTCACCTCTTGTGGGGAAAATAGAAGGGGGAAAGCGTGCTGGATATGTTCACCATCTTGATTTATATTTGTAAAAATATAAATAAAAATAATAAAATAAAATAAAAATATTAATTCATCAGACACCTGTAGGCAACCCACAGAAGCCTTAAGAAACCAATAGTTAATTTTCCCCAGGGCCAGTAGGTTAGGGAGGAGACAATCATAGACAATCTTGATAGGCATTACTAGGAACAGTTGGGTATGGTTAAGCCTTATCACCTGAAATCAAAGGTGGTATTCAGCCAGTTCTGACAGAACTGGTAGCAGAAATTTTGAGTAGTTTGGAGAACCAGAAAATACCACCTCTAACTGGCCCTGTCCCCATCTATTCTCTGCCTCCCAAGTCCCAGCTGATTAGCTGGGTCTTCTTTTGTTGCCCTGCACAGGAGAGTGGAGCTGGAAAGCAGGTTAGTGGGGTGGGGAGGGAATGGAGATTTTGCAGTATCCTTATGTTGCCATGCTTACCAAGCCATGCCACAGAACTAACCATTTTTTTAAAAAAAAAATCTCACCACTATCTGAGATGCTAATCAAGACTTTTTCTTTCTTTCTTTTTCTTCCTTGTGATCTTGTCTGCAATCAGATTACTAGGAATGGGTGAGGTTATAGCTAATTCAATTCCCCTTTTGTGATCACATCAAAGTCATGGAAATAGATTTCATCCCTCAACTCATCCCTGCTGTCAGAATAGTTTATTAATACCCACTCCTGTTATTGAGAATAGATATCCCACCACTATGTAACCTCTCCTGAAAAGTTTGCCTCCCTGTTTACTTTAAACTCACCCAGAACAAATTCAGAACAGGCCATACAGACTTACTTTATTAATAGAAAAGAAACAGCTCATAATCCTCTATTTCATCTTTGTACTCTTTGGGACACAGCAGAAAGCACTTTATTGAACCAGTGATGTATGAAGCAATAGTACCATTCCAAATATACGTTAACCTAAAATCATATATGTTTTGGATCAATTACAGTGGTGAGTTGCATACAGAAGCAATATCTTTCCAGAATGCCCATATATTGCAGACTCCTGCAAGAACACAACCTAATTTTTTCAACAAATATTCTTTGACTGCAGGTGTCTGTATTGTCAGTGTCTATAGAGATTCTCAGTCATCCAGGTCATGGTTGTCCTAAAGGTGCTTTTGCTGGAGGCAACTGGGCTTGTTTTTTTCTTTGAAGACGTTTTGCTTCTTTAGATCTGACAGGACAGTGGGGAATGGAAGGATTTATAGTCTTTGAATACAGCTGGTCATTTGCATCCTTTTAGATCAGGGGTCTTCAAACTTGACAGTTATAAGACTTGTGGACTTCAACTCCCAGAATTCTTCCTCCAGTCATGTTAGCTCAGGAATTCTGGGAGTTGAAGTCCACAAGTCTTAAACTTGCCAAGTTTGAAGACCCTTGTTTTAGATGGTTGCTGAAGCACTTGGAGGTTTATCTGTGTCCTCAGGGTCACCTGAGTAATGCTCCTGGTTCCTGTAGTTTGCAATTTTTTTTCTCTGGAAATCCACTCCTACTCCCACACCATTCAAACAGTTTTCATCCCAAATTGTATAATATAAATACATATGTAAACAAACAAACAAATAAATAAATAGCAAGTACAAAGTGATGTTTATTCCAGCCATGAGAATAATAGTACCCCACAAAGCGTTTCAAAAGAGTTCACAGGAGTTTTGCAGGGCCCAGCAAAAAATATTCCCTTTCTTTGTTTTCTCCCCTGGGACATTAAGGCAGTCTGAATAAAATTGCACCACACCTGGTTTCTAATATAAAAGGAAAACACAGATAAGTGACTGAATGTGGGTGGGTGTTGGAGGATGATTTCTGTTGTGTGGGAGAGCAGAGATGAAGAATTTACAATCGAGAGAGTATAGCAGCTGTTAGCTCGGCAGAAAACTGCCAATGACGGAAGAACAAATCTGAACTTCAGCAAACCAACAGCAGACAAACTGAATGTAGCATACCTCAGCAGAGACATGGAGAGCCTCAACCAGCCAAGCCAGCAGCTGGTCAAGCTCCTTGCTTTCTCACCCCAGTTCAGATTAAGAAACTACAAAGCCAACAGAAAGTAACAAAAACAGTCTGACTAAGGGCTAAATGGTGACTGAAGTTTTTGTTGCAAGCTCAGGAATAAAAAAGAACATAAATCTTCACAATTCCACAACTCCAAAATTCCACAACCATTAAGGAATTAACACAGAGAGATAGATGTGTAGATAAGTATACCATCTACTTACACTAATATAAGTACAGTTTATTTAGTACAGCATACGTTTAGTGATAGGTTTTGAGTTAGAGGTTAGGAAAGGGTGTTTTTCCCCTGTAATAAAAATTTCCTTGGGAATACAGGGAAGATAAAACAGCTTCTTTGCTGATGGTCTGTGTTGTGAATGAATAAATGTGTAATAAAGTTATCTAGAGCTTGAAGTCAAGTGCAGGGTTCTGGCCCTGCACTTCGGATTGGCTGTTAAATGGCGAGATCAGATTGATCCGTTCAGGAGAGTCTGATTGACCGTTAATGAGCCGTTCTCATTGGTCAACGGAGCTAGCGCTCCCAGGTTTTCATTGGTTGAATAGTTAATAAGTTGCCTATATAAGTAAGGCTATAGCATCCATCCAATTAGAGCTGTCACACCATGTAAATAAAGAGTTGAAGTTCACTGTTTCACCGGCTCATCCCCATTCTTCGCACCCATGCTCCACACTTAACACTGGCGATGGGGATGGGATGTGGAGATGTCAGAGCTGACTGAACAATGAAAAAGATAACCGAGCATGTGGCTGAAAACGCACAACGGCAGAACCATGTCCGGCGGCATCATACTACCCGCTCCATTCGACCCAGCACAAGAAGAATGGGAGTCCTACATGGATCGATTCCAAATGTTCTTGGAAACCAATAATTTGAAGGATGCCACAACCGGGAAGAAACGGGTGGTATTCCTAACGCATTGCGGGCCGACCGTATTCAAGATGGCCAAGACGTCCTCGAATCCCTACTGAGGGCCCACTATGCACCGACCGTACCAATGCT
Source organism: Hydrophis major (assembly GCA_033807585.1). NCBI lineage: Eukaryota > Metazoa > Chordata > Lepidosauria > Squamata > Elapidae > Hydrophis > Hydrophis major. The sequence continues at coordinate 89,244,412 of CM066329.1, forward strand.
CGTAAGGCGGCACGAGTTCTATCAAAGAAACCAGTGGAAAGGAGAGAGCGTTGCCGATTTCGTTGCGGACCTCCGAAACTTGGGAGGCCTCTGCGGGTTCGCTGACCTGGAAGAGGCTTTGAGAGACCAAAGAGTTCTGGGATTAGATGCGCTAAACGTGCAGAGCAAGCTGATGGTGAAAGGCGACATTAACCTTGCCGATGCCATCGCTGATGCTACTGCAGCAGAAGCAACCAGGAAGTCGGCTGCCCAACTGCGCCGCAGCCGCTCTCCGATACACCAACCGACCTGCAACACTTCACCTAAGTCAGAAGGACAGCTTTTGACGGCCCACCACGAGGACCTCTCTTTGTCATCAGACAGTGACGAAGAAGAGGTCCATCGACTGCGGTCCGATCGGGACCATTACCCGAAGTCCCAACACCCATGCGCTGGCTGTGGGGCCAACCATTCCTGGTCCGAATGCAAATTCTGCGACGCACTCTGCCTTGAGTGCGGGAAAGGAGGCCATATCGGATGGGTCTGTAGAAGCCTCCTAGGACCCAGCCAGACTTCAAAGGGGGCTAACTATCGCCAATCGACAGGAAACCATCCTGTAAGGCGAGAACCAGTAAACCACTCCTACAGAAACCAAACCATAAATCGCCCAACGAAGCGAGAAGAGGCTCACCAAACTATCACTATCGGTCACGCCTCTTCATTGGATGCCAAGAAAATCTGAATTAAAGTGGCCATTGAAAATCAGCCCTGCCAAATGGAAGTCGACTTGGGATCATCTCTCTCGATGGTTTCCTGGAAGACCCTCAAGCAACTCATCACTACTATCCAGCGCCAAGACCTCCATTCCCAAAGACTCATACTTAAAGACTATTAGGGGAATAGGATTCCAGTCATAGGATCCAGTCGAGTCCGGGTCTCGTTCAAAAACCGCACAGCGTACTTACCCCTGACTGTGATCGACAAGACTGGCCTAGCCTGTTAGGCCTCCAATGGTTCGCACCACTCGGCATTGAAGTGGCAGGCATTAAACAAATCGGCGGCAGTGATTGGGAGGAGGGCCTCGTCCATGAATTCAGGGACGTCTTCGCAGAAAAGCTAGGCGAGTACAAGGGGACACCAATCTCATTTAACCTTAATCCAAAAGTAGCTCCCATCCGCCTTAAGCCTCGTCAAGTTCCATTTGCCCTAAAACTGAAAATCGATGAACAGCTTGATAAGTTAATAGCCCAGGGAGTGTTAGAGCCAACCGATCACTCTCCCTGGGAAACCCCAATTGTGACACCCATTAAGCCGGATAGTTCGATTAGAATTTGTGGGGACTACCGAGCCACCCTGAACCACGCCCTGCAGCAAAATGCATATCCGGTGCCGGTGGTGCAACACCTCCTCCATTCCCTGGTGGGCGGAAAAGTCTTAGCTAAACTAGACTTAGCTCAGGCATATCAACAACTGCTGTTTGATGAAAAAACGGCACAGGCACAGACGATCGTGACGCACCGAGGTGCCTTTAAATGTACACGGCTCCAATTCGGAGTGAGTGTAGCCCCGGGGATCTTTCAGAGCCTGATGGAAAGACTATTACATGGGATTAAAGGCGTTGCCCCCTACTTTGATGATGTGTTAATTGCTGCCCCTACTTCAAAAGTTTTACGGGATCGTTTAAGATTGGTTCTCCAGAAATTCAAAGACGCAGGCCTTAGAGTGAAGAAAAATAAGTGTAAGCTGTGTACAGATCGTGTTGAATTTTTAGGGTATCTAATTGACAGTCAGGGCATTCACCCTACCGATAGCAAATTGAGAGCAATAAAAAACACTCCCAGACCCCGGAATAAGGCTGACCTCCAGGCGTTTCTAGGCCTTATCAATTTTTATAACGTATTCCTGCCGCACAAGGTGACTGTCGCTGAACCTTTACATCATTTACTGGGCAAAAAAGCACTTTGGGTATGGGGTCATAGAGAAGAGCAGGCGTTTCATAATGTGAAAAAACTACTGACTTCTGACTCTGTACTAATGCAGTACAATGAGACCTTGCCGTTAACTATCACGTGTGATGCATCGCCTTTCGGAGTGGGCGCCATTTTGAGCCATGTATTGCCTCATGATAGAGAAGCCCCTGTTGCCTATTTTTCAAAGATGCTTTCAAAAACTGAGTGAAATTATAGCCAAATTGATAAAGAAGCCCTTGCAATTGTGTCTGCTGTCAAAAGATTTCATGAGTACGTGTACGGCTGGGCTTTTATTAAAGTGACTGACCACAAACCTTTTCTGGGAATAATAGCGGGGGATAACCCAACCCCCTTATATATTATCTCCCAGAATGATTCGTTGGTCAGAATTCTTGGCTGCTTATAATTATCGGCTGCAATACCGCCCCGGGAAAGCCATTCCCCATGCCGACGCATTGAGCTGAGCACCGCTTCCAGAGACTATTGACGACACCGCGCCAACCGTGACAACGTTGCAGATCGAAGCACTTCGTACACCGCCATTAACCGCCCGTGATATCACAAGAGAAACAAAATGCGACCCCGCCTTAGCACGAGTCCTCACTTGGGTGAAACGTGGATGGCCATTGGACCAAGTATCAGACGACTTCGCATCATTCAAAAGTCGACAAACAGAGTTGTTTTCTCAAAAGGGCTGCATCATCTGGGGCGATAGAGTCGTTATCCCAGAATGACTCTGTGGTGGACTCCCATGGAAAGAATGAGACACAGAGGCTGGTGTACTTGGGATGGGAGTCTTGAGCAAATTCTAGTGCCCCCTTTTATTGAGAAATTCGTACATAGTAAGCATTCACATTGTGGATTACAATAATTAGATATAGCACACAAAACTGTTTACAATTGTTTGAGCTGCTTAATTGTTTCTGGTGTTTGTTTTTAATTTCCTTGCTTATCTCAGTGACCCTTAGGCAGACATGTATGTATAAGGTCTTAGACTAATCATTACCCAATACTGAAGTCAAAGTTTTATTCCCACATCTCCCCTGTTTTAGTTTTTTGATGATCGTGGATGCCTCGGTAGCTTTTCACCATCTGCAACAACAGTTCTCCTTCCGTAGGCTTCACCCGACACATTCCTAAAAGTCCAGGGAGACATTGGATACAACAGCATACACAAAGAGAAAGTATAAAAAGCAATATCACTCCAACAATTAGGTGACGAATCCATGAACCATCTGGCAACCAGGACCAAAGTGCAGACCACACGTCCAGTCCCTCGTTCTCCGATTGTAATGGATTCTCACTCAGGGTTTGTTCCATATGCTGTATAGTAGCTGTAATGTTTGGAGAATAATCAGAGATATACATGCAACAATGTGTATGAATCACAGCGCAAACTCCCCCTTGCTCAGCCAAAATAGTGTCCACCGCATATCTGGTTTGCAGGACAAAGTCAAGGATTTTTCCTTGCTCTTCTTCAAGCAGCTTTAGCGTTTTAATGGTGTCTTTAAACATAGTAACTGTCCAATTGTTTAAACGATGCAAATCTCTATAGTTCATCATGACTCCTTAAGGAGGAATAACTCCCCTTGATATCTGTGTCCAGTAGTCATGATTCAAAACAGAGTTCACTTCCGTTGCTGAACGTGCATTGCGGATATGAGCAGTCCCCAAAGATTTTAAAATGACATGAGATGGGATTACTTTCCCAAAGGTGCAGACTCCTTTCCATCATGCTGGCATGCGATCATAGGCCATCCGTCCACACAGCAACCATAGATTTGCTCCCAGGAGATGACCAACCATATTTGGTTCAGCATAGATTAATCGTACAAAAGATTCCATTAACATAGCCAAATAAGTGGGCGGTGGTGCGTATTTCCCATTTGCACATTTGGGCAGCTGGTTTTCTATCATGATGGGACAACATGTGGCAGGGATAATTGGACACCCATTTTCATTGATCAAAGATATGATATCAAATTTAGAAATATTATGTACAAAGTAAGTGAGATTTTTAGTTTTCATGTCATCCGGATAAACCCGACTTCCATTGCTAATAACAATTGTTTTGTTGCAAAATGGATATGTTCCCAAGTAAGTCATATTCTCTACTGTCTCATTGTGAGTCCAGCAGATTCCCGCCACCTCTTTGATTCGGCTTCCAAGATGCAATGTATTTATGTTACTTTTAGTCCAACTGTTAGACCACATCCCTGAACAACCATAGCATTGTCCCTTATACCAGTCACCTTCGGCCAAAGGTACTGCAACCATTGGAAGCCCTGATGTTTTGTGAGTTGGCATGTGCATACATACCCAACAATCAGTTTTATTATGAAGGTTTGCTAGCTTCCCCATGTCCTGGATCAATGTGTTTCTTTTCCATTCCCCCAAATCCATCCCCCTGCCCCTTTGGCTGATGATAGGGATGCACACAGCAAGCAGGAACCCAAACAACTGTCCCCTCATCTTTAACAGCAGCGTATCAGCAGGACAGGTCCTTTCCACATTGGATCTGGTAGTTTCTTATTCCGAACTTTTGGTCTTGGCATACCTGCAGAAGGAGAGGAAGCAAAATGCCTACAACCCCCCCAGGGGCACGGCACTGGGCTTTAAAATGGCCAGGCTTTCCATAATTAAAACAATTCCCTGTAGGTTTCATCCCTTTTTGCAATGCCATAGCCAAAGTCTCCATGTTGTAAGCCTGAGAACCCACCACTGCACATGCTTTTAACAGATCAGCCAGAGTAACCTCACCTCTAGCCACCAAGGGCTGCAAGATATGCTTGCCGTCACATTTGCATTTTCAACTGCCAATTTCAGCAAAAGTTCTTTTGCAGCTTCCTCATTAGAGATTTGTCTGGTAATAGCCAATTGTAGCCTTTCCACAAAATCATTATAAGATTCAGATGCTGTTTGCTTAATTTGAGAAAAAGACCGTGCTGGGGTTCCCACATCCTGAATGCGGGACAATGCCCCAAGGACAGCTGCCATAACCACTGGAAATACATGATCAGGCAAATTAGCAGCTTGATCTGCAGTGGATTCAAACAAGCCTGCCCCATAGATTTGGTCTGGTGTATACAGCCCCCCCCCGAATTCCCCTAGTGACAGCCTCCCTTTGGTATTCTGAGTCAAAGACCACATACTGAGTAGAACTCAATATCATTCTCATTAAATCTTTCCAGTCACTAGGAATCATGCGTGTAGCCAAACTTGTCAGAAGCCCCTTTGTGAAAGGACTTTGAATACCATAATCTTTTACTGCTTTTTTAATTTCCCTAAGAATTGCTAAAGGAATCGGAACCCATTCAGTCTGCAGATTGCCTTGAGCATCCACTTGCCTATTGACTGGAAACAAATTCATCTGGGTAATCTCATCAGACTCTAACTTCCCCTCATTGAAAGCCTGATGCATCATGGCTTGAACCTTTCCCATTTTTGATTGGATTTTATCATTTACAGGAATAGGTGCTGTTGGAAATGATAAAGCACACTCCAGTTTAGGAGAAGGAGAGTGCAATACAATTCCTTTATGAGGAAGAGGTTCTACTAAAGTTTTTAAAAGAGGTTGTTGCTGGGTCTCTAAAGCAGTCATAACAATCTTCCAAAATATCAAAATTTCAGCTGTTGCCCGTGGCTCTTCATGAAGGATATTTCCAATTCTCCTCCATGTGTCTAACTTTAAAGAGCCTTTCTCTGGATACTAGGGACATTGCCGCCAGATCTCTTGCAGCAGCTCTCTCACATTATCTTTTGAAAGAACTATTTGCTCCCCCCCGGAGGGTTTAAAGATAAAGAAATTTGTCCTTATTAACTTCTGCAACTCACTAACATGCCATTCCTGCGGTTGAGAGAGTTTTCCCCCCATGCTCCCTGAATAATCCTATTGTCCAGCAATAGTTAAGTACGTACTTTACCTATTCCAGGCGAGGAAACACGGAGGTCCGGACACGTACCACCTGCAGTGGATCACGTCGGGATCACCATTTGTGGTGGACTCCCATGGAAAGAATGAGACACAGAGGCTGGTGTACTCGGGATGGGAGTCTAGAGCAAATTCTAGTGCCCCCTTTTATTGAGAAATTTGTACATAGTAAGCATTCACATTGTGGATTACAATAATTAGATATAGCACACAAAACTGTTTACAATTGTCTGAGCTGCTTAATTGTTTCTGGTGTTTGTTTTTAATTTCCTTGCTTATCTCAGTGACCCTTAGGCAGACATGTATGTATAAGGTCTTAGACTAATCATTACCCAATACTGAAGTCAAAGTTTTATTCCCACAGACTCCAACAAGCAGTACTGAGAACCTTGCATGATGGCCACCCCGGCATCGTGCGCATGAAAGCCCTCGCACAAAGCTACGCGTGGTGGCCAGGCATCGACAAGCAAATCGAGACTTGGGTCAAAGCTTGTCATAGATGCCAGGAAGTAAGCAACACCCCACCAAAGGCAATCCCAACTGAATGGGAAACACTGCGGGGACCCTGGTCCCGTATCCATCTGGATTTTGCTGGGCCGACCAAAGGCCACACCTTCTTGTTAACCGTGGATGCCTACTCGAACTGGCTTGAAATCCACCGAATGAGGAACACAACAACCGAAGTGGTCATTAAGAAACTAGAAAGACTGTTTGCAACCCACGGATTATCAGACATTCTGGTATCCGACAACAGGCCCCAATTTACTACGCTGTCCTTTGAATAGTACCTGGTGGACCACGGTATTCAATATGCGCTGACTTCGCTGCGCATCCTGCGGCCAACGGAAGGGCCGAGCGCATGGTACAATTCATCAAGAAAACGCTACAGAAAGTGGACTATGACAACATCGAAGAAAAGATAAACCGAATCCTCTTTTTACAGCATATCACTCCGCATAGCATCACCAACAAAACTCCCGCCGAGCTGCTAATGGGAAAAAAGCTCCACTCCCACCTCGACCGGTTGCTCCCAGCGTACGAACCGGAGAAACCACTCGGATCCAGTGGCTGATGCCGTACCTTCCAGGTTGGCAACTTGGTGTTTTATCGGGCGATCAGTTGTGGGTAGAAGCGACTGTGGTCCGTGTAACCAGCCCGAGATCATACCTTGTACAATGCCGTGATGATAGACTATGAAAGTGCCATATCGATCAACTACAATCAAGGCTGCAGTCAGGGATCTCCGAGTCCCCTAATAATCAAACTGGGGGGGGGGGGAGATACAGAGGAAGATGAACTTCAATTAGCAGAAAACCTTTTTGAAGGGAACGATAGCGGAACGGAAACACAAGAACAGGAATCAGGGATGGGAGTGGGTTCACCTCAGGGTGATACCGAAGATGTAGGTGACAACAAAAATGCGAACTCAGAATCAGAGACACCCCTTTCGCCAAACAACTCCCTACCTCAACAAGAGTGCAGCCAAATACCGGGTGCACAACGAAAATCAAAAAGACTAACAAAACAACCGTCCTACCTCAAGGACTACGTGACCGCACCCCATAAATGGAACCCGGAGGGAAGGGGTGTTGTGAATGAATAAATGTGTAATAAAGTTATCTAGAGCTTGAAGTCAAGTGCAGGGTTCTGGCCCTGCACTTCTGATTGGCTGTTAAATGGCGAGATCATTCAGGAGAGTCTGATTGGCCGTTAACAAGCCATTCTCATTGGTCAACGGAGCTAGCGCTCCCAGGTTTTCATTGGTTGAATAGTTAATAAGTTGCCTATATAAGGAAGGCTATAGCATCCATCCAATTAGAGCTGTCACACCATGTAAATAAAGAGTTGAAGTTCACTGTTTCACCGGCTCATCCCCATTCTTCGCACCCATGCTCCACACTTAACAGTCTGCACCATTTCCCCAAAGAACCCCTTGAAACAGCGACCCGAGTTGGTTCATGACTTTAAAGAAGGCTTTTCTACCCACCCAGCCTCTTTCAGTTCCAAATCTGCTTTGATGAGGTGATTTGAGCAAAGCTTAGTTGAATCAAAGTATCCCTTTGAAACTGATTTCTTCCCTCCCTTTTTTATTTCATAAAACATTCAATTTTAAATATGTATGTAGCTGAGAGTGCCTTTGGAGGCTGAAAAAACATGTTTTTAAAGAAGGGAAAAATAATTAACACAATAATTAATGCATGGGTCAATTTAAAGGCATGGGGAAAAAACGTAAATGGAACTAATAGGCTTCCCTAGAAGATTCAGACATGCATATGGACATGACAGCCAACTGGAAAGGCTATTAATCTGCCTACTTCAGCTTTCTTTTCCCACTGTGGACAAGCAAAGACTTCTTGGAAGCCCAGATCTTATAATAGGATTCCAGGTATGAGAATAATAGTCCTCTTATTGCCTCTGTTACTCAAGGTAATATAGAACTTTGTGTCAAGTAGTCATTCTTTCTCATAACTTCAATTTTAATGGATGTGAATAGGTTACCATATTCTATTCTGGTTGAGCATCAGCTAGGTCATACTGCTTTAATAAGAATTTTATTGGGATTTTTATATTCTCAGCATGTCTCTGATAACAATTTGTTAACTAATTATAGCTTTCAGTCTAGCTCTTTGGGTGAAAGAATCAGAAAGTTGCCCATTTGACCAGTATTCAAATGTGTATAGCTGTTGAAGATTGGGAGGAGATCCTGGGACTAAGTAAAGCTTATTGGCAAGATCAGAAAATATATCAGAAGCGTAGTTTTCTCTAAAAGCGTAGTTTTCTCACAAATCTTAGAAAGGGGAACCCTTCTGTTTCTATAAGTCTTGGAGTATTCAGCCAAGGTCAGAAATGTTTAAAATAAAGCAAAGCAAGCTACAGATAAGGAGAGGAAACATTTCTACTTTCTTAAGGTGGAAAGAGAAAAAGATTTGAGGAAATTAAGGCAAAACTATCGTTGTGAACAGATTTCACTTATAGCAAAGAACATCTATCTGTTGATATCAAATGTAAAATAGTCAGGTAAAACCTCAAGAAGGCGAGAAAATAATAAGTAGTGACACCCAAAATATGACCCCAAATAAATGCTTCTTCTCAAAAACATAAAATCAAGACATCAAGTAGAAAGAATTTAATGTGAGACCCAAGAACAGTGGTGGGAATGTAAGAGCTTTGCTTGATCAGAGCAATAGTGCATCTACTGTGGAATAATGGAATCACAAAGTTAGAAGAGACCATCCAGTCATCACATCTAACTCTTGCTCAGTTCAGGATTAAAGCACTTTAAAAAAAAGTCTTGAATTTCCACTTGAACAAATCCAGAAAAGAGAAGCTTGCCATTTCCCTGGGTAATTGCTCTACATGGTCAAAATGGTTCTTGCTCTGTCAGGTTTCTCCCTACATACACACCAACTTTCAATGAAAGGCATTTTTCTATGTCATCCATTTTAGAATGATGGGAAATGGTTCTTGACCCTCAATCTGTCATCCTTTCAGAATTATAATGAGTTATCATATGTCACCCACTCCCCAACTTCTTTTCTCAAGGCCAGACATGCCCAAATTCTTGAATCTTTCTTAATAAAGAAGCAGTTTCTCACTTTTGGATAAATCATCCCCATTGACCAAATTATTTCTTCATAACACAGAACAGAGGAGGGATCACCTAGTATCCTATTTTCTATCTCTATTCTGCTACTCTTGTGTAATAAAAGAATAAATATTGGAACAACCACTCCCTTGGGACTGTAGATGCCAATTTATGTCTTTATTGATCAAATTGCTTTGGTTTGTTGTTCAGCTCTGAGGTGTGTGTGTGCGTGTGCATGTGTATCATTGTTTTTAAAGAATTTTATTACAGTTCTAAAATACAAGAATATTATATATATTCTCACTCTGCTGAGAAGCACAGAGCTGAAGACCAAGCCTGAAGATGATGAATGAGATTTCATCGAAACATTGCCTAGATACTTCCAATCTTACGTGGGAGAAAACCCGAATAACCATATATATATATATATATATATATATATATATATATATATATATATATATATATATTTGTTTGTTTTCTTAAGACTAGACCAGAACTATCGCCAAAACCGAACACTTCAGCAGCAGAATCATCAGAGAAGCCATAGAGATAGAAAAATGCCCACACAGCATGAATAAACGAGATGATCCCTCCCGCCTACCAGCCATTTGAAAACCCGCCCTCATGAACAGACGCGTACCTAACATGAAGAATGACACCAGACCTACACCCCTGAGAGCCACACAAGATGCCACCACCACACTTCCACGTAGAAAGCAGACTCACACCCACACAAAAGATGAAACACGACCACGGACCAGAAGCCGCACTGCAGCTGCATCACTACCCACCTCAAACCCCTCTGAGCCATACATGAAGCGAACTGACCTCCACCAGGAAGATGCAGCACGACCACGAACTCGAAGCCAAACAGCAAGATCACAGTTCACCAGCTCAAACCCTCCAGCAACCAAGACTAACCTGAGCACAATCAAGCCCCCACCTGAACAGAACACGCCTCCAGCCAATCAGAACACAGCCAACCCCCCAACCAATCAGAACACAGCCAACCCCCCAACCAATCAGAACACAGCCAAACCCCCAACCAATGAGAACACACCCCCACCCAATCAGAACACAGCCAAGCCCCCACCCAATCAAGTCACACCCCCACTAGCAGTTAAAAGGAAGAAGCAGCTGCAAGCTCACATCACTCTGAGAAGCACAGAGCTGAAGACCAAGCCTGAAGATGATGAATGAGACTTCATCGAAACGTTGCCTAGATACTTCCAATCTTACGCGGGAGAAAACCCGAATAACCAAAGATCCATATATATATGGATATATATAGCAGAACACAGCACACTCCAAGACCAATAAACACAGACCAACACTCTCAACCAATCAGGAGGAAGAAAAAACCATTCTGACACAGCAATAAGCTGCCCCAAATTTAAATCTGAAACCACTGTAAAAGTCTGACTCAAGACAAACACCATACAGAAGCCTGATGATGGCAGATGAGATTCTGCTGAAACGTTAAGCTACAAGTTTAAAAGCACCATGTGGGAAAATACCTGAACAAAGCTGAATGCCAGATATATATATAGATTCATCCCATCCTTGCAGGGCGGTGAGCACCAGGAGCTGTGAGTAGGTCTTCAGACATTTGCAGCCAGGGTGTGAAGCAGACTGCTTCCCCCTTGCCAGCCCTCCTTCCCTCTTCACCAAATTGCTAATCTGGACTCCCTCTTTAAAATGACAGTAACTTAGTTTTGTTAGAACTGAACACCTATGAAGATTGGAAGCAATATTATTTTCTGTGATAGAAGCAGAAGTATATTGAAGCTAGGAACGAATGCTCAATACAAATCTGAGTCTATATAGTAAAAATATAAACTGTTTGAATTGCCAGGGCAAGACTACCTTTCTTTCTCTTTCTCTTAAAAGCAACAAACTTTGAAAATGTATTTAAATTAACTAGGAGGGAGCCAGAAATCCCATTCATCAAGGGAAAACAAAACAAAAAGTTTTTTTAAAATCAAATGATCAATTGATTTATTGTTTTTATTGCTTAGCATGATTGAATGTTTAGTTCATATAATGTAATTACTGAATATCTGATTAGTAAAATCAGTAATTTAGTGAACTTAATTGACCAGTGTGTTTAGTAATTACTGTAATAAATTGGGCTGTTTGTTGCTTAGCAAAATTATTTGATTAGAGTGATTTGAATAACCAATTGATTGATTGATTGATTTTTAATGCAACCTTACTTTTGATTTGTTCACTAACATTTCAATTAACAATTATTAATTACCAACATTCATTAAGTAACTGTCTACCTATCACATTAACTAGCTATTCTAATTGATTACAGTACTATTGCCATTGACCATGCCAGCCAAAAACTCCAAACCAAAACAAAAGAAAAATATTTCTACCAATGACCTCCCAGACTTCTGCACATGTTTCAAATGTCTTGAAACCATCAATGAAAGCAAAATTTACATCAAATGCCACCTATGCGATAATCTAGCCCACCATGCCTTTTAAACGCAAACAAAAGCCTAGCTGATATAGTTAAAAATTCAGATCCATTCTTTTATCTTTGTCCATCATGTTCTCTTAAGCTAAACAAACTGAGTACCCTACCTGACAGAGTTGAAAGCATAGAATCACTCATTCAATCAATAGAAGAATACTTAGCAACACGTTTTGAAACAACTATACAAGCAAGCCTAATTCCTCTTGAAAAAAAAAAATACAGCACAGATAAGTGAGTACCTATCAGCTCAAAATCAAATCCACAACAACCACAACCACTACCTCAACTACAATCAAAACTACAACCAAAAAAACCCATCAAATCACAGCCACAAACAATTACTATCCCTTCAAATAATTCCACAAATAATATCTCCTTACTCATCAGAGACACCATGGAACGTGAACAGAAACGTCCAAATGCCATCTTATTTGGTCTCGAAGACACCAACGAATCAGGCAACATCACCAAAGTTCGCAATATAATAAGCAACTCAAATACAACAAACATCTCTCCTGAAGATACTATTGAAATAACCAGAGATGGTCATGGGTACAAATACAATGACGGCTCTGTGGCTCCAAGATTTTGTAGAGTTGTGTGCAAAAATGAGTCCAGCAAACACATATTCATTCATACAATAAATGCCATTGCAAAAACCAATCCCAACCACAAAAAACTTCACTCAAAAAACTTTGCTTATCCATACTGCAAAGAATCAGCTCCCCTGAACTCTGTGCAGAACTCAAAAACTGTCTAGACAATGGAGAAAAGGACCTATACATTGACTACAGAGCTGATTGCATCAAAAGAAAGTCACACGACCCACAACTCTGCATCTAACCCCACTCCAATCCAACATCACTCAAAACTAGGCACGCACACCCCTAACTATCTCTATTGCAACCACAACTAGCCTTAAATGCAAGCGACTCAATGCAAGAAGCCTTGTAAATAAAATACCTGAATTTCTCTTCTTACTAAATATGGCTAAATTCAATATTATATTTGTCTGTGAAACATGGCTCAATGCATCTCTCCCTGACTCCATTACCACAGTATGAGACTATCATGTTTACTGATCAGATAGTGAAATCTGTAGAGGAAGTGATGTTGCTATCTTCTATAAAAAGTGCTTACATCTAAAAAACATCCAAGTTACCCAGGAGCTTGCTACTCCTGAGACCATCGTCCGTGAACTATCCTTAAATATCACATTTCAGTTCTTAGTATGTTACAGAGCCCCTGATTTTGACATCAAAAATGCAAACAAGCTAAATACACTCCTAACATGGGCAGCATCCTGCCCACATGCTTATCTTTCTTGGTGACTTCAATTTACTTCATATTAACTAGACCCTTAATGAATGTACAACTGAACCCACATATGCAACCTTCTACATTGCAGTAACAAATCTGGGACTAGCACAACTAGTAACCAACAACACTAGACTTAACAACTGCCTCGATCTCATCTTCTGCAATAATTTGAATTCAATTTACGGAATCCAAAGTAAAGAACCCTTTTCCAACAGTGACCACAACATGGTAGACTTTTGTCTCAACATACGTCCACACAAAAATCATCACAATGATGGAATCCCCAATTATAACTTCAAAAAAGGCAACTATGATCTTATAAACAACAATCTCTCATCCCTCGATTGGCAATTTCTATTCACTGGATGCAATATTGTAGAAGATCATTACAACATATTTTTACTTGAAGTCAAAAGAGTCATCAAACTATATGTAACTCCTAAAACCAAAAAATAACAAATTACCCAAAACAATAAGGAAGCTTCAATCCAAAAAGAAATCACTTTGGTGGAAAAACAAATCTGGTCACGTTGCCAACTTCAAAAGCCGATACAAAAATGTATGCCACCAGATAAAAATTGAATGCACCAATTATCACATTAAACAAGAAGAAAACCTTCTATACACCAATTCAACCTGCGCTTTCTCACCTCACCACCTCACCTATCCCGTGACCTCTTTTGAGGTCGTTGGGGCGCCTGCGAAGATTTAACCACCACGCTTCTCCATCCGTCTCTGTCCTCCACTGCTCTCTGGGATGCTGCCAGGTTCAAGCCTGTCCAATCATGGATATCATCCTCCCATCTCCTTCGTTGTCTTCCCCGTTTGCGGCTTCCTCTTACCGTCCCTTGCATGATGGTCTTTGCGAGGCCAGTAGAGCGAGACACGTGTCCGTACCATCTCAATTTCCATTTCTTGACGACAGTAAGAAGGTTGTCGTGTGGTCCTATTGCCTGTTGTATTTTATTTAAGACCTCTTCATTTGTCACATGGTCTGTGTAGTGGATGCCAAGGATCTTTCGGTAGCATCTCATTTCTGTTGCAAGGATTCTTCTTTGTAAATCCGCATTGAGTGTCCAGGTTTCGCAGGCATATAAAAAGATTGATATTGCGAGGGAGCGCATTAGGTGGATCCTTGAGCGCAGACTGATGTTCTTATCTTTCCAAATAGTTTGGAGCTTCGAAAGCGCAGCTGTTGTTTGTGCTATCCTTGCCATTACTTCTGGTTTTGAGCCTTCATCGGAAATGATGGACCCAAGATATTTGAAATTTTTTACTGTCTCTAGGGGTGTTCCGCTGACTCTGATGTCTGAGGAGATACCTTGGGTACTGTTCGTCATCAGCTTGGTTTTCTCGGCATTGATCTCCATGCCGTACGCTGAAGCCGCCTTATCTAAGTGTTGGACAAGGCTCAATAGTTCATCCTCATTTCCTGCCAGGCCATCGATGTCATCTGCGAATCACAGGTTGGTGATGGTTCTACCACCAATGGAAACTGTGCCTTCATGGTCTTCCAAGGCATCTTCCATGATCCGTTCGAGGAATACATTAAACAGTGTGGGGGAAAGCAAACATCCTTGACACACTCCTACACTCGTCCGGAACCAGTTACCTTTGCTGCCGTTCAGGAGGATGGCGCTTGTGGCTTTCTCATAAAGTTGTTCTATCACTCTGACAAGGTTATCGTTGATGTTATATTTCCTCATGGTAGACCACAAGGCTGCATGCCACACCCTGTCGAAAGCCTTTTTGAAATCAACGAAAACGTGGTATAAGTCCTGTTGGTGTTGGAGATATTTCTCACAGATCACTCTCAAGTTGAATATTTGCTCAATAGTGCTCCGTCCTGCTCTGAAACCCGCTTGTTCTTCTGCAATGATAGTCTCTGCTTGTGGTTTCAGTCTGTTAAGAATGATTTTTAGCATGACTTTGCTTGGGTGGCTGATTAAGCTGATGGTACGATAATTCTGGCACATCTGAAGATTCCCCTTCTTGGGCAGCGTTATGATTAATGATTGAGTCCAGGGGACTGGCCATACTCCAGTGGTCCAGATCTTGTTGCAGATGACAGTGAGGATGGTGATCACTGCCTCTCCTCCTTCCTGAATCAGTTCTGCAGGTATGTTGTCAATTCCCGCTGACTTCCCTTGTTTAAGTGCTTTTATTGCTGCTTCGACTACCTCACGTAGTATTGGATGGCAGGCATCATCTGGACTTGTCCGTGGGCCCTGCAATACTGTAGTGTCTCCATTGTGCTGATGGTTTCTACAATTTTGTAAACAACAAACTAAAAGACTAAATGATCTAATACATATCGATTTTATAGAAGCACTACGCAATCTAAAAACATCTCTATCTATTGGACCAGACGGAATATGTGCCCACTTCTTTAAAAAGCTATCCACTGCCATAGCCGAACCTCTAAGCATAATCTTTTAAAAAATCTTTCAGGACCAGCTCCTTGCCAAAACTATGGTCACAAGTCACGGTCATCCCCACCTTCAAAAAGGGAGATCCCAGCCTAGTTGAAAATTACAGACCAATATCTTTATGCTGCGTCACCTGTAAAGTCATGGAATCAATTATTAACCAATCCATCATCCTCCACTTAGAAACAACAACCTACTCTCTGATAAACAATTTGGTTTCAGGAAAAAACTATCATGTAATCTGCAACTCTTACACTACAAAAACATATGGACTATATAACTTGATCAGGGTAAAGCAATCGATGTAATCTACATGGATTTCTGTAAAGACTTTGCTTCAGAGGTACATGACAAACTACTCCTAAAACTAAAATCTTACGGTATCTTACGGACACCTGCATAACTAGACAGAGGTATTCCTGTCAAACAGACAACAAATGGTCAAAATTGGGAGCGTCCTATCAAATTTTATACCTGTCAACATTGGTATTCCCCAACGCAGTGTTCTAGGACCAATTCTTTTCATACGTTACATAAATGACCTCTGTGATCATATCAAGAGCAACTGCGTTCTCTTCACTGATGATGTAAAGCTATTCAACACCACAGACAATACTGCAACCCTTCAAAAAGACTTTGACTATGTATCAGAATGGTCAAACAAATGGCAATTTCAAATCTCAACAAGTAAATACTCTGTCCTACATATTGGCAAAAAAAAAAATACCGTATATACTCGAGTATAAGTCGACCCGAATATAAGTCGAGGCACCCAATTTTACCACAAAAAACTGGGAAAACTTATTGACTCGAGTATAAGTCGAGGGTGGGAAATGCAGCAGCTACTGGTAAATTTCAAAAATAAAAATAGATACCAATAAAATTACATTTATTGAGGCATCAGTAGGTTAAATGTTTTTGAATATTTATTTCAAAGAAAAACAGTAAACTAGCTCTGTAAGTGGAAAAGAGAGCCAACAAAACCAATATGGCATCAACAATAACTTTAAAAGTACAAAAACCTTAGCTCAATCAGCAACCAAGCTAAAACACAAGAGTTAAAATCCTTCAAAACTGGATTCCTCCTCCTCATCTGTATGTTATATTTATGGACAAAAGTGGATATTCATTCAGGCTAGAGTGCTTTAAAATGTAAGTGAGGTTAGTTTCACACACACATGCACACCGTTTCGCTTTCCATAAACTAATTTTTTAGTGCATGACAGATGAAGTGCCTGACAGATGAAAGTCCTCTTAGGAAACTTTAGATCTTAACTGGCATTACATTTAAAATCAAACATGTTCACATTCTTAACATTTTTCCATGGCAAAGTGTTTCTCAAATAATCCATAATAATGCCGTGGGAGGGAATTATTGTCTAATTAAAACTTTCACTAGGACAGTTGAGAATAAGTTTGATGTTCACAATTTCCTCTTTGAAAGAGACCAGTAAATAGGGACCAAGAAGATGAAGAAAAAGAAGTGTGTTTTTTCACATTTTTCACACTGCAGTGAACAAAAATGGCATCATAGGAACAGGCTTATTCTCAGTCCAAAGGTTTGTTTCTGATTTCTTCCCTGATTTAAGGGAAATTTGGGAAACGATCTCACTATCATGAAAGGTTTAATTGATTCACTAACCCAAAAGATGATGATGATGACAGTGGGAGGCAGGAGTCATTCTCTCCCTTGCAAGAAAAAAGCATGTGTATGGGCTGCATGTACATCCTGTTTTGGAGAGCCACCATCTCTTTCACAGCTCTCCCTCATGCCATGGCTCAATAGTAGGTCAACATACAGATGTCACACTAGGTTCCCTCCTCAAAAGGAACATCCAACCTTTCTTGAGAAGTACAAACTTCATCTGTTCAGGATTGTGGTGACAAAGGTGAAGGAGGATGGGGCTGAGAGAAAGGAAGGGAAGAAAAGATCATTGACAGGGAGAAAGACAGGGAGAAACACCTGGAAGTGTGAGCCCTCGAGTTTCCTTAGGGAAGACCAGACAACAAGGGGAGAGGAGAGGAGGAGGAAGAGGAGGAGAGTTAAAAAAAAAAGAGTGGGAAGCCAACTCACGCGTGCCATCAAAGCCAGGGGGAAGTGGGGCTTTCTCCGCCTGCTGCTGCCAGAGGAGTGCGGGGGGGGGAGTGTGGGGAAAGGGGGTTCGTGCCGAGGCTCCGCAAGCGATTATCAGATTTGCAGCTCCGTTTGTTGGTGAAGCTGGAAGCGCGCAACGCAGGAGCTCGCGGGGGCCCCGGGCGCCCGTTAATGGGGAAGGAGAGGCCGCTTGGGGTCGCC
Organism: Hydrophis major; assembly: GCA_033807585.1. Classification (NCBI taxonomy): domain Eukaryota; kingdom Metazoa; phylum Chordata; class Lepidosauria; order Squamata; family Elapidae; genus Hydrophis; species Hydrophis major. Next base: position 89,262,414 of record CM066329.1, read on the forward strand.
AGGCTCAGACAGCCTCCCCCCCCCAGCAGCGAAGGGCTGCTCCGGGGGCTCCCGCCACGGCGCAGCCAGGCACTTTGTCTCGCTGCCCCCGAAGCAGCTCTTCGCTGCTAGGCTAGGGGGTGGGGGAGGCTGGCTGAGCCTGGCAGTTTCTTTGCGAAGCTGGAAGCGCGCAACACAGGAGCTCGCAGGGACCCCGGGCGCCCGTTAATGGGGAAGAAGAGGCCGCTTGGGGTCGCCAGGCTCAAGCAGCCTCCCCCGCCCAGCAGCGAAGAGCTGCTCCGGGGGCTCCCGCCACGGCGCAGCCAGGCACTTTGTCTCGCTGCCCCCGAAGCAGCTCTTCGCTGCTAGGCTAGGGGGTGGGGGAGGCTGGCTGAGCCTGGCAGTTTCTTTGCGAAGCTGGAAGCGCGCAACGCAGGAGCTCGCGGGGGCCCCGGGCGCCCGTTAATGGGGAAGGAGAGGCCGCTTGGGGTCGCCAGGCTCAAAGTGCCTGGCTGCGCTGTGGCGGGAGCCGCCGAGAGGAAGAGGGCCACCTTTTCCTGGGGAGTGCGGTGTTTGCGGTTCTCCTGTTCAGTCCTCAACGGTGAAAAGACTTTCGGAGGTGCGGGCTCTCCTTCCCCATTAACGGGCATGCTTCCAGCTTCGCCAACAAACCGCAGGCTCAGGCAGCCTCCTCCGCCCCCTCCCCTAGCAGCGAAGAGCTGCTCCGGGGGCAGCGAGACAAAGTGCCTGGCTGCGCTGTGGCGGGAGCCGCCGAGAGGAAGAGGGCCACCTTTTCCTGGGGAGTGCGGTGTTTGCGGTTCTCCTGTTCAGTCCTCAACGGTGAAAAGACTTTCGGAGGTGCGGGCTCTCCTTCCCCATTAACGGGCGTGCTTCCAGCTTCGCCAACAAACCGCAGGCTCAGGCAGCCTCCTCCGCCCCCTCCCCTAGCAGCGAAAAGCTGCTCCGGGGGCAGCGAGACAAAGTGCCTGGCTGCGCCGTGGCGGGAGCCCCTGGAGCAGCTCTTCGCTGCTAGGGTAGGGGGCGGAGGAGGCTGCCTGAGCCTGGCAGTTTGTTGGCGAAGCTGGAAGCGCGCAACGCAGGAGCTCGTGGGGGCCCCAGGCGCCCGTTAATGGGGAAGGAGAGGCCGCTTGGGGTCGCCTGTGAGGCCCTCAGCGGGTAGACAGCCGCGGCGGCGATGCTGCCCTGGAGGCGCGATCGGTTGCAGCCACGCCAGCACAGGCTAGGCATGGTGCCTTAGCGGCTGACTCGAGTATAAGTCGAGGGCGGTTTTTTCAGCACAAAAAATGGGCTGAAAAACTCGACTTATACTCGAGTATATACGGTAAATCAGAAAATAAATTCAGGCTAAATAGTCAAGACCTTGTTGATGATCCAAACTCTGTCCAGAATCTTAGCGTACTCATCTCTAATGATCTAAGTGCTAGATCCCACTGTAACTACATAGCCAAAAAGGCATTAAGAGCTGTTAACCTAATCTTTTTTTTTTGAAACAAATTTTTATTAATTTTAAAGATAAAACAACACATCATTAACCATTAAATACATAAACACATAAAACCTCTTAACATTGTAAATCCTTACAAGTCAAACAAAACATTTTTTTTTATACAGCATAATTCCAATTTATCCCATCTCCATATGGACACACGAATATCTTCCAGCAAATTTCTCATTATTTCTCTTTACTCCTATTCAATTTCATTTCTCTTCCATATTTATCCATTTTATAGTCATCATATTCTTTTCTTTCTGGCTTGTTTAAATTATTCTCGTTTAACATTCCTCCAAGGTTTTATTGATTCTTTTTTCCTTTTTTTTTTATAAAAAACAAATTTTGTTAGTTTTACCATAAACACAATACACAAACATACAAACACAAAACATAAACAAAACTAAAAGATCTTTTCTGAAGGTTGTCTGTTCCCGGGTTAAAACTCTTTACACAGACACAAATTCAAACATCATATTCAACCCATATCTCCTTCCATATCTTAGTATCATTTTCTTTTTTTTATATATATATAAAAACCATTTTTATCAGTTTTATAAGAACAATGCACAAAGAATCAAGGCATAACAGCTTATAAATTCTTTTCTAAGAAAAAATAATAATAAAAGACCAATAAGGCATAACATTTCCAGATTATAATATCAATATTTCATATAATATTAACTTCATATCTTGTCCCTACTTCTCTTTTCCATCCAAATTATTTATTAATTAAAATTTTATTGCCTTTTATCAATATACAAAATCCAAAAAAAAAAAAAAAACATATATATCCTTCCATATCTTATTACCATTTTCAACAACATTCTTTGTCTGTTTTATTTCCAATTATCCATTCATCTTTTTTTTTCTTTTACTATACTTCTCCTGTACACCAATTGGAGTAACATCTATAACTCATTACCCTAACTTAGAAATACTACATATTACAATCTTTCTTGGGATTCTGTTTAAAAGATTCTAAAATCACATAATAAATTTTATATTCTAAATACACATATAAAAACACAATCTTATATACCCTCCAGAATCCCTCTTTTAATCTAAATTAAATTCACCCATTGTCTCTAAATAAACTTTTTTTCTTTAGGTCTTGCTTCCCCCCATAAAGGCTTCTCCTCCCCCCCTTTCTCTCTTGCTTATTCTTCTCCTTGCCCTTTCTACCCCTTTGCTTTTTCCCATCGCTTTTCTTACTCCTTTTCCTTTGCTTTCTAACCTTGCCTCCACCTTTTCACTCATTTTTCTCTCTTTTGGTTGTTTCTATAATTCTTAAAATCCCCTTTTTCTTATCCTTTTTCTCCTCCTCTCCGGAAGGGACCCATTGTTCATCAAAGATGGCTTCTTCTTCCTCTTCTTCCTTGTCCCAGTCCTTCTGCTGCGTAATCAACTTTTCAACAGAACATAACGCCATTTCTAAGAATTGAAACAAAGCGCCCAAAGTATCTTCTTTTTTATATTTTTGATATTCAATCTCTAGTTCATCCACAAACAATGCCATTATAAAAAGGGAAACTTTTTCCAAAACAACCACAAGTATTTTTAATCAAAGATAATCAAAAGCAATTTAAAAAAAAATTCCAAAAGTTAATACTTTTCTTCCTTCTTCTCTTTCTCTTTCTGGATTAATTTTTAATCAAAGAGGTCCAATTACCATATATCTTCTTTTGGGATCCACAAAGACGTTCTAGACAATCTCCTCCTTTTTCAGCTTCTGCTCCAATTTTTTTTTCTCCCTTCCCACTTGCAATGACAATTTTAAATAATCAAAAATCCATACCTCCAGCAGAGATTTTCCAATTTCTTAAATTTTTCAATGTCCAAAAATCCCTTTGTCTCTTAGCTTCAACTTTCAAAGCAATCCACTTTCAATGTCTAATATATCCAAATATTTCTGCTTTTTCCGTGGGGTGGGAGAGTTAAAAAAAAAAAAAAAAGTTCCCTTTAACAGCTTCTCCGCCGCTTTTCGCTCTTCTTAGGGATACAATGTATCCTCCAGCAATTCAAGCAGCTCAATTCCAGGCAGTTTAAAAGGTGTTACTTGACCCGGCTCAGACAGAACTTTCACTCTTCACACTTCCTCCAGCACAGTTCTTACCCGGTTGCTGGCTTCTTCATGGCGGCCATTGCTGACCGCCGCTCCACCGCCTTGGGAAAAAGGGGTTTTCCCGGAGAAGGGGGGGGGTCTGCGACACCCCCACCTCCCTATCCGACTCCCCTCTCTCTTCAGCTGTCCCTACAGGGCAGCCATATCCCCCTGACCCATCTGGATCGGGGGTACCTCGACGGCTAGCACAGCAGTAATCGCGAGCTGTCGCGAATTCCTGCTGCCCCGAAGCCACGCAAACTGGAAGTTCCTAGAGCTGTTAACCTAATCTTACGTAGCTTTTTCTCTGGTAATATTACACTAATAACTAGAGCATGCAAAACATTTGCTAGACCAATACTCGAATACAGCTCATCAGTAAAAACCCACATTATGTATCTGATATTAGCACAGTTGAGAAAGTCCAGAAATATTTCACAAGAAGAGTTCTCCACTCCTCTACTCATTGCAGAATACCTTATGCCACCAGACTCGAAATTCTAGATCTAGAAAACCTACAACTACGCCACCTTCAGTCTGATCTAAGTATAGTATATAAAATCATACATTGCAATGTCCTACCTGTCAATGAATACTTCAGCTTCAGCCATAACACACAAGAGCAAACAATAGATACAAACTCAAGGCTAATCGCACCAAACTTGATTGCAGGAAATACAACTTCAGCAACAGAGTGGTCAATGTCTGGAATACTCCACCTGACTCTGTGGTTTCTTCCCCAAACCCCAAAAACTTTAACCTTAGACTGTCTACTATTGAGCTCATTCCTTTCCTAAGAGGTCTGTAGGGGGCGTGCATAAGTGCTCCAACGTGCCTACCTTCCCTGTCCTATTGTTTCTTTTATTTTTTTATTTTGCTTACATGTATCCATGTATTCATAACTATGTTTTTACTTATACTTATTATCTTGTAAGCAATTGACAAAAATAAATAAATAAACAAACAATAAAGATGTTTGGGAAGGTAAAAGAGGGGGAAGAGGGGTATAGCTTGCTACAAAGGGAAAGAAAAAGAAAAGTATAGACTTCCAACTTTTTTTCTGAGCAATACAGTATAAAAAAAAATTACAACCTCAACTTTACTAACTTTACAAATACCAGCCATTTCTTTAACAACAGACTATATTAATCAGAAAACTAAATATCAAAAGTTCTTTTTGCACGAAGTTCAGAACTGGTTTCCAAGTAAAAACAAAGCTGAATATTCTCTTATATGTTTTTAACCTGTCCAAAACAAATCTAGCAATCAATATCAGCCATCTTGAATATCATTTCAGTAGAAGGTTAGGAGACAAATATAATAGGTAAGCAAATAAATGGGTTATCCCTCTAGGAAAGTAAAAAAAAACTTGTTTTGGTGAAAAACAATTTTTTTGGTGAAAAAAAATTGGTGAAAAAATTGTTTTGTCCAATTTGCCCATAATTTTATGATCTATCCCAACACAAGTACTTTTTTCATTTAAAGAAAAAATTACATGTTTTCTAAGCTTTGTTAATAGGCCAGGTACACCAGGCCCCTGATCATTTTAACCATCTCTTTTCTCCTTGGAAAGGAGAGAATTGTCAAGCAAAACTTAAGTGCAGGAGTCACAAAAGCAAATGTGTGCCTTTGTGGAAAATTTGCTAGGGCCAAGTACAGAAAGAAGACTTTTGGTCTACTGAAAATAGCAGGAGAGAGAAGTAGCACTTCAGTGGGATGGAAAGGAACATGCACATGTGTGTCATCCAAGAAGGTAGCCATAATAGTGTGAACGAAGCCTTTATCAGAGTTTGTTGCAGAAAATCAAATCAGAAAGCACACACAGAGTAGGTTTCATTAATTTCTTTATATACATAATTACACATGAAGTAAATTTACAATACCAAGAGCAGATTCTTCCAACACGGTAGAGAGGAAAGATTGTAAGTAAGTCCTTAGTTTCAGTTCAGCAGGCAGACAAGACCAGACTAGTTTTATTTTAGAGCTGAGCATAGGGCTAAACCATGCCCAGACTCCTTTCTTAAGTTTCTGTTTCTAAAACAGCACTCTTTGGCTGACCCAGGTGACATGCCTATTCATTGGCTGACCTTGTTTCCATGTATCTACCGGTTCATGAATATTCTGACAGCCCTTACATTTTTTATATGAATGACATGCATGACACATGAAAAAAAATGACAAAGCTTTGATCACTTAGTTCTGGCTGCCATCTTGACTTTTTTGACACTGCCCTTGGAGAGGAATGAGCCATAAAAGTTTCTACTTTTCCAGTGAGTGTCCTGTTAGGAAGGAGAATGTCCTTAACTCATGGCCACAATAGGCCTGGAACTTCTGTTGCTAAGTGATACAGTTGTCAAGTGAATTGCACCCAATTTAATGACTTTTTTTTTGCTACAGTTATTAAGTGGATCACTGGTTGCCAAGTGAATCACATGGTTGTTAAGTGAATCTGACTTTCCTCATTGATTTTTCTTGTTGGAAGCTCCCTGAGAAAGTTGCAAATGGTGATCAATTGACCTTAGGTTGCTCAACTGTCATTGCAAAGATCCAAATTCTGATCATCTGAATGCCCAAATTTTGATGATGTGACTGTATATGTTATACACCACTTTTTTCAATGTTGTTGTAACCTCAAATTGTCATTAAATGGTTGTAAGTTGAGGATTACTTTGTGGTAACAAAAATTTGTCTTATAATTTCTTTTAAAAATTCAGTTCCTATGAAAGGAACCTATATTTTTCCACCTTATTCTCAGAGAGCCTCAGAACGTGTTTTTAATGCATGTGGGTGATGCTTTTAGAGCTATTTTAGAGCTATTTTAGAGCTATTTTAGAGCTATTTTAGAGCTTGGGTGCTTATTGGTGGGACAGAAAGTGCTGCTACTAGGACCACTTTTTGTTATACATCTCCCTTCTGTTTTGAAGCCTCCTGGCTATCACACTTCCTGACTGGAAAAATGCCCTGTGGAAAAAGTTCCCTCCTGGTGCCTCCGCTTGAGATTTACTGTGCAATGAAAAGGAAGGCATGTATACATGCCTTTCCTATTACACTACACCTGACACAATATCACAGAAATCAGCAAAACAAAGCCAAAAAAAATCTTTTTCATCTAATTGAAAAAGATCAGGGAACAAAATCTGTTTTTTTTTTCTTTTTGAGGCACAAGATGAGATGTGAGATTGAATGTACAAACGCAGGTTGTAGCCTTCCCTGCCCAGAGCCATTTAAGCCAGCCTCTGATTGTGATGTTTCTAATAAATATTTGCATTCTGATCAAGACAGAAGTGAATTACTCTTTGCCAACAATACCTCAGGAACAGAAGAGGCCCTGTCATCTTTGGCTTCCTGAAGGAAAGTGAAAAATGACCCTGATGCCAATCAGGAAGATGACTGCTCCTCTGCTCTGCTTTCCAGAGCAGAAGAGAAGCAAATAGATTTATGCTGTTCGACAAACTGAGAAGGACACTGCAACACAAAGACCAAAGTGCAAAAAAGAGCACAAATGGGTCTTGTACGATCTTGCCTGAACTTGCTGTAGGGAAAGCACTCTTAAAGAAAGCATTCCTGGAGGCTGAGCAAATTGATTCAACAAGATGTTTTCACATTCTTTCTTCACCCAAGAGAGGAGTTTCCAATAAGCACAAAGTCCTGGACAAATTTCTCATTTTCTGTTACCAATAACTATATCCTCTCAAGACTACTGTACCAATAATCTATGAAATGTTTTTTCTATTGCCAGGAAATTCCTGGAAAAGTAGCGCATCTGGAAGGTATATGCATTTCCTCCTCCTGACAAGGTCCTGAAAATGATAAAATTGAACTAACAAATGGATGTTTGAATCAGTAGTACATTGTTTTCAGAAAGACCAATTCACTTGTCTTTTCTCCCAACTAATCTAAACCTCTGGAGAATGCTCTAGTTACCTACATGTTTTGTGTAAGTTTCTTTTTCTGGAGGCACTTGGATTTTCATCAATTGCAAGTGATTTAATATAGAAACTAGGTCTTTCCCCTCAAGGTTTCACTATTGTGACACCAACTTTTTTTTTTTTTTTTTAGAAAAATGGTACAGCAGCCAACAGTAGGACGTATAAGAAAAAGCATTATATAAAAAAAAATCACCCGCATCCTTATTTCATCTGAGAGATTATATTGATTGTCAGATTTATTTCTCATGCAATGTATTGATTGGCTATAAAAAAAGAGCTCAAAACATTGCAAGGAGTATAAATATAGTCTAGTTACTTTAAATACACATCTAAGTAGATTTGAATTAATTGTACAGCATATGTAATTGGAAGCAAAAGGAGGCACCTGTTATTGAGAATTTCATGCAAGCTGCCAATCTCTTTCAGAATACCCTATACTGCAGGATTTCACAGTTTTGGCAATTTAAGCGTGGACTTCCATTCTCAGAATTCTCCAACCAGCCATGCTGCCACATTGGTATAACCCGAAGCCAAATCCTTAAACTAAAACTTGTTTAAGCATCTTTTGATTTATGAGAGCATTCAGTCTTTTAGGGTAGTAGCCTATCAGCATGACATATTTTGCCTTGGGAATCTTTGTCCACTCTTCCTTGCAAAAGCATCTCCTGTTCACAGCTCTCTTCAGGTTACCCTACAAATATTCAAGTCCAAGCTCTGGCTGGGCCATTCCAATTTTTTTTTCTTCCAGTGAAGCCTTGTTGTGGTTGTTGTTGTTGTTAATGTTGATTTGGAGGTATGCTTTGGGTTGTTGTTATGTTGAAAAATAAAATTCATCCTCTGTTTTAGCAGAAACCTGAGGATTTTGCTGCCAAAATTGACTGATATTTGGAAATGTTCATATTTCCCTCTACCTTGACTAAAGTCCCAGTTCTAGCTGAAGAAAACCAGCCCCACACCACAATGCTGCCACCACCATGCTTCACTGGGGGTATGGTGTACTTTGGGAGAAACACAGTTTTGCTATTGCATCAAACATGCTTTTTGGAATTATGGCCAAAGAGTTCAGCCTTGCTCTCATCAGACCATAATACATTTTCCCACATGCTTTTGTCAGACTTGATGTAGGTTTTTGCAAAATGTAGCTGTGCTTAGATGTTTTCTTTGTAAGAAAGGGCTTCCATCTTGCCACTCTATCCCACTGCCAAGACATAACCAGTACCGGCTAGAAATTACTGCAGCTCTTTTAATATTGCTGAAGGCCCTTGGCAATTTTTCAGACCAGTTTTCTTCTTGTTTTTTTCATCAATTTGGGAGTGACATCCAGTTCTTGGTAATGTCACTGCTGCACCATATTTTCTACACTTGTTGACTTCCTTCACCGTGTTCCATGACATATTTAATGCCTTGGAAATTTTTTCATACCCTTCTCCTGACTGATATCTTCCAACAATGAATTCCTTTGATGTTTAGTAAGCATTTTGAAGGCCATAGCTTTTGCTGTAACAGGAAGTATAGTAAATATTGGAGAAGTCCTAGTAGAACTGCTGAACTTTATATGGGCTTGATCAGAGTCACTTTAATTGATGGCAGATATGCACTGACTATATTTAACATCAATTTGAATGGATTGATTCTGAACACAGAGACATCCTGAGATAAATGAGTGGGCACACTATGTTATTAAATGTTTTTTTTTATTGCTATTTTCCCCTTAAAATATTTGTTTTTCAATTGAATTGTACAACTTGTATGTATATTAAAGCTAGAAGTTTTTTTTTTTTTTATCTTGGTCCAACTTTTTTACATCTTAAAAAACTGGCCTTTTAACAAGGGGTGTATGGACTTTCTATATCCATTGTATGGGGTCAAACCACGGCAGCCCTTTTTATAGCGGCTGCTTGCAGCTCGCAACCAGTGGCATGTGTTTAAACTTCCCGCCGTTTATGTGGCCAATCGGAACCCATTATTCTTAACCAATTGTTACGCTGTGTTAACTAACCAATAGGAATGTAGTATTAGAAGTCTATATTTGAATACACTACACCCCTCCCCTCTTGGTTCGCTCCAACGTTACGTGATGTAATCGTGCAGGTAGGCGGGGCTCTTGTGAGTCCTAGTTGACCTGCGCAGTTCAGTCTCTGTGTTGGTCTCCACCGGTTCGGACAAGCCTGCTGTCCTTCCCGCACTTCTCGTAGGAACCTCCTGGAAGGGTGCCTCAGCCATGCCGCTCCCACTGTGCCTTGTTGGGTTGATTGGACGGTCGGCATGGTCTTCTTGCATTGTGTGTGGGCAGGTAGAGTTGACTTGGCTGCCTCTTTCCTGGGGTTCCTTCAGTTCTCTTTTTTCGGAGTCTTCTAATCGTAAGTAATTTTTATTTTTTTTCTGGGTTCTCGGCTTCTGGTTGGTGGTTTATAACTGGACTATTTTCATTTTCTTTATTATTTAAGGGTTCACTACCCCCTCTGGTTTTCTTATTACTATCTAGGGGTGCTTGGGGAAGTGTTTGTTCCCTGTTTCGGGGAACGTCGGTGTTTCATTCGACGTGCCGTGACCGTAATAGATCAATGTGTCTTTTCCACGATCTGCCATCAGCTGTTTCTAGTTGGTATGAACGAGGGCCTGTGATTTGTGTGATTGTTGCCGGTAACCACAATGGTTCTCCGGTAAGATTTTTTGCATATACCAAGTCGCCTGGTAAGAAAGAGCAGTACTTACTGGAAGAATCTGGTGGCTTTTCGGGGTTGTAAGTGGGCTGCAGTCTGTCAAGTAGGAATGCAACTTTCTTCCCATCAATAGTTCAGCTGGGCTCTTGTTTGTTGCCATGCATGGTGTTATATGTTGGATGGTGAGCATGGTATTGATTTTTTCTTGCATGTCATTTCCTTCAAGCTTTTCTAATGCTTCTTTCGTGTAATAAACCATGCGTTCCGCCCTTCTGTTCGCCTCCAGATGAGCTGGCACTGTCAAAGCATGTCTTATTCCTTGTTCTGCTAGGAATTGTTCAAAAGTCAAAGCTGTAAACTGTGGCCCATTGTCCGATACTACTACATCTGGTAGACCATGGGTGGCGAAGAGTTTTTTTAGTTGTTTGGGATGGCTTCTGTTGTTGTTGAATTCATGGTGATGACTTCTAACCAGTTGGAATAGGCATCCACAATGATTAGATGAGTATATCTTTTTGTGGGGCCGACGAAGTCCATATGGATTCTTGACCTCTGGGTGTCTCCCAGTCAAGAACTGGTGCTGAAGGGTGAGTGTATGATTGGCATTTGTTACATGTTTTGACCTAGGTTTCAATGTCTTTATCTATTCCTGGCCACCAAACATAGCTTCTGGCCAGGGACTTCATCTTTACCATGCCTGGGTGTCCTTCATGTAACATGTTTAGCATGTCTTCTTGTAATTTTTTTGGAACAACCACCCGATCTCCCCACAAAATGCACCCTTTTTCAATTGATATTTCAGCTTACTGGTTTTTAAAAGGTTTAAAAGTCTTGGATTTTACATTTTCCTACCAACCCCATCCCACCCAGTTCAGTATTCGGGCAATCAGTGCATCTTTAGCCTTGCAATGTCTGATGCAGTGATGGGCCAATTTGGAATCATTTCAATTTGTAGGGTATGCGAGGTGGATGGTCATCGTGACTTGGTAGTGGTGAACGGCTTAATGCGTTTGCATGGGGGATGGCTTTTCCTGGATGATAAATGAGTTTGTAATTGTAGGCTGCAAGAAATTCTGACCATCTTGTCATTCTTGGAGACAGGATGTTGGGGGTGGCCCTGTCTCCAGCTAGGATTCCCAATAGCGGTTTGTGGTTGGTGATTAAAGAAAATGTCCTACCGTATAGGTATTCATGGAAACGTTTCACCCCTGAGATGGCTGCCAAGGCTTCCCTGTCCAGTTGGCTGTAGTTCCTTTCAGTCTTGGACAACATCTTGGAATAAAAGGTGATCGGTGCTTCTCTGCTGTCTGGTAGTGTGTGGCTAAGTATTGCGCCTATGTCGAAGGGTGAAGCATCACAGGTGACAGTCAGAGGTAGTGTGTCACTGTATTGAATCAATACGGATTTTGATGTGATTAAGTCTTTGATTTTTTTGGAATGCTGTTTCTTCTTGGTGGCCCCATTTCCAATTGGCTTTTTTTATCGAGGAGTCTATGCAGTGGTTCTACTACTGTTGCCTTCTGCAGCAGAAAGACATGATAAAAATTAATGAGTTCCCAAAATGCTTGTAAATCCGTTTTGTTTTTGGGTCTGGGAGCTTCCTTTATTACTCGTATTTTTTGTGGGGGGGGGTGGATTCCCGCTTCATCAATAAGGTATCCCAGGAACTCGACCTGATTTGTGGCAAGTTGGCATTTTTCTTTTTTAACTTTGAGTCCTGCTTCTCTAAATTTTGACAAAACTGCCATTAATTGGTCTTTTAATTGTTTTTTTTTGTTTTCGGCTGCTATTAGTACATCATTGAAGTAGGGAACCACCCCTTTTAATCCTTGGAGAAGGCGTTCCATCAGGCTCTGGAAAACGCCAGGGGCCATGCTGACACTGAATTGTAATCTATTGCATTTAAAGGCTCCTCTATGTGTTACGATAGTTTGCGCCTCTGCCATCTCAGGATCAACTGGTAATTGTTGATATGCCTGTGCGAGATCAAGCTTCACAAAGATCCTTCCTCTCCCCAATGAATGCAGCAGATGTTGGTCTACCGGAATGGGATATGTGCTTTGTTGCAATGCATGGTTCAGGGTGGCCTTATAGTCATCACAGATGCTTACGGACCTGTCTGACTTTAAGCCTGATGGAGGCTATGTTTGGGTTTAAATTAAACGATATAGGGGCCCCATAGTACTTGCCTAAAGTCCCGTCAAATACATCATGGAATTCCTTCATCAGGTCTTTCTCCCAGTCTGTCATGGTGACGTTGTTGATTCCTGTCACTTCAATTCCGAGTGGTTCGAACCATTCTAAACTGAGCAGGCTGGGGCGATCTCTGTCAAAGATGGTTAATGGAAGAATATCGGTGTGTTTTTTAAAGTTAATTTTGAAATGTCCCACTCCAACTACTGATATCTTTTTACCCTGGTAGTCTTTCATGATCAGGCTTTGCTCTTCGAGTTCTCTACGTTTTATGTCTGGTATCAAACTTTTTTATTTTGTTCCATGATACCATTGATAGATACGAACCAGAGTCTACTTCCATTTCACATGGCTTGCCTTCTATCAGGATATTGATTCAAACCTTCTTAGTGTTTGTTGCTCTAGCCGTCCCAATAGTGATTGTCTGATGTGTCTCTTCCTTCTCATTGATCCATTGATTTCTATGATCTCGGCTCCAGTGACTTCCGGTTGGCCTTTATTTGTTTCTGGGGGGGGTACTACTGTGTCTCTTTGGACTATAGCTCTTTTTGTTTCAGCAGACCCTTGCAATGTGCCCTTGTTTTTCACACTGCCAGCATGTGGCATCCAAGAATTGACATTCAGACCTTGGGTGGTTTCCACCACATCCCGCACACTGAAATTCAGGTTTTCTTCCTCGTCTCTCTCTCCGGTTCCTTTCTGAATGGAGTCTGGTTACCTCCTTGTCTTCATCTTCAGAATCGGTTGATGATTCGATATCTTCATGGTGAGAGGTTGTGGCAGCATGCTTTTGGGCTCCCTCTGTTTTCTTTTCTTTATTCCAACTCGGACTGTTTGTTGTATTCATCTACTTCATTTTTGCTACAGACTTCTTTGCTGCTTCAGCGGCAGTTGCTTCAGCAATGGCTTTGTTTGCGGTGATGTTGGGTCAGCTTAACAGTTTGCTCTGTAGGGTTGCGTATCTTAGTCCAAGGACTATGTGATCCCTCATGGCTTCATCCATGTTGAGAAACTCGCATGCCCCCCCCATGTCTCTTAACACTGCTACGAAGTCTCCGATACTCTCGCCTTCTAGTTGGTCATGCTTGTAGAATTCGTGTCTTCTAATGAGATTGGACACGACTGGTGCGTACTGGTTTCTTAGCATCCAATTTAGGTCTGGCCAGGCCATTTGTTTAACATCATTGGGTCTTGCTCATGCCTTGGTCATTTTTAAAATAGTTGGGCCGCAATGCTTCAGGAATATGGCTCTTTTTCTCTGGTCAGTGATTCCTTGCAGTTTGTTGCTTTCTAAAAACATCAGGAACCTGTCAATGTATGACTCTCAGTCTTCTTCGGCTGGGTTGAACGGTGTGAGTGGTGAATTGTTGCCAGCCATCTTGTTGGTCTTTTGGCTATCGTTGTCATGTGCTTACGGTCTTTGTCCCTTCGATCCCATCCTCGTCACCAGAGTTCTATCGCCAGGACAAAGCAGACTCGAATGCCGGAGTTTAAATCAGCTCTTTATTAGCAACCAGTAACTTCAACTAAAGTTGAGCTGCGGCAGCCCTTTTTATAGTGGCTGCTCATGGTTCGCAACCAATGGCATGTGTTTAAACTTCCTGCTGCTTATGCGGCCAATCGGAACCCGTTATTCTTAACCAATCATTATGCTGTGTTAACTAACCAATAGGAATGTAGTATTAGAAGTCTATATTTGAATACACTACAGTTAAGGTAGGCAGTTTCTGAATTTTTGAGATGCCGAGCCCACAAAATTCACTATCACTGCGCTATCTTCATTGTTTTGTTTCTTATTCCCATCCCACTACATGGACAAATCAGCTGATGCTTCCAACCGTTCTTTCTTCCTTGCATGCTGCAAACATGCTTCTGTTCTGTTCTGTTCATGCTTCTGTTCTGCCCTTGAGTTCTTGAAAGGTGCTTTTTACCTGGCAACTGCATTTTGTACTAGAAAGGCAGCAGTTGCAATGTTTTGATCTAAACCGAGATGGCCCAATATTTATTTGGTGTATTTTATTTTTAATATTTATTTGGTGTATTTTATTTTTAATATTTATTTGGTGTATTTTATTTTTAATATTTATTTGGTGTATTTTATTTTTAATATTTATTTGGTATATTTTATTTTTAATATTTATTTGGTGTATTTTATTTTTATTTATTCTTACATTTTTGTATCATCTTGCTCCCATTCACTCTGAATGGGATTAAATGGATTAAAATGCACACAACAATAAAATGCAATGGTAAACACAAAGAAGAAGAGATAACACAAACTGGGCAATGACATAACTCACAGAAGGTTACTCAGAAGGGACTTTAATACACATTTGCATACATAAATAATAATCACCAGTGTTGTTTTATTTCCAGTTTTCTATCACTAGAGTGCTGTCTCTAAGTTAACAATCCTGAGATTCCTTTTTTTAATTTACAGAGTTTGTAGCTGAAAAAAACTTTGAAAATCCCTGTTCTAGGACAATTTACAGTGCTCCATGGGACCTTGATATATCAGGAGAGATCTGTAAGTCATTTCTTGCTTTGGCAACATTATTTTTTATCCCACAGTCTACTCAAAGCATCCCTGTATGGTGCTTATAGCACTGATAATGTGCAAGAAGAGTGAGAAGGACAACAAGCCAGGACACAACCTTTTTTTTTTTTTAAAAAAAGACCATTTCTGTTATATCAATATTTCATACTGATTTCTACTGGGAAAAATAATCATCCACCATAACATGCAGACAATCCTGGGAAAACCATCATAGTTCATTTTTCTGTTTTTTTTTCCTATTGATTACAAAAAGAATGTTGTCGCCAAAGTGTAGGTTGCAACTGTCACAAGAAGTTATTTTCTTTCTGAGTAATATTCCTGTAAAGGTTAAAGCTAGCTTGTCAAAGGACTCCAATATAATGGTATACCATTGGTAACTGCACAGTGATTAATTTTAAGATAAAGACCAGTGTTATGTATTATAATATTTTTTTTCATTTTATTCTCATAATTTGCACAAAAACAGACAAATCACAGTAGTGTGATGACCTGGAGTGTAACACAAATGTCACAAAATCTAAAACGTAAATAAATGTCCTTTGATGCCTCCAACTGTTCAATAATTCTCAGTTGGAGATAAAACATACTCAAAAATAGTCTTCAAAAGAAAGCAATGCAGTCCAAACTTAATGAGCAGATATAGGTGGAATAAAAAAAACAAACAAACAAACTACAATGACAAAATTTCCACAATGGAACAGGATAAGTAAGTACCAAATTCAAGGAGATAACAAGGCACAGTCTGTTGGAAGGACGCCAACCAAGAAAACTTCAGCCCAAGATAAAACACGCTTTGCTTCTGGCAATGCTGTATTGTAATCATCTCTCTTATATACTAGTCTTTCCAGATGCAACCAATGAGGAGGATCATGGCCGCTTCCTCTCTCGTGGTCCTGGGATTAAAGGACCTTACACTACAGGGTCAACTACTAACAAGACCTAAGATAACACTGAAGGAGGCGATAGAAGAAGCCACTGCAGCTGAAGCCACACAGAAATCGGCAGCCACCATGCGACAAATGAATAAAATACCAAAGGAACCCAAAAAGCCACTAATCAAATGCACAATAAGACACAAGAGGAAGCTCAAAAACTCATCACCACAACACACCACAAGGACATCGAATCCCTATCAGAAGACGAAGAGGAAGAAGAAGAGGTAAATCAACTCCGGTCGGAAAAAGGTAGATGGGAGCGAAATGAAAGGTCAGAATTTCGTTGTGCTGGGTGTGGAGGAAACCATCCACATTCCAAATGCCATTTCTTCAATGCTATTTGCATATATTGTAAATGGTGGGGATACATAGCTAGGGCATGCTGAACAAGAAATAACTATGGCTCTAGACAAAGATGGAACACACACACCCTCAGGGAAAAGCAAAAGCAAATAAGGAACTGTTGGAGTCAAGAGCACAGAAACAAGCAAGGAAAAGAAGTAAACAGAAAAGAGGAAACACATCAAACAATAACCATTGGGCACTCAAACTCAACCAATGCAAAAAAGGTACATGTATAAGTCACCATAGAAGGCCAGCCATGCAAGATGGAGGTGGACTCAGACTCGTATTTATCAATGGTATCGTGGAATATCCTAAACAAGGGAGAACTCGAAATACAAAAGATCACACTAAAGGACTACCAGGGAAATAGAATTCCTGTAGTAGGTACCAGACACTTCAAAGTTAAATTCAAAAAACACACTAAAGTTCTTCCATTAACAATAGTCGATTGAGATCGACCCAGCCTATTGGGACATGAATGGCTTGCACCATTAGGAATTGAAATAACTGGAATAAACAGCATTACTGAGACAGACTGGGAAGAGGAGCTGATGAAAGAATTCCAGGATGTCTTCAATGGAGAATTGGGCAAGTACCAGGGGTCCCCTATCTCATTTAATTTAAATCCAAATATAGCCCCTATAAGACTAAACGTGAGGCGAGTCCCTTTCACGTTAAAATCAAAACTTGATGAACAATTAGATAAACTTATCACACAGGGGTTTTTAGAACCAACAGACCACACAAGGTGGGAAACCCCAATTGTTTCCCCTATTAAACCAGATGGGTCAGTATGTATGTGCAGGGACTACAAAGCAATCCTTAACCACATGCTACAGCAAAGTGCACACCCAGTTCCAGTGGTACAGCACCTATTACATTGTATAGGGGGAAGTAAAATCTTCGTGAAATTGGACCTTGTACAAGCCTACCAACAATTACTAGTTTACCCCAAAACAGCAGAAGCACAAACAATTGTGACACACAGGGGGGCATTCAAATGCAACAGACTGCAATTCGGAGTTAGCATTGCCCCAGGGGTATTCCAGAGTTTAATGGAACATCTATTGCAAGGAATAAAGAGGGTGGTACCATACTTTAACGATGTATTAGTATCAGCCAAGGACAAAGGACAACTGAAAGACTGCCTAAGGGAGATCTTTAAAAAGTTTAAAGAGGTGGGACTTAAAGTGAAAAATGAGAAGTGCCAATTAGCCACTGACAAAGTCAAATTCCTGGGATATCTTATAGACAAAGAAGGGATCCACCCCACTGAAAACAAAATCAGAGCAATAAAGGAAGCTCCCAGAGCCAAAAATAAAACAGACTTGCAAGCCTTCTTGGGACTTATTAATTTTTAGAATGTATTCTTGCCACAGAAAGCAATGATAGCAGAACCACTGCACAGGTTGCTTGACAAGAAAGCTACCTGAACCTGGGGGCAACGAGAAGAAATAGCATTCAAAGAAATAAAAATCTTACTTACATCAGACTATGTGCTAATACAATACACCGAGACCCTTCCAATAACACTAACATGTGATGCATCACCATTCGGCATAAGTGCCATACTCAGCCATGTATTACCTGATGGAAGAGAAGCACCTATCGCATTCTACTCAAAAACTCTAAACCGGAACGGAATTACAGCCAACTAGACAGAGAAGCATTGGCTGCAATTACAGGAATAAAATGCTTCCATGAATATATGGTAGACCTTTTTCACTTGTCACAGACCATAAACCTCTCCTAGGAATCCTCACAGGAAAGAAAGCTACACCTAACATACTGTCACCGCAAATGACGAGGTGGTCTGAATTCCTATCTTCCTATAACTACAACTTGATCTACTGACCAGGAAAGAACATAACACATGCTGACACCACTGAGCCATTCCTGCCTACCTGACTTAGGCGATGATACTGCACCAACCACATCAACCCAGACATTGGCAAACCTACCCATAACAGCAACAGACATTGATATGGAAACCGCGAGAGACAGAAATCTGGCGCGGATTTTAAATTGGGTAAGTAAAAGGTGGCCAGAGACTGCAAGCAATGAGACTGTAAAACCATTTCAAAATAGGCAAATGGAACTATCAATCTTAAAGCGATGTATACTATGGGGGGATAGGGTGGTCATATGAAACATATTAAGGAAATGAATACTTGAATTATTACATGAGGGTCACCCGGGTGTTGTCAGAATGAAACCCCTGGCTAGGAGTTATGTATGGTGGCCAGGGATGGATGAAGACATAGGAGACTGGGTAGCAATGTGCAAACGATGCCAGGAATCTAAACCTACACTCCCTTCTGCACCTATACATGAATGGGAAACACCTAGGGGACCATGGTCTATAATACACATTGATTTTGCAGGACCAACTAAAGGACACACATTCTTAATAGTTGTAGATGTTTACTCAAATTGGCTAGAGGTAGGCATCATGCACTCAACCACAACAGAAGCTGTTATTAGACAACTAAGGAAACTTTTTACAACACATGGATTGCCGGATTTAGTTGTATCCGACAATGGACCATAATTCACAGCAATAACATTCGAGGGGTTCCTGGTAGAACAAGGGATAAGGCATGCACTAACAACGCCGGGACATCTGACTACGAACGGATGGGCAGAACACATGGTCCATTACACAAAGGAAACACTACACAAATTGGGACCTGGAGATATACAAGAAAAAATAGACAAACTACTAAGTATACAACACATGACACCCAACACCACAACAAATAAAAGCCCAGCAGAATTATTAATGGGAAAAAAACTAAGATCAAACCTAGACAGGCTACACCCCACATATAGCCCAGAAAAGCCAGCAGACTCCTCCAGTAAGTGCCACACATTCAAAACAGGGGACCTAGTATATGCAAAGAACCTCACAGGGGAACCATTGTGGATACCAGCAAAAATAACCCAAATAACAGGGCCATGGTCATACAGGGTAGACACCGAGGATGGGAGGAACTGGAGGACTCACATCGACCAAATCAGATTGAGAACCACACTGAGAACCACAAACAATCATGAAGAAGAAGGGGGAGATCCATCAACCACAAGTGGAATGGGAGAGGGAGACCCTCTACAAACCTCTAGCAAAACCAACCTAACTAGAGAGGGGGGAAACTCCTCAAACACAAACCGAAGGGGAGGGGGAAACCCTCCACAGATAGAAGAATTGCCGCAAACCTCAAGCAAAAATAACCCAACCAGAGAGAGAGGAGACCCCTCAAACACAAACAGAAGGGGAGGGGGAAACCCTCCACAAATAAAAGAATTGATAAAATAAACCCTAACAACTACACTACAACCAATACTGACATTAGCCCTGGTTGGAAGTTGCAAACATTTACCTGAGAGAATAGAAGAAGAAAACAACTTGGGGAGACTGGAGCAGGCTTCGAAGAACCATCAGGAAGCCACTTCTGGTGGGAGCGGCTGAGCCGACTCAACCAGCCAAGAAAGGCATGGCGGGAGTGGCATGGCTGACTCTACCTTCCAGGAAGCTCCACGGAAAAGGATGGGAGAAACAGCAACCCCGTCCGAACAGGTCAGAGGTGAACTCATGACTGAGTTGTGCAGGTCCAGTCAGAACCATAAGAGCCCTGCCTACCTATGTGACTACGTAGTGAAGGTGGGGCCCAGATTGTTTAGACTGGGCCACATGGGAAGGGGTGTTATATATTTGCATACTTACCTATGATGGGTTGGTCCATGGCGGCAGGAAATTTGAAGAGCCATCATTGGCCACGAGCCAAGAGCAGCCGACTACAAAAAAGGCTGTCGCAGTTTCTCCGCATTCAGATCCTAGAAGAAAATAAAGAGAAGAAAAAGTGAACTAGGTCTCGAGTCTCTTTTCCTGCGATGCAACACTAAGTTTGCATACTTCCTTTTTCATTGCTTGTTAACTACTTTTTAGCTGTTAGAAACTTTTGGATCAGCAAATCTGAAAATATTGGATAAGTTTCCTTCAATCTTTAGCAAAAATAATTTTGATAAAAAGCTTAAGTACTTAATTATTTTTAATAAACATCAAAAGGTGATTTAAAACTTTGATTCTAGTTACAGATTGACAAGAAGTCCACTTAAATTTGAAATAAGATTTTTGGATTAATCAAGGAACCCTTCCTATGGGAAAATGCTTTTGTTTTGAATTCTGTAAAAAGAAAAAATAATAATAAGATTGCACAAAACTATGCGTGTAGGGCCAAGTATATTTCAAATAAAGTTCCTTTTCCAGAGACATTATTAATTACATTTATGTTGAATTTTCTCTTTCCAACTCTGTTACAAATGATTTTAGATCACTGATTTGAAACTTGTGACCCTCCAGATGTTATTAAGCTATAATTTTGCTGGTCTTAACCAACAGTCATGCCAATTCAGACTGCTGGGAATTTAAATCTTAGGTAATAAAGAGAGCCATCAATTCCCTACTCCTATTCTAAATTCTGAGAATGTAGTTTTATGCAGTTGGAATATTGGTCTCTTTTCTCCTTATGCATGGTTTCTGTATGCAAAACATAACTCTTCCAAGTGGGCTAGACCACAGATTTTTTTTTCTGATTGCAAAATGAAGAGACATAGGAAGGTGAGGAATAGTTGATCTTTGCTTTTGTGTAGGATTTAAGAAAGAAAATGAAATTGAGAAAATTGCCATTGGGAAGCAATGAACAGAAAGATTTTTAGAAAAAAGGTAGAAATTGAAATGAATGAAGAGATGGGTGAAGAGTAAAAGCAACAGGAAGCACATAAAGATTACACTGTTGGAATAAAAGCAGTGGTCAAGCCATGGGAAGAGACAAAACATGGAGTGCATGAGTCATGGAACAAACAAAACAAACAAAGAATAAGAGAATGATAATGGAAAATAGGGAAGGGACAACATTGGAGAAGATATAGGATAAGATGAAAGATTTGCATTATGACAGCTGGCAGGACAACAGAGTTTCTAATGTGAATTGGCTGCTGCAGAAAAACGGAATTGTTGGTCGACTTCCACTGGTTTCCAGTGGGCAAATTTGGCAGGAGAGCTTTGGAGATTGAATTGTGTCTGATATTGTTAGAGTTATATATTCCATTGGAATAATCATAGAATTAAAAAGAGTTGTTTTGTATTTAGTGGACTCAGATTTACTTCTGTGTTATATCCAGATTGTTGAATAATCTTCTGATCCCTTAAAATGCTGAACTAATTGCTATCACAAATTTTATTTTACATTTTAAATTTATATTCCAGACAATTCTGAGTGGTTCAGCATCAGACAATTCTGAGTGGTTCAGCATCTAAACCAAGAAAACATATACAATAATAAATGTAAATATGGAAAAGTAACTTAATCATCTTCACTTATCTTCACCAAAAGCCTGGACAAAGTCATAACCAAAGCCCAACATGGATTTGTCAAAACAGATCATGCAAAAAAAAACCTTATTGCATTCTTTGAAAAGTGACAAAATTAGTGGACCAGAGGAATGCTTTGTATATAATTTGATAAAATAGACCACAACTTATGACTTGATAAGATAAAAAAATATGGATTAAACAACATTACCACCAAATGGATTCATAACTGGCTAACCAAGCACACTCAATGTGTATTCCTCAATTGAACTGCATCTACATGGAGGGAAGTATACAGTGGCTCTGCTTTGGGCCCAGTACTCTTCAACATATTCATCAGTGATTTGGATGAAGGGATAGATGGGGAACTCCTCAAATTTTCAGACAATACCAAGCTGGTAGATATAGCCAACACTCCACAAGATAGGCTTAAGATACAGAAGGATCTGGACAGACTGGAACATTGGGCACTCTCTAACAAAATGAAATTCAATGGTGAAAAAAGTAAGGTTCTACATTTAGGCATGAAAAACAAAATGCACAGGTATACGTGGTACCTAGCTCGATAGTAGTAACTGTGAGAGGGCTCTTGGAGTCCTAGTGGACAATCATTTAAATATGAACCAGAAGTGTGCTGCAAACACTTTTGGCTTAAAAAGTTCTAGGCTGCATTAATAGAATTGATAGAATCAAGATCACTTGAAGTATTAATACCACCTTATATAATGCCTTGGTAAGACAAACTTGGAATACTGCATTCAGTTTTGGTGACCCCAATGTAAACAAGATGTTGAGAATCTAGAAAGAGTGCAGAGAAGACCAACAAAGATGATTAGGGGACTGAAGGCTAAAACATATAAAGAATAGTTGCTTGAATTGGGTATGTCTAGTTTAATGTAAAGAAGATTTAGGGGTGACATAAAAGCAGTGTATCTCAAGGGTTGCCACAATGAAGAGGGAGACAAGCTGTTTTCCAAAGCAGCTGGAGGCAGAACAAGAAGCAATGGATGGAAACTAATCAAGGAGAGAAGCAAGGAGAAATTTCCTGACAGTTAAAACAATTAATCAGTGGAACAACTGGCTTCCAGAAGATGTAAATGCTCCAACATTGGAAGAAGTGATTGGTCAACCATTTGTCTGAAATGGTATAGGGTTTCCTGAGTAGTGGGACAGCTGGTTTCCTGGGCAGGGTGTTGGACTAGAACAGCAGTTGCCAACCGGTGGGCCACAGCCCACTGGTGGGCCATGAGAAAATTTTGGTGGGCCGCAGAGAAATCTCACCCCCAGAGCACCCCCCCAAAACAATTAATCCAGGGCAGAAACACAAGGCTGTGCCACCAACATGGCCCATGGAAACCCTTCCCACCCACTCATTCCTTACCCATGTAAACTTGCCTGTTAAATTGCTATTTTTCCTTTTTCCGACCATCATTTGTTCCGACCATCTGTTCTGCTGTGCCGGGAGATTTAGATTAGCTAGGAAGCAGGAAATGGTTGGATTTCTTGCTTTCTAACTAGTCTTTAGATCTTTAGCTCAGCACAGCTGAACCTCCCTTCGGATTGAAGGTTTGCTTGCAAGCAAATTCAGTGCAGGCTCATGGCAAGCAAATTTGAGAGACTGAGCTAGCCGATGGCAGATAGATAGATCACTGAATGATTCTGGGAGCAACTCAATCTGCCTGCTTTGCCTGATTTTGGGTAAAAGTTGCTCTTTTTAAAAGATAAAAAAATCAATATTTACATGCATGGTGTGTTGTGAATTAATTTTATGAGTTTATTTGCAAGCAAATTTTATGTGACAGACTGAGCTAGCCAATGGCAGATAGATAGGTCTCTGAATGAATCAGTGATTCTGTGAGCAACTCAATCAGCCTGCCTGCTTTGCCTGATTTTGAGTAAAAGTTGCTCTTTTTTATTAAAAAATTTAATATTTATATAAATATTTACAATATTTACATACAAGTCATGCCCAGCCAGTCACATGACCACCAAGCCACACTCACAAATTAGGCCACACCCACAGAACCGGTTCGTGGTCCCTGGGATCTAAACTTATGAGTTTGGTGGTCAATGAGGTCCAAAAGGTTGGCGACCCCTGGACTAGAAGACCTCCAAGGTCACTTCCGACTCTTGTTATTATTTTTTTCTAAATCTCCAAAACACCTTTGAATTCTCCAAGGCATTCAAAGTCATTTGATTATATTTGATTAGTTGCTGCAAATAGATTTAAAATACCCCATTTAAAAGTATGGTTAAATTAAATCTCCTCTGAGATACAAAGAATAACAATTTTTGAAAGTTCATGTTAGCAAGTTCATGTGAGCCTAATAAGCTTAATTTTATGAGAAAAGTTGGAAATACCTGCAGAGGGGCACAGGTGCAATTGTTGGATTCTTTTTATATTGAATAAATGTAAATCAACATCAGATTTCATAGTGGAATAGAAGACTTGAAATATATCTGAAACATTGTTCAGATATAGCTGAGTTTTGAGCAAGCTCTGCAAATAGGAGAGAGATGCAATAGGTCTTCCATGTTATGGCTTCTGCATTTTGAAACATCTAGTCCCTGGCAGTTTGGTCAGTAGCTTTCCTCCTGGCATTTCATGAAACTATTCAAGCAATCCAATTCCATCATGACTAACCAAGAGGAAATTTTTCTGATGGTCATCTTCAAATTTCCTTTAACTGTGTGCTTTTCTTTTTTGCTTCTATTCTCTATTTTTACTTTGTTGCATGTTATCCAGAGACCATAAATATAGATGGATTACAAACAGCATGGAATACACACATAAAGGTATAAATAAACCCTCAAAATTGGAGGGCTTCTTAAAAGATGCTAGGCAACAGGAGATATATAGGGAATTGATAATATTTATCCCTAATGAGAGGGAACCAAACATATCTAATAAGTAAGTTTATTGCAAGGAATGGGTAGATCAAGAATTCTGGATTGAAATCCAAACAAGCATTTGCTGTCATTAGCTTGTCAAGATCCATATTTGAGCAATTAATCCACCATTAGTAAATGTGCAGGTGGCCAGGAAGACACAAGCATAAAAGAAACTCATTTCTTCTGTTTATATGATTGGTATGCATTTGCAATCAGGCAAATGACAGAACCTATAATAAGCCTACCAACTGTGATGCACGGTTTAATCTTTGTGACTTATTCATCACCTACCTATAAAATGATAAAAATGCATTTCTTTGATGGAAGTGAAATGGCTGCAATTATGGCTGATTCTTGGCTGCTTTGTTAAAACTGTTTATGTTAGCATTTGTAGAATAGGCAGGGAAACAAAGAAGCCAGCCCATTGCAGGAGGATAAAACTGTATATTTTTTATTTGAGAGGTTCTTCCATTTTTAACTTCCCGTGGGAAGTGTTGAAGCATGAAGGGGGAGAGAAGCCTCTTCAAATATGAAATACTTCACTGTGAGCTTTCCAGAATTTATTTTATGAGGTAAAAGAGAGGTTCTCATAAATAAGTGCCTGATGAAAACTGCCTTCTTTCCTTCCCTTCTGCTTTGGGCAATTCTCCAAAAAGAATGGAGCAGTCTAAGATCCAGAAATATAAGTGCAAAAGAAATAGTCTGAAATTATAGGCACAAGCACACATTTTGGCAAGGGAAAAATGTATGTTTGCATTTAAAATGACATGTTCATAATCTCATTGCCACATGGGTTATTTATGGCATTGTCCTACCGGTGCCCTGTCTTCTGTGATATTATACATTGTATGGGAAACTTGCTTCATTTCATAACTTGTGAAAATGAAATTGCAGCATTCCTTAATCTTCCCTCCAGAGATTTTCTGATTCTATCTCAAGTCCTAGGGAATTCTCTGTTCAGTTTTGTGCTCTAGAATGTGACCCAGCAAAGGTTCTCCCACAGATTCTTGTACTCTGGTCTATATTATCAGACTGGTAGTGGAAACAGACTCCTGTACAAGTCTCTGCACTTGAGCCCCACAGATGCATAAACCAGTGGTAGGAACCACTGGTTCTGTGGACGTGGCTTAGTGGGCATGGTATGTCATGGCTTGGTGGGCGTGGCTTGGTGGGCGTGGCAGGGGAAGGATACTGTAAAATCTCAATTCCCACCCCATTCTTGGGGGAAGGTAACTGCAAAATCCCAATTCCATTCCCACTAACCTGATTTCCAGCTCCATTTCTGATTTCCTGTGCAGGGCAACAAAAGAAGGCCCAGCCATTCAGCTGGGTCTCAGGAGGCAGAGAATAGATGGGGCAAGGCTAGTCAGAGGTGGTATTTGCCGGTTCTCCGAACTACTCAAAATTTCCATTTCAGAATTGGTCAGAACCTGCTGAATACCACCTCTGGCATAAACCAAACATCCCACAAAGTCACTGTGTAAGAAAGACTATAAAATTAAAGTGAAGGCTTAATTTTTCTCCAGACAGTACATTTTTCAGAGTTGTATCTTTGATTTATTGAGTGCCTTCAAGTCCATCTTGACTTGTGGCAGTTCCAGTGCTTGCAGTTTGCTTGGCCAGATTTTCAGAAGGTTTGCCTTCCTCCTAAGGCTGAGAGACCATGATTAGCTCAAGGTCACTCAGTTTTATACCTAAAGTGGGACTAGAACTCAAAGTCTCCCTCAAAGTCTCCCCAAATCTAGCCTTTAACCAGGGGTGGGATTCTACTGGTATGGACCGGTTCTACAGAACCAGTTGTTATGATTCTTCACAGTTCGGAGAACTGGTAAATTGTGCCACTGGCTGACCCTGCCTCTCCCTGCCCACCCCACCCCTCCCCTCTCAATCAGTCCTTATCACTCATGCGCAACATTGTGGGCATGCCTGACATAGCTGACTGTGTTCTTCCCCTCCCATGCAGTCACTCCTTAAGGTATTTCTTTTTTTTCCCCCTCCCAGTGATCAACTGTTCCTATGATCAGCTGTCCCAGGATTCCTCTCACTTACTTACTGCTTCACCCAGGAGGCTTCCCTGAGGCCCAGGAAGGCAAAAAATGGAGGAGGGGCCAGCCCCCCACCCCCTTTTTTCCTTCCTGGCCCCAGGGAAGCTTCTTGGAAGCAAAAATGCCCCCCAGGAGACTTCCCTGAAGCCCAGAAGGCCCCAAAACAGAGCGCAGGGTGTGTTGTGCCCTCCAATGCTCCATTGTTTTCCTTCCTGAGCCCCAGGGAAGCCTTCTGGGATCAAAAACACTCCCCAGGACGCTTTCCTGAGGCTTTCCTGAGGCCCAGAAGGCCCCAAAACTGAGTGCAGGGGGTGCTGCGCCCTCCAATGCTTTTTTTTTTTTCCTTCCTGAACTACAGGGAAGCCTTCTAGGAGCAAAAATGCTCCTCAGGAGGCTTCCCTGAGGCTCAGAAGGCCCCAAAACGGAGTGCAAGGGGTGCTGCGTGCCCCCCTTATTCTCTGTTTTTTTCTTCCTGAATTCCAGGGAAGCCTTCTGGGAGCAAAAACACCCCTCAGGAGGCTTCCCTGAGGCTCAGAAGCTCCCAAAAATGGGGAGGCTGCAAAAAAGCCACACCCACCCAGTCACATGACATACCCACCTAGCCACACATGGCCATGCCCACTTAGCCACACCCACAGAACTGGTTGTTACAAAATTTGAATCCCACCCTGGCTTTAACCATTCTAACTATGATATGCTGTATCTAACTTGGCACTTATTTCTTACTCATAAAATAATATAATGGAATGGTTAGAATAATATTAGAAGAAAAGTGTCTATCCATTCAAGCACTGAGTTTCCAAGAGTAGTTCTTTTTAATTTCTAAGGCACCTCCAAGCAAAAAGGGAAACAAACAGTTCTAACTAGAACACTATCTCTAATTATGTCCCTAAACCTATAGCTTGTAGCAAGCTATCATTATCAACTATCAGGGACAGCTTTATCTGCCACTAAATAACCCTCTTTTGCAGCAATTTAGCTAACAGCTATTAAGGTTGTGATGTAATGTTTGGAACTGGCTTTCATAACAGAAAGAGAAAAGGCTACATACAATCACTGGAAACAGTGATTTAGCCATCCCATTTAACCATTGTACCAATTCTGGGTATCTATGTGAGAATTAGCTGGATTATCCAAATATATCTGTGAATATGATTTTAGTTTCAGATCATATTCATCCTTTTAAAATAGATCCATACACATAAGATTTTATGTAGTAAACAATAGTAAACAAAAAATAGACCTACTTCTGTTTAAAGATCTGGGAAAGGCATACTGATTTCATGCAGGGACCCGGATCAGTCTAAACTAACTCACACTAAATTTGGCATCCAATAGTGGAGTCTTTTTTCAGTTCCTAACTAAATAGGTAAATATAAAGGACAAAAGACTGTCTCCGTATATGATCTGAATGATAACACAAGTTTACTGTTAGTATATACTAGCTACTTAAACTCTTCTGTGATGACTAGAATTGTTTGAAGATAATGGAAACAGTACTCCAAGGCAGCATCTAACTGATTTTGGCTGAGCTAAGGATCATATACTTAATTCTGGGTGAAAAAATACTGAGGAATACCAGAGCTATTTTTTTAAAAAAATCTAAATTCAGTCATTAGGAGGAACTTAGAACTTTTAAAAAGTATTTGGATGGAAGAGACAGCATACTGTAGTGGTTAAGGCACCAGTCTACAAACCATGAGACCATGAGTTCTGGTCCAGCCTTAGGGACAAAGCCAACTGGAACCACTTTCAAAATCTTGCCAAGGAAAATGAAGGAATCTGTCCAGGCAACTGCCAGGAGTCAATGCTGACTTAAAAGAATTTTTAAAAGGTAGTAGAATTGGAATAAATAGGTGTTTTATGAAATACAGGGATATCATTGGTATTTAACATCAGATAAGTTATCTAAGATGTATAAAGGTATGTCAAATGGATACTGGAAATGTAAAAGTAAAGAGGGGACTTTTTATCATCTATGGCTGACATGTGATAAAGCAAAAGAAAAAAGGAGTATGATTCATATTCATTTTTTTGAAAACACATTGAGAGGAGTATGGCGGTATCAGCAGTTTAGGTTTTGCGATTGCGGAAGAAAAGAAAACAAAGTAATTTCTGTACAATCTCTCCTATGCCAATCTTGTAACAATCCTGGCTAATTAGAAAGCTGATAAAAGAAAACTTGCAGACCTCAGCTAAAAGTTGGGAATAGAGATGGCCTGCAGCAAATCAAATGTGTATTAGATAACTCCTAGGGCATTCATTAGCTAAGACTTGGGAATAGGGACAGCTAGAGACCAATGGAACAAATTGTAGAATTATAACTAAAATGTTTATTAGATGATATTTTTTATTATCTCTCTTTGTCCCACTTTCTTCTTTAGTGAAAATGTATAAAAGTTACTCCAATCCTTTGTTCTTGGCTCTTGGCATTTTGACCAGCAGACCTTTTCCTTGGAGTACTCCAATAAAAAGCAATCAAAAAACCTGCACCTTGTGTATGGCATCCATTGGCTTTGGCTCCAGACTCAGACCCAAATTGAGGAAAACATATTAAAGTGTCAGCATGATTTTTCAAAGGAAAAAAAAAACAGTCTAATTATAAACAAAAACATAGTTCAAATATAATGATGCATCATATTTGAATCTCTTCATTATATATGATTTGTTTATTATTTCAAACATTTTGAAATTAAAAATTTGTTAGAGGTGTTTATATAAAGTATTAAAATAATTGTTATGTGTTTATTATGTTAATAATGTTAATATTCTTACAAGCAGTAGTTAGCTAACTGCATAGTCACTGATTTATTAAAATATTTATCGTTCTGTATATAATTATTCATTTCTTACTGCTATGACCAATCTATTCTGAAATACAGTAATCTTAGAGAGAAAAAATATGTAATCACGTTCAATCATTGCTATTTTGTCTTGAGATTGGTCAGATAATTTAAATGTCATATGATAAAGATATTTCAAATAGGGGAAGGGGATTCTTAACTATAGTCTTAGCTCCATGAAGAATCTTCCTCTCAAGGATCAATGATATAAACCAGGCAAACCTGATGAAATCAACTTTACAATGTGTGGATATCAACTCCCAGAATGCCCTTGTTTGCTGGAGAATTCTGGGAGTTGACATCCATATCGTAAAGTTGTCAAGTTTGGAAAAAAAATACTGATGTAAACACATACTATATATTACTGCTCAAACATATCTTTAGCCTCCAAGAAATAGAAATCAAGAAGATATAAAAAAGCTGTGCATGCTCAAGAGATTCTACTTCCGGATGTAGAGAGTGGAGAAATATCTCCACTTCATAGATAAAACCTAAAATGGATTGAAAGTAAGAAATAAAATGAAACCAGAAAAATGCCTTTTCACATATTGTGGAGATAATTAGCCATAAACAGCACCCTCCCTAATGTTTTAGTGGGTGGAAATGTTGGTATCTTACATTGCTGGCTTCCAACATCACCATCTATGTTCTTTGACTATTAGTAGCAGAAAATCTCTTTCCTGCTGCAGCATCAGGTAGCATTCCTCTCTCAGGTGGAAGGTAGAACACATACATAGATGCTTTTATTACTGAAATCTTCAAAACACTTCTCAACATTATCATATTTATTTGAAACACTTGGCAGCACAATGGAGGCAATAAGAAACCAGGAAAAGATTTATTTCCTGTGCTCTCTAGGTCAGAAAATCTTATTTTATGGCTTGCCTGCAAAACTGCTTACCAATATGCCAAATTTAGATAAATGCTGGGGTCTCCAGTGGATTTGCCTGCTGAAGCTAAATTGCTTTAATTTCTCCATTATGTTAGCATTATTACTGAAACAGACCAGGCAATATGTATGCGGAATCTCTCCTAGGCCCTGATATAATAAGCAGAATGGCTGGCACTGAAACATAGCTGCCAAAAAAGGAAGGAAGTCTTTATTATCCCCTTCAGTAATGAAGAGGAATGACCTGTGTAAGAACTAACTTAAGAAAGGTATATATCTGCCATCTGGAACTCTATAAACTGGTCCTGGGTACAATAAACAGTAAGAAATACTGATGGGGAAAGTACATATTCTTTGAAGATTACTGATGGGGGAAGTACATATTCTTTGCAGATAATTTTTTCCCCATTCATAAAAGTGCAATAATGGCTATGTTCACAGGCTGCATTTAGAGGATGGAAATGGGGATAGTTAGGCTGAAACAAATAACTTATAAGTGGTCAAAAAAACCACAACACAACCCCAACAACAACCCTACCACTGAATCACCAAGAGACCAGTCTGTTTTCTTCCCTCCTGATAGCATTGCAAAATAACAAACAGGAGAGGGGTTTAGAGAGGTTGCATATTCTTTCTAGTGATGTTTGGCTGTTTATCACTCTAATTTCTTTTTTTTTATTTGTCTTTTTTCTTTCTTTTCTTTTTCTTTGTCTCTGTATTGTAGTGCGTTCATCTGAACATAATGGCCTTGACCCGACTTCACTCATGGGTGTCTAACGGTGCTTGAGAGATACACTGGTTGGTGCTATACATTCCCATGTGTTTTATCTACAAAATGCATCATTCCAGTTTTGCAAAGCAGAATTCAATGGTGACATGATGATCAGAATGCATGTATAAAATGTTTTCAGTTTTAAAAATGTATCAAGTGCAGACAATGTGGCCAAAAAGAATTACTGTACTCTCCATGAGGCATGACAGTAGCAATTTTCCTCAGTCATATCTCCTGCAATCAAGTCTGGTGCAATTAACCTTGAGTTTGTATCTATTGTTTGTTCTTGTGTTGTTAGGGTTGAAGCTGAAGTATTCATTGACTGGTAGGACATTGCAATGTATGATTTTATATACTATACTTAGATCGGACCAAAGGCGGCGTAGTTCTAGATTTTCTAGGTCTAGAATTACAGAAATCTATGTAGATTGTGTCTATTGCCTTGCCCTGATCAAGTTGTGTAGTCCATATGTTTTTGCAGTGTAAGAGTTGCAGATTACAGGATAGTTTTTTTCCTGAAACCAAATTGTTTATTAGAGAGTAGGTTGTTTGTTTCTAAGTGGATTGGTTAATAATTGATTCCATGGCTTTACAGGTGATGCAGCATAAAGAGATTGGTCTGTAATTTTCAACTAGGCTGGGGTCTCCCTTTTTGAAGGTGGGGATGACTGTGATTTGTGACCATAGTTTTGGAAAGGAGCTAGTCCTGAAAGATTTTTTCAAAGATTATGCTTAGAGGTTCGGCTATGGAAGTGGATAGCTTTTTTAAGAAGTAGGCACATATTCTGTCCAGTCCAATAGATAGAGATGGTTTTAGATTGCACAGTGCTTTTTCAACAATATCTTCTGTAAAGTTGATATGTATGAGATCATTGTAGCTGTCTGTGGTTCGACTAGGAAATACTGGGCATGATCCATTGCTGTTTACAGATACTGAGCCAAAGAATGTGTTAAAGAGGTTGGCTTTGATAGTGTCATCATTGCAGTCTTTACCATTAGGTCCTTTCAAGGGTGGGATGGACCTTGAGTCTTTTAGTTGTTTATAAAATTGTAGAAAGTATGGGTGGAATTGGTGCATAGGAGGTTTTCTTCTTCTTCTTTTTGGAACAAATTTTATTGATTTTAAAGACAAACAAACCATCATTAACCATTAAATACATAAAACCTCTTTCTATTATTAATTTTACAAGTCAAGTAAAATATTATTTTATGCAACATAATTCTGTTTTACACCATTTCAATATAAACATATAGATATCTCTTAACAAATTTCTCATTATTTCTCTTTTCGTATTCAATTTCATTGTTACTATTATTATTTTCTATATTTATCCAGTTTATAGTCATCATCTTCATTCCTCTCTGACTTGATTACCATTATTCTCATCCAACATTCCTCCGAGGTTTTATTAATTCTCAGACAAAACATAGATACACAAAACACAAAAATATAAAACTTCTTTTAAGAAAGTAGTTTGGCCGCAGATTACCTCTCTTTGTATGGACTTCAATTAAATTCGTGCTCATGTTATATACCATTACCTATCTTATTTACCATTCTATATCTTCTATATAACTTCTCCCCGCTTTTCATTCTTCTTATTTCTATTTTATTTAATTCATTTTAATTTAAATCATTGTATTTGTATTTTTTGTCCATTCTTTCCAAATTATCCATTTATCTCATTCCCTATAGTAAGAAAAATAAAAGAATTTCTCCTGAAATCACTGATCAGAGTATGATGCCTTTCTATCCTCCCCCTAAATTAATATTTAAAATAACACCTGATACCCAATCTGATTCTGCTTAGTACATTCTACTTACTAACCTTTAAAGAGAAAAAATAATAAATTCATAATAATTAATATAATTAGATAATAAATCTAAATATTAAATCTTATAACATTCCGATTGTCTATTTCAAAAAACAAGTGCTACAATTTTATTAAATTTTAAAATCTGTCATTACTAAACATTTCAATATTTTAATCTTTTATTAATTCTTATAACATTCTAGTTTTTTATTTCTAATACATAGTACCATCTTCTGTACCTTTCAGAATCTTCTTTTTTAAAGAAATTATACCTTACCCTTTATCTCTAAAAAAAAAAAATCCTTTTTTCCCATCTTGTTTCATACCTTTGTGGCTTTTCCCTCCCTTTTTCCTTCCTTTCTTATCCCCCCTTGCCTTTTTACCCGCCCCCACTAACCTCCGCCTTTTTAGCTTTCCCTCACTGTTGTAATCCTTTCTCCTTTTGCTCAGTAACATTAAGTTGGTTTTGCATTAAGTCCTTCATTTTCCTTCCTTTCTTTCTCCTTTCTCTCTTAATTAATTTTTAAGATTCACTGAAGATGGCGTCTTCTTCTTCTTCTTCTTCTTCTTCTTCTTCTTCTTCTTCTTCTTCTTCTTCTTCTTCTTCTTCTTCTTCTTCTTCTTCTTCTTTTTCTCCTTCTATTTCCTCCATCTGTTGTTGTGTTTGCTGATAAATAGCAAGCGCCATTTCTAAAGAAAGAAAAGCTTCTTTCACAGCGTCCTTACTTTCTTGATATTCCTTTCTAAGTTCATCATCAGATAAAGCCATTCTTTGTTCTTCTTAGAGCAACCAAAATGTTTCAAAAGTTAAAACAATTCCTCAAAGTCCCAGAGACATCAATCAGTCCAAACAACGCGCAAAGTTCTCGCTTTCTCTTCCTGGGGTGGTATCAGTAAAAGGGAAAAGAAAAAAAAGCCCAATCTGTATTTTACAGCCTTGTTGCAATCAATTTCTAGTCTCAAGATCTTCAAGGCATCTCCTCCAGCAAGATCTTAATTTTTTTTGTCCTCTCCCTTCCCACCTATAACAAGAAGCCAAGTTTTTACCTTTTATAAAAAACAACAGGTTTCTCAATGGCCATTTGTTGATTCCATAGGGAAGGAGAGTAAACTTTCCTTTCAGCACCTCAATTTTGCTGCTTGAAATCCTCCTCTGGAAACAAAGTATTTTTCAAAAAGTCATAGTTCTCAGGATTAAACGCCTCTTAAAGTCCTGGATCAGCCAAAAAACTTTCTCTTATAAACTTTCTCCCCTCTTCCTCCTGCTCAGTCTTACCCAGCTGCCGGCTTCTTTGTGGTGGCCATTACAGACCGCCGCTCGACCGCCTTGAGAAAAGGGGGGTTTGCCGGCTGGGGAGGGGGTCTGCAACATCCCAAACCCCTCACCAGCTCCCCCTATCTTCAGCTGCCTTTACAAGGCAGCCTTAGCCTCCAAACCCGTCCGGATCGGAGGTACCAAGATGGCTAGCGCGGCAGGGATCGCGCAGGATCGCGAAACCCTGCCGCTGGCAAAGCCGACAAACCGGAAGTCCAGAAGGTTTTCTTCTTGTTTAATGTGATAATTGGTGCATTCAGTTTTTATCTGGTGGTATACATTTTTGAATCGGCTTTTGAAGTTGGCAATGTGACCAGATTTGTTTTTCCACCAAAGTGATTTCTTTTTGGATTGAAGCTTCCTTATTGTTTGGGGTAATTTGTTTTTGGGGAGTTGTTTTTTTTTTTTAAACAAATTTTATTAATTTTACAGAAAACACAGTAAAACATAAACAAAACTAAAAGATCTTTTCTGAAGGTTGTCTGATCCCGGGTTGAAACTCTTTACACAGACACAAATTCAAACATCATATTCACTTTATATATCCTTCCATATCTTATTATCATTTTCTTTTATATATATATATATAAACCATTTTTATCAATTTTATATCAACAATGCACAAGGCATAACAGCTTATAAGTTCTTTTCTAAGAAAAAATAATAAAAGAAGAAAACCAATA
The DNA here is from genome assembly GCA_033807585.1 of Hydrophis major. Lineage (NCBI taxonomy): Eukaryota > Metazoa > Chordata > Lepidosauria > Squamata > Elapidae > Hydrophis > Hydrophis major. The sequence goes on from CM066329.1 coordinate 89,297,254, forward strand.
GAACATAACAATTCCAAATTATAGTATCAATACTTTATCTATTTAACTTCATATCTTATCCCAACTTCTCCTTTTCATCCAAATTATTTCTTATTAATTAATTTTTTTTGCCTTTTTTCAATATGCAAAATCCAAAAAAAAAAACCCATAACAAAACCTTTATATATCCTTTCATATCTTATTACCATTTTCAATAATATTCTTTGTCTGTTCTATTTCCAACTATCCATTCATCTTTTTTCTTTTATTATACTTCTCCTATACACCAATTGGAGTAACGTCTATAACTCATTACCCTAACTTAAAAGTACTTCATATAACAATTTTTCTTGGGATTCTGTTTAATAGATTCTAAAATTACACAATGAATTTTATACTCTAAATATACATATAAAAAACACAATCTTATGTACCCTCCAGAATCCCTCTTTTATCCTAAATTAAATTCACCCATTGTCTCTGAATAAACTTTTTTTCTTTAGATCTTGCTTCCCCCCATTGAGGCTTCTCCTCCCCCCCTTTCTCTCTTGCTTATTCTTCTCCTTGCCCTTTTTACCCCTTTGTCTTTCCTCCTCCCTTTTCTTACTCCCTTTCCTTTGCTTTCTAACCTTGCCTCCACCTTTCCGCTCATTTTTCTCTTCTTTGGTTGTTTTTATAATTCTTAAAATCCCCTTTCTCTTATCCTTTTTCTCCTCCTCCCCGGAAAGAACCCATTGTTCATCAAAGATGGCTTCTTCTTCCTCTTCTTCTTTGTCCCAGTCCTTCTGCTGCGTAGTCAACTTTTCATAAGTACATAACGCCATTTCTAAGAATTGAAACAAAGTGCACCAAAATATCTTCCTTTTTTTTTTACTATACTTCTCCTGTACACCAATTGGAGTAACGTCTATAACTCATTACCCTAACTTAAAAATACTTCGTATAGCAATTTTTCTTGGGATTCTGTTTAAAAGATTCTAAGATTACATAATGAATTTTATACTCTAAATACACATATAAAAACACAAACTTATGTACCCTCCAGAATCCCTCTTTTATCCTAAATTAAATTCACCCATTGTCTCTAAATAAACTTTTTTTCTTTAGGTCTTGCTTCCCCCCATTAAGGCTTCTCCTCCCCCCCTTTCTCTCTTGCTTATTCTTCTCCTTGCCCTTTTTACCCCTTTGCTTTTTCTCCTCGCTTTTCTTGCTCCTTTTCCTTTGCTTTCTAACCTTGCCTCCACCTTTTCGCTCATTTTTCTCTCTTTTGGTTGTTTTTATAATTCTTAAAATCCCCTTTTTCTTATCCTTTTTCTCCTCCTCTCCGGAAGGGACCCATTGTTCATCAAAGATGGCTTCTTCTTCCTCTTCTTCCTTGTCCCAGTCCTTCTGCTGCGTAATCAACTTTTCATAAGTACATAACGCCATTTCTAAGAATTGAAACAAAGTGCCCAAAGTATCTTCTTTTTTATATTTTTGATATTCAATCTCTAGTTCATCCACAAACGATGCCATTATGAAAAGGGAAACTTTTTCCAAAACAACCACAAGTATTTTTAATCAAAGACAATCAAAAACAATTAAAAAAAAGTTCCAAAAGTTAATACTTTTCTTCCTTCTTCTCTTTCTCTTTCTGGGGTTAATTTTTAATCAAAGAGGTCCAATTACCATATATCTTCCTTTGGGATTCTAGGCAATCTCCTCCTTTTTCAGCTTCTGCTCCAATTTTTTTTTCTCTCCCTTCCCACTTGCAATGTCAATTTTAAATAATCAGAAATCCATACCTCCAACAAGGGTTTTCCAATTTCTTAAATTTTTCAATGTCCAAGAATCCTTTTGTCTCTTAGCTTCAACTCTCAAAGCAATTCACTTTCAATGTCCAATATATCCAAATATTTCTGCTGTTTCCATGGGGTGGGAGAGTAAAGAAAAAAAAAAGTTCCCTTTAACAGCTTCTCCGCCGCTTTTCGCTCTTCTTAGGGATACAATGTATCCTCCAGCAATTCAAACAGCTCAGTTCCAGGCAATTTAAAAGATGTTACTTGACCCGGCTCAGACAAAACTTTCACTCTTCACACTTCCTCCAGCACAATCTTACCCGGTTGCTGGCTTCTTCGTGGCGGCCATTGCTGACCGCCGCTCCACTGCCTTGGGAAAAAGGGGTTTTTCCGGAGAAGGGGGGGGTCTGCGACACCCCCACCTCCCTATCCGACTCCCCTCTCTCTTCAGCTGTCCCTACAGGGCAGCCATATCCCCCTGACCCATCTGGATCGGGGGTACCTCGACGGCTAGCACAGCAGGAATCGCGAGCTGTCGTGAATTCCTGCTGCCCCGAAGCCACGCGGAACTGGAAACCCAAAATATCTTCCTTTTTATACTTTTGATATTCAGTCTTTAGTTCATCCACAAGCGATGCCATCATGAAAAAAGAAACTTTTCCCAAAACAACCACAAATATTTTTAATCAAAAATAATTCAAAAAAAAAAATTATACTTTTGATATTCAGTCTTTAGTTCATCCACAAGCGATGCCATCATGAAAAAAGAAACTTTTCCCAAAACAACCACAAATATTTTTAATCAAAAATAATTCAAAAAAAAAATTCTAAAAATTAATACTTTTCTTCCTTCTTCTCTTTCTCTTTCTGGGGTTAATGTTTAATCAAAGAGGTCCAATTACCATATACCTTTCTTTGGGATTCTAGGCAATCTCCTCCTTTTTCAGCTTCTGCTCCAATTTTTTTTTCTCTCCCTTCCCACTTGCAATATCAATTTTAAATAATCAGAAATCCATACCTCTAATAAGGGTTTTCCAATTTCTTAAGTTTTTCAATGTCCAGAAACCCTTTTGTCCCTTAGCTTCAACTTTCAGAATAATTCACTTTCAATGTCCAATATGTCCAAACATATCTGCTGTTTCCATGGGGTGGGAGAGTGAAGGAAAAAAAAAAAAGTTCCCTTTAACAGCTTCTCCGCTGCTTTCGATCTTCTTAGGGAAGTTCCAACAAATATGAAAGATGTTACTTGACCCGGCTCAGACAGCACTTTCACTCTTCTTACTTCCTCCAGCGCAATCTTACCCGGTTGCTGGCTTCTTCGTGGTGGCCATTGCTGACCGCCACTCCACCGCCTTGGGAAAAGGGGTTTTTTCAGAGGAGGAGGGGGTCTGCGGCACCCCCAACCCCCTGTCCGACTCCCCTCTCTCTTCAGCTGTCCCTACAGGGCAGCCATATCCCCCTGACCCATCTGGATCGGGGGTACCTCGGCGGCTAGCACAGCAGGAATCGCGAGCAGTCACGAATTCCTGCTGCCCTGAAGCCACACGAAACTGGAACGTTTTTGGGGAGTTGTTAATGGTACATATAGTTTGATGTCACTTTTGACTTCAAGTAAAAATTGTTGTAATGGTCTTCTACAGTATTGCATTCAGAGAATTGAAGTTGCCAATCAAGGGATGAGAGATCATTGTTTATAAGATCATAGTTGCCTTTTTTTGAAGTTATAATTGGGGATTCCATCATTGTGATGATTTTTGTGTGGACGTATGTTGAGACAAAAGTCTATCATGTTGTGGTCACTGTTGGAAAAGGGTTCTTTAATTTGTATTCCATAAATTGAATTCAAATTATTGCAGAAGATGAGATCGAGGCAGTTGTTAAGTCTAGTGTTGTTGGTTACTAGTTGTGCTAGTCCCAGATTTGTTACTGCAATGTAGAAGGTTGCGTGTGTGGGTTCAGTTGTACATTCATTAAGGGTCTAGTTAATATGAGGTAAATTGAAGTCACCAAGAAAGATAAGCATGTGGGCAGGATGCTGCCCATGTTTGTCATGTATTTAGCTTGTTTGCATCTTCAATGTCATAATCAGGGGCTCTGTAACATAGTAAGAACTGAAATGTGATATTTAAGGACAGTTCACAGATGATGGTCTCAGGAATAGCAAGCTCCTGGGTAACTTGGATGTTTTTTAGATTTAAGGACTTTTTATAGAAGATAGCAACAATATCCTCTACTGATTTCACGATCTGATCAGTAAACATGATAGTCTCTTACTGTGGTAATGGAGTCAGGGAGAGATGCATTGAGCCATGTTTCACAGACAAATATAATATTGAATTTAGCCATATTTAGTAAGAGGAGAAGTTCAGGTATTTTATTTACAAGTCTTCTTGCATTGAGTCGCTTGCATTTAAGGCTAGTTGTGGTTGCAATAGAGATAGTTAGGGGTGTGCTTGCCTAGTTTTGAGTGATGCTGGATTGGATGGGGTGGGGTTGGATGCGGAGTTGTGTGTTCTGTGACTTTCTTTTGATGCAATCAGTTCTGTAGTCAATGTATAGGTCCTTTTCTCCATTGTCTAGACAGTTTTTGAGTTCTTCGTAGAGTTCACGGGAGCAGATTCTTTGCAGTATGGATAAGTCTGGTCTTGAGCAAAGTTTTTGTGGTTGGGATTGGTTTTTGCAATGGTGTTTATTGTATGAATGAATATGTGTTTGCTGAACTCATTTTTGCATACAACTCTACAAAATCTTGAGGCCAAAGAGCTGTCATTGTATTTGTACCCAGGGCCATCTCTGGTTATTTCAATGATATCTTCAGTAGAGATGTTTGTTGTATTTGAGTTGCTTATAATATCACAAACTTTGGTGATGTCGTCGGATTCACTGGTGTCTTTGAGACCAAATAAGATGGCATTTGGACGTTTCTGTTCACATTCTATGGTGTCTCTGATGAGTAAGGAGATATTATTTGTGGAATTATTTGAAGGGATAGTAATTGTTTGTGGCTGTGGTTTGGTGGTTATTTTTGGTTGTAGCAGTGATTGTAATTGAGGTCATGGTTTTGGGTGTTGTGGGATTTCATTTTGAGCTGATAGGTACTCACTTATCTGTGAGAAATTAGGCTTGCTTGTATAGTTGTTTCAAAACGTGTTGCTAAGCGTTCTTCTATTGAGTGAATGAGTGATTCTATGCTTTCAACTCTATCAGGTAGGGTACTCAGTTTGTTTAGCTTAGGAGAACACGATGGACTTAGATAAAAGTATGTATCTGAATTTTTAACCATATCAGCTAGGCTTTTTATTTGCATTTAAGCAGGCTGGGTGAGTTAGATTATCGCATAGATGGCATTTGATGTAAATTTTGCTTTCATTGATGGTTTCAAGACATTTGAAATATGTGCAGGAGTCTGGAAGGTCATTGGTAGAGATATTTTTCTTTTGTTTTGGTTTGGAGTTTTTGGCTGGCATGGTCAATGGCAATAGTACCATAATCAATTACAATAGCTAGTTAAAGTGATTGGTATATAGTTACTTAATGAATGTTGGTAATTAATAAATGTTAATTGATATGTTAGAGAACAAATCAAACAAATCAAAGTAAGGTTGCTTATTACTAAAAATCAATCAATCAATTGGTTATTCAAATCATTCTAATCAAATAATTTTGCTAAGCAACAAACTGCCTAATTTATTACAGTAATTACTAAACACACTGGTCAATTAAATTCACTAAATCACTGATTTTATTAATCAGATATTCAGTAATTACACTATATGCACTAAACATTCAACCATACTAAGCAATAAAAACAATAAATCAATTGATCATTTGATAAAAAATAATTATTTAAAAGAAATTGATTTTTTGAGATTGGGGTGGTCTCCCATGGAAAGAATGAGACACAAGCATGTGTTCTCAGGATGGGAGCCCAGAGTAAATTCCAGTACTCCCTTTTATTGAGATTTTAGTACATAGTAAGCAAAATTACATTGTGGATTACAAGTTACATTGTGGTTTACAATAATTAGAAATAATACAGACTTGTTTGCAGTTGTCTGAGCTGCTTAATTGTTTCTGGTGTTTGTTTTTAATTTCCTTGCATTATCTCAGTGACATTTAGGCAGACATGTATGCATAAAACATTAGATTAATCATTACTTGAGCCCAATGCCAAGGTTTATTATTCCCACATCTCCCCTGTTTTAGTTTTTTGATGATCGCGGATGCTTCGGTAGCTTTTCGCCATCTGTAACAGCAATTCTCCTTCCATAGGCTTCACCCGACACATTCCTAAAAGTCCAGGGAGACATTGGATAATACAGCATGCACAAAGAGAAAGTTTAAAAGGCAATATCACTCCAACAATTCGGTGACGAATCCATGAACCATTTGTCAACCAGGACCAAAGTGCAGACCACACGTCCAGTCCCTCACCCTCCGATTTTAATGGATTCTCCTTCAGGGTTTGTTCCATATGCTGTATAGTAGCTGTAATGTTTGTAGAATAATCAGAAATATACATGCAACAATGCATATGAATCACAGCGCAAACTCCCCCTTGTGCAGCCAGAATAGTATCCACTGCATATCTGGTTTGAAGAACAAAGTTACTAATTTTGCCTTGCTCTTCTTCAAGCAGCCTTAACATTTTAATGGTGTCTTTAAACATAGTAACTGTCCAATTGTTTAAATAATGCAAATCTCTATAGTTCATCATGACTCCTAAAGGAGGAATAACTCCCCTTGATATTTGTATCCAGTAATCATGAGTCAAAACAGAGTTTACTTCCGTTGCAGAATGTGCATTGCGGATATGAGCAGTCCCCAAAGATTTTTGAATGAAATGAGATGGGATTACTTTACCAAAGGTGCAGACTCCTTTCCATTGTCCTGGCATGCGATCATAGGCCATCTGTCCAACCAGCAATCATAAATTTGCTCCAGGGAGATGACCAACCTTACCTGGCTCAGCATAGATTAGTTTTGCAAAGGATTCCATTAACATAGCCAAATAAGGGGACGATGGTGCATTATTCCCATTTGCACATTTAGACAACTGGTTTTCTTCTGTGGTGGGACAACATGTGGCAGGAAAATATGGACACCCATTTTCATTTATCAAAGATGTGATATCAAATCGAGAAATGTTATGTACAAAGTAAGTAAGATTTTTAGTTTTCATGTCATCCGGATAAACCCAACTTCCATTGCCAATAACAATTGGTTTGTTGCAAAATGTATATGCTCCCAAGTAAGTCATATTCTCTACCGTTTCATTGTGGGTCCAACAGATGCCAGCCACCTCTTGGATCTGGCTTCCAAGGTGTAAGGCAGTTATGTTACTTGTAGTCCAACTTCTGGACCATGTCCCCGAACAACGATAGCATTGTCCCTTATACCAATCACCTTCGGCCAGAGGTACTGCAACCATTGGAAGCCCTGATGTTTTGTGAGTTGGCATGTGCATACATACCCAACAATCAGTTTTGTTAAGAAGGTTTGCTATCTTCCCCATGTCCTGGATCAACGTGTTTCTTTTTCATTCCCCAAAATCCACCCCCTTGCCCCTTTGGCTGATGATAAGGACGCACACAGCGAGCAGGAACTCAAACAACTGTCCCTTCATCTTCAACGGCAGCGTATCCTCGGCCCCAAGTTATCAGTGGGATAGGTCCTCTCCACTTTGGATCTGGCAGTCTCCTATACCAAACTTTTGGTCTTGGCGTACCTGCAGAAGGGGAGGAAGCAAAATGCTGCCGTAGCAGCAGGAGATCCTGTCATGTTTAAAAAAATTTAAAGTATATAATGTAATATTCAGAGCCATATCCATCCACGTCCCCCGTTTTTGTTTTTATATGAAGGAGTGCTTGTTTGAGTGTCTGATTATCTCATTCCACAATGGCCTGACCAGTGGAATTGTAGGGAATGCCAAATTTATGTATAATTGACCATCGATGGCAAAATTCTGCAAAGGCAGTGCTGATGTAAGCAGGGCCATTGTCGGTTTTTATCTCCATTGGTGGCCCCACATGTGTGAAGGTACGGAGACAATGGTTGACTGCATGTTTTGTAGCCTCTCCTCGTTGAGGTGTTGCCATAATAAATCCTGAATAGGTATCAACAGTGACATGCAGATGGTGTCATGGTTTGAAAGGAGGGTGTTGTGTGACATCCATCTGCCATAGCTGACAAGCAGATGTCCCCCGAGGATTTACTCCTTGAGGAAGAGCACTGGATTGGGCACTGCAACTAGGACATTGCTGGATAATAGCTGCTGCTTCTGCAGCAGTGAAACCAAATTGTTTACAAAGAGCTTTGGCATTTTGATGAAAATAGCTATGTGAGTCCCACAGAGTAACAGAGGAAAGCAAGAGACAGGACATGGCTGAGGCAGCCGCGTCGGCCATGTCATTCCCTTCCTGCAGCTCCCCGGGAAGTGGCTGATGGCTGCAAATATGTGCGATATGCAAAGAATGTATGCGAGAATGAAGACAGCTTTGCAAGGCTAAAAACAAACTCATAAGATTAGCATCAACAGATGGGGAAAGATAAGCAAATTCAATGTTAAGTATCAATTGATAAACGTAAAGAGAATCCACAATTAGATTTAGTGGTTCTAGCACAAATTCCTGTAAGGCCAAAATAGCAGCAGCTAATTCAGCCCTTTGTGCTGATTGCTGAGGAGAGGTAATCTTTGTTTTCCATACCTCTTCCTGTCTCCATGCACAAGCGCCATAGGTCTTACCACCATCCGCATAAATGGTCACTCCCCCAACTGGCTGCTTAGCAATAACTGAATTAAAATTTACAGATACGTTTCAAAGCAACTGGAAATGAGGGTCGCTGGGTGTATGGCAAGAAATCTTCCTTGGCCAATTTTCAAGAGCAATTTGCAATTCAATGGATTGACTATACCAAGTTTCCCACAAAGTGAGGAAGATAGGTAAAAATAACTGAACTAGATCTATGCCATATAAATGCATACTGTGATTTCGGCCTTTGATGATTAACTTACTATAAAGCATAGCCATAGTAGAAACTTTTTTTCTGGGAGTATTCTGCAAATGCAACCATTCAATGATATAAACCTGTGCCTCATGTAATTGAAATAAAGCTGCAGTAGGCAAGGCTGGAGTTTGTAAAATTGCCAAAGCAAATGGGGTATCGGGAATGCATCGATCAACCCAATGCTGCGTTAAAGCCACATTTATGTGTGCCAGTACCTCCCTTTGTTCTGCTGATAAGGTTATAGCAGAATCCAGTCTTGCGGAACCCTTTAGGCCCAAGAACGAGGGCTGGAGTACCACTGTAGTTAACCCCAGGTAGGGTCTAACCCAGTTAATTGTTCCTAGTATTTGTTGTAATTTTACTAGAGAAATCTTTTCCTCAATTTTGTTTTCTGAAATGACCAGATAAGCATAGGTTGCAAGGACCTTATGCCCTAGGTAAGCATATGGCGTTTGACTTTAAATTTTTTATGGGGCAATATGAAGTCCAAATTGCAATAATATCTCTTTAAGGCAAGGTAACACTGCCTTAACTGTTCCCTGTGGGCTTGGAGCTGCAATTAAAATATCATCCATGTAATGGTAAACCTTCCACCCAGGATGGGAGGTTCTGAATGGGGCCAGAGCCATTCAGACATATGACTGGCACATCATTGGACTGTTTAGCATTCCTTGTGGCAAAACCTTCCATTGCTAACAAAAGGTAGGTGCGTTGTTATTCAACTCAGGTATCGTAAAGGCAAATAATTGTTTGTCATCTGCATGCAAAGGAATAGAAAAGAAGCAAACCCGCAAATCTACTACAACTAGATCCCAATTGTGCGGGATCAGGTTCGGGTTAGGCAAGCCACATTGTAACGCTCCCATTGGTTGAAGGATGGCATTGACAGCTCTCAAATCATGTAAAAATCTACATTTTCCATTTTTTTTTTTTCATGACAAACACCGGAGTGTTATACGGACTAGAAGTTGGCTCAGTATGTCCTAATTGTAGCTGCTCAGCTACCAATTGATGTAAAGCTATAAGCTTTTCCTGTGGAAGTGGCCATTGGTCAATCCAAACTGGCTGAGAGGTTAACAAGTGTAATTTTTCCATTATCCAATAACAATTTTTGTGTGGAACTGTGACAGTAAATCTCTGCCCCACAAGTTTATATGCAGGGGCAACACAAGAGGTTGAATCCTTGCAGTCTCGCCAGTTGCTCTATGCAATGCCATCAACCAATGTACACTATTTCTTGCAAACTGCATACCACCCACTCCACGAACAGCCGGAGAGTCCTCAAGCGCCCATTCATTTGGCCATTCCTTTTGGCGTATCACAGAGACATCTGCTCCAGAATCAAAAAGGCCAGAAAATGATTTTTCTTGAATTTCAATTGTCATTTTAGGTTGGTCTGTAGTCAAATTTTTTGTCAGCACGAGCAAGTCTGCAGCAACTGGAGAACTGGCCATTTCAGTGGACCAAAACCACCAGTTCGTGGGATCCCAATTAAAGGATTCATAGGAATGTATGGAAGCAATAATAACTGGGCAATAGAGTCAACGGCCATTAATGATGCAGGAGTATCAGTGTACAATTGTACCTTAATAACCCCTTTATAATCTTGATCAATAACTCCTTGAATAACAAAAAAACCCTTTTCTGATGCAGAAGACCTGGGAAGTACCAATCCCACTGTTTTTTTCTGGCAGTGGCCCATGCAAATGAGTGTCCTCAATGTACACTTGATTAGGAAAAGTTACATCAATTGAGTTCAACATTTTTAAACCCAAACCTGCACTCCCAGTAATTGCAGGCAATGCTTTTATGACAGCCTTGGGAGCGGGGCTAGCTGCACGCCCCAAATTTAGTTTCCCGAATTTTGGTTCTGATCAGAGCGACATTGATTTGCCCAATGAAACCCTTTTTTGCATTTCGGACAGACCGACTTCGGGCGGACATCCTTATTTTTGCTTTTGTTAAATGTCACACCCCCCCCCAGGGGATCGGCACTGGGCTTTAAAATGGCCAGGCTTCCCACAATTAAAACAGTTCCCTGTAGGTTTCATCCCTTTTTTTAATGCCATAGCCAAAGTCTCCATGTTGTAGAGAACCCACCACTGCGCATGCCTTTAACAGATCAGCCAGAGTAATCTCACCTCTTGCAAGGCTGTAAGATACGCTTGCAGTCAGCGTTTGCATTTTCAACTGCCAATTTCAGCAAAAGTTCCTTTGCTGCTTCCTCATTAGAGATTTGCCGGGTAATGGTCAATTGTAGCCTTTCAACAAAATCGTTATAAGACTCAGATTCTGTTTGCTTAATTTGAGAAAAAGACCATGCTGGGGTTCCCACATCCTGGATGCGGGACAACGCCCCAAGGACAGCTGCCATAACCACAGGAAATATGCGATCAGGCAAATTAGCAGTGTGATCAGCAGTGGATTCAAACAAGCCTGCTCCATAGATTTGGTCTGGTGTATACAGCCCCCCCCCCCCCCGAATTCCATCCCCTAGTGATAGCTTCTCTTTGATATTCTGAATCAAAAACCACATACTGAGTAGAGCTCAATATCATTCTCATTAAATCTTTCCAGTCACTAGGAATCATGTGTGAGGTAGCCAAACTTGTCAGGAGACCCTTTGTAAAGGGACTTTGAATACCATAATCTTTAACTGCTTTCTTAATTTCCCTAAGTACTGCCAAAGGAATCAGAACCCATTCAGTCTGCAGATTGCCTTGAGCATCCTCTTGCCTATTAACTGAAAACAAATTCATCTGGGAAATCTCATCAGGCTCTAATTTCCCCTCATTGAAAGCCTTATGCATCATTGCTTGAACTTTTCCCATTTGTGGTTGGATTTTATCATCCACAGGCATAGGCGCTGTTGGAGGTGAGAAAGCATACTCCAGTTTTGAGGTTGAAGGGTGCAACACAACTCCTTTATAAGGAGGAGGTTCTACTAAAGTTTTTAAAAGAGGTTGTTGCTAGGTTTCTAAAGCAGTCATAACAACCTTCCAATATTTCAAAATTTCAGCTGTTACCCGTGGCTCTTCATGAAGGATAGTTCCAATTCTCCTCCATGTGTCTAACTTTAAAGAGCCTCTCTCTGAGTACCAGGGGCATTGCTGCCAGATCTCTTGCAGCAGCTGTTTCACATTACCTTTTGAAAGAACTATTTGCTCCCCCCTAGAGGGTTTAAAGATTAAGAAGTTAGTCCTGACTAACTTCAGCAGCTTACTAACATGACGTTCCTGTGGCTGAGAAAGTTTTTCCCCCATGTTCCCTGAAAAATCCTATTGTCCAGCAATAGTTAAATACGTACTTTACCTATTCCAGGCGAGGAAACACGGAGGTCCGGATACGTACCACCTGCAGTAGATCATGTTGGGGTCACCACTTGTGGTAGTGTCCCATGGAAAGAATGAGACACAAGCGTGTGTTCTCAGGATGGGAGCCCAGAGTAAATCCCAGTACTCCCTTTTATTGAGATTTTAATACATAGTAAGCAAAATTACATTGTGGATTACAAATTACATTGTGGATTACAATAATTAGAAATAGTACAGACTTGTTTGCAGTTGTCTGAGCTGCTTAATTGTTTCTGGTGTTTGCTTTTAATTTCCTTGCATTATCTCAGTGACCTTTAGGCAGACATGTATGTATAAAGCATTAGATTCATCATTACTTGAGCCCAATGCCAAAGTTTATTATTCCCACATGAGATAATGAAAGTAATGGAGTAGTATGAAATAGTATTGAGAGTTGGTAAGTAAAGGGTTATTGCTTTGCTTTGTTTTGCTTAGCTGTTGCTGATATCTGAGAATAGGTTTATAACCCTTGATAAACTGGCAGGTGGTCTCTTTTTCTGGGCTGTTTAAAAACAATCAATGAGCAAGGGTTTACACTCTCTTGTTTTGTAGATTGAGTTTTTGAGATAGTAAAGATGCAAAGATATTGAAGGAGGGATCTCTGGCCCCTTCTTCAGCATCGATAAATAGAACAATTTACTGGGAGGCAACAGGAAACTTTTTGTTTTGTCTTCCCTTGATGAATGAGATTTCTGTCCCTCTCCTAGTTAATTTAAATACACTTTTTGTTGGTTTTAAGAGAAAGAAAGATAGTCTTGCCCTGGCAATTTGAACAGTTTATATTTTTACTATGTAGACTCAGATTTGTATTGAACATTCACTCCTGGCTTCAATATACTGTACTTCAATATACTGTACTGTACTATACTTCTGCTTATATCACAGGAAATAAAATTGCTTCCAATCTTCACACAAGTTCAGTTATAACAATACTTCTGTACTTATTGAAAATCCAAAGTTGCTGTCCTTTTAAAGAGGAAGTAAAGAGGAAGGATTAGCAATTTGAGGGAAGAGGGAAGAAGGGGCAGCAGGGTGGAAGCAGTCTGTTTCACACCCTGGCTGCAAACGTCTGAAGACCGATTCACAGATCCCGGTGCTCACCGCCCTGCAAGGATGGGATGAATCTCCCCATCCCACCTCTCTGAAAGGATGATCATTGAGCCCCTCTGGTACTGGTGAGCCCCACCACCTTACCTTCTAGTAAGGATGGGTTGAGTCGCAGATCGTTGAGCGCTTTTGAATAGAGCGCTCCCAAACTTAGTGTCCACTGAGGAATGAGTTTTTTACTGGTGTGCTGGTCAAGGATGGGAGGAATTGGAGATCTCTGAGTACTTTTGAATTGAGTGTTTGCTGAGGAATGGAGCTCTTTTCTGGCTTGCTGGCAAGTCTCGGGCATTAGGCTTTCCACCTCACCATCTGGACCTGCAGAGATTAGAGGGCTTGTCACCTGGCACTGCCCTTGCCCGCTGGAGCTCCTCACACTGCTTCTACTGCTGCCTCCATCTTGAGGGCTCCCGTATCTCTGAGAAACTCAAACTCTGTTCATGGTCTTCCAGAAATAGAAAGCACATAGTTGGTTAAAAGCAGGACCATACAGCTTTTGGGTGGGTGAAGACAGGGCTGGATTGGCCTTCAGCACAATCCAACAATGGTGCCCCTCAGCCCTTCTACTGCTTAACTTACAAAATAATAGTTTCAATAAGTGATAAAAATTAACTCTGAGTATGGCAGTGGATGAGTTAAACAAAGGTGAGAAACTATGGCAAATTACCACCTGTGCACTTCAACTCCCAGAATTCCTGAGTCAGCATGGGTCAGGAATTTTGGGAGTTGAAGTCCACAGGTCATAAAGCAGCCATAGTTGCCCACTCTTGAATGAAAAGGATGACAGCCATGGAAGAAAGCTCTGCTAAAACCTATGAAGAATGGTTGTAGGAATTGGGTATCTCTAATTTAATGGGAAAAAAAAAGATCAGGGTTAATATGATAGCACTATTCCAATATCTCAGGGGCTGCCACAAAGAAGAGGGAGTCAAGCTATTCTCCAAAGCACTTGAAGGTAGTTCAAACAACAATGGGTGGAAACTAATCAAGAAGAGAACCAACCTCTAGAACTAAGGGGAGAAATTTCCTGTCAGTTAGAACAATTAATCAGTGGATTGACTTGCCTCCGGAAATTGTGGGTGCTCCAATATTTTAAGTTTTTAAGAAGAGTTTGGGCAACCATTTGTCTGAAATGGCATAGGTTCTCCTGCAAGGGGTTGGACTAGAAAACCTGAAAGATCCTTTCCAATTGAAAAATAACAAATATCACTTTGTTATCCTTCAGTTTAATTATTTGAGAAGAACAGGAATATGAGGATTAACAGAAACAAGATCGATTCAATCATTCTGGAGGCCCACCTCAATTTAGGGCCCATTTCTTAACATGCTGGTACAATGATAGCAATAGTGTTGCCAGTTATTTGAGAGAGGGACTAACACAGTAGAGTGACAGAATACATCAGTTAATGCCAGAAGACTGTAATGAATGGCAGCATTCTTCTAGTTTTTCAGACAATAATACTTGCTAGCTTTATTTGAAGATGTCAGGGATAAAACTTAAGGCTTTTGCAGAGAATGCATAGGCACAGCCCAAGAGATATACCTCTGCTTTCGTATATCTATAGCAGCAAATTCAAGAAAATAGACTATGTTACTCATGATATTTTTACTAAAGTAAAAGCTACAAAAACAACTAAGAGAGAGTTTGGTGCCACCTTAAAGACCAATAAATACCTTATTATATAAACTATGTCTCACCATACAACAAACAAAATAATATAATTAAACATCTAAGCTATTTATCATTGATTATTAGAAAGATATCTCCATTACAAACAAAGTGAAGAGCAAAAAGAAACAGCATTTGCTGCTTATGGATTCTAAAAGTTCATTGACTAGCAGCCACACAGGATGATTGCCACAATGACAGGTTATTTATCAGAGTCAATATCAGACAACAGACAATCAAGAACCAGTGCCAGTGGGTGTAAAGATCAAAGCACAACAATGATAGTTAACAAACACAGGCCCATGATATCTCCACAGGTCAAGCCAAGCACATGAAGACTGACCCTGAGGATTAAATAAAAAACCACAGTTAGAAATGATAATTGGAAAATGTTTGATAGAAGTGGATATAAAATGTCAGACCAGAATATCTTTGGTTTGAGTGGATGACCCATACTTTGCGATCTTCAAATCCCAGGTTTCTTATAACCTGGAAGCAGAAACAACCAAGATGTCTTAAGCAAGATGAATCAAGCAAGATCCAGCTTAATAAAAGAAGAGTCTGATGGTATAATCAGCTCAACTCAAGATAAATAGGCTGTGTTTCCATTAAAGTTGTTTCAAATATGGTCATGACAGGCATATTTGGCATTGGGCATGACTATACAAACTTATAGAAAATGGAGTATCTCCAGAGTTCTGAAGGCACTTATACAGATTCTATTTCCTATTCGTCTGTCCAAACCCCAGCCTCTCTTTCATTTTATATACAGTACACTGCCTCGCAGCTGTATTCCAAAAACAAAAAAAGATAAGGAAACACTCTGGAAGGATTGCATAATCACTTGTGACAGGCTGGATCAATGGCAGGCACATTAAGATATTTCTCTTCAGTAGTCCCAAAGATGCTTTTTTCAAGAGGCAACTGGACTTTCTAGTTTTCCTTTGAAGATGTTTCATTTCTCATCCAAGAAGCTTCTTCAGCTCTGACTGGATGGTGGGGAATGGAAGGGCTTATTAATTTATTAATTCCATTAAATCCTTACATTCCCCACCATCCAGTCAGAACTGAAGAAGCTTCTTGGATGAGAAGTAAAACTTTATAGTCTGTTTCTGTTGCTCCCCTCTGGGAGGAGGTTTTAAAGTATTTTTAGCAGGACTACCAGATTCTGTAACAGCTTTGTTCCCTCTGGTAAATTCGTAAGATTCATTTTTCTCATCATATACATGTATATAACCAAACTAGACTGTATTGTTTCTCTGTGTCATACAATACATTTGGGTATATATGCATAATTTTGTATCTATTTATTTATTTTGTCATGTTTATGTAGTTTATATTGGAGGTGGTGACCTGCTGAGAGCTGAAATTGCATTTTGATGTATGCTGATTATAAGTGACAATAAAGTTATTCTATCTATCTAAAAAGTCTTCAAAGAAAATTCAGAAAGTCCAGTTGCCTCTTGAAAAAAGCACTTTTGGGACAACCATGACCTGGATGACAGAATCTCTGTAGACATTCCCTTCAATAGATTGAAGTAACACTTTCTTCCACTCATCTTTGGGCATTGAGGAATTTAGCCTACAAGGCTGGTTCACAATATTTCCATTGACCAAGAATCTATCTTGATGCTTCATTGTTTCAGACAGGGACTACTTTGAGAAGTGAGGTTGGCAAATTGAGCCTTCAGCAAGAGAAAAATGATTGTCAAGAATCAAGGAATACCAATCCCACTTTCTTTAATAGATCTATGAATATATCTATGTATATCTATATATCTAATATATTCTATCAATATATATGAATAGATATATTGAGATCTTCAGTATTTAGTTTCCCAACCTTCATAGACACTTATGAAAGCAGTGCGGGAAATTGAAAGCATGAGTTCAGTCACTTCAGTGATTTTTCCCTATTTCTTACTTAAAGCAGGAGTGCAGACCATTTGGCCGCCAGACGTAATAAGATCTCTAGAGTTTCCAGATCTTGCCTGTAAGAAGTTATGCCTTTTCCCGAACCATCTGCCCTCTCCTAAGGGGCTGAGAAATGCCAGTAACAATACAGAGTACCTCTGCTAGCATCAAAAAGAATAATTTGAAGCTTTCAGCTCATTATTCAGAGTGATGTTTTTTCTGCTCTAATGCTACTCTATAAGCCACATCTGGATGCTTTGTACACAAAAAAGTTCACTTTAATTGAAAGTTTTTCAAGTGAGCCCCCTTTTCTTTTTGTCTGCTAAGTTGTAGGGAACTGCCTTCAATGCTCTAGCTCCCTGGGCTATTAAATCTACCTCTTTTCCTGTGCTTCAGCCAGGCAAAGTGCAGTGATTGTAGAGCTACTGATAAAACCAAGGTTTATATATACACATAATTTTGAAATGTCTAAGAAGGAAAAGCTAACTTTTTATAAACCAAGTGTGTGATCAGGACAGGGAAAGAAAGGTTTAAATGTAGAACAACCTGCGTATTATATTCTGCTAAATCATTTCAGCTCAGACACAACATTGCAGAACAGAAATATAGAATGCTTTGGTTGTTCCTGGCTTTAGACAAAACAAAACAGAACAAAGCTGATCGATGTAGTCATTGACTTATGACTCATTGCTTAGCAACCATGTAAAGTTGTGACAGATCTCCATAGGGCTACAAACAATCTGAATTTGAAGTTCTGATGGCCACCCTTCTCCTAGTCATGTGATTTTATTTTGGTGCTCAGTAACCAGCCTACATTCACAGCCATTTGCAGTAGCCTACTGATTTATGACTTTTTTTTTAAACCAGAAAGCAGGGTTTATTTCTATGGATTTGCTTAATGACTATGGCACTCAATTTTTAACCCCTACATTTGCTTAAGAACCACCATTAAAAAGTTTGTCAAATCAGACACTGTCATGTGGTAATCTCTCATAATGACTAGCCCAACTTACGGTCATAATTCTGGGCTCATTTACAATTTTAGGTCAAGGACTACTTGTATGTGTTGCCTTTGTATGTTATGTGTATGTGTGCATGTGTAAAGTATTCTAAAAATATGAGTTCTGGGTACACTTGTAAGAGAAGAAACAGACATCTTGCGATCTCTGGAACTACAATTATATGCAGGAGGAGCAGAGACCACTTCCCATCGGGAAGCAGAGACCGATGGCACACACATCCCCGGCCCCTGGGCATGTGGATTCATCCTATGAAGGCCAAATACAGAGGAGCCAGGCAGAGCTGCCTAAAGCTAAAAAAACAAGAATAATGAAGAACGAGCGAGGCCAACCACAAGGTCACGGGCAATGCAACAAATTGCAATAGCTGACAGGTTAACATCACTTCTTAGAGATAAGCAATACAAGCTGGGTCTGACAAGGGAGGAAACAACAGGAGTTAAACCTCCATTGACCAACATGACTGAAGCAAAAACAATAGAGTTAATTACAGGTGGGAGGCAGTTGGAAGGGCCTATTATGTGTCCAAGGGCTAAATTGATTAATGATATATGCATAAAGGTAGATATATACTTTCTTTTCAGAATTTCATTTTTAATATGTGCCAGTGTGCTCCCAGTGAAAAATGACAATAAAAGTTATCATCTTGCCTTGCCTTGCCTTATCATTTATCATTTTTTATCTTCTGAGAACCTCCTCCTTATTTTTTCTTGATTATCATCCCAGTTGTCCTTCACTTTTTTCCATTTCTAGCCTGAACTACTTCTAGGTGGAACAAACTATATTTTGGTTTATTGACAGAAGAAAATGATTCCATTTTAGACCATGCGTGGATTAAAGCAACCCCAAAATAAATGCAGTGGTTCAGGCTGGGATAATGCCAAACTTGCTGTTCCAGTTAGTATCCAAAGTTGTATCCTCAAAAAGGTTTTAGATTCTTTGAAATAATATAATTCTTTTTTGGCCAAGTGTGATTGAACAAACAAGGAATTTGTCTTGGTACATATGCTCTCAGTGTACATAAAAGAAAAGATACATTCGTCAAGAGTCAAGAATCATAAGGTACAACACTTAATAATAGTCATGGGGTACAATAAGCAATCAAATCATAATTGAGAATTTGTAATAGAGAATTATGTCAAAATCTAAAAAGATTGTAGTCAGTTAAAGTATGGAATTGTTCATTTGCAAATGTTTATACTCAAAAAAAAAAAAACAGATTAGAAGACACATTATAAAAGAAAGGAAAAAAATGGAATGCTGGTTTGCTATCAAAACAGAGCAGTTATTAAAGAACATCTTTAAAAATCTATCATGAATTGCTGGTGACGGTGGACTTGGAAAAGTCACATTTTTCACCTAGTACAAAAGCTCAAAGTCAAACAATTCAAAATCATATCATATCATATCATTGCTAGGAAGATTATTTAAAATAGTCTGAAGACTAACTGAAGAAATGATTTACTTTCTTGTTTGCTTGCAAGATTTTATTTATTTATTTTATATGCCACCTGTATCCCTGAGAAGACACTAACTGGATAAGATACTAGCTGAAGAGATAACATGCTCTATAATCAGATACTTTTAAAGAAATAAAAGGGGGGAAATGGCAAAGATTAAGAAACTATTTCTTTTTTGATCATGATGTTAGGGTTTAAGGGAAACTGTTTCAGAAATTATATTGCCTGAAATCCTTACCAGTCTAAATGTCAATGGTCCAATTGTAAAATATGAGAAATTGTAGATTGGAAATTTATTTTCAATTAGATTCATTTTGAAATATGCTGTTATATCAACCATTTGTAAATATATGACCACCCATATTTATGTGGCTTTTGTACTTTTTGGTGACTAATTATGTTTTCTTAATCTAATCAAGACACATATTGTTTTGGAACAAACTGTTTATTTTATGAACATTTCATCCTATTGAAAATTTTGAAAAGCTGTCAGAATCAGGATTTAGACAATCATGTGACAGATGAAGACCAAGATATTTGTCAAGTATATTTACAAAAAGTATGTTTGCTTGTTTTTGTAAAATAATATTCAGGAAATGCTTACTTTATACACAATATTTATAATCAGCATTTCAAAGAATTTGGATTTAATTGTAGGGGTCAAAATGAAATGAAATAATTTTGAATTAGGGGACAAGAGTAGAGTAGGACTCAATTGTTTATTTCCAGGATGAAAAAGACTTTCTGCTTGCATAATTGAAAGGGAATTCTTATTTCATGATATGAGAGCTAGATTTGTCAAAGAAACATAAACACAACTTGAATGCAGTGGGAAGGATGGATATAGATGATGTGTGTATAGCAAAAGAAAAAAATATATATAAATGAGTGTTGAATGAATGCATAATGAATACAAAAGTGAATGAACAATGTAAACAGAATAGAATAGAATAAAATTGTCAGAGTGCACACAGTATGACTAAGTAAGACAACCCAGGAGCAAATACATCACACAGGTTTGTATTTACATATAGTGGTTTTATCCCTACAAAAGCATATATACAAGTACTTTGATACAGGCCTTGAGCAAACAGCAATCAGTAACCAGCTACACCACAAAAGTACACATGGAGAGGGAGATATGCCCCCGCAGGGTCTCTCTTATATTGCAGCCTCTTCAAGGGGTAGCAGTCAAATAACTCTGCTGACTCATTGCTACCATTGCATCACTATCACATCATTACAGTATTACAGCATTACAACATTAAGCTAATAAATAATCATTGGTCAGCTAATAAATCATCATTACCCAGAAAAGAATAGAACAGAACAGAACAGAACAGAATAGAATAGAATTCTTTATTGGCCAAGTGTGATTGGACACACAAGGAATTTGTCTTGGTGCAAATGCTCTCAGTGTACATAAAAGGTACATTTGTCAAGAGTCAAAAATCATAAGATATAATATGTAATAATAGTCATAGAATAGGACTTTGGAGTCTTCCTGCTCAGCCATTTCAAACAAATGGTTGTTCAATCTTTTCTTAAAAATCTCCAGTGTTGGAGCATTCACAACTTCTGTAGGCACGTTGTACCACTGATTAATTCTTCTGTCAGGAAATTTCTTCTTAGTTCTAGGTTGCTCCTCTCCTTGCTTATATATGGGAATAATTCAGAGGTGGGCTGCACTTTCTTTGACAAGGGGTTCACTGGTCATGAGTGTGCACATGAGATTTGCATTATGACTAGAATTGTGATGTTCTCTATATTTTTGCATCTCTCTTTCTCTCTTAATATAATTCTTCTTAGTATAAAAAATATGCTACCAAATTGAGAATGTACTTCCTTATTGAAAAACAAATGAGGGCATTTTCTTTGGTCATGGCAGTTATATTTGTTCTACAAAATGTATTCAAATAGCACTGTTGAAAGTTGCTAATTTTAAACTCCCTATCAACGAGATATAAACTTTTTAATTTTACTGTACTCCTACCATACTAACTTTGTAAATCTAGGGGAAAAAGAAAGAAATATCCTTCTGACAGTTGAGATTTAATATTCTGTAAAGAGGATAAGTTGACACTTAACTCTGCAAAAATACCAAATGTCAATCCTTATGCAATTTTTATTTATCCCTAGAAAATTTCTGCAAAGATGCTATATCTGTTATCTGAAGTACTGGTTTATTAAAATGTATCACTCTATCCTGTAAAATGGGACAATTGCTCAGCTTCCAAGTTTAACTATGAAGGTCTTCCAGTTCAAATAATCTAAATGTCTTTTGCATTTTACTGCTTTCCAGATTATCCCCTAAGGTCATTTCTGTCTCTTCTACAGAAAAGTAACTTTTCTGCAAGTTTTTAACATATTCTTTTTTTTTACAATAGATCATCTGTGAATTATTCTAAAATTGGGGAAGTTTCTGAAACTTGGGAAAATAACAAGAATAATAAAATGAGATGATGTCAGTCTGTCAAGGCAGGCCAGGTCAGGAATCTGGATCCACAAGAAATAATAGAAGTATATTGATAAAGGCCAATGTAACAGAATCTTGAAAGCGTGATGCCATTTTCCCCTTTCTCTTTCTTGTATCAAAGAAACTTAAGTCAGAGACACCAAAGAGACTTATGATCCCTTTCTAATGCCTTATTTTCCCAGGCTTAATTTAATTTTTAACTAACTGCCACATTCCTTCTCCAAGGTTCACTAGATGGGACATTGCTATTCAAATCATTAACAGTTGATATTAATAGTTAATATTAAAATATTTTAATGGTTATCTAAATAATTGTAACAATATCTAGTTCCAACATCATGAGAAGGATGATCAAGAAGCAACAGATTCATACTAAAAAAAAAGGTATGCAGTATAAATTGGGAAATAAGAGCAATAAGGTTCCTTTATACTAAAAAATAATAATAACAC
The DNA here is from genome assembly GCA_033807585.1 of Hydrophis major. Classification (NCBI taxonomy): domain Eukaryota; kingdom Metazoa; phylum Chordata; class Lepidosauria; order Squamata; family Elapidae; genus Hydrophis; species Hydrophis major. The sequence goes on from CM066329.1 coordinate 89,319,464, forward strand.
ACATCTGACAGTCAAAATTCCAAAGGGGATGAACTTGGCAATACTGTAAAAGGCTTTTGATCTGTAAGAACTAAAACAATGCATCAAAGTCATATGCTTATTCATATCAATTACCACCTTTCAAAGTAAGAACAAGATTATATAATTCCACATAAAACAAATTACCTGTCTTTCAAAGAAAGATGACATGAGTGATTTTAATTATTCTACCATACTTTGACAGGCAAGCAAACAAGGATGTTCCTTCCAGAAAAAAATTGACCTGTCTTATCTAAAACATTCTTCATGGGATGGAAAAATTGAGTAACTTTCTTTGACTTGATAGCTCCTAATAGAGAACCAAAAAAAAATAAAAATGGAAATATTGATAACATTACTGGAACATTTGATTTTGAAACTGAATTATTTAACAGCTTCATTACTGAATAACTTAAGCTGAATGCAGTCAAATACATAACTTGGACACTAAAAAAAGAAGAGATTTTAATGAATTCAGAATAAAGATAAGTAGGGGAAACTAACGGAAAAAGGAGTCCGAGAGGAGTAAGAATGTCTAAAAAGGGAGATATTAAAATAATTGCTAAGAAAAGTTAAGTACAACAAAAGCCAATATGACTGAATGTTAATCTGATGACCAACTCAGATTGGATCCTGCAACATTATCCTGGGACATGTATATTTGCCTTCATTCATATAGAATATTAAGCTTAGTGAAGATTTGAAAGCAAAAGAAACAGATCATCAAGGATAAATGTAAACAGGTAATGTGGAGCAATTGTCGAATAAATAATTACAATGAGCTGAGAAAAGTGGAAAATGCTGAAGGCTGCTTCATTAAATAAAAATGGCTACAAAGGCAGAAAAGGGAAAACAAAGAAAAGGTAGAACTACCTTCCCTTGAATGTTGCTTTCATCTTCCCCAGTAAGAGGGCACGTGATCCCCAGGCAACTGCGAAAAGCATAACTGAAGCTTGACATGGAATATAAATTTATTTATTTTGAATGAGATTCAGTTTCAGGATCACACGAATTCTATCACAACATATCAAGAGAGCCTGTGGATGGTTAGCTGAAATTTTATATAGTATCATCCAGAAACCCTAAGGATCGGGTAAAGGGATGGCCTGATTAACAAAAGAGAAAAATAAGGTTCAGGTGAATTAAAGACCACTCTGAATTCAAAGCCCGAATTCTCCTATTGGGTTTTTAAAACTGGAACGTTCCACATATACAATAAGTGCTATGACCATAATGCTAATAAGGAAGACATGTTGGCAACACAAGCAATTCAGAAAAGCAAAGAAAATGAAGAAGAGTCCCTGCCTCTAGCAGTAATCAATGAAATGCAGGGTTGACCCAGAACAATGCTTCTTGGCAAAGGGTATGCGATAATGCTATCTATTCGCATCCACCATAAATGGCTGCTGGCTCATACTGATTACAGAGTGACCTGGCAATTTCAGTAAGCCTTCTGACCTTGACAGTGTTAACACTGTTCCCTTAAGCCACTCCTCTATGCTCATGCAGGCTTCACTCTAAACTGATTTAAGAAAAATCTGACTGCACTGAGATGCTTTGACAATAGAACAGAATAACAGAGTTGGAAGGGACCTTGGAGGTTTTCTAGTCCAACCTTCTGCTCAGACAGAAACCCTATACCATTTCAGATAAATGGTTATCCAATCTCTTCTTGAAAACTTCCAATGTTGGAACATTCACAACTTCTGGGAGCAAATTGTTCAAATGGCTTGTAAAGGCCATTTCATACTGATGTCTACCCTAACTCCCAATTTCTTATTCCAGAAAAAACAATTGCTGATCTTTTTTTTTTTTCTTCTTCTTTCTGAAAGTGAGTTTTCCTGGACATATCATATGGATATCAAGTTGTATATTTAAACAGGCAAAGTAAAACAATAAAAATGCACATATAGGCAAATACAACAGGAAGTATTTAAAACGGAATTGTAGGTATTATAACTGTGCAGAATGTTCCCTGTTCAAAATGCATCAGGGTTTCTTTAAAGAAAAAAGAATTTTGCTTCTGTGAGCTGTCTGCTCTTCCTCTAGCTTTTTTGTTGTTGTTAACGAAGTCCACAGTGTACTCTTTCATCATTTTGCCAGTCACTTGAGGTAAAATTTTCAGCCACAATGCTCAAATATCCCAAATGAACCAATGTGATAATAGAAGATATCAATTATCCTGATATCTTCTGGGAATCTGGTCTGTTAAGACTCCGATATTCAACAGATTCTTGTCCTTGGTTGCTGCCTCCTTCATTTTTCAGAAAGTAGAAGTAAAAAGGGGAGGATGTGTGGGTTTATGTGTGTACTAGATGAACCAAGAGGGAGGAATTGGTAAAGACTGAAGGCAACTGGCCCCTTGGGAAAAAAGTGATCATGTTATATTTCAGTTTTGGATGTTGAGAAGTTTAGGAACTGAGGCAAGGCAGGGTGAATACTGGATTTCAGAAGAAAGGATTTTGATGATCTACGAGAGAAATTAAATTAAATCTAACAGCCTGAAACTGTGAAGGAGAAAAAGTCCAAGAAGGAGGGGAGTATTTTGCAAAATGAGAGACTACAGTCACAAACAATTCCTCAGAGGGAAAAGAGAGAAAGAGAAGGGAAGGGAGGGAGATAGAGAATTGCAGCCTTAAATGTCTTAAACCATTAAAGGCGGAAAGGGCCATGCAGAGAAATTGGAAGGAGGGAAACATAACCAAAATAAAACACAGGGTAGTTTCCAAATGTTATAGGAACTCTGTATTTTAAGCTAATGCTTAAAATACCCTGGGGCTTGGAGAGATGCTACAAAGAGAATTATTTGGGTATTAGAAAGAAAATGAAAGTCAAAGAGAACATAGGTCCATTGAGGAAAGAAAATAGCAAAGTGGCAATGGATGATGGGAAGAAGGCAGAACTCCTTAACTCCTATTTTGTTCTATCTTTTTTTCAGAAAGTCTCATAATTATGCCAGTGAGGGAATGCAGAAGTGGCAGTTGAGGATGAAGAGAGGGTAAAAGAGAAAATAATTACTAATTTAAATGAATTCAAATTTCTGTGGCTAGATGGATTAGATCCCAGAAAGTTAAAAGAACTAACAAAAGTGATTGTAGAATTATTATTGGTAATCTGTGAGAACTCATGAAGAACCAGTGAGACTTGAGGAAAGTGAATATGACAGAACATGACAGTATGAAAGGGATAGGAATATCTTGGCCAACCATAAGTTAAAAATGAGCCAATAGTTTAAAAATAGTAAATACTATCAAGGGATGTTAGGAATCTGTCCACCAATTAGTTGAGTTGGCAATATATAAACCAACAAAGTATGTTTGTAGCTTTAAGACAAAGTTACTGTGTTGATTTGTATTATATTCTGATTGCTTGATTGTGTTGTGAATTGCTATAAGAGGGAGCTAGAGATCATGGCTTGCTGTCTCTGACATTCTCTCTCTCTCTGACATTCTGTATCTCTGACATTCTGTTGCTATCTAAGGTTCTCTGTTGTGCTTATACTTTGATATTTTTGTTTACTGGAAATGAAAAAAGGCAACCGGTAAGAAGACTTTATAATTTATAATTATAATTATAATTCTTTGGACTGTAAAATGTGTATGACCTGGATTGATTATTGGACTGTGCTATTTCTTAAAGTAAACTTTAACTCAATTCAGTATAGTTGTGTGTGGCTGAATAATTATTCATAACTACTCTCATAAACGTTCTCAGGTGCATATACTTGTTACTCAAGGGTTATTCTGTTCATATCATAACAGGATCCATTAAGAAGAATTTGCAGGATTAAAAGAATGGAATGGAATGGAATTCTTTATTGGCCAAGTGTGATTGGACACACAAGGAATTTGTCTTGGTGCAAATGCTCTCAGCGTACATAAAAGAAAAGATACATTTGTCAAGAGTCAAAAATCATAAGGTATAACATATAATAATAGTCATAGGGTACAATTAGCAATCATAACAACAGATTGTGGGAAGTAATCTCACATATTCTGTTCTGATCAAATCCCATATGGAATATTGCAGTTCAAAATGGGCAATGACAAATTGGAGTAAATACATAGTAAGGCTACCCAAGATGCAGATTTTGGAAACCAAGCCTAATGAGAAATGGTTTAGGAGATAAAAAGAAACATAATTCATATATCTGAAATGCTGACATACAACACACAGACCAGGGCTATTTTTCATAGTCTTAGAAAGCCGAGCCAGACCCATTGGCCTAAAGATACAAGGAAAGTGGTTCAAAGGAGACATCAGGAGGAATTTCCTGATCTTATGACCTGCCAACCAGTGGGAAATGTACACGGGATGCTGAATTGTCTCATTGATAAAGTTCTTGAAAGAGAGGCTAGATGTATCTAATGGATCCTTCTCTAAGCAGGAGCTAAGACCAGATGACTTTTGTGATATTTTTCAATTATTTTAAAAATATTTATTTACTTTGTTTGTTTGTTGATGCAAAGATATAATATCCATAAGTACACAAAGAAGTCCTGAAACTTGCATGGTTAGTGCTCAATATATTTATTGATGAAGAATTTTCTAATTTCCTTTATTGTAATCCAACTGATCTACAATATCAATAAACATTTACATTTTTCATGTATTGCTAATAATTTCAGTTATTTGGACAATTATTTTTCTTCTTATAAACCATACTCCAAGAGCTTGACTTTACCATGCTGCTTCATGTAAAAGGAAACCATTCTTCTTTAAATTTAGTCAAACTTCTGTTATATATATATATTGCCATTGTTGTATTGTTCAAGTTAAAGTTTCCAATCTGATATAGTCAGTAACCTATCTCATTTTCAGCATTATATCAGGTTTATCCTCATAGCCATAGTATCTTAGTAAATTGTTGCTGTTGATATGTCCTGTAATAATGCTTGTTTAAAAAAAAAAAGTGGTATCATTTCAAATTTGTTTTATAAAACTCTCAGACTAGGGCTGTATATTTCTTTCTGAGACTTTTAATTTTTTACATTTCAACACATCTTATGATGTGTAGGTTATCTGGAGTTTGGGTGCGTGAGAGTGTTTTTATGTGTCTTATGTGTCAACCATTATCTGATAAATCTTTTTTTTCCCTTATGAATTAAAGTATGGCCACTGTTTGATCCACCTTATTTGTTCTTCTCCAAGCCTTACTACAGATAGTACTTCCTGTCAATCTAGGCCAGTTTGTTTTTTTAAGCAGGAGTATAAACATGCGACAAGCACTGCAAGTCATGATCTCAGAGTTGGGTTCATTCATTTTTACCTTTGTTTATAAGGCATTATCAGTAAAACAGTATCATGTATTTTTCTTTCCTTTTCAGAGTTTCAGCTGTTAAACTCTATGACCAAACTCCTGTTACTTTCCCACATTTTATATACTTATATATAGTTTATGTAATTATATAGACCTATGCTGGCTGTTCCCAAGAGCTCTTTAAGCCTCTTACAAGATCATAACATGGTTATTATTATATTCCATTCTCGACCCCCTCCCCATCTCAATCTATTAATATGCAACAATTCATCTTTGAAAAATCTGGACAGAATTCAGTGTAACTGATATTAATTTTAAAACAGCTAGTTCTTTAATCTAGCTGTTCAAAAAGGCAGATAAAGGGCAATTTTTCATTCCCCCCTGCTATCCTTTTATTTCTTTCTGTAGTGTTTGTTCCTATTTAAATTTATGCTTCATAAGAACAGCTCTTGTGAGGAAATGATTAAATAATTGGACATCTATACGTATCTGAAAGAAACTCAATGTTCTCTTCTATCTCTTAGCAACCTAATAAAACTCAGAAATAGCTGCTGGATGGAAATAGATGCAGAAAATTCCTGCAATCTAGTTCAGTGCAATTGCTATTCAATGTTGCTTTAGGTTACAGGTAAATCTTGTGTTAAGTTCTGCGCATGGGTGCAAGGAACGGAGACGAGGCAGTGAACAGTGAACTTCAACTCTTTAAAATCATACTGAACAGAGCAAAAACCCTATGGCAGCAGCAGCCCTTTTATAGGATAGGCTGCTGACCTATTAGCCAATGAGAAACATGGAAGTGTTAAACCCTTGAACCAATGAGAGTTGGCCCGTTAACAGCCAATCAGATTTCCCAGAAAGGACCAATCCGATATCGCTATTATCGGCCAATAAGAAGTGCAGGATTAGAACCCTGCTTTTTCTTAAGGTTGTTAAAACTTTATTAAATGCCTTTATTAGTTCATAACACCCCTTCCCCCTAGGTTCCGTTTGAGGGGTGCGGTGACGTAATCCCGTAGATATGCAGGTTGTTTTAACTGTCTATTAGATTTGCGCTGTCCCACCGTTTCCTGACTGTAGTCTGGTTTCGGCGGGATGTTTTTTGATTTATCTGGTACAGGCGGTTCCGCAACCTCACTGGACGATTCGGTGCCGCTAATTCTGCAGGCTCGCCTCCGTTGAGGTATTCCTCTGTGGCGAGGCCATCCCTCTCCCTGATTCTTCTTCATGTATTGCGCCCGGCTGCTGACTTCCTTAGATTCCGCTTTCCACCATTTTGAATTTGGTTTCTTCGACATCCCCTCCCCCCTCAGTTTGAGAGTCACAGGAGTTGTGGGAACTGGGTTGTAGCCTAGAGCAAAGCTGATCTATATGGCGTTTCCATATTTTTCCATCCAATGTTTGCACACGGTACGATCTGGGCCCGGTGGTTTGAGTTACGGTTGCTTCAACCCATAATGGTTTGCCGGAAAGGTTTTTAGTGAAGACTAAGTCACCTACCATGAACTCGCAGCATTTTCCGCTAGATTCACAGGGTTTCTCTGGCGCGTAGAACGGGTGGAGCCGGTCGAGGTGAGAACAGAGCTTGCGTCCCATCAACAGTTCAGCTGGAGTCTTGTTGGTGATGCTGTGCGGGGTGATGTGTTGGAGTAGGCGTATTCTGTTTAGTTTGTCGTCAATGTCTCCATAGTCCATTTTGTGGAGAGTTTTTTTAACAAATTGGACTATGCGCTCGGCCCTGCCATTGGCCGCAGGATGCCCTGCCAAGGTTAGCGCATGGTAGATACCCCGGTCCACTAAGTATTGTTCAAATGCCAGGGCGGTGAACTGGGGTCCGTTGTCGGGGACCAGAACGTCTGGCAGCCCATGCATTGCGAATAGCCTATTCAATTTGTGGATGACGGAATCGATTGTAGTAGTCTTCATCTTGTGGATCTCGAGCCAGTTGGAATAGGCATCCACTGTTAGGAGGAACGTATGTCCCTTAGTAGGTCCCACAAAGTCAACGTGGATGTGGGACCATGGCCCCCGAGGGGTTTCTCACTTCGTTGGAGTTGCTCTAGGTGGGGCACTGCTGACTTCTTGGCACTTTAGACAAGTCTTTACCCAGGCTTCGATCTGCTTGTTGATGCCCGGCCATCACGCGTAGCTTCATGCAAGCGCTTTCATATGCACGATGCCAGGGTGACCGTCATGCAATGTTTTCAATACTGCTCGTTGTAACTGCTCTGGGACAACGACTCTGTCTCCCCATAGGATTCAGCCTTATTGCGAGAAAAGATCTGTTTGCCGGTTTCTGAAAGGGGTGAAGTTGTCAGGGGTTTGTTCTACTGGCCATCCTCGTTCAACCTAGCTGAGAACTCACGCCAGGACAGGGTGTCATTTCATTTTGATAGCGATGTCTCTGGCTGTAAGCGGCGGTGAATGTAGTGTTTCAATCTGGAGTGTCGTAAGGGTTGGAGCTGGGTCATCAATGGTTTCTGGAAGTGGGGCACAGCTCAATGCGTCAGCGTGGGGAATGGCTTTCCCCGGGCAGTGTTGTAATTTATAGTTGTACGCAGCTAAGAACTCTGACCAGCGAGTCATTCTAGGTGACAATATATAGGGGGTTGGCTTGTCTCCTGCTATAATCCCTGGCAAAGGTTTGTGATTGGTAATAACAGTAAAAACTCATCCATACACATATTCATGAAACCGTTTCATAGCAGATACAACAGCAAGAGCCTCTTTTGTCAATTTGGCTGTAGTTACGTTCAGCCCTCGATAAGGTCCTTGAAAAATAGGCAATAGGGGCCTCACTACCATTTGGTAACACATGACTCAAAATGGCTCCTACTCCAAATGGTGACGCGTCACATGTAATTGTTAAAGGCAAAGTCTCGTTACACTGCATTAAAACAGCATCAGAGGTTAGTAAGTTTTTCACTTGTCGAAATGCGTGCTCCTCTCGGTGTCCCCAGACCCAGGTTGCTTTTTTGTCGAGAAGTCTATGTAGGGGCTCAGCTACGGTTGCTTTCTGGGGCAAGAAGATGTTGTAAAAGTTAATGAGCCCCAGGAAAGCTTGGAGATCTGTCCTATTCCTGGATCTTGGGGCGTTTTTGATCGCTTTTAGTTTGCTATTAGTGGGGTGAATGCCTTGCTTATTGATTAGGTACCCCAGGAACTCTACTTTATCTGTACACAGTTGACATTTATTTTTTTTAACCTTTAGGCCGGAGTCTTTAAATTTCTGGAGAACCATTTTAAGACGCCTTTCTAGTACTTCTCTTTTCGGGGCCGCAATTAAAACATCATCAAAGTATGGCACAACCCCCTTGATCCCTTGCAAGAGTCTCTCCATCAGACTTTGAAAAATCCCTGGGGCCACGCTCACTCCGAATTGGAGTCGGTTGCATTTAAAGGCGCCTTGGTGCGTAACGATCATCTGTGCTTCCACTAACAAGTTGTGAGTGTCCATCATCAATAGATAATTTACACTGTTCCATCTTCCATCTTTAATTTTGACTCTTAATGTTGACATCTCTGCATTCTCATTTCTTATTTCTCCCTGTTTCCCAACCACAGTTAAATCGATACACCTAACTGAAAATGATATCCTGCATATCTAATGAAACAAGCCACGAGTGGTCTGCAACTCATTCTGGTTACTTTTAAACTAATACAAATTCCTTTTGAATTTACTGTAAAAGGATAACCAATCTCGCTGAAGATGACGTGCATACAAGATTGTTTAAAACAATGCATTAAACAATGTATTATATTAAATAGTATGAATAATTCATTTCCCTCTTTACGATATATGTCTTTGTGGGGTTGAAAAATATCTCTCTGTTTTGTCTTTCTGTTTCACTGAGAAGCACTGAGTATAACAATTATAATCACCTTTAATATTTTACTGTATGTTATATGAGGTAGCCTTCAGTAGAAAATTTCCTCAGTTTTCTAGATGTATTGTAATGCTTTCTGCATTAGTCTATATCCTGCAGGCTAATGAGTAGGAAACTTTAGCACAAACTCCAGTTAGATAAAATACTTTTTGGCCAACTATGAATAGACAGATAAGGAATTAGTCTCTGGTGCATAAGCTCTCACTGTACAAGTAAAGCAACAAAGTAATAATAATAATATTAAAGTAATAATAATCATAATAATGATAAAGTAAAAAAAGAAGTGGAACGGATGAGAAGGATAAAAGTAATACAGCCATACTAATTATACTTAAATATAATGCAGAACTATGGTAATTGGGTGTTCAGTAGAGTAATGGTACAAAGAAAGAAACTATCTCTGTATCTAGTTGTTTTGGCATGCAATGCCCTATAGCGCATCCTGAGTGGAGGAGTTGAAACAGTTTATGGCCAGGAAATGAGGAGGAGCTATTTTCTCAGCCTTCTTTCTGACCTGTGCAATATACAGGCCTCAGTGGAAGGCAGATTGCTTGCAACTGGGTTTTTTTTAAAAGTCCTAATTATCCTTTGAAGTCTGCACCTGTCCTCTTTGGTAGTAATACCAAACCAGACAGTTATTGAAGTATAAATAACAGACTCAGTAATTCTTCCTGTTGTGTGTGCAATATGATTAATAAAGTGTGAGCTTGGAGTAAGTGCAGGGTTCTGGCCCTGCACTTCTGATTGGCTGTTAAGCGGCGGGACCGGATTGACCTGTTCCAGGAAATCCGATTGGCCCTTAACAGAGAGTTCTTATTGGTTATAAAAGCTAGCGTTCCTAGCTTGTTATTGGTTAAGCGTTACAAGGGTTGCCTATATAAGGCGGGTCTTACTGCTGTTAAATGAAGAAGTCACAATGTAAATAAAGAGCTGAAGTTCACCGTTCAGAGGCTTGTCTCCATTCTTCTCGCCCATGCTCAAAACATAACACTGGCGATGAGGGTGGAATGTGGAGATATCTGAACCAACGAAACTTCAAAGAACACCGAGCACGTGACAGACGACGCCAACAATGGAACCATGTCCAGTGGCATCGTACCACCCGCTCCATTCGATTCAACACAAGAAGACTGGGAGTCTGACATGGATCGTTTCCAAATGTTCCTAGAGACGAACAACTTAAAGGACGCCACAGCCGGGAAGAAATGGGCGGTGTTCCTAACACATTGCGGTCCAACTGTATTTAAGATGGCTAAAGCACTAGCCAAACCCCGAGAAGTAAAGGCCATGGATTGGGACGACCTCGAACCTATCCTGAGAGACCACTATGCCCCGACCGTGCCTATGCTCGTGATACACCATGAGTTTTATCAAAGAAGCCAGCGAAAGGGAGAAAACGTGGCAGACTTCATAGCAGACCTCCAAAATTTGGGAGGCCTCTGCGATTCACCGATCTAGAAGAAGCAGTAAGAGATCGCATATTTCTGGGATTAGATGCACCAGGCGTCCAAAGCAAGCTGATGGCGAAAGGCGACATCAGCCTTGCCGACGCCATTGCCGATGCTACTGCAGCGGAAGCAACCAAGAAGTCGGCTGCACAACGACGCTGCAACCACGTTCCGGTACCTCCACCAACAAGCGACATTTTATCCAAGTCGGAAGGACAACTTGTGACAACGCACCACGAAGACCTCTCTTCGTCGTCAGACAGTGACGAAGAGGGGGTCCATCGCCTGCGGTCCGACCGGGACCATTACCGGAAGCCCATACGCCCTTGCGCTGGCTGTGGAGCCAACCATGCCAGATCCAAATGCAAATTCCATGACGCACTCTGCCATGAGTGCGGGAAACGAGGCCACATCAGATGGGTCTGCCGCAGCTTGCCAGGACCCAGCCAGGCCTCAAAAGGGGCTAACTATCACCAATCAAAAGGAAACCGTCCTGTAAGACGAGAGCCAGTAAACCACTCCAACAGAAAGCAAGCTTTGCAGAGAGAAGAGGCTCACCATACTATCACTATCGGTCACGCCTCAGCCTTGGACACTAAGAAAATCCGAGTCACGGTAGCCATCGAGAACCAGCCTTGCCACATGGAGGTCGACTCAGGATCGTCCCTCTCGATGGTGTCCTGGAAGACACTCAAGCAACTCATCTCCACAATTCAACGCCAAGATCTACGTTTCCAATGCCTCATCCTCAAGGACTACCAGGGGAATCAAATTCCTGTCGTCAGGTCCTGTGGAGTCTGAGTCTCCTTCAAGAAGCACACAGCGTACTTACCTTTAACGGTCATCGATAGAGATAGGCCTAGCCTACTGGGCCTCCAATGGTTCGTGCCACTCGGCATTGAAGTGGCCGGCATAAACCGAGTCGGTGGCTGTGACTGGGAGGAAGACCTTTTCTCTGAGTTCAGGGACATCTTCGCAGACAGCTTAGGCGAGTACAAGGGGACCCCGATTTCATTCAGCTTAGATCCAAAAATAGCCCCCATTTGGCTAAAGCCCCGTCGAGTTCCGTTTGCCTTAAAATCAAAAATCGACGAACAACTCGACAAACTGATAGCTCAGGGGGTGTTGGAGCCCATCGATCACTCCCCGTGGGAAACCCCTATTGTAACACCCATTAAGCCAGACGGGTCAATCCGAATTTGTGGGGACAACCGGGCCACTTTGAACCACGCACTGTAGCAGAACGCGTATCCAGTGCCGGTGGTGCAGCATCTGCTCCACTCCCTGGGGGGCGGGAAAATTTTCGCTAAATTGGATTTAGCTCAGGCATATCAGCAATTACCAGTAGATGAAAAAACGGCACAGGTCCAAACTAGTGTGACGCACTGAGGTGCCTTTAAATGTACCCGGCTGCAATTCGGAGTAAGTGTAGCCCCGGGGATTTTTCAGAGCCTTATGGAAAGGTTATTGCAAGGGATTAAGGGTGAGGTCCCCTATTTTGACGATGTATTAATTGCAGCCCCTACAAAAAAAATCTTACAAGACCGGTTAAAATTAGTCCTAAAAAAATTCCAAGAGGCCGGTCTTAAGGTTAAAAAAAACAAATGTAAATTGTGTACTGACGGTGTTGAGTTTTTAGGGTACCTGATTGATAGCCAGGGTATTCACCCTACCGAAAGTAGATTAAAAGTGATCAAAAATGCTCCCAGGCCACAAAACAAGGCCGATCTCCAGGCGTTCCTAGGCCTCATCAATTTTTATAATGTATTTTTACTGCACAAAGCAACTCTCGCTGAACTGTTACACTGATTGTTAGATAAAAAAGCAAATTGGTTATGGGGTTACCGTGAAGAACAGGCATTCCGAAATGTTAAAAAACTGCTCACTTCTGACTCTGTACTCAGGCAGTATAATGAGACTTTGCCGTTAGTTATAACCTGTGATGCATCGCCGTTCGGGGTGGGCGTCATTTTGAACCATGTACTGCCTAATGGGAACGAAGCCCCTGTTGCATATTTTTCAAAGACTCTTTCAAAAAAGGAGCGGAACTATGGACAAATTGATAAAGAAGCCCTCGCAATTGTCTCAGCTGTGAAAAGATTTCACGAATACGTGTATTGTAGGGTTTTTACTATTGTGATAGACCACAAACCATTATTGGGGATAATAGCCAGAGATAAGCCGACTCCCTACATATTATCCCCTAGTATGACCCGATGGTCAGAATTCTTAGCTGCTTATAAGTATCGGCTGCAATACCACCCGGGGAAAGCCATTCCCCTCGCCGACGCATTGAGCCGAGCACCGCTTCCAGAGACTCTCGACGATCTGGCACCAACAGTAACCACGTTGCAAATCGAGGCACTCAACTTGCCACTACTGACCGCCCGAGGTATCGCGAGAGAAACCAACCGTGACCACACCCTAGCACGAGTCCTAGGCTGGGTAGAACGCGGATGGCCATTGGACCAGTTATCAGATGACTTCACATCATTCAAGTCTCGACAGACCGAACTCTTCTCCCAGAAAGGCTGCGTCATCTGGGGCAATAGAGTCGTTATCCCAGAACGGCGCTGCTGAGAACTTTGCACGATGGCCACCCCGGCATCGTGCAAATGAAAGCCCTTGCACGAAGCTACGCATGGTGGCCGGGCATTGACAAGCAAATCAAACAGTGGGTTAAAGCTTTTCCCAAATGCCAAGAAGTTAGCAACGCCCCACCAAAAGCCATGCCTACTGAATGGGAGACACCACGTGGACCCTGGTCCCAAATTCACCTGGACTTCGCGGGGCCAACCAAGGGCCACACCTTCCTGCTTACCGTTGATGCCTACTCCAATTGGCTCGAAATTCATCGCATGACGACTATGACCTCCGAGGCGGTCATCAAGATTTTAAACAGAGTCTTTGCAACCCACGGATTACCAGACTTCCTGGTATCCAATTACAGCCGACAATTTACTGCACTAGCGTTCGAGCAGTACCTCGCTGACCACGGCATCTGCCATGTGCTCACCTCGCCTGAGCACCCTGCGACCAATGGCCGAGCAGAACGCATGGTCCAATTTGTGAAAAAAACCTTGCAAAAGGTAGACTACGACAACATTGACGACAAGGTAAACCAAAACCTCTTCTTGCAACACATCACCCCACATAGCGTCACCAACAAAACTCCCACTGAACTGCTAATGGGATGAAAGCTCCGCTCCCACCTTGACCGGTTGCACCCTGCTTATGAACCAGAAAAACCACTAGGATCCAGCGGCTGCTGTCGCACCTTCCAGGTAGGAGAGCTGGTTTATGCAAAAAACCTATCGGGCGACCCGTTGTGGATGGAAGCAACAGTAGTACGTGTAACCGGCCCTGGATCCTACCTTGTGCAATGCCTTGACGATAAACTTTGGAAACGGCATATCGACCAATTACGATCGAGGCTTGCAGCGGCCAGTCCGCAACTCCCCTATGACCAAACTGAGGGGAGGAGGTACGGAAAAAGATGAAGCCCTAGGAAACCCGTTCGAAGGAAACGACGAATTAATAGAAATTCAGGAAGCGGAGCCGGAGGGAGAAATGTTTGCACCTCAGGGAATTGCGGAAAATGTGGGCAATGACGTAGAAGTGAACTCTGAACCAGAGGCAGCCCACTGCCAGACAACGATCGACCTCAGCAGGATTGCAAGCAGCCGATACAATGAAAATCAAAGAGACGAAAAAGACAACCGTCCTATTTAAGGGACTATGTAACTGCGCCCTGAACTAAGAAGCCAGGGGGAAGGGGTGTTGTGTATGCAATATGTTTAATAAAGTGTGAGCTTGGAGTAAGTGCAGGGTTCTGGCTCTGCACTTCTGATTGGCTGTTAAGCGGCCGGACCGGATTGGCCCATTCCGGGGAATCCAATTGGCCCTTAACAGAGAGTTCTTATTGGTTATAAAAGCTAGCGTTCCTAGCTTGTTATTGGTTAAACGTTACAAGGTTTGCCTAAGGCGGGTTTTACTGCTGTTAAATGAAGAAGTCACAATGTAAATAAAGAGCTGAAGTTCACCGTTCAGAGGCTTCTTTCCATTCTTCGTGCCCATGCTCAAAACAACACTTCCGTAGAACTTTATCAACAGTTCCTTTGGCAGTTTGAGTTTTCTGAGTTGGTGCAGGATGAACATTCTTTGTTCTGTTGTGAAAACAGCAAAAACACTGCTGCAGGAAAAAATCAAGTTTTCCATTGCTCTCTCACCCTTCCTTATTTATTTGGTGACTAATAGCTGCATCGTTCTAATCTTGCCATTAGTCTGAATTTACTGGACTATTACTAACAAAATCTAAGTTTAAAAAAACCCTTGGTACAATTGGTGATTTATAAATTGCAATTATAGATATCTTAGCCTTGGGATATGTGTGCTTCCCCAGGTAACAGGGTAGGATTCCCACTTTTCTTTTTCTTTTTAGAAAAATGTGTTTACACATTTGATCTCTAGTGGAGCTGTACATCCAGATCCTCCAAAACTCAGGAAGCAGGAGTTAAAAGATCACAGAAAATGATCATAGGATAATTGTTGTGAATGTGTAAAGTTTTAATAAAGCGTGAGCTTGGAGTAAAGTGCAGGGTTCTGGCCCTGCACTTCTGATTGATTGTTAAACGGCCGGATCAGATTGGCCCGCTCCGGGGAATCCGATTGGCACTTAACTGAGAGTTCCTATTGGTTATGAGAGCTAGCGCTCCTCGTTGGTTATTGGTTAATAGTTACTGGGGTTTGCCTATATAAGGCGGGTTAAAACTACTATAGAGGCCAGAAGTCACTATGTAAATAAAGAGCTGAAGTTCACCGCTCAGAGGCTTGTCTCCATTCTTTCTCGCCCATGCTCCAAACATAAGACTGGCGACGAGGATGGGATGTGGAGATATCTGAACCAACGAAACTTCGAAGAACACTGAGCATGTGACAGATGACGCTACACAGCGGAACCATGTCCGGCGGCGTCATACCACCCGCTCCGTTCGATCCAGTACAGGAGGACTGGGAGTCCTACATGGATCACTTCCAAATGATCTTAGAAACCAAACAACTTAAAGGACACCACACCAGGAAAGAAATGGGCGGTGTTCCTAACGCATTGCGGTCCAACCGTATTTAAGATGGCTAAAGCACTAGCAAAACCCCGAGAAGTGAAGGCGATGGATTGGGATGACCTCGAACCTCTCCTATGAGATCACTATGCACCGACCATGCCTACGCTTGTGAGATGGCACGAGTTTTATCGGAGGAGCCAGCGAAAGGGAGAAAGCATGGCCGACTTCATAGGAGACCTCCAAAATTTGGGAGACCTCTGCGGGTTCACCGATTTAGAAGAAGCACTAAGAGATTGCATAGTTCTGGGACTAGATGCACCAGGCGTTCAAAGCAAGCTGATGGCGAAAGGCGACATCAGCCTTGCCGATGCCATCACTGATGCTACTGCAGCAGAAGCAACCAAGAAGTCGGCTGTACAACTACGCCAAAACCGCACTCTGGTGCCACCACCAACAAGCGACATTTTATCCAGGTCAGAAGGGCAGCTTGCAACGATGCACCACGAGGACCTCTCTTCATCGTCAGACAGCGACAAAGAAGGGGTCCATTGACTGCGGTCCGACCGGGACCACCACCCGAAGCCTTTACGCCCTTGCGCTGGCTGTGGGGCCAACCATGCCAGGTCCAAATGCAAATTCTGCGACGCGCTTTGCCATGAGTGCGGGAAGCGAGGCCACGTCGGACGGGTCTGCTGAAGCTTACCAGGACCCAGCCAGGCCTCAAAAGGGACTAACTATCGCCAATCGACAGGAAACCATCCTGTACGGTGAGAGCCAGTAAACCACTCCTACAGAAATCGAGTTTTGCAGAGAGAAGAGGCTCACCATACTATCACTATCGGTCACACCTCAGATTTAGACACCAAGAAAATACGAGTCACAGTAGCCATCGAGAACCAGCCTTGCAACATGGAAGTCGACTCGGGATCGTCCGTCTCGATGGTGTCTGGAAGACCCTTCAACAACTCATCCCCACGATTCAACGCCAAGATCTCTGCTTCCAAAGACTCATCCTCAAGGACTACCAAGGGAATCGAATCCCCGTCATTGGTTCCTGCCGAGTCCGAGTCTCCTTCAAGAAGCACACAGCGTACTTACCATTAACTGTCATCGATGGAGACAGGCCTAGCCTACTAGGCCTCCAATGGTTTGCGCCACTCAGCATTGAAGTGGCCGGCATAAACCGAGTCGGTGGCTGTGACTGGGAGGGAGATCTCATCCATGAATTCAGAGATGTCTTCGTGGACAGCTTAGGCAAGTACAAGGGAACCCCGATTTCGTTCAGTCTAGACCCAAAGATAGCTCCCATCTGACTTAAGCCCCGTTGAGTTCCGTTTGCCTTAAAGTCGAAAATCGATGAACAACTCGACAAACTGATAGCTTGGGAGTGTTAGAGCCCATCGATCACTCCCCCTGGGAAACCCCAATCGTAACACCCATAAAGCCAGATGAGTCGATCCGAATTTGTGGGGACTACTGGGCCACTTTGAACTATGCCCTACAGCAGAACACATATCCAGTGCCGGTGGTGCAGCATCTCCTCCACTCCCTGGGGGGCGGAAAAGTCTTCGCTAAATTAGACTTAGCTCAGGCATATCAGCAACTACCTGTTGATGAAAAGACGGCACTGGCACAAACGATTGTGATGCACCAAGGTGCCTTCAAATGTAACCGGCTTCAATTCGGAGTTAGTGTAGCCTCGGGGATTTTTCAGAGCCTTATGGAGAGGTTATTACAAGGGATTAAGGGCGTGGTCCCCTATTTTGATGATGTATTAATTGCGGCCCCTACAAAAAAAATCTTACAGGACCAGTTAAAATTAGTCCTAAAAAAATTCCAAGTGGCCGGTCTTAAAGTAAAGAAAAACAAATGTAAATTGTGCACTGACAGTGTTGAGTTTTTAGGGTACCTAATTGATAGCCAGGGTATTCACCCTACTGAAAGTAAACTAAGGGTGATAAAAAATGTTCCCAGGCCACGAAACAAGGCCGATCTCCAGGCATTCCTAGGCCTCATCAGTTTTTATAATGTATTTTTACCGCATAAAGCAACGGTCGCTGAACCGTTACACCGGTTGTTAGATAAGAAAGCAAATTGGTTATGGGGTCACCGAGAAGAACAGGCATTCTGCAACATGAAAAAACTGCTCACTTCTGACTCTGTACTCAGGCAGTATAATGAGACTTTACCGTTAAATATAACATGTGATGCTTCGCCTTTCGAAGTGGGCGCCATCTTGAGCCATGTACTGCCTAATGGGAACGAAGCCCCTGTTGCATATTTTTCAAAGACACTTTCAAAAACTGAGCGAAATTATGGACAAATCGATAAAGAACCCCTCGCAATTGTGTCAGCCGTTAAAAGATTCCATGAGTACGTGTATGGCTGGGCTTTTACTATCGTGACTGACCACAAATCATTATTGGGGATAATAGCCGGAGATAAACCGACTCCCTACATATTATCCCCTAGGATGACTCGATGGTCAGAATTCTTAGCTGCTTATAACTATCGGCTGCAATACCGCCCAGGGAAAGCCATTCCCCACGCCGACGCATTGAGCCGAACACCGCTTCCAGAGACTCTCGACGATCCTGCAGCAACGGTAACCACATTGCAAATTGAGGCACTCAACTTGCCACCATTAACCGCCTGATATATCGCGAGAGAAACCAAACACGACCCCACCTTAGCGCGATTCCTAAGCTGGGTACAATGCAGATGGCCATTGGACCAATTATCAGATGACTTCACACCATTCAAGACTCGACAAACCAAGTTGTTCTCCCAAAAAGGCTGTGTCATCTGGGGCGATAGAGTCGTTATTCCAGAACGACTCCAGAAAGCGCTTCTGAGAACCATGCACGATGGCCACCCTGGCATCATGAGAATGAAAGCCCTTGCGCGAAGCTACGCATGGTGGCGGGCATTGACAAACAAATCGAACATTGGGTTAAAGCTTGTCCAAAATGCCAGGAAGTGAGCAACGCCCCACCGAAAGCCATTCCTACTGAATGGGAGACACCAGGCAGACCCTGGTCCCGAATTCACTTGGACTTCGTGGGGCCAACCAAAGGCCACACCTTTCTACTAACCGTCGACGCCTATTCAAATTGGCTCGAGATTCATCGCATGACAACTACAACCTCCGAGGCGGTTATCAAAACCTTGGAAAGACTATTTGCAACCCACGGACTACCAGACGTCCTGGTATCCGATAACGGGCCCCAATTTACAGCACTGTCATTCGAGCAGTACCTCGCTGACCGCGGCATTCGACATGCGCTCACTTCGCCTGTGCACCCTGTGACCAATGGCAAAGCAGAACGCATGGTACAATTTGTGAAGGAAACCTTACAGAAGGTAGACTACGACAACATTGACGACAAGATCAATCGAATCCTTTTTTTTACAACACATCACACCAAATAGTGTCACCAACAAAACTCCCGCCGAACTGCTAATGGGACGACAACTCCGCTCCCATCTTGACCGGTTACACGCAGCTTATGAACTGGAAAAACCACTAGGATCCAGCGGCCGCTGTCGTGCCTTCCAGGTAGGAGATTTGGTATACGCTAAAAACCTATCGGGCGATCCATTGTGGGTGGAGGTGACAGTAATTCGTGTAACAGGCCCAAGATCCTACCTTGTACAATGCCTTGATGATAGACTATGGAAACGCCATATCGATCAATTACGATCGTGGTTTCCGGTGGGCAGTCCTGAACTCCCCTATGACCAGACTGAGGGGGGGGGGAGGTACAGAAGAAGATGAATTCCAAGAAGAAGAAAACCCGCTCGAAGGGAACGACAGTATAATAGAGACTCAGGAAGTGGAACCAGAGAGGGAAACATTTGAACCTCAGGGAATTACAGAGAACATGGGCAACGACGGGGAAATGAACTCTGAACCAGAAACAGCCCCACTGCCAAACAACGATCTACCTCAGCGTGATTACAGCCAAATGACACAGCAAAAATCAAAGAGACTAATAAAACAACCGTCCTACCTAAAGGACTATGTAACTGCGCCCTGCAAACAGAAGCCAGGGGGAAGGGGTATTGTGAATGTATAAAGTTTTAATAAAGAGTGAGCTTGGAGTAAAGTGCAGGGTTCTGGCCCTGCACTTCTGATTGGTTGTTAAACGGCTGGATCGGATTGGCCTGCTCCGGGGAATCCGATTGGCCCTTAACCAAGAGTTCCTATTGGTTAGGAGAGCTAGCACTCCTCGTTGGTTATTGGTTAATAGTTACTGGGGTTTGCCTATATAAGGCGGGTTAAAACTACTATAGAGGCCAGAAGTCACAATGTAAATAAAGAGCTGAAGTTCACCGCTCAGAGGCTTGTTTCCATTCTTTCTCGCCCATGCTCCAAACATAACAATAATGTTTTATGTTTGTGATAGACCATTCTGCAAGAATAATACTACATAATCCTGTTTTATGTAAAATATGAAATATGTTCCTAAAAACATTGAAATTGCTGGAACTCTTGTGATGAATATTCCCAATATCCAACCAAACCATTTCTATGATTATCAGGTACAGATTTCTTCCAAGAATTTTTGTATTTCATTTCTTCTAAGTAGAAACTGGAGCTCAGTAGTTTAGTGCTCATACTTTGAATATATATTCATGACTTTCTAACCTAGTCAATCTCTTTTTGAACTGAAACTTGAACTAAATTTTTAAAGAATATTCTATTGGATCAATTATAGGCTGAAGCTAGCTTCTTTTTCAAACCGAACTTCAAACCCTATATCCTATCTTTGAAATTGAATACTGAATAATCAATTATGAAATGGTTTGCCTTTCAGCACTCAGGAAATTTAAAAACTAGTCATACTCCCTGCATATCAAATTCTCTGTGTCACAATATTTTTCCCATTCACGGAGCTGGTGTGGGCACGGCCTGCACATGATGCATCCATGGGCACGGCCCGCGTGTGATGCATTTGGCCCATGGGCTACCAGTTTGACACCCCTGGATTAGGTCATAAATTGTATGCATGAAGTTGCACCTACTTATTTCAATGACAAAAAATTGTAGAATTTAAGAACTGTGTGATACCTTCAGATCAACTCTTCCAACAGAATCTTTGTGACCCTAATATCCTCTAAATTATTAGGCTGTGTAATAGAAAAATATAGTCTGAGGTACTCCCTACAAGGAAGAAGTGAAAGGGATCCAAATATGCAATACTTGAGCTACTAAAGGTTGAACAAAAGCCACAGCTCCCAGAGGAGATTATAGAAAATGCTGCCTTTAGCATTATTCACACCCCAGCAGGCCCATTTTTCTATTTCCAAGTGAAATTGTTACTTGTCAAGCAAAGAAACTCACATATTTTGTGCACCTAGCTACAGATTTGCCATAAATTAATTACTGTCAGCACCATGAAACTTAAGCTATTTCTGCCTGAGGCTCATAGGGTGAGTTTACCTCATTAATGATCTCAGAGAGGGGGAGATAAATTCACACAGTTGATGTAAAAGTGTTGATGAAATTTGCTAATTTTTGATGTGGTATTGTTTTAATACAGGTATAGTTAACAAATCTTAGAACTGCAGCAGAAGGGAGTCTTAGAAAACAGTCTGAAAATGAAGACAAAGAAGAGAGAAAAATAGCACAAGGAAAGAAAAATACTAGAACCAATGTTAGTTGTTTCCTTGAGTAGCTTCATGTCAGCTCTATACATTCTCCCTCACATTTTGCATATCATATGGGGTTTTATTTGCATGCGATGTCATAGAAATGTTTCTAAACATAGAAGCATGGTATAGCAAACACACTGAAAAATATTTTGTTGAGCATTATTTTTCAAGGAAACAATGGCAGTTTCCTAATGTGTGAATGTATGGGGAAAGATCCAGTCAAAAAACAGGTTTGTTGATTAATGTTGCTTTTAAAAATAAAGATCATTTTTGTCTATTTAAATTGGGATGTTAAAATTGAGGGGTTTCCAAATTTTGATTTGGACAAAAGTGGAGATATTGAATTAAAGTAAGCTCTTCTGAAACAGCTCTCTGAATAAAGAGCATTTCAAAGCAGATAAAGCAGAGAGGAGGAAGAGAGAAGGAAATAGAGTTTTGTGTAACTGATAATTTGGTTTCCTAATCTTAGTAAGCAGGGCTATCTTAACACATGGACCTGATGGGCACTTGCCCATGGGCCCCATGAATATAGGGGCCCCATACTAACCTCTGTATGTTAATCCTTCAATGCACTTTGTATCATATACATACAGCAAGTGTATGGCTTAGTGAGTATTGTTGTGTTTTTCAAGTCTTGTATATTGTTCAAATGTTTATCATGTTGATTAGTTGTTGCTGCACAGCATGTTTTTAATGTTTCAACACCAATTTTGTTGGAAGCACCAATAAAATCAATATATGTTTCATTTTATTGACCATTTACATTTTTATTCCTGTGAGTAGTTGTACACTGCTTTGCCCAGGGCCCATAATGTTGTTAAGACAGCCCTGTTAGTAAGAAGTTAAACAGGCCTGTCCAAAAACATGCAGAAATATTAAGGACTGAAATATATTCCAGTTTTCAGTACTTTTTACTAGTTATCTTTCCCTAAAGCAGAAAAGTAATTTATGTGACATCTTTCTGCACTCAGTGAAATATAACACTGAATGATTGTTTAGAATATCCAGTATATTAATGTACGACTGCCAATGATAGTTTCATTGCCATTCTGTTTTACTTAACAATGAGAAAGAAATTTGTTTTGTTCCCAACAGAGTGTGAGCTTACCTGATTTCACATTTTGGAACTAGTATATAATCTTAAACTTAATTATCATTTCTAACTTCTCTCAATTATGCAATGTGAGTTTTATAAGAATAATGTCATGTATTAATAATAATAATGCAATGTGTTCATCATAGCTACATTTATAACTGAATACTTTGCATGCAAAATTAACAAACAAGGCAAAAAACAAACAGATAGTGCATCACCAAAATGGAAGATCAGGTGGGAGAATAAAATTAGCATGTTAAGATAAGATGCAAGCAAGCTAGGAGAGGCAAAATAAAAGAAGTTGAAGAACAAGAAGATCAAAGAATACAGATAGTCCTTGACTTATGATCACAATTGAGCTCAAAATTTCTGTTGCTAAGTGAAATTTTTATGAAGTGAATTTTGCCCCATTTTACAACCTTTCTTACCCACTGTTAAGTGAATCACTGCAGAAAGTTTGATCACACAACTATGGGGATGTTGCAGTGTCTGGAAGTGTGAAAAATTGTTATGTCACTTTTTTCAGTGCTATTGTAAATTTGAACAGTCACTAAATAAACTGTTGTAAGTCAAAAACTAATCAAGGAATATGACCTAGAAATAAAGAAAATTAAAGAAACACTAAGAAATAATAACAAATAACAGTTACAGTAGAGCTCCAAACTGACAAGATGTTTTTGAAAACTGCAAGAGAAGGAAGATAAACTTTGTTAAGTCCTGAGCATGGGCGCAAGGAACGGAGACGAGACATCGAACGGTGACTTCAACTCTTTATTGTGAAAAAAGAACAGAGCAAATACTTGGGCAGCAGCAGCTCTTTTATAGAGCTGGCTGCTGTCAAAACAACCAATGATTTGAGTTCACCGCTCTCACAAGCGTCCAATCAGAGAGGCCCATTAACAGCCAATCAGACTGGCCAGAAATGACCAATCACGACTCGCTATTCGCGGGCCAATGAGAAGTGCAGGATTATGAACCTGCTGCAAAGTAAAGCTATTTAGGGTAGTTACTGATGCATTGGCTTAGTCCATAACAGCCCTCCCCCCTAGGTTCTGTCTGAGGGGTGGGGTAATGTATTCTTGTAAATAGACAGGTCACTTCACCTGTCTGCCTGACCTGCGCTGTTCCACCAGTTTCTGTCCTGGCTCTGGTTCCGGTGGGCTGCTAGCTGAGCTGGATGGCGAAAATGGTCCCGCTGTTCTGTCGAATGGCTCTGGGCTGTTCTCTTGCTTCCACCAGTGCTGTCTTCCGGGTTCCCTGGATCTGTTCCCATTGCAGTGCTGTCATGTAGCGAGGCCACTCCCCGGCTCGGTTCTCCTTCTGGCGGTGAGTATCCCCTGGTTGGTTGTGTAGACTGCTGGGTTTCGATTGTTAAGTCATCTGTTATTGCTTTTTCGGCCTCCTCGATGTTCCTCCCTCCCCCCCAGTTAGAGATTCAGGGGCTGAGATAGGACTAGGTGCTAGTCTGGAATGGAGTTGGTCTATGTGGCGCTTCCACATCTTACTATCTACAGTTTGTAGGCGATAGGATCGGGGTCCCATAAGTTGCGTTATGGTAGCGGGGACCCAGAATGGGTCACCCAAGAAGTTTTTCGCAAACACGGGGTCACCTCCCTGGAATGCCCAACACTTGCTGCTGGATCCTGGGGGTTGTTCAGGCATATAATTTGGGTGGAGGCGATCGAGATGTGAGCAAAGTTTCTGGCCCATCAGGAGTTCAGCTGGGGTTCTATTCATGGTGCTGCTTGGGGTTATGTGTTGGAGGAGAAGCATCCGGGTTATTTTGTCGTCAATGTCACCATGATCCATTTTGTTTAAAGTCTTTTTTACAAATTGAACCATTTGCTCAGCCCTACCATTGGCCTCAGGGTGAGCTGGCAATGTTAAGGCATGGCGGATGCCCCGATCTGCCAGATACAGGGCAGTGAATTGGGGGCCATTATCGGAGACCAGGACATCCGGCAATCTGTGGGTAGCGAATAGCTTATTCAGTTTTTTTAGTGACCGCCTCTGTGGTGGTGCTTTTCATCTTGTGGAGCTCGAGCCAGTTAGAATAGGCATCCACTGTTAGGAGAAAAGTGGGTCCTCTTGTGGGTCCCGCAAAATCAATGTGGATACGGGACCAAGGACCTCGAGGCGTTTCCCACTGAGTTGGGGGAGTTTTTGGAGGAGTAGAGCAAGTCTCCTGGCATTTGCTGCATTTTGCTACCCAGGTCTCTATCTGTTTGTCTAACCCAGGCCACCATGCGTAACTCCTGGCCAATCCCTTCATCCGCACGATGCCTGGATGTCCATCGTGCAACATTTTTAATACGTTGCAATTTCTCCGGGATTACAACTCTGTCTCCCCACAAGATAAAGCCCTTATGGGAGAATATTTCTGTCTGTCGATTTCTGAATGGCTTGAAAGTGTCGTTGGGTGCGCTGACCGGCCAACTCCATTCCACCCAGCTGAGGACTCATGCCAAAACAGACTCCTTTTTTGTTTCTGAGGTGATGTCTCGAGCAGTCAGCAGCAGCAATTTAAGGGTTTCGATTTGCAATACGGCTAAGGTTGGAGCTGGGTCCTCTATGACGTCTGGTAGTGAAGAGCGGCTTAAAGCATCAACGTGGGGAATGGCTTTCCCCGGGCGGTGTTGCAATCGGTAATCGTAGGTGGCTCAAAATTCCGACCATCGTGTCATTCTTGGTAATGAGATATGGGGAGTTTGTTTGGTTTGTTTCCCGCCAAAATACCAAGTAGCGGCTTGTGGTCTGTAATTATGGCAAAGGGTCTCCCATACACATATTCATGGAAACGTTTAATTGCGGATACAATAGCGAGAGCCTCTTTATCAAGTTGACTATAGTTCCTTTCAGTCTTAGACAAGGTTCTCGAAAAGAACACAATAGGTGCCTCATTCCCATTTGGTAGGACATGGCTTAAAATGGCTCCCACTCTGAATGGTGAGGCATCACAGGTAACCGTTAAGGGTAGAGTCTCGCTGTATTGCATCAATACAGCATCGGAGGTTAAGAGGTCTTTTACTTGTTGGAATGCCCTTTCTTCACACCCTTTCTTCACGTCGTCCCCAGACCCAGGAAGCCTTTTTGTCGAGAAGTCTATGTAGGGGCTTGGCTACGGTCGCCTTCTAGGGCAAGAAGATGTTACAAAAGTTAATGATCCCAGGAAGGTTTGGAGGTCTGTCTTATTCCTAGGTCTTGGGGCATTTTTGATTGTGGTTAGTTTTTTTTCGGTGGGGTGGATTCCCTGTCTGTCGAGAAGGTATCCCAGGAACTCCAGTCTCTCCATACAAAGTTGACAATTGTCCCTTTTTACTTTCAGGCCAGCGTCTTTAAATTTCAGAAGAACCTTTCTGAGTCGTTGTACTAATAACTCTTTAGTGGGGGCAGCTATTAAGACGTTGTCAAAATAAGGCACGACGCCTTTTATGCCTTGTAATAGTCTCTCCATCAAACTTTGGAAAATGTCAGGCACCACGCTTACTCCGAATTGGAGTCTATTGCACTTGAAGGCGCCTCTATGTATAACTATTGTCTGGGCTTCTGCAGTTGTCGCGTCTACAGGTAGTTGCTGGTACGCCTGAGCTAAGTCCAATTTCGCAAATATTTTTCCGCCACCCAGGGAGTGAAAAGGGTATGGGACCACCGGTACTGGGTAAGTGCTCTATTGAAGAGCATGATTTAGGGTGGCCTGGTAATCCCCACAAATTCTTAACGAGCCATCTGGCTTCATGGGCGTTACTATTGGAGTTTCCCAGCGGGCATGGTCGATCGGTTCCAACATGCCCTGGGCTATATCTAGCTGCTCGTCGATCTTCGGCTTGAGGGCAAAAGGCACCCGACAAGGCTTAAGCCGAATGGGAGCTACATCGGGGCTGAGATTAAATGATATAGGGGTCCCCTTGTACTTGCCTAATGTTCGTGTGAACACGTCCTGGAATTCCTGGATGAGGGCCTCTTCCCAGTCGTCGCTTCTGGTTTGGTGTATGCCGGCTAGTTCAATCCTGAGTGGAGCGAGCCACTGTGACCCTAACAAACTGGGCCGGTCACAATCGACGACATTGCGGTGCGGTCCTTGAAGGATACTTGGACGTGGCTGGAACCAACAACTGGAATTCTGTTTCCCTGGTAGTCTTTTAGGATGATTCGTTGAGTGATGAGGTCCTGGCGGCAGATGGCAGGGATCAGCTGTTTGAGGGTTTTCCAGGATACCATCGATAGGGATGACCCTGAATTGACTTCTATCATGGACGGTCGATTCTCAATAGCAACCCTTACGTGGATCTTTCTTGCATCTAACGATGAAGCGTGGCCGATAATAATGGTTTGGTGCACCTCTTCTCGTCTCGTTGAAGAGGCAGGTGCTCGATTTCTGTAGTGGTAGTGGTTGTTCCATTGGTGGTTCAGGCGGTCCCGATTCCCAGGTGGTTTGCCTGTCTCCTGGCGGAGGTTGTTCTCCCTTCGGCTGGGACTGGACTCTCACTTGCTTCTGTAGACCTTCGCAATGTGGCCTCTTTTCCTGCAGGTACGGCAGAGCGCGTCGAGGAATTTGCAGTCCGATCATGGGTGGTTTACCCTGCAACCAGCACATTGGCACGGAAGTCTCTGGTTCCATTGCTCTCGTTCCGAGCGGAGCCGGTTGACCTCCTCTTCCTCACTGTCTGAGGATGACTTGAGGTCTTCGTGGTGGGTGGTAGTAGCGTGCTTCTCAGCCGCGAGTGGGCTATCGTTAGCAAGTTGGCGATGCGGTGCGTTCGCTCGGCGCATTTGAGCAGCTGACTTCCTGGTTGCTTCTGCGGCAGTAGCGTCGGCAATGACATCTGCAAGGCTGATGTCTCCTTTTGCCATGAGTTTACTCTGTACCGTGGGGGCATCTAATCCCAGAACTATGCGGTCTCTCAGGGCTTCCTCGAGATTTGCATAACCACAAAGGCCTCCTAGGTTCTGGAGGTTGGCTACGAAGTCCCCAACACTCTCGTTCTTCCATTGGTCCCTCTGGTAAAACTCGTGTCTTTGTATCAGTGTAGGTACTGCAGGTGCGTAATGGGCCCGAAGGATCGGCGCGAGGTTATCCCAATCCATGGTCTTCACTTCCGCCAGTTTGGCAAGTGCTTTAGCCATTTTGAAAATGGCGGGGCCACAGTGAGTCAGGAACACCGCTCGTTTCTTGCCAGGTGTAGCATCTTTTAAATTGTTGGTCTCTAGGAACATCTGGAAGCGATCTATATACAAGTCCCAGTCTTCGGTTGCTGGGTCAAATGGAGCGGGTGGTATGGCGCCCCTGGTCATTTTGCTGTTTGTTGCGTGCGCTCTTCAGCCACGTGCTCTGTCTTGTTTGATGAGTACTTAGTCAGCTCTATCATCTCCACATCCCATCCTCGTCGCCAGTGTTAAGTCCTGAGCATGGGCGCAAGGAACGGAGACGAGACATCAAAGAGTGACTTCAACTCTTTATTGTGAAAAAAGAACAGAGCAAATACTTGTGCAGCAGCAGCTCTTTTATAGAGCTGGCTGCTGTCAAAACAACCAATGATTTGAGTTTACCGCTCTCACAAGTGTCCAATCAGAGAGGCCCATTAACAGCCAATCAGACTGGCCAGAAACGATCAATCACGACTCGCTATTCACGGGCTAATGAGAAGTACAGGATGACGAACCTGCTGCAAAGTAAAGCTATTTAGGGTTGTTACTGATGCATTGGCTTAGTCCATAACAAACTTGAATGAAATTTGGATTGATTATAGAAAGGCATTTGGCTCTCCGCCACATATTGTATAATCAACTACTTGGAAATAACAGGAGTCAGTAGAAATGTCAGATGCTTTGTGCAAAGATCAATTGTGCAATGGAAGACACAATTGCTGGTCAGTAGTGATAGACTGGCACAGGTTAATATCAAGAATGGAATCTTTCAAGGAGACTCACTATCACCATTACTGTTTGTCATTGCATTGATTCCTCTGTCAACAGTATTGAACGTCAAGCCACGGCTATCAAACATCAAAAGCATCTGCCATCTTCTTTACATGGACAATTTGAAGCTGTTTGGGAAAACACAATTTGAAGTAGAATTACTGCTCAATGCTGTCTATATATAAAGGTCAAGAATATTGCAGTTGAATTTGGACTGGAGAGCAAACAGTAAAAATGAAGGGATCAAAATGTCCTATAGAAATAATATCAAGACTCTTTACATTTTTTAGGTTGATACCAAGCACACTGAAGTCAAGAAGAAGGTCAGAAGAAAATACATCATGAAAGTTAAGGGATCTTAGAATCCAAATTCAATAGATGAAATATTATCAAGCAATTAACACCTGGGCATTCCCAGTCATTAGATATGTAGCTGGAATAGTGGGCTGAACTAAAGCAAAACTAAGACCAAAGAAATAATGAGAATCTTTCATCCATGCAGTGATGTTGACAGACTCTATTTACCAAGGAGCATAGATGGGTGTGAAATGTTGCAAATGCACCAGACAGTTGAAGAAGAAAAAAAGGCATTGGAAGAATTTCTGAAGGACAGTAAAGAAAATGCACTGAAGCCAGTATACCATGAAGGCCTATTGAGTACTGGAGAGATCAAACTGACCTACAAAAAAAAAAAAAAAAAAAAACCACAACTAAATGAAGTACAGAAAAGAGACAAAGAAAGACAAAGCTTTACATGATCAGTACATTAAAAACATATATAGGCAAAGCAGATAATAACAAGACCTGGCAATATATAAGATTGAAAAAAAAATTGAAGACATAGAGGAGCTAATTCTGCTGCACAAGTTCAAGCCTTCACAACAAATGCATGAAAGCCATTATTGGAAAGACAGCAACTGACAGCAAATGTTATCTCTGCAAAGAAGATGAAAAAAAAAAAACAATGGGTTGCCTAATTAGCTGCTGCAAGATGATTGTATAGACTGATTTTAAAAAATGGCATGACAAAGTAGCAGCAGTGGTACACTGGAAGATCTGCAAGAAATACCATTTGCCTGTAAGGAAGAACATGTGGGAACACAAAATAGACAAAGTAATAGAAAATAAAGAAGCTAAAGTGCTCTGGGACTTTAGAATTCAAACAGACAAGCATCTGTCACACAACACCCCAGTCTTAACAATTGTTGATAGGAAATTAAGGACAAAAAAGTTGGATAGTGGATTTGGCAGTACCTAGAGATAGCAGAATACAAGAGAAAGAAGTAAATACAAAATTATTCAAACAGAAGTAGAACAACTGTAGTTTTGTTTTTTTTTAAAGGAAAGATAGTACCTTTGTATTATTATTATAAATTGTTCCAAAACAACAGGGGCACTATTTCAATACCATCAGCATTGACAAAACCATTATTGGTAAATTGAAAAGGCAGCTTGGCTTTGAACAATTTATATCATACAACATCACCTTTAACATCACCAAACAACAACAACTGTCTATTCCAGATCTTTGAGAAGGAACTGATAGGGGGATAAAAATCCAAGACCCAATCTAAACCACTGTAGAACCAACCATAATAATAAAAACATCTGTACTAACATTGATATTTTAATGAAGTAATGAAAAATGCATTAAATTAAATTATTCTTAAAGGGCAGTCTCTACATGACAAAATTTCAGGTGAAAATGCATTTGACTGGAAAAATATCTACAGAGAGAGAGAGAGAGAGAAAGAGAGAGAGAGAGAGAGAGAGGAGGACATTATGCACACATCCAAAAATGCAATTATCTTTTTTTGTTGAAAAATTATGAAACTGCTACTTTCAGTTAATACCAAAAACCTAGCTGCTTTTAAAACTTCCTTTCCAAATGTCTAGTTATCACTTTTCAAATGTCTAGCTATAATGGTTCAATATTTTGGGTTTTGTCACAAAAGATATTTCTATTATTTCAACTTGAATGAAGGTATAAAAAAGGTGAAGATAATGTCTTACACTCTTGGTGAGTTAATATCATTTTCTTTGCAATAATAATGAAGAATGTTGCTGCTGACCTGATCCTGCTAATCTTCTAAGCTTAAAAGAGCTGGCAAATTCATGAAATAAGATATATTCAGAATTTGGTTATATTTCCCTCACAATCACAGGATACAAGGTTCTTAAAACTCACCAGGCATCTGATATCAAACTGTGTAGAAATGTTATCAATTAAAAAAGCATATCAAATTCAAGTAAGTTCTCATTAAGCTATAGTAGACTAGAACAAATGAGCTAATCAGGAAGTACTTTAATCTCTTCAGCACCTCATCATTCCCATTTCAAGAGCTCAGACAAGCAACTAATCTGCTGGAAAGACTGGAAATGAGCTACTGGTAATAATGTATTAATACAACATAGTCCACAGTTTAAAAAAGGTCTTACTAGGAGATAAAATGTTTCAAAATCTCTCATTGTTCTTTTCTGCAATGTGATTCTATGTTTAATAGAAAATAACCGAATCCTAGGAATTAATTAATTATAGATAAATGGACAGAGATAGAGATAGTGATAGAGACAGATTATGTAATATTAAAGCAATATGATCTAAATTCATATGTTTATTCCCTCAGCACAGGGAAATTTGGATTTCTTTTTAGTTTTGGGACAAAAAATATTTTAAAAGAAAAGTATTTTTCTTTTTTAAGAAGAGTATTCTGGGCTGAACAAGGGCTTACTCACAGCCACTGAGTAACCGGCAATAACATCAGCAAGTATGGCCTATATATAACATTTATACATAGATAGAACAAATAAAAAGTGCATGATAAAATGTATGCAAAACTCGAAAGAAATAGTTTCAACACAGCAATGGGAAGAGTTATGGACTAAATCTATAAAATTTATACCAAGTTTTAACCTAAGGAAAATGGGCACAAAATGTATTACAGATAGTATACAACTGCATCAATCATATCTAAGATAGACAAGTCATAAAGTAATAAATGTTGGAAATGTCATGAAATACAAGGAGTGTTTTACTACATGCAAAGAAAAATCCCAACTATTGGAAAGACATACTTAGTATAATGCAGAAAATTAGGAAGTTTTTACTAGATATAATCTCAGGAAAAAATCAACAAGAAACTTCATAATTTGGTAAGATATATGCTTATAGCAGTGAAAATAAATTTTCTTTAACACTGGAAGAAAGACACAATTCTGACATTATCTGTTTGGGACCTTGAATTTAGAAAATATGCACCAATGGCAAAATAGCAGTATATATAAAAAAATAGAAGTTTAATTAAATTTAAGCAAGAATTATTCCCATACATACAACTCATCACACAGCATGGCAAATATAATCATAGTCTATCTCCCAGTGATACCCGTATGCCTACAAATATAGTAAATTAACAGATAGGTAATAGGTTTTTCTCCTCTTTTACACAGTTCATTATTTGATATTGTTAAATTTGCTACATACATCTATGTTTTCTTTTCATTAATATAAACTATGTATGTGTATATGTGTGATATTTAGTGATTGTCTTAATACCAAAATATTTTTGAATGAAAAAGCCAAACA
Organism: Hydrophis major; assembly: GCA_033807585.1. Classification (NCBI taxonomy): domain Eukaryota; kingdom Metazoa; phylum Chordata; class Lepidosauria; order Squamata; family Elapidae; genus Hydrophis; species Hydrophis major. Next base: position 89,351,393 of record CM066329.1, read on the forward strand.
ATTTTAATGCTTAAAATATTGATATTTTAAATTTTAATTAATATTGATAAAACAAGGTTCTTGTTTTATTCTTTTTCTATTTTCAATATTCTAAGTTATCTAAGTAATAGAATGCCAATAATTTTAATGACATTAAATAAACATCAGTGCATTGACATATTACAATATATTAATATTTGTAATAACATAATAAAAAGGAAAAAAAAATGCAACAATGATAGCAGAGAAAATGCCTGAATAAAATAAAGTCCCAATCTATAAAAAATAACAAGTTTCAAATATAAAAACTGAACATATTTGAAAAATATTTTTTTTGAAAGTTTTATTTCACACACACACACAAAAACATAATACAAATAAAACATCTCTTTTTTTAAAATAGCATGGTCCCAGGTTACACTTCTTCAAACAGATACAAACTCAATTTCATGCCCGTTTTTGTGTTCTATTCCATATCTTATTACTGTTTTACATTTCCTATATAGTTTTTCCCTCTTAATTTTCTCAATTTTTTTTGATTATCTCATCTCAATTCAAATCATTATATTTTATACTTTTGTCTGTCCTGTTTTGATTTCATATTATCTTTTCTCATTAAACAAATTTTCTCCTGTAGTTATTAATTGGAGTATGACACCTTTATATCTTTTAATTTTATCCATTCAACTCTTATTTAAGCTTCAATGTATACATTAAGGTTATAACACTCAATATAATAACTTCCAATCTAATTCTGCTTGGTACATTCTTAAAATACACACTATATTTTTTTAAAAAAGATTATAAATATATGTAATTAAAACACTCATTCCATTCCAATTCAGTTCTATCATCAATATTCATTAAAATCTTAATATCTTTAACATTTCTTTTCAATTAAATATCATACTTCCTTGAGAACACTTATAATCTTTCCATAATTAATTTTTCCCCTATTTCTCTTCACTTATATTTTATAAATCATTAAGTAATTGAAATGTTCCCATCCTTTCCTAGTTCAATTCTCTCACTCATTTTATTTCATTTATTTATTAACAAACATTCCACTAGATTATGATAACTATTTTATCCATCATTTTAACCATACATTGTTTCATATTTTCTGAAATTATTTGTATTTCTAATGATAACAATACTATCTTATGTACCTTTGCAGAATCCCCTTTTCAATTAAATTTTCACCCATTATCTCTAAATAGGCCCTGTTTCTCTATATCTTGTTTCTGTCCTTTATAACTTCTTTACCTTTCCTTCTTTCCTCTCTTCTTCTCCCTCCCCTTTTGACCCCCTTCTCTCTCTACTTCTAATTCTTTCTTCTATATTCCCCTCTTCTGTTGCTTTCTAATATTATACTTATTTTTCAAACTATTTTTTTTTTGTTTTTTCAAATCTTAAATTTTTCATTCTCTTTCTGCCCTTTCCTTTTTTTCCCCACATAAAATTATTTGTTCGTTAAAGATGGCTTCTTCTTTGTACCAATCTTCTTGTTTTGCAGGCATTTCTTGTTGTTTCTCATAGTTCCAAATCTCCATTTCTAAGAGTTGAAATATGAAGCCAAAAGAACTTCTCCCTTCTTGTGCATCTTCTTTGTACTTTTTAAGTTCCATTTTCAGTTCTTCTAAAAGTGGTGCCATTTTAAACACTTTTAAACAACCACCCAATTGATTTTAGTCATTCAAATGCAGTAACCAAAAATCCAGATGTCACCAAGTTATCCAAATACTCCCAATTTGTTTCTTCTTGCTTCTTTTTTCCACTTTCTCTTTCTGGGGTTCTACTATTTTGTTGCCAAGTTTCAGTTAAAATGTATCTTTTAGAAGTCTTGTTGAGGTTTTACTGTAAATTCCTTTTAATTCCAGGCAGTCTCTCCCTTTTTTCCAGATCCTGCCCTTTTATTCTTTTTCTCTCCTCTCCTGCTTTCAAAAGCTTTTAAGTATCCAGAAATCTTTATTATCCCTTTGACATTTTATTTTCAGCTTAAATGCCTATTGATGTCAAAGTGTTTTTTTTTTTCAATTTCTTGCTTAAGTCTCTTAGCTGTCAGTATAGGGAAAGGAAGAGAAGAAAAAAATCCAAATCCTTTCCCTTTTCTCTCTCCTTCGCTGCTTCAAAGTTTTCTTTGGGAACAATGTTATTATTTTTATAGTTTAAATTCCAGGTTACCTTAGTTGTTGCTTTTGCAGTTTAACCCAGTCAACCAAAACTTTCTCTTCTTATCTTCCTCCTGCACATTCTTTTCCAGTCGAGTTCTTCTTTGAGATGGCCATTTCTGACTACCACTGAAACTGCCTTCAGGAAAGGGAGTAATGGCCAGCTGAGGAGGAGAGATGCGGCTCTCCTCAACCCTGCTGGCAGTCTCCCCCCTCTTCACTACCTCTACAGGGTGGCTTCACACTGAAACCAGCCGGCTCGGGGCACTCCAGCGGAAAGCATGGATCGAAACCACGTACAATTGCAGTTTTGGTTTGTCTGTGAAGAGACTCAAACCGAAACTCCAACATATTTGTAAAATCTTGAACCTAAAGATAAAGAAAAATTCCAATAAGAGTAGTCAAATATTACTCACATATTGCTAGAGATTCCAATATGTATACCTTCCACAAAAACTAAGATATTTTGCTTTAAGTCGGCATGCGTACTTGTCCTCTACAGAATTTTAAACCAACTAAAGCCATCCAAAATATCTTAAGTAAACAAAAAGATCCAGTAGAACATTTGAAACAACTACACCAAAACCCAGGAGTTATCTACAAAATATAGTGTAAAGAAACATACAGCTACTATCTAGGCAAGATAGGCAGAAGATTAGCAGAGCCTATCCATGAATACTATCTAGCAGTTAAAAGAGACAATAAAAATTTCTTAATCTCAAAATACATGGATAGATACAATAATAGTTTCAATTTGGAAACTGAGCATCATAGATCAAGCTAAATTAAAAACAAGAATATTCCTGAAAGTTTGGTGTTTAGACAAATCAGCTATCAACAGACACATAAAGATAAACTATTTTTAAATGCCATTCAAAAGAATTTTTTTTTAAAAAAACTAAGAAAACAAAAAATGTAGAACACATCCTCTGACTCCTACACCAGATAAACAGGGATTAACACCAGACAAACAATCAAGGAACTACCAAGGATAAAACCACACCCCCAAGAATGTATGTATGTATGTATGTATGTACGTATGTATGTGTTGAGGTAATTCCCCGTTAGGAGAATGAGTGCATACAGGGATACGTATTTGAGAGAAGTTTTTGAATAATACACACACAGTACACAGACACTATACAGTAAATTTAGGTTTTTACTTCCAGAAAGGTTTAAGCAAAGTCCAAAATAAGCAGTCCAAAGTCATTCACAAGTTAAAACAGTCAGTTTTCAATCCAGGGATAATCCAAATATCCAAGTCCAGTGTCAAAAAACAGTTCAGTAAGACTTACATTAAATCCTTGAATATCAGTCAATTAGGAAATGGAGGAACGGCAACACTTTCCAACAGAAGGAAACAGAGTTACTCACTCAGATACACTCTCTTCTGAGACTAAGACTAAAACAATCCAGGTTTCTGGCTCCATCTTATGGCTGTTTGAGAAACCACACCCAATTGCATGCTAATTGCATTCTCTTAAAGATATAGTACTAAAATGTTTATCCTGGTTTATATATTTCTAACCCAAATAGCTGTTAGGTGACTCATATTCCTAACAGTATGTATGAATGTAAGTATGTATTCAATGCGAATCCTAATCTACTTGAGTCTAAGAATCTTTTGTCAAGTTAAGATGTTTAATGAATAAGAGGCTTAGTGGAGAGAAGAGGTTTACTGCTGCATTCTGGATTGAAGCCTGACAATAACTGTAGCAGATCACTAGGGTTTGGGCAGGTATTTAAAGATGCTTTGTTGAATTTCTCAATTCTATTTATTTTAATTAATGCTATTTTGCTCTGATGAGTAGGTTTTTTTCATCCCCTTTATAATTCAGATTTTTTTTTTTCCCATTCATCAGTTCTGCCCTGCATTAAACACTGGGTTATTTGGAATATAGTTAATTTATTTTACTGCAAATCCTTTTAAATAGGCCACAGTTAGTAAGATAAAGGTGGACTAGTTTGCATCAAGGAAGTCCTCAGGGCAAAGTACTTTTTGCCTGACTAATCTTTCACATCTCTTTGACCTATTGAAATCAAAAGTGGCAAGCACCTTGAAGGATTCCTGGAGGAATGGGCTAGGACTCATTGGCTGGGGGACGAAAGATCAGCAAAATCTCTGCAACATTGTGGGAACAGCTACATTCTAACTGGCATGCTGCTGCAATGCTGTATGGTTCTGAACATCAAATGACTGCAGACACAACTCATGGTATTGTGCTGCTTTTATTATTTCATAGAGTTATAAGCTTGGAAGGACTTTGGAGGTCTTCTATTCCATTAGACACTGAATTGCATTTTGGTGGAAAAGACCCAATGCTCAACTATGTCAAAATCATTCTGGATCTCGATCCTATTTTCTAAAGGGTTGCCTATTCCTCCCAGCTCCTTTGTGTCATCTGCAAATTTTGTTTCCTTCTATCCTTTCATCTAAATCATTTATAGAACAGAATAGAACAGAATTCTTTATTGGCCAAGTGTGATTGGTCATACAAGGAATTTGTCTTGGTGCAAATGTGTACATAGAAGAAAAGATTTATGAAAACTTTGAAGAGTATTGAAATCAAGACAAAACATTGTGGTACCCCACTGCATGTTTCCCTCAACATCGATGTAGCTTCATTGAGGACTACATGTTGAGTGCAGTTGGTCAGCTAGTTATGAATCCATTGGGTGGTGATGCTGTCTATTCAACATTTTTCTATTTAACCAAGAAATAGGTTGTGGTATACTTCGTCAAATGCCTTACTAAATTCCTGTAGGCAGATACAGTTTATAATTTTGTCATAAACTGATAGTAACAAAATCTTGGAATCTGTTGAATGCATCCCCTCCCTTTATTTGTATGTTCACTGTAAAGTAGCCTGTCTGATTGGACAAACTATATGTACCATTAAGAACTCCCAAAACTAGAAAAAACAAATTACCCATAACAATAAGGAAGTTTCAATCCAAATATAAATCACTTTGGCAGAAAAACAAATCTGGTCATGTTGTCAACTTCAAAAGCCGATACAAAAATTTATGCCACCAGATAAAGACTGAATGCACCAATTACCACATTAAACAAGAAGAAAACCTTTTATGCACCAATTCCACCCACGGTTTCTATAGTTTTGCAAACAACAAACAAAAAGACTCAAGGTCCATCCCACTCCTGAAAGGACCTATTGGTAAAGACTGCAATGATAATACTATCAAAGCCAACCTCTTTAACACATTCTTTGGCTCAGTATTTGTAAACAGCAATGGATCATGCCCAGTATTTCCTAGTTGAACCACAGAAAACTAAAATGATCTAATACATATTGATTTTACAGAAGCCAATGTTAAAAAAAAGCACTATACAATCTAAAACTATCTCTATCTATTAGACTGGAAGGAATATGTGCCTACTTCTTCAAAAAGCTAGCATAATCTTTGAAAAATCTTTCAGAATCAGCTCCTTGCCAAAACTATGGTCACAAGCCATGATCATCCCCATCTTCAAAAAGGGAGACCCCAGCCTAGTTGAAAATTACAGACCAATCTCTTTATGCTGCGCCACCTGTAAAGTCATGGAATCAATTATTAACCAATCCATTATCCTCCACTTAGAGACAAACAATCTACTCTTTAATAAACAATTTGGTTTCAGAAAAAAACTATCCTGCAATCTGCAATTCTTACACTGCAAAAACATATGGACTACACAACTCAATCAGTGCAAAGCAATAGACGTAATCTACATATTCTGTAAAGCCTTTGATTCAGTGGTACATGACAAACTACTCCTAAAGCTAAAATCTTACGGTTTCTCTGGACACCTGCATAACTGGATAGAAGCATTCCTGTCAAACAGACAACAAACGGTCAAAATTGGGAGTGTCCTATCAAATTATCTACCTGTCAACAGTGGTGTCCCCCAAGGCAATGTTCTGGGACCAACTCTTTTGATACTCTACATAATAGACCTCTGTGATCATATCAAGAGCAACTGGGTTCTCTTCAACACCATAGACAATACTGCTACTCTTCAAAAAAACTTTGACTATGTATCAGAATGGTCAAGGAAATGGCAACTTCAAATCTCAACAAATAAATGCTTTGTCCTACATATTGGCAAAAAAATAATAATCAGAAAATAAAATACAGGCTGAATAGTAAGACCTTGTTGATGATCCAAACTCTGTCAAGGATTTTGGAGTACTCATCTCTTATGACCTAAGTGCTAGAGCCCACTGTAACTACATAGCCAAAAAGGCATTAAGAGTTGTTAATCTAATCCTACATAGCTTTTTCTCTGGTAATATTACACTAATAACTGGAGCATACAAAACATTTGCTAGGTCAATACTTGAATATAACTCATCCGTCTGGAACCCACATTGCATATCTAATATTAACACAGTTGAGAAAGTCCATAAATATTTCACAAGAAGAGTTCTCCACTCCTCCTGTACTCATTGCAGAATACCTTATGCCACCAGACTCTAAATTCTAGACCTAGAAAACTTACAACTATGCCACCTTCGGTCTGATCTAAGTATAGTATATAAAATCATACATTGCAATGTCCTACCTTTCAATGAATACTTCAGCTTCAACTATAACAACACAAGAGCAAACAATAGATACAAACTCAAAGTTAACCGCACCAAACTTGATTGCAGGAAATATGACTTAAGCAACAGAGTGGTCAATGTCTGGAGTACTCCATCTGACTCTCCCCAAACTCCAAAAACTTTAACCTTAGACTGTCTACTATTGACCTCACCCCTTTCCTAAGAGGTCTTTAGGGGTTGTGCATAAGTGCACTAACGTGCCTCCCATCCCTGTCCTATTGTTTCTTTTCTTTTTTTTTATTTTTCTTATATGTATCCATGTATTTATAACTATATTTTTACTTATAACTATTATCTTGTAAGCAATTGACAAAAATAAATAAATAAATAAATAAATAAAAATAAATAACTTGGCAGCTCTTCTTCCTCCTGTCCTTTAAGACCATTCCCTCTGCTTTCTAAACAAACAGAGGCAGCCTCAGAACGTCTGGAACAGTCAAATGACAACATGTGGAACAGAGACATACAGTAGAACAGAACAAAAGAAAAGACTTTAAGTAAGACTATCTTGCCTTAACTGAAAAATTGCTGACTGTAGCTTTATTTAAGAGGCAATACTGAACCACATTTCCTTGTTGGAAACAACAATTTGACCTCCTGTTTATTGCTGCTTCCCATTTGGGTAAAAAATTTGAACTCTGACCTTGGATTGGTTAATGAATCTTGACATACTCCAGATTGAACTTTGATTTTTCTTCAGTCTGCTTTTGAGGAAAGTGAAATCTATTCAGGCAAGCCTTATCTTCAGAGTATCTGATTTATGCTTCATTACTTGTTGGCCATTTGTCTACTTAGCTTTGAGTAAATTGCTTGCTGTCTCCTAACAATTCTGTAAATGTTTGAAACCTGAAACGGGACAGCAGAGGTGCCTGAAGGGTATGTGTTAAGTTCTGCGCATGGGTGCAAGGATTGGAGACGAGATGATGAACAGTGAACTTCAACTCTTTATTTAACATTGTGGAACAGAGCAAAAACTACGGCAGCAATAGTCCCTTTTATAGGCAAGCTGCTGATCAAATAACCAATAAGAAATGGGAAGCGTTAGTTCCCTTAACCAATGAAAGAGGCCTGCTAATAGCCATTCAGATTCTCCTGAACGGACCAATCAGATGTCGCTATTATTGGCCAATCAGAAGTGCAGGGCCAGAACCCTGCACTTTTCTAAAGGTTTTAATAATCTTTATTTAAGCACTTTTATTAATTCACAACACCCCTTCCCCCCGGGTTCCGTTTAAGGGGTGCGGTGACGTAATCTTTGAAGTAAGCACGTTGTTTAGATTGTCTGTTAGATTTTCGCTGTCCCCCCGGTACTTGTTTATAATCTTGTTTGGGCAGGATGTTTTCTGGCGAGTAGGGTGCCTCCAGTCCTTCATTTAAAAACTCGGTGCCGCTAATGTCCTCATTGTCCTCTAGCCTTTGTGGGCTTGCTTCTGACGAGGTGTCTCTTTGAGGCAAGTCCACTACCCTCTCTGATCCTTCCGAATGCTCACTTCTTCCACTCGTGCTTTCTGCTGTTTCGAACTCGGTCTCCTCAGCATCTCCTCCCCCATCAGTTTGGAAGTTACCGGAGTCGTAGAAACGAGGTTGCAGCCTTGAACGCAGCTGATCAATATGGCGCTTCCATATTCTTCCATCGCAACTTTTTACTCGGTACGACCTGGGTCCTGTGACTTGGATTACAGTTGCCTCGACCCACAAAGGATTGCCAGAAAGGTTTCTAGCGAAGACTAAGTTGCCTATCTGGAATTCGCGGCATTTCCCACTGGATCCCTGTGGTTTTTCTGGTTTGTACGATGGGTGTAGTCGGTCAAGGTGGGAGCAGAGTTTCGTCCCATTAACAATTCGGCCGGAATCTTGTTGGTGACACTGTGTGGGGTGATGTGTTGAAGAAAGAGTATCCGGTTAATCTTATCTTCGATATCGCCATAGTCCATTTTATGTAGGTTCTTTTTGATAAATTGTACTATGCGCTCGGCTCTTCCATTGGCCACAGGATGCACCGGCGAAGTTAGCTCATGGCGAATGCCACAGTCCGCTAAATACTGTTCAAAAGAAAGCGCGGTAAACTGGGGCCCGTTGTCAGATACCAGAACGTCTGGCAGTCCATGGGTTGCGAATAATCTGTCCAATTTCCTGATGATGGATTCGGTTGTGGTACTTTTCATTTCATGGATTTCAAGCCAGTTCGAATAGGCATCCACCGTTACTAGAAATGTGTGTCCTTTACTAGGTCCCGCAAAGTCAATATGAATACGGGACCATGGTCCCCTGGGTATTTCCCACTCTTTAGGGTTGCCTTCGCTGGGGCATTTGCAACAAGTGTTTACCCAGGCCTCGATTTGCTTGTCGATACCCAGCCACCACGTGTAGCTTCGTTTGAGCGCCTTCATGCGCATGATGCCGGGGTGGCCTTCATGCAAGGTTTTCAATACCGCTCATTGCAGCCGCTCTGGGACGATGACTTTATCCCCCCAAATTATGCAGCCTTTCTAGGAAAACAGTTCTATCTGTCGATTCTTGAAAGGAGTGAAGTTGTCAGGGATTTGATCCAATGGCCATTCTCGTTTGAACCAGCTAAGAACTCGCGCCAAAATGGGATCGCGTTTGGTTTCGATCGCAATATCTCGAGCTGTCAGCGGTCGTGATTGAAGTGTCTCAATCTGGAGCGTCGTGATGGTTGGTGCTGGGTCGTCAACGGTTTCTGGAAGTGGTGCATGGCTTAGTGCGTCAGTGTGCGAGATGGCTTTCCCTGGGCAGTGTTGCAGTTTATAATTGTATGCAGCCCAGAATTCCGACCAGCGAGTCATTCTGGGAGATAATATATAAGGGGTTGGCTTGTCCCCCGCTATAATTCCCAGCAAAGGTTTGTGGTCGGTAACTATAGTAAAAACTTGCCCATAAATATATTCATGAAATCGTTTAACAGCAGAAACAACAGCAAGAGCCTCTTTATCGATTTTTTTTTAAAAACAAATTTTATTAATTTTTTACAGAAAACACAATACACAAACATACAAGACACAAAACATAAACAAAACTAAAAGATCTTTTCTGAAGTTTGTCTGATCCCGGGTTAAAACTCTTCACACAGACACAAATTCAAACATCATATTCACTTTGTATATCCTTCCATATCTTATTATCATTTTCATTTTTTTATATATATATATGAACCATTTTTATCAATTTTATAAAAACAATGCACAAAAAATCAAGGCATAACAGCTTATAAATTCTTTTCTAGGAAAAAATAATAATAAAAAACCAATAGAACATAACAATTCCAAATTATAGTATCAATACTTTATCTATTTAACTTCATATCTTATCCCTACTTCTCCTTTTCATCCAAATTATTTCTTGTTAATTAAAATTTTATTGTCTTTTATCAATATACAAAATCAAAAAAAAAAAAAAAACCATAACAAAATATTTATATATCCTTTCATATCTTATTACCATTTTCAATAACATTCTTTGTCTGTTCTATTTCCAACTATCCATTCATCTTTTTTCTTTTACTATACTTCTCCTATACACCAATTGGAGTAACGTCTATAACTCATTACCCTAACTTAAAAATACTTCGTATAACAATTTTTCTTGGGATTCTGTTTAAAAGATTCTAAAATTACACAATAAATTTTATACTCTAAATACACATATAAAAACACAATCTTATATACCCTTCAGAATCCCTCTTTTAATCTAAATTAAATTCACCCATTGTCTCTAAATAAACTTTTTTTCTTTAGATCTTGTTTCCCCCCATTGAGGCTTCTCCTCCCCCCCTTTCTCTCTTGCTTATTCTTCTCCTTGTCCTTTTTACCCCTTTGTTTTTCCTCCTCCCTTTTCTTACTCCTTTTCCTTTGCTTTCTAACCTTGCCTCCACCTTTTCGCTCATTTTTCTCTTCTTTGGTTGTTTTTATAATTCTTAAAATCCCCTTTTTCTTATCCTTTTTCTCCTCCTCTCCGGAAAGGACCCATTGTTCATCAAAGATGGCTTCTTCTTCCTCTTCTTCCTTGTCCCAGTCCTTCTGCTGCGTAATCAACTTTTCATAAGTACATAACGCCATTTCTAAAAATTGAAACAAAGCGCCCAAAGTATCTTCCTTTTTATATTTTTGATATTCAGTCTTTAGTTCATCCACAAGCGATGCCATTATGAAAAGAGAAACTTTTCCCAAAACAACCACAAGTATTTTTAATCAAAAACAATTCAAAAAAAGTTCCAAAAGTTAATACTTTTCTTCCTTCTTCTCTTTCTCTTTCTGGGGTTAATGTTTAATCAAAGAGGTCCAATTACCATATATCTTTCTTTGGGATTCTAGGCAATCTCCTCCTTTTTCAGCTTCTGCTCCAATTTTTTTTCCTCTCCCTTCCCACTTGCGATATCAATTTTAAATAATCAGAAATCCATACCTCCAACAAGGGTTTTCCAATTTCTTAAATTTTTCAATGTCCAAAAATCCTTTTGTCCCTTAGCTTCAACTCTCAAAACAATTCACTTTCAATGTCCAATATATCCAAACATTTCTGCTGTTTCCATGGGGTGGGAGAGTGAAGAAAAAAAAAAAAAAGTTCCCTTTAACAGCTTCTCCGCCGCTTTCGCTCTTCTTAGGGATACAATGTATCCTCCAGCAATTCAAACAGCTCAGTTCCAGGCAATTTAAAGGATGTTACTTGACCCGGCTCAGACATCACTTTCACTCTTCTCCTCCAGCACAATCTTACCCGGTTGCTGGCTTCTTCGTGGCGGCCATTGCTGACCGCCGCTCCACCGCCTTGGGAAAAAGGGGTTTTTCCGGCGAAGGGGGGGGTCTGCGACACCCCCACCCCCCTATCCGACTCCCCTCTCTCTTCAGCTGTCCCTACAGGGCAGCCATATCCCCCTGACCCATCTGGATCAGGGGTACCTCGACGGCTAGCACAGCAGGAATGGCGAGCTGTCGCAAATTCCTGCTGCCCCGAAGCCACGCGAAACCGGAAGCCCCAAGAGCCTCTTTATCGATTTGACTATAGTTACGTTCAGCTTTTGATAGCGTTTTTGAAAAGTAGGCAATAGGGGCTTCACTACCGTTTGGTAACACATGGCTCAAAATGGCACCCACTCCGAATGGTGATACATCACATGTAATCGTTAAAGGCAAAGTCTCATTATACTGCATCAAAACAGCGTCTGAAGTCAATAGGTTTTTTACTTGTCGGAACGCGTGTTCCTCTCGGTGTCCCCAGACCCAGGTTGGCTTTTTGTCCAACAGATGATGTAAGGGCTCGGCTACGCTTGCTTTGTGGGGCAGGAACACATTGTAAAAATTGATAAGGCCCAGGAAAGCTTGGAGATCAGTCTTATTTCTGGGCCTTGGGGCGTTTTTGATTGCCCTTAGCTTGCTATTGGTGGGGTGAATGCCTTGTTTATCGATTAAGTACCCCCAAAATTCTACTTTATCCGTACACAGTTGATACTTATTTTTTTTTACTTTAAGGCCAGAGTCTTTAAATTTCTGGAGAACTAACCTCAGGCGCTTCCTCAGTAATTCTCTAGTCGGAGCAGCAATTAAAACGTCATCAAAATAAGGTACAACCCCTTTTATACCCTGTAGTAGTCTCTCCATCAAGCTCTGAAAAATTCCTGGGGCCACGCTAACTCTGAATTGGAGTCGGTTGCACTTAAATGCACCTCGGTGCATAACAATCATTTGTGCCTCTGCCGTTTTTTTGTCTACAGGCAGTTGTTGGTATGCCTGTGCTAAATCCAATTTAGCGAAGACTTTTCTGCCCCCCAGGGAATGGAGAAGGTGTTGTACCACCGGTACTGGGTAAGCGTTCTGCTGAAGGGCGTGATTCAGAGTGGCTCGGTAGTCCCCACAAATTCTTAACGATCCATCCGGCTTGATGGGTGTTACGATTGGGGTTTCCCAGGGAGCGTGGTTGGTTGGTTCTAACACACCCTGAGCTATTAATTTATCAAGCTGCTCGTCAATCTTTGGTTTAAGGGCAAATGGAACTCGACGAGGCTTAAGGCGGATGGGAGCTACTTTGGGGTTAAGGTTAAATGATATCGGGGTCCCCTTGTACTCGCCTAATTTCTCTGTAAAGACGTCCTGGAACTCCTGGACGATAGCCTCTTCTCAGTCGTCGCTGTTGGTTCGGTGAATGCCGGCTACTTCAATTCCAAGTGGGGTGAACCATTGGAGGCCTAACAAACTAGGCCGATCCCTATCGACTACGGTTTGTGGTAGGGATGCAGTACAATTTTTAAATGAAACACGGACTTTGCTGGATCCAACGACTAGAATTCGATTTCCTTGATAGTCCTTAAGTATGATTCTTTGGAATCTGAGGTCTTGCCACCGGACGGTGGGGATTAATTGTTTAAGGGTCTTCCAGGAAACCATCGAGAGGGACGATCCTGAATCGACTTCCATCATGCAGGGCTGGTTTTTGATGGCGAACTTCACCTGGATCTTCTTGGCGTCTAATGATGAGGCGTGACCGATCGTAATGGTTTGGTGTGCCTCTTCTCATTTCGTTGACTGGGCTAGTGGTTTTTTTCTGTAGGAGTGGTTGTTCCATTGGTGGGTTAAGTATTCCCGATTCACAGGATGACTTCCTGTGGGCTGGTGGTAGTTGGTCCCCCTCTGAGGTGGGTTGGATCCTTGCTTGCTTCTACAGACTCTTCCAATGTGACCTCTTTTCCCGCACACATGGCAGAGCACGTTGAGGAATTTGCAGTCTGATCATGGGTGATTTGCCCCACAACCAGTGCATTGGTACTGCACTCTCTGGTTATGTTGATGGCGTTGGTCTCGTTCAGACCGGAGCCGGTTGAGCTCTTCTTCATCACTTTCTGATGATGATTCGAGGTCCTCGTGGTGGGCTGTCATTGCCTGTCCTTCCAGGTGTGGTGAGATTTCACCAGCGAGTTGGCGGAGCGGGGTGTGGGTGCGGCGCATTCGTGCAGCTGATTTCCTGGTTGCTTCTGCTGCAGTAGCATCAGCGATGGCATCTGCAAGGCTAATGTCGCCTTTCGCCATCAGCTTACTTTGTGTCACTAGTGCATCTAATCCCAGAACTATTCGGTCTCTCAGGGCCTCTTTGAGGTCGGCAAACCCACAGAGGCCTCCCAAATTCCAGAGATCCGCAATGAAATCTGCAATGCTTTCTGCCTTCCACTGGTCTCTCTGATAAAATTCATGTCTTCGAACAAGCGTTGGTATGGTTGGTGTGTAGTGGGCCCGTAGAAGGGGCTCGAGGATGTCCCAGTCCATGGACTTCACCTCAGCCAGTTTGGCTAGTGCCTTGGCCATCTTAAACACGGTCGGCCCGCAGTGAGTTAGGAATACCGCTCGTTTTTTTCCGGTAGTGGCATCCTTCAAGTTGTTGGTCTCCAGAAACATATGGAATCGGTCCATATATGAGTCCCAGTCTTCTTGTGCCGGGTCGAATGGAGCGGGTGGTATGACGCTGCTAGACATGGTTCAGCCGTTGGTGCGTCTTCAGCCACGTGCTCTGTTTAGCGCTCTGTAGTGCTCAGTCAGCTCTGACGTCTCCAAATCCCATCCTCATCACCAGTGTTAAGTTCTGCGCATGGGCGCAAGGATTGGAGACAAGACGATGAACAGTGAACTTCAACTCTTTATTTAACATTGTGGAACAGAGCAAAAACTACGGCAGCAATAGTCCCTTTTATAGGCAAGCTGCTGATCAAATAACCAATAAGAAATGGGAAGCGTTAGTTCCCTTAACCAATGAAAGAGGCCTGCTAATAGCCAATCAGATTCTCCTGAACGGACCAATCAGATGTCGCTATCATCAGCCAATCAGAAGTGCAGGACCAGAACCCTGCACTTTTCTAAAGGTTTTAATAATCTTTATTTAAGCACTTTTGTTAATTCACAACAGTATGGTTAAAATAATGGAGATGGTAGCCACAAGCATAATTTTGCTTGCATCATCACAGACACCGTCTTGACTTTTCTGCCAATACCCTGCAGATAGATCTGAGTGATAATGGCAGAAGAAACAGTTCAGCTGATGTGCTGAGAAAAGAAGAAAAAGAGAATGTATAGAGTTGCCAGTCATATAAATGGGCACTGAGCTTGTTTGGAGGTTGTAGTAGGAGAGACATTTAGCACAGAGCATTGACTGAGGAGTGATATACTCCTTTCTGATGTAATTGTCTTATTCCTCTAAGCAAACAATTGAAGAATGGATGCAATGGATGCATTTAGCAGTGAGAAAGAGGGAGGACACCCATCTAGCCAGCTAGATCAGCCAAATTAAATCTGCTAGTCAATAGGACACCTGTCACAGTCGCACTAGTCAGCACTACCTGAAGGTCTGAGGGGAAAGAATTGCATTTATGTGCATGGGGGGATGATTCAGAAGCTAATTTTCCAAATGACATAACAAAAAGTGGGGGAAGGAAGGAAGGAAGTGAACAGTTCACAAATATTTGTTTCTTACAAACTATTTTAATGGGTGGAAGGAAGTGGGGGGAGTAGAAACCTAAGCATTTAGCATATTTTCTGTTCTTTTTTTCTCTCTATAGGCAAGGGAAAGGAGTTATATTACAATCCCTCATCTGTGGTAATGTGATTGTTACTAAAGCTAAGGCAGTTAGGCCACCACAGTTTCATAATTCATTGAAGATGGTGCAGGTAATTACAACTGGTACATCCATAAGCCACCATTTGTCACTCGATTGGAAGAAGGCACCGCCAACGGTGACATAAACAAAACAGATAGCACAGGGCCAGTGAATTAGAAATAATACAAAATTAATATTTCTGGAAGTGATGCATTTTGACCAGCATATATGCTAGAAAAGTTATAAAATACAACAATATCCCACAAGCACAATGGATATTACATAGAATGTCTAGACAGTATATAAAATCCTTCTGCAATGTGCACTTTCTTCAAGGTCTATTGGCATGAACACAGAGTGGAACAATGGCACAAATAAATTTAGAAAACATTCAGCATGAAATCTAAAGCCTGCTCATTAAATATGTGAATCCTTCCACTCATATTGCTATTAATGCATTTGCAGCAATACCCGCATCCCACCCCCATTCTCTATACAGAAATCCTTAATTCCTTATAGAACTGTGAGTATCATTGGAAACCCTAGAGTTACGGGATGGTGTAATATGGATTTATACTTGCAGCATTTGAGTATTAATTCTCTGCTGCAATGTCAGGTTAATTTTTCATTTGAGTTTATTTTCTGATTACATTTATATGCTGTATCTATTTTTTTAAAAGAAAAAAAAAATCTTAAAATAATAGCACCTTAAGTATTTTTCTTTCATATGAGAAAATTTATGTAGCCAAATAAAATATAGATGTAGAAAAATTAACAAATCAAATATAATGTCTCCATAATGTATTCTGGCAATGCATGCAACATGTTCATATTTTAAACCTGATGTTTATGACTCATAAAGTGTAACAATGGTCCACTGAGCTCACATATACAGGAAATGGATATAATCAGCTAGCAAATAACAAATCAACTATACAAACCACATAAGAACTGTAGGTATAGTTCTGGGCAACTGGAACATAGCTATGAATTCCCTATGTACATTTTTGATAAACGATTGTCATTATGGTATATTTTTGTTAATACTTTTTTTCCCAACAGGAAAAATATAAAATCTTGAAAGATTGTATCAATATTGTTTTTCCTTGTAATACTCATTTCTTAATTGTGCCTGTGTGCAATCAGACTTGAAGACATGACTAATTCTTCATAGTAGTTAGATCTTTTTCTTATAGATTTGGATCCATTTATGATGTATCCAGTTTAAGGTAATTTAAATTAGAAACTAACGAGTTAATGACAGGCTACTGGGTTTCTTCAGTTTTATAGATTATCCCTCTGCCTTAACATACATGCAAAGACTAATGACATTGGAAGAAGAGACCTTGAAGCAATCTGCAAGACTATGAATACCTAGACAAGAAGGTAAAGAATCGGGAAGTATAGGTTGTTCCAATGAAAGGATGTGGCTCAAGAAGATAAAGCAATATTCTGGAGAAGAACAAATGGCTATTTAGATGGTATCATTGAGAAGGATTTGACTTTCCCAACCATGGATTGATTTACCTACAAGAAAACTACTAACAAGAAATAGGTTGCATCTTACAAGGACATGGAAAAACATGTTTAGCAAGTGCCTTGCTATGCTCATCAAAAGAGCTTAAAAATAGTTCTAAAGGTGGGAAAAGTACTAAAACTGTGATGGCTTCCTAAGATACTTCTCTGGATGCCAGTTTGGATGAAGAAGAGCGGGTTCCAGGGATGTTGGGGGGAGATGTAGAGGAACATCTAGAGGTTGCTGGAGGCTCTGAGATAGGAGCTCCAAGGCTGTCCACAACAGAGTGGCCACAGAAGGAGTGATTGGATGACTGACCAGCTGAGCTAGGGAATAGGAGAGGTACAACTACAGCTGGGAAGCCCAGAGGCTTCAAGCTGAAAGGGAGGCAGTTGCTGGCAGAAATTAGGAAGAACTGCCTCCTCCTCCCAATCTGAAAGCAAGTAGGTCTGAGAGGAGGCAGAACCAATGAAGGTCAGCTAGGCTACTTGTGAGGTGGCATTCTCACCCCTCTTGATGTGCTGCACCAGGGAATAGCTATTTAGCTCAGTTCATGGAGAGAAACGGCATTGGGAGAAACTTGCTTATTTCCAATAAAGGAGAATATTTGTAACTCAGAGTTTCAATAAGGGATCCTTGGTGCTCTCTCAGCTTGCTTGTTTTCTTGCAGATGTTTCATTACCCTAACTAGGTAACATCCTCAGTGCTAGTAAGGAGTGTCCCAGTGCTAGTAAAGAGTGCCTTGTGAATTTGCCTTTGCCTTGTGGACTTACCTTTGCCCTTTGGATTTTCACTGGACACTTCCTGGACTAGACTATTGAATTCCTATGGCGTTGCACTGGTGTTAGTGTGGGGAATTTCTGGGGGAAACTATTCAGGGCTTGTGAAGCCACAATAAAGATTTCTTTTATTTTTTTTGAAAAGAATTTTATTGATTTTCTACAAACAAACAAGACAAACAAAATATTAAAACATCAACTCTCATATGTACATCCAGCATGTCGGTTGGTTCATCAGTTTTGTGCATTCATTTTGTAGTCTCAGTTACAATTATGTTACATAACAACTCATATTGTCAATCCAAACTTATATATCCTAATATCGCTATTAAAAAAAAAAAAACTTTTGACAATACTTTTAATCATTCATGCTTTATGAGATAACAATACTTTAAACAGTTTATTCTGTAACAAATCATATAATCATACCAAATCAATCCTAAAAACACTTTTTGAAAATTTTGTCAAATAACAAAGACAAAAGAAAAAATAAAGATATTCCTTACTGTCTAACATTCTAAATATTCTATTATCGTATTTTATCATCTAGCCATTGATAAAAAAAGATCCCAAATTTCATAAAATTATTTATTCTCTTGCTCTCTAATTTCAAATGTCAATCTATTCATCTCAGCACATTCCAATATTTTCTTAATAATTTCTTCCTGTAATGGTATTTTCTCATTCTTCCAGTTTTTAGCAAATACAATCCTCGCCGCTGTTAATACATTTACAATCAAATATTTCAAGTCTTTACTATATGTATCTGGTAAAATCCCCAATAGAAAGAACTCCGGTTTCAAATCTATATGTTTCTTTGTCATTTTTTCCAACCACATGCAAATTTTATTCCAATATTTTTTAGCGTCCTCACAGGTCCACCACATATGGTAATATGAGCTAGGTATCTGATGACATTTCCAGCATTTTTCAGATTTGTTCTTAAACATTCTTGCTATTCTTGTCGGGGGAAAGTGCCACCTGTAAAACATCTTATACAAGTTTTCTTTATATGCTGTTGACATTGTTATTTTATAATTTTGAGACCACAGTTTTTGCCATTTCTCTAAATCAATCCCATATCCAAAATTCTTCCCCCAAACAATCATAGTTTCTTTAACTTGTTCTTCCTCTAATTTAATTCCCAGTAAATAACCATATAATTTTTTAATCACCTTCTCATCAGTACCCATCAAGATCTTATCTAAGTCAGTCTGTTTATCATAGAATCCCTCCGTTTTAGAATCTTCATCATATCTTGAATGTATTTGCGAAAACCAATTCATCTTTATACTTTGTTCCTCTAAGTTTTGAATCGATTTAAGTTCACCCTGTGGTATGTGCGCATGCAAGTGGCACAGGACAGAAACACTGGAATTTATGGAACTTGAGAGGTGTTTTTTTCTGTAGTTATCGATCTTCCCACCATACCCATACACCATACAGTTAGTGCCACCCCACTGACCTTTAAAAAGGTAGTGAAAAATCTGACTTATTCCTCAACTGTTTGGGGCAGAGTGAATAGAACTCCAGTCTAGAAGTGTGCAATAACCATCTCTCTATCCAATGGCTGAACTTCTATAGTTGATAGTGTTTATATTGGTTTTGACATCTTTGTTCACTGGATTATTGTATACTACCCAGAGTTACAAATTAAGCAGCCATAGAAATGCTATCATTCAGTCTATCTGATGTTCCTCCCCTTCAAAAGATGACTATTCTGAGGGCTTCATGTATTTTTATTGTATACATATGTCAGCCTCTAAAGATGGAAAAGTGAAGCTGGAAGTATAGCTAGTAATAGCTTCATTACACAAGGTTTGACCAATTATTACAGGATTGTTAGGGATACCATTGAAAAGAGAGCACTAAGACTTGCATTACAAGTAGTGTCCTGTGATTTTTTTTGCAATTGAGGAAAGGTTACAGTAAAATTGGTGATTTAGGACTTAAAAATATTGAAAGCACATATTTCATACCTTGTAGCTCTCCGAAACCTCCAAAGATAGACACTGTTTCCCTTCTCTTTGGTGATAGCACTCTTAGCACAAAATTTCATGTGATCTTCAAGCTGAAGAAAATGTACATTCCTGAATTAAGGCATATTATCATATTTGTTTTTCATTCAATGCCTATTAGGGCATGTTTTAAGTTTAAGAACTGAAGAATTGTTTCTTTTTAAGATCAAATGAAAATAAAGCTCAACACAGTGAAATAAATCAATTACACATTGACATCTTCGTCATTAATAAATAAAAATGGACTGGAATTGGAAAGGCAGAAGATCATATTGTTTCCTAAACTGGATTTAAAAAAAAAAAACCCAAGAAGGAATATGTTGCTTTCAAAGTCAAGGATAATATAACAAGAAGTGATATAGCAATGTAGTCAATAACCAAATAAGATCAATTAGACTTTGCAAATAATTATGCTTCAGTTCATCCCCTGATGTAGAAGAAGGGAGGTTAATAAGTAAGCTAATCTGAAATCAACAGAACATGCAAGCAAGAGATTGGTATTCAAAAATTGGAAATACTAAAGAGGAAAATGGACTTGGCTTTTATGAACTAGAAATTGGAAATGAAGCAAGAGAATAAGTTAGCAATTTCTGCCACTCAGATGATTTATTCATTGCTAGTACAATCTTCCAATTATCAAAATGACAGCTGTATACATGAATATCACAGGATGAAGTACACAGAAATCAGTTTAACTACCTTACTGATGCAAAGAGGTGGAAGAACTCAGTTATAACAGCAAAAACATGGTCTGTACCTGTTTGTGGATCAGATCAAAAATTGTCTGTATGCAAGTTCCAAATCAAACTAAAGTGCAAGAACAAAGCCAACCAATTTTCACCATATGTTCTTGAACATATAACCACCATTTCCCAGGGGAGTATTAGGAATCACTTTGAAGTTCTGAATCTGATTGATAAGGAGTCAGAAGAACTGTAGAATGAAATAAATGGGCTGTTAAAGATGAATGTGAAAAGAGACTGTCAAAGATCAAGAAACAGAAGAAATAAGCCAGATGCCATAAAAAATGTAGAATTGCCAAGAAAAGAAAAGTTAAAACCAAGGAAAGCAAAAATTTCAGGAAAGAACATAACTAATTGCTGTGGATATTATCCTAATCCTAGAATTAGCATTTAGTGAACCTGCATTTAGCGAACATTGATTAAATCAGATTCTTAAATTTTATTTTATTTTTATATTTGAACAGATAATTTGATTTTGATATTTTTAAAGGCAGCATACATGAAACATGTTATTTTTTACATTAAACTACAACAAGTACATCAAAAAATACTACAATGCAAAATCAATAACAAAATTATTGTTTAACTGTCCTGATTGAGTTGAGGGAATCAAAGCAAATTAAATACCTGGATTCATCAGAAGAATAACATTCTTGCTCAACATTTTTATAAAATAGAATAGAATAGAATAGAATTCTTTATTAGCCACGTGTGGTTGGACACACAAGGAATTTGTAAATACTCTCAGTATACATAAAAGAAAAGATACATTTGTATCTTTTCAAGAAAAGATCTTTTCAAGAAAAGATACAAGTCAAGAATCAAGAAGGTACAACACTGAATGATAATCATAGGGTACAGTAAGCAATCAAATCATACTAGGAAACAGTCAATATAAATCGTAAGGATTGTTTTGTTTTATGGATAGCAACAAAACTTATTTTTTCAGACTATTGAAATTATATCTCAATATTATAATATTTAAATATTAATCTGTGAGTGCCCTTGAATGACCTGTTGTGGCACAAGTAAAATTATATACAATTATATACTTATGCAAATGTAATAGATTTCCCAAGTATCTGAAATCTTTAGCTCTTGGTTCTTTAACTCATTGTACTTTAATTGATAATATTTGTGATAAAATCCCTCCCAGTTGTCTAGTTTGATTTTAATCACTCTTCAGATGAACACTAACTTTTAAACTTGTCACCAACAATATTTTATATTATCCCTTACTGTACTTAGATTTAGAATATGTGCCTAAGAAACATTATCAACAATCCAATCATTATAATATGCCCAGGGGTGGGATTCAAATTTCTTAACAACTGGTTCTGTGGGCATGGCCTAATTTGTGGGTGTGGCTTGGTGGTCATGTGACTGGGGTGGGTGTGGCCATGTGGTCATGTGACTGGCAAACCAAATATAAGTGGTCCTTGCTTAGTCACTAGACTAAGTCCTCACTTAATGGCCAGTTACTTAGCAAGTGTTCTAATTTATGACTGACCTCCACAGAGCTACTTGGCCTGTTTTTGGTATTTTGACAGCCACACACATACACACACACATACTTGTGGCCAGTTATAATATCCCACACAGTCTTGTGACTGAGGTTTTCTGTTTTTTGCCAGTTTCCAACAATACCTTCTGGTTTCTGGTTAAAAATGCCCATTTGGGGAAATAGCCTTTTTAACAACCAGTGTTTGCTTAATGACCATAAGGTTCACTTAACGACCATGGTGTTTGCTTAACCCAAGGGTCTGCAACTTTAAACACCATTTTTCTATTTTCTTTTAAACAGGTATCTCTGTCTTTCTTTCTCCCTCTTTCTCATCTCTCTCTCTGTCATCTCTTTCTCTTTCTTACTCTCTGTTTCTCATTTCTCTTTCTTTCTCTCATCTACAACTGCTAAGATTGGAAGCTGTTTTTTTTATAATCCTATGTCTTTGCAGTTTTTTTCACACACATTTGTGTATATGTATCTAATATTCTTTCTTCCTTTCCACTATGTATTCAAAATGGGCAATCATTTTGTGTGTGTGTGTGTGTGTGTGTGTGTGTGTGTAGCATTTGTATAAATCATGTCAAGGGGTACTTCACCTGACACCCCCCCTCCCAGCCATTTCTTGTCACACCCAGCCTCAACTTATCTATAGTTCTATAAAAATGTTGTTCACCTTTTTTTGACTTTATTATCTCCGTACTATAGATGTACTTTCATGGACTACTGAAAGGAGGAAATGGCTCACATGCTTTGCCCAAGAAGGTGATAGGCAACAGGCTTTCAAGGGACTGCCAGAAAGAGGTGGGGGGGGGGGGGCAATGTACTTTCCAAAGCACCAGAAGACAAACAAGAAGCAATGACTAAGACTAAGACTAAGGAGAAACTTCCTGACAGTGAGAACAATTAACCAGCTTGCCACCAGAAGTTCTGGGTGCTCCAACACTGGATAATTTTAACAAGAGACTGGACAGCCATTTCTCTGAAATGGTATAGGGTTCCCCACAAGGTCTCTTCTAAGTGTTATTCTGTTATTCTGACACCTTTCCCAGGACCTCTACTCGGAGTTTGGCATCCTCAGTTTTCCTGCCTGAGCAGTGGCTTGGACTAGAAGACCTCCCTTCAGCTCTATTAAACACACCTGTATTTATGCTCTGGACTATAGACCTGCAAACCCTGAAAAGTACCTGGGCAAAAGAAAGGCAGTAGAATCACTCTAGGTGCAGGGACAGTGTAAAATATTAATATATGATCAATAATGGAACAATTAAAAATAATAGCACAGAGTTTTCTCTCTCCCTTTTCCTTCCTATTCCTTCCTTCCTATTCCTTCCTTCCTTCCTTTTTCTTTCTCTCCCATCCTCTTTCTTTCTTTCTTTCTTTCTTTCTTTCTTTCTTTCTTTCTTTCTTTCTTTCTTTCTTTCTTTCTTTCTTTCTTTCTTTCTTTCTTTCTTTCTTTCTTTCTTTCTTTCCTCTCTCTCTTTCCCTGTCTCTATCTCTCTGTGTGTCTCTCTTTGTCTCTCTCTTTCCCCTCTGTATCTTTCTCTCTCTGTGTCTCTCACTCTGCCCCTCTCCCTATCTTCCCCTCTCTCCACCCCCCCCCTCTCAAAGCTGACTGGACCAAGCCAGCAAGTTCAGACTGGCTGAACAACAATCGTGAAAGCATCCCTTCAAGTGACCCTCCCCCCCCTTCTCTCTATGGTGGAGCCGTGTGTGTGTGTGTGTGTGTGTGTGTCTGTGTCTGTGTCTGTGTGTGTGTATCTGTGTGTGTGTTTGTGTGCACACGCACAGGAAGATGCTCAAGTGAGTGCCAAAGCACAGCAAAACCAGGCACGGAGCGAGTGGCTGTGGCTGGTGATCGTTGTTCAGCCAGTCTGGATTCCAAAATAAAGAAATGAAAGAAATAGCGAAGAGCACCAAGGAAGGAGAGCTTGCTGACTTGGCCCAGCTGTGGATTTGAGGGAGGGAGAGAGAGAGAAAAACACACAAACACAGAGAGTTGGAGAGGTGTGTTTGGAGGCGCATTACCTTTTAAAATTCTTGACTTTCTTTATCTTTTAAAAATCCTGGTAATGTCCTTCATTTATGCCCTCTTTAACAGATTCATAACATGTTTTGAAGGTGAGGCATGTGATGAATAACAATTATAATTATCGGGGGGGGCAGAAAAGAACATTGGTTTGTTGAGGCTCAACAAGAACTTGAAAACTTAATTTCCTGTTCCATCATGCAGCTTTTGCATGAATGAAATTTCTCCTGTTGCATGGGAGATTGGTTGGGGCTGTGGACACTGGAAGGGAGATGTTGCTTCTGGAATACTTACAGTAGTATAGTTTTATTTGTCATTCTCCCTCCCTCTCTGTTTGTCGTCTCTCTCCTCCATGGCAAGAGCAGCAGCGTCAGTCAGTGTCTCGAGAGAAAAGTCGCTCCGCCATATTCCTCTTGTGAGGTGGTGCTCAAAAGACCACCAGGATTCAAAGTTGATCCAAGGAAAAAGGCTTTATTGAATACACATCTACAGGTATGGGTTTTACCCTTGGCAGCTGGGAGGAACTCAGAGCATAGCATTTACTCTATTCTTATACCCTAAACTACCACCCCATTATGCAAATGGCTTGGTTTACAATCTACCTTTCAGAACACAGGTTACAATTCATTACCTGATATGGTGCATAGCACACAACAAGCACTTCCCTAACACGATACATTCCAAGGTAGTTCAATAGTTCAGGCATTCCAGGATAGCTCAATCAGTGCCTGGTACCTTCCTACCCTAAAGACACTCCTTTCAACATGAGGTTTGAGTCACAAAAATGGATACTTTAATCTAACACTTCTCACACTCTCATCTTGCCTTGAGTTGCCTCATGCAGCACCAAACTTAGCACCAAATTTAGCATGCTTCACAAATGAGTAGGCACCATTTGTGAAGTGCGCTAAGTTTAAAGGTGATGCACAGCACATCCCCCCCATATTTCCCTTGCCATGAGCAGGCTCACGCTGCGCAGCACCTTTAAACTTCACGCATTTTACAAATGAGCAGAAGGGGATTCTGACGCCATTGTCAACACATCTGTGAAGCATGCTTCCCCCTTCCATATTTCCCTTGTTGCAAGCAGCCTTCCCAGCCTCACTTCCCCAAGGAGGAAGCATAGCAGGGGGAGGAAAGGCAAGCTGTTGAGCCCTGGCCCAGGGCTTGCCATACCTGTGGTGGGGGGATGAAGCAGCAGCGAGACGGGAATGGCAATAATGGTGCCCAAGGAATGCAATGGCAGCGATTCTGGTGGCATTGGGGCTTCCAGGATCAGCTCCCCACCCCGCCGTCCATCAGCTGTTTATGTGAGCAAGAAGGGATGGGGCTGACAGGGAGGGGTGGGGCCAGCCAGAGGTGTGATTTGTCACTTCTCCAAACTGCGCAGAATCATAACATCTGGTTCTGTAGAACCGGACAGAACCGGTAGAAACCCATCCCTGAATATACCAATCACCTGACATTTTTGCATGCCATCCAATTACACCATGAATACTCCAGCAATATAAATAATCTTTTTCTAGCGCTCTATTAATCTTCCAAATATCAGTGCTTAAGCTCCACATAACAGATTTAACAGATAATCAGAGTTGGAAGGGACCTTGCAGGTCATCTAGTCCAACCCCCATGCCTAAGCGGGAGACCTTACACCATTTCTGACAGATGGCAGTCCAATCTCTTCTTGAAAGTCTCAACTGATGGCGCTCCCACAACTTCCGAGAGCAAACTGTTCCATTGGTTGATTGTTCTCAGTGTCAGAAAGTTTCTCATTGTTTCCAGGTTAAATCTCTCCTTGTTCAGTTTCCATCCATTATTCCTTGTCTGGCCTACAGGCACTTTTGAAAATAGCTTTACCCCTTCCTCCCTGTGGCAGCCCCTCAAATATTGGAAGACATCTATCATGTCTCCTCTGGTCCTTGTCTTTACTAGACTAGCCAAGCCCAGTTCCTGCAACCGTTCATTGTATGTTTTAGTCTCCAGTCCCCTCATCATCCTGGTTGCTCTTCTCTGTGCTTTTTCTAGAGTCTCAACATCTTTTTTATAATGTGTGACCAAAACTGGATGCAGTACTCTAGGTGTGGTCTTACTAAGGATTTATAGAGTGGTATTAGTTGATCTTGATTGTATCCCTCTTAATACAACTTAGGATTGCATTAGCTCAGGGGTCTCAAACACAATTTACTTGGGCGCCTCTGGAGGCAGAGTCTGGGTGAGGCTGGGCCGCATAATATTATATTTTATATTATACTTTATATTTATATTATACACTAGTATTATACTTTCATATCACGGTGGGGGCCACAGGATATTGTCCTATGGGTCGCAATTGGCCTGCGGGCTGCGAGAATGAGACCTTTGCATCAGCTTTTTTGGCTGCTGCTGCACACTGCTGGCTCATATTTAGCTGGTTGTCCACTAGGACTCCAAGATCCCTCTCACAGTTACTGCTATTGAGCCTGGTTTCACCCAGTCTATATGTGTACTTTTGGTTTTTCTTGCCTAAGTGTAGGACTTTACTTTTCTCTACATTGAATTTCATTTTGTTGGATATGGCCCAGTGTTCCAGTCTGTCAAGTTCCATCTGGATGTTCTTGGGTGTTAGCTATTCCTTAGTATCATCTGAAAATTTGGTAAGTTCCCCTTCTATTCCCTCATCTAAGTTGTTAATGAAGATGTTGAAGAGTATTGGGCTTAAGACAGAACCTTGTGACACCCCAGTGCTTACTTCCCTCCATGTAGACTTAGACCCATGTAGACTTAAGGACTATTTGTTGAGTATGGTTTGCCAGCCAGTTGCGAATCCATCTAGTAGTGCTGCTGTCTATTCCACTTTTTTCTAGTTTACTAAGAAATAGGTTGTGGTCTACTTTGTCGAATACCTTGCTGAAATCTAAATATATTATGTCCACAGTATTTTGCTGGTCTACTAATTTAGTCACTATGTTGAAGAATGAAATAAGATTGGTTTGGCATGATCTGTTTTCAACAAACCCGTGCTGACTATTAGTTATTACTTTACTTGTTTCTAGATGTTGGCAGATCTGGTTTTTTTTTTTTTTTATCTTTTCAGTATCTTCCCGGGTATTGATATTAGGCTGATTGGTCAATAGTTTCCTGGGTCTGTTTTTTTCCCCCCTTTTTTGAAGATGGGAACCACATCAGCTCTTTTCCAGTCCTCTGGTAGTTCCCTGGTGCTCCAGGATTTTTGAAAGATATGGTGCAGTGGTTCTGAGATGACTTCTGCCAGCTCCTTTAAAACTCTGGGATGTAATCTACCAGGCCCTGGTGATTTGTTTTCATCAAGATCAGACAGGTGTTCTCTTGCTTTTTTTTTTTTTTTTGCTTATTTTAACTTTTATTTCTGGTCTGTATTTTACAGTTATTTTTGTTAGGAATAACAAGGTTACCTAACTTAGTTTGGGTAAAATAATATATATAAACTATGATAGTGAATTTAAGTGTGTGTCACTTTAAACAGCAAAGCATGTAATTTTGGGTGCGGTTGTAAGACCTCCATAAGAGGGAGCAAGAGAACTTGATTGATTGCTGGCTTACTGGATTGATTGCTGACAATGATGGATTGATGGTTTGTTAACTGCATGTTCCCTGCTCTTGAAGAAAGAAAGGAGGTTTGACTTCTTTATATCTCTATTGTGAGAAGATATATTACTGGACTGATATTTGTAAGTTTACTGACCTCTTTTTCGACACTGGACTTTGCAACTGAATAATCCCCGGACAGACTGAACTAGTGAATGATATATGGACTGTTTGACTATGCTAAAACTCTTACTGGAATAAACTATTTAACTAGCAGTGTATTTGTTTTACTGAGTATAAGCTACAAAAACATTTATCTCAGATATTTTGCCTGCCTGCCTGCCTGCCGTGCAGATTCTGCTAGGGTGTATTCCTAACAATATTTTGAGTTGTAGTTTCTTTTTGCATGAAGACGAATGCAAAGAATGAGTTAAGCAGTTCTGCTTTCTCTCTGTTGCCTGTTACTTCCTTGCCATCTTCTCTCTTTAGTGGACTGACTGTTTCCTTGATTTTTTTCTTGTTATTTATATGTTAAGAAACTTTTTTTAATTATCTTTGACTTTTGTTGCAAGTCTTTGTTCGTTCAGAGCCTTTGCTATCCTGACTTCATCTTTGCAGATTCTGGCTATCTGCTGATATTCTGCCTTATAGTCCATGGGCCAGGCCAGATATCGGTACCATCTTGGGTGACCAAATCTTAATGGTACTAAAATGTTTATGGGTCCATACCAAGTACATTAAGATGTGATAGCCTTTTCAGATATGTAGCTTTGTATGTTTTTTAAGAAACCATCAATTTGACTGAATAGCGGCCTTGTGATATCACATGATAACACATATATTTGCGAAATGAAGCTGTAAATCATTAGAATTAAACCTAATTGATGTTGATAATTTATTAAAATCATGTGCAGAGACTTTTTGTGGTAAATGTAGAGCATCATAGCAAATTAAAATGTATTTCGTAAATTGCTAATATGTTTTTTTTTTCTCTTCCAACATCGTTACAAAGAGTTTTGAACTCAATTTCTCAATGCGGACTACTGTTGAATAATTGCAGTTCTCTGTTATATTGTGACAAACTATTAAGGCCCACATGATGGATTCAAGTGGAGACAAGGCCACTGCATTGCCAAAGAAAGGAGTGCGGCCAGGCTGCATTATTCACTGTTCTGGTGAAGACACGTCTACCTTCGTGTTACTAAAAGACTTGGACTCATGGAAGACACTGCTAAGAGCAGCAGAGATTAGACAACATGCTCCACTTCTGGACATTGCAAAAGACTTGGAAGAAGGCCAAATACCGCAGATCCAGTATCATCGCAAATGTCGCAGCATCTTTACCATGAAGAAGACTCTCGACTCCATCCTTTCTAAAGACAGGCCGAGTGCAGAAGAACAGACTGGTGTCCATGGTGTCAGAAGATCATCTAGGGATGCACCGAGTACATCAAGAGTGTATGACAAGACATGCATCTTCTGCTGCAAGTCAAGCAAGTACCTGAAAGGAAGACAGACAAGGGAACCTATCATCCAGTGTGTTGAGTTACGTGCAGATGACAGAATCCGCAGTGCAGCAACCCAAAAAATGGACCAGCGAATCCTCGCGTTGTTAAGCAGAGACCTTGTTGCCGCAGAGGGGCACTACCACAAGTCGTGCTACAAAGTGTATACAAAGGAAGGGGCATCCACCAGTTCTGGTGCATGCGATGAGCAGGAGCAGTCTGAGCAGGCAGTATATGAGGAAGCCGAGAAACAATCCTACGAAGAGCTATTCCTATATATCAGGAATGAACTCATTCTCAACCCTGAGGTGCTGCCTATGACAGATCTGACAGCTAGACTTGAGAAAGCCATGCACTCTCGCGGAATTTCTCAGATCAGACCATCAACCAAGAAACATGTCCGTCGTAAACTTGAAAGTGAGATAGGAGGATCGCTTTGCTTCGTTTCTGATGAGAAAGGGAAGCTTCTCATATATCCAGAGAGCTTGTCATTTGATGAGCTTGTCAAGCATGCCTACAGACTAGGGAAAGAACTCCACGAAGCAAGGGCTGCCAACTCTGGGGATGTCCTAGCCAAAGCAGCAATGCAGCTGAGGAATCAGATTAAGAAGCAAGATGTAAGCCAGACATGGCCCCCTGACACAGAGCAGAATGTCATTCCTGAATCTGTCACTGAATTCCTGTATACCGTGCTCACTGGAGAGTGTGAGTGTGCAGATCCTTCTGACAGAGTCCAAAGGCTTGCCACTTCTCTTGCCAGTGATCTGATATTTGCTGTCACATGTGGCAAGACAAAGCCATCCAAGCACGTACTTTTGTCATTTGCTGTGAAGACCTTGACAGGCAATACAGAACTTGTACGCACACTCAATCGCCTGGGCCACTGCATTTCTTATTCACAGATTGAGGAGATCGATACAGCACTGTGCATTCAGAAGCTGGAGCGTGCACAGGAAGACATCCCACTGCCAGCAGACATCTGCCAAGGTGTGTTCACAACCCTGGCATGGGATAACATTGACCGACTTGAGGAGACACTCAGCGGAGAAGGTACTTCTCACAGAGTCAATGGCATTGCTGTCCAGCCCAAGATTGCAGGCCCCAAGCCACAGAATCTCTTCCCATCTGTCAGCAAGTCCAAGAAAAGGAGCATCAGTCCAGCCCCAACAATGTTACCAACCTACAATGTTGGTAAGCGAGCCCAGCCTCCAAAGACCGAGACTGTAGATGTTGACAGCATGAAGGAGGTCCACGAAGCCAAGATGAAGAATTTTATCTGGTTACTGACTCGACTGTCAGACCCTGAGAACCAGACTGTCAGCAGCTGGACTGGGTTCAACATCATGGTCCGCAATGATGTCACGGTGAACCAAGACATTGTGGGCTACCTGCCCACTATCAATGCTCCTGCAACAGACATGTCCACGGTCAATGAAGTGCTGGAGCGGACCCTACACATCATGCAGGCCCTTCAGCTGAACCAGATTGTCTGTGTCTTTGACCAGGCGCTTTATGCGAAGGCTGTTGAGATAGTATGGAAACATGACAAGTTCAACAGCATCGTCGTCAGGATGGGAGACTTCCACACAATCTGCAATATGCTCTCCATCATAGGGAAGCGATTTCAAGATGCAGGGCTCAGGGATCTCTGTGTTGAAGCTGGTGTCATTGCAGAAGGCTCAGTGAATGGTGTGATGGATGGTCGCAAGTACAACAGAGCAGTAAGATGTCACAAGCTGGTTTATGAAGCACTATTGAGGCTTGCCTGGAAAGGATTCCTCCGATGGCTGGAGGAACACCATGCAAGAGACATTCACCACCTTGATGAAACCCTGAAGAAGATTGCCAGCTTCCACGACGGTGTCTCTCAGGCTGCACTGCAAGACCTGCTTAATAACGAGTCATGTGTGCACACAATAAAGCTGTTTAAAGTCTACCTGGAGTCTCTCAGAAATGCAGATAACCTCTCTGCATTCTGGATGTCCTACTTGGACATGGCAGAGATCATGCTGTGCCTGATCCGAGCATCCAGAGAGGGCAACTGGATGCTTCACCTGGCAGCAATCAGGCAGATGATCCCATGGTGCTTTGCCTATGACAAGGTGAACTATGCCCGCTTCTTGACCTACTACTATGCCAAAATGTCTCGACTGCCAATAGAACACCCTGAAGTGCATGCCCACTTCATGCAGGGAGGTTTTTCTGTCCAGATTGGGAGTCAGAACCCATTTGGGCGGATACCTGTGGACCAGACAATTGAGGAGACGGTTAACAAAGACACGCAGACACCAGGAGGCACCAAGGGCTTCAGCCTGAAAGGTGGAG
Organism: Hydrophis major; assembly: GCA_033807585.1. Classification (NCBI taxonomy): domain Eukaryota; kingdom Metazoa; phylum Chordata; class Lepidosauria; order Squamata; family Elapidae; genus Hydrophis; species Hydrophis major. Next base: position 89,382,705 of record CM066329.1, read on the forward strand.
CTGTGGCAAGGTACTATCTGACATCTGAGTACCGCAGTAGATACTTGAGGCAACTGAGGAACATGGTAGGTCAGCATGACACTGACTTCCATCATCCAGACCTACAGCTGCCAAGGATAAGAAGAGATGAAGCTGATGTTTTCCACGTGGGGGGGGGTGGCAAATGACCCCCCTTGCTCCCCACCCTCCCTCCGGACGCCCATGACTAGACTGTTCATGCATACTAACAATGAAAGGGTTCTGGAGATATTTTGGATAGTATATTTGGTCATTAGCATAAACGTGGTGATGTTCAGAATAGAGAATATTGTCAAAGTATGTGTTCACCCTTTCTTTCCGTGTACATAGGGTGCATCTATTCTAAGAGTGATAACCTCGATTAAGCTACGAGTTAACAAGGGCTATCACATCAAAACATAAACTAGAGACATAAAAGAAGCCAAAAACACCTAAGATTATTAGTCACCTCGGGTGGTACCAATATGTGAAAATTCAGGTCTTGGCTCATGGACTATTAGTTGTATGTCCTTCTTTCCATTTTTTGTACTTGTCCTTTTTTTCTTTCAGTTTGCCAGAGAGATCTTTGTGTAGCCATGCTTGTTTTTTCTTAGATTTTTTTGTTTTTCTTTCTCAGTGGTATTGTGCTGTTCTGGGCTTCTATGATCATACTTTTTAGAGTTTCCCAAGATTCTTGAGTTGTTTTCCCTTTTAAGAATTTAATCCATGGAATCTTTAAATAAATAAATAAATCATCATTTCACTATCCTTGTTTCTTCTAAAACTCTGTTGTTTAAGTAAAGACATGGAAATGTGCCAAACCAGCACAATAAAAATTGTATGCTGTGATTTATCAATTTCTTAAATATATGTTGCTTTTTTCTTTTTAGATATTAAAACACAGCATAGCTAAAAAAAATTAAATTTTAAAATTCTGGGCAATATAATCAATTACTAAATATGTTTCCCTCATCACTTTAGATTTCACAATTTATAGAAGAGATTAGATGTAGTTCCTGGTTGAACAGAGGAATGCTTGGTGCTCTGGCAATAGGACTTAGACTTATATACACTTCACAGTGCTTTACAGCCCTCTCTTAGCAGTTTACAGATTCAGCATATTTCCCCTAACAATCTGGGTTCTCATTTTTCTAATCCTCAGAAAGATGGAAGACAGCAGATCATATTGTTTACTACACTAGATTTAAAAAATCAAACTCCTGGTAGTGGGCAGAGTCAGCCTGCAATACTACATTCTAGCTACTGTGCCACAATGGCTCCTTCTTAGGATATCTCATTCCATAATGTGTACAATCCATAAATATAGTTATTTGTAAATGCAATTTAGTTCTCTTTTCTCTACAATAGTATATCTCTTTGAACTGTAAGAAATACTATACAATAGACTGGAATGATCCTTTTTCCTACTAATATTTTTGTTTTCTTGCATTGTTCTTGATTTAGATTAATATGCTCAAATAATTTTTGATCCCTTTCTTCTTCGCATCTCACCCAAATGCAGAATTTCATAAGAATACCATTTGAAATGAAAAAGAAGAGCAACACATTGATGTTATCAGTAACAGCTGTTCACCATTCATCAGAAGGAGTTTGTTTAATTGGAAGCATGTGCAATACAGAGCTAATTAGAAATGGTCATCCTCTGTAAAATTCTGGTAATTAGTGATGTGAGGGTTACTAATTTAGTTGGCAGGGCTGAATTCAACAGAGACATTGGACAAATCAGATTTCAGAAGTTTAATTATATGGGGAAAGCTGGTATTTTTATTAACTGAGTTATATTACTTTATTTTTACCTTTGTATCATTTATTGATATTGATACATTGCATTATATATTTACTAAGACTGCATTCTGATTTGATAAAAGAGATTTTCCTTAGATTGAATTGGTTAGCATTAATGTGCGTGAGATGAAAACCATTACATTAATTTCTCTTGCCTCTAATTCAACATTTTCTATAGGGCTCTGCCTCTGATATATACCTAAAGTACTCTAAAATTCAATGTTTCCTTTCTATCATGATTAAATTTGGATGGCTACATGTCCATATCTGTATAGTTTTCTTGTTAAACATAGAAGTGGATTGCCATTGCTTTTTGGAATTTTCCTGGTGGTCAAGCCACAACCCGGGAAGGTTCAAATAAATTCCCACCAGAGTAATAAACAAGCTCAAGTAGGAATGGGTGTTAAATAGAAATGAATTGAATGGCATAATAAGTGACTATTCTAAATGAAATATGTTCAACTGGATTGGATATATAGAAAGAAAGAATGATAATCAAATTGCAGAATAAACACGCTGAAATCTTGATGTAACAGAAAAAAAAGGTTTCACTTGTATTTTGAAGAGTGAACGGATATGTATGTACAGGTGAAACTCGAAAAACTAGAATATCGTGCAAAAGTTCATTTATTTCAGTAATGTAACTTAAAAGGTGAAACTATTATATGAGATAGACTCATTACATGCAAAGCAAGATAGTTCAATTTGACATAATTGTGATGATTATGGCTTAAACCTCATGAAAACCCCAAATCCACAATCTCAGAAAATTAGAATATTACATGCAATCAATAAAACAAGAATTGTACATAGAACAATATCAGACCTCTGAAAAGTACTATGTTTCTCCCACAATACGGCCTCCACCAATAGGAAGGCCCAGCATGTTTTTTGGGCATAAAATCAAATTAAGCCCCTCCCCCCAAATTTAGGCCTATTTAAAATATGCAAAATAAGGGGGAAGGGCGGGGAGATTTGCCGTTAGGAGCGCCCAGCGGGCAGGAATTCCTCAGCACCAGCCACTCCTAATGGGCAATCATGGCGAAGCGCAGAGAGCTCCAACTGCATGCGCCACCTTTAGCTCTTTGGGCATCTCTGTGTGATAGTGACCCTGTCCTTTCCACCTGGTGCCCCTGCTGCTTTCTGGCTCTTTAGCGACCGGCTTCGTGTTTGGAACACGTTCACATATGGAATTGGTTTGGGGACTACAAGGCAGCATCTGCGCCTCTTCCCAGGTGCGTCTCTAGGCTGCTTCCGGAGCTATGGGATTCTCTCCATTGCCTACCGGCCCTTCTTCCTTGAGCTCCCTGCCGTGGGGTACACCCACTTCCTCCTGCAAATTACGCCTCACAACTTTTCTCTCCCTTTCCTCTCGCTCCAGAAAGATTGCCATCGTATTCTGCTGATTCGGGCTTGCAGCCACATTGTGATCCACTAGTGAGGTTGCCATCTCGGATGGAGGCATCACAGTCTCCCTCTCTTGCTTGGTCTGAACTTCGCGTAGACCAAAATAAAAAGATCGCCCGCCATCATGCTTGGAGCTGCCACTTCTGTGTTTGGAGCTCCAAATGGCGGCGGCACTCCAAATGCGGAAGTGGCAGTTCCAAACGTGGCGGCAGAATGGGCAGAAGGAAAAGCAGCAGCGGCGGGTGCCAAAGGTGTCTGCAGCAAAGGTGTTTGGTGGGAGTAGGGAGCTCTCCGCACTTCGCCATGATCACCCGTTAGGAGCGGCTGTTGGGGAGGATGCAAGGGGGGGAATTAAGTCACCCCCCAAAAGACGGCCTAGCCATTTTTTCAGCCCCCCCCCCCCAAAAAAAAAATAAGGCCTGGCCTTATTATGTGAGAAACACGGTATAAGCATGCATATGTATTCAATGCTTGTTTGGGTCCCTTTTGCAGCAATTACTGCCTCAATTCAACATGATATGGAAGCTATCATCACTGCTGAGATGTTATGGAAGACCAGAATGCTTCAATAGTGGCCTTCAGCTCTTCTGCATTGTTCGGTCTCATGTCTCTCATCTTTCTCTTGGCAATGCCCCATAGATTCTCTATGGGGTTCAGATCAGGCAAGTTTGCTGGCCAATCAAGCACAGTAATCCCACGATCATTGAACCAGGTTTTGGTGCTTTTGGCAGTGTGGGCAGATGCCAAGACCTGCTGGAAAATGAAGTCAGCATCCCCATATAGCTCATCTGCAGAAGGAAGCATGAAGTGCTCCAAAAGCTCCTGGTAGACAGTTACGTTGACCCTGGACTTAATGAAGCACCGTGGACCAACACCAGCAGATGACATGGCTCCCCAAATCAACACAGACTGGAAACTTCACACTGGACTTCAAGCATCTTGTAATGTGTACCTCTCCATTCTTCCTCCAGACTCTGGATCCTTGGTTTCCAAGATGCAAAAGTTGCTCTCTTCAGAAAAGAAGACTTTGGACCACTGAACAACAGACCAGGTCTGTTTTTCTTTAGCCCAGGTAAGATGTTTCTGACATTGTTTGTTGTTCAGGAGCAATTTGACAAGAGAAATATGACATTTGAAGTTCATGTCCAGGATCCATCTGTGTATGGCAGCTCTTGATGCAGTGACTCCAGCCTCAGTCCACTCCTTGTGAAGATCCCCAACACTTTTGAATGGCCTTTTCCTGACAATACTCTCCAGCTGTGATCATCCCTGCTGCTTGTGCACCTTTTTCTTTCACATAACTTTCTACATAACTGTGTTTTGATACAGCACTTTGGGAACATCTAACTTCATTTGCAATTACCTTTTGAGGCTTTCCCTCCTTATGGAGGGTGTCAATGATGGTTTTCTGCACAACTGTCAGGTCAGCAGTCTTTCCCATGATTGTGATTCCTACTGAACCTGACTGAGAGACCATTTAGAGGCTCAAGAACCCTTTGCAGGTGTTATGGCTCAATCAGCTGATTAGAGTGGGACACTTTGAGCCTAGAATATGGAACCTTTTCACAATATTCTAATTTTCTGAGATTGTGGATTTGGGGTTTTCATGAGCTGTAAGCCATAATCATCTCAATTATGCCTTGAACTATCTTGCTTTGCATGTAATGAGTCTATCTTATATATTAGGTTCACCTTTTAAGTTGCATTACTGAAATAAATGAACTTTTACACGATATTCTAATTTTTTGAGTTTCACCTGTATGTATGTATGTATGTATGTATGTGTATATCTATCTATCTATCTATCTATCTATCTATCTATCTATCTATCTATCTATCTATCTATCTATCTATCTGAATATACAGTATATATACAGTATATGAATATATATATATAAGAGAGAGAGAGATTTTATATATATATAAAATACTTTTGCCCACTTTGGATCCAAAGACTGCACACCTCAAAAATTGTTGTTTTGTCTGTATATAAGCATCCTTTATCACACAGTAACCTGCTAAGCATAGAAAAATGACAGAAGTTCTGCCAAGGAACCTAACCTCCTTCAAAGGTGCATAAATCCAAAATCATTCATATTACAGGATTCTATCAGTTACTACTAATAGCAGTTATACAGCTGAGCAACTGTATACATCTGTATCACCTGTAGTTATTTTCGACAGAGTTGTGATTAATTAAAAGAGAAGCAGATCTTTACAGTTATTTACCACTGAGCTATTACAAGAATAGGGCTAACTATTAGATGGCAACAAAAATGTTTTAATTTTGTGTTGTTATCTAAGGATCATCTAGGTTTCTGCAGCCTGAATATGGTAGTCCTATTCTGCACTATAGAACCTGAGATGTAGAGTGATGTGACAAACAAATACAATATTAGCATCTCAAATGTTTTGAGATACAATAGGAAACAGATCACTGCTGGATATTTCAGAACCACAGTTTCTTCTCAGCTGAATCAACACCTCCATCCTCACAAATGTTTGCCTAATTCATTGTCACAGAGCTCTAAGACATCCTCTGATAACCATAATGGTTATTATTTTTAATGACAAATAGCTATCTTAGGTCTTCTCAGTATCAGAAATGGAATACAAATCCACCAGGCTTTTATTGGGAAGTAGAAGAGTATTACTGAGTGAGCTCAAAAAACACTTCTAAATAAAATGAACAGTTGAGTTACCTATTTATTTATTCTCTGTTGGCAAAAACCCAGCTCACCTAAAACAAATCTCTTTGAAAATACAACATAATTTCATTTGTTTGCATGCAAACAGTAATACAGTATCTACTGGACTCCCAGCAAACCTGTGATACTTTGCTTAGGAACTAATAGCAAAAGCAGAACAAGAACTTATATACCTTTGCCCTACTACATGGCAAGGCACAGAAAAACAAAGGTGAAAAATGAAGGACAGACGTTATAGAAACTACAGTATGATGCCAGAATATTTTACACAAACCTGCCCTTGTAAACTTACTGTTATTTATCACTTCTTACTAGGATAGCAGGTTAGCTGCACTATCTCAGCTATATTGTCAGTGATTAACAGGGCCACACATTTCTGATTGAGTCTTTGGCTCCCTGTTGCCAATCAGGGTCAATTCAACATGTGAATGTTTTCTTACAAGAGCATTTTAAGCATTTCATATATAGTGGGAGAGGAAGAATCCCATAAGTTTGGAAGTGAATGTACTTTAAATGTGTATGGAAGGTACCTGTACCACTACATTTGAAATGTTCTCTACTGTATATTTATTTATGTGTCTCTGCACTTTATCCACTAATGGAAAATAAAAATAACTAGATTTCTTACAGCACTTGGAACATAAAAACTGCAGCAAAAATTCAGAGTAATAATTAATTAACAGTTTATCCAGATAAATTCTCATTTAAATTAATAGAAAAAGGAAAAATCTAAAATTATAGAAGATAATGCTTGGATACATTAAATTTATCAAACCTATGTCTATTTTTAACCATTTTATTCCACTTTCAACAGGACATTCAGGAATGAGCATTATTTTTCTTTACAATCACCTGTGAATTTTCTTTCAGATTTAGACAATATTTGTCAGATATTGGTGACAAGAATAGCAGATTGAACCTGAATATAGGTCACTGAACAGGAGGATACAAAATTAGTAATATGTGGTTCAGTAGATCAATTAGGCTGTAAAGAATTTATGGAAAAAAACCTGACAGCTACAAATTGTTCTTAAAAAGAGTTTCAGAGAACAAACAATAAGCCCATTCCTACTGCATGTGGTGCTTTGTCTTCTCATTGAAAATGTAATTGAAGATTCAGTATCAATTTTGTTGAGTTATTTTTAATTGGGCTAATTTACTGGAGGAAATTAGGTGTAGCATTGTTCTCAGCAGGAGATATACATATGTCAGTGTGATTAAATATGAAAATATACATTCTTTAAAAAGAAAACAATCCCTAATAAAAAATGTCAGAGGCATTCAGTATACTGTAAATTAATTAGTGATACCAGCCTTTTAAAATTCGATGTGAATTTAAAACCAGGAGGTATCAAAATTTCAAAAAACAAAAACAAAAGAAAGACCCAAAATACCCCTACCTGCACCAGTCCAGCCTTTATACTGATGAACAGAATGGAATGGAATAGAATAGAATATTCTTTATTGGCCAAGTGTGATTGGACATACAAGGAATTTGTGTCTGGTGCATAAACTCTCAATGTACGTACATACATCAAAAAAAATTTCGCCCTTCTATAATCACATTAAATTCTGCCTGCCCTTTTGAAGATCAGTAGGTTTCTGTTCCTCAACAATTTATCTCTTAGTTCTTTTCAGTTTCCCATAACTTTGGACACTTCTAACTCTGAACAAGAACCATTTCATATACTTAAAACTTTTTTGACATGGCAAGAATAAGAGGGGACCAGTCCCTTTATATAACCAGCTTCATATTCTCTTCCATAATGTCTTTGTTTCCAAATTCTTGTTAGCTTCATGTCAAAAGCGAGAAATGAGCTAAAGTACTTCAGTATACAATAACTTGTTAAGTTAAATTTTGTCCAGTAGTGGTTATATTGTTGTAAAGCACACTCAGACATGCACACAAATATTTTGTAAAAAATCCAGATTATATAACAGGGCAAGAGTGAGGAGAGATTTCTGAATCAAGATGGTTTATTTAAGTGTACTGCAGCTCTATTGATTTTTAACAACTTTGCACATGTCAAGATTTGTTCTTCACATGTTCTTATAATCCTTCATACTTCAAGAAAAATAATTGCCTTTGAGTTGGTATATGGATTTTTCACAGAAATGAAAGATGCAGCCTAGGCCTCAGACAGAATTTCAGTACTAATTATTTTTTAGTTGTCTAATGCAGAAAGAAAATATTTCCTGAATATCATGCTTTTAATAATTCTGTTCATTATTCAGCTGAATTTACTAGCACAAACTCTGAATTATACTGCATCCAGGATAATAAAATCATGAAGTTATGGAAAAATTTATGTACATTATATATAGGCAATACCTTGAATTAAAAATAAAATAAAATAAAATATTATGTAACTGTGCCACATTCTCAGCATGAACAAAACTTATTCATAACAGTGGAACTAAGAACACATTTTAATAGGGCTGTTAACACTTAAAAAAGGTTCAGAACTCAGAATATTGAGTCATGTTTCATCTCCTTTTGCTTTATATTTTTGACAATGTAGATTAGATTTTACATGCCAATCTCTTTCATGATTAAGACATTTATGCTGCTCTGCTTGTAAAATGATGACATTTGGTAAAAGGCCACAATTTTGGCTGTTATAACTCTTGTTATTTGTAAAATCACATTTAGATAAAGTACAAGTATATGCACTGGAGTGTTGGTTGTATTTACCCAGAAGGAAACTTGGAAACTAGGATAAATTACTGTAATATTGGCATATTTTCAACTAAAATGAAAAGAAATGTTTATATATCTCTGTTCACTATATTTTAAGATACATCAGTTTTCTTGATCAGATTCTTGTTATTTGAAATCTACCAAGGCATCAGAAACTAAACAGTCAGCAGGTGGGCATGGCCAGCATGTGATGCATTTTGCCCATGGGCCATGAGTTTGACACTCCTGCAACAGACAGTTAATATATGTATTATTTTCTTAGTTTATTAAAATCTTATATATATTAAACATGTATATATTCTTAACTTGAATAAAATGAATGCATGAATAAATACAATTTAACTTCTATATTATTAGGTGCTGCTTTGCTGTATTCCTTTTCAGTAGATTTCATTGTATCAGGCAAAATACTGATTTTGGGTTTAAAAACTTCAAACAGTTTAAATGCAGATATAACCAACTTGTGCTGTTCATTTTTCCTGGTTGGAAATGCTGAAAGTATGCAAAATTGAAGTGAAATATGTGGGATCCAGAGATGGTGTTTTGTTATATAGATAATGGAATTATCCCCAATCAGATTGGGATCAGTTCAAACTTCTCTTTAGAAATCCTCCAAAATTTCTAAATTATGTAGACCCTTTGAGAGCTGATGTTGCCCACTGAGTAGGTACTGTTGTTGTATGTCTTGATTAGTGTTATTTTCCCTTCTCCTGTACTGAAAGTGTACTGGTGTTTTTAACTGGTTTGATTTTTTTTAATCTTTCCTGAATATAACTGCTGTGAGTCTTGTGATTTGAAATGAAATGAAGTAAAATAAACAAATACATATTTAAAATGGGCAAACTGTACCATAAGAGACATAACAAGTGAACATAATTCCTTTATATATCATTTATTTAATGCAACTGCTTGCAAATATTGTCTGAAGGTGCTATTCCCTGGTGACATTTAAAAAAATATATGGGGAAAAAACAATTTAATTCAACCCAGAAAAACAGTATACTTTCCAGCTAATGAAGGTCATCGTGCTACATAAAACATAGTAAAAGAGGGGAATGAGCAGGGGTGGGATTCTACCAGTTTGCATTGGTAGAACCGGCTGTTAATATTCTAAGCAGTTCGGAGAGTCGAACTGCTCAGAAGAAATTACTGGCCTGATCCTGTAAGGAAGGCAGGAAGGAAACATTCTGGTGTTGCTTACAGAAACTGCCTCTCCATTAACCCTGATTACATTCTTGGCAGGACTAGACTTCCTGCCTCAGGAACATCTCTAGAGTATTTTCCCCCTCCTTTGCTAGTACTTTGCTTGTGTGGGGTGACCATTCAAAGTTATAATGGCACTGAAAAAAATGACATGCGAGGAGATGCATGCCTCGATGTGAGTGATATTGAGTTGGCCATGCCCAGCCAATAACATGACCACCAAGCCATGCCCACCAACTAACACCCACAGAACCAGTTGTTCTTCCAGCCATGCCCACAGAACCAGTTGTTTAAAAATTTGAATCCCACCCCTGGGAATGAGCAAATGTGAATGAATGTTAAAAAGGACATATTCAAAACAATATCATGCTGACAGGTAGAATATGGAACATATAATAATCCCAGAATAACTGTTAGTTTCAATCACAAGACAGATCAATGACTATTTGTAAAAATGTCAGTTCATGCTGCTATTAAAGATAGCAATGAAGAACAAGTAGAAAAGCAGAACAGCTTTCCTGATTCTTAGTGTCCTCCAGATGTGTGGCAGTCCCCACCCAACATGTCAATTTCTCAGTTGTGGCTCATTGGCTGCCAGTAGAGCAAGCTATAGAGTTAGATGAGAAGGAAGTGGAGGGAGAGCCTGGGCCAGCTTCAGAGACTTTGGAAGGCTCTGATTAGGAAACAGCATAAGAGACAGAGGCAGAACCAGTGTCTTCTGTCCTCCCCCAGGTGGAGAGGCAGCTGTCTTTGGGGCCTGAGCTGAATGAGGGGGGGAACAGATGGGGCCCATCCAATATGTGTGTATGTGCAAAGAGGAAAAGAGAGGAGGGCAAAGGAAAGCAGTAAGCCAGCACTCAGGAAGAGGCAGAGGTAGATGATAGCCAGTCCCTCCCTGCTTGGGAAATAAATAGGAGGGGTTTAGGAGTGACCTGTTGTTGCATACAACAGTTCATTTCTAGTATACAGCAAGCAATTTGGATTTCTTGGATAAACCTAGGTTTGTTGGGACTAATTATGTTTGATTTTTTTGTTTATCCCTGTGAATAAAAGACTGTTACTGTCCTGTTATAAAAAGGGGTTTGTTTTACCTGCAAGTAAATGTCTTATCACTACTTGCGAAGGCTGGGTCAAAACAGTAGCCTAGGATATGAAGTACAGACATCTGAACCCTTCACAGGTGCAGAAAGGTTACTTACCATACACAAAACCATGAACAGTAAAATAATCAACAATCAATTGGTATTTTACTTTATCTATGTTGTCACCAGATGAATTGGTGAATGCTAAGCTTTGCACATTTGCAGATCTATAATAGCATACTGAAAATAGCATGAACAAAATAAAATCTATACTCCTGCAACCATCACATTTCTCTGGGAAAATCCAGATAGAAACAGATTAATTCAGGAGGAAGTGCCAGTTGAGAAAACACTACAGAGAACTGGTTTTTTACCAGAGAAAAATAAGTACAATTTTAAAACAACCTAAGGCTATGTTTTTCCTTTAGATTCAAAGCAAAGAAAAATCTGCAGCATCTTTACCTGGGGTCATGCAGCCACCCTCCATAGAAGTGCCAAGAAAAGATACACTTGGTTGAAAGAACTGCTGACAGATCTCACATGAAAGCCCAAACAGTCAGGTGCAAGCCATGCTTTTGCTGTTATAATCAAGTTCTTCCATCTCCTTGTACGATAATATTGTCAACTGGATTTCTGTGTATTCTATCTTATGATATAGATGTATATTGGCCTTCTTTTGGTTGCTGAGAGGCTCAGCAACGAAGAAATCCTTGGATTGGTAGACAGTGATAGTTCTTTTTCCTGTTTCATTTCTGTCTTGTAGGCTGCACAGTCAAATTTCCTTCTTATTTCTAACTTTGGCTTGTCTGTCTCCAGCCACAAGCAGCATACTATGCGTGCATATTCTGTTGATTTCGGACTCAACTTGATCATAAAAATAATTAACTTTCCTTTCTTGTGCAGAGATTAAAGAATAATTTGATCTAAATGTAATATTAAAGGATTTCCCATGAAATCTAATTAATAATATTCAGGTATTGACTGCATAGTACCTAGGTACTTGCTTCATGACCACAAAAACAACACTATCCTCTTTTTGTTTCCGCATATTGAGTAGTTTACTGCATGATCTTCTTGACAGTGTCCAATTCTTCTCTATGTTTATTCAGTGATGCCTAAGATGTTACCATGTGGTGGATTCATTTCATCTTTAACTGGGTTGATTTTTTTTTTTTTCTTAAATAGCAACATTAGCAACTAAGGTTTCTGAAGTTTTTAATCAAGCCATATCATAAGCACCATTAATATTCTTCCTCCATAAAAATCATTTAAGAAGAGGAGGAGGAACAGAGGAAATTTCAGATTTGTTCTTCTGTCCAGTTTTACCCGGAGTTAGCAGCAGGCATAACAAAGAAAACAAATTTTGGCTTTTCAGAAAATGCTTAGATTTCTACAGAACCAATCTTGCCTTATAGCTCTACTCATTGATTCTTTTCAACAAATAGAAAAGAGGTTTCAAGAATTTTTTTAAAAACATAAAGAGAACAATTACGCTGTAAGAGTAATAGAACTTTGTTACACATCTTTGAACAGGTTTTATTTCTTTTACTGTTTGAAAAAGAATGGCAACCATGCTCTGAATAATAAAACTAATTGGTGCACCTTAACAACCAAAACTGAATTAATACATTCACTGAATACAGTGATTATGCACACTGTCTCCTAAAATCAACTAAGATATACTTTAGCAGATTATTAAAAAGTACATGAAGAGAATATGAAAGGTATTGCTATTTTATTCTCTAACTGTGTGTGTATTAATAAATTGCCTTTCCACAGTTTGTTTTAAGTCAGACAAATGACATTAAAAAAATTGTATGTCTCTTTGCTCTTTCTTGTCAGCATTTATTACACTCCTAGGACAAGGCTCCTAGAAAATTGCATTATATCAAGCCAGAACATTTATCCCTTACTCAACAAAAATTCCATAATCAACATTGCCAATTTTGTCAGGCAGTAAATTTGCAGCTTCTCAAGCAAAGAACTTCCCAGACAACCTAAGCTGGATGCTTAGTTGGAGATTTCTGAGTCCACTTAGGCATACTTAGTCATGTCTACCTGGCCCCAAGGAGTTTTGCATTATCAGGGGTGCATTAGAACACAGAGAATTATACTGTATGTAAGAAGACCCAGTTGTCCTGTGGTAATCCCTGTTGATTAATTTAGTCTTAGCTTAGTTGTTGAATCAACAGAAAATATATCAATTTAAAAAAAAAAATCTGAACATGGCCCAATGGCAGGAGAAATCAATGAATGGAATTATGAATGTCATCCTTAATTGTACTAATTGCAACAAAGTCTCACTAGCAGCTGAGTTTCACCTGGAAGTCCAAGTTTCATTTTCATTGGATTATGATTTATTTCATGAGTGACTGTGATTTTGCTTCCCTTATGGCCACAAACACAGAGAAGGCAATCTGAAAAACAGAGAACAACAAATTTGAATTTTATGTATAATAATGGAGATTTGAAAGCAGTCCTAGAACTAACATTTTAAGAATAATTTATTCCAAAATCCATAGTATTTATCCTTTTTATGTAGGAGATTGTAATATAAAGTTTACAATCTTCTACAAACATCTGTGGTAGTATTTGAATGAATAAATATTTCATAGAATTTGCTCATTTCCTTTCAGTTAATGTGCCACAAGGAAAAGACATAGATCTATTGTAAATTAAGGTAGCTAAATAATTAACCCCATTAAGGAGTCTCAGAAGGCAAGTTAATAAACTACTCACTGGGACATCTACACAATGAATGATATCCCACCCTACTGTGTCTATATGGGTACCAGCATCAATTTTATAATATCATTGCACTCCAGGGCATATCTCCTAGTGATTTTGAAATGGGGTGACATTGCTCTGATACTGAAAATAATAAATATTTTTGCACAAGGGAAATTAAAAGAAATGAGCTTTTGAAATGCACTTCCTGAAGATGAATTTATACTACTCATCTGTTCCAAAGTGCAGGCATATAAAAAAAAACAATAAACCTATTATTATTTAATTATTTCTATCCAAAAGTAAATTATATTGTAACCAAACATTGAGAAGAATGTGATTAAAATGTTATGCAATTGATCAACTATCCTTAAAATTTTAATTTGATGCTACCATTGAAGCATCTCAAAGCTGCCTAAAAAATAAATAAGTAAAGAATGTTTTTCAATAAAACAATTACACACACTTCCCAAGAATAAAATATCCATCTGTAAGATCACAGAATGATTAAATCAAATATTCCCTTTTTAAAAATCCTCTAGCATCTTGAGGTTTTGTTATTCTACAAAAAACTGGTTGAACAGACATGTATGAGAAAAAAGGATTGTGAAAATAACTATTTTTCCCTTGGAGGAAAATTCCCTTGGAAGAAAGTTCCATGATCCAATGTTGTATTGCCATTGAGAAATCTTTGTCTTGTGGGAATCTCCCAGATGAAATTAATGTACATATTATGTTGGATGACATAAATGAAGTCATTCATTAAGTGTCATACTGAGACTAAAATAGGCTTTATCAACTAATGTTTAAGGCAGAAAGTGCACTGCTTCCAGTGCCTTATCCACTTTCTTTAACAATTGTACAGCTATACTCAAAGCCATTTCCAGTTTCCAAACTGTCTTCAAGAATAGGCCACTACAGTAACTCAACTGTGAAGTTATTTGGATGTGGTATGGTGGTATAAAATTGTTCTGTTCTGATCGCATTGCCATCTTAAAGAGTCCATCTGTAAATCTAGTGATAGATCGTACTCAGAAGTCATCATGCTAGGTATCTACTCATCCAATCGTTACTTCTAGCAACTATCAAAATTATCTTTATTGAGACTGAAAACTGAGACAGGACACTCCAAATCTCTAAATGATGGAATGGAGTGGAAGAGAATTATAGAACCCTCTGTATCCTCATGAGGCTAATGCCATGAGTCAAGATGGTATAGTGGTTAGAGTGCAACACTGCTGGCTAATTCTGCTGACTGCCAGTTACCTGCAATTTGGCAAATTGAACCTCACCAGGCTGAAGGTTGACTCAGGTCAGTAAAATGAGGACCCAGAGTGTTGGGGACAATATACTGACTCTGTAAACTGCTTAGAGAGGGCTGTAAAGCACTATGAAATGATAAATAAGTCTAAGTTCTATTGCTATTGCTGCTGTGAGGCTGAATGCAATCTTCCACATCAGTGGAAGGAATGCAACATTGTTTTCCAATATCCAACCCAAACTTCAGCAATATCCTACAACAATTAATGTTAAAATACTTAATAATGAGCAGTGTGGGTGGACAACATAGTAACACTCTCGTACCTCTTTCCTAGAACAGTCCATCAGTCAAGGCAGCCAAAGCCATTTCAGTATAAGGCTGAAGACAGAGTCAAATTATTTCAAGCATAAATGTAGCAGCAAAGCTACATCCAAGTATGTTGTCTTATAAAGCCATATCTGTAACTAGATTATAAGTATGACCTCCTTATATATTGCCCATTTGCTGGGTCCAGCAATCAAGGAAACAGATCCAGTTACAGATGGGATGTGCAGTAGATTCTGTCCACCTTGTGGTCTCTAATTCACTTTCATCTCAAAGTGTTTCACAAACCAATTACTGTAAGGTACTGAATTGGTTTTAAGACTAGTCTTTAAGGAGCCAAATGACTGAGAAAATCTCTGTTGGGTGATTTAATGAGGAAGTAATGATGATGAAAAAGAAAATTACCTTGCCTCCATTGCTGGAGATATTCAATAGATACAGTTATAGGCTCTGACCTGTGCTCTGCTGTATTCATTGCAAGATTTATACTGACTATGTTTCAGCAATATAATAGTTTGCTTCATTCCAAAGTTGTTCATAAAACATGGAGCTTGCCTTCTCACAATGGGAGAGTTACTCAGGAGTGATAGTATCAAAGCCATTCTCATCTCATTATTCCACAGAACCAGAGCCTCAGCAGATCACCACCTAGTCATTCAAAAATCATTGATTCTACAAGTCTTCAAAGGAGGGTGATTTGTCCTCTTCTCTGATAGAGGGGATCATCCAGAGCCAGTTCAAATCACAGCCGCAGGTGACTCTCAAGATAATGAGATGATCCTCAGCCTATCAATCATTGATATATTTTCATTCTGTCAGAGAATAATTCTCAGCTGTATGTATTTTGGCTGGATTGGTCTAAGACAGGAGTGGGCAAACTTTTTGGCTCGGGGGCCACATTGACTTTTAAAATTTGACAGACGGGCCGGGTCAGCACAAGATTTTTTGGAAATCACCCCCCCACCCTTCCCCCCCTTCTCCTCCTTCCCCTCCCCTCGGAGGCCCCCTGAGTCAGGAGTTGCTACTGCTGGTGCGGCTCCACGCAGCTCCAGTCCCATGTTGCCTCGGAAAGGGAAAGGCAAAAAGGAAGAGCCGCAGCAGTGCTTTGCAATGGCAGCAGCGGCACCGTAGGCTCAGGCTCAGTGGCTCCTGGTTTTGCCTTTTCCTTCCCAAGGCAATGTGGGACTGAGCCATGCGGAGCTGCACCGGTGGTAGGAACTCCTGACAGCCCCAGCCGGACATCTGAGTGGAGCCCAGGCGGAACTGCCTGTTGCTGCTGCCAGAGCACTGCTGGGTCACCTCCTCCAAGCAGCCCACCTGCCCGCCGGGCTTCCCCTCCGCTGCACGGCTTGGGGCCAGGCGCGAGCACCCGCGAGTTAAAAGGAAGCTGAAAGTTGCTGGGAAGTTGCTCGGGTTTCCAGGGCTTCCAGGCTTAAACTTTGCAAAGGCAAAGTTTGCAGGCAGGAGCGTCTTCCTGCCGAGGAGCGGGAAGGGTTGCGCCCGGCGGGCGGGCGGGCTGCTTGGAGGAGGTGACCCAGCAGTGCTCTGGGTTTCCCCTCTGCTGTGTGGCTCGGGGCCAGGCGTGAGCGCCCGCGAGGAAAAAGGAAGCCACAAGTTGCTGGGAAGTTGCTCGGGTGCTGGGAGCAGGCTTTTAAAGTGCCACCCAAGCAGGACCGCCGAGCCGGGAAACAGGGCACCAAGGCAGGGCAAGGCTCCACCAGCAGCAGCCTAGCTTTAGGTGGCTCCAAGAAGCCCACTCCAAGCAGCCCGGCCGCCCACCAGGTGGAACCCTTCCCGCTCCTCGGCCGGAAGACGCTCCCGCCTGCAAACTTTGCCTTTGCAAAGTTTAAGCCTGGAAGCCCTGGAAAAAAAGGGGGGATCTGCGGGGACTCACCTTCGGAGAGGTCACACTCGAAGGTGATTTCGAACTTCCAGCCGAGGCCTTTGCAAAGTTCTTCTTTTCTTTCCTACCCCGAGAGCACTCCGCACTGTTTTGCAGCTTTGGGGGCTACACGGCACAGGGCAATACGCCATGCCAAGCGATTTTTTTTCAGGAGCGGGCTGGATTGGACAGACCAATGGCCCAGATGTGGCCCGTGGGCCATAGTTTGCCCACCCCTGGTCTAAGATTTTCCCCATGGTTATCATAGCAATCATGAAGTCTTAAATTATGTTTGAGTGAAAAATTCTGGCCCAGACTTGAATTACTCAAACACCATATACTTTTAGGCAGAAAGACATTAGTATTACACTGATAAGACCTTGCTTATGTCTCTGCAATCCAGTACCAGGTACAAAAAAGATGACTATCTCGGTGAGACAAACAGGATTTTGATAGAATGCCATGCAAACTCTCAACTGTATCCTTATATTTTTTTTCTGGGATTACACTGAATATCTGTCTAAGAGGAGATGATCTCATCTGCCATCATCAGGCTTCTGTAGTGTTTGTCTATGAGTCAGACTTTTACAGTGGTTTCAGATTTAAATTTGGGGCAGCCTATTGCTGTGTCAGAATGGTTTTTTCTTCCTCCTGATTGGTTGAGAGTCTTGGTCAGTGTTTATTGGTCTTGGAGTTTGCTGTGTTCTGCTTCTAATATCTTCTGTCTGTTTTTTTTTTTTGGGGGGGGGTCTCTTTTTGTATCTTGATTGGCTGGCAACATTGTGTTACTTTATTGGAGGCCTTTAGTGCAGCTTGGCTTCGGGTAAGTGGACGGCTATCATTAGTTAGGAAGCTGGGTTTCATCTGGGTGCCTGGTTGGGTGTGTTTGAGCTGGAGGTATCAGGGGGGATCTGTTTGTGCCCAGGTGTTTGCCTGGCTTGTGGTGTGGAGATTTTTTTTTTTTGTTTGTGAGTGCAGGCTTCCAAATGATTGACAGCCTGGTGGAATCATCTCTTCTGTTCATGCTTTCTGGTCTTTTTTTCAATCTCTATGGCTTCTCTGATGATTCTGTGGCTGGGATTTTCTATAGTGGCTAGGGTTTTGGTGCCATTGAAGTTGATGCTATGACCTGTGGCTTCCATGTGTTGGACGAGTGAGGAAGTGTGTTCCAGCTTTTTGACTGCATTTTTGTGTTCATCCAGGCGGGTGCTTATTCTTCTATTGGTCTGTCCAATGTATCTGGCTGGGCATGATGCACAGGGGACTTCGTATATGCCTTGGTTTTCCAGGTCAATTTTGTCTTTGGGGTTCCTGAGGATGGCTGCTATTTTTCTGTCTGTTTTGAAGGCAGTCTTGATGTGGTGTCTGTATAGAATCTTACTAATTTTGTCTGTAGTGTCTCTTATGTAGGGCAGGACAGCTGTTCCATGGGTCTGTTCATCTTCTGGGTCTCTATTTTGTCTCAGTGTGTTTTTGTGGATCAAGTTGGTGATTTTGCTTTTGTGGAAGCCGTTGGCTGTCAATAGTTTAGTCAGGGTGCATAGTTCAGTCTTAATGTGTGTCTTATCTGCCAGGCGTTTGGTTTTAGTAATTAGTGTTTTAGTTTTTATATATATATATAAAGAAATGGCTATCTTGGCTATATATATGGCTATATATATAAATGGCTATATATATAAATAACTTCGTAGACACATCCGTGCAGGTATGGGGGGAATAATATAGTTGTAATTTCCCATTGCCTTCTTTAATTTTTTCCAACTTCCCTTGAGTCTATAGTCTTGACATTTCTTATTGTTTTCTTATTCTAATATCAGGCTGGTCTGATTTTGCTGGGACAATTAGATACTCCATCTACGTGAGTTTTTTCCTACATGAACAATATTTTATTCTGGATTGTCAGGGGTTAGTATTCATGGGTTTTTGACTAATACCATTGGAGCATGAGAGGTGAGGTTAGCATGAGAACTGAGAGCTACTACTTCTCTAATGACTGAAGTCCTGTTCTACACACCTCTGGCCTTCCATGAATACCAGTGCAGACAGGCACCTGGTCTCTTCCCCTTGCTTTCTTTATTCATTGCCTCCATATATTGCCTCCATGATTAGAGCTCAATACAAGAGAAAGACACAGTGAGCCCAACATTCAGAAAGGCCATCAGATGGAGGACCATTTATGAACAGCAAATGTATAAATAAGTTTAGCAACACATTTTGGTCTGCCTGAATCCTGTTCACAGACTAAGCTTGCCTTAACATGCTGCCTTTCCCTATGGTACTTCCTCTAAATAAAGTCATTTCAAAGTGTTGGGAATGCTTCCAATTTTATTGTTTGTGGAGGACTCTTGTGATCTTGATCTACAAGCTGTCTACAAGCCCCCCCTTGAAATAACGTACCTTCAGACATTATTAATTCTCAGCATTTTCTCTGGTGAGATGACACACTGATAAGAAGGCCAACTCTAGAGAGAGCACTGTCTTCTAGCTGTGCTCCATTCCTTCTTCTTTTTTAATCTCAGAAGAGGATGCTTGGAGATGGCATCTATTCAGCAGGTTGTCTTTGCTTTTTTCTATTCCATAACTAGAAATAATTAATAAATTAAATCTGTAGATATACCGTATATACTCGAGTATAAGTCGACCCGAATATAAGCCGAGGCACCTAATTTAACCACAAAAAACTGGGAAAACTTATTGACTTGAGTATAAGCTGAGGGTGGGAAATGCAGCAGCTACTGGTAAATTTCAAAAATAAAAATAGATACCAATAAAAACTTTCACTAGGACAGTTGAGAATAAGTTTGATGTTCACAATTTCCTCTTTGAAAGAGACCAGTTAATAGGGAACAAGAAGATGAAGAAAAAGAAGTGTGTTTTTTCACACTGCAGTGAACAAAAATGGCATCATAGGAACAGGCTTATTCTCAGTCCAAAGGTTTGTTTCTGATTTCTTCCCTGATTTAAGGGAAATTTGGGAAACGATCTCACTGTCATGAAAGGTTTAATTGATTCACTAACCCAAAAGATGATGATGATGACAGTGGGAGGCAGGAGTCACTCTCTCCCTTGCAAGAAAAAAGCAAGAGCCGTTCTTATGATCTCTCCCTCTCTCTCTCTCTCCCCCCGTAATACAGTCAAGCCCTTTCCAGCATGCGCGATCTGCCTTCACCACTTTGCACCATGCAAATGCAAAATCCTGGGGTTTTTGCATTTGCAAGGTGCAAAGCGGTTGGGGGCGGATCCCGCGTGCTGGAAAGGGCTTGACTGTATTACGGGGAGAGAGAGAGAAAGAGAGAGTTCATAAGAACGGCTCTTGCTTTTTTCTTGCAAGGGAGAGAGTGACTCCTGCCTCCCACTGTCATCAACATCTTCTTTTGGGTTAGTGAATCAATTAATTTGGGAAATGATCTCACTATCAGAAAACAACGCATGCCGCCACCACCACCTCTTCTTCCCCCTCCTCCCAAGTGGACTGAAAGCAGCTGGAGCTGAGGAAATGAAGCTGAGTGGAGCGACCTCGGCTCGCGTTGTTTTCTCAGCCTAGAGCTCAGAAAACAACGCGAGCCGCCTCCTCCTCCCCCTCCTCCCGAGTGGACTTAAAGCAGCTAGAGCTGAGGAAACGAAGCTGAGTGGAGCCGAAGCAACCTTGGCTCGCGTTGTTTTCTCAGCCTAGAGAAAGGGGAAGGGGGCTTATCTGGACCAAGGTGAGTCTCCCCCTCAGTTTCCCCTGAAGGATCTTCCGTCGCTTTTGCCTTCTTCCTACATCTTCCCTCTGTTAAAATCCCCACACACACACACAAACACTTATTTTCGGTCGGATAGATTTCGTGTCTGAGCATTCTCACATGGTGGTGGGTCTTCCCCCCCCTAAAAACAGTTAAAAAAAGAAAAAACAATATATCCTCAAGCAAGAACTTTTCTGCTTCCGATTACCCCCATGCTTAAAAGTTGCAAAGGAAACACGGAAGCAGAGAAGCGGCTGCCCAGCTTCGAAGCTCCACACCATTTTTTTTTCAGAGGGGAATCTGACTCGAGTATAAGCTGAGGGTTTTTTTTTCAGCATAAAAAATTTGCTGAAAAACTCGGCTTATACTCGAGTATATACGGTATTCAATCTTGGATATATTACCTATTGATGGATTTCTATTAATCTCCAGTGTCAGTAATGATAGTTTCTTCAATCACCAGGCTCAAGGTTGACTCAGCCTTCCATCCTTTCAAGGTCAGTAAAATTGATTGTTGGACATGCTGACTCTGTAAACCACTTAGAGAGGGCTGCAAAGCACTGTCAAGTGGTATATAAGTCTAAGTGCTATTGCTATATATATCTACTGGTCTTACACTCTATTTAAAGGGCAAACAGCATTTTACAGTATTAAAAATAGAAAACAATAAGCCTAAAAGAAAGAAATTATTCAAAAAGAGGAAATGTGGCTAAATCTAGTTTGTATCAATACCATTCATCATATCTTTTATAAATTTCTATTCCTTGTCAACCATACTTGCTTTCTACCATGTCTACTGTTTAAACTTTTCACCTCATTGTTTTTTTAAGGATCATATCAAATAAATATTGTCTTTGCTTCCCTCAGTTGAAATGGTATTTGCTTTGTTATCTCTGTTGCATATCTATAGTTCAAGACTGAGTGCTGAATTCCAATTCATAGGAATGCATTCTATTTCAAGATCTTTGTCTTCAAAATACAATGTGGCTTTTCATTCTAAACTGATAACATCTCACATCACAAAAATAAAAGATCTGATTTCCTACAGCATATAATTTAATAAAGGAAATCAATAGAGCTTTAGAAGGAAATGAGGATAAACAAAGCAGAAATAAAACAGGTTATATTGCACCAGAGGTGGTAATTCAACAGGTTCTGACCAGTTCTGGGGAACTGGAAGTGGAAATTTTGAGTAGTTCAGAGAACCGGCAAATACCACCCCTGACTGGAGATTTTACAGTATCCTCCCCCTGCCACACCCACCAAGCCATGCCCACAGAACCGGTAGTAAAAAAAAATTGAATCCCACCACTGTATTGCACCAACCTGACATACTTTGTTCATTAGAAATCTTTGCAACATGCATGCCCATGATGTTACTTTATTTCAGGATAAGACATTGTTTTGCAAAATTCAGAAAGAGAATAAGAAATACTATGCCAAGACATGAGATAACAAACTAAATATAATTTAATTTTTGTTTCCTTTGACCAATTCACTCTTCCTTTGTAGAGGTGTTTTGTCATTTCCTTATGAGTTATATTCATTCAGTACCTATTCATTGTACTTCTTCCATGCATATGTAAATCCTTTTTCCTACTGCATGCAACTCATTGTAAAATTTCTTTCACTTTTACTTCCATTTAATCAATTGGTAGACACACTCTTCTACACTTCTGTTTCATTCAGCAAACACAGATTCCTCTCAAAAGGAATCCATTACATTCTACCAATATTTGAATATTTAAAATTTCTCTTATTTTTTCTCATTTTTAGTAAATATTCTGCCAAGAAAAATAAATGTATCTGCTTACTGTATTTTTAACTATCTTGTGTAAGTCATCCAGAAAGTATCCATGATATCAATCATTCCAAGACATTTTCTCTGCAAATGATTTATTTAAGAAGATATCTGATATGTCTAAAGCAATTTCCCAAAGAGAAATTATTTTCGCAGAATCCATCTTCTCTCCTCCCTTTTCTCCTCCCAGTTCTACACTTCATTAAATCACGAGAGCCTATTAACTGAAACTGAAATTTCTTAATGCAACATACAGAATAAACTTGAACTTTTCAAGTCCTCCAACCCCCTTCGAATAAAATGTGGCAGCTGAATTTCAAAGCTGACAGGCGTCCCCCCTTGAAAACTCCTCCTCCTAAAAGAAAAAAAAACAGATACAGGGGTTAACACATTGTCCTTAACCCCCTCTCCCCTCTCCATGAGGACCCTTTGATTTGTGGGGAAAATCCTCATGGAATTGGTTAACCAATTGATCAGCATGAACATCCCAACTCTTTACCCAACTAGCATCTGAGAGGGGGTATCCTTTCCATAAGACCAAATATTGCAATCGGCCATGGTGTAATCTAAAATTGCGATTTTTTTGAATTTCATAATGTGTTTTCCCCTGTACCGTTAACAGTTTAGGGGGAGCGATTGGCAGTGGTCTTATCATCGATGTAGTGGCTGGTTTTAGTAAACTATAATGGAACACTGGATGAATTTTCCCCAATGGTCGAGGAAGACTTAATTGGATAGTGACCAGATTGATTATCTTTGAAATTGGGAATGGACCCAAGAATTTTGGACCCAGCTTCTTACTGGGCAGTTTCAACCTAAGATACTTGGTCAACAAATATGCTTTGAACCCTACTTTAAAAGGCAGTTGAAGGGATCTATGTTTATCTGCCTGTTTTTTATAATTTTTTGCAGCTTTGGTCAAAGCTTTTTTTTTTAATCTTCCCACCCTTTCTTTAATGAGTTCATCCATTCTTTTAGGAACATGGATGAGGGAGGTTGTCTAGGTAACTCTGGCATCAGAACAAAATCCATTCCAGTTTTGATTTGGAATGGAGTCAATCCTATGCTGCTATGTACTGCATTATTGTAAGCAATCTCTGCAAAAGGTAATAACTTAACCCAATTTTCTTGTTGATAATTTACATAGCATCTAATGTATTGTTCAATCATGGTGCTAGCCCTCTCTGCTGTTCCATTACAAGCAGGATGGAAAGCTGAGGATAACCCTTGAGAGGAACCAATGGATTTCAGAAATTCCCTCCAAAATTTTTCAGTAAATTGTACCCCTCTGTCTGATATTATTCTACAAGGTACTCCATGTAGTCTATAGATATGTTTCACAAGCAGATTTGCAAGGTTTTTTTTGCAGATGGAAGTCCTTTGCAGGTCAGGTTCTCAGGGATATGGTGTCGGTCTGGTGGTCCATTGCTCCCATCTGCACAGAGGGGGCTTTCCCAGCTGTGTTTGGTGAACCCGCCCCTGCCCGGAGATCTTCCTTGATTCTTCTGACCCCTAATAGCTGGATTAGACTCCGACTGCAGTGCTTGTGGTACAGGAGCAGGGGCCAAACAGTCTGCTGCTCTATGACCAGCTTGGCCACATCGGTAACATTTCAGCACCCTGGTGGGTTGGGTACGAGCAGTTTCAACTGGTCTGGTTGGCAGTCTCCTAGCCACAATTATCTTAGGCAGGGCTGCCAGAAGGGGTTTCCTGTGTGGGTTGATGCTGCAATCTAAGCTGAGGGAAGAGGCATACCACGATTGTAAGGTCTCTGGGATTCCCCTAATTTCACAGGCCCTCTTTACTTCTGGATCAATGGCGTTTTTAAAATAGTGTAAAGTCATTCTTTCAGGCCAATCCATGAGGTGGCTTGCGACCCTTCTAAAGTCCCAAATGAATTCTGACAAGGATTGCTTGCCTTGCCTCATTTCCATTAACTTATCTTCATTCTCTGCTACCTTGTCTGGATTTTCAAATCTGAGTCTTAATAATTGAATAAATCCATTTACATCATGTAATTCAGGGGCTTGTTCGTTGTGTAGTTGGGCACCCAGTCTAAAGTATCCCCTTCATTCATCCCAATTGTTATGGCTGTAACCAAATCGAGCTCTATGGTGTATTGATCTCCAAATTGTTCTATATGGGATCAGATTTGAGTGAGGAAGTAATTGAAATGTTCATGGCGGCCATAAAATATGGCCATAAAGGATATTTGGTCCAGCCTGGGTCATGGTTGCAGAGGTGGCACATGCAAGGCTCCTGCAGGTTGTACTGGAATGAAAGGAACAGGCCGGGTGGCATACATAGGCTGAGTAGGCTCCCTGAATCCTGGCCAGGTGGTACCTCTCTGGAATAGGGGTCCCTGTGTCCTTGCTGCCAGTTGGGACTGCATTTGTGGTTGCCAGGAGGAAGTTGAGTTTGCCCTGGTTCCCTGGTCAGGTGGAGGGGAAGTTGCTGCTGTCTGCTGTCTGGGCAACCCCACTTCAAACCAGGGCTGTGTTGGTAATGGCTGCCATTGGCATTGAATCCACCCCTGGCCAGAATAAAATCCCCACCCTGGAGGATACTCTCTGCAGGGGGCAAAATTCCTTCTGGAAAGGAAAATGAGGGGATTGCCTTGGAGGCTGAAACATACAGGAAGCTGTCAGTTGATGCTTCTTTCTGGCTTCCTGCAACTGGCATCTTTATAGTCTCCTCATCCCTCACGATACTGAATATGGTAAGTGAATATGGGTGGTCTCAAGCTTCCACCCATCCAAACAGACTGTGAGACCAAGCCTGTCACCTTTAAATTCTGGAACTGTTGATGTAAATCTGCCCTTGATGAACTTGCAGGATAAATCTTGGGGGTGTCTTCTTGAGAGAATTCTGACCCCAATTGTCTCTCTTCTCTCCAATCTGACAGAATGGCAATATGGCTGGGGCTAGAGAAAGATTTCTCTTCAGACAGCTGGGTTACATCTGGGTTATAACAACTTCTTGAGTTGAAACGCTTTCGTATAGCTCCCAAATCTCTTTCTCCAACTGCCATCCTGAAAGCATCCATCATCTCCTCCAAACAAGGGCTGGCAGGTTCAATTAATGCTCCGGAGGGAGGGCCCCCACACGCTCCCTCCTTGACATCTCCAACTTCGGCTGATTGTTGATCTTTCTTCATCTTTGGGAAAAGAACTCTGGGGTATCAGCCAAGCCCCTTCAAAAAATAAAAGTGGACTTTGGGAAATAAATGTAAGGCATCCAGAAAGTACCCATGATATCAATCACTCTGAGACATTTTCTCTCCAATTGATTTATTTAGGAACATATCTGATATGTCTAAAGCAATTTCCCAAAGAGAAATTATTTTTGTGCAAGTTACACAGAATCCACCTTCTATCCTCCCTTCTTTCCTCCCACTTCTACACTTCATTAAATCATGAGAACCAGTTAACTGCAACTGGAATTTCTTAATATAACTTACAGAATAACCTTGAACTTTTCAATTCCTCCAACCCCCTACAAATAAAATGTGGCAGCTGAATTTCAAAGCTGACATCTTGTTTATACATGATGATTCACTATCAGTCTTTTGAGTTGGGCCAGGTTACTAAACTTGTATCAAAATTGAATCATGCTGTATCCAAATATGCAAACTTATTTCCTTGTTCTATGATTATTATTATTTTTTTGCCATTTATGTATAACCTGCCTCCTTTGCTACATATTCTCAGTCAGACTGAATCACCTTGGTCTCTGAAATACTAATTTGTAGTAACCTACTTGTTGCATCACCAATTCTAATCATTCTAACTCTATCCTCAGCCAACAATATTTATTGTGTTTATTTTGCAACATTTCTAAACATTCCTGACAGACTCTTGGGACAACAATCGAACAAAAACATTAACACAAATATTAGAATAGAATTTCTGTGAAAAAAAAAATCTCGATACTTCTAATCACTTGGGCCAAAGGCTTGATAGAACAAAACCATTTTAGCCTGCATATGAAAAGGCAGAAAGGTAATATCTGTGTGTATCTCAAGATGGAGAGAAAGCTATTAATAATTGGAGGGAGGGGGGAGGAGATTTCATGGTAAGAACAGACCATTCTGATTTGTAGGGGTAGATGAATTTGTCAACTAGAGAATGTCTCATAGTAATTATTTTAAATATGTTTTTCTTTAATTCTTGAAAGGTATAAAAAGTACTTTTCTCACAGTCCACTTTAATTTCTCTTCAGCAACAAGACTGGTCATTGTTGCTATACTCACACAAGACAACACAACATAGTTTCAGGGAATGTGGATGACTGATTACCCCCCCCCTCCTTTGTATTGTTAGTGTTGTGTATGTACCATAGTTAATAAAGTATGAGCTTGAGGTAAAGTGCAGGGTTCTGGCCCTGCACTTCTGATTGGCTGTTAGGCAGCCAGATCGGATTGGTTAGTTCTGAGGAATCCGATTGGCCCTTAACAGAGGATTCTTATTGGTTAAAAGAGCTAGTGTTCATAGCTCGTTATTGGACAGTTCTTACAAGGGTTGCCTATATAAGGCAGAGTTCACTGTTGTTGTTTGAGAAGTCACTATGCAAATAAAGAGCTGAAAGTTCACTGTTCAGAGTCTGTCTCCATTTACTTCAACCCATGTTCAAGTGCATAACAGTTAGTACCAGGCTTGTGGTGAGAAAGTAGATTTAATACCTGGAGAATGGGCTACTACTGTCCTTGCAGGAGTGAAGTTATAATGGGAAAGAAGGGAAGGGAATATGAATACTGACTTCTGAATCTTTTGAAAGATTTATATTTCCATAATTAGGTGAATACAAAAGTGTGCCTTTCTCACCTCCATGCAGCTCTTCAAGGAACCAAATGAATCAAACAAATAAATGGAACTACACACTACTGTATACTCGCAGGAGTGTAGTCAGAGAAGAGATTAATCAGCTGCTCTGACAACTGCATGTGTATTAGGATGATGATGGGAGGTAGAGAGAGAATAACCCAGGTAGAGTAAGCTAAATATGTGGGAATTTCCTCTATTGCACCAACAGAGGAAAATAATTGTAGTTCAGGGTTGAAATGAAGGGTCCTTGGTGCTCTCTGGGCTTGGTTATTTTCTTGTAGATATTTCATTACCCAAGCTAGATAACATCATCAGGGCAAACTAGAAGTGCCATGGGGAGGAGAGTTATCATGCAAATATATGTAAAAAATGTAAACGGGTCACTATGGATTTTACTCTGCTAGTCCTTGCCAGAGATAGTATTCAGCAGGTTCTGTCCAGTTCTGGAGAACCGGTAGTGGAAATTTTGGAGTAGTTAAGAAAACCGGCAAATACCACCTCTGACTGGAGATTTTACAGTATCCTTCCCCTGCCACACCCACCAAGCCATGCCCACAGAACCAGTAGTAAAAAAAAAAAAAAATTGAATTCCACCACTGGTCATTGCCAACTATAGGAGATGGTACTCTATTGAGCCAATGCTGTCCAAAGACATTTATACAATTGCATGGCCAGCAATCATGGAATGCTGTGTTAACTGGCAAATACTTCTGTTCAACAGTGATAAGACAAATCCTATTGAACCTTATATTTGGTTTCTGTGAGATGAATATTCCTATGTTCACCTTCTTCAACTCCCCTTCCACAAAACACCTTAATTTTGCAAGTGAGATGTTATGAAAGAAAGGATGATTCATCCCCATTAGATCAGGGGTGTCAAACTGGTGGCCCATGAGCCGGATGCCTCATGCTCAGGCCACACCCATGTGACAGCAGCATGAAGCTGCATGTTTGACACCTGTGCATTAGATCAAAAGAGCTTATGTAAATCATTCACTCTGATTGCATCAGCTCTGGATCATTCTTAGAGCACCTTAGACTGTTCACATGAAAAGTATTTTGTTGGAATAAAAGGGAAAATACCACTTCCACATTTTAGGAACACCTAAAACTAATTTAAGGCTACTTCAGCATCAGACAAGCAATTGATGTTGAGAGAACATGTTCTCCACCAACTGTCAGTGGGGGATCTTTGAACTGTAGCAACCAGGATGAGAAGACAAGTTTTACGTGTTCAAAAAATTCCCATAATCATTTTTTTCCCTGATGCATGCTTTGGGTGCACTTTTTATATATAAAGCAATTTCCCCATCTAAAGTTTAATGCATACTTTTTCCCAATAGTGTGCCCACTTTTTATTAATATACACATTTTTGTAGGCCTTTATTTAAGGTGCAACTCTATTACCATATTTGAAAAAGTAACCAGTGGATTTTAGTACACATGTGAATTGTGTTTTACTTATGTTTGGGAAAGTGCAAAGATGATATATTTGTAAATCATATATGTAAATGGATTCAACAGATTTCACATCCCTTTTCATTAAAAGAGGATATATTCTAGATTTTTTGTTAGCATTAATACAATGATAAAATAGGAACCTTCTTTGGCTAGCTTTCTAATTTAACATAAAAGATGTGAAATAAATTCCAATTTGTTTTTGGATAATCTATACATATTACTTATCCACCTCATAGTCTTAACTGCACAAATAAGAAGGTACATCAAATCCTAAAAGAAATAATGAAACTATATATATAAATACCATGCAAGACCTTTTTGTAAAACAAACAAGTTACTAACATGGCGGCCTTGATTCCTTTGTGAGATGATTTTGTGTAACGATGGTTTTATTTTTGGCAGAAGAAATCTGTCCAAGAAAATACATCTTCATACCTCTGAGATATATTTAAACCACTGCAAAAAGTCAAGAAGACAAGATAATTTCCTATTTGACAAGATTAGATTAACATCTGTTAGGGATATGCTGAAGACTTAATGAATTGTGGCTCCTTGCTTGAGGGAGCTAGAAAAGAAGGTTGAACCACACAGTCTTCTCTAGGAACAACTCCTATTGGGTTCAACGGAACTTTATTCTAAGTAAATTTTCATGACACTATACTCTTGGGCTCACTTCCATCTACAGCAATTTATATCTCTTAAGTGGTTGTGAAATAAATAACTTGGTTTGCAGTTTAGAACATCCCAGTTACAGATTTCATTCACTGTAGGTTAAAAAAAAATCTCATTTGGATTTATTACATCCATTTTACCTCTAAAAATGAGGTTCAGAGGTGGAATATATTCTTGCCTCAAGGTGATATACCTTCTGGATTGTAAGTGATTCAGAGAGACATCTGTTGGCAGTGGCTATTAGCCAATTCTCAATTTAATTGCAAAAGCATTTGGGCTCACCATATATGACAATCCCAATTAGTGCACATTACATGACCACTTTAATGTTGCTGCTCCTAAGAAGCAGAATTTCAGCCAGATTCTTATTAGCTAAGAGAGAGTGAGAGGAAAAGAAAGAAAAAAGCAAACAAACCCATGGTCTTATATTTGACTTGTTTTTCACCTCCGAAGAGTTTTACTTGTAAGCATCAAAGCATAACTACATTTAGAAGTTGGGGGACATGATTAGCTAATATAATTTATATAGTTTATTTTGATTGTAAGGATGCTAAACTCTAAGGGTTATCAGGTACTGATTTAATATTTTGTATTCTTTCAAGGAGGCATCTGCAGGTGTCTTTCAGTGGGAAAAACATTCAGTATGCCATGTGTTTGCCCTTTAGGCGTGCATCTGTCTCATTTGCCAGCATGTTCCAAACAATCTCATTATAATTTACCCAGTTGTCTCATCCTCTAATAATGCCTTGAGAGATTCCTGCAAATCCTAAATATACAATATGGGATGCAGAGGAATTTATCAAGAGGTTTGCGGGGGGGGGGGGGGGGGGAAACTATAATAAGAGTCAGTGAGGTTGATTTATTTCTCAGAACCACGGTTTTCGTCTTCTGCACATTCATAAGCTCAGTGATATGCTGAAAATAAAAGTTACAGGGCATAGCTGATCAAAATACATTTAGATTTCACCCGTACCAATGGGGAAAAAGATAGGTATACAGTGGATATTCATCATATTTCCCACTGAAATTATTAATCAATGTATTTTATTTTAATTTAATTTAATTTTCACAGTATTTTACATCTCCCTTGGAGATTTCAATAAATTATGCCCCACAAGTATTGGATATAAAAGGTATAAATATTGTGAAAGACTTGGGGAGGAAATATGGGAAGAAGAATTTTAGGAAGCTGACACCACAAAGTGTAGATATGACAGCTGTGGAAAGTGTTTCGGAAGGAAATTGCTCTTCATTAACTCACTATAACTCTGGCTGGAAATTCAGTTCTGTACTTTTGAAAATTATGCTTTCACCCCATACTAGCCTTAAAGATACCTTCTGAGATTTATGTTCTCCTTGTTTTACCAGTAATTTGGGCTTCATAAAATAAAATCTATCATTATTTTCAAGGAAAGTTAAAGGACATAATTTTATTTGCTACAGTTTAGGTGCCCTTCCATCCGACAAGGCCTTAAGTGGCTCCCCCAAAATAAATTCAATAACAGTAATAAACAATAACAAAGCAATACCATCCTGAGATTTCAAACGGCAGCAATATCTAAGTCCTCCTGATCAAAAATCAATGTGCAAGTCTTTTCAGAAATGGCTTCCTGAAAAATCAGTAGGGTAAAAGGAAGAATGTTCTTCCAGGGTAGTGAGAATGACAATTGAGAGGATGCTAACAGAGTGGACAAGTTAGAATAAATGGATTCTCTCATGTCCACCATTCTTTACTCTAAAATTGACAAACCAGGAAATATTAGGAAAGCAAATATTTATATTTTGCTTTTACATTTTAGAAAACATGTATGTGTAGTAAAATGTAAAGAAGGACGAAGGAGTCCTTAGCAGCATAATACATAATAGCAGCATTCCAATATCTGAGGCACTCCTACAAAGATGAAGGGGGTCGAATTATTTTTCAAAGCACCAAAAAGCAAAACAAGAAACAATAGTTGGAAATTAACCAAGGAGAGAAGCAACCTAGAAATAAGGAGACATTTCCCAATGGTGAAAACAATTGGAATAGCTTGCCTTCAGAAGTTGTGGGTCACTGGAGGCTTTCAAAAACAGACTGGACAACCATTTTTCTGAAATGGTATAGGGTCTCCTGCTCAAATGAGGGGTTGGACTAGAAGACCTCTGAGGTCCCTACCAATGCTATCATTCTAGTCCAAAAGTGCTTTTTCAAAAGGCAACTGGACTTTCTGTTTTTTCTTTGAAGATGTTTCATCCAAGAAGTTTCTTCAGCTCCAAAAAAACACCTTTGGGACAACCCTGCATGACTGAGAATCTTCATCTTCATCTATCATTCTATGTTCTATGACTTTGTGTTGATTGTACTGAGCAAGCATACATAAGAAAAAATATAAATATAAAAATATGTGCACTGAAAACTGTTGAAAATGATAAATGCATGCTTTCTCATTGTAAAAAATCAGACAAAAAAGCATTTTTAATCCATGAAACCTGATATGCTAATAAAATGAATCAGATTTCAGATGATCCCCTTTCCTATTTGCACAGAGATTATATTTCCTTTGAAAACCATTGCTCTTGGCTGCTAAATGTTGTCCTCCTTCTGACAAATTATTGCTGTTATTTATACATTCCTAAAAGGGAAAAAATTACGCACCACATAACGGACTGAGCTTCTGTTACTTGTCCCAGCTTCTGCCAGCCTAGCAATTCGAAAGCATGTAAAAATGCAAGTAGAAAAATAGGGACCACTTTGGTGGGAAGGTAACAGCATTCCATGCACCTTCAGCATTTAGTCATGCTGGTCACATGACCAAGGATCTTCGGGCAGCGCTGGCTCTCCAGCTTGGCAATGGAGATTAGTACCACCCGCTAGAGCCAGAAGCAACAAGCATGTATGTGCGAGGGGAACCTTTACCTTAAAAGAAAAAACAAAACAAAACAAGAAATTAGGTAGAAAAATAATTCGTGACACCAAATTACAATTACTACCCACCTGCCTTCAATCGAGGATCTGTATACTTCACGAGTCAAAAAGAGGGCTGTGAAAATATTTACAGACTCCTCACATCCCAGACATAAACTGTTTCAACTCCTTTCCTCAAAATGACGCTATAGAGCACTGCACACCATAGCAACTAGACAAAAGAACAGTTTTTTCCCGAAAGCCATCACTCTGCTAAACAAATAATTCCCTCAACACTGCTCAACTATTACAAAGTCTGCACTACTATTACTGTTAATCTTCTCATCACTCCTTATTACCCATCCCCTCCCACTTGTGACTGTAACTTTGTCGCTTATATCCTTACGATTTATATTGACTGTTTCCTAGTATGATTTGATTGCTGATTGTACCTTATGACTGTCATTAAGTGTTGTATGTTATGATTCTTGATTCTTAACAAATGTATTTTTTATGTATACTGAGAGTACTTACCCCAAGACAAATTCCTTGTGTGTCCAATCACACTTGGCCAATAAAGTATTCTATTCTATTCTATTCTATTCTATTCTATTCTATTCTATTCTATTCTATTCTATTCTATTGTAAATCAGTTGTCAAATATGAAAGAAATTTGGTGTTGGTGATGGAGGTCGGAGAGACACCGGCCAGTAATGCTAAATCGTGGTCTTATAAACATTGACTTCCAAAAGTTATATATCTAACATATAGTATCAGATGCAAAATGCTTCTGGGCGAAATCATCTTGCAAAAAATAAAGAGGCTGTCCAAGAACAGCAGAGATCATTGAGAAGATGTGATGCAGTTTTGTCCACCATAGCCATTGCTTAGCCATAATTCATTTTCATTGTTCTGTCTCCATTAAAAAAAAACTTCACAAGACTTACCTTGCTTTTATCTTCAAAGAATATGAGTTTTAAGGTTCTTTTTAATTTTATAAAATCAAAAGACTATCCAATTAATCTTAATTAAAATTAAAAGAAAAGCCACTTTAACATTTCTGCTCCATGGGAGTCTAATGAGGCCTGTTGATTCCTGTAGTTTTAGCACAGTTGGAAGGATTCAGAGATAATTTACTTCATTAATATTCATTGAATGCAGATCATCAAAATTATTCTATAATAGTAGAGCTGAAATACATCAAAAAGAAAGTTTTGTGTTTGATAGACAAACTAAGCAGATACTGTGACAGATGGCAGGGGGCTATAAACAGGTTAAGTATGCTACTTTTTCTGCCATATCTCAGAAGCACCATCTATGATGATTATCAGATGGGGACTATGACTGAATCAACCCAACTACTAGTCCACTTTCAAATTTACTTTCATTGCCAAAAAATCATTAGGCAATTGTCTTTACCTTACTTGGATATTAATGTTATATCCACTAATCTGGATACAGTGTCCTATTCCTACAAAGACTGTGTAAGAGATTACTAGGCTGAAGGGGGTCAAATACATTCCATCATAAGTTACAAGTCTCTGTGTAGTGACAAGAGATCTAAATCCAGCCCACCTTGAATGTCTCTCTTATCCAAGGGTCTTCAAGCTTGACAAGTTTAAGACTTGTGGACTTCAACTCCCAGAATTCCTGAGCTAACATGACTCGAGGAAGAATTCTGAGAGTTGAAGTCCACAAGTCTTAAAAGCTGTCAAGTTTGAAGACCCCTGCATCTTATCTCCCACTCATTTCCTTTGATTGCTAGTTGGTCAGATTCCTGTTAGATAGCTTAAGCTTGCAATAAATCCTTATACTCATTTGAACTGCCTGAATCTCCTGATTTCCCTGGTGCTTGACAGGCTCATCCATATATCTTGTTAAGCTGTACCATAAAACCCTATTTTATAAAGCACAATTATTGGATTTATTTATAAATATATTTATATTTCATATTTCTTACCTGCCCATCTCCTCAGAGAGGGACTCAGGGCAACATACAATATAATAATAAAATTAACATTGAAATTGGAATAATTTAAGATTAAAATGTTTAAAATTATAAAAAACATTATACAATTTCAATAGGTGAAAAATTTCAAAATTGGGAATTTTAAGAGGGTTGTTAACAGGTTCATATGGTACATCCAATACAAATGAGACTAATCATACACTCACCCTGTCAATACAAATATTCAAGTACATCAATGACCCTACAGCTCTGAATCTAATTTAGAGAGAGCCAGTTTGGTTTAGTTATGAAGACATCAAGCTAAAAGCCAGAAATCTGTGTTATAATTCCTCCTTAGACATGAAAGCCAGCTGGGTGACTAGTCACTCTCTCTCAGCTCAACTCACCTCACATGATTGTTGCTATGGGTAAAACAGGAGGAATGAGTATTTTGTGTGTTAGCCTAGTTATTTATAATACAATGAAGATTATAATCAATCAATCATTCTATATGTGCAGCTCTCATGTGTGTCTGTAAGACTGGGAGCAACTACTTCCTTTCTTTTTTCTTTAGTTGCACCTTATTTTTCATCTGAAGATAAATTATCAGTGCCTAAAATTAAATTTATGAACAACAAATTGGTAAAGAATTTATAATTTCAAACCATATTTAACTTGGACACATTTGTCATTTTTGGATTTAATGGTAACTATAATTAATGAAAAGTAAAAATTGCTTTCCCTAGGAATTCTTCAGTTTAGGAACACAACTGAAAAGCAAATGGTAAAATAAAGTGGGTTTTTTATATACTGTATATAAACAAAGCACATTTCCAAATGTCTTCATTACTGGCAAGGATTTTACAGTAGTTTTTAAAATGTTGACTACAAGAAAAATATGTTCAACAATTCATCTTTTCTATTTAATACTTACGTCTTAAAACTGTGGGTTTAGAATTAGAGGCATATGAAGAATCCAACACTTTAATCAAAAGAACAAAAAGAACATTATAATGATGCCACATGTGCTCTACTCCTTTCATGCATGCATGCATCAATACAATGCACCTAGAAAAAGAGCTGAGCCAGGTCTTCAAGACCTTCCGAAAGGCCAATAGGTAGGGACCATCCTAATCTGAGGAGGATGTTCCAGAGAACAGATGTTACAACAGAAAAGGACCATCTCCTGGACCTCAATAGCTGATATTACTTGGCTGACAATATCTGGAGCATACCCATCAGCCAGACCAAATTTGACAAGAAGAAACAACTGGGAGAAGACAGTCCCCCAGGTAACTTGGTTCCAAGCCATGAAGGTTTTAAATGTGAAAACATGCACCTTAAATTGTACCTGAATATCCATTAGTAGCCTATGCAGCCCATGAAGTAGAAGTGTTCACAAGTATAATGTAAACCTATTCAATTCCATTCCACACCAGCTGAAGCCTTGTGCTCTAGAAATAATCAGAATTAGTGTACAACCTGAAGTATGCAAAGGTTCTCTTACCAATGGCTGCTCTTCCAGCAAATGCTGTAGGTCCAAGAAGATCCTTAGATTGCATACTGGGTCTATCTGTAGAAGTGCCACCCTATCCAGGACCAAAGTTGGAAAAATCTTAATAACAATAGCACTTAGACTTATATATCACTTCATAGTGCTTTACAGCCCTCTCTAAGCACTTTACAGAGTCAGCATATTGCTCCCAACAATCTGGGTCCTCATGTTACCAACCTCAGAAGGATAGAAGGTTGAATCAAACTTGAGCCTGGTGAGATTTGATCTGCCAAATTGCAGTCAGCTGGCATTCAGAAGAAGTAGCCTTCTCACCACTGTGCCCCAGTGGCACATTAATATGAAAGTCTCAAACACCCAAAGCTACTCAGCTTGGGCTAAGCCAAAGCCTCTTTGACCTCCAGTCACTGTGATAAGGCACCTACAACATCTTTCAGACAGGCAGGGTAGAGATTTAAAAAGCATCATATTGATAATGTCTCATCCCAAACTGTCATATCACCTCACTCAGATGCCTTGTGTAGAGTTAAATAAGAAGGAGAAAGAACTGGGCCCTGCAGCACTCCACAAAGCAGGGCCAATTGATTGGACCTCTTTCATCCTGTCAACACTGATTTGAACCAACCATGAAGGAAAACCAGCACAACACAATGCCACTCATCCCCAAATTCCCAAAGTCAGTTTCAGAAAGACACCTTGGTTGATGGCCACTGAGAGATCAAAAAGAATAAGAATGGACCAGTGGTGGGATTCAAATATTGTTGCCACCGGTTCAGTGGGTATGGCTTGGTGGGCGTGCTTTGTGCACATGTACACACTTTGTGTGCACACGTGCACTAAACACACACTTTGCGCAGGTGCAGAAGCATTCTACTCACCTCCTGCAAGCCTGCATGATCCCGGTTACTTCATCAGCTGCCACGCAGCGCTATTCTGTGCCGCACAAAGCGGCTGTGCTTCAAATTCAGCAGATAAAAGTCAGTATGGGAGCCCAGGCAGGTGGGTGGGCCCAACAGCAGTGCAGCAGAGAGAACTGGTTCGGTCTCCGCTGCTCATCGCTCCTACCAGCTCATCAGAACCAGGAAGAACCCGTCAAATGCCACCACTGGGATGGACGCACTATCCCCATCTTGCTGCTGCAGAGGTCATCCAACAGCACAATCAATATTGTTTCAATGCCACATCCTGATCTAACTTTTTAAGTTTTTTTTTTTTTAAGTTCCTTAGACATTTTATGTACTTTACAAATCAGTTGTCTGAAAAAAAAATATTAAAAAATTGAGCGGCATGCATTTTTTCAAAACTATTCTTGATTACCCTGTGTTGGATGGAGCTGATGCCACTATCAATCAAGCATCTTTTTTGTTTCAGTTCATTAATATTTTTAGTAAGTATTTTAAGATTTTATTAGGAAGC
Organism: Hydrophis major; assembly: GCA_033807585.1. NCBI lineage: Eukaryota > Metazoa > Chordata > Lepidosauria > Squamata > Elapidae > Hydrophis > Hydrophis major. Next base: position 89,420,046 of record CM066329.1, read on the forward strand.
ATCTGCCTGTCTGACAAACAGGTTGTGATAGATGAAGACATATGGCAATTACCACAAAAACCTCAGTCTGAGGTTTATAATAATTTTTCAGAATGTGTATATGTCATTGAACATATCGCAACCTACACTGTGCCATAAAAATTGCCTTAAAATAAAAGACGTTACAGAAATGTAATTGTAAAAATATAATCCCGTACATTACTGGACAGCCATTTGTCAGAAATGGTATTTCTGTTTGAACAGGGTGTTGTACTAGATGACCTCCAAGGTCCCTTCCAGCTCTGTTATTTTGTTATTCTGTTAAATGAAAATTGAGGCTAAGGATAAAATGTAACAGAAAATGCAACACTGAAGAAAAACAGTGGGTTACAATCTACTTGGTGTTTAGTGGCAATATGAATTTCCTGCACTTACTGTAAATCAAAATTGAACAAATGTTAAGTACTTACATTTTTTTAAAAAAAATCAATTATATTTAATTTAACATCTTTCCTAAAAAGAAAAGCCTTCACCAACTTAGGGGTTCCGTGTAAGCCTTACTGGTGGAATATAACTTTTTTTTTTTTTTTGAGAATGTTCGGAGTTTGAAATTCACAGCCATATTTTTCTTGTTGTTGCTTTTTAGCCCCAAGGTCATTGCCACCCTCTTTTGTCACTGAATTAAAAAGATAAAAAGAAAAGAAGCTTGGTCTGTAAACACAGCTGTGTGGCAGGTGGCAGTTATAATTGAAGTCATGTTCATTGTAGCAAAACCCCAGTTAATCCATAGCTTGTTGTGACTCTGCATTCTTTCCTATGGAACCCATCTCCTAAAATTACTGCAGTAGCATAGCTTTAGCCAATAATGGGGAAGTCATTTTCCAGGGATTTTCATGGGAAAAGGCAATAGAAAACTGTCATAATGAACTCAGGATCAAGGTATATGCCCTTGCCACTGCAAAGGGAGAACTGAGAGTACAGGCATAATGCAAGATGGTTAGTAAGCTGTACTCTCATCTCTTATAAGAGTGCTAATCCTTTGTTTGGGCTTCCTGCCTAAGCAGATCCAATCTGAGGAGGCAAACAAAGATCTCATTTTATGTCAACAAGCACATACAATTCCCCTGGTGTTATCTTCAAATACTGTAATGTGCTCCTGCTTTGAATTTCCAACCAAGCTTCTCCTCTCTGACAATGCCAATAATTGTTCAGATAGCTGCCCTGAGGAGGCCAAGAGAAGAGTAGATAGAATAATAATTGAAGAGTCCTAATGGGTAAGTACTTGCAGTAGCAGCAATAGAAACATAGCCATAATCATTCATACATCTTTTATAAGAAAAATAGTCAGAAGTACAAACCAATACCTATCCTTTGCAAAAATAGATGGAATAAATCAGGTCTGTCAAACTCCCAGCCCAATGTCACGTGCTGGACACGCCCACACTTGGTTTAGCGAAGGGGGGGAAGTTCTGATACATCATGTGATGATGCCATGATAACATGAGTTTGACACCCCTGGAATAAATTTAAAAAAACAAACAACAACTACCAATTTCAAGAAACTTGAAAGTTGCACGGGTTTGCCCTATAAGCCATAAGCTATTCCGGTAAGTCTGGGGACTCTTAAATGAGTGTGCATTTATTTTTTAGGATCATTCTGATGTTTCACCAATATAGGACACAATAAAGTAAGGGCATGTGAAGCTTTGTGCCTCAGTGAAGCATTTGTTTGTTTAAAAAACTTTTATATAAGCACCCATTTTGTCTATGGAGATTCTCAGTCATGGTTGCCACAAAGGTACCTTTTCAAGAGGCAACTAAAATACAGAGACAGCTAAAATACAGCCACCAGCCTATTGTAGCCCTCACCTCATTGTGGAGGAACAGGAGATAAGGAGCATTTTGAGGGCTGTGGACCCTAGAAAGGTTGCTGGTTCTGATGGTATCTCTGGCCCAAGTGCTTAAAGACTGTGCTGATCAGTTGGCTGGAGTCTTTACCAGGCTCTTCAATTGGTCTTTATCCCAGTCTACTATTCCATCTTGTTTGAAGACTTCCACCATTGTTCCACTGCAAAAGAAGTTCCCTGTCAATAACCTCAATGATTACAGGCCAGTGGCAGTAACTTCTCTCATCATGAAGTGCTTTGAGAAATTCATCTGCCGATACATCATTTATGGTCTTTCGCATATATTTGATAAACACAGTTTGCATACAGAACAAATAGATTTACAGAGAATGCTATAGCCATGACTCTTCACACTGCTCTGACTCATTTGGAACAGTGGGGCGGGGGGGGGTGTTATGTGAGGATGTTTTTGTAGATTTTAGCTCTGCATTTAACACAATAGTTCCACATAGACTAGTGTCTAAACTTACATACCTTGGACTTTCTTATTCAATCTGCCTTTGGATTATGTCTGGCCGGTCTCCGAGGATCAGATTAGGTAATGATATCTCTTCAGACCTTATTATTAACACTGGTACACCACAGGGTTGTGTGTTGAGTCCCTGACTCTATACTCTTTACGTGCATGATGCATTCCCACTCACGCCAGTAATACAGTGGTGAGACTAATCTCCAGGGGATGGGGTGAATCTGCTTATCAAGATGAGGTGGACCAGTTGCTTTCATAATGTGGAGACAATAACTTGGTCCTTAACACCAATAAGACCAAGGAGCTTATAGTGGACTATAGAAAGAATAGATCATACACCCAGCACTTTCTTATCAATGGAGACTGAGTGGAGCAAGTGGCCAATTTAAAGTTATCACAAAAGAGGACCTCACCTGGGACACTGACATTGCAAACTGGTCAAAAGGGCCTGGCAGAGATTATACTACATGAGAATCCTCAGGAAAAAAGCAACTGAATGAAAAACTTCTGGTGACCTTCTACCACTGCACCATAGAGAGTATTTTAACTTATTGCACCTGTGTATGGTTTGCCAATTGCACAGTAGCAGATAGGACAGCACTCCAGAAGGTTAAAATCATTGCCAGGTTGCCCTCTTCCCTCTTTGGAAGAGCTTTTTGACTCCCACTGCCTTAAGAAAGTTCAAAACTTTTTAAAGATCCATCTCATCCTGGGCACCCAAAGGCCAGATTTTTCAAAGCTTTACGAAAGGCCAGGAGGGTAGAAGTTCCTTAGGGCAGGGGCTGCCACAAAAATGGCAATATTTAGGGGAAGAGTCTAAAAGTATGCCCATCTTATTATGAGCCAGCAGTGTGTGGTGTCAGCCAAACAAGCCAGTGCTATCCTAAATTGCATTGACAGAGGTATACAATCAAGATCAAGTGAAGAGAAGGACCAGGGAGAGACATGATAGCAGTGTTCCAATATCTGAGGGGCTGCCACAGAGAGGAAGGGGTCAAGCTAATTTCCAATGCATCTGAAGGCTAGACAAGGAATGATGGATGAAAACCGATCAAGGAGAGTTTCAATCTAGAAATAAGGATAAATTTTCTGACAGTGAGAACAATCAACCAATGGAATAGCTTGCCTTTGGAAGTTATGGGAACTTCATAACTGGAGGCTTTCAAGAAGTGGCTGGACTGCCATTTGTCAGAAATGGTGTAGGGTCTCTGCTTGGGCAGAGGGTTGGACTAGATTATCTACAAGGTCCCTTTCAACTCTGTTAATCTGTTTCTATCTGACCTGGTAGGACAGGTAGCTAATTCTAGAGGCAGAATGGGATATTTAGGCATTGACCCTAGGAAAAAGTGGTCATGCAGATAGCATGCACTGTGCTATTTTGGGACTTTAAAGCTGATAACCAGCACCTGGAATTGCATCAGGAAAGAAACTGAAAGCCAACACAACAAAAGTGATACATGAGAAAACCTAATGGCTCCCTTTGGCAATATGGAAGTAATGTGCTTATTTTAATGCTTTAGTTTGAAGTGCTAGCAGGGAGCTTTCTGTTCTGGTTTCTCGTTGCTGGGAAAGGAGTGACTTCTACAGATGCCAGATGAATCTTTTTCTTCAGTGATGCAAGATCCCAAGAGTCTTCTCTCAATTAGATCAAAGCATGCCTTCAAAATTTTGCACAGCCTTATACCTGGTAGCTTAGCCTTTATGAATTAGAAACATAGAACTGTTTAAGAACAGTTTAGGGATACATCGTCATGGAGACAATCTACCTACATGGTTGCTAGGATCCAAGAACAACTTGATGGCACATAATCAATTACTCAATTAGCACACCAAAGTAATAACCGAGGACACCTGGATTGGAATCCACACTTAGCGCTGAAGGCCATACAACTCCTTTCCCCTAGTAATTTTAATTTATTTTTAAAATATCAATATCATTTTACAAATCTATGGCTCATTTCAATTCTATTTCTGAAAGAGATTTCCTCATTATCCAGCATGAACAACAAGTAGGTTTCTCAAAATCAGCTGCAAAGATCAAAACCTATTTCCTCTCAACCAGAGTTCTGCCATATAACCATCTCATGTCTTTATTCTCCTCCCTCTATGTGTGTCTGTGTAAATCCTATCCATCTACTCTACAGAACAGAAGGTAAAGCACCTCTTTTTTTCCCTCCATCTGTAGGCTGAATCCCAGAGTTGACACTGTGAAGTCCAATTTTCAGTCCTTTGTTTGCTTAATCTAATTGAGAGAATCTTGACAAACTAAACTACAACTTTCTAACCCATGGGTGTCAAACTCGCTGCCTCATGTTGCTGTCACATGACATTTTGTGACATTTTCCCTATTCCCAGAGCTGGGGTGGGTGTGGCCCAGTGGTGGGATTCAAATTTTTTTACTACCGGTTCTGTGGGTGTGGCTTGGTGGGCTTGGCAGGGGAAGGATACTGTAAAATCCCCATTCCCTCCCCACTCCACCCCACTAACCTGCTTTCCAGCTGCGTTCTCCTGTATAGAGCAACAAAAGAAGATCCAGCCAATCAACAGACACTTTGGAGGCAGAGAATAGATGGGGGCGGGGCCAGTCAGAGGTGGTATTCTGAACTACTCAAAATTTCTTCTACTGGTTCTCCAAACTAGTCAAAATTTTGGCTACCAGTTCTCCAGAACTGGTCAGAACCTGTTGAATACCACCTCTGGTATGGCCTACACATGATGCATTCAGCCCAGTTTGACACCCTTGTTCTCAATGGTGGGATTCAAATAATTTAACAACCGGTTTGTACCCTAATGATTTCTTCCAACAACCAATTTACCAAACTGCTCATAAAGTTAACAACCAGTTCTCCCGAAGTGGTGCGAGCTGGATGAGTCCCCAACTGCCTGTCCTAACCTATTACATACAATATATTCTGAGGAATTTTACATGTAATTACCCTGAATCTCTTTCTTCTTTCCCCATTTAGCTCAGGACTGCACAATCTCTTTATCTACAGCTCTCTCGGGGAAAGCTCCTGTGTTACCAAAACTCTCTCCCACTGTTCCTGCAGGTTCTCATTCCATCATCAGATCTGGACTTTTTCTTCTATTAAATTTCCACATAGCAATGCTGGGGGCAAAAAAAATTCCTGGAAATCTGGTAGGAGTAAGTATTATGTATGCTTAGGTCCAGACATCATCTGTTTTATGATGGAGTGCATTCCTACATCTTCTGTTAAGTTCTGCGCATGGGTGCAAGGAGCGGAGACGAGGCAGTGAACAGTGAACTTCAACTCTTTATTAAGCCAACTGAACAGAGCTATCATCTAGGGCAGCAGCAGCCCTTTTATAGGGTTGGCTGCTGTCCTATTAGCCAATGAAAACATGGAAGTGTTAAACCCTTGAATCAATGAGAGTTGGCCCGTTAAAAGCCAATCAGATTTCCCAGAAAGGACCAATCCGATGTTGCTATTATCGGCCAATCAGAAGTGCAGGATTAGAACCCTGCTTTTTATTTAAGGTTGTTAAAACTTTATTAAACGCCTTGATTAGTTCATAACACCCCTCCCCCCTAGGTTCCGTTTGAGGGGTGCGGTAACATAATCGCATAGATATGCAGGTCGTTTCAATTGTCTATTAGATTTGCACTGTCCCACCAGTTCCTGTCTGTAATCCAGTTCCGGTGGAACGTTTTTTTATTTATCTGGTACAGGCAGTTCCGCATCCCCACAGGACGACTCGGCGCCGCTAATTCTGTCATCGTTGTCCTCCGGTTCCTGCGGGCTCGCCTCTGTTGAGGTATTTCTCTGTGGCGAGGCATACCCCCTTCCTGATTCTTCTTCATGGAATGCGCCTGGCTGTTGACTTTCTTCGATTTCGTCATCCAGCATCTCGAATTCGGTTCCCTCGACATCCCTCCACCTTCAGTTTGAGGGTCACAGGAGTTGTGGGAACTGGGTTGCAACCCAGAGCAAAGCTGATCTATATGGCATTTCCATATTTTCCCATCCATTGTTTGTATGCGGTACGATCTGGGCCCGGTGGCTTGGGTTATGGTTACTTTGACCCACAACGGTTCGCCGGAAAGATTTTTAGCGAAGACTAAGTCGCCTTCCTTGAATTCGCAGCACTTTCCGCTAGATCCACAGGGTTTCTCTGGCGCGTAGGCCGGGTGGAGACAGTCGAGGTGGGAGCGAAGCCTGCATCCCATCAACAGTTCAGCTGGTGTTTTGTTGGTTATGCTGTGCGGGGTGATATGTCGGAGTAGGAGTATTCTGTTCAGTTTGTCGTCAATATCCCCATGGTCCATCTTGTGGAGAGTTTTTTTAAGAAATTTGACCATGTGCTTGGCCCTTCCATTGGCCGCAGGGTGCGCCGGCGAGGTTAGCGCATGGCGGATGCCCCGGTCCGCTAAGTATTGTTCAAACACCAGGGCAGTGAACTGGGGTCCGTTATTGGAGACTAAAACGTCTGGCAGTCCATGTGTTGCGAATAGTTTATTTAATTTGTGGATGACTGATTCCATTGTAGTAGTCTTCATCTTGTGGATTTCGAGCCAGTTGGAATAGGCATCCACTGTTAGGAGGAACCTATGTCCCTTAGTAGGTCCCGCAAAGTCAATGTGGATGCGGGACCACAGCCCCCAGGGAGTTTCCCACTCCATTGGAATCGCTCTAGTTGGGGCACTGCTGACTTCTTGGCATTTTAGACAAGTCTTCACCCAGGCTTCGAACTGCTTATCGATTCCCAGCCACCACTCGTAGCTTCGTGCGAGTGCTTTCATACGCACGATGCTGGGGTGACCGTCATGCAATGCTTTCAAAACTGTTCGTTGTAACCGCTCTGGGACGACGACTCTGTCTCCCCATAGGATGCAGCCCTTCTGCGAGAAAAGCTCTGTTTGCCGGTTTCTGAAAGGGGTGAAGTCGTCAGGGGTTTGGTCTGCTGGCCATCCTCGTTCGACCCAGCTGAGAACTCACGCCAGGACAGGATCTCATTTCATTTTGATAGCGATGTCTCTGGCTGTTAGTGGCAGTGAATGTAGGGTTTCAATCTGGAGTGTCGTGAGGGTTGGAGCTGGGTCGTCGATGGTTTCCAGAAATGGGGCACAGCTCAATGCGTCAGTGTGGGGAATGGCTTTCCCCGGGTGATGTTGCAATTTATAATTGTACGCAGCTAAGAACTCCGACCAACGAGTCATTCTGGGTGACAATATATAAGGGGGTTGGCTTGTCTCCCGCAATAATCCCCAGCAAGGGCTTGTGATCGGTAATTATCGTGAAGGCTCGTCCATACACATATTCATGAAACCGTTTCACAGCAGATACAACAGCAAGAGCCTCTTTGTCAATTTGGCTATAGTTGCGTTCAGCCCTTGATAAGGTCCTTGAAAAATAAGCAATAGGGGCCTCACTACCGTTTGGTAACACATGGCTTAAAATGGCTCCTACTCCAAACGGTGACGCATCACACATAATGGTTACAGGCAAAGTCTTGTTATACTGCATTAAAACAGCATCGGAGGTTAGTAAGTTTTTCACTTGTTGGAAAGCGTGCTCCTCTCGGTGTCCCCAGACCCAGGTGGCTTTTTTGTCAAGCAGTCTATGTAGGGGCTCAGCTATGGTCACCTTCTGGGGCAAGAAGATGTTGTAAAAGTTAATGAGCCCCAGGAAAGCTTGGAGGTCTGTTCTATTCTTAGGCCTTGGTGCATTCTTGATCACTCTTAGTTTGCCCTCAGTGGGGTGAATTCCTTGCTTATCGAGGTGGTACCCCAGGAACTCTATTTTCTCTGTACACAGTTGACATTTATTTTTTTTAACCTTTAGGCCGGAGTCTTTAAATTTGTGGAGGACCATTCTAAGACACTTCTCTAGTACTTCTCTATTAGGGGCCACAATTAAAATGTCATCAAAATATGGTACAACTCGCTTGATCCCTTGTAAAAGTCTCTCCATCAGACTTTGGAAAATCTCTGTGACTACGCTCACTCCGAATTGGAGTCGGTTGCATTTAAAAGTGCCTCGGTGCGTAACAATAGTCTGCACTTCCACGGTTTTTTTATCTACGGGTAGCTGTTGGTACGCCTGCGCTAAATCCAATTTAGCGAAGATTTTTCCGCCCCCCAGGGAATGGAGAAGGTGTTAAACCATTGGCATTGGTAAGCGTTCTGTTGTAGGACATGATTGAGGGTGGCCCGGTAGTCCCCGCAAATTCTTTACAATCCATCTGGTTTGATGGGTGTTACGATTGGGGTTTCCCAACGTGCGTGGTCAGTTGGTTCTAAAACACCCTGGGCTATTAATTTATCAAGCTGCTCATCGATCTTTGGTTTTTGAGCAAAAGACACCCGACGAGGCTTAAGGCGGATGGGGGCTACTTCAGGGTTAAGGTTAAATGATATTGGGGTCCCCTTGTACTTGCCTAGTTTGTCTGCAAAGACATCCTGGAATTCTTGGATGAGGGCCTCCTCCCAGTTGTCGCTTCTGGTTTGGTGAATGCCGGCTACCTCAATCCCAAGTGGGGTGAACCATTGCAGGCCTAATAAACTAGGCCGGTCACGATCAACGATGGTCAGCGGTAGTGACGCAGTACAATTTTTGATTGATACTTGGACTTGGCTGGAGCCAACGACCGGAATTCGGTTCCCCTGGTAATCTTTGAGTATAATTCTTTGGGCTCTGAGGTCTTGACACCGAATGGCAGGGATTAACTGTTTGAGGGTCTTCCAGAAACCATCAAGAGGGTTGACCCTGAGTCAACTTCCATCACGCAAGGTTGGTTCTCGATGGCGACCCTCACTCGAATCTTCTTTGCATCTAACGATGAAGCGTGACCAATGGTAATAGTTTGGTGTCCTCTTCCCATCTCGTTGAAGTGGCAAGTGTTTTATTTCTGTAGGAGTGGTTGTTCCATTGGTGGTTCAAGTTTTCCCGACTCACAGGATGATTCCCTGTGGTCTGGCGGTAGTTGTTTCCTCTCCGAATTGGGCTGGATCCTCGCTTGCTTCTACAGACCTTCCTGATGTGGCCTCTTTTCCCACAGGAATGGCAGAGCGTGTCAAGGAATTTGCAATCTGATCGCGGATGGTTTGCCCCACAACCCACGCATTGGTGCGGTAGTCTTTGATTCCGTGGGTTGCGTTGGTCGCGTTTGGACCAGAGCCGGTTGACCTCCTTCTCATCACTTTCTGATGGAGATTCGAGGTCCTCGTGGTGGGTCACTGTTGTGTGCCTCTCTAGGGGAGGGGAGGTATCATTGGCGAGTTGACGGAGCGGTGCGTTGGTGTGGCGCATTCAGGCAGCCAACTTCCTGGTTGCTTCTGCTGCAGTAGCATCTTTGATGACATCGGCAAGATCGATGTCCCCTTTGGCCATGATTTCGCCCTGTGCCGTGTGGTCATCTAATCCCAGAACTATTCGGTCTCTCAGAGCTTCTTCGAGGTCTGCAAACCCACAGAGGCCTCCCAGGTTCCGGAGGTCTGCAATGAAATCTGCGACGCTCTCTCCTTTCCATTGGTCCCTCTGATAAAACTCATGTCTTCGGACAAGCGTTGGGACAGCGGGTGTATAATGGGCCCATAGAAGGGGCGCGAGGATGTCCCAGTCCATGGATTTCACCTCATCTGGTTTCGCTAGTGCCTTGGCCATCTTAAAGATGGCAGGCCCGCAATGGGTCAGGAACACTGCTCGCTTTTTCCCCGTAGATGCGTCTTTCAAGTTGTTGGTCTCCAGAAACATCTGGAACCGGTCCATGTACGAGTCCCAGTCTTCTTGTGCCAGGTCAAATGGAGCAGGTGGTATGGCGCCGCCAGACATGGTTTCCGTTGTCGATGCGCCTTCAGCCATGTGCTCTGTTTGGTGCTCTGTAACTGTTCAGTCAGCTCTGATGTCTCCCATCCCATCCTCGTCGCCAGTGTTAAGTTCTGCACATGGGTGCAAGGAGCGGAGACGAGGCAGTGAACAGTGAACTTCAACTCTTTATTAAGCATACTGAACAGAGCAATCACCTAGGGCAGCAGCAGCCCTTTTATAGGGTTGGCTGCTGTCCTATTAGCCAATGAAAACATGGAAGTGTTAAACCCTTGAACCAATGAGAGTTGGCCTGTTAACAGCCAATCAGATTTCCCAGAAAGGACCAATCCGATGTCGCTATATCGGCCAATCAGAAGTGCAGGATTAGAACCTTGCTTTTTACTTAAGGTTGTTAAAACTTTATGAAACGTCTTTATTAGTTCATAACATCTTCCCCTGTCTGCCATTAGGGAGAACTTTTCAAAGGTTATTTCAAGATTTAGAAATCCCTTTCAAAAATGATTAAATATTTCCTTTAGAAGATGCTATGACGTTTTCATTCTAGGAAAGCCTTTGGATATGATGGGTTTGTTTTATTGGATTAACTAAACATTCAAATGTAATATCATTACCTCTATGCTCCATATTATCTTTGGCTCATTTTTGTCTGTGTGTTAATACATGAGTTTTCATCTTGTTAGATTATGATTTTATCTCTGATGCTTGTCACAATGGGCTTATCTAAAGAAAGGCAGAATATAAATATTTTCCATGACTAACTACATCCCCTGTGAGCAAGAAGAACTCTTTTCCAAAACAGTCAATTATACAATCCTTGTTTAATAGTGGCAATGATATTTTTTTTTATTTTCCTCTGTAATTAGTATTTGACCCAATGCAGTTTTTTCTCATCTGCAAAGATTTTTCAGATTTTTTTTTCATTGAACAAATAAATATGATAGTAATAAATTGTGAAAGCAATACCCTCTAACACAAGTCTGTCAAATTGGCCAGCGAGCCAGATACGTCGTACATAGGCCACACCCACCCCAGCTCCACAAAGGCAAGGCACATTTCGATATGTCATGATCTGGCCCGTGATGTGATTGAGTTTGACACCCATGGGGTGACAGGGGTGTCAAACTCACATTGTCATGGCAGTGTCACATGATGTATCATGACTTTCTCTTCTTTGCTAAACCTGGCATGGGTGTGGCCAACATGTGACGCACCCTGCTCTAACACATTTGTTGTATCACTCACAGACTTTTAACTTTCTTTTTCATTCAATGTTTTTGACAATATATACACTCCTACAATTTTCTTGCTTTTACTCTAATCATGATGGTTGCCTTAAGTACTAGTAGAATCAATTTTGTTCTCAGGGAAGATGCTTGTCAATGATCATCTTTGTCAGACTCCAGAATTTCAAAGTTGAATTCTTTTGTAATCAGCAAATTTGAAATGGTTGGACAACTGTAAAACTCTACGAACTGAGCAACTCTCACTGCACTTTGCAACCATAGTAAAGATATACACACACAAATACACACACAGTGTTGTTCTACTCTAAATCTCACTACAATAACTTTTCAAAAATATTGGAATACAAGAAATGCCAAATTTCATCTGGGAATAGAAAAGAAATTGCTGCTGAGGAAGGCTAGAAGACATTAGTATCAAAGAAGTACATTCAGGAATGTTTGACGACACCCATGTGTGTAAAATTCTGGAAAACCAAAGAAAAGTTATGGAGACTACTGAAGAGAAAATATTAATAATCAGTGAAAAAATAAAAATAATAACAAAGTGGTTGGTCGATGGGAATAGATTGAGAGAGGTTACCATCAAGAAAAGAATTTTTCAAGGAGCCTCGCTATTACCCCTACTGTTTGTCATTACACTGATTTCTCTGTCAACAATACTGAATAACTCATGCCGTGGCTGTCAAACATCAAAAACATCCACCATAGCCAAATTTCTTTACCTGGGAGATCTGAGGCTATATGGAAAAATACCATCATAAATAGAATTGCTGTTCAGCATTGTCCAAATATAGAATCAAGATATTGCAATGGAACAAATGTGATGTTTATACCATCAATGTGGAAAGTGGTGAAAACTGGAGGATTCAAGATGCCTTATAGAAATAATATCAAGAGTCTCGATGAAGAAGCTCACTACAAAAACCTAGGCATCTTTTAGGCTGACAACATCAAGCACACTGAAGTCAAGGAGAGGATTAGTGGTGAATACACTATGAGAGTGAAGATGACCTTAAAGTCCAAAGTCAGTGGAGGGAATACCATCAAAATAATTAACATATGGGCAACTCTAGATATTAGATATATTTCTGGAATGCTGGACTGGATTCAAGTAGAAATAAAACTCCTGGATAGGTAGATAGGAAAAATAATGTCAGTGAATCATGTCCTTCGTCCATACAGCAATATTGATACATTCCACTTATCCAGAATCATATGTAGTCATGGATGTTGCAAGTACATCAGACATGTAGAAAGTTAGCACCTGCCCCTCTCCTAGAAGAATGAAATATTTTGAGAAATATTAAAAAGGCAGAATATTATATTTCCCTAGATAAGAAATGAAGAAACATGCTCTTGGAAAACAGCCCCCACCTTCCTTAACAGCTCTCAGCAAATATCAGCACTTAAGAGAGAAAGAGATAGCTGGTTCTATTCATAGGCAAATACCCTCACCCAAGATCCAACAAAGGTAGGATTAGCCCTCAGCCACAATAGGAATTGTCCAAAGCCCCTTCATTGCATCACCCCCAGCAGTTCAAACTTCAACCAAATTTAGCTCAGACAAACTCCTAGGATTTATATATGGCCCCATGGGAGTATGACAACAGCCAATAGAAAACATGTTCAGGACCAGGAAGTTCAAGTGCGAAGCCCAAGATAAGGTATAAATACCCCCAACTCTCAATTCCATGTGGTCAGCTGCACCAGAATTACAAACACGTGGTTCTGTTCATCAATAAATGGACCCTCTTTCCAATCAGCCTCTTGTCTCCATTTTATCACCAGTACCTTTCTCTTGGCTTGGCAGGAGAACCAGATGGATATTTCTTTCAACAGACAGATGAAGAAGAAAAATGGACATTGGGAAGGTATATGAAGGAAAGTGAAGAAGATGCATTAAAGCTAGTGCGTGATGAAGGCTTCCTGAATAGTGAAGAAAAAAAATGAGCCCGCAAGAATATGAAGAATAGAAAAGAGACATGTATTATATGGCCAACACACACACACACACAAACACACACACACACACAAAAAAAACCCAAGCAGGTAACAGCAAGACCTACCAATAGCTAATTGCAGAAAAGTGAAAGAAAGTGGCAGGGTGGTTAATTCTATGTTTTAAGATTTAAGAACAAGACATGAAAAGCCAGAATTGAAAAGACAACAAAAGACAGCAAGTGAAGCCTCTGAAAAGAAGCTGAAGGAACAGTGGACCTACTAATTAGCTGCTCCAAGAGGATCACACAGACTGACTACAAACAACTACAGACACAGTAGCAACCATGGTGCATTGGAATATCTGCAAGAAATACCATTGGCCTGCAAGCAAAAACTGGTAGGACCACCAAATAGACACTGACAAAGCTAAATTGCTCTAGGATATTAGAATTTAAATGGACAAGCACTTGCCACACAGCATCTCAAGCTTAAAAGTTGTTGATTAAAAAGATGAAAAAAAAAATCTAGGTAGTAGATTTTGCCATATCTGGAGACAGCACATCAAATGTATCAAATGAGGTTATTAAGGAACTATATCTGCCAATGCCAGGTACTTGGGAAAGACTTCACAGATGAGTAAAAATGCCAAATGAAGATGACTATGTGACTAATCATAATAATGAGAGTTAGAGAAAGAGGTGAGTGAAAATGAATGAATGAGAGAGGGCTGGCAATGGAAGATTGGTCTACTCTAGAGCTGTGGTGACACAATAGTTAGAATGAAGTTCTGCAGGCTATTTTTGCTGACTCCCAGCTGCTTGCAATTTGACAGTTCAAATCTCACCAGGCTCAAGGTTGATTCAGCCTTCCATCCTTCCGAGGTCCGTAAAATGAGGACCCAGATTGGTGGGGGGCAATATGTTGATGCTGTAAACAGCTTAGAGAGGGCTGTAAAGCACTGTGCTATTAAGTGCTATTGCTACTCAGAAGGCACTCAGAAGGCAGTCAACAAGGTTTGTGCTTCCCCCTGTGGGAACAACCATCCAATCCTGTGGAGACCACAGCCCAGACTGAATACCAATTTAATCCTGTCATCAATTCTCTTCAAACTAAACTGAAATTTGTCTTAAGAAACTGTCAAGAGCATTCAGTCTTTTTCTTTGGCTGCAGTGCAGAATTGGCCAGCATCTTCTTTAAAGCTGACTCTAAACCAAATTGCATACCAGGAATAAGGCGTCTCTTTTCCCGTACCTCTTTTAATCATTTAGCTTTGAATACATTCTTCCTTTTATTGCCTTTGTCACCCACTTCATAATTAGTAATTCAAAGCATGCATATATTATCCATTCATTCCATATGAAGTGATGAATATGCAGTCACAGAAACAGACACAATGACTCCCCACACGCACACAAATATACCGTGGTGGTGGTGGAGAGGAGAGGAAAGAGTGAGATAGATACAAATACAGTTTGCTTATAAAAGCAGCTGTTGTAAATTTCCTCATGAATATGAAAACGCTTGATACAGTGCTAGCATGATAGGTCAGCCTAGCCAATTTTACAAGATGTAATGGTTGTATTATTTTTGTTTCGGTGCTGAATAGATAAATAATGTATTGACGATTCCTCAAGAGAGGAATAAAGACTGGAAAAGCAACTACAGTGTGCCAGGTAAGGATGGTTAAAATTTTGCAATTGGATCTGGGGCATGTTGAATCAATCTCTCTCACACACCCTAAAACTCAAGACTGTAGTTCAGGGGATAAAATAAGGAAGAACCCCATTTAAACCACCTTGAGCATCCTGGGAAAATAAATGCAACGTATGAATGTTACTATCCAGATCCATGTTACTGGAAGGAATTTGAACAAGAAGATGGGTGATCTTTGATAGAACCTTCCATACTATTGACTTACAGAAAGCTGGAGTATCAATCAATCAATCAATAACTCCTCCATCCCCCCAAATTTAACAGTAGAGTTCTGACCAAGTTCTACTTCTAGGCATCTTAGATTATGTTCAATAAATATTGCTGGTAGAATTAACTTGGGAGAAACAGATGTATGATTTTCATTTCTGTAATTTCTCTCACAGGATAAGCTGAGAACATTATTATAATTGAATTTTTATTTTGAGGAAGAATACACTCATAAACCAACCTTGCACTGAAAAGAAACAAGCAAACAATAACACATACATAGTATAATTCAACTTACAAACTGGCCATAAGATTATGCCCTGGATGCAACTTTTATTAAGAAAAGAGAGGCAGTTGATCCCTCTCTAGTTTAGGTAATATAAAATGGGATTTATGCCTTTTCATTCCAATCTTGCCCTTGCATTTTGGTTTAATTCATCACAAATCAGCAAAGCAAAAAACTTTGATACATGTATTGCCTTACCAAATTGAACAGTTAGATGTAACAAAATATGTGCTGCTACCCAGACCCCCTCCTCACCCTGAAAAACCCCTTTTTCCCAAGGCGGTGGAGCAGCGGTCAGCAATGGCTGCCACAAAGAAGTCTGAAACCGGGTAAAATCGTGCTGGAGGAAGCAAGAAAAGTGAAAGTGCTGGGTGAGCCGGGTCAATCAACATCCTTTAAATTCGCTGGAACTGAGCTGTCTGAATTGCTGGAGGATACATTGTATCCCTAAGAAGATCGAAAGCGGTGGAGAAGCTGTTAAAGGGAACTTTTTTTTTTCTTCACTCTCCCACCCCATGAAAAAAGCAGAAGAAGATTTGAAATTTGTTTGGGCACTGAAGGTGAAATATTCTGAAAGTTGCTTGGACATTGGATTTAAAAATTTAAGAAATTGGAAAACCTTTATTAGAGGTATGGATTTCTGATCATTTAAAAATTGATGTTGCAAGTGGGAAGGGAGCGGAAAAATATTGGAGCAGAAGTGGAAAAAGGAGGAGATTGCCAAGAATACTAAAAAAAGAAATATGGTAATTGGACCTCTTTGATTAAACAGTAACCCCAGAAAGAGAAATAGAAGAAGGAAGAAAAGTATTAACTTTTGGAACTTTCTTTTTGAATTACTTTTGACTAAAAATACTTGGGTGGTTGTTTTGGGGAAAGTTTTTCTTTTCAGGATGCCATCGCTTCTGGATGAACTAAAGATTGAATATCAAAAATATAAAAAGGAAGAACAAGATGGAAAAGATACTTTGGGCACTTCATTTCAATTTTTAGAAATGGCGTTATGTACTTATGAAAAGTTGATTACGCAGCAGAATGAATGGGACAGAGAAGAAGAGTAACAAGAAGCCATCTTTGATGAACAATGTTTTTTTTCTGGGGAGGAGGAGAAAGAGGATAAGAAAAAGGGGATTTTAAGGTTTGAAAAAACAACCCAAAAAAAGAAAAATGAGAGGAAAGGTGGATGCAAGGTTAGAAAGCAAAGGAAAGGGAGTAAGAAAAGGGAAGAGGATAGACAAAGGGGTAAAAAGGGCAAGGAGAAGAATAAGCAAGAGAGAAAGGGGGGGGGAGGAGAAGCCTTAATGGTGGGAAGCAAGATCTAAAGAAAAAAAGTTTATTCAGAGACAATGGGTGAATTTAATTAAGGATAAAAGGGGGATTCTGGAAGGTATATAAGATTGTGTTTTTATATGTGTATTTAGAGTATAAAATTTATTGTGTAAATTTAGAATTTATTAAACAGAATCCCAAGACAAATTAAGTGTTATATGAAGTACTTTTAAGTTAGGGTAAAGGCGTCACTCCAAATAGTGTATAGGAGAAGTATAGTAAAAGAAAAAAGATGAATGGATAGTTGGAAATAGAACAGACAAAGAATGTTATTGAAAATGGTTATAAGCTGTTATGCTTTGATTATTTGTGCATTGTTTTTGTAAAATTAATAAAATTGGTTTATAAAAAAAAAGAAAAGAAAATGATAACAAAATATGGAAGGATATATAAAATGAATATGATGTTTGAATTTATGTCTGTGTGAAGAGTTTTAACCCAGGATCAGGCAGCCTTCAGAAAAGATGTTTTAGTTTATGTCTTGTGTATTGTGTTTGTAAAATTAATAAAATTTGTTTTAAAAAAAAATATGTGCTGCTTCCATTCTTACAGTGCAAATAGAAAGTACATAGAAGATTATGTAAAAGATCAATTCCTATTTATTGTGCAATGTTCATTTGCCACATTGGAAGAGATATGATGCAGAGTACAGGTAGCCCTTGACTTACAATAGTTTATTTAGTGACTGTTTGAAGTTACAATAGGGCTTTAAAAAAATTGACTTATGACTGTTTTTCACATAACCATTGCAGCATCCCCATGGTCAAATGATCAAAATTCAGATACTTGGAAACTTTCTCATATTTATGATGGTTGAAGTGTCTCGTTGTCATCTGATCACCTTTTGTGACCTTCTGACAAGCAAAATCAATGGGGAAGCCAGATTGGCTTAACAACCATGTTACTAATTTAACAATTGCAGTGATTCAATTAGCAACTGTGGAAAGAAAGGTTGTAAAACGGGGCAAAACTCAATGACTGTCTTGCTTAGGAAGAAAAACTTTGGGCTCAATTGTGGTCGTATGTCAAGGACTAATTGTATTTCAGAGTTTACCACTTACTTCAATAGAGAGAAACATATATATGTTATAAAGTGAAACAATCCTAGTGTGCAAGGAACAATTCTACGAGCTTCTTAATCCTTTCCTTTCCCTGGCATTGCATTGCATTGTGTTTTAGTTAATAACAGGATAATATGATAAATTTACCCTGAGAATGATGCCTACTTAAAATATGTAATTGGTTTATTGGTTGGTTTTAAATTAAAACTTGAGACCATCATTTGTTTTATTTCTCATTTCCTGCAGATTTTTAAAATGAATTAAGTGCAGCGAAACTGGTTAGCTCAGTTTACTTCAGATTGTCAACAATGAAAAGGGGGAAACACTCAGTAGCCCTGTTTAAATTAGGAAATTAACAAAACACACTGAAATTTATGGAGTAAATGTAGACAGAAATGAAAAGTACTTGTCAGGTGGTGCTCCATTCAAAATCCAAAAAAGACACTCTTAGACTCCATTAATATAGAGAAAAGAACTTTGAGAACTTCCGGTTTGCGTGGCTTCGGGGCAGCAGGAATTCGCGACAGCTCGCGATTCCTGCTGGCTAGCTGTCGAGGTACCCCCGATCCAGATGGGTCAGGGGGTTAAGGCTGCCCTGTAGGGACAGCTGAAGATAGAGGGGAGCCGGTTAGGGAGGTGGGGGCATCGCAGACCCCCCCCCTTCTCCGGAAAAACCCCTTTTTCCCAAGGCGGTGGAGCGGCGGTCAGCAATGGCCGCCACGAAGAAATCAGCAACCGGGTAAGAACTGTGCTGGAGGAAGTGTGAAAAGTGAAAGTTCTGTCTGAGCCGGGTCAAGTAACAACTTTTAAATCTCCTGGAATTGAGCTGCTTGTTGCTGGAGGATACATTGTATCCCTAAGAAGATCGAAAGCGGCGGAGAAGCTGTCAAAGGGAACTTTTTTTTTTTTATTTTTTTTTACTCTCCCATCCCACGGAAAAAGCAGAAATATTTGGATGTATTAGACACTGAAAATGGATTGCTTTGAAAATTAAGCTAAGAGACAAAGGGATTTTTGGACATTGAAAAATTTAAGAAATTGGAAAATCTCTGCTGGAGGTATGGATTTTTGATTATTTAAAATTGTTATTGCAAGTGGGAAGGGAGAAAGAAAAATTGGAGCAGAAACTGAAAAAGGAGGAGACTGTCTAGAACGTCTTGGTGGATCCCAAAAGAAGATATATGGTAATTGGACCTCTTTGATTAAAAATTAATTTAGAAAGAGAAAGAGAAGAAGGAAGAAAAGTATTAACTTTTGGAACTTTTTTCTTTTTTTCTTTTTTTAATTGCTTTTGATTGTCTTGGATTAAAAATACTTGTGGTTGTTTTGGAAAAAGTTTCCCTTTTCATAATGGAATTGTCTGTGGATGAACTAGAGATTGAATATCAAAAATATAAAAAAGAAGATACTTTGGGCGCTTTGTTCCAATTCTTAGAAATGGCGTTATGTTCCTTTGAAAAGTTGATTATGCAGCAGAAGGACTGGGACAAGGAAGAAGAGGAAGAAGAAGCCATCTTTGATGAACAATGGGTTCCTTCCGGAGAGGAGGAGAAAAAGGATAAGAAAAAGGGGTTTTTAAGAATTATAAAAACAACCAAAAGAGAGAAAAATGAGCGAAGAGATGGAGGCAAGGTTAGAAAGCAAAGGAAAAGGAGCAAGAAAAGCGAAGAGAAAAAGCAAAGGGGTAGAAAGGGCAAGGAGAAGAATAAGCAAGAGAGAAAAGGGGGGAGGAGAAGCCTTAATGGGGGGAAGCAAGATTTAAAGAAAAAAAGTTTATTTAGAGACAATGGGTGAATTTAATTTAGATTAAAAGAGGGATTCTGGAGGGTATTCAAGAGTGTGTTTTTATATGTATGTATATTTAGAATAAAAAATTTATTATGTAATTTTAGAATTTTTTAAACAGAATCCCAAGAAAGATTTATATGTAGTATTTTTAAGTTAGGTAATGAGTTATAGATGCAACTCCAACTGGTGTACAGGAGAAGTATAGTAAAAGAAAAAAGATGAATGGATGTTTGGAAATAGAACAGACAAAGAATGTTGTTGAAAATGGTAATAATGGAAGGATATATATGCTTTTTTTTTATTTTGTATATTGATAAAAGGCAAAAAAATTTTAATTAATAAATAATTTGGATGGAAAAGAGAAGTAGGGATAAGATATGAAGTTAATATTATATGAAATATTGATATTATAATCTGGAAATGTTATGTTTTATTGGTCTATCATTATTATTTTTTTTTAGAAAAGAATTTATAAGCTGTTATGCCTTGATTTTGTGTGTATTGTTTTTAGAAAACTGATAAAAATGGTTTTTATATATATAAAAAAGAAAATGATAATAAGATATAGAAGGAGACTTAGGTTGAATATGATGTTTGAATTTGTGTCTGTGTAAAGAGTTTTAACCCGGGAACAGACAACCTTCAGAAAAGATCTTGTAGTTTTGTCTATGTTTTGTGTGTGTATGTTTGTGTATTATGCTTATGATAAAACTAACAAAATTTGTTTTTTATTAAAAAAAAGGAAAAAAAGAATCAATAAAACCTTGGAGGAATGTTAGATGAGAGTAATTTAAACAAGCCAGAAAGAAAAGAATATGATGACTATAAAATGGATAAATATGGAAGAGAAATGAAATTGAATTGGAGTAAAGAGAAATAATGAGAAATTTGATGAAAGATATTTGCGTATCCATATGGGGATGGGATAAATTGGAATTATGTTGTATAAAAATATTGTTTTGTTTGACTTGTAAGGATTTACAATATTAAGAGGTTTTATGTGTTTATGTATTTAATGGTTAATGATGTGTTGTTTTATCTTTAAAATTAATAAAAATTTGTTTCAAAAAAAAAAAAATATAGAGAAAAGAACTTTTACTGGAAATCAAGTGGTAGCATCAAAGGAATTCTGAATCTGAGGATTTACATGTGAAAAACACATATACAAGTGATGGCAATGTTGCCACCCACAATAGTTCAAACTGTCCATCCAATTGAAGATATGTATAATGTCATGTGGGGCATCTTCATGTGGTAAAGCAGATATCTGGCTGTTGACCTTGGCCTATTTTGACAAAGACTCCCAGTAAGCAAGCAAATAAGCATAAACAATAAAGTTTTTTCCTCAAGTTATACAGTTCATTCTCCAACACCTTCAGCACATTTCCTACACCCACAAAGCCCAATACTTTCCCCTCCCCTTGTTACTATGGCAGCCGAAAGAAGCAAAGGAAAGGGAAGGAATCTTGAAGGCTGACAGTACCGGTTAACAAAAAATCCATATTAAAAGTGATACAGAAATAAAATTCCCAGCATTTTTCCTACCAATTTCATTTTCTAGTGCGGTGAGATTTTAAGGTATATTTAAAGGACCTTTCAGATAAATTCTTTTGAATGGAGTATGATGCCAGAAGGTAATTAATGATTTTTTTTGTGACTGTTCCATATTTTAGGATACTTCAAGTAACTTCAGTTAAAACTCAGAGAAAATCATTATGAAGAAAATTACCTATGAGGCTTTTTCAGCCAGGAAGTCTTTAGGAATGATAGGAGAAAATGAAAGCAAAGGCAAAAAAAACAAAAGTAGCTCAGTCTACCACCAAAGATAAAAGGAATTGGAACAGAAATGTAAAGAACATTCTCAGTTCTTTGATGCAGGTGGGCCTTATAGGTTTTCCTGGCAGTTTACTGTGTTTTAGAAATGCTAAATTAATTTTGCTAAAACTTAAAACCAATGGATTCCTGCCTCACTTTGGATTGACACTGTGGCTTGACTTGGACCATGCCTTGGAAACACTGAACTTTTCTTGCCTCATGAACTCTCTTATTTTGTGGTTTAAATTTGCCTGATGGATTTATTTTGATTGAGAAACTTTCAAGTGCCTTTTGGATTCTTTGGCCATTGCTCTGTGGACTAGCTTTGGTCTGTTCATGGCTGGATTTAATTGGGACACTTTCGGTGAAGCAAAATGCTGGGGAATATTAATCAACTCACTAAACCTCAGTTAAGTGTTTATTTATTTATTTTATTTTGTCAAGCAATTATAAGATAAAAGTTATAAATATAAATATAGTTATGAATACATGAAATACATATAAGAAATAGATAGATAGATAGATAGATAGATAGATAGATAGATAGATAGATATGTTTTCTTAAGTTTTCGCGGGTACTTACATGTCTGGCATTCAGCTTTGTTCGGGTATTTTCCCACGTCATAACAGTGGTGCTTTTAAAGTTGTAGCAACGTTTCAGCAGAATCTCATCTGCCATCATCAGGCTTCTGTATGGTGTTTGTCTGTGAGTTAGACTTTTTACAGTGGTTTCAGATTTAAATTTGGGGCAGCCTATTGCTGTGTCAGAATGGTTTTTTCTTCCTCCTGATTGGTTGAGAGTCTGTGTTTATTGGTCTTGGAGTTTGCTGTGTTCTGCTACTAATATCTTCTGTCTCTTTTTTTGGCTCTTTTTGTATCTTGATTGGCTGGCAACATTATGTTACTTTATTGGAGGCCTTTAGTGCAGCTTGGCTTCGGGTAAATGGACGGCTATCATTAGTTAGGAAGCTGGGTTTCATCTGGGTGCCTGGTTGGGGTGTGTTTGAGCTGGAGGTATCAGGGGGGATCTGTTTGTGCCCAGGTGTTTGCCTGGCTTGTGGTGTAGAGATTTGTTTGTTTGTGAGTGCAGGCTTCCAAATGATTGACAGCCTGGTGGAATCATCTCTTCTGTTCATGCTTTCTGGTCTTTTTTCAATCTCTATGGCTTCTCTGATGATTCTGTGGCTGGGATTTTCTATGGTGGCTAGGGTTTTGGTGCCATTGAAGTTGATGTTATGACCTGTGGCTTCCATGTGTTGGACGAGTGAGGAAGTGTGTTCCAGCTTTTTGACTGCATTTTTGTGTTCATCCAGGTGGGTGCTTATTCTTCTATTGGTCTGTCCAATGTATGTGGCCGGGCATGATGCACAGGGGACTTCATATATGCCTTGGTTTTCCAGGTCAATTTTGTCTTTGGGGTTCCTGAGGATGGCTGCTATTTTTCTGTCTGTTTTGAAGGCAGTCTTGATGTGGTGTCTGTATAGAATCTTACTAATTTTGTCTGTAGTGCCTCTTATGTAGAGCAGGACAGCTGTTCCATAGGTCTGTTCATCTTCTGGGTCTCTATTATGTCTCAGTGTGTTTTTGTGGATCAAGTTGGTGATTTTGCTTTTGTGGAAGCCATTGGCGGTCAATATTTTAGTCAGGGTGCATAGTTCAGTCTTAGTGTGTGTCTTGTCTGCCAGGCGTTTGGTTCTAGTAATTAGTGTTTTAGCCACGGAGTTTATCTGTGCTGGGTGGTGGTGGGATTGGGCGTTGAGGTAGCGGTTGGTGTGTGTTTTCTTCTGGTATATGGTGTGTCCTAGTGTGCCATCTGTAAAAGAGATAAAAGAGAAAAGAAAAAAGAAAAAAGAAAAAAAGATAAAAGAGACCCTCGAAATCATCAAAAATAAATACCAACCAGCTAAACACCTCATGGAACTAACAGAACACTGCTTAACCAACACATATTTCATATACAAAGGACAAAGATAGAAAAAAATTGAAGGAGCCCCCATGGGATCACCACTGTCACCTGTCATTGCAAACCTGTTCATGGAAGAATTCAAATCCAGAGCCCTGGCTAATGCCATATTCAAACCCAAACTATGGTTAAAATATATCGATGACACATTCGTGATTTGGCCCCATGGACAAGAAAACCTAAACAACTTCCTAACACACCTAAACACACCACCCAGCACAGATAAACTCCGTGGCTAAAACACTAATTACTAGAACCAAACGCCTGGCAGACAAGACACACATTAAGACTGAACTATGCACCCTGACTAAAATATTGACAGCCAACGGCTTCCACAAAAGCAAAATCACCAACTTGATCCACAAAAACACACTGAGACATAATAGAGACCCAGAAGATGAACAGACCTATGGAACAGCTGTCCTGCCCTACATAAGAGGCACTACAGACAAAATTAGTAAGATTCTATACAGACACCACATCAAGACTGCCTTCAAAACAGACAGAAAAATAGCAGCCATCCTCAGGAACCCCAAAGACAAAATTGACCTGGAAAACCAAGGCATATATGAAGTCCCCTGTGCATCATGCCCGGCCACATACATTGGACAGACCAATAGAAGAATAAGCACCCGCCTGGATGAACACAAAAATGCAGTCAAAAAGCTGGAACACACTTCCTCACTCGTGCAACACATGGAAGCCACAGGTCATAACATCAACTTCAATGGCACCAAAACCCTAGCCACCATAGAAAATCCCAGCCACAGAATCATCAGAGAAGCCATAGAGATTGAAAAAAGACCAGAAATCATGAACAGAAGAGATGATTCCACCAGGCTGTCAATCATTTGGAAGCCTGCACTCACAAACAAAAAAATCTCCACACCACAAGCCAGGCAGACACCTGGGCACAAACAGATCCCCCCTGATACCTCCAGCTCAAACACACCCCAACCAGGCACCCAGATGAAACCCAGCTTCCTAACTAATGATAGCCGTCCATTTACCCGAAGCCAAGCTGCACTAAAGGCCTCCAATAAAGTAACACAATGTTGCCAGCCAATCAAGATACAAAAAGAGCCCCCCCCCAAAAAAAAAAAACAGACAGAAGATATTAGTAGCAGAACACAGCAAACTCCAAGACCAATAAACACAGACCAAGACTCTCAACCAATCAGGAGGAAGAAAAAACCATTCTGACACAGCAATAGGCTGCCCCAAATTTAAATCTGAAACCACTGTAAAAGTCTGACTCACAGACAAACACCATACAGAAGCCTGATGATGGCAGATGAGATTCTGCTGAAACGTTGCTACAACTTTAAAAGCACCACGTGGGAAAATACCCGAACAAAGCTGAATGCCAGACATGTAAGTACCCGCGAAAACTTAAGAAAACATATATATATATATATATATATATATATATATATATATATATATATATACACACACACACACACATACATACACATATAGGATACATATAAGAAAAATAAAAAGAAACAATAGGGCAGGGACAGTAGGCATGTTGGTGCGCTTATGCACGACCCCCTACAGACCTCTTAGGAAAGCGGTGAGGTTAATAGTAGACAGTCTAAGGTTAAAGTTTTTGGGGTTTGGAGAAGAAACCACAGGTAGAGTCTTCCAGACATTGAGCACTCTGTTGCGAAAGTCATATTTCCTGCAATCAAGTTTGGTGTGGTTTACCTTGAGTCTGTATCTATTGTGTGCTCTTGTATTGTTATGGTTGAAGCTGAAGTATTCATTGATAGGTAGGACATTGCAATATATAATTTTATGTACTATACTTAGATCGGAACAAAGGCGGCGCAGTTCTAGGTTGTCTAGGTCTAGAATTTCAAGTCTGGTGGCATAAGGTATTCTGCAACGAGTAGAGGAGTGAAGAACTCTTCTTATGAAATATTTCTGGACTTTCTCAACTGTATTAATATCAGATACATAATGCAGGCTCCAGACTGATGAGCTGTATTCGAGTATTGGTCTAGCAAATATTTTGTATGCTCTATTAATTAGTGTGATATTACTGGAAAAAAAAGCTATGCGGGATTAGATTAACAACTCTTAATGCCTTTTTGGTTATGTAGTTACAGTGGGCTCTAGCACTTAGATCATTAGAGATGAGTACTCCAAGGTCCTTGACAGAATTTGGATCATTAACAAGGTCTTGATCATTCAGCTTGTATTTATTTTCTGATATTTTTTTTTGCCAATATGTAAGACAGAGCATTTATTTGTTGAGAGTGAGTGGGACAGCACAGTATTTTAGAATGTTTTCCTTTAGTTGGAAGGTTAACTCTACTTGATTACAGTCACTTCTTGATGATAGCAATCTAAACCATTTACAACTCTATATAGCTGAACAAATAAAGATGTGTGAACAGTATATAGCTTACCAATTTGGTACCTTTTCTGTGAATAATATACACAGGTTTGAGGGGAACAATACTAATGCATATAGTTTCTGTACATGCAATCCTCAGCTCCAAAAAATGTAATCTATGGCTTGTATTGTTATGAAAATGGGAGCTATGACTTGTATTATAAGGAAAATGAAATCAATGGCTCTCATTATTATGAATATGTGTGCAAGTTTGCTGCAATGCTATTATAGAAGTAAAGTATGAAGAAACTGAATGTACAGATAACGCAAGACTGATAAATATTAATTATCCATCACTAAATGTATCACCTCAATATGGAACATAGTAAGAATGTTTAACCAAGCCGTCTCCAATCTGGTTGCTTAACCTTCTGCCTTATTTACATACTGAATTGGCCTGCAATTCTCAGAATAAACCAGATGCCCATTTTAAGTAATGCAGTCCAGATGGCACTTTCAGGAAGGCGCTCTGTTTGAGAAAGACTGGATTGTCCCTATTATCACAACTACAGTATTATTTTATTCTGCCATCTAAGTATTAATGCATTTATAGTTTTGAATTCATAACTTCGGAATGCAGACATATGATGTGCCTAGATTTAAAATGAATAATTGTACATTTATTTCAACTGAAGATTGCTCATGTGTAACTATATTCCTATTTGTTGGGAGAGGGTATTATTTTTGCATATAAATTTTATTTACAGGGCTGAAGCTGTTGCATATATTCCTATCCTCCCTTTGATGCTGCCTTAAGTTATTAAAAACTCCTATTAGAATGGCAAAAAATTGTCTTTTGGGAAATATTGAATTAGAAATTCTGTTCCTTGTTTAAATTGTCATGGAGTGCGTCAGTTCTTATTTACAGCACATCAGTAATAGAGTTATATTAATTTAAGCAGCAAATAAAATTAGGCAATGAATTGAGTCTCTGAGTTTTTTTTCTAAAAAAAAAGTTATATGTAGGTTTTCACATTTAGGCTAATGAAAATAGATTTTAAATATATTTTTATTAGGCATTTACAAATTTCTGTTTAATCTCAACGTAACGTTCAATTTTTCATTGAAAGCCTTGTGTGTTTGAACAATATATCATTGCACATATAAAAAATAATTACAGGGATACGCATATTATTATTTAAAATAATATTTATATTCGATGTGTATAGGTGGCTTGGTGGCTAGTGGTGAAGGCAATCACTTCTCACTCAGAAAGTTGAGAGTTCAATCCTAGCTAGTAAAATATGTTTCTCTCCTATCTGCTGTGAACTTTATCTGGCATCAGGAAGGGTATCTGGCCAATAAATGCTCAGCTCCATCCAGGCATCCTGACTCTACTCTGAATTAAGGGATTGCAGGGTCATAAAAAGGGAGTTTTATATATGTTATATGTGTACATATTATTATAGTAATATTTTTATTGTTGAACTTAACTCCATCTGTTATGAACTAATAAAACACTTAAATAAAGTTTATCAAAAGCTTTAGAAAATAGCAGGGTTCTAGCCTTGCACTTCTGATTGGCCGAAAATAGCGATATCGGATTGGTCCGTTCAGGAGAATCTGATTGGCTGTTAACGAGCCACTCTCATTGGTTAAGTGGGTTAACACTCCATGTTTCCTATTGGTTACTAGAGCAGCAGCTTGCCTATAAAAGGGCTGCTGTTGCCCTAGGGTTTTGCTCTGTTCAGAATGTTTAATAAAGAGTTTGAAGTTCACTTTTCACTGTCTCGTCTCCGTTCTTGTGCCCATGTGCAGAACTTAACACTGGCGATGAGGGTGGGATGCGGAGACGTCAGAGCTGACTGAACACTACAGAGCACTAAACAGAGAACGTGGCTGAAGGCACATCAACGGCGGAAACCATGACCGGCGGCACCATACCACCCGCTCCATTCGACCCGGCACAAGAAGACTGGGATTCATACATGGACCAGTTCCAGATGTTTCTGGAGACCAACAACTTGAAGGATGCCACTGCCGTTTTTAAGATGGCTAAGGCACTGGCAAAACCAGCTGAGATGAAATCCATGGACAGGGACGTCCTCAAGCCCCTCCTATGGGCCCACTATGCACCTACCGTACCAATGCTTGTCCGAAGACATGAATTTTACCAGAGAGACCAGTGGAAAGGAGAAAGCGTTGCAGATTTCATCACGGATCTCCGGAACCTGGGAGGCCTCTGTGGGTTCGCCGACCTCGAAGAAGCTCTAAGAGACCGAATAGTTCTGGGTTTAGATGCACCGCACGTGCAAAGTAAGCTGATGGTGAAAGGCGACATCAGCCTTGCAGATACCATCACTGATGCTACTGCAGCAGAAGCAACCAGGAAGTCAGCTGCCCGAATGCACCGCACCAACACCTCACTCCGCCAACTCTCCAGCAAAACCTCACCTCACCAATTGGAGGACCAATTACCGCCAACCCACAGGAAGTCATCCTGTGAATCGGGAACATTCGAACCACCAATGGAACAACCACTCCTACAGAAATAAACCACTAGCCCATTCAACGAAATGAGAAGAGGCACACCAAACCATCACGATTGGTCAGGCCTCATCATTAGATCCGAGTGAAGGTCGTCATCGAAAACCAGCCCTGCGTGATGGAAGTCGATTCAGGATCATCCCTCTCAATGGTTTCCTGGAAGACCCTGAAACAATTAATCCCTGCCGTCTGGCGGCAAGACCTCAGAACCCAAAGAATCATACTCAAGGATTATCAGGGAAACTGAATTCCAGTCGTTGGATCCAGCCTAGTCCAGGTCTCATTCAAAAATCGTACTGCATCTTTATCATTGACCGTCGTCGACCATGATCGGCCTAGCTTGTTAGGCCTTCAATGGTTTGCTCCAATTGGGATTGAGGTAGCCAGCATTAACCAAACCAGCAGCGACGACTGGGAGGAAGCCCTCGTCCAGGAATTCCAGGACGTCTTTGCAGATAAACTAGGCGAGTACAAGGGGACCCTGATATCATTTAACCTTTACCCTGAAGTAACCCCCATCCGCCTTAAGCCTCATCGAGTCCCTTTTGCTCTTAAACCAAAGATTGATGAGCAGCTTGATAAATTAATAGCCCAGGGTGTTTTAGAACCAACTGACCATGCTCCTTGGGAAACCCCAATCGTAACACCCATCAAACCGGTTGGATCGTTAATAATTTGTTAAGAATTTGTGGGGACTAGCATCTGAAGTTAATAGGTTTTTCACTTGTTGGCATGCGTGCTCCTCTCGGTGCCCCCAAACCAAGGTTGCTTTTTTTGTTGAGAAGCCGATGTAGGGGCTCAGCTATGGTCACTTTGTGGGGCAGGAACACATTGTAGAAATTGATAAGGCCCAGGAAAGCTTGGAGATCAGTCTTATTTCTGGGTCTTGGGGCGTTCTTGATTGCTCTTAACTTGCTACTGGTGGGGTGAATGCCTGGTTTATCGATTAGGTACCCCAGGAACTCTCCTTTATCTGTACACAGTTGACATTTATTTTTTTTAACTTTAAGGCCAGAGTCTTTAAATTTCTGGAGAACCAGTCTAAGACGCTCCTTTAGTATTTCTCTATTTGGGGCAGCAATTAAAACATCATCAAAGTATGGTACGACCCCTTTTATACCCTGTAATAGTCTCTCCATCAAGCTCTGAAAGATCCCTGGGGCCACGCTAACTCCGAATTGGAGTCGGTTGCATTTAAAGGCGCCTCAGTGCGTAACGATCATTTGCGCCTCTGCTGTTTTTTTATCTACAAGCAGTTGTTGGTACGCCTGTGTTAAATCCAATTTAGCGAAGACTTTTCTGCCCCCCAGAGAATGGAGGAGGTGTTGTACCACCGATACCAGGTAAGCGTTCTGTTGAACCTCAGAGATTACATCACCGCACCCCCCAAACGGAACCTGGGGGGAAGGGGTGTTATGAACTAATAAAACACTTAAATAAAGTTTATCAAAAGCTTTAGAAAATAGCAGGGTTCTAGCCCTGCACTTCTGATTGGCCGATAATAGCGATATTGGATTGGTCCGTTCAGGAGAATCTGATTGGCTGTTAACGAGCCACTCTCATTGGTTAAGTGGGTTAACACTCCACGTTTCCTTTTGGTTACTAGAGCAGCAGCTTGCCTATAAAAGGGCTGCTGTTGCCCTAGGGTTTGGCTCTGTTCAGAATGTTTAATAAAGTGTTTGAAGTTCACTTTTCACCGTCTCGTCTCCATTCCTTGCGCCCATGCGCAGAACTTAACACCATCCTTCTGTTTATTCCAACATTCAGACCAGCTTGTATCGACAAAAATTAGAACTATAAAACAGAAGAAAATCACCACCATCACAATGCAAAATCAAGCTTTACAATAGTTGACAAATGAAAGCTTGCTGAAGTAGCAGGAGAGCAAGAGCAAAACCACATTTTATTACACAGAAATCATACAGGAGAAAGCCTTTGCTGCATATCTAATAGTTGCCCTTCTGGCAGCAGGAATGTGTTGAGAAGGATTGCTCATGCTGATCTAGGTAATCTAGGTAATCAAGCACCATTAGAGCAGTAGGAAAGGAAATCCTGCATTTAACCAGTCACTAAGTCATTTAAGATTGCACTTTTAGGTGAGATAGATAATGTAGAAATGTAATGAACAAACAAATAAATATTTCAAAAGTTAATAGCTGGTTAGCAGATAGTGTGGATCTTTCAGTTCAGGCATCACAGGTGTTGCTTTGATCAGCAGTTTGGCTGCAACATTTTCATACCAATTGCAATTTCTTGGGCCCTTTTCAAAGATTGTCCCACAAGAAGCACATCTAAGTGGCCAAGATACATAGATACACTCCATTGAGGAACATGACTAATAGCACCTCCCACCCCCCCACCCCCTTGCAATCTGCTCTATCTCTTCCAATCTTTTAATTTTTGTTATATATCTGCATTTTAATTGCCATTGTATTGCTTACACACTCACACAGAAAGAGACAAATATACATATATTCATACACAAACATGCACACTACATCAAAGTAAAACTATATCTATCTATACAGTTTTATTTTGATGTTTCAAGCCACCCAAAGTTGCCTTGAGATAAGATGGGCAGCAACACATTTAATAAATTAATAAATCACAACACAACACAATGAAATTATAACTAAAGCATAGATAACTTTCACTGACCAACTCAGGAAAGGCTGCAGTTACCATATTAAACAATAAGAATGCAGTTCTTAGATTATGATGGCAGCTAGGACCAAAATTGCCTTTATTAAGTAACAGTCATAAAATGTGATGTCATATGACTTTGTGGCTTAGGGAGAGAAATTCTGGCAGTCCCAGCTGTCATGTTGTCACCTGACATGACCCCAGCTTTCAACTTCCTGCCAGCTATTCCTTTGGTTTTGTTTGTAGGAAGTTAGTAGGGAAACATCAGAAATTGTGATCACATGACTGTGGCTCACTGAGAGATTGCAATTGTGAGATTTATTTACTTATTTACTTATTTATTTGCTGCCCATCTCACCTAGATGTGACTCTCTAGATGGGAGTCAAACGCCTGGAACTCAATCACATGATTGTAAAGATGCTATGACAGCCAAATTTCCAAGGACCTGTCACAAATCCCCCACATTCTGTGCAAGTTTAAATGGTTGTTGACTGTACAATCCAAAGGCCACCTACACAGATATGCTTCTCACCATTTGCAAATCTAGGGACAGTTGGAACTCAGGAGGCTACCATGCTCAACAGAATCAAAAATCACCAAAAATTCCAACACACATACAAAAAAAAAAAAAAGATTAGGCTCAGCCACGACACATCTAATGCATGGCATACTTCAAAATAAGACCAAGCAGTTTCAAGACCATATCTTGGATGAAATACTGAGTGGAAAGGTACAAATAATCAGTTGCATTTAAAACTACAATGTTCTTAGTCACTTTACTCAAGAATTATATATGCAAAAATATTATAAAGATATTCTAGGACAAAGGACTTATAACATTCATTCTTTTAAAGCATGCAAACACACTTTTCACGCTCAAAGCTGTATTAATCACCTTCTGTAAGTATGGAGCTAGTCCCAATTTTGTTGACCTAATCAACTATGAAGAGCAAGGGTCAACAAAGTTGTGATCCTCATCTCTCTGCATACCACCTACATCATCAACACTTACAAGCTGGAAAACATCCTCAAGGAACTTAACAAGTCCCTGTCACAGCAGTGTAGTTAAACTCAAGATAAATTCAATGAACTTTCTCTGCTAAAAATGATAATTATTCACACCAACTGTCTGACCCCTCTTGCTTCATTCTTCCATCTTGATGGAGGTGATGCAACATAATTGTAATGTTCCTGTGTTCTTGATTTGTTTTGGATAAGTTTTATATTATATGTTTTTCCTTGTGAACCACCAAGAGTTATTTTGATTATGTTGGCATCTTTAAATAAATACGCCACACTAGCTTTTTAAGTGTACAAGCAATGGAGGCTGTTATTACCAGTGGAATGAGAAGTGCAATTTCACCAATTAATTTTGTTGTTGTTGAAAAAATGTTAATATTTGAAAATGAAACCATATGCATTTATTTGTCTTATTTTGAAACATAAAAAGCTGACTTTCCTCTAAAAGACTGAAGTAGATATGTGAATTTTTGTCCTTGAAATTCATGGTTAACCTATGATTATATCCTTCAGAAAACTCTGAAGACCTTCCTCTCCATTTAGGTCATGCCTGCATGATTATAGATGAGTTTGCTTTCAGTTTTTCATCTTTTCCATCCCAGCCATCTTTAGTTTCTTTTATTGTGTTTTATTATATTAATGTCAATTTATATTGCAAATATTTTTAGCAAGACAGCTACGCTAGATGCTGCCATGTAGTACCCATTAACAAATATGTTCCTACCAAATGCCTCAACCTGATATTTGTTTATTGGATTTCTTGGAGACTAGGATATGAGCTGACACTGACACGTAGCCAGCCAACCAAATGAAAGATTTTATTCTGGACACTAAACTACTTATGCTAATAAAATAGTCTAATATTGTATGCAAGTGAAAATATTGACAAAATCTAGTATGTATAGTATGCATAGTGTACAAACAGATAATATAAGAAATAACCTACCTTAATTTCTCCTCCTCAATTTCTGCCCTTCCCTTTATTCCTTCCCTCACTTTCTGCTCATAGTTTGTTATAGCTTCTTCTCCCTCTCCTTATCAAAGTTATGGACCCTGGAATGTCTGTATTTTCCTGGTTGCCTTACTGATAAACACATCTTTAATTCACAAAGTTTTTTTTTAAAAAAGTATTAAATTTACATGCCACCCATCTTACTATCAAAGTGACTCATCTCATGATCAAAATTTCATAGAAGATATTTGTACCACTGTACAAATGCCTTCTAAAATCTCCCCTCTTCTGCTTACCTGTTCATGGTCTTATGCCTAGCCGTCTGCTTTCCCCCCACCCCCACACTGCCAAAAAAAAAAAAAAATCTATAACCTAGGCACAGAGCCAGTCACTTTCCTTCAGCATGACATTTTAAGAGGCCACAGAATTCATTTTTATACCACTACAATCATATAACTTTTGCTGGTGTGCAAGCATAAAATATCCATCAGACAGTTAATAGTGTATATATCAGAAAACATAAAGAATGTAACTTAAAAAAGCTGAGCCACATAAACAATTCTTATAGCCCTCTGGAAGAGCTCCATCTTAACATTCATTGGGAAAACTATCAGTGCCACATCTGATCTAATTTATAGAGAAGGTTGTTTTACCTCATAGGGACCATGATGAACAATTGCCTTCTTATAGCAAGGGTCTTCAAACTTGGCAAGTTTAAGACTTATGGATTTCAACTTCCAGAATTCCTGAGCTAACATGACTGGAGGAGGAAGACCAGAGGTGAGAACCAGTAGTGGAAATTTTAAGTAGTTTGGAGATATAACACCTTTGGAGATTTTACAGTATCTTTCCTCTGCCAAACCCACCAAGCCATAGAACCAGTAGTAAAAAAAACTTTGAATCCCACCACTGAGGAAGACCCCTGCTTTTTGCCTCAGCCTTATCTAATTTCCCAGTAGTGGGGAGCTGCAAGCAATTTTTCCTCAGATGTTGAGAGTTGTGAGGTTTTGCAGCTGCCGCCTGGTGTTAAAGAAAATCAGTGTGAGAGCTTGTACTAGGTTCCCTTAACATGTAAGGTATCCTTTGGACAGATAGGAAGAGAATATGTATAGAGGTGTAGGGTGGTAAATACATTTATGGGTATATACATAGGATAACGTGGGAAGGTTGTCTATGTATGGAATAAAAACACTCATACATGTTCATGTGTTTACTGCAAGGTATTTTCCCAAAGATCTGACTTCTTGACTAATTCTTGAGGAATGCTTTCTATTACAGCAACTTTTCCATTTTGAACTTTTCTGCTAACATAATACTCAGCATCTTCCCCCAACCTAGGACATCAAGATTCAGAGCCATTCTGAATGATTGAACTAATCAAACAGGACAGGCAGGCTAATTATAAATGAGAGCTCTTCTATTTATTCCCAAGTATCTTGCTAATCAAGAATAATGGCAAGGAAAATATCCAGCAAATACTTGAGGCATGAACTTTGGAAAATACACTGGAAGAAAGGTATTCATCAAAATTATAATAGAATGGTTTTATTAATATAATTGTGGAAATCATGATATTTTAACAGGATAGGAAACATTGCAAATTGTTTTCATCATAACATTAATAGTATCAATGTAGAATCCAAACATTTTATATTGTTTTCTTGGGGACTCCAACTGGCATATTTGAAGGGAAAAATTAAAAATCAATTACTTATTTTTTAAAGATGAAAACTCTTGTTTTGGGTATGATGCAACAAGTCAAAATGTAGCCCATGTGAGAGGACATAATGCAATTTTGTTTCCTTTAACGATAGGAGGTAACAAACC
This sequence comes from Hydrophis major, assembly GCA_033807585.1. Lineage (NCBI taxonomy): Eukaryota > Metazoa > Chordata > Lepidosauria > Squamata > Elapidae > Hydrophis > Hydrophis major. The sequence goes on from CM066329.1 coordinate 89,454,875, forward strand.
CTGGGACATATATTCAATAATTTGCATTAACAGCTATGATATTTAAAAAGTGAAAACTAAGCAAGGCACAGGAAATAAATGTGTCATTTTTGTTAAATAAATGTGTCATTTTTGTGTCATTTTCTCAATTTCACTTGCTCTTAGTTTGTTCCAAGTAGTGCAGAATATTTGTTATTAATTGCTGAACATTGCCCAGGGTCACTTTGGGTGAGACAGGAAGCCATATAAATTAGAGACACATAGAGTTATGTATCATCCCATTCCACCTTTTTAATCAATGATGGTTCAACATTAAGTTAAGGAATTTCATTTTCTTAACTTACAATATCAAAGGAAAGAGAGTCCAGGCTATCCATTCGAGACTTATCTTTTAACATTCCAGGAACTTATTCATTGCTCTTTTCTGTTGAATCAATTTCAGTTCACTTGATCCTCTGCATTGCTCAAATGGGCCCTTCTTCTTCCAGGAACTTGAAAATAATAATGTTGTTTTTCTCACCTGGAAACAAGAAGATAACTTTATACAGAGTTAATCTAGATGTTGCAAGAGCCAATTGGTAGCAGAAGTAGTACTCAGCGGGTTCTGACTCATTCTGGGGAACTGGTAGTGGACATTTTGAGTAGTTTGGAGAATCAGCAAATACCACCTCTGACTGGAAATTTTACAGTATCCTTCCCCTTCCATGCCCACCAAGCCACATCCACAGAACCGGCAGTAAAAAAAAAATTCCCACCACTGATTGGTAGTAGTTTTAATTTCAAAACCAGGGACTTGGAATTCTAGTCCTGCTTTAGGCATGAAGTCAGCCATGGCCTTGAGCTAGTCACTCTCTCTCAACCCTAGGAAGAAGACAAGAGCAAATCACTGCTGAAAAAAACTTGCAAACAAATTTTGGGGAATCCAGATAGTTTCAAAAGTCAACACTGACTTAAAGATGATCTAGACCAGGGATGTCAAACTCAAGGCCCATGGGCCAGATTTTGCCCACGATGAGGTTGGATTCGGCCCACAGGGCCATCCTGGTCTACCCAATGCAAAGAGGAAAGATTGGCCAACATAGCTTTGGTCCAGTCTACCCAGTGCAAAGAGGAAAGAGCAGACCAACATAGCTTCAGCCTGGTCTACCAGGTGCAAAGAGGAAAGAGCAGGCAAGTGTAGCTTCAGCCCTGTCTACCCAATGCAAAGAGGAAACATGCCAGCAGTTTGGGGAGTGGTGTCAAGCTCGCCACACCCACCTAGTTGGCCATGCCTGGCCCTACCCCTGAGGTCAACCACAGCCCTGATGCGGCCCAATGAAACTGAGTTTGACACCCCTGATCTACACAATGTCTTCTAAGTGACTGCTCTTTTACATTGCGATATTATGGGCAAAAGAAAAGTGGATCTATAAACACCACAGAGCAGCAGGGAAGACTAGTCACAAAGATAAATGCTGCTCCTTCAAGTGTAAATATGTTTTCAGGAGGATCATCTTATCCTAAAACAGAGCTGAGCCCAAATGATCATTTGAAATTCTTCAACAAACTCGAGGGCAGAGAAATTGGCTAGATGATTCAATTACATTTCTCCAGAAAAAAAAAATGCCCCATAGCTTCTGAATAACTAGAGTCCCCTTAGGAGTGACAGCAGAAGAGAAAGACTTTGCTGGGAAAAGAATCCTCTGGATGTCTCCCCTTGCAATGCAGCAGAAGCCTAGGAAGGGGGGATGGAGGAGGGATGTTGAAGGAAAAAATAGGCATTCCCAAAATGCAGTCCTTTTGACAATCTCACAGCTTGATGAGTTCACTCCCAACTAATGGGAATTTCTCCTTTAGAAGAGAAAAAGAAAGAAAGAAAAAACTCAATTAGTCTTGATTAAAATGAATGAAACTGACTTGGAGAAAAAAAAATGCCATTCTTTTTCCTTTCAAGTAACCAATAAAAGGATTTATGAAATGAAGCAAGAAAAATTATATTTGAGAAAAAAAGCAAGCAAATCCCCCTGGATAGGAGCATGGTGGCTCACATCGTCAGAACATCAGATTGAAGATTAGCAAGCCCACGTTCAATGGGGTGAAGTGAGCTCCCATCCTTCACTCCAGCTCCTGCCAGGGACATGAAACAACTCAGCATCCCCGGACAACCCTGGCTAATCTTTTCAATCCAGAAGCACCTCAATGCTTCTAAAGGCCTGGTCACACTGCAAGAACTTTGCTATAGCGGTCCTTGAACGGTAGGAAGAGGGGGACAAATTTCTACACCGCTCGTCACCGCGCACAAAATTGGAAAAAAATTCGAAAACACGGGCGTTGCCTTAGCAGTGTACCGCTGAAGCCGGCGTTGCTTTAGCGTTGGTTTAACGGTAGGGAACGTTGGTTTAGCGGTGACACGAGCGTTGATAAAGCGGTGTTCTGCGCATGCGTGCGTTGGCTCGGCGCGGGTTTGAAGTAATTGCGACATGCCACTTTGGACTACCATAACGGAGCTGTACGGAAGTTCTCAAAGAGTTTTGATAGAAGTTCATCATGGGACGTGGACAAAAGAAGAGGAAGGCTGGAGGAGGAAAGGCAGCAGCCTCCAAGAAGATGCAGGCAGCAGTGGAGTCAGGTAAATATATGTGGCCCACTGGTTGCGTCAAGAAATATTTAACTGTGAAAAAAATACTGTAGTGTTATGTATTTTACTTCAACATTTTGAAATAGAATGAGGAGTACTTGCAGAAGAACCAATTATTTTGACCAAAATTAGTTAAAAACCAGTCTTCATTGTTTAAAATATTTAAGGAAGAAAATATGATATAAGATCTTTCTAATTTTGTAGTGAACTTTGTTTGTAGAAAACAAAATAACCTTATAAAGCAGCATGCTGACAGAGAGCTTACACAAAAATGTATATATATGTGCGACTATGCTATTATCACATGCTGACCACGTGGTATCTCATACATACAATGTTAATTTATAGAAATATGAGCTTAATTTGAGGCATATCATTTTCAGTACACACTTGAAATATAATGTCCTTTCAACATGAACAAGTACAAAAACGAAGAAAGAAAGAAAAATTTGAAACCTCAATCATTCTCTTTAATTTATTATTCCATTGTTATATTTTGCAGAGACCAGTCAGGCCACACCAGAAGCCACTGCTAGCACAGCCACTGCTAACACAGCCACAACCACTGCTACCATCGCCCAGGCAGGGGCAGCTGCTGATGAAGGTAATCACCAATGAAAATGTATGAAATTTAATATAATTATGATGATAATAATAATAACCATAATCTTTCTTTCACGTTAATTGTCATTGCTCATTTATTATTCATTTTGTATATTTTGCAGACTCTGATGATGAGCCCGAGGAGGCCCTGACACAGGACCAGCCTGATGGTGAGGAGCTACCCCCTGGTGATGACCAACCTGAGGAGGGCTGTGCTGCTGCTGAAGGTAATTATAATGTGATGAATGCAATGAAAAACTAGACTTTCAATAGAGGAGTTTTGTAATGTAGTCAAATTTATTCATGTTTTCCCCAAGACAAAATATGTATTCACCTGTCAAAAGACAACCACATCACAATAGTTAGAAGGCGAATTGCATACATTAGTGTTGCCAAGTCGGACAAACATTGTAGCTTGTCCGACCTAGCAACAAGGACTGCGGGTGACGATCATTCCATCCATTACAATGTTTGAATGTTATTGTTTGTTATCAGGAGAACAACTATTTTCTCATTGAAAATTTAACAAAGATGTGTGCATAAAATTTGACTACATTTCGAAACCCCTCTATTTGTCAAGTCGGACGAATTAGGTGATCCGAAGATTGGAGTCACAGGTGGTGAGATAGCTAAAATGGTCATGAATGCGCAATTTAATTTCATGTCAAATGAATAATGCATTTAAACAAAATTTCCATTCATCAGTTTTGATAAAATTCAATTAATGGGCAAGTCCAAGATTCGGTTCCCTTTTCATTATTGAGTTATTATGGATAATGTGTTTTTTTAAAATGACACATAGATGACGTCACAGGGTAGTGACATCATAAGAAAAGTTACCAGATCTAAGTTAGGTCAATATTTATTATTGGTCAAAGTTACAGGTCTTTTAGTCATTTGATTGTCCAGAAAATTGGCGAACAAAAAAGGGTGAAAATAAATAAATAAAAAGAATTAAAAGAAAGGAATAAAGAAAATTCGTACGAATACAATAGGTGATCCGAAGGATATTCGATTACGTAATCAATACAAGTTGATCTAAATAATATATGTTTAATTTATTTATTTATTAATATTATTTTTATTCAATTGCTATATTTTTCAGACTCTGACTCTCAGCACCCATACTTGGAGAGGGACGATGAACAGCGTCAGCCTCAGAAGAAGTCTCGCCGCAAGGCCCTCCTGCTCGACGATGACACTCAGGAGCAACTCATCGAGTGGATCCGGGAGCACGAACTTATTTGGAGGAAGGATACAAAGAAGAAGACGGAGCTTTGGACCAGGAAGGCAAGAGAGCTGGACATTGAGGAGGGAGCTGAAGCTCTCAGGACATGGTGGAAGTCAGTCCGGGACCTCTACACTAAGCTTCTCACCAAGAAGTCTGGCCAGGCTGCAGCGAACTTGACGGACAGAGAACTGTTCATCCAGAGGAACTGTGCCTTCCTGCACAAGGAGGTGAAGCCCAGGAAAGGTCAGCCACTTAGAAGCATACTCCTCACACCGGAACCTGTAGCCAGCCAGCCTCCAGCAGCCCAGCCCTCGGTGTTGGCCAGCACCTCTCACCAGCCTTCCCATGACGTCGAGGAACAGGAAGAGGACGAGGGCTCACTCTCGTTCATTGAAATGCAAGCGGCAGTCTCGAGGTCCATGGGCACCCCCTCACCAGCTCCCGCCTCCACCACCACCAAACAACGCCGTGCCACCACCAAAGCCGAGCCTGAAGACTCCCCTGCAATGCTGGAGATGAGAGATTGTATAAAGGCCACCAACGCCCTCATGGAGAGACTGGTCCAAGCCCAAGAGATCAGCCATGCAAGGCAGCCCTTCATCACGTACATGTCCCAGTCTCTCCAACGACTACCTGAGGCCCAGTACCAACTCACAGTTGAGAGGATGACGGCCATCCTCCACGAGATGCAGCAACCCATGTCCCACCCCATTCCTCCAGCTCCACCACATCCAGCATTCGCACTTTCACCCACACACACATTCTACCAGCAGCAGCCGCCGCATTACTTCCAGCCTAAGCATCACAGCTTCCAACAGGAGCCTTTCCACTTTCGGCAACAGTCTCAGCCTCAGCCTCAGCCTCACCTCTTCCAGCAATTGCAGACACCCAGAGTCAGCCAGCCATCCTCCACCCCAAGGAGCTCCAATGAAGGCCTCATGTTGTCAGACATGCTGAACCTTTCCTCCAGTAACCACACCAACATGAGCACCATCAGCAAGGGGGGTATTCTCCAGGACCTCCAGAGGCAGGAGATGAACGCTCCACCCTTACCAATCACCACCTCATCTCAAGGGACTGCTGATGTACTTGCAGAGATAAGGGCCACCACCGAGGAGAATTGAGACTGCTTGAAATGTGTTGAAGGGACTGCTCAGATATTTCATGTGATTTTTGTTTAAGGGTTGAGCTGGTCAGCTGTTTTGATGTTTGTTGTTTATTGTTGTGCACTTTTGTGTTTGGGTGGTCTCAAAAGCTTTGATCTTTAATAAACAGAATTTTTATTAAACTATTCTTGACTACTTTACTTAATAACGAAAAAAAACCTTTGTAGTTGTAGAATTCTGAGCCAGAGTTAGGAGGAGCTTTACATGCCACGTGCTTGCCATCAATGGCACCAACTGTGTGGGGAAAGTTCCATCGCTGGTACCATTGTTCAGCCAGGTCTCTCCATCCTTGTTCAGTTGTTGGGCAAAACAAGAGTTCATCTGTGTACTCCTCAATGATGGCCTTTACCACTTCTTTGACTACCACACTGATGGTGTTGTGATGTTGTTGGTGTTGTGACTCAACGGCTATTCCAAAAGGGCTACTGGTCCATTTCTCCCCGTATTTATAGCCAAATTCTGGTTCCGCTCCAACACCTCCATACCAACACCAAACCAAAGTTCATCACCGCAATGGATCGCTGCTTCAACGCCTGACACCGTTCCAGGAATCCCGTGTCCGCTCGTAAAACTCTTACAACCACTCCACCAAAGTTAGTGCAACGTTTAATCACCACCTGGGCAAAGCTTCCAAAACAGCGGTGGTCCAGCGTTGAAGATTTCTGCGTTGGCCTAGCAGACCCAAGCGTCCACGAACTTGCATCTAGCAGCACCAAACTTTGACCGGGCGTTGTTGGAGCGGTGGTGAACTTTGCCGGAGCGGAAAATTGTCCGCTCCTCACCACTCGCAATATTTTGTGCAGCTAAAAACTTTCGGAGCGGTAGGAGGGACCATCAGCGGAGGCCGAGCGTATATGGCGTTGCCTTAACGGAGGCCAACTTCTGTTAAACGGTGGTGAACGGTTACAAGCGGTGATGATTTTTTTTCACCGCTCCAGGACCGCTATAGCAAAGTTCTTGCAGTGTGACCAGGCTTTAACACAAGTATAATACAATCTTCCAAGATTCCATTTCTATCAAGGTTTTAGCAACCCAGTAGAATAAACTGAATGAATTTCTTTCCTCAAAAATGAGGAGGAAGGGAGAGAAGGTTTAATCTGGCAACAAATCCATACCTTGCTTCCAGCTTTGTAGCTTTTCTTTTTCTTATTCTCTTCCTGGCTTTATTTTGTTTGGAAAAAAAAAACCCAACAACCTTCATCCTCCTTTATTCCTCTGCAGTAGAAAATTTAAAATGCAGAAAGTGAAAAATCAATTTAAGGCTAATTTCCTTTTTTTGTTGTTTTTCCAAAGCCTCCTTTCTAGGCAGAGAAAGTACAGAATTAATAATGGAGTTCTATGTGCATCAGCTCAGAAGTAAGCTCCAATTAATTCAATGGGACTTATTCCCAAATGCTGTGGTGCTAGATTACCTTGCATGCTAGCTTTTCGGGATTAAGAGCAGCGGTAATTAATTATTCCTTTATTCTTTGGATTTTTTTAAAAGGAATAATTATTATCCTCCATTTAGCACTCCAGTATGTCTGAAGTCTAACTTGGTATGCCATGCAACAACCTTGCAGGGAAGGTCAGTATTCTCATTAACCTCATACCACAGAAGGGAATCCAATCCAGATTTGCCTAAATTAAAGTGAAGCTTAACCCTTTGCACATTACTTAAAAACATACCAAGTTAGTTCTTAGGATCCAAACAACTTAGGATCCAACAACTGCTGTTTGGAATTGTGCATTCACATTAATTTGTGAATGCACAATTTAATTCATAAACTTAAAATACAGAGGATTAGTGCAAGCTACTTTGGGGGGTGTGTGTAAGGCCAGGCCTACTACTACAAATCCGAGGGTTATAATTAGTGTGTAGTTGAATGCTCAAGAAGCTATTCTGTGAACTTTGAAGTGTGCATTGGTGTGTTTTCTTTTTTTCCTTTGACTTTGATGTGACTATTTAAAGTTATGACACTGAAAAAGTGCCTTTTGACCATTTTTCCCACTCATGACCATGGTAGAGTCCCCATAGTCACTGGATCAAAATTCAAATGCTTGGTAACTGACTCATATTTATGATGGTTGTCCAGGGTCCCAGGATCACGTGATCCCCTTTTGTGACTTTCTGACAAGCTACATCAATGGAGAAGCCAGACTCACTTTAACAACCTGTTACGAAGTTAACAACAGCAGTGATTCACTTCACAACTGTGGCAAGAAAGGTCATAAAATGGAGCAAAATTTGCTTAACAGCTTCTTGTTTAGCAAAAGAAATGTTAGGCTCAATTGTGGTTGTAAGTCGAGGATTACCTATATAATTCTTCCCATATCAGACCACTGGGTTTAATTAATCCAGACCTATATGTGGATTTTCATCTCATCAGCCACATTGATGTTTAAATTGCCGCCCTTAAGAATCATTTTGCAAGAATGACTTGACTGTTTAATTAAACAAATGTATGCATCAAATGTATTTTTGTGATAAGATGGATCTAGAACAGTGTGTAAAAGCAAACTAAACAGACATGTTTTATGATCTTAGTACGGATTTAACTCATGTGTAAGCCATGCAGAATACTATTTTTAATTCATCTTTGCTATCACCTAACACAGTAGTGGCTAACCTTTTTCGGTTCCCGTGCTGATAATTGTGCGTGCGCTTGTGTGCTTGTGTTCATGTACCAGCACCCAGAAGGCAATGCGTGCTGCCCCCCCCATGCCCCCTGCATATGCATGCATGATTTGCTCCACCACGGACCATGCGTCTACATGTTTGTGCGTGTCTCCTGCACACACCCCGCCGCCCCGCGCATGTGCATCAGGTACCCGACAATCAGCTGCCGGGTGGCGGCATGCGCACATGTGCAGTGGGACTCTTCTGGGTGAGCTCTCACATGCCAACAGAAGTGGCTCTGCATGCCACTTCCGGCACACGTGCCATAGGTTCACCAATATGGACCTAACACATAGGAAATATGAAAATAGCCTCTAAGAAATTCTATAGACACCAGAGTTGTTTATGCTTCAGACCTCTTATAAGCAAAACAACCTCTCGTTACTAATTAAAGTACCTTGAGACTTTCAGACTGAGTTTTTTTTTTTTTCTTTCAAATGTGGCTACTAAATGAGTCAGATTATTAAACTGATTCTTAAAGTGTAACACACACACCTTTTTTTTTTCTTTTTTAGATTCATGCAGAATCTGATTCTGAATCTGATTTTTTCAGATTCATGCAGGATATGCAGCTCTATTAATGAATTGTAGGGAGTGTAGGAAGGGAACATGGAGAAGTCACTCAGACCATAAGAAAAACCTTAGAAGTTTCTAGGAAAACACAAACTGCAGCTAAATCCTACTTAAATTACAAGAAACTGTAACTCTAAACATATTAAAATAGCCATTTAAAAGTCAGCATCAAAACACATTAGAATAGAGAATCATTAAAAAAAAAATCCCTATAGAAACAAATAGTCCAAGGAGAAAAACAAAATAGAGTAATTAAAACATTCCAATATAGTAAAAGAAAAAAACAGGAAATGCAGATGTAGGAGGAGACAGGCCACAATGACAAGGGGGAAGCAAACAGGAAGGTATCCATATTGATCACAAACACAATATCAGCTTTTTGAAACATACATGGGATAAATAGAATATTAAATTATAAACACAATTAAACACCCGCAAGTGCTTCCTTATCAGTCTTCCGGACAGGGGATCACAAAGAGCAGAACAGGAATGAAGCCGTTAAGCACAGGAAGTGCACAAAGCCAGAGCACAAAGCTATAGGAATCAGAATTCAAAGGAAAAAAGGGATATAAAAAAATCATCCATTTACTCACAGTTTAGGTGTTAGCCCAGGTATGTGTGTCCATGCTGCCGCTCATGCCACTTGTACTCCCTCTCTGAAACAATAAAGAAGACCTTTCAACAGCTGTTCCATATAAATTATTGCACCACACTGGCAACGCTTCCCAGTGGGAAATTCAAACCCAGTGGAAGAAGTTTCACTTAAAATCCAACAGAAGGTTCTATGCTTATGCTTGTGCGAGGTGTAAAGCATTTTTTTTCCCATCATGAAAATTCATGATTCTCAAGTGAATCTTTGGTATGTTCGTACTGCACTAACATACTTGTATTTGACAGGAGAGATGCGCAAATCAATTAGGTCTTCCTTACCATATATCTCATCACTTCATCACTTGTCTTTGTAAATTTTTGAGGTGCCCAAGGTACTATATGGAACAAAATAGACTTTTAGCCTTTAGATTCCATGGTGTGAAGGAATCTGTCTTTTCAATGCTTCTTCTTAATAGTTATTATTGTTATAGTTTTAAATTTGTAGGGTTCTATTAGAATGAAGCTAACTTCCCATCAGAAAAATGCAATGTGCTTTGTGTCAAAAGTTGGAACCATGCCAAAGGACTAAGATGATATAATTCAAGAAAACTATTATATTAGGAAATTTGAATGGGGGAAAATTAAATATCTGGACTGTACTATTAAAAATATATAAATTTTGGTTCAAGAGTGCTACTTCAATTTTATATTTTATGCTTGCAATTTGCTTTATACTCAAATTGTCTTGAAAGCAATTTTTATCTGACATTTTATTTGGAAGTATATTAAAACTGTATTTATCTAAACTTGAAAAGTAATGATAAATTGAGGGTTCAGGAAAGTATGGAATGAATCTCAACTTAGTTCAGTCATCTCTCTTCCCAGAGAATTTATTTTTTTTATATTAAAAAAAAGACAGCAAGGGAGAAAGCATTATGAAGTTCCTAAATCACTCTTTTTAATGCTGAGGAAATATATAAAGTCAACCTTTCCTTCTTCTTTATTGAAAATATTAGACTGTGGTGCATTGTGGTCTGTGGCAAAGCTTTTCCATCAGTGAAAAAGCCTCCTGCAGAAGCCAAAATGTAGAAGGAAAATTGTAGTATTTATTAAATAAATTTATATTAATGGGTGTTACCAGTAGCAGGGACCCTTTACTTTTAAACTGCAACAGGGCCCAGGTGGTGAACTATTTTTTTTACAAATCTAGAAAAATAATCTATGGTCACATGACATTGTTGCCAGGGAAACTGTACAGAAACTCTATTACTGGTTGTGGTTCTTTACCACCAAATAGCATCTTCTGGGAACAATTGCAGCCCAAATATAGAGTCACATGTTGTGCCACTCAAAGGCTCAAAGCAAATGAAGTATTATATAAAAAAATTGGCACTAGAGTAATTCATAAACCAATTAAATTGTACAATCTTCAAAAAGTCCAAGCAATATTGCCGAGAGTGCTCCTGTGTTTTCCACTTACTTCTGGGCCTGAACAAACATGTGGTGAAGGTAAAGTGGAAATAATATTGCAGTGGCCTATAAAATGAAGTTTTATTCCTTAGTAAATCACTGATATTTTCTCAGCAAATGACATAACAGGTATAAGCTGATATTTTTATTGCCATGCTGCCTATAATTTGTATTCTTATACTGAAAACACTGAGACAGAGAACTGGGGGAAAACGAGAATTAAGATGCTTGATTTGTAAAAATACATAATCTTTGCCAGGAATGTTCTAAGCATCAGAAAATCTAAGTATGGTCATATTCCAAGTTATTGATACAAACCAGCAGAATACAAAGCAATTTTTGGCTTCCAGTGAAGCTGAGGAATTGAAATTTTGATCAGATGGCAAACAAGTGCAGGTGTATAGGATTCAATAGAAATTTTATCTGCAAACTTAGGTCAACAAATTAGATAATTATGTTGGCAGCTTATTCTGTCTGAATTCAAAAATTGCATTTTTGATGCTTGCATTTCCAGAGGTGACTTCTTTAAAAACAAAAAAACCAAACAAAGCCAAACCTTTATTTTTCCGTTTTCTAAAATCATAGTGAGAGAATACTCCAAGAATCTGAAAGAGAAGATTCCTATCATGCCTGATTCTGGGATGCAATGAAGGCTGGATTTTTTCTTATGAAGAAATATGCATTCAATGTCTGTGCAATATGTAAGAGGTCCCGAGACTACAAGAAGAAATGTTTTTATCAGGAAAGACAGGAGTAGAATGCTGGCATTTCCCACTGGCTGAGCTGCCCAATGTTCCTCAATTACACAGAGTATAACTGATTGTCATGTTATGGGTTTAAAAGGAACTTCCACCCAGGAGATGTTGGCTGGTAATTAGGTTCTTTGGTTATTAATAATAATCACTTCAGATTGTCAAGCTCAGCTAGGTTTATTATTACTTGTGAAACACTATTACAGTATAATCAGCAGAAAGATACAAGAAGCAATATCTCATCAAATCCCTTGTAGCTTTCAGGGCACAATCATTTGAGCACAATCTTCCCTGTAGCTTGAGAATTCAAAACTCTATTATTGATAATACTAAAGGTAAGATTTGTATCCTGCCTTTTGTTATATTTAGCCAAGTTCAGGATATGAAGACTCCCAACAAATAGAATATATACTATCTTCTCATCTGATGAGATCCTTTAAAAGTATTTCTTCTGGTCTCTTTTAATCTGAATAAATGAAAAGTTTTCCCGTCTTCATCGGTGTTACCTATTTGTAAGTTTGAAGCAACAACCTACGTACTTTGATCTATGCATAGTGTTTTTATAAGCCTATTATAAATAACATATGTAGGGACTGTAGGAAAAAGCTGGAAGTTGCTGGGATCTCCATTGCTGCCTAGCAAGCTACTTTCTCAAATTCCTGAACATCAGCACCAGGCTAGTGATGGCGTCAGGCAGGCTTTACATTCTTCATGCCCTGAGAGGTCAGTCCATGGTCCTCATCAAGTTATTATCTCTTCTCCCTTAAAGCTTACATCCATGGCTCATTTTTTTGGTGGAGATGGACTGATTAACCTTGTCTGACTAGATTCCTATGGCTCTAGTAAGTTTCCAATGAGTGATGAGAGGGAGCATTTTAGTGAGGGGTCTCTAGTTGACATCTGGAAGATGGAGACAGTTGCATAATAGTGTTGGTCCTGAATGGTCTCTTATCATAAGCCAGATCAGGAATTCTCTTTCATTTCTTGAAGACTTCCAAAAACAAAATTATAAGAAAGAGGGAATGCAAGGGCAGAAACACTTTCAAGATTCTATTGCTCCTCTATTTTAAAGGGTTCCACCACTGTTTACTAACATCTATAAGAAACTTCTAGTAGAGATCCTTCATCAGTTTGTGGTTAAGTATCATCAATATGCTGGTGATAACCTACATCTCTATCCTAAGCTGAACAGGAGATGTGGTAGAAGTATTGATATCTAGAGACTATAATGAGGTAAAACAGATTCCACCTGAATCTTAGAAAGATGGAGTTGCTTTTAGTAGACAGACCTATGTCATCAGCTGGGTAGTTGGGTGAGACAGTCTCTCATTCTGAAATAGTCTATCTCATAGGTTCAGAATAGCCTCCACTCTTTTGTCATTTTTCACAGCCTTTAGTAACAATAATTTTAATTGGTGGATAGAACTGAATATTTCTGATACCTTTATTATTGTAAATTACCTAGAAACTAGTGAATAGGTGGCAACTTAATCCATTCCCTTCTCCTGACTTCCCCAATTTGGTGGTGGACACTCCTTTTTTTTTAAAGCAGGTTTTGTACAAAATCTTAGTTTAGCTGAATTTTGCTATTGTCTTTTCTTATTTTATTTTACCTTTTATTAATATTTATACTTATTTTATAAATTTAGACTTCTGAACTGTAATTTAACAGCAGTTGGTGGAATTAGTGTGAATAACACAGAGAACCATTTCTGGAAATTTGAAAACCAGCAAAGACAGCAAAACTGAAGATTAATGAGATCCTCAACTCAAAGGCTTCTGCTACGGTCTTACTATTCCAGAATCCCATGAACAGATTTGAAAAGTTATCCTAGCAGTTAATAAAACATCCAACTCTTGTCTCCCTTAATGAAAATGATGGATTTCAACAAAATGAGAACTCCCAAGAAAATATTGTCACTGGTGAGCACACAGTTCATTTTAAAGATAGCAGACCTCTAATATAGTAATGCTTCCAGCTAATGAGTTAAATAAATGTTCTAACCACAAAACTCTGTTCAGATATTATGGCTAAACATTGTTGTCTAACTGTCCAGATTTGTTTGAGCAACTACCAATGACTTTATTTCTGTAAAAATTGATAATTTGAAGTAAGTGTTTGATACCCATAGTATGTGATCCTTCCAAGAAATACCAAAAACAAATTATCCTTAGAGAGTTTCTATATTGGATAAGCACTTTAAAAATAGCAAAACTCATGCTTCTTCAAACCTAGGACTCTGCTGTCATATATCAACATAAACTAGATGAAATTACACAAGGCTCTGTTCATTTTTCCCCAAGTCATCTGTTTTACTACCTGCCCATTGTGTTTACCATGTTCATATTAAATTGTTCCCCACTACAAATTGCAGAAAATTCAATTGCTTTTCAGCTACTTGGCAATGGATGCAATTATTTAAAAGTAAAGAGTTTTTTGAACATTTTTGGAATTACTTCTATCTATATGTTAGTTAATCACAACGTAAAATCTACCTTAAGTATTCTTACATCAGCTCACACATACTAAAATGCTGTGCCTAATTTAATCTCATATTCTTTCTCTCACTCCCATCCCATAAACCACCTTCAGCAATCAAACTGTAAACAATTTACTTGAGATCAGTATTTGTTCTCCCTATGTGATGTGTTCCTCTCAGCCATAAATCTCAACTTCAAAATACTGACACAGGTCGTAGTTCTCAAGCTAACTTCACTGATTTGAAAATAACCAGCTGACCTATTTTAGGAATTTAATCTTTACTGGACTGAATTTCCATTGCATATTTTGTGATCTGAAGCCTCCCTCTTGTCCCTAAACAGCAGCTAATGGTATCCAATCTTATTCTACCATCATTCTGTCAACATCCGAGTAATCCTCATTGTTGTGTCTTTGGAAATGATGCCAGGAGTCGGTGACTTTGTTTCAAGCTCTTTTATTGATGTGGGAACCGAACTGGCTCTATAGGAAAACTTCGCGGCTTTTATTCCTTTAGCCGTGGCGGCCGCGGCCAATGGCACCACTTTGAATCTCCCGCGATTCGAATCGACCAATCGCAGGAGATTCCTAGAGAGCCAATCGGCGCGGCTCGCCTAGCCAATCAGAGTGCCCCGCGCTTTGGCCAATCAAAGCGCGGGGATCTCAAGAATGCTAATGAGGGGACAGAACACTCATATTCTATCTATAGTGGACAATATGGTGCATTTAACAAATTCATCCACCCCACCCCCCAAACCAGGCAGAATGTTCTTCAAACAAAATTGCAGGCCCAGCTTTGCAACCAAAATTCAAAGATATTTTGTAATAAATCACTTGCAAGACCATAATGTGTGTAATTTTTAAGGGCAAGATTCAGTTTCTCAATCTACTTGTTCAACATGGTGAAAAGAAAATAAATATTTCATTTGTGATGGTGTGGGTGAATTACAACTTAATTGCTTCAAGAAAAAAAAATGAGATAAACCTGTTAAATTCCATTTCAGAAATTATGGTTCACCTTAGCCAGGGTAAAAGGCAGCCAGAAAGGAAATGAAGCATTTCATGGAAGAAGAAATGAGCCACAAATGGCATTTGTGTGTTCTATTGAAAGTTCTAATTTTATTAAAGGGTTGATTGAATTGAATGATTAAAAACCTACCATTTGCTTGATAAACAAATGATCAGCTAGGAAAATCTCTATAAGAGTTCATTGTGCATTAGGCAAAGCTGAAGTACTTGGTTTGACAATTCAAGATGCTTTACATGTCCCAGATCTGGAATCAAGTCTGCTCTCAAATATATTACTGAAAAAGACATACACCATTATATATCTGAAGATGGAAAATTGCTCATAAAAGATACCCTTCAGATAAATGGATTTTTGAATCCAACTATTATTCAGCAATTGAATAGCTGCTCAGTAAAAAAGAGTCAAGTGATCAAGATTTTTTTTAAAGATGTGTCTTTAGTTAAAAGAAAGTTAACACTGTTGCAAAAAGGTTTCTAAGATATCCAACAAAGAGGTTTCATTATAAAGGTTCTCCTGAATTGCCAAGAGGGAGCAAGTGAAAAAAAGCTGCACATAGAAGGATAGTAAAAGGATGTCAAAAAGGGGAAGGCCAGCATGTAGCCTATAGCAGAGTTTAATGTGTGGCTAAAAGAGTGGTGTAAAAGGGAAGGCTGTGGTTTTATTAGTCATGATGTCTGCAGCTGGCCCAGTGAAAAACTGTTCAAAAGAGATGGTTTGCATCCATCAAAGAAAAGGACTGAGTTACTTGGCATTAAATTCACAGATTTTCTGGATAAAAATTTAAACTGAACAGCAGGGACAGAGAATTAATGGATACAGAATATTTCTGTCCTCAGCAATCTAAAATTAATAGGGTTACCAGTGCATGTAACATAGATGTTTGTGCAGGTAAGATTACCAACCTTGCTGTCAAGCAAAACCAAGCAATTAATAGTGAGTGCCACATGATGTGCACTAATCAAACAGGTGGCAAGAAAGTAGGGGCAATCAGGCACAACACAGGTTATGTAGACAGTAAACACAGCATCAGACATACAAATGCACAATGTCTGGGGAACAACCAGGGTGAACTCGAACTACTGATACATGAAGATAGATACAATATAGTTGGAGTAACAGAAACTTGGTGGGATGAAACCCATGACTGGAAGAAGGATGTAAACTGTTAAAAAAAACCAGACTGCATAAAAGAGGAGGTGGAGTTGCACTGTATGTAAAGGACCACTATATTGCTACAGAAATGTATGAAACCAAAGATGAAAACCTCCTAGAATGCATATGGGTCAATATAAAAGAAAAAAATAATAACATGGCCATAGGTGTATATTATAGGCCACCCAAACAAGCAGAAAAAAATAGGTGACCTTTTTGCCAATCAACTAACAAACATATGCAGAAAACACACTGCAATAGAATGGGAGACTTCAATTATCCTGTTATCAATTGGAAAACTAATTCTGCACCAAGTGAGAAATCTAATAAGTTCCTAACCAACCTAGCTGACAACTTTGTTGTCCAAAAGGTAGAGGATGGAACTAGAGGGACAGCCATACTGGACTTAATTCTTCCAAACAGAGAAGAAGTGATAGAGGGAGTTGAAATTGCAGGAACCTTGGGTGAGAGTGACCATGTCATACGAGAATTCAAAATAACACAAATACAAGCTATAGAACATAATGACACCAGAGTCTTGGATTTTAAAAGAGCTGATTTTAATAAACTCAAAGAGAACTTGGGGAAGATTCCATGGATGAAAATCCTAAAGGGAAAAACAACTCAAGAATCTTGGGAAACTCTAAAAAGTATGATCATAGAAGCCCAGACCAGCACAATATCACTGAGAAAGAAAAACAAGAAATCCAAGAAGAAACCAGCTTGTCTGCACAAAGATTTGCCAGATCTCTCTGGCAAATTGAAAGAAAGAAAAGACAAGTACAAAAAATGGAAAGAAGGACATATTGTGACCATGAACAGCTAAAGAATTACACAAAGGTGGAAAGAACCTGAAAGAAAAGGAAGAGTTATCATGCTTGATGTCTCTAACTCTTTCTCTCTTAGTTTTATTTCTAATAGATTGCATATCATTGTTTCTTTCAAGTATCTGGATTCTCTCTGCTCAGTGACTTTAGTGCATGTAACAAGGTCGTAAGTACATTCATAAATGATTCCTTGGAATTATACGCAAGCAGTTTAGGTATTAAAATGAAATATAACAGATAGGCTATCATAATTTAAGTAGTTCTATGTATCTTGGAAAGGTTTCAATTGCACATTTTGCTGAAGATTTTTTTCTTTTTAATCATTATCACTGTCTATTTATAATACACTGTTAAATAAAATATGATAAAACTTTTGGTATAAATGGATGGCTGAATAATATTTTGGCTCACTGTTCAACGTGGAAATGTTAGCAGCATTATAAAACTTTTCCCGATTCTCTTACTTCTGCTTTTGAATATCAACAGTACATGAAACTAGGAAAGGTTATTTATCCTTGCAAAGAAGACCCTCAGAGCTATGAACACCTGTATCTTAAACCTATGGTGCTCTTGGTTGGTCAATGCTATATGAAAAGTGTTGGAATCATTGTGGAAGGGATGCTGCTGACTGCTTTGAAAAAGCTATCCAGGGACCTGAGTTGAATTACTTCCAGTCTCCAACTTCTTCCTATAGGGAAGATTGTTGAAAGGATGGTGGATACTCAGTTTCAGAGGGTCGTGGTTGAAGCAGATTATCTAGACCTCAGTCAGGGTTCAGTTTGGCTTACAATACTAAGATATCATTGGTTATGTTTGTAAATGACCTCTGAAAGTCTCAGATGGGATGCTGCAACCAATCTAGCTCATCTGAATCTCTTGATGACTTTTGATACCATAGCATCAGGTTCAATGGTTAGGCAGTATTGTTTTGCAGTGGATTCTCCTCCTTTCTGCATGGCTAATTCCAGTTGGCAAAGTGGGGAGATGAAAAGACCTCACCTTTAAACCTCAGAATTCAGGTCTTTCAATATTCCTCTTTAATATCTACATGAAACTGTTGGGCAAGGTCATTTGACAACATGGAATGTGGTATCATCAAAATATTGATGATAACCAGCTATACATCTCCACCCCTCCACTCCAAGCAGGCAATGCCATTTAAGTGCTGACTGGAGGCTATGAGGGTCTGGACGAAGACTGAATCCAACCATTCTAGTAAGATGACATTGATTTAAATCAGGTGTCTTCAAACTTGACAGCTTTAAGACTTGTGGACTTCAACTCCCAGAATTCTTCCTCAGTCATGTTAGCTCAGGAATTCTGGGAGCTGAAGTCTCCAAGTCTTAAACTTGCCAAGTTTGAAGACCTTTGATTTAAATTTTTGGCCACTCTGGAGCTGGTGATGTGTCTTCTTTGACTCTTGGCAAGGATAGCACTTCTTCATTGCTGGTGAACAATATAGAGGCCCTCTTGGACTTGTAGGTCTTGCTGGAAGAATAGGTGGCACCTGAGGCCTTTGCACAGATTTATCTTTTATTCTTGTTCACAACTACTCATATCTTGGTTACTTTCCAATTGGATTACTGCAATATGTCCTTGAAGACCATCTGAAAATTACAACTGGTTCAAAATGTCTTATAGTCTTGGTTTGCCTATACTACCCCACTGCAGCCCAAACTGCATAGATTACTCATTTTCCCCAGGTGCAATTCAAGGTGTTGATTATCATTTTAAAAGTCCTGTGTAGCACATAATCAGGATATTTTCAGGTTGTCCTTCCTAAGTTCATCTACATGTTTTATTAAGTTGGATCAGAGGTGGCATTCAGCCAGTTCTGACAGGTACTGAAGAACTGGTAGTGGAAATTTTGAGTAGTTTGGAAAATTGATAGCAGAAATTTTGAGTAGTTCAGAATACCACCTCTGACTGGCCCTGCCCCCATCTATTCTCTGCCTCTCGAGTCCCAGCTGATTGGCTGAGTCTTCTTTGGTTGCCCTGCACAGGAGAATGGAGCTGGAAAGCAGGTTAGTGGAGTGGGGAGGGAATGGTGATTTTAGAGTATCCTTCCCCTGCCATGCCTACCAAGCCACGCCACACCACACCACACCACGCCCACCAAACCACACCCACAGAACCGGTAATAAAAAAATTTGAATACCACCACTGGGTTGGATACTAAGTGTTGAGATAGGGAAAGACTGGAGCCCAGTGACTAGAACTGTGTGTCTCTGTGTATTTAATAATGTTTTTACAAAGTTAAAAGCTGCAGAAAAATAATATAGAAAAGAAAGAAGCAAAAGTGACCTCCATAAAAAAAAGAAAGCAAAAAATATTTAAAGAAGTCACCTCTGATCTTCTTTCCTGTTGCTATAAACACAATTATTACTGTTTCTCCCCTCCTGACACAGCATAGTTTGCTTCTTGTTGTCTACAGCCTTTTAAATTAGAGATATAATCAAAAATATATATGTTGTATATGACTAAAAGTCCATATATAACATTTTATCTCGAACAGAATAACAGAATTGGAAGGGACCTTGCAGGTCTTCTAGCCTGACCCTCTGCCCAGGAAACCCTATATACCATTTCAGACAAATGGTTGTCCAATCTCTTCTTAAAAACCTCCAATGTTGGAGCAACCACAACTTCTGGAGGCAAGTTGTTGCACTGGTTAACTGTTCTCACTGTCAGGAAGTTTCCCCCTAAGTCCAGATTGCTTCTCTCCTTGGATAGTTTTCCAAACGTTGTTTCTTGTCTTGTCTTCAGGTCCTTTGGAGAATAAGTTGATCTCCTCTTCTTTGTGCTGAGCTGGATATGCTGTAAAAGTCTTGACTTGATATTTGGAGGATACAAATCTGTGCCCTTAGGGTCACCTGAAACAGAGCTGTGGAATCTTGATCCTCTGGTTCAGGTGACCCTGACGACACAGATAAACCCCAACGGCTCTGAGACAGTGTTAAGATCAGATGACTGCAAAGAAGCACAGTCCTTTCATTTCAAATGCACACACAAGCACACACAATCCTGTCAGAACCTATACTTTCATCCTCATGCCATCTAATCTCAACTGTGAGTACCTGTCCTTCCATCTCCAACACCATCCTATACAACTGATGAAACTTCCTGGTTGGAAAGCAAAAAGGCTTTTTCTTCTTCTTCTTTAAATAAATCAGTCCAGTTGTCTTTTCAAAAAGGAAAAAAAAAAACACCTTGAGAACAGCTATGACTTGGATGACTGAGAATCTGCATAAACTTTGTGGAATGTTTGTGATGTTGGTGTTCTTTTTCTGGACATTAGTTCTATCATTCCATCATTCTGCTTTTATCTTACATCTTGCATTGTGCAATGCCAGAATCAGGATGGAGTTCAATGGCAAATAAATAAAACTGGATTGTGTTACTACAGGCATTCTAGCTTCCAGCAGAATAGACAATCTCTTTATTTCTGAACTAGGCATGCACATTGATTTCAGAGTAAACAACTTTAGTGTATTTTGGTAGTGATAGAAGATCCGTTACACTTCTGTCCTTGGCATATCTACTCAAAAATAACTCCCATTCTATGCTATAAATTCCAAAGTATGGGTATTTCTTGACTTCCGAACACAATTGGGCCCAAAATTTGAGTTGCTGGGATAGTTGTTAAGTGATGTTTGCCCCATTTTATGACTTTCCCAGTTGTTAAGTGAATCTTTGTAGTTGTTAAGTTAGTAACAGAGTTGTTAAGTGAATCTGGCTTTCCCATTGACTTTGCTTGTCAGAAGGTCCCAAAAGGCGATCACATGACCCTGGGACACTGCAAGCATCAAAAATATGAACCAGTTGCCAAGCATCTGAATTTTGATCACATAACCGTGGAGATGCTACAGGAGTCATAAATGTGAAAAACGGTCACAGGTCACTTTTTTTTAGTGTCCCAGGGTCATGTGTTGTAAGTTGAGGACTATCTATAGTTGCAGGACTGCAGATGAAAAATATAAAAGTAGAAGAAGCATCACACAGTGTCTGAGAATCACAACATTATGCAAGAGGGTCTGTATTTTGATCTGTACAAGGGTACAATATGGAAAGACCTCTTATTTTTTAAAATGAAGCCAAATGTTCTTCCCAGCCCTGAAAAAATACAGTTCAGTTAATTCAATTGGTATATATCAATATGAATTTTTTTTCGCCGTTTACTGGGACCATCATGCCCTCTAGTGGCAGGTAAGGGGACCTGGCCCTACAAAGGAGTCTTATTTCAGCCAAATCACCAAAATTCTTAAACTGATTCCTCCCTCTCCCCTATCCACCATTTGATAAAAAGAAAAGTGCTGGGTAATATCTCTGTAATCTAGTTAGTATTGCAGTGAAATTGTAAGAGCACAATATTGATACTGTGCAATCATGACATATGTTTAGGTATTTGCTGCTTAATGCCTATAGCAAATAGATGCATCAGAAGAAGGCAAGAAATAATAATAATAGGCTTTTATTGCTGTCTTTTGGAAAATGAAAATCCAATAATTCATTTTCACATAAATAGAGGCTAGGTACCCTTCCATCATCTCGTGAAAAATGATTAAATATTAAATGTGCTAACTGGAATCTTTGGCTGATTGCAGAACCCACAAGGAATCCTCATAGGGAAGTGGTCCCTTCCTCCAGTGTGGAACAGAAGCCTGCAGATTCAGTCTGGTCAGTTTCAGTCAAAAGATGGAATAATTCCAGGTTTTGTTGGAATTTGAAATATCAAAGTAACTTAATTTGAAACATCAAACCAGGAATGTCTTTAGACTGAACCCATCAGGTTGATTTGAAAATTGATCTTTTTGCATAAATCCTAAAATGTACCAACTCTTTGAATCAAATCAGCTCAGTTTCAATTATTCATTGAAATCAAACAAAATAAGTCCAAAAGAGTACTAAAAAAAAACTAATAATGTAATAAAACTGAGAGGTGCTTCTGTAAATGCATGTTGCCTGGCTGACAGGTCAGGCTCCTCCTCCTATTCATTCAGAACAATTTGGGATACAACTGGCTATCTAAAGTGAAACTACATATCCCTAACACAAAACAATTTGATGTGTGCTGGACTATTCTTGATTGAGAAGGTTGATGCCATTTAAAGTGGCAGGGGGAAACTCTGTTAAGGAATTTTTATGATGCAGGCTTTATGCAACCAAAAATAGAAAGATGGAGGAAAAGGGGTGTAAGCTGAAATGATAATTTACAGTTTAATGAGGAACCAGCAAGCAATATAAGGGAAATGGATAAAGCTTATTCCATTGACATTGAATTGTCAATCAAACAGTATATTTAAGAAAGTTTCAGCAAGCTTAAGTATAGACACACATATCAGAACTAGAAGGTCCAGAGAATAGATTTGAAAGCTATTGAAAGGTCAAGATCTTTATTAGAGGCCACTGAAATTATAAAAGAAAGATATATCCCAATGAAAGCTTTGATGCTTTAAGGCTTTTCTTGGTTTGTGTAGTGGGAAACTGTCCATCAAGGTCCACCATTATGCAGAGTAGATAATCTGCAGTGCAATATAGAATGTAAGTATGGTTATATTTTGCCTGTTATTACTCAGTTCATGAATGAACAGGCTCTAGTGAAGGCTGACCCAGCAGATAAGAAATTTTGCAACATGGATATTTTAGCTAAATCCAGCAACCTAGGAACTGCTTACTGTTTCTAAAAATGGAATTTATCTTTGATTTTACTTGTGTAGGGGGGAAATTGAAAGACAGAGAGGATTATCAGTATACCAGTCTCCAATCTGTGTAGAAAAGTGAGGATAAAAGGCTCTATCAGATCTTTCAAGAGTGCATCCCAAGCAAAATTATAGACATTGGGCTACCATGTATCCATTTTAAGGACTGCATTCTCCTTGAAACTGGATTTCCAAATGCACACATTCAAATGTTCATTCAAAGGAATATTTCATCATAAGACAACCATTAAAAAAAATTATGACAGGATGACACTCTAGGCCAGAACAATAACTTGTAATCTATGAAAGCAGACAGAAGCTATCAATCATGAGTTGACAGTGTTCTAGGTTGTCTGGCATCATTGCACGCATTTTAATAGTACATGAAGAACTGATGCCTCAAAATTGGTGAATTCTCATAAGCTCTTTTGCTTTACTTGGATGGGGGAGGTGGGGCAGAGTTTGAGGATCTGGTAGCATTTGATACTTACAGTTACAACTTTCCTGGTGTTGTATTGTTGGTTTTTTTAGCTTTCTTGGACTGAAAAAAACATTGGGAAAGGCTCCCCCCCCAAACATCTGGAAGAATATCACCCATGGGTGGCTGTTTAACAACACTTTGTGGTTTAAACAGATTTGCTCAATTTCAATTCATTTTTATTTTCAGAATGACTAGGTTTTCTTTAGAAAGAAAAATCAAAGTCTAAGATTTCATTTCAAGAAAGGAGAGTGAACCTGAAAATGTTTTCTCTTCTTTATTTGGATGAGAGAATAAGATAAAATGTTAATCTTTTTTCCCTCTCTCTCTTTAAATCAGTCCCCTCATGATAAGTAAAAATTTCAGATTGTTTTGCCAAGCGTTGAGTTTGAGATTCATGTTGACATCACAGGATGATCTAATGTTCAAGCTGTTCCTGGAGCAGGTAGGGACATGTTTATAAAATAAGTTTGGGGAAAGTAGTCAGAAAAAGAAGCACACATTCATCTAAGAGGTTTTCAAAATATTAACGTTCTAGCAATTCAACTGTTATCTGCTTTTGATCTAGAGATCTATAGAAGCTGTATTGATCTATCACATTTACCTGCAGGGAGCTTCCATAGTCATGTCAATTTTGAAGAAACCTTACACAAGGGGAACACCTATTGTTATGGCAGGTTTCTTCTAAATTTAATTAAACATTCTAATTTAACTTGATAGAAATCAACTGTCATTGTTTTTCCAAAGAGAGAGAACTTGTCAGTAAAATTTTATGGTTAGAGTCCCATTTCTCCAAGAAGACTGAAGCATATTATACGCAAAAGAGTCTAATACATTAATAAGTAATCAACCTTCTATCAGTATCCAATTCCCTTGATTGTTGCAATGAAATCCCAAGACTTTCATCATGAAAGTCTTATGGGATTAAAATTAATTACCTCTGCCATATTTAAAGAACTTGAGTTCCCTTAAGGCTTCTAAAAGTGTGTGGTGTGTTCTTTTCTGAGTTTATCTCAATTCTGCATCATGTTTATAATAAAATGTTCTATGCTGGTGGTTTTGACAGTAAACATGTTTGTTTATTTGTTCAGTTACACAGTTCAATCTGCCCCTAAGGAGTTGTGTGACAGCCTAAGAAATTTAAGTTTAAAAGGGCAGGCAGATGTGGAAACATCGTGTATTATATTGATTATTGTTTGAGAACAACATACACTGACCCCTCAGGAGGTCACAGCCACCCTGGTCCTTTGCAGAGCATTTATTCTCTGTGCTGCTGATTCCACCCCAGCTCAAATCAAACTTAAAGCAACTCTGATCTCAGAAAACATCCAATAAAGAGAATATGAATACCTTTTCTCTGTCAACTATTCTTACCTACTGGCAAATATTTTGTTTCTAATATTTGATCAGAATATGCTTTTGTACAACTTAAAATCAATATTCTGTGCCTTGCACTGCATGATGATAGATCTGATTGACAGTGTATGACACTTGTATATCTGAAAAGTACAACATTTTTTTCTCTTCTGTGTTTTCGTGAATCTTAAACATACTTCCTTCCTTTTATCTTTCTTTAAAAGAATTAGTCTCTGAAAGAAGCTTGTCTCTTTCCGGTTCCGCGTGGCTTCGGTGGCAGCAGGAATTCGCGACTGTTCACGATTCCTACTGCGCTTGCCGCCGAGGTGCCCCCAATCCAAATGGGTCAGGGGGATATGGCTGCCCTGTAGAGGCAGCCAAAGAGAGAGGGGAGCCGGACAGGGGGTTGGGGGTGTTGCAGACCCCCTCCTCGTCTGGAAAAACCCCTTTTTACCAAGGTGGTGGAGCGGCGGTCAGTAATGGCCGCCACGAAGAAGCCTGCAACCGGGTAAGATTGTGCTGGAGGAAGCAAGAAAAGTGCTGGCTGAGCTGGGTCAATTAACATCTTTTAAATTCTCTGGAACTGAACTGTCT
Source organism: Hydrophis major (assembly GCA_033807585.1). Taxonomy (NCBI): domain Eukaryota; kingdom Metazoa; phylum Chordata; class Lepidosauria; order Squamata; family Elapidae; genus Hydrophis; species Hydrophis major. The sequence continues at coordinate 89,480,131 of CM066329.1, forward strand.
GAATTGCTGGAGGATACATTGTATCCCTAAGAAGACGGAAAGCGGCGGAGAAAGCTGTCAAAGGGAACTTTTTTTTTCTTCACTCTCCCACCCCATAGAAACATCAGATGAAGATTTAAAATTTATTTGGGCACTGAAGATGAATTATTTTGAAAGTTGAAGCCAAGGGACAAAAGACTCTTTGGACAATAATTTAAGAAATCGGAAAACCCTTATTGGAGGTATGGATTTCTGATCATTTTTTTAAAAAAAAATGTTGTTGTAAGTGGGAAGGGAGAGGAAAAAAAATTGGAGCAGAAGCTGAAAAAGGAGGAGATTGCCTAGAATCCCAAAGAAAGGTATATGGTAATTGGACCTCTTTGATTAAACAGTAACCCCGAAAGAGAAATAGATAAAGGAAGAAAAGTATTAATTTTTGGAACTTTTTTTGAATTATTTTTGATTAAAAATACTTGGGTGGTTGTTTTGGGGAAAGTTTCTCTTTTCATGATGGCATCGCTTGTGGATGAACTAAAGACTGAATATCAAAAATATAAAAAGGAAGAACAAGATGGAAAAGATACTTTGGGCACTCTGTTTCAATTTTTAGAAATGGCGTTATGCACTTATGAAAAGTTGACTATGCAGCAGAATGGCTGGGACAAAGAAGAAGAGGAAGAAGAAGCTATCTTTGATGAACAATGGGTTTTTTCCAGGGAGGAGGAGAAAGAGGATAAGAAAAAGGGGATTTTAAGGTCTGAAAAAACAACCAAAAAAGAGAAAAATGAGAGAAAAGGTGGATGCAAGGTTAGAAAGCAATGGAAAGGGAATAAGAAAAGGGAGGAGGAGAGACAAAGGGGTAAAAAGGGCAAGGAGAAGAATAAGCAAGAGAGAAAGGGGGGGAGGAGAAGCCCCAATGGTTGGAAGGAAGATTTAAAGAAAAAAAACTTATTCAGAGACAATGGGTGAATCTAATTGGGAAAAAAAAGGGGGGGATTCTGGCAGGTACATAAGATTGTGTTTTTATATGTGTATCTACAGTAGAATGTTTAAGATATAAATAAGTATTAATATATATGATTAGGGTTTTTTTTTCTTTTTAAATGATATGGATAGTGGTTATATAGGCTTTTTCTTTAGTTATTGACCTTTCTTATAAAAAATATTGTGTAATTTTAGAATGTACTAAACAGAATCCCAAGATAAATTAAGTGTTATATGAAGTACTTTTCAGTTAGGGCAATGAGTTAAAGGCGTCACTCCAATCAGTGTATAGGAGAAGTATAGTAAAAGAAAAAAGATGAATGGATAGCTGGAAATAGAACAGACAAAGAATGATATTGAAAATGGTAATAAGATATGGAAGGATATATAAAGTGAATATGATGTGTGAATTTCGTCTGTGTGAAGAGTTTTAATTCGGGATCAAGCAGCCTTCAGAAAAGATGTTTTAGGTTTTGTTTTGTTTTCTATGTTCTGTGTTTTGTATGTTGATAAAAGGCAATAAAATTTTAATTAGCAAGAAATAACTTGGATAATTAGAATGAAAAGGAGAAGTTGGGATAAGATATGAAGTTAAATAGATAATGTAAATATTGATATTATAATTTGGAATTATTTTGTATGTTCTATTGGTTTTCTTCTTTAATTATATTTTTTTTAGAAAATAATTTGTAAGCTGTTATGCCTTGATTGTTTGTGCACTGTTTTTGTAAAATTAATAAAATTTGTTTTTTTTAAAAAAGAAGCTTGCCTGAATGATTTTACTTTTAGTGTGAATGTGCAGAAGAACAGTCAAAATCCAGGCCAGAGTTCCAAAACCCAGGTTAGAGTTGTCAGTCAGCCCAGACATCAGAATTCATTGAACCAAACCCAAATCTGCAGAATTACAAAAGAACTGAAGATCCAACAGTTGATTCTAACAAGGGATCATTGGCCAGTGCTGCCCCTTAAATTCAACTGCAGTCAGCTGCTTTTATTCAAGACATTTAGTCCCTTGTTTGGCAAGAAGCTTCATAGAATGTCTTTGCTCTGTTTAGAGGATGCCTTTGTTTAATTAACCTTAGGTGATTATTAGTTTTATGTCTCCTGAGGTTGTCATTCCACAGGTTCTGCTAGAGCCTCTTTCTCAGCATAGACAATCTGAGTGTTGGCCCATGAGATTTTTTTTTTTTGTCTTTTTTGGTAAAACTTGCATCTCTTCAAGTTTTATTCTCTCCAATTTCTTTCTCTACTACAATCTTGTCCAGACTCTTTCTTTTTGGAAAAAAAAAAAAAAAGCTTGAAAAGAACAATATTGTTTAAAGGGCATAATGTGATTCTGAATTATATAACCAAAACATGAATCCCATCATTGTATGGATAATATGCTTGGATATAGCAAACAAGATTACTCTTTTATGATGAAAAAACAATGCCATTCCAGATTTAAAATCTTGCTCTTTACTTCTGAATTGCTACTCTGTCAACCTAATGGAAAGACTGATCACTATTATTCCTAATTATCAAAATTTAAAGCTGATATAAAGCATTTGAAAGCCAGGAAAACTTGTAAAATGGTAATAAAAACGGAAGTACTTATTGAAATTACTTAAAAGTCCTTCAGTAAAATCAGTATTCGGAAATCATTAAATGCATATTACAGGACTGGAGTGTTCATTAAGAGTTAAGGAATCCCACATTTAAGGCCAGATTTCACCATGGAAGTTCAATGGATATCTTTGGACCAGTCATTCTGATAATGCTGCATAATCTTGGTATCTAGAGCATAAACTGTGCATAATTCAAATTAGGAAAGAAAATAAGTAATGTTCTCTGTTATGTCTGGATTCATGGGTGCGAATTATGGAGACGAGCCGGTAGAAACAGTGAACTTCAAACTCTTTATTTACATGGTGTGACAACTCAAACTGGAGGGCTGCTGTAGCCTTCCTTATATAGGCAATTTATTAACTATTCAACCAATAGCAATCCTGGAGTGGTAGCTCCGTTAACCAATGGGAATGGCCTGTTAATGGCCCATCAGATGCTCCTGAACGGACCAATCCGATCCTGCCATTAACAGCCAATCAGAAGTGCAGAGCCAAAACCTTGCACTTGACTTCAAGCTCAAGATAACTTTATTGGTATAATTCATTCACAACACCCCTTTCCCCCGGCTTCTGCCCACGGGGCTCTGTTACATAGTCCTTAACGTAGGACGGCTGTTTTATTGGTCTTTTCGAATTTCGCAAAGTGCCTGGCGGTTGGCTGCACTTCTGCTGAGGTAGATCGTTGTTTAACGGCAGGGGTGCCTCTGGTTCCGAGTTCGCATTCCTGTCATCACCAATATCACTGGCCACTCCCTGAGGTGAATTCACTCCAGTCCCCGGTTCCTGTTCCTGCGTTTCAGTTCCGTTATCAGTCTCTTCAAAAAGATTTTCCTCTAGTTGCAATTCATTTTCCTCTGTATCTCCCCCCACTCAGTTTGGTCATAAAGGAGTTTGGAATTGTGTGATGGTAGCCGCGATCGTAGTTGATCTATGTGGCGCTTCCAAAGTCTATCGTCAGGGCACTGAATGAGGTATGATCTTGGGCTGGTTATGCGGATTACGGTTGCTTCTACCCACAGCGGATCGCCCGATAAGGTTTTAGCGAATACTAAATCGCCTACCTGGAAGGTACGGCATCGGCCGCTGGATCCGAGTGACTTTTCTGGTGCGTAGGCTGGGTGTAACCGATCGAGGTGGGAGCGGAGTTTTGGTCCCATTAGCAGCTTGGCGGGAGTTTTGTTGGTGATGCTGTGAGGTGTGATGTGCTGTAGGAAAAGGATCCGATTGATTTTCTTATCGATGTCGTAGTTTATCTTTTGGAGAGTCCTTTTGATGAATTGTACCATGCTCTCAGCCCTACCGTTGGCCACAGGGTGCACAGGCGAAGTGAGCACATGTCGGATACCGGGGTCAGCCAGGTACTGCTCAAAAGACAGTGTGGTAAATTGGGGCCTGTTGTCGGATACCAGAAGGTCTGGTAATCCATGGGTTGCAAACAGTCTTTCCAGTCTTTTGATGACCGCTTCGGTGGTCGTGTTGCTCATTCGGTGAATCTCGAGCCAATTCGAGTAGGCGTCGATGGTTAGCAAAAACGTGTGGCCTTTGGTCGGCCCAGCAAAGTCCAGATGGATGCGGGACCAGGGTCCCCCCGGCGTCTCCCATTCATTTGGGGTTGCCTTTGGTGGAGCGTTGCTTACTTCTTGGCATCTCTTGCAAGTTTTAACGCACGATTCGATTTGTCTGTCGATGCCTGTCCACCATGCGTAGCTTTGTGTGAGGCCCTTCATGCGCATGATGCCAGGGTGGCCATCGTGCAAGGTTCTTAGCAGTGTCTGTTGGAGTCGTTCTGGGATAACGACTCTATTGCCCCAGATGACACAGCCCTTCTGTGAGAACAACTCTGTTTGATGACTTTTGAATGGTGCAAAATCGTCTGGTACTTGGTCCAATGGCCATCCACGTTCCACCCATGTGAGGACTCGTGCTAAGATGGGGTCGCGTTTTGTTTCTCTCGCGATGTCATGGGCAGTTAATGGGGGCGTATGGAGTGTCTCGATCTGCAATGCTGTCATCGTTGGTGCAGGATCGTTGATAGTTTCAGGGAGTGGTGCACGGCTCAGCGCGTCGGCGTGGGAAATGGCCTTACTGGGACGATATTGTAGCTGATAATTGTAGGCAGCCAAGAATTCTGACCAGCGGGTCATTCTGAGAGAAAGTATGTAGGGAGTTGGCTTGTCCCCAGCGATGATCCCCAGCAATGGTTTGTGGTCAGTTACAATGGTGAAAACCCAGACGTACACGTACTCATGGAATCTTTTAACAGCTGATACAATTGCCAGGGCTTCTTTATCGATCTGGCTGTAATTTCGCTCGGTTTTCGAGAGCGTTTTTGAGAAGTAAGCAACAGGGGCTTCGTTACCATTAGGTAATACATGGCTCAAAATGGCGTCCACTCCAAAAAGTGATGCATCACATGTAATGTTTATTGGCAAAGTCTCATTGTACTGCATTAGTACGGCATGCGAAGTCAGTAGTTTTTTCACATTACGGAACGCCTGCTCTTCTTTGTGACCCCATACCCAAATTGCTTTTTTATCTAATAGACGATGTAAAGGTTCAGCGACAGTCAGCTTGTGCTGCAAGAATACATTATAGAAATTGATGAGGCCTAAAAATGCCTGGAGGTCGGTTTTGTTCCAGGGTCTGGGAGCGTTTTTTATTGCTCTCAATTTGCTATCGGTAGGGTGAATACCCTGACTGTCAATTAAGTACCCTAAGAATTCAACACGATCTGTACACAGCTTGCACTTATTTTTTTTAACTTTCAGGCCTGCTTCCTGGAATTTTCGTAAAACCAGTCTTAAACGCTCCCGTAAGATTTTTGGAGTGGGGGCAGCAATGAGCACAAAATAGGGGACAATGTCCTTGATCCCCTGCAATAGTCTCTCTATTAGGCTCTGAAAGATCCCTGGGCTACACTGACTCCGAATTGAAGCCGCGTACACTTAAAGGCACCTCGGTGTGTTACGATAGTCTGTGCCTGTGCCGTTGTTTCGTCAACCGGCAGTTGCTGATAAGCCTGAGCTAAGTCTAGTTTAGCAAAGACTTTTCCGCCCCCCAGGGAATGGAGGAGGTGTTGCACCACCGGCACCGGATATGGGTTTTGTTGCAGGGCATGGTTTAGGGTGGCTCAGTAGTCCCCACAAATTCTAATGGAGCCATCCGGCTTAATTGGTGTCACAATCGGCGTTTCCCATGGGGAGTGGTCAGTTGGCTTTAAAACTCCCTGGGCTATCAACTTATCAAGCTGTTCATTGATTTTCAGCTTTAGAGCAAACGGAACTCGACGAGGCTTAAAGCAGATGGGAGCTATCTTTGGATTAAGGCTAAAGGATATCGGGGTCCCCTTGTATTCGCCTAGCTTTTCCTCGAAGATGTCCTTGAATTCATGGGTGAGGTCTTCCTCCCAGTCACTGCCGCCGATTCGGTTAATGCCTGCCACTTCAATGCCGAGTGGTGGGAACCAGTGCAGGCCTAACAGGCTAGGCCAGTCCTTGTCGATCACCATCAGGGATAAGTACGCCGTGCGGTTCTTGAATGCAACCCGGATTCGACTGGATCCTACGACTGGAATCTGGTTCCCCTGGTAGTCCTTTAACATGAGCTGTTGGAATTGAAGGTCTTGGCGCTGGATAGTGGGGATGAGTTGTTTGCGGGTCTTCCACGAAATCATTGAAAGAGACAATCCCGAGTCAACTTCCATTTGGCAAGGCTGATTTTCAATGTCCACGTTGACACAAATTTTTTTAGCATCCAGTGAAGAGGCATGGCCGATAGTGAGTGTTTGGTGGGCCTCTTCCCGTCTCGCTTGGCGATTCACAGGTCAGTTTCTGTAGGAGTGGTTTGTTGGTTCTCGCCTTACAGGGCGATTTCCTGTCGATTGGCAGAAATTGGTACCCTTTGAGGTCTGGCTGGTTCCGAGGAGACTTGTGCAGACCCATCCAGTGTGGCCTCGTTTTCCACACTCGTGGCAGAGCGCGTTGCGGAATTTGCAATCGGAGCGGTAATGGTTGGCCCCGCAGCCAGCGCATGGTTGCTGGGACTTCGGGTAACAGTCCCGATCGGACGGCAGGCGATAGACCTCTTCTTTGTCGCTGTCTGACGATGAAGAGAGGTCCTCATGGTGGGCCGTCTATAGCCGCCCTTCTGCATTAGGTGAAATTTCGCCGGCCGGTTGGTGTGCTGGAGCGCGATTTCGGCGTAGTTGGGCAGCCGACTTCTTGGTCACCTCCACTGCTGTAGCTTCAGCTATGGCATCTTTTTTTTTTTTTTTTGAAAGAGATTTTATTAATTTTCTACAAACAAACAAGACAAACAAAACATTAAAACATCAACTCTCATATGTACATCCAGCGTGTTGGTTCGTTCATCAGTTTTGTGCATTCATTTTGTAGTCTCAATTACAATTATGTTACATAACAACTCATATTGTCAATCCAAACTTATGTATCCTAATATCACTAAAAAAAAAGAAATTTTTGACTATACTTTTAATCATTCATGCTTTATGAGATAACAATACTTTAAACAGTTTATTTTGTGACAAATCATGTAATCATACCAAATCAATCCTAAAAACCCTTTATAAATGTAATATCAATATTCTTTATCGTATTTTATCATCTAGCCATTGATAAAAAAGATCCCAAATTTCATAAAATTGTTTATCCTCTTGCTCTCTAATTTCAAATGTCAATCTACTCATTTCAGCACATTCCAATATTTTCTTAATAATTTCTTCCTGTAATGGTATTTTCTCATTCTTCCAATTTTTAGCAAATACAATCCTAGCCGCTGTTAATACATTTACAATCAGGTATTTCAAATCTTTACTATATGTATCAGGTAAAATTCCCAATAAGAAGATCTCTGGTTTCAAGTCTATGTGTTTCTTTGTCATTTTTTCTAACCACATGTGAATTTTAGTCCAATATTTTCTAGCGTCCTCACAAGTCCACCACATATGGTAATATGAGCCAGGTATCTGATGACATTTCCAGCATTTTTAGATTTGTTCTTAAACATTCTTGCTATTCTTGTCGGGGGAAAGTGCCACCTGTAAAACATCTTATACAAGTTTTCTTTATATGCTGTTGACATTATCATTTTATAATTTTGAGACCACAATTTTTGCCATTTCTCCAAATCAATCCCATATCCAAAATTCTTCCCCCAAACAATTATAGTTTCTTTAACTTGTTCTTCCTCTAATTTCATTCCCAGTAAATAACCATATAATTTTTTAATAACCTTCTCATCAGTACCCATCAAGATCTTATCTAAATCAGTCTGTTTATCATAGAATCCCTCCGTTTTAAAATCTTCATCATACCTTGAAAGTATTTGCGCATATGAAAACCAATTCATCCTTATACCTTGTTCCTCTAAGTTTTGGATCGATTTAAGTCCACCTTTTTCATCCAATAGTTCCCCATATCTAACTGTTTGTTCTTTCTTATAGATTATAGGATAGGAAAATGCTTCAATAGTCAATAACCAAACTGGAATTTTCAAATACCATTGTCTTTTTATCTTTTCCCAATTTAACCACAAAGACTCCCGTATATAATGTCTTCTAAAATAACCCTGTGTTTTAGTTCCTTATACCATAAAAAAGCATGCCACCCAACAGCAAATCATGCCCTTCTAATGTCAACAATCTGTGCTTTCTTAATGTTATCCATTCTTTAACAAACATCAAACTTGCAGCTTGATAATACAATTCCCAATTAGGCAGGCCAAAACCTCCTCTAATTCTAGCGTCTTGCAAAAGCTTTAGCTTTATTCTCGCTTTTTTACCTTGCCATATAAACTTCAACATGATTTTATTTAAATCTTCAAAATAGTCTTTTCCAAGCCTAATTGGTATTGTTTGAAACAGAAATAGAATTCTGGGTAAAATATTCATATTAATTGTTGAAATTCTCCCTATTAATGAGAATTGCATGTTTTCCCATTTCTTCAAGTCTATAGCTATCTGTTGTTTGAGTTTAATATAATTATTCTCTTTTAATGTGCAACATCTTGCTGTCAAATATATCCCCAGATACTTAACCTTATTTGTAACTTGGATTTTCAAAAGGTCTGCCAGTTCTTCTCTTTGTCTCAGTAACATGTTCTTTGTCAAAATCTTTGTTTTATCTTTATTCATTTTCAAATCAGCCATCTCACCATATGTCTCTATCTTTTCCAATAACTTTGGAGCTGTTTCTAGTGGGTCTTCCAGAATAAAAGCTAAGTCATCAGCAAAAGCTTGTAGTTTGAATTCTTCCTTTTTAATTTTCATTTCTTTTATACATTTATCATGTAATATTTCTAATATTTAGAATATTAGATATAATATTTCTATTCAACACTTCCAAAGTCAACACAAATAGCAAAGGAGATAGGGGACACCATTGTCTTGTGCCTTTTCTTATATTAATAAAATCTGTAAGTTATCCCTCCATCATTACCTTTGCTGTCTGTTTATTGTATATGGCTTCTATTGCTTGAATAAATTTTCTGGCAAAACCCATCTGTTCCAATAGTAATAACATAAATCTCCAGTTCACGTTGTCAAATGCCTTTTGAGCATCTAGGAATATCAAAGCCATTTGCTTTTCAGGATGAGCCTCATAGTATTCCAAAGTATCCAAGATTACTCTCATATTGTCTCTGATTTGTCTCTTTGGCAGAAATCCATTTTGATCTGGGTGGATAAAATTATTTCAATATTTTTTAATTCAGACAATGTTGAAGCAAGATAAAGAACAAGAAAACGTAACTTTACAGGTGATTATGCAAGGAATTCAAGATCTCAAGATAAAATCGGACACCATTGAACAAAGAATAGAGAACATTGAACAAAGAACGGAGAAGACTGATGAAAAAGTGGAAAATATTGAACAAATGATGGTGAAATATGAGGAGAGATTCCAAAAAATTGAAGAAGAAGGTAAACAAAGAGAGGAGAAGATTGGAAATATTGACAGTAGATTAACAGTGGTTGAACAAGAAAAAAATGGGATGTTGAGGTGGGAGATGGAAAGGTCAGAATTTTATCTTAGATTTCAAAATATAGAAGAAGAAAAAGGAGAAAATTTGGCCGCGATAATGATAGAAATTTTGGCAGATGCTTTGGAAATTACAGAGGAAAAGATGATGAATGGAGTAGATGAGGTATATCGAGTGTATACAAGATATGCGATGAGAAATAAATTACCAAAGGAAGTCCATATTGGATTCACCAAAATATCCATCAAAACACAAATACTACAAGTGGTAAGAGACAAAACATTGAAATACAAAGATAAAGAGATTGTGGTTTTAAAACAAATACCCAGAAGAGTGAGAGAGATGAGAAGAGAATATTGATTTCTGACCAAAATGCTACTGGAAAACGAAGTGAATTATAGATGGCTGATTCCAGAGGGATTAATGTTTATGTGGCAAGAGCAGAGACATAGAATTGATTCAATTGAGAAAGCAGAACTTTTCCATACAGAATTTTTTGGAAGAAGAGAAGAGGAGGCAGAGAAGGAGGTCTCATTAATTGAGTTTCAAGAGGAACAACTGGAAACTGAAAAAGAGAAAGGAGCAGTAGGTGGACAGGTGGATAGTAAAGAATGGCGTGAAGTGAGATCCACGAGAGCTGTTAGACCTAAATATAAAGCATAATCATGGAAGAAAAAAAACTGATTACAATGAATATAAATGGATTCAATTCAGCTGTTAAAAGAAGGAAAACTTTTCATAAATTAGAGAAATTAAAATTTGATATAATTTGCTTACAAGAAGTTCATATTAAAAAAACAACATGAACAATTGTTAGTACAGCCAAAATTAGGGAAAATATCTATTTCTTTGACTCAATGTAAAAAAAGAGGAGTGGTTCTATACATTAAAGAGGCTATCCCAGCAAAACTGATTTACACGGATGAAGACGGAAGAATATTAATGGTGGAAATAATGGACAATAATATAAAAATACTCTTGATTGCAATTTATGCTCCGAATGATAAACAAGAAGAGTTTTATAAAAAAAACTACACATGAAAATAATTGGACTGGACTATGTTAATATAATTATGATGGGAGACTTTAATGGAATTGTGAACAATAAACTGGACTATATAACAACAACAACAAAACAAAATAGAAAGACTCTCCCTAAATCTTTTTTTTCAAAATGACAGATGAATTAACTTTAAAAGATATTTGGAGAGAAAGAAATGTTAAAGCTAAACAATATACTTTTTATTCAAATAGACATTTATCATGGTCCAGATTAGATATGATTTGGATCTCAACAGAATTAATATCCAATATTCAAGAAACAAATATTGAAACAAGTACTTGGGCAGATCATAGCCCAATGACAATTAAATGGAAGGAACAAAAAAAAAAAAAAGATCGAAATAGACATTAAATAATACTATCTTAAAGGAAAAAGACTTTATACAACGGATGGACAAGGAACTGGCTTTTTTCTTTAGAGAAAATATAAAAGAAGATACTTCAACGCAAAATGTTTGGGATATAATGAAGGCATATGCTAGAGGTTTGATAATAGATTATACAAGAAAAAAGAATATTAGGAAAAGGCAAGCTTCTAAGGCCTTGGAAGATGAGTATAAAAGACTTGAAAAAGAATTACAGAAAATGCCACAGAAAAAAGATATTAAATTGAAGCTGAATGTAATTAAACATAAAATGGAATTAATAGAGAAAGAGGAACTGGCACAGAAAATTAGAAATTCTAAACAGAATTATTTTGAAGATGCAAATAAACCAGGTAGATGGCTAGCATATATATTGAGAAAGGAGAAGGAATCAAGAAAAATATTGAAGCTAATAGATGATCAAGGCCAAGTTTGTTATGGTAATAAGGAGAAAAAGGAAATTATTTGAGATTTTTATGGGCAACTATATAAACAAGAGAATATTGATGAGGAAAAAGTCAAACAGTGTTTACAGAATGCCAATTTACCGAAGATACCTAAAGAGACTGAAGAAATGCTAGAAAGCAATATAACAATGATGGAATTAAATGAAGCACTTAAGAAACAAAATAATGGGAAAGCACCAGGTCCACATGGGCTTCTGGCAGAATTCTATAAAACATTTCAAGAACCATTGAGCATCCCACTGTTAGAAGTTATGAATGAAGTTATGTCAAAGAAGATAATACCCAAAAACATGGTCAGAGGCTTATATCACACTTATTCCAAAAGAAGAGGCTGATCCATTGCAAATTAAGAACTATAGATTTTTTTCTTTATTGAATGCAGATTATAAAATTTTTGCTTCAATTTTAGCTATGGCGTCTTTAAGGGTGATGTCGCCCTTTGCCATTATTTTGCTCTGTACATTTAGAGCGTCTAACCCGAGGACTACTCGTCTCTCAAGGCCTCCTCTAGTTCGGTGAAATCGCAAAGGCCTCCCAAGTTCCGGAAGTCTGCAACGAAATCGGCAACACTTTCTCCTTTCTGCTGGTTTCTTTGATAGAACTCGTGTCGTCTTACGAGCGTTGGAACGGTCGGTGCATAGTGGGCCCTTAGTAGCTGTCCGAGGATGTCCCAGTCCATGGCCTTCACTTCAGCCGGTTTCACTAATGCCTTAGCCATTTTGAATACCGTTGGGCCGCAGTGCGTTAGGAATACCGCCCGTTTCTTCCCGGTTGTGGCATCCTTCAGATTATTCGTTTCCAAAAACATTTGAAAACGGTCCATGTAGGACTCCCAGTCCTCTTGAGCTGGATCGAACGGAGTAGGTGGTACTATGCCGCCAGACATGGTTCCGCCGTTGTGCGCTTCAGCCACGTGCTTAGTTGTCTTAGTTGGCTCTGATGTTATCCAATCCCACCTTCATCACCAGTGTTATGTCTGGAGCATGGGTGCGAATGATGGAGACGAACCGGTAGAAACAGTGAACTTCAAACTCTTTATTTACATGGTGTGACAGCTCAAACTGGAGGGCTGCTATAGCCTTCCTTATATAAGCAACTTATTAACTATTCAACCAATAGCAATCCTGGAGCGCTAGCTCCATTAACCGATGGGAATGGCCTGTTAATGGCCCATCAGATGCTCCTGAACAGACCAATCCGATCCTGCCATTAACAGCCAATCAGAAGTGCAGGGCCAGAACCCTGCACTTGACTTCAAGCTCAAGATAACTTTATTGGTATTATTCATTCACAACATTCTCTTAACAAACATATTTTATGAATGCTTTTCCTAGCTCGTGCATTTTAATGTGTATTTTGCCATATACAGTATATGTTTTGTGTTAGGGATACACCCTTGCAGAATCTGCACAGCAGTCAGGCAGGCAGGCAAAATATGTGAGATAAACATTTTTGTAGCTTATACTCAGTAAAACAGATACACTGTGCTAGTTAAATAGTTTATTCCAGTCAGAGTTTTGGCATAGTCAAACAGTCCATATATCATTCACTAGTTCAGTCCATCCATCATAGTCAGCAAGCAATCCAGTAAGCCAGCAATCAATCAAGTTCTCTTGCTCCTTCTTATGGCGGTTTTACAGCCGCACCCAAAATTACATGCTTTGCTGTTTAAAGTGACACACACATAAACTCACTATCATAGTTTATATATATATTATTTTACCCAAACTACGTTAGGTAACCTTGTTATTCCTAACATTTTGCTTGCAATTTTTGGGTCAAGAATTTCATCTAAACAGTGAAGAATCAGGAAAGATAATTGTATTCTGATCAATATAAATGTGGTTAGTTCAAATTTGTCCTGTATCCTTAACTGCCAATCCAGCATCCTTTTGCTCTTTGGAAGCTTCAACTGTCCAGAATAAAGCAATGCAAGCAGTGATAGGCTTACTTTGGCCCACCTATGTGACACATCTATCTGTTGTTGTCAGTATGCTTCTTATTGCTATCAAAGATGCTGGTTATCACATATTAAACCCTACATGACATAGGACCTGGCTATTTGTGGGGCCACCTATCTTCAGTGGTTTCTGCATGAGATGTGATCTGGTAAGAAGATGTGAATTTTGGATTCACTTGATTAAACAGTGCCATATTTTGGGATCCAGAAAATGCACCTTCACTGGAACGAAGTCCTCTTTAGGTGCATATATCTTATATCTTCTATTCTGATGATATTCTAGAAGGCCTTCAAAATATGCTTTGGGATAGTCTGGATAAGACTCCCTTCTTTATCATGTCTTAAATTCATTTCCCTTATATTCATATTCCCTGGTGAATATTTTAAAATTATTTGTGTACTTGTTTGGTTAATGTTATATATTCTGTTGTTTTTGTGTTCTTTTATTGATTGGAACTGCCAGATTTGGAATCAGATAGCATCCACACTGAATATATAACAAACTGAGAAGGAAAGGGACTATTTCAACCTTCCTTATGGAGTGCACACAGCAGACATTCTTTAATATTTTTGTATTTGCTTTTTGGTGGTTTTCTGCCTTAGTCTCTTTTTTTTTTAAGTTCTTCATGGAGTTATTGTAGCCAGTGTACAGGAATATCTTAAATGTCAATAAGTAGTTGGAGGTTATATGAAGTTAAACAAGATTAGTGGACACTTGTAAATATAAATAGTGACATTTGCTAGTCTGGAAAACAACTATCGAGCAGTTTGCATGATCATCCTGGTTAAAAAAAAAAACCAACATCACAGATCCTCCTGCATTTATTATTATCAGCCCCAAACACCATCGAGGCCAAACAGCTCATTTCATTGTCTAGCTAAGAGTAGCTTTGAAGGAGCTTTGTCCATTTGGACAAAGGACTGTGAAAGCTTAGCAAGTCAACTTGCCACCCTAATCTTAACATTTATGAAAGCAAAACAGCTGCATTGCTTTATTTTGTATTGCTTCTGGGTCTCATTCACAAATGCTAGAAGAACCTTCAGCACATGAACAATAAATTTTTCTGGCTACTTGGAGAGAGGGAGAGGGAGGGGGAGGGAGGGGGAGGGAGGGGGAGAGAGAGAAAGAGAGAATGAATATTGTTATGCTTCTTGTTTTTCATATAAGATGTCTACGCTGCCCATAGTTGTGTTTTGTGGGATGGGCAGCTATACAAATTTGACAAATAAATAAAATCCTGTTGTTTCTACTCCTTGGCAAAGCAAATTGCATAGTTTGCAATGTGTAAAGCATATTCTTGAGTCTACTAGTTCCATCTGCGGTAGATTATTGCAATATTCTCTATTTAAGGCTTTTTTTTAAAAAAAAAAATGAGATAATTCAGAGCTTCAATTACCCAAAAATACATCAATCAGTATGTCAGCCTTCAAGATCTTCTATTATTGCTTTGCATCTTTTGGCTGCCAAAAGTAACAGGGGGAGGAGGGGGTAAAGTCTGGGAAGCGAGCTGGAGGTGTTACATTCTTGTGTTGTATAAAATGAGGAGGGGGAGTATAAATTCTTGCTTAGGTTTCTATTTCTCGCTTAGCTTCCTTTTCTCTGCGCAGCTGCAAACCTTTATCAAACTATGCTAAGGTCAACGGACAGAGGCCTCATCACCACCTGAAGATGTCCACATGATCATATTCACAACTTTTAATTGGAAGAATCATTTGAACTATTGGGGGTGGGAACATTTCCATCACTTTGTATATGTGATTTGCACGCCTAATTTCTCAGATTCAGAATTCTATGGATGCTACCACTTCATTTTCAGTAAAAGATATCTTTTCTCTAATCTAAGGAGTCTAAGTATTTCTTTCTTGAATTTTGAATGGAGCACCACCTGACACAGTACTTGCATTTTAATAAAAGTTTTATCCTTGTAGAAATTTTATTTTGTCATCACAGATAAGAAACCTAGAAAAAAGATGGTATGATTTCTATCCATGTCGCAAATTACAACTGTTGTTTATTATTAATTGGATTGCAATATGAAACAAGTTGCATTCTCAGCACAGTAGACATGTTCAGCAATCCAGGTGTGTACTATTAACCAAGATGCTGGTATTCTGCTACTGTTTCATATTATACATAGTAAAACAAATTATATCTTGTTAAGGCATTGATATCAACAATAAAAAGGGAATGAAGTAAAATGAGTAAATAATATAAACATCATTTTACCAGGGTTTCCCCCACTATAAGTTTTAAATTTGACATTTATGTAAGGGATTTCAGGGAACTATTATCTTATATGTACAATAAAACTTTACAATTCCTGTGGGTTGTTTGGCATTATATTAAAACATATCAATATTTTGAAATGAAGCATAAGAAAAGTTCCCATGGGAAAATGCTGTGGATTGGGGAAAATGATAAGATGGGACTTTGATATAGGGTTTCCTGCCTGAGTAGGGGGAATAGAAGGTCCAAGAGGTTTTCCAATTCTGTTATACTATATATATGCAGGTCTTGGCGTGTTCGGGTCTTTTCCTGTGTAAGATTGAGAGCATTTTGGCACCGTTTTGACGAGGTCCCACTTGGCATCTTCAGGCTGGTGCTTTTGGCTTTGTGCTTGTGCTCGCAGCCTGAAGATGGCGAGTGGGACCTCGTCGAAACGTTGCCAAGATGCTCTCAATCTTACATGGGAAAAGACCCGAACATGCCAAGACCTGCATACCTGTACCCGTGAAAATCTACCAATACAATACAGAAGCCTGATGATGGCAGATGAGATTCTGCTGAAACATTGCTACAACTTTAAAAACACAACTAAAGTGATGTGGGAAAATGCCCGAACAAAGCTGAATACTATACATATAAATACCCGTGAAAACTTAAGAAAACATACACACACACACACACACACACACACACATATATATATATGTATATGTGTATATGTGTATATATGTATATATGTATATATGTATCTATGTATATATGTATATATGTATATGTATATATATATGTGTGTGTGTGTATGTATGTATGTATGTATGTGTATATGTATAAAATTCCTTTTTTCTTTACTTTTTTTTAATTCTTTTTATTTTATATTTTTACTTTTTATATTTTTCTTTGTATCTGTAAACTTTAATAAAAACATTATATAAAAAAGAGAACTGTATGAAAGTAAGAAAGATTAATTACACGTTTACTTGATTTGGCTAAATCAAGCTTATAATATAATGTGACAAGACATGAATTATGGAATGTTTTGCATGGCCATGGAATTAAAAGTTGGTCCCTGAATGCAATAAGAACAATAATGTATTTATGATAAAAAGATATACGGAATATTTGCCGTTTGTTTAGAGATGATTGAGTAATGTGTATGCAGATGTGTTATTGATGGAGAACTCACAAATATATTAGGTTGTAAGATGTAAAAATGCAATCTGAATCTGAGAATGAATATATCGAACACCAACGCAGCAGTTATGTTTGACAGAGAAAATGCATTGGATGATGGCAACATATATAAATGGTGAAATATCAAAGGGAGTAAACAAATCTGAGTACATTAGTAGAATATCCACTAAAGATAGAAGGCAAGTAGAATATCCACTTTATAGAAGGCAAGTGCTGGAATGGGGAGGTATTTGTTGAGTGTAAGTGTACTTTTGTTATATGGAAGCAAGAATTGGAATGTTAATAGAAACATAACAATAAGCTGGTGCTGTGGGAATGACTTCCTTAAGAATGGTTATCATCACCGTCATTTTAATGACCCTATAATCCCTTGTTGGGGTGGAATCTGGGCAACTGAATTGAGCTAGCAGAGTGTTTAATGGTCAGATGCCCCTCCTGTCACCAATGTGGAGTTTTATTCAGCAGATATATTCTCATTCTGCCCAGAGAGAGAAATATCTGCCTCTTCCTAAGATTGAATTCACAGCCTCCTGTTTGTGAGGCGAGAACTCCACCTCTAGTCCATTCCTTAAGAATGGTTATGATCAAAGTTAAATAAGCAATCCATCAAAACTAAAGAGAATGACTACTCTAAAGAAATACACTGGTCATACAGAAAGAACATCAAGGATCTGAATTCCAAAACAATTGCATGGCAGAAGGGTGAGAAGTTTGAAAGGAAGGGGAAGACTCTCGTGTTAGGATGCTGTGGGTTGTTGAGATCCTCAAAAAGAAAGAGATGAGAAACATAGAAGGGCAAAGTGCAGTGTACAGTCAATATAGAAACAAGGAGGTTTGCAAAGGTAGAAAAACAATAAATGGTTGAAGTACAAAACATATTTATGTTAATTATTTGGTATTTCCTGTGTCATGCCCTTAACTTCTTTGGGAACTTCTTTGGGAAACTATAGTATTTATTCTACCTTTCCATGCAACACATAGCATTGCTTTCCTTGAAAAATATTATATTGTAATGGGTATGGATGAATGGATGGGCTTACATTTTAATTGCTGCCATTTAAACCATGACTGTGGGCTACATTGTTTATTTCATAATTTCATATTTCATAATTATTGAACTTATTCTAATCATAAAAAAATTAGAATAGTTTGTTTAATATAAAATTCAATTGAACTGGGGGCTGCAAATAAAGTAATTCTTCTATTTGGGTAAAAATGAACAGGAAATCATCCCCAATATTCCGTTATGTGTTTCCCATTACATTTTCAAAAGAAATGACAGGTAAATGAAAGGTAAAATCTTTATATACACAATTGCCAAGTATATTTTTGGATTTTATCCAACCGCATGTCTTATAAGTTAAAAAGTAGTGCGTACTGTTTGGTTTGGATAATTATTATTATTTAATTATTATGATTCCATTAAAAAAGAAAATTTTATTTTCTAAAATACATGCCCAACAGCACTTTTGCACTCCAGCTATAAGACTTTGCCAGACAAGCAAACAATCTTACAGAGATGTGCAAAACATGCTATGCATAAAACATGTATTTTTGCATGGTACTGTTAGTTTCAGGTGATTCATACCTGGACTGAAATTTATTTCTGATTTTTTTTTTTTTGGTAAGCAGAATAAAACTGTTTTTACATTAGATACAAAATACAGATGTTCTGGGGAGAAGTAATTTGAAGGATAGGATGTGGGGGAGTGACAGAAAAGAAAGAAACAGTTCTGGGAAGATTGAGGAGAGTGAGAAATATGTCATACTGAAACATTGTGTCAAGCATGAAGAATCAGAACTGCATATTAAGTTCCAGTTAAGTTGATTTATTGCTAATACCTGTAACATTAGAATCTAGTCAACTAAGAGCATTAAATTGGCACTAGGTAAGCATTAACAGAATTCAAGAGTGGGTGACTTGGAACACTTGTGGGAATGTAATGATTCAAGGCTGATTCCTCTCTTGACTCTGCCTTCCAGGCACATTCCTAGTAAATCAAAGGAAGAGAGAAGGGAACATATGAAGAAAGTGGGGATGCAGAATTGTTCCAAATAATCTCAGTAATAACAGAGGTCATAGTTCAAGGGAGGCAGGGAAAAGAATGTGGTGAGAAGATCTGAAGTTGATGAGCAGTGGGATAAATTAGTTTGGATGTTAATGGTGATGGAGCAGCTAGGAAACCAGAAAAGAAGAGAAATGAAAGTGCTGAGAAGATTGGTGGAGGTTGAATAGTGGGATATGCTGAATTGGTGACTGAGAAGCAGGAAGGAAAGATTGTGATGCGGTAAGCAAGAAACTAGAATAATTTCATTTTTATGCCACTAGTGTGTCAAAGGCTGCCCAACTTGAGAGTGACTCCAAGCAATTTGTATTAATATGCCATACTGATGTGAAGAGCCACAGAAAACAGAATCATGCAATTCTGCAAACTGGAATAACCAATATGTTCTGGTTTTTGCTTCTGCCATACCGTAGCCAATCTGAGAAAGGACACAGAGTGCCTTGAGGAAAAAATAGTATCTTCCATTTTGTGTACTTGCTTGCTACCTTATAACATCGTGGTGTAGTCCAATACTAGAGAAGGCTAGAAGACCTCTTAGAATTTATATTGAACGAATGTCAAAACTTATATATGGTAGCTTAGTTGATTAGATAACAGGTCTAACCTCCATTTTGAAAATCAGAAAATTGTTCAATCTTGTGCTGTGAGAGAGAGGTGGCAGATTCTTCTCGATTGTAAGTATTCAAGCAGACACCAGAAAGCTGGGGTGCTTTAATTTGGATTGCTCCACATAACAGCAGCCTGGCTCTGATTACAGTAAGTAGCCCCTTCCAAGCTTTTTATTGCTGTAATTGTTCCTCATCCATCTGGTGGCAGCTAGTAAACATTCTATTTATAAAATATCTATTTAAATCCCTGATTTATCTGACACTAAAAGTTACTAGCCCAATCTGACAAGATCTGAACAGATTTACAGATAACTTACTACAAAAACAACATTGGACAGAGAGAGAGAGAGGAGAAGTTTATTTGCTTTTGCAATAGGCCAAAGAGAGGACACTCCATAGTCGTGTGCCCTGCTTTGCAGAGGACAAAGTCTGTTTGGGGTTTCTTCTTTGAATGGCTGCATAGTCCAAATCTGGTAGAAAATGAAAGGATCTCAAAAAGCTAAGAAAGATTTCTTGAAATTACTGATCACACTTGAATAATAGACTGAGCCACCTAAATAGTGGCCTTGCAGTCTTCCCATTAGAGTGAATTGTATTGTATTTCTTAGTGAGTAAACTTTTATAAAGTTGCTCAGTAAACATGAAGCAGCAAATACTGTACAAATATTTCTTTCACACACACACCTCAAAAAAATCTTTCCTTTTCTGTCTTTTGAGGTGACAGACAAGTTGCCATTCTAGATGGTTCTTTTCTCTTCTATTTGGGCTTTGTCAGAAGATTTAACCAATCTGTGCAAATGGTTCACAGAAAGACGTTCCTTATTTCTCATGAGTTTGTTGCAATTTAGAGATGAATCAAGAGGGAAATGACACACTGTTTTCCCTTTCCTTTCCAAAATCTAACTATGAATAAAAAATCCACCCCTTTCCTGCTATCAAACTGCAACGAATCCTGGAAAAGATCAAGATAAATTTTGTTCATCCAGGGTGGGAAGAACAATGAACACTAAAGATCTCAAGAAAACAATAGCTGACTAATCGTTATTAAGTCAAGTTACATTTTTAGATCCCTGCTAACTATAGGAGATGAAATTTGCACATCTGTTGTTTTTTTAATGGAAGATAATGCTTTCATGTGCAACACAATATTTATGGGGAATGGCTTTGCCTTAATAGCATCAGCAGTCTGCTTCTGACAGAAAAAAATCTCATCAAGTCATTTTGTTGCTGCCAGTTACATTTATGCAGAATGATCAACTTATTATCTGCATATTCTTGCCACTGTTAAGTTTTATTTGGCCTTAAAAATAACCTCCTCTAGCAGTTCAGTCTGAGAATTTTTTTTTTTTTAAAGAAAAGTTCGACACATTTTAATCGAATTCTGCTAACTTCTCTCTTTCTGGAGAGAAACCTAACAGCCTAACATTTTCTTGGCTGTATAAAATTGATTCATTCTGGTTGCGCCTCCCTGGTAAATTCAAAAGCTACCACAGAATAATCTAAACTAAAGCAATAAGCTGATTAAAAGAGAAATAGATTTTATAAGTCAAAGGCCTCTAATGTATGAATACCAACTTATTTTCTTAGAACTCAAGAGTTTCAATGAAGCTGGGTGGTGATAGGGATAGGGTGAGAATTGTAGGTGAAGTTGTAGACAGGGAAGGGCGGTCATCTGACAGAAGTTGATGTGTTTAACCAGTACTCAAATGAGGCCTCTCAGAGTTCAGACCTGTACAAAAGTGTCTAATTAATATTAATAAGCCAGTTTGTCTATAGAAAGTAACAAGAATTTAACAGTTTTCCACCCTGTCGCAGACTCCCTCCCCACCCGGCATAACCCCCTTTTCTCAAGGCGGTGGAGCGACGGTCAGCAATGGCCGCCACAAATGGCCGGCAGCTGGACAAGATTGTGCTGGAGGAAGAAGAAGAAAGTTTTGAAGCGAAAGTTTTTTGATTGAACCGGGAGCATAAGATGCATTTAATAACCTGAAAACCTTGATTTTTGAAAGATACTTTGTTTCCAGAAGAGATTTATAAGCCGCGAGTGAAAGCGATGAAAGAGAAAGCTTACTCTCCTTCCCTATGGAATCAACAAATGGACATTGAAAAGCCTGCTTTTTTATAGAAGGTAAAAATTTAAAGCTCTTTGTGACAAGTGGGGATGGAGAGGACAAAGGAGAAATTTATATTAAGATTTTGTTGGAGGAGATGCCTGGAAGACTTTGAGATTGGAAGTTAATTGCAATAAGACTTTTAAATACAGATTGGGCTTTTTCTTCCCTTTCCAATTGATATTACCCCAGGAAGAAAAAGTGCAAAGGGAAGAACCTTGTGCTCTGTTTGGACTGTTTGATGACTTTGGGAGTTTGGGGAATTGTTCTAAGTTTTGAAATATCTTGGTTGTCTTAAGAAGAAGAAGAGAAAAGAAGAAAAGGTTTATAATGGCTTTATCTGTTGATTTAAGAGAGGAATATGGAAAAATAAAGAAAGAAGGCAAGGACACTTGGAGATAAACTATTCACTTTTTAGAAATGGCGCTTGCTACTTACCATCAAATACAATAATTGAAGGAGAAGGCAGAGGAAGAAGAAGAAGGAGGAGAAGCCATCTTTAATGAATCCAAAAAGTTGATTAAGAAAGGAAAGAGAAAGAGAGGAAGGAAAAAGGACTTAAGACTTAAAAAAACATCCAAGAAAGAGAAAAATAAGATGCAAAATCAATACAATGTTAGAAAGCAAAAGAAAAGAGAAATACAACAGAGAGGGGAAGCTAAAAAGGCCGTGGTTTGGAGAAGGGGGGGGGTAAAAAGACCAGGGGGGATAAAAAAGGAAGGGAAAAGGGGGGAAAAAGCCACAAAGGTATGAAACAAGATGGGAAAAAGAAATCTTTTTTTAGGGATAAAGGGTAATGTAAAATTTTTCTTAAAAGGATTCTGCAAGGTACATAAGATAGTATTGTAGTATTTGTATTAGAAATAGAAAATTAGAATTTTATAAAAATTAAGTAAAGATTAAAATATTAAATGTTTAACCATGATAGATTTTAAGATTTAATAAATGATTAAAAGGAATATTTAAAATACTTAGTTTAAGTATAGAGTTTAATTGACTATGTTAGTATAAATTTATTATGGTAGCATTTGACTTTCAAATAGATAATTGGAATGTTATAAGATTTAATGTTTAATTATGTATTTAATTACTTTATAGATTTACTATTTTTTCTTTCTTTTAAAAATTAGTAGGTAGAATGTACTAAGCAGAATGAGATGGGGAAACAGGTGTTATGTTAAATGTTAATTTAGGGGAGCGATGGAAAGGCATCATACTTCAATTAGTGATTTCAGGAGAAATCCTTTTTTTCTACTATAGCGAATGAGATAAATGGGTAATTGGAAAAGAATGGACAAAAGATACAAGTATAATGATGTAAATTAAGACGAAATAAATAAAATATAACTAAGAAGAGTGGAAAGCGGGGAGAAGCTATAATGAAGATATAAAATGGTAAATAAGATAGGAAATGGTATATAAGATGAGCATAAATTTAATTGAAGTCCATATAAAGAGAGGTAATCCGGGGCCAAGCTACTTTCTAAAAAGAAGTTTTATGTTTTTGTGTTTTGTGTATTTATGTTTGTTTGAGATTTAATAAAACCTTGGAGGAAAGCTAGATGAGGATAATTATAAACAAAACAGAGGGAAATATGAATATGATGAGTATAAAATGGATAAATATAGAAAACAAACGTAATTGAATAAGAGTAAAGAGAAATAATGAGAAATCTGCTAAAAGATATTTAAGTGGAAATGGGATATATTAGAATTATGTTGTATAAAATAAAATAATGTTTTATCTGTTTTGTAAAAATTTATAATGGAAAGAGGTTTTATGTGTTCAATGTTTAATGATGTTTTGGTTGTTTTTAAAATTAATAAAATTTGTTTCAAAAAAAAAAAAAAAGAATTTAACAGTTTTCTTTGCAATTCCAAATCAGTTTTTCCATCTAAAATGTGTAGAAGCATCAATAAATACCAAAGTCACAGCTCACTGGATATAGACAACATGTTGGTGGGTGGAAAAGAGAGAGAGAGAGGGCATTTTAAAAAAAATTCTGTTGATAAAAAGCTAAATACTTTTTAGTATATGCTCTATACAACCATGTACAGGTACTCCTCCACTTATGACCACAACTGAGGCCAAAATTTCTGTTGCTAAGCAGAAAAGATGTTAAGTGGATTTTGTCCCATTTTACGGACTTTTCTTATCCCAGTTGTTAAGTGAATCACTGCAGTTGTAAACTTAGTAACACAATTGTTAAGTGAATTTGGCCTCTCTTTTGACTTTGCTTGTCAGAAGGTTGCAAAATGATCACATAACCCCAGGACACTGCAACCATCAGAAATACATGCCAGTTGTCATCCAAATCATGTAACCATGGGGATGCTGCAGTGGTCATGACTATGAAAACCTGTGCTTAGTCACTTTTTTTCAGTGCCATTGTAAATCCAAATGGTCACTAAACAAACAGTTTTAAGTCAAGGACTATCTGTAGTCTATTTGGTAGCTATTTAGAAGCTTACTGTTGCCTTCTTCTGGGAAGTCATGACAAGCAGCATTAACTGATATCAAAAAAGGATTAATTCATGAAACAAATTTATTTTGTCACTCATCTCTCAAGAAGAAACTCTGGGTGGCACACCACAGAGCCAAAAAAGAGCTAATAAATACAGTAAAATGTAAAAACTGAACTCAAACAAAGAACAATAGATAAAGGGATGTAAAAATAGTAGAACAGCCTCATTGGATCACCAGTTGCCTGGGGACCCCAAGCCTGCTGGCATAGCCAGGTCTTGAAGGATCTCCTGAAGCTCAATAATAATGAGATCAACATCACCTCAGGGGTGAGATAATTCCACAATGTGGGGGCCACAGCAGAAAAGGCCCACTGCCTGTCAAAAGCAGCTCCCTAGGCAATTTAAACAGGTATGAATTCTGGATGTGAACCCATTGGATGAAAAACCATTCAAAAAACACCAAGACTGTTTGGTGTGCATGTGAGTATGTGTATAGTAAAAATATAAGTATCTATCTATGTCTATCTCTCTATCTCTCATCTATCTCTCTATCTAGATCACAGGTGTCAAACTCAAGGACCACATCTGGGCCACAGGGTGCTTAAATCTTGACCACATGCAGGCCCCCTGTGGCCCATTTTTGACCTCCCCACCTTCCAGCAGCACTCTGATGACCAAAAACAGGCACACGGAGGCCGCACTAAGTGCTATTGGAAGCCATTGACACCCCCCCCATATATGCCCCCCATGCCCCATTTTGGTCAGCTGCAGGAGGCGTCTATCCCAGCTCCCCTTCTGCTTCCCCCCCCTCCGCTGGCCCATAGAGGAAAAGTACAATGCTGATCCAGCCCTCAAAGAAGGAGAGGGCGAGGGGAGAGAATTATGAAATAATTGTATTGTTTTAGCATGTATTGCCTTGGAAATTAAGGCATACATTTTTATGCAGCTATGTTGGCCATCATTCCTTTTCAGATGCAAAGAAAGATAGGCAGAGTCAGGTCTACTCTCTGTTTCCCTCACTGCTGTTCTTTATTCTACTGTACCTCTTCAGAACTAGATCAAAGAAATTAAATAAATATGAATTGGGTCCACACAAAGGTAGAATTGTCTACACATTTTAAATAAAACCTTTCCCTTTCTTCTCTGTAACACACATACCACCAGCACCATTTTTTTGAAGTAGTATATCAAGTTACATTCAAATCACTTTAGAAGCAAGTAACAAATACCATTTCCAATCAAATATAAATTTCAAGGGAAAAAACAGAGCAGGGCAACATTTGTTTTTAATCTGCCCTCTGTTCAACACAGATATGCACTTTTTAGAGGCAAGACATATTGGGTAAAATGAAAAATCCTTGAGCGGGGAGTTAATTTTATCCTCCTCACATCTCTCCCCGATTTTGTCAAGTAGGATTTACTGTTTATTAAACTTCACTAGCAAGGTTTATTAATTCACTTTTCCCAAGGCATTGCCTCATGAGTATTACTTCTTATGATTTATTTCTATTGAAATAATATTTTGGTTTTCGATTATATGTCCTTAAGTTTATGGCTGCTAATTTCATTATCTGTACACATCAGTGTTCTTTCATCAGTTCTTCTAAACAATTTCTCTCTGTGGTTCTGTCTCTCTTTTATTTATTTTTTGGTACCTTTGAGTTAATCTTGACTCTGGGCAACTACCTAAGTCTCTGCAGTTTTCTTAGCAAGATTTGAAAAGCGATTAGGGACTGAAATAGAGTGACTGGCCTAAGTTGGTTATGTGCCTAACATGGGATTAGAACTCACATCCTTCCAATTTCTGGCCTGATGCTTTACCTCCTTATACCAAACTGGTGTGCTCATTCTCTCTCCCTCCCCATGCACAAATACATATACACAAGCTGTATATGTATCTGTGAATGCAGGCCTCCATAATATAATATAGTTAATACATAGGGTATATGTATATACAATCATGCTATACATGAGCCAAAGGAATATGCTCTTAAATTCTTAGCTAGGCATATTTAAAAATGCTGATTCTACTTTGTAATGC
Organism: Hydrophis major; assembly: GCA_033807585.1. Classification (NCBI taxonomy): domain Eukaryota; kingdom Metazoa; phylum Chordata; class Lepidosauria; order Squamata; family Elapidae; genus Hydrophis; species Hydrophis major. Next base: position 89,506,261 of record CM066329.1, read on the forward strand.
CAAAATGGCTAGGACCAGAATTATTAAAGGAAAACCTTTTCTCATACAAACTTGCCTTATAAAAAGCTGAAGGAGGTCTACATGGGGCCAGTAACAACATAAATTGGGCTAAGGGTAAATGACTGACCTGAGATCGCCAAGAGAAAATCATGTTCAAATCTCAATCAGAATCGGAAACAACGCCCCAGCTACTGGACACACTATATGTTATCTTCTTTTCTGAAGTTGGTTTAGAGATTCTACCACCAAGGCAATATGCTGAATATGAAATGTTCCAGCAATGGAAGTTAATACATTTTTCCTTTGTTTCTTTGATTGCACCATTATTAAGACAGACATTTAATTGGTTCTAAGTTTGTGACTTGTCTTTAGTTAGCATTGAATGTTACTTGTTAAACTTTTACATATTTTACATATTCAGAGAACCTTGGTAGCACAGTGGTTAGAATGCAGTACTGCAAGCTATTCCTACTGCAATTTGGCAGATTGAATCCCACCAGGCTCAAGATTGACTCAGCCTTCCATCCTTCCGAGGTGGGTAAAATGAGGACCCAAATTGTTGGGGGCAATATGCTAACTCTGCAAACCTCTTTGAGAGGGCTGTAAAGCACTATAAAGTGGTATATACGTCTACATGCCATTGCTATTGCTACTTGATGTACTAAAAATGTTTCTAGAATAAATTTTGAATGCTTTATAATCATATTTTTATTTTTATCTTACCTAGAATATGTGCCTGTCTGTAAGAAGTGTATTATGTTTGCATATACATAAAGACTTCCAGTTTAATTCATAAACTCCTATGCTTGAGTTCAGACTTCACTTATTAATTCAATCTCTCCTTAGGATTTAAAACATATGTTGCTCTTTGACTTCCTAATGAAGCCAATTTTCCCCTTATATTTTCATTGAATTAATCAAAGTCAGAGCCTTTGCAATAAATCAATGCAGTGAAGTTCTAAGTTCCCAGAGTAAATTAAAAGTGGTATGAATTTCTTGAGGGGAGTGGATTTTAATTCAGAGAAATTATTTTACAGGGTCTGACAAATCCTTTTTGCTTCTGTCATTTATACTTCCTTTTTCACTTTCTTCTTTCATGTGAGAGTGAAATTAAAACAAAATATAGTAATAACAAGTCTGAGGTATAACATCTGTTTGCAAAAATGCTTCCAGCCAATTACAGCTGTGCATGTTTAGGTGGATTTATGACATTCAATAGTGAAAATTTCACTGCCTTATGCCATATGAATGTGTGTCTACGGAAATAAGTTTATATATGTGTTGAAAATCTGGATGCATATCTTTCCTATCCATTTAAATGATTACCATTTCCACAAGATATACACACTTACAGTGCAGATCTCAACAAAGAAACACATTTGTACTAAATTGTTGACACATTTGTACTCAGCTTCTTTGCCATACAAGCAATAATACTAACAATGCCAAGCTTTCCTCCAAAAATCCAGTAGAGATTAAGTCAGTGAGAAAGCCAGTAGAGATTAAGCTCAACGCATTTGCCTCTGTAGTCATTGCTGTCTTCACTGAATATACCAAAGGTGCTTTTTCAAAAGGCAACTGAACTTTCTGGTTTTTCTTTGAAAACATTTTGCTTCTCATTCAAGAAGCTTCTTCAGCTCTGGTTGAATGATGAGGAATGGAATAATTCAGCTTACCATCCAGTCAGAGCTGAAGAATCTTCTTGGATGAGAAGCAAAACATCTTCAATGAAAAACCAGAAATTCAAATTTCCCCTTGAAAAAGTACCTTTGGAACAACCATGACCTTGATGACTGAGAATCTCCATAGACATTCTCCATTGAATAGTGGTTGAATCATGGCTTCTAAGTTTATAAGAGTTTTCTTCCAATAAATGAAGTACTTTCATGGCCTCTTTTATATACAACAAAAGAATCTTGCCTCAAGAATCTTGCTTCGAGAATCTTGCCTACATTTTGCCTCAAAATGTAGATTTGAGAATGATGGGAAGAGTTTTTTTCCCCGTTTCTGTTTAGCTCTCTCTTTAAACTTAGAAACATTGCCTTTCCTTCTCTTTCCTAAAATCCTGCTTAAAAACCTATATGATTTCCCATGCAATTAGCAGTACTGAATCAATTATTCATTCTCCATTGGCTAACCAATCAGCTTGGTGGTAAATAATGAATCTATTTGCCACTTTTCATTTCATCCAGTAAGCAAATGTGTTGATGAGGTCCTTCATCAGAAGTGGGGCTCCCTCTCCATCCCATAGTAATATTGGAGAGGAAATAAATCTACACCATGTTCAAAGTCTGTGTAAAATATGTCATTGGGATATTCTCCCTGCACCAAGACTCACTGCATGTAGCATAGACTATATGCCAGCATGAATACTACTGCTGTGCTCAATTTATTTCAAGCTGTAAGTCTCTTTAAATCAATATTGAGCCTGAATGTTTGCTTCTGAGACTGAATAACTGTGATTGTTCCAGGAAGACAGACTAATTGCAAACAAGCAGACTGCAAATATAAAAGGTTTTATATTTATGACAACCACCTGGAGATTAGCATCATTTATGTATTTAATAATAGTTTAATTTTTATTATCGTCTTTACCATTTTTATTAGGAAATAATGAATTAAATACCTTTCCCTCTTCACAGTTTTATATATCTCCAGAAACAAATGTATTCACATTGGGTAATTCAGATTGCATGCTTCGTCAAGCATTAAAAAGCTTTAGCCACAGCGCAGCCATCACAATTTGACAATTCTGACAGCCTCACTCCCAATATGTGCATGGACAAACAGAAACTCTGCAAAGACATGATGTGTGCCAATAAAGATGGAATATTTTCAAATAGGTTTTGGCCATAGTACTATAATAACTTTTCTGTGGTGTTCTTCTGGAACAATATTTTTATTGGAAAGATATTCATATACTAAGGAGATCCTTTTTTCATGGCATCTTATTGCACAATGTGCCCACTCAATTCAGCAATGTGTCATATACTGATGTGCCTCAAATTGCTGCTTAAACCCCTTGATTTTTTCCTATCCTTTTGTTGTTGTCCTTTGGGGAAAGTGTTGTTGCTAAGAAATCTACTGTTTTCACTGGTTGTGAAGTAGTTGGTAGTTTCAAAAGTCCCTCTGCCTAAGGAAACCATACACTTATTTAAATCACTTTATACCTTCAAGTCTCTGTTAGGACACTGTGGAAGAAGAAAGAAGGAGGAAGACAAAAGAAGATGTATTCTGGCCACTGACTGTCAGCATTCCAGCAAACCTCCATTCCAATCAGTAACTCTGAGACAAGCATATGATCTCAAAGTACCTTTATTAGAATAGCAACTGGCACATCAGTGGAATCTTGAAACTAAAAGTCTCCCAGACTTCCCACAGTGTCCCAAACTACAATCCATCCCTTTTTTACCATCATGGACCAATCACGATCTGTCCCAGGGTAAGATCCTTTTTCCATCCTGCGCCTTAATAACCTTGACCTACCAAAAGAATTTTATTTTGTCTACTTAGAACTACTCAATTGAAATCACCCACTCCCACTTTCTCAGGCTATGTGGCAGAATGGAATATGTCTTCCAAAACTGACTCTAAAAGACTCTCAGAGTTTCTCATGTATAAATTAACCTATTCATATACCATATCTAACCCACTTCATTTAGCAATGTAGGGCTATGAGAGTTGTACAATAAGGAAGCCTGAGCACTGAAGAATTGGTGCTTTCAAACTGTGGTATTAAAGAAGACTTTTGGGAGTCTCTTGGATTGAAAGGAGATCAAATCAGTCAATACTAAAGGAAATCAACCCTGATTGTTCTTTCTTTTTTTTTTTTTTGAAAGAAAATTTTATTAATTTTCTACAAACAAACAAGACAAACAAAACATTAAAACATTCAACTCTCGTATGTACATCCAGTGTGTTAGTTGGTTCATCATTTTTGTGCATTCATTCTGTAGTCCCAGTTACAATTATGTTACATAACAACTCATATTATCAATCCAAACTTATATATCCTATAATCACTAAAAAAAAATTTTTTTGACTATACTTTTAATCATTCATGCTTTATGAGCTAACAATACTTTAACCAGATTATTCAACAAATCATATAATCATACCAAATCAATCCTAAAAAAACCCTTTATAAATATAATATCAAATAACAAAATAATAGCAAAATAGCAAAATAAAGATATTTCTTACTATCTAGCATTCTAAATATTCTATTATCGTATTTTATCATCTAGCCATTTATAAAAAAGATCCCAAATTTCATAAAATTGTTTATCCTCTTGCTCTCTAATTTCAAATGTCAATCTGCTCATCTCAGCACATTCCAATATTTTCTTAATAATTTCTTCCTGTAATGGTATTTTCTCATTCTTCCAATTTTTAGCAAATACAATCCTGGCCGCTGTTAATACATTTACAATCAGGTATTTCAAATCTTTACTATATATATCAGGTAAAATTCCCAATAAGAAGATCTCTGATTTCAAGTCTATATGTTTCTTTGTCATTTTTTCCAACCACATGCGAATTATCGTCCAATATTTTCTAGCATCCTCACAAGTCCACCACAAATGGTAATACGAGCCGGGTATCTGATGACATTTCCAGCATTTTTCAGATTTGTTCTTAAACATTCTTGCTATTCTTGTCGGAGGAAAGTGCCACCTGTAAAACATCTTATACAAGTTTTCTTTATATGCTGTTGACATTGTCATTTTATAATTTTGAGACCACAATTTCTGCCATTTCTCTAAATCAATCCCATATCCAAAATTCTTCCCCCAAACAATCATAGTTTCTTTGACTTGTTCTTCCTCTAATTTCATTCCCAATAAATAACCATATAATTTTTTAATCACCTTCTCAACCCTGATTGTTCTTTTAAAGGACTGATACTAAAGCTGAAGTTCAAATACTTTGGGCACCTAATGAGATGAGAGGGTTCATTGATGTTGGGAAAGGTTGAAGTGAAAGGAGAAGGACATAGTAGAAGATGAGATGGTTAGATAGTGTCATCATCTCAATGAACAAGAATCTGGGAAGACTCTAGCAGACAATAGGGGAAGGTGGGGTTAGTATGCTGTGGTGCAAGGGGTTGTGAAAAGTCAGACATGGCTTGATGAATAAATAAAAAAAAAACCCCACTTCTTTGGATTTTCTGACAATAGTTTCAGAAATGTTTTGAATTTAATGCAGAATTAATTATAATTGTAGGTTTTACATAGCTCTGCTTTTTCATAAAACCCTTGCTAAATGAGATCAATCTTTCCGGGTTATACCAGTAGCCACTCTAATTCACAGAGAAAAATCACAAGCACAAGTACACCACAAGAGGAATAGTCCTTTTTATTTATTTATTTATTTTTATTTGTCAATCGCTTACAAGATAATAGGTAAAACACATAGTTATGAATACATGGATACATATAAGAAAAATAAAAACATATATAAAAGAAACAATAGGACAGGGACAGTAGGCATGTTGATGCGCTTATGCATGCTCCCTTTTTATTTTATTTTATTTTATTTTATTTTATTTTATTTTATTTTATTTTATTTTATTTTATTTTATTTTATTTTATTTTATTTTATTTTATTTTATTTTATTTTATTTTATTTTATTTTATTTTATTTTATTTTTTATTTATTTATGTCAATTGCTTACAAGATAATAGGTATAAGTTGATTTGACAGCAGCTGGCATTTAAATTGTACTGACTGTAGTTCAGAAGGTAGTTTAAAATTGTTAAGACTAAAAAGCAAAATTACCCTTACTTTTTCTGCTTTTATTGAGTTATCTTGTACAACAGTCTAAATTAGCTGACATTATGACCTGTGATGGCAATAAAGTCCATATGTTTAAACAAGTACTGTCTTTTATTAGTCATTAATCAAGCTCAGTTCTATTTATATTTTGGACCTATCCTGATTTGATAATAACTTTTTTTTTTTTTTTTGAGATGTGGTGGCCAGAAGAACATAATATATATATATATATATATATATATATATATATATATATATATATATATATATATATATATATATATATATATATATATATATCTTACCTACTTTGCTTTTGGAGAAAGAGGCAGGGAAGTATAAGTTCTTTCTTAAATAACTTTCTATAATCTAATGTCCTTAATTCTACTGGGATTTGATTACCGTTACTCTGATTATGATATTAGAGGACCTGTGTGTTTGGCAAGTATCTCAATGGGGAATATTGCTCTAGATCAGGGGTCTCCAACCTTGGCTCCTGGAAGCCTGGCGGACTTCAACTCCCAGAGTTCCACAGCCGGAGTTGAAGTCCGCCAGGCTTCCAGGAGCCAAGGTTGGAGACCCCTGCTCTAGATTATCAGTTACTTAAGGTTAGACAGAATTTAATCAATAATTAGATGGTGGATTATGGAATCATTTGTGCTTTCCTGTTCTTAGTTGTTTTCTTGCAGATGTTTCATTACTAAACAATTGATGTTACATAGTTTGGAAATGAAATGTCTGCAAGCAAACAGCCAAGCTCAGAGTGCACCCAGGACCCCACACTTCAACCCTAAGCTACAAATATTCTCTTCTATTAGTACTTAGTGGATTCATGTTTGTCAACTGGGATTAGTTTGTATTATGTGTATTTCTCAAGGGTGCCACATGAGTAAAGTAGGGAGGACACCAGTTACAACTTCATTTTTTTCCACAGTTTAAGTGTCCAGTTTTGCCCACTTCTTTGAAAACCTCACAGCATGGCTATATAAAAGTAAACCATCTGAGAAAGAATAGTTTGAATATTTTAACTTCCATTTTTTGCTATGTGTGTATAGTGGTGTGGGTGGGTAAGTGAAATTCTGAACAAGAGTATCGTGCATGCCAGTCCTGATTTCTAATCGTGTAGAAATTGGACGTTGAGTAGCACTGTGATTATAATTATTCCACAGCTTTAGAGAGCCAAATATTCACCCTAAATAGAATTTTTTATTGGCCAAGTGTGATTGGACACACAAAGGAATTTGTCTTGGTGCAAATGCTCTCAGTGTGCATAAAAGAAAAGATACATTTGTCAAGAATCAAGAATCATAAGGTACTTTGTAAATAGTTGGATAGTGTTGAGGGAATTATTTGTTTAGCAGAGTGATGGCGTTCAGGAAAAAACTGTCCTTGTGTCTAGTTGTTCTCGTGTGCAGTGCTCTATAGTGTCGTTTTGAGGTAGGAGTTGAAACAGTTTATGCCCAGGATATGAGGGGTCTGTAAACATTTCCACAGCCCTCTTTTTGACTTGTGCAGTATACAGGTCCTCTATTGAAGGCAGATTGTTAGTAAGGTCTTGACCTCACCCCAGACAATTGTCCTCAAGAGAAGACCTGGTACTAAAATTGCTTGTACTTGTGACAAAGTGGAAAGGTCCTTTTTGGATATTTGTTTTCTTTTTCTTTACTGTATTCTACTTTTTCTGTTTTTCTTTCCTTTTTTGCACTTTTTATTTTTTCCTTTTTTGTTTTTCCCTTGTATTCATTTTTATTGCTGTAATTTTATTTTTTTAATAAAATTATTATTAAAAAAAACAAATGGGGGGAAGAATATAATTATTATATCTATGGTGCATGCAAAGCATATCATATGGCTGGCTTGACTAATGAGAGTTTTATTTTCCTTCTGCAATCAAATCACCATTTTTTTAGACAAACTACTCAGCCAATTAAAAAAAAAAGCCATTTATTTTGAATATGAGCTACTACCCTGTTTCTCCAACAATACGGCCTCCCCCAATAGGAAGTCCCAGCATGTTTTATAGGCATGAAATGAAATTAAGCCCCTCCCCCCAAATTAAGGCCTATATTAAAACATGCAAAATGGGGGGGGGAATGGTGGGGGGGCTTGCCATTAGAAAGCACTTTTGTTGCACACCCGGATATGGTGCTGCCTGCATTGACCCCGATATGAAGTGCCCCACCAACACCGAGGTAAACATCCAAGCCGTCACCACCCACCCACCCAAAGATGCAAGGGGGGCGGGAATTAAGTCACCCCCAAAAATAGAGCCTAGCTATTTTTTCGGGGCTCAAAAAAAAAAGACCCCGTCTTATTATATGAGAAACACGGTGTAGATGAGTTAAAATATGAAGGAAAGTTTATTTGATGAGGTTTTAAGTCAAAGCTATATAATAGCAAAATCTTAAAGGCCTCCTGAGGGAAAGTTTCCATCTTTTTGCTTAATGGCAGAAAGAAATTCAGCAGATACATAAATTCTCATTTCTGTTCCCCATGAGTTAAAGAATTCTAACATTTTAAGAATCTCTTCCACAGTATGCAATTGTTAATGACAAAGAAGTAGGTGAAATGCAGAACAAGATGAGTGGGCTCTGCATCCCTTAATAAGTTTGGGAACTAATTGTGCCTTTTGCATATACATTAATTTTATAAAGTTACTAACAAATATAGATTAACAAACTTTCAAATATAGACCACTTTCACACATTCTTTCCCACCCCCGAAGAAATCAGATCAAGAACAATTAAACTGTAGGCTTTGCACGATTAGGCTGAGATTTGAGGGTTTGTTTTTTTTAAGAGTAAAGTAAATCCATAGTAAAAAAAAAAGGGGGGGGGTAGAGGTATGTTCACAGTGAGGAATTCCTCAGTATTTGCACATTATACCAATGTTTTCTGAAGCAGCTATTTCCCACACCTCCTAGCATTTTGTTGGATTCTCATAAAACTAACTTAGAGGAGAACGCTATAAGAATTATTCCAAGAGAGAAGTCAATTCACTTCTCCTTTGGAGTAATTTATTAAGCAAATTATTTTTTCACAATATGTAAGAGAAGTGTAGGGGAGGGAAAAACTGCAATTTCTGTAGTACTAGTGCTTTACCCCTCCCATTTTGAAATTTGATATAAACATGGGACTAAAATTAAGCTTGTGCACAGGAAGATCTACTAGGAGGAAGGACAAAATTATCAAGATGGTGGACACAACTGAAATACAATTTGTTATGTTTTGAGCATGGGTGAGAAAGAATGGAGGCAAGCCTCTGAATGGTGAACTTCAGCTCTTTATTAACATTGTGACTCCTGTTTCAATATCAGTTAAACCCGTCTTATATAGGCAAACCCTGTAACTTTTAACCAATAACGAGCTATGAGCGCTAGCTCTTATAACCAATAGGAACTCTCTGTTAAGGGCCAATCGGATTCCTCATAACAGGCCAATCCGGTCCGGCCGCTTAACAGCCAATCAGAAGTGCAGGGCCAGAACCCTACACTTACTCCAAGCTCACACTTTATTAAATCTTTATGCATACACAACACCCCTTCCCCCTGGCTTTTTATTTGCAGGGCGCAGTTACATAGTCCCTTGGGTAGGACGGTTGTCTTATTAGTCTCTTTGATTTCCATTGTATCAGCTGGCTGCAATCACGCTGAGGTAGATCATTGTTTGGCAGTGGGGCTGTTTCTGGTTCAGAGTTCACTTCTACGTCATTGCCCACATTCTCTGCAATTCCCTGAGGTGCAACCGTTTCTCCCTCCGGCTCCGCTTCCTGAGTCTCTATCAAGCCGTCGTTTCCTTCGGACAGGTTCTCTAGGAATTCATCTTCTTCCGTACCTCCCCCCCCTCAGTTTGGTCATAGGGGAGTTGCGGACTGTCCGCTGAAAGCCGCGATCGTAATTGATCGATATGACGTTTCCAAAGTTTATCGTCAAGGCATTGTACAAGGTAGGATCTGGGGCCGGTTACATGTACTACTGTCGCTTCCACCGACAACAGGTCGCCGATAGGTTTTTAGCATATACCAAGTCTCCTACCTGGAAGGTACGACAGCGGCCGCTGGATCCTAGTGGTTTCTCCGGTTTGTAAGCTGGGTGCAACCGCTCGAGGTGGGAGAGGAGCTTTCGTCCCATTAGCAGTTCGGCGGGAGTTTTGTTGGTGACGCTATGTGGGGTTATGTGTTGCAAGAAAAGGATTTGATTGACCTTGTTGTCAATGTTGTCATAGTCTACCTTCTGCAAGGTTTTCTTCACAAATTGGACCATGCGTCCTGCTTTGCCATTGGTCGCAGGGTGCGCAGGCGAGGTGAGCACATGGCGAATGCCGCGGTCAGTGAGGTACTGCTCGAACGCTAGTACAGTAAATTGAGGGCCGTTATCGGATACCAGGATGTCTGGTAATCCGTGGGTTGCAAAAAGTCTGTCTAAGGTTTTGATAACCGCCTCGGAGGTCGTAGTCGTCATGCGATGGATCTCGAGCCAATTCGAGTAGGCGTCAACAGTAAGCAGGAAGGTGTGGCCTTTGGTTGGCCCCGCGAAGTCCAAGTGAATTCGGGACCAGGGTCCACGTGGTGTCTCCCATTCAGTAGGCATGGCTTTTGGTGGAGCGTTGCTTACTTCTTGGTATTTGGGACAAGCTTTAACCCACTGTTCGATTTGCTTGTCAATGCCCGGCCCCCATGCGTAGCTTCACGCAAGGGCTTTCATTCGCACGATGCCGGGGTGGCCATCGTGCAAGGTTCTCAGCAGCGCTTTCTGGAGTCGTTCTGGGATAACGACTCTATCGTCCCAGATGACACAGCCTTTCTGGGAGAAGAGCTCGGTTTGTCGAGTCTTGAATGGTGTGAAGTCATCTGATAACTGGTCCAATGGCCATCCGCGTTCTACCCAGCTTAGGACTCACGCTAGGGTGTGGTTGCGTTTGGTTTCTCTCGCGATATCTCGGGCGGTTAGTGGCGGCGAGTTGAGTGCCTCGATTTGCAATGTGGTTATCGTTGGTGCAGGATCATCGAGAGTCTCTGGAAGCGGTGCTCGGCTCAATGCGTCGGCGTGGGGAATGGCTTTCCCTGGGCGGTATTGCAGCCGATAGTTATAACCAGCTAAGAATTCTGACCATTGAGTCATCCTAGGGGATAATATGTAGGGAGTCGGCTTATCTCCAGCTATTATCCCCAATAATGGTTTGTGGTCAGTCACAATAGTAAAAGCCCGGCCATACACGTATTCGTGGAATCTTTTCACAGCTGAGACGATTGCGAGGGCTTCTTTATCGATTTGTCCATAGTTTCGTTCAGTTTTTGAAAGAGTCTTTGAAAAATATGCAACAGGGGCTTCGTTCCCATTAGGCAGTACATGGCTCAAAATGGCGCCTACCCCGAAAGGCGATGCATCACAGGTTATAAATAACGGCAAAGTCTCATTATACTGCATGAGTACAGAGTCAGAAGTGAGCAGTTTTTTGACATTTCGGAATGCCTGTTCTTCACAGTAACCCCATAGCCAATTTGCTTTTTTATCTAACAACCGGTGTAACGGTTCAGCGACCGTTGCTTTGTGCGGCAAAAATACATTATAAAAATTGATGAGGCCTAGGAACGCCTGGAGATTGGCCTTGTTTCGTGGCCTGGGAGCGTTTTTTATCGCTTTTAGTTTACTTTCGGTAGGCTGAATGACCTGGCTATCAATCAGGTACCCTAAAAACTCAACACTGTCAGTACATAATTTACATTTGTTTTTTTTAACCTTAAGACCGGCCTCTTGGAATTTTTTTAGGACTAATTTTACCCGGTCCTGTAAGATTTTTCTTGTAGGGGCTGCAATTAATACATCGTCAAAATAGGGGACCACGCCCTTAATTCCTTGCAATAACCTTTCCATAAGGCTCTGAAAAATCCCCGGGGCTACACTAACTCCGAATTGCAGCCAGGTACATTTAAAGGCACCTCGGTGCATCACAATAGTTTGGGCCTGTGCCGTTTTTTCATCTACTGGTAATTGCTGATATGCCTGAGCTAAATCTAATTTAGCGAAAACTTTCCCGCCCCCCCCAGGGAATGGAGGAGATGCTGCACCACCAGAACTGGATACGCGTTCTGCTGCAGGGCGTGGTTCAAAGTGGCCCGGTAGTCCCCACAAATTCGGATTGACCCATCTGGCTTAATGGGTGTTACAATAGGGGTTTCCCAAGGGGATTGATCGATGGGCTCTAACACCCCCTGAGCTATCTGTTTGTCGAGTTGTTCGTCGATTTTCGATTTTAAGGCAAACGGAACTCGACGGGGCTTTAGGCGAATGGGAGCTATTTTTGGATCTAGACTGAATGAAATCGGGGTCCCTTGTACTCGCCTAAGCTGCCTTCGAAGACGTCCCTGAACTCATAGATAAGGTCTTCCTCCCAGTCACCGCCGCTGACTCGGTTTATGCCGGCCACTTCAATGCCAAGTGGCGCGAACCATTGGAGGCCTAGTAGGCTAGGCCTATCTTTATCGATGACCGTTAAAGGTAAGTATGCTGTGTGCTTCTTGAAGGAGACTCGGACACGGCAGGAACCGATGATGGGGATTCGATTCCCTTGGTAGTCCTTGAGGATGAGGCGTTTTGAGCGGAGATCTTGGTGTTGAATTGTGGGGATGAGTTGCTTGAATGTCTTCCAGGACACCATCGAGAGGGATGATCCCGAGTCGACCTCCATGTGGCAAGGCTGGTTCTCGATGGCTACTGTGACTCGGATTTTCTTAGTGTCCAAGGCTGAGGCGTGACTGATAGTGATAGTATGGTGAGCCTCTTCTCTCTGCAAAGCTTGATTTCTGTAGGAGTGGTTTACTGGCTCTCGCCGTACAGGACAGTTTCCTGTTGATTGGTGATAGTTAGTCCCTTTTGAGGCCTGGCTGGGTCCTGGCAAGCTGCAGCAGACCCGTCCGATGTGGCCTCGTTTCCCACACTCATGGCAGAGTGCGTCACGGAATTTGCATTCGGACCTGGCATGGTTGGCTCCACAGCCAGCGCAAGGGCGTAAGGGCTTCCGGTGGTGGTCCTGGTCGGACCGCAGTCGATGGACCCCTTCTTCGTTGCTGTCTGACGACGAAGAGAGGTCCTCGTGGTGCGTTGTCGCAAGCTGCCCTTCTGAACTAGGTGAGATTTCGCTGGCCGGTGGTGGTACCGGAGTGCGGTTTCGGCGTAGTTGTGCAGCCGACTTCCTGGTTGCTTCTGCTACAGTAGCATCGGCGATGGCATCGGCAAGGCTGATGTTGCCTTTCACCATCAGCTTGCTTTGAACGCCTGGTGCATCTAGTCCCAGAACTATGCGATCTCTTAGTGCTTCTTTTAAATCGGCGAATCCGCAGAGGCCTCCCAAATTTTGGAGGTCTGCTATGAAATCGGCCATGCTTTCTCCCTTTCGCTGGCTCCTCTGATAAAACTTGTGGCGTCTCACAAGTGTAGGCACAGTCGGGGCGTAGTGGTCTCGTAGGATAGGTTCGAGGTCATCCCAATCCATGGCCTTCACTTCTCGGGGTTTGGCTAGTGCTTTAGCCATCTTAAATACAGTTGGACCGCAATGCGTTAGGAACACCGCCCGTTTCTTCCCGGCTGTGGCGTCCTTTAAGTTGTTCGTCTCTATGAACATTTGGAAACGATCCATGTAAGACTCTCAGTCTTCCTGTGCTGGATCGAACGGAGCGGGTGGTATGATGCCGCTGGACATGGTTCCGTTGTTGGCATCGTCTGTCACATGCTCGGTGTTCTTCAAAGTTTCGTTGGTTCAGATATCTCCATATCCTATCGTCATCGCCAGTGTTATGTTTTGAGCATGGGCGAGAAAGAATGGAGACAAGCCTCTGAATGGTGAACTTCAGCTCTTTATTTACATTGTGACTCCTGTTTCAATAGCAATTAAACCCGCCTTATATGGGCAAACCCTGTAACTTTTAACCAATAACGAGCTATGAGCGCTAGCTCTTATAACCAATAGGAACTCTCTGTTAAGGGCCAATCAGATTCCCCGGAATGGGCCAATCCGGTCCAGCCGCTTAACAGCCAATCAGAAGTGCAGGGCCAGAACCCTGCACTTACTCCAAGCTCACACTTTATTAAATCTTTATGCATACACAACACAATTGAAATCTGGTCAAAGCAGGAATTCAAGTGCTCAGACATGGCTGTCATCTTGATTTCTTCTGGCATATGTGTTCCATGTTCCAGATCCCCCTTGCTTTGGTTTGCAGTGTTTGCACTTCAAAATAGGGTTGTTCACCCAGCTTGGAACCTTCTCCTTGTCTTCTCTAGCACACACAAAGGTCAGAAAAGGCTTCCATTCAGATTCTGTCCTCTACCAACCCATTGCCTTTGTTCTTGGAAGAAAGGGGTCAAAATTGTGGAATCTCATGCCTTCTACAGCATGACATCTCCCTCACAATTCCATGCAGGTATATGAGCATGTGGAAGCACTTGCTTTGGCAGCTGTGTCACAGGAATAGCAGCCAAGTAGGAATGAAATCCAATTTAGCCTTCTCATGTTTAAAACACTTCTGCAAGAGTCACATTTTGAGTAAAAGGGGAAAAATAATCTTGACCTATATTTACACAGGAATAGAATGCTATCTCCCCAAACTGGGTATCTGTTGCTTAAAACATGTGATTTTCTTCTGTCTGCAACTCTCTAGTGAACATATGAACAAAAAGAGAGGATTCACCTACAAACAGAAACCTACATTTCAGTGAAATGAATATTCTGTTGATTCAAGTGATGCTGAGAGGACATCTGCATATCAGAAGAGATTGTTGTGGCTGGAAATAGTGTAATCTCAAAGGAAATGCTAGGAGGTGTGGGAAATACTGAAATACTTCATTTTGCAAAATGATTTCATCAAATCATGATTGATTTCATCAAGTATGATTGTAACTGTGACTGGGGAGGTCAAAGGGATTTCCATTTCTCCTTTCCAGTGTAATCATGATTTTATAGCAATGTCCTGTGGATGATTACAGTGCAGGAGAATACAAAAGTGCTTGCTTTTTCTTGATTGTCTAACTTCACCTTGTGACCTTTTCTTTATTGTCTACTTTTGAAGAAGCATCCTCAGAAGACAAGGAAGAGCCAGGAGATGTGCAGGAAGTGTATTATTTGGAAAAGAGTCAAGGACTTAGTGATAGAGAATAGCAAGATTGCAAGTTAAATTCTTTGGGAATAAAGGGTGATGGTATACATGCAGTCTGACCTGAATTAAATGCTGTATTGAGGATGTTGGATAAAGCACCAGGGAGTAACTTTGTCAGAAGCAAACCCAAAGTGGCATGCTCAGTGACCAGTTATTTTTAATCTTGCCCTTGGAATTAATTTTTGGCTTCTGGCCATTTTCTACTTTTTTCCTTACAATGTTTGCTCTGTTTTTTATTATTGGGATTGGCTGCCTCTTGGACTATCTCTAGACTGCATTTTGTAGCTCAGCTTCTGCCTGCATGGTGATTTTTTCTGAGAGAAGCTTTAATCTATCTCATTAGTGGCTGAGGTAGTTCATTTCTGGTAGTGGCTGAGGTAAAACAAGGCTACAGGTAGTCCTTGATTAACAGTGCTAATTGGTACTGGGAACTCCATCATTAAGTGGACATGGGCACAATGGTAAATTTTAAAAAAACATGTCAACATAATGCTTAGCAACAGCAGTTTCAACAGTCCTGGTTGCCATTTTTAAGTGAGGATGTGCAGCTTTTTAAATGAGGATCACATGTAACTGTAACTTCCAACTTCCTGCCAGTTTCCCCACTGACTTTGCTTGTGAGAAGTCAGCATAGCAGGCCACAGATCATGAATTCAGCAGTCATAAGTTTGAAAAGTCTTCAGTGAAGGGTAATTAAATGAGGACCATCTGTACTAGAAAGGTGTGTGTGCATACACACACTTGCATGTGGAGTAAAGAAATCTAATACTTCAGTAGTGTTTAATCTTTAATCCAGTTACATACTTTACTTACCTAAAACTGGGATTTCTAGAAATTGTAATCCAAACACTTCCAGAGAGGAGAATGAGGGAGTTTCATTTCTATTCCCACTCTGCTAATTTCATTTATTTGACTCTACCATCAAATATTGTTATAATTCAGTGTCATTTCATCCATTGCATTTATTTTCTGTAATCTAATGAAAAAAAGAGTACACAGCAGATTAAAATTATATTCTTATCACTGGTCTAAATTTAATTGCGTGAAATGAGGCTTGACAAAAATAAGCATTTCTTGACTCATAAACTTCATTTATTTCTAATGAAAACATTTGCCTATTTTTAACAATCAACTGTGCCTTCTAGGATCTCTCTGTCTCTCTTACTCTTTCATTTTCTCTTCTCATTTTAGTATTATCTCAGTCCAAGCCTACATTCTGAGGAATAGTTAAGATTTGAACCATATTCCCAGCTAGCTTGACAAACAAAAACAGGAAATAACAAATGTCCAGTGATATCATTCCTGGAATATCCAAAATAAACTGGCAAGCTTCATATCTTCATATCATATTAGTACTGATGATGTTACCCAGTTTGGGTAATGAAACATCTGCAAGAAAAAAATAACCAAGCTCAGAGATCACCAAGGACCCATTATAACCCGAGGTACAAATATTCTCCTTCATATCTGTTCCAGATCATATGTGTGTCATAATTATTTTCTCTTTGGTTTTCTAAAGGAGTACAATCCCTCTTCAGAGGTTTTGGGATACATCAACATTTAATAAATAAATGGACAAGCAGCTAATGATATAAGTAATTTAATAATAGAGAACTTGAGTTCATCCTAGGAAACTACATAAACATAACCATTGACTTGTCTGTCAGATATTACATATGAAGCTGTTGGTATTTTTCTATTTGTCTTCAATACATAAACAGAGTGGTAGGAATTGCTACCACAAAGAGTTGCTTAATCAATGGCAATATCGAATTTAATAGTTTTTTTTAATAATATATTATCTATTATATATAATTTAGCAATTTGCTTACCAAACAATAATGCCGGATACATTTTATATGTTGATTTCAAAGCTATATATCTTTTGGAGTTTTAACTATAGTGCATTTTACCCGAACATTTCCTTGGAAAACAATGTAGTCATGAATTTATTTTGATATATGCAGTACATTGCTAAGACAACAGAAATTTCTCAGATTTTAAACTATTGAATAGTGGGTAGAATTTAATTAAACTCTTGGAACATTAGTTTGGTATTTATTGATTGCTACTACAAACCATTTTTTTATCTTTCTTTTTCTACTGCTTGGTAAATTAATGGAACATTAGAGCACTGCAATTCCATTTGGGATGTAATTTCACCACCATAAACATTTGTATATTGTTGTCCATAGAACATCTGTGTTATAGTTTACATGATTCACAAAAACTGGCTTAGAGAATAATTCAGTATTTTCCCTTCACACATGTACATGAATGTCAAAATTAATATAGAGTGGTGATACAGATATGTTTAGTTTATTCTCTGTATTTTGTTCAAGTAGTTAATATGTTCTTTCAAGTTGTAAAAGTTGCTCAGATACTGAAATCACAGATTTTTGGAATTCAATTCATGAGAAACAACAAATCTTATAGTTCTTTTTCCAACTCCCCGCCCTTCGAATGTTCATCCTGGTGCTGGGATAATTAGCAAGAAGAGAAAGGGTATTTGTATTTACATCCATTGGAGAGGAAAGGTTGAGAAGATAGTAAACAGACATACAATGGAGAAACACACATTAAAAGGAACATATTATCACCTTGTATTATTGGAGTCTTAAGTCACAGAGTTGAAGAAGCTTCTTGAATGAGAATATTCCTTACTAGCCTGATCCCCCTAAACTCACTATACTAAATAATAAAGAAATAACTTTATCTTCAACACCAATCATCATTACACCTACGGAAAATATCAACATCTCACTCACACTAGACATATTATCAATAATATTTGTCCCAATTGCCCTACTTATCACTTGGTCTATTTCTGAGTTTTCAACCAAAAGATATATAGCTTCCAAAAAAAGCCCAGAAAGTCCAGTTGCCTCTTGCAAAAGCACCTTTGAGATATTGGAGTCTTGATTCATTTGCATGCTAATATGTGTATGTATTAAAGTTTTTTCCCCTCCCAAGCACAGTAACTGTAGAAGATATAGGCCATTTCAGTGAAACTGATGATGGAGCTCCAGTTTGAAAAAGGCTGCTGTAATATCCCAAAGAGATGAGCAGAAAATTCATAAAACATATTAGAAATGGATTCAGCTTAATGGCTATTCTCCTAGGAAAGGGAAGTAAAGTTTACTCTCTTGATACAGAGGCAGATGGTCTTTGCAAATGATTTTTGCAAAGTGCCAAAAATGTTAAATCTGATATGCTAGATGAAGCACCTTAGCATATTTTTAATTCTCAGGTATGCCCACAGAGAAACCTAGGAAATCAAGCTTCTTTAAAATAGTGCTAATGTTGCCTGACCAAAATATTTATGTTGCTATTCCACTTTAGGTGAAAGGAATAATTCTAGGCTTGTGTGATTCTGTCTAAATTTATAATTCAACAGCAAATGGATTAATTTGTACTTGAGATTCAATTTGCAGAGGAAAAAATGTTACAGGGTTGTAAAAAGGGAGTTATTCTTTATAAGCAATAATGGGGATTACAAAGCAATTACAAAGTTGCTCCATTGTTGATGGAATGGGATAAAATGGTTAAGAATCTTTAGACAACAGTATATTTCTCAAGTTGCCTCTAGATTTCTAGGTATTTTTTATTATTATTATTCCTCCAACATAACTTTTCAAAAAGGGAGGGATATGTAAAGATCATATTGAGGCACAACAGCCTCAGTATGATCTAGAACTGGGCTATCAAACTCATGGCCTTCAGGCTGGCCACACCCATACTCAGTTTAGTGAAAAAAAGCTGTGATATGTCACTTGACACCATCGTGACAACACGAGGTTGACACCCTGATCTAGAATATGTCTCAATTCGCCTGTAGTTATGCAGAAAATATCCTACTCCAATGACAACATCAGCTTAAAAAATAATTTACTTTTCAACTTGTTTGTTTGTTTTTTTTTGAGATTCCAGACTTGTCATGATACTGAAGAATGATCATTGACTTGACTTTGTCTGATAATGTGATTGGTAGTCTTTGATTGCTCGGTTTGGAGAGTGCCAGAAACATAGTATAAGAGGTATAGGAGGATGCCACACTGGGGTAGGCCCTCTTCATCACTGACTTCAGTGTTTAGCTTCTTCAGGACATGGCTTGTTTATGGCATATTGGCAGTACAACATGGCACCAGTAACAGGCAAATCACAGAGAAGGTGACATACATAGCCTTGCCACCATTGTCACCTCCTGTTCTTATAGACACTGTTTAAATGAGGTTTGCATTTTTATGTATTAGCTTGACACCTGTTCGATCATTGTCTCCTGTAATGCAGAAGTTACAAGTAAGATTTGGCCCAAAAGAGGACTCCAGACTGCTTAGGCCTGAGATTACATTGAGAGGTCTGAGTTGAGCTGTCAACTGAGTTGGCAAGACTAGCAGAGAAGTGCAAGATTCCATTAGCACAAGAGAGAACAAAGATAAAGACATAAAAGAAACTGAGACGAGGAATGACTGCTCAAAATAATGCAAGGCTTGGTACCCAGACTACAATCTTGCTCATCAGTGCACATTACAAGAGACAAAGAGCCTGACCACAATGCAGGAAAACAATCAGCAAAGAACATTAGCCAATTATACCCTTCTTATTTGTAGCTAAAGACCCAGTGACAGACTGCATTCATAACTTCAAATGAAAGCATGGGGGGAGGGGGAAACCCTGTTGTTAGGTTTTTGCATCTGCCTATTCAGTAGGTGCCAATTTGAGATTTCAACCTGCCTCAACTGGTACTGATAAAGGTGAGCTTTTGAGCATAATGGCCTGATTATGTTTCACACATCTTCCTTCCAAATATAACTCCAAAGGCTTTAGAAACTAAAAATGTGATGAATTCACTCTTCATAGTAGTGACCACTGGTTTTCTTAGTTGTGAAACCAAGGAAGTCTTCTTTAAGTTTGACAGGAATTCAAGGAGTTGCACTGTAATGCAATCATAACATAAACTTAATCTTGAAGACTGGGGCTTGATGGCAAAATTTCTCTTTTGTGGCTGCAAAAGTTGATTTTCTGAGAAGACCTATTTCTCAAAGCCTGTTTGTGGCTAGGTGTTAGGTTTTCTAAGAGGGCCTTGGTGAAATAGGCAGTTTCGGACCAAAGGAATTAAAGTATCAATCAATAGATAGGAGAATATGTCAGATAGGAGCAGCTGTGGTAAGCAACAGGGCTGTGAGAAACAGGTGCAGAAGGAGCAGAAAGTAGCACACATATCCCCTGAACACCTGTTGTAGGAGGGCAGCAGTGATATAAGACTTGTAACTTGGGAGACTGGCCATCAGGCCACTAATCCCAGAAAAAGTAAAGCCCATTTTTGGGGGACCAGGCATAATTCAGGTCATGGCTCTTTATTCCCAGGGCTGGAACATTTGTCTTCTTAAAAACAGCCTGTACTTGACCAGTTCATTATCACAACCTTGCTCTAAACTTTGCACATTTGGAGAGAAAAGGGCCAGTGCCTTGTCCCTTCTTAAAAGAAAACAAAGCATTAGCAGTTCATGGCCATTCACACCCCTTTCCTTATCCATCTTAACAGAAGCAGCATGCATTTGGAGGCAATCCACTTACTAAGTGTTGAAATTTAATTTTATACCTGCCCCAGGAAAATCAAAGAACATTTTTTGCTTGTCTATATTTTTTTAAAACTTTTATGGATTTTTATGGATTGGATAGCAAGAAAATTATACTGGGACATTTTCAGCATTTAGAATCCTCCTGCCCTATTTCCAGTAGTGAAATTTGGGGGCCAAGTAGTAGATTTATTTATTTATTTTATTTATTTAGTTGATTTGTCAATCGCTTACAAGATACAGATATAAGAATAAACATAGTTATGAATACATGAGATGTATACTTATAAGAAAAATAAAAAGAAACAATAGGACAGGGATGGTAGGCCTGATTAGTGCGCTTATGCACACCTCTTAGGAAGGGGGTGAGGTCAATAGTAGACAGTCTAAGGTTAAAGTTTTTGGGGTTTGGGGAAGAAACCACAGAGTCAGATAGAGTATTCCAAACATTGACCACTCTGTTGCTGAAGTTGTATTTTCTGCAATCAAGTTTGGTGTGGTTAACCTTGAGTTTGTATCTATTGTGTGCCCCCCCCCCCCCCAAAGTCACATTTGATATTTGGGCTATTGTCTGATTATGACTATGTTAAACCCTGTGCTCTAATAATAATAAGAGTTATGAAATGGATGTGTGTCCCTACTCAGGAGAGCTTGCGCAACTAGAATTGTGATTTAGGTTGAACAAATTCTGACCAAGCCAAAATCATCACAATAACAGCAGCGATGCTTCAGCAGAGGAGGGAGAATGCTCAGGCTGATTGCAGATTTACAGTGTGAGATACTCAAAGAATGGGATAGTCACGTTTAGGTACTACAACTGCTCCATTAACTTATATTCATTGAGGTTCAGTGGAATACACCAAAAAGGCTTTCTGAACACCTTTTCAATATGGGATGCTGATTGACAGGCATAACAGGAATTCCTAGATAACCAGGATCAGATCCTTCCAACATCTAGTTTTCAGTTGCCCAGGATTCCCAGTTCATGCTGTACAACTCCTTCCCAGATAAAGAACAGATGCCCAATGTGCAATCTCTGACTACAGCAGGGGTGTCAAACTCACATCATCACAGTGGCATCATGTGACACATCAGGACTTTTTTCCCCTTTGCTAAACTGGACATGGGCAGCATGTGACACATCTGGACCACAGACCAGGAGTTTGACATCCCTGGACTACATGAGGAAACTATAATAGTAGATGAATTGGTCAGCTGGTGCAGCAGCAGTTAAATAGCCCTCTCTGTCAATAGCTGTTGTTGTGGCAGCGGTTGCTTGAGGGCTGGTTGAGAATTTGCTGTCATTATTATCAGTTGGTGAAAGTGAACCCTGCCTTTCCACCATTCCCTGATGCTAAGAGCCTAGAACACTTAGGAGCCATTTGTTCCTATGAACACAAAATCATAAGAGGAAAATGATACCACATACTACCTCACAAATGAACCAAATGTGTGTAAACCACATCATTTCTACTTTGTGATGTACAAAGTGTAATTTTGACTTTATTTCTCCTTCAAGGTTCATCATTTATTGTCAGCATTTCCCTCTTCTTCAAGGCTCAGGAAAGAGGATGGTGAGAATCCCTTTCTTTTATCAAAAGCTCTCTTGACTTTGTCAACAGAAAGCTCCTTTATCTCCCTTTGTGCCACAAGATTAATGTACTGACCCTGGTTTGTCATGGTGCAGTCTTTGGGGTCTCTTCTTTGATACTAATGGCTCTGGACTACAGACATTACACTGACATCTGATGCATGAGGAAAGAAAGAAAGCAGGAGACCAATTTGATGCCTGAAGTCCAGTGTTCACCATGTGCATTTTTCTTCTCCCTGCCTGAACTTGCATTGCAGCCACTCTCTTTCTCATGCTGTCCAAATAGAATCAACTTCAAAGCAAGCAAATCCTAGGAAGAGAATATAAAAACACAAGTCAAGTGGAAACAGTAAAACAAAAGAATTTCCCATACTAAAAAGAACTCTGACAAGAAAAATAATTGGCCAGAGTCACATGGTGAGGCAGTGGTCTTTACAAGTTTGCAAGTAAAGAAATACTCATGTAAGTGGCAAAAGTTCATCCCACACTCAAATTCCCCATCAACATACTTTGTATACGGACATGAAATTGCGACCTTATTGTATGAAACAACTCTAAAATCAACCCATCAGAAAACCTTTCCAAAATTTTAATGATTCAATTCATTCCTTCAAAGCAAGTCCCTCCTTTCCCTTAGGTTCAATGTGATGATTTGATTGAAATGTTACCAGGTTGAAACACCTCTTTGAATATTTGCACAGCATTAATAAATTACCTTATACATTAAGTCAGAGATCCCAAGGGATGAGTATCAACTCTTCATGTTAAATTTCAGTCTCAGAAAACTCTATGGGTTTTTTTTTTTCCTTTTAGAGGAAACAAAAGTGCTGCAATAAAATTTTATGGTTCTGACTGCTCATATAATTAGAAACTAGAGAAAGAATCAAGAATTTCCATCAAAACTTTTAGTATGCTATTTATCAATTTGAGCAACTGGCATATTTACATCCAGAGATACATATTTTGTATGTAACTGGTGCTTATTTTTATAGCCTTCTCGGTTTGGGAATGCGTTGAGATATAGCTTAGATCTGATAGTCAATGTAAAGATAAAAGAGAATCAAACAGGCCCAGGATACTATTTTATTCCTCATGTCTATCAACCCAAGTCTATTCAAGTGATACTTCAGCACCACTGCTGCCAAATTTGCCACAGGCTTTTCACAATATAAAATCTGCAATAGTGGTATATTATTCATGTGGCTGCTGGTCCAACAACAGGACTGTGGCCAGGGTGTTAAATTAAAGGCTGAAATAGAAAAGGCATCTTGCTATCTCCCTGGAATTCTCTTCCGGGGAATAGTTGATACAAAGGATCAGCTGTAGCCCAGGAAATTCATGGAACTATAAACAGCTTTAATCATTAAGCAACGATCTTGTGGAGAGAGAGAAAAAGAGAGCCCCTGGCAGAAGGATTTATGAGTTGTCCATGGATGATTTGTCGAAGTTTAAGACAAATCGCTGTTGTGATCCATTATGGGCTCTTAGTCACAGCTGAATCTCTGTATTTGCTGACTACACCATATTTCTATTTTTCTTTCTCTCTCTCCTTCTCTCTTGCCACACAAGGAACAAACCTAGAACTTTACAAGACACAATTTAAAAATTACCACTATTTCCTTATCAGTTAGAGGTTTTGCTAATGCCTTGAAACATATTATTCAGAAATCCATGAGCTCAGCCATTCAGTTGCTAGTCATCTCATGACTGGACTATTGTAATGCACTCTACATGAGGCTACCCTTGAAGAGCATTCAGAAGGGTGTGGCAACATGGCCAGGGTTTTTTTTTGGTGGTGGGGGGGGGCAAGATTGACTCCTGTAGAACCATTGTTCTGCAAATTGTACTGGTTACCAGTCTGCTTCTGGGTGCAATTTTAGTCCTTTAGGTCATGGGTCCCGGTTACTTGTGGGACCATTTCACCCCACTGAAATTGGCCTGTAACACTTGTCCCAGCAGAGGAGGTATGCTGCAGGTCCTATCAGCCTGATTATTCTGGATGACGGGTCCAGGAGAATTTCTCCATGGTTGCTCCTGCCCTCTGGAACATCTTACTCCCAGATGTGAGGTTGGCCCCAACCCTCCTATCTTTTCATAAGGGCCTAAGGGCTGTGCCAGTCAGCTTGGGGCCCGAGTGGGTGATAGCACAATGGAGGTGGTTGATTGAGTAATAACAGATCCACTTCCCCCCACTCCACCCCTGCCTTCCTCATGTGTCTTTGGTTGTAAGGTTTAATTTTAACATTTTATGTTTTAACTAAGAAGTACTTGTAAGTTGTCCTATGGTAAGGTGGGCAGCTAATAAATTTTATAAATAAATAAATAAATAAATAAATAAATAAATAAATAAATAAATACATACATACATACATACATACATACATACATACATACATACATACATTATATAGAGAACTACAAATCTCCTTAGATTTCCTGTTACTCAGCCTACAGTTTCTGGATTTGAACTAGCAACACCGAACACTTCAATGTTCAGATCTTTCTTTCTTTCTTTCTTTCTTTCTTTCTTTCTTTCTTTCTTTCTTTCTTTCTTTCTTTCTTTCTTTCCTTCCTACCTACCTACCTACCTACCTCTAAAATTCCTCTAAAATTTTATTTATTTCCATAATTCAAAGAATTGGGTTTTTCCAAACATAGATATTGCAGAAATAAACTCTCAGTGGTTTGGAGCTAAGTCACTGTCATAACTCTCTGTACCTGGAAGAACACTCCTGCAATATAAGATCTGAATTATAAGATCTGTGATACAAAAACAGCCAACAAATTCTACTCTCCCCTATTCCGGTGATATTACTTACTCTAGTAATGAAACAACTCTAAGAAATCAGCCAACCACAGAAAATAAATGCCAAGAACCACCAGTTCATCGCCTGACCCCAAATATTCACTACTATTGGATTAGAGGCTCTTCTAGTTAACTTCCTAACCTTTGTAACTGGTCTGTATTGCAAGCACAAGGGAAAACTAAAGCCATCCCACTGTAGTGGCCCTAAGTCTTTGCAACCAAACAAGCTTTATCTGCTCTACTTCAACAAAGCAATAAGAAGTTTATTATGTTATGAAGTTCTTTTAAAATGTTTGTTTTGTTTTTAATGGTATTACTTGGACATGTTTTTATTGTTGCATTGGAAGGTACATTTGTAATCCTGTTTATTTTTATTAGCAGCATTTATTAATTTTTATATTTTATTGTGTGTGTAGTTTTACCCTGTAAGTTGTTTTGAGTAACTGTATAATTGTATAATTTCACTGCATATGCCAAAGTTTAGAAGTCTAACAGGTGTGATAGGCTGTTAACACATTAATTGCCAATTCCAATTAATTTGAAAACTTTAAAAAACCAATATTCTCTGATATTCAGATAACTAGATGTAGATCATCTAGTCCAACCCCCGCCCAATATCTACCTGCTTAAATTATTCTATTTTATTAATAAAGATGAGGGATACTTTCAGGTTAATCCAATTGTTCTGGCTAGTATTATGAGTTTGAGAAACATTCAATAACATTAGGCTTACTGGTTAACAATCCAAAAGTTAAAGCAATCTTATCTCAACATTATAGTGGCCTTACCTGTATCAAAGGATGAATTTCAAAAGGAAAATAATTCCCCAAGTCAAACAATTTATTTAATTCTTTACATGCTGTTATCAGCATAGTTACCAAATCAGGAAAAATACTTTAAAAATCTAACATATTTTCAGATTGCATCAGTTTGCAGACAATGACTGAAAAGGTAAAAAGAAAAATACTCCTTTTGTGTGCAAGGAAGAAAAACTAGGAACAAACAGATTTAGGATTAGGATTATTATTATTAGGATTATTATACTCCTTTCTTTCTTTCCATTTCTCTCTCTTGTGCATTGCTGCCAAGGCTGTTATATGATTGACAAGTCACCCACAAGAATCTGGGGCAGATTCAATATGCAGAGACACTCCCTACCATACACACACTGCTCTTTACAAATCATACGGTACATTTATGAATAATAGCAGATTGTAGGTGATCTTGGATGGCAGCCAAAGCAGCTGCACCTGCCAATAAAATATATTTAGTTCCCTGTAAGATCTCTATTACTGGAACCTGATATCCTGAATTTCCAGGATGTCAATGGGAAGAGTCTCAATAGATCACTTTTCTTTCATAGTTAATTTGACATATGCATTTGGGGAAAACAAGTCACATGGACATAACATGGACCAGCCATAGATTCAATATTACCCCATTCTGGCCAGTTACAATGGCTACAGTATTCTGATCCCTGCCTTGGAATGTTTGTCTTAAAGTCATAGTACTTTAAAGACCCATTCTTTACTTTTCAGTTAAGCTTCTGAGTTACTCTGATGACCCGGGGCATGGCACAAAAGCAACACAGTCCCATAAGTAAGAAAAGTCCCTTTAATACCTCCAACTTTGCCCCCAATGTCCAGTTACCTTCGTCTGAAGAAAAAACTCTCCCCAAAACAGTCTTTAAGTGGAGGAAATTCTGTCTGAAAATGAAGTACATATAAACTGTAAATAAAAATCCACACAACTGTAAATAAAAATCCACAATGCAGCAATTAACTGGACAGGGCAAGATAAGGAATTGCAGGCTTCAAAGGCCAATAAAACACACACAGTTGGGAAGATGCTAGGAGCCCAGATAAGCTCAACAGAACAAAATAATACACGATTTGCTTCCAATAAGTTGTTGTGCACAAACTCCCTTTTTAAACACTGTGTTCCCAGCTGCAGCTAATGAAGGGAATCAGGGCCCTTTCCTCCTCTGTAAGCCATGCAACTCACATTGCTCCCTTCTTCATTCCTACCTGCATGCCCTAGGATGAAGAGGGGGTGGGATTGGATCTTTCTCTGAATTCCTCTGCCTTGCTCTACCTCTACCTCTGCCCAGTCAGGCTGTGCCCTTCCCCAGTTTCTTCCACAGCCAACGGAGCCACACTCCCACTCCATGTCAGCTGATCAGCCTCCCCCTCAGAATCAGATTCTGACAGAGGCATGACAGTTACAATTTGTTGAGTCTTTGTGGAAAGTATTTCTTTCTCATTTTCAAGGTTGCAAAATCACCATCATAATTTATTTGTTTTGCATGTAAGTTTTCCTCTGAGAGTAGGTCAAATAGTTCAACCTATTCTTCCAAAGCATTGAACTGCAAGCAATTCTTAATAAGTTTAAGCTTACTAAATTTTTGTTCCCTATAGACAACAGACATTTGGCAAGGCAGTGAACATTCTCCAGCAAATGAATTTCTGAAGATACCTGGAATTAAAACTCTTAGAATAAATATAATTGAAATGTTAAAGTAAATTGTTCATTGTTCCTTCAGATATGGACAAATTTCAGTGTTTCTTGATTTATAAAAGCAATTTTCTTATGGGATGGTAGAAAAGTGGTTGTGAGATGATTGTTTATCTTTAAATAGGAAAAAAAACTATATAATACATGAAGAATATATTGATGAATTTAAGATTTGAAAGAATGAGGTTCCCTGGCAGTCTCTTATGTTAAATTGAATGACCAATGTACTTGTTGGATTACAGATTGGATTATAACACCCTAAGGCTGGACTGCACAAATATCTTGAATAATTACAAAAGCAATTTATAAGAGGTAATGCAATAATAAGCACCAAATTAAACATTTGTGGAAATTTATGGAAAAGAATCAGACCAGATTTATCATCTTTTGCCCTGTTATTAAATATGCATTTATTTTAATGAAGAGAAAAGCATAAAAAAATTCATTCCAGGGAAAGACAAGCCACAGAGGTTGCTATAAGAAAGGAAAAATATTGAGACTGTCTATTTGGAATAGTAACCACCCAACTGTTTTCAATTTCTTTAAATAATCAAAATAACTTTAAAGGAATGCAAAAAAACAAGGGGGAACACCTAGAAGCTTGTCTGAGTTTGAAATACTCATAAAACCAAATTCAGAGCATTTGCCAGGACTTATTTGTAAATTGCTGGTGTAATATAACTCAGAATCTGAGCTGACTGTAGGATCAAATGAATGGAAAATTTAGATATAAAAATAAATATATAACTATAGGAATTTCAGTGAAAAAAAAATTAAATAATATACTCAGATAAAAGTGATATAAGCTGTTTTATCATGACATATTACTCCAATACTGCTTGCTAAAATATTTTATTTTCTAAAAATGTGTGAATATGAAACACTTAGATTAGATAATTTCATCCCACTTTGGTGGCCATCTTATAAAGTTCAACAATTTTGGGAAATGATTTATAATAGGATAAAAATTTAAAAGTTGATATTTTTCTATTAGCTATTACTATACTGTACATTCCCA
The DNA here is from genome assembly GCA_033807585.1 of Hydrophis major. Classification (NCBI taxonomy): domain Eukaryota; kingdom Metazoa; phylum Chordata; class Lepidosauria; order Squamata; family Elapidae; genus Hydrophis; species Hydrophis major. The sequence goes on from CM066329.1 coordinate 89,534,697, forward strand.
CAAAGAACATTGTATTAACTTTGATAATGCTAACTCCTGTAAAGAAGGTATGCTTGGTTTCTTCTATTCTTCTAATTAAGCTGTAAAAACACCTTTCTCTAAAAAAAAATCATTGTTCTCAAAAAATATATCTGAAATAGAATTTCATTAAACTAGAAAACCATTTTGGAATTCTAACTTTTTAGATAGGTTTATGCTTCATCCCAAATTTGAACCTCTTTTAATATAAATCTTTAAATTCTCAGACAGAAATTACTATAATTTTGAATAATTTTATAATTTATGCTCTTTTGACTATTGCTGTTGATATTTATTATTTGGATTTTAATACTGTTTATTGCAGTATTAATACTGTATTATTACAGTACACAGATAATATACAGTTTATTACAGTATAGAATTATTGCAATGATATAGTCAGTTAATTAAATTAATAAATGAAATATTTTAACCTAATTCTCTGATGCTTGTAAACTCCATGTTTGTTGTCTTTATATTTTATTTTCCTTTCTATTCTTTCATGTGTGTGTGTGTGTGTGTGTGTGTGTGTTGGGTTTTTTTCTAAGATGAGGAGGAGGAGAAATGGTTATTATTGTTGGAATACCTTCTTGTTTAGATCCTGCGTCGACATGGTAGACAGCAACTTTTACATATTTTCTGACTACTGATAAATCAGGGATAGGTAAGAACAAACCTGAGGTTTCCTTATGATTCTAGCTATATTTCTAGATCACAACCGGGCTAGATCTCAAAGGACCTTGCCCATTGCTATGATCCATACTTTAACTTTGCATTTGATCTAAAAAAAACCACCTCCCTTTATAAAACCCTGTGGTCCCTATTCACAGTAGAGCCCCAGCTGTACTGGAGCTGAAAGTTTCCTAGCCGGATGCCCTTCCTGATGCCTATGCAGAGTTTGCAATGGAGGGTTGTTTTTTTTTCTTTGCAACCTGAAAGAGAAAAATATGCTGATACCTAGGACTGAACTCTCAACCTTCCAAATGGGAGGGGACTGTCTTTACCACTAGTCTTTACCACACCACATACTTTGATTTAATATCATGAAATAAGATAATCATAGCTTATCATGGAAATGTATCCACTTGGATTTTTCTTTGTGCTCTCTTGAGTTCAATGACGAGACCTAGTCCTTTAGCAATGATTTGTCTTCCATGAGATTTGGCCAATAACTGTTGGATTGTTACAATTGACTGTTGATATATTGCATTCCTTCTTATAGTTAGCATTCCTTGTGTAAATTCTTTAGCTCAGAGTAGAAGGACAATCCTGTCATTACAATATAGTCCTGGATGGCACCAATGATTTGATTATGCAAAATTCACAACTGTTGATAAAGTTTTTTTCTCTTCCAAAATTAAATAGGCATTACAAAATAGAGTGAAATATAATGTTGGAACATTCTAATCTTCAATTATCTCCCTCCATGTTGTTTCCAACAGAATAGTTCATGGTGCCTTCATATTCAAATTAAGCAGCTTGACATGATCATAATTGCTATGACCTCTCCATTGTTACAGTGAGGTGCCGACATCTGTACATAGTAAGCATCTGGTGCGTCCATCTGCTTAGTTATTAAATATGTAGTCCTGCCCAAGGCTTAATGCCAAAAACTGAATAAAAAGGTTGATCAAATGTTAATTGCAATTACATTGTTCTCTGATACTTGCCTCGGTTTTTCTATCTTTGAAAAGTTATGATTTAAAATGTACAGATGTAATGTTCACACTAATTTGTGTGTTACTCATACTAATATTATGCTTTTAAACTTTCTCTAAAGTATGTTCTGAAAAATGTGAAAAATATAAAACATTTTGATGCTTTGGCGATTTTTGATATCATCAAAAAAGCACTAAACTTTATGTCCTATATATCTGTAAATATTTGAAACTGTTTTCAGAAAGTTTTTAGTGAAGAAAATTGTTGTGAATGGAATATTGCATTTATAGTAAATATTTTTATCTGTTTATGCATCATTTCAGCTGCCATATAAATCAGACTACAGACTCTCAACCTAATGCTTGGCTTTAAACTTTTAATGACCATAAAATGCAGAGGCAAATAGTGCATCAGTTGAATAAACATGAATGCTTTTCCCTTGTTCACACTAATCTGAAAATGATCTTTCTGGGTTGTTTTTATGGGACAAAAAGACAAAATTGTATTGTTTTTGTAACACGTACTTTAAACTTAGGAAACTTTTTTCTTTATGTTGATTTAGTAAACAGAACAAGAAAAAAAGAAAAAAAGTGACTGAAAAGACAAAAAAGGTGTCTATGAAACTACATGTGCTTGTAAGCATGGTGTGTAGCCCGTACAATAATCTTAAGTATTCAAAATAAAGCATTGAATTGTGACCTGACAAAATAATATTGACCAGTCTTTCCCCTACTTCTATAAAAAGCAAAATCATTAGCACAGAGCTAATTCATGTCAATCTAAAATTGTAATTCTGGAATAATTCTGTCTTTCTGTTCTAAAAAAATAATATTGTTTTCCTTTTCAGGTAGCCCAAAATGTTCTGTTGGCCGCAGTGAACCAACCATGTTTTCAGGTCATCCTGGAAAAATAGTAAGAAGGGGGCTAACCTTATATCCAAAGTGAATGACATTCCAAAGAGAGGGAACCATTACTCTGGTACTTCTACATACCACTACTTCCACTTGTTGCTGCGATTGGCACTGCTGTCTTCTCGTCCTTGTCTACTACTATGATGTCTGGTTGATTGGCCAGTATCCCCCTGTTCCTCTGGATTTAGAAATCCCACAGGATTCAGCTTTGTTCGGGTATTTTCCCACATCATTATAGTTCTGCTTTTAAAGTTGTAGCAATGTTTCGGCAGAATCTCATCTGCCATCATCAGGCTTCTGTATTGTGTTCGTCTTGGAGTCAGACTTTTACAGTTGTTTCAGTTTTAAATTTGGGACTAGCCTACTGCTGTGCCAGAATGGTTTTTTCTTCATCCTGATTGGTTGGGAGCCTTGGTCTGTGTTTATTGGTCTTGGAGTTTGCTTGGTTTATTGGTCTTGGTTTGTTCTGCTTGATTGGTGTTTCTAATATCTTCTGTCTGTTTTGTGGCTTTTTTTGTGTCTTGATTGGCTGGCGACATTGTGTTCCTGTATTGGAGGCTTTTAGTGCAGCTTGGCTCTGAGTAAATGGACGGCTATCATTTGTTAGGAAGCTAGGTTTCATCTGGGTGCCTGGTTGGGGTGTGTTTGAGCTGGAGGTATCAGAGGGGATCTGTTTGTGCCCAGGTGTTTGCCTGGCTTGTGGTGTGGAGATTTTTTTGTTTGTGAGTGCAGACTTCCAAATGATTGACTGTCTGGTGGAATCCTCTCTATTCATTCTTTCAGGTCTTTTTTCAATCTCTATGGCTTCTCTGATAATTCTGTGGCTGGGGTTTTCTATAGTGGCTTGGGTTTTGGTACCATTGAAGTTGATGATATGACCTGTGGCTTTCATGTGTTGGACTAGTGAGGAAGTGTGTTCCAGCTTTTTGACTGAATTTTTGTGTTCATCCAGGTGGGTACTTATTCTTCTATTGGTCTGTCCAATGTATGTGTCTGGGCATGATGCACAGGGGACTTCGTATATGCCTTGGTTTTCCAGGTCAGTTTTATCTTTGGGGTTTCTAAGGATGGCTGCTATTTTTTTGTCTGTTTTGAAGGCAGTCTTGATGTGATGCCTGTGTAGTATCTTACTAATTTTGTCTGTAGTACCTCTTATGTAGGGCAGGACAGCTGTTCCATAGGTCTGTTCATCTTCTGGGTCTCTATTATGTCTCAATGTGTTTTTGTGGATCAAGCTGGTGATTTTGCTTTTGTAGAAGCCGTTGGCTGTCAGTACTTTAGTCAGGGTGCATAGTTTAGTCTTTATGTGTATCTTGTCTGCCAGGCATTTGGTTCTAGCAATTAGTGTTTTGGCCACAGAGTTTATCTGTGTTGGATGGTGGTGGGATTGGGCATTGAGGTAGCATTTGGTGTGTGTTTTCTTCTGGTATATGTTGTGTCCTAGTGTGCCATCTGTTTTTTTTTTTTTTTTTTTTTTTGTAGAATAGTACATCTAGGAATGGTAGTTGTTTATTTGTTTCCATTTCCATGGTGAACTTGATTTTGGGGTGTGTGCTGTTCAAGTGTGTTAGGAAATTGTTTAGGTTTTCTTTTCCATGTGGCCAAATCACAAATATGTCATCTATATATCTTAACCATAGTTTGGGTTTGTGAGTGGCATTAGCCAGGGCTCTGGATTCGAATTCTTCAATGAACAGGTTTGCAATGATGGGTGACAGTGGGGATCCCATAGGGTCTCCTTCAATTTGAAATTCTGCCAAAACGTTGCTGCAACTGTAAAAGCACAACTATAATGACATGGGAAAATACCCGAACAGAGCTGAATACCATATAGATAGATAGATAGATAGATAGATAGATAGATAGATAGATAGATAGATAGATAGATAGATAGATATAACATATATGCATAAAACTGCTTTAAAAATAAAATAATACTACAGAAAAAAGCATATTGTTTTGCAAGTTAAAATTAAAAAGTTACAATTCTATATATACTTATCTATTGTAAATATTATTCCTGTACACATATTTTAATTTCTAATGCATCTAATTTCTAATGCTATCATTCTTTTTTAACCTAATATATTTCATATCAATTAGGTCCATACTTCAATTTCATGAAATGAAATTCCATTTCCATGAAACTCTTATTTACTCAATGGATTGAAGACCAGCCATTTATGAGCAGACTGCTTAAAGATGTGGATTTTGTATTTCCATGTACCATGGATTTAAAGAACATGGCGAGAAGACAATATGGTTCTTATTTAACTTTCTCATGTAATTACTTTAGCTGGCTTAACTGATGCCAACATTTGCATCTGTTTTAAAGTTGTGGAACTTTCTTATTTGTATGAATGTATGTGTTCATAACAACTCTTTTTATATTCCTTCAGGATTTTCTTCTTCTTCAATCACAGACAAAGGCTTTTATTATTTTAAAAGTAATTTTATTATTAATCAGATTCATAGCTAAGTTCTGCTAAATTCAAAAAACAAGTATTCTGCCAGTTTAATTTAAATTGTTTTCAATAATATGAATTATTATATTATTTTTCTGCAGAGGTTTTTATTCGAAGTCAGAAGAACAGATACTGCAGAAAAACTCTTCTTCAGACTCTGCTACTCAACAGTGTATGTTTAGGAAGGCAGCCAATCCATATTAGAAGTCATCAGTGGTTGGATTCAAAAAAAATTACGACGGTTCTTTGGGAGTGGCTTGGTGGGAGTGGCAGCATTTTGCCAACAGCTCCTTCAGTAAACACAGATTGGACCTTTTCCCACAAGTGACTGGAAGGCTCAAGATCTTCTATGGTGAGATTTAAAACTTTACATCTTTGTTAGTCAGATATCAAGGATTTAAGGAAATAGTACTGAAAGCAAAATCAAAGTCAGATAATAGAAAAACATGTTATTGTGTTTTTCTTCCTCTAAACTGCTTTTGGGAAAAAGAAAAATATTGATTGGTTGGTTGATTTTGCTAAAACCAGCAAGCTGAAAGCACCGAACATCATTTTCTTACATTTCATAGTCTCCAAACAAACCCCAGTTTAGTCAAATGACTCTTGTCAAAGTTGTTCCATATTAGCACGCTTAAAACCCTATGTTCCTATTGGTCCGGAAAAGCCAGATCGTGATTGGATGGCTTGAACATTCCTGATTGGCTCATACAGGTTTGCTGCGATTGGCTGAAACCAAGCGCGGAAAACTCAAAGGGTTGTCATTGGCTGCCTAGCCACAACCTATAAGAAGAGCTGCCGCGCGCTGGGTTTTTGTCTCAGAATCTATCTGTTAAATAAAGAGCTGTTGTTCACTACTCAAGCCTCGTCTATTCATGGGACCCACCAACCATACTTAACAAAAATTATGGATGTTTTCAGTTGCTCCTGTGGCATGAGTTTTTGGTACAATTTCAACTGAGGAGCTGTATTTTTCATTTTGTTTAAAAAAACTTCATTTAGTATGGATTAATTAAGCACTGCTCTTTATTTCCATCATGGTGGATTTTTCCTCCACTGTTTCTGAGCTAAATCCCAGTGGGTTGAATCTGCTTGCAATTGCTTAATATCAGAAAGAACTATCATATTTGACAAGTCACATTTCATGTGCTAACAGCAATTACTTTAAAAACATCATAACTTGCCAATTCTTAGCTGAATTCCAGACTTTTGGCCATTTTATTGCTAGACTGCATGTCTTTTATATATAAAATAAAATAAATTATTCCAGGGTGGCTTCCAGGATTACATTTCACAGTCCTTAATTCAAAGTGTTATATTTGGATGTAAAAGATATTGAATTTGAAATATGGCTGAATTTGTGGGATTCTAATTTATGGGAATTTGGGGGGGGGGGGGGGCTGCTATAAGTCATATTTTCAGCTCATTTTATGAAAACATCCTTTAACTGCTGGTTGGAAAAAGGAGGTTTCACAGAAATACTGAGGAAACTAAGAAAGGAGAAAAGATCATGGCACAAACTCTGGTTCTGTTGGTGGAAATTTGGGAAGGAAAAAAGAAAGAAAGAGAGCCCTCACTATGTTCAATCAGTGTGTTCCATTTGTAATGTCCACCTGTGGGGCAGATGCCATAATTAAATGGAGGGAAGCAGCTGTTAGGGGTGAGAGGTGTGCTGTGATAGTAAGAGGATAAAAGTGAAAAAGGTGATATATGTCACACATTTGAGCTGTCCCCCTAAGCTATTCTTCTAATGCACTGTGAAGAACAATACCTTGACTCCAGGATTAAAAAAAAAATTTTTTTTTGACAGTCCAGATAGCTTTTGTGTATAGAATGGCAACTACTTCAGACCAAATCACCTAAATCATAAAGTGAATGTGAGCTTCCTTAAAAGTTGGTTTTCAGATTGGATTTAATCTAAGCCATTGTATCTTTTTTTCCTTCTTTAGGTTTCTATATATTTTTAGAGACCTCAAAGAGTCTCAATGGATGATAAAAACTAAGCATCTCATAGGTGAGACAAATGGATTCCATTTGGATCAACATGTCAAAGTGCATCACCAGATTTGTTTTAGGCTATATAGGCCCAAGAATTCAATATATTCTCAAAAGTATTTAAGGTCTCATAATTACAGAATTAACATTTACAAAGGAAATGTTTAAGAGTAGAAAATGAAAAAGATACAATTTTTAAAAAGTTGTATGGCAGATTTTTTTAAAGTTATTTTACCAGTAAACATAAAAGCTTAAAACTGAAGAGAGAAGATATGTAGAATAAAAATTATGTCCTTACTCTTCCATCTCTCTAGCTCAATTTCTTAGCCAGAGACGTCTATCAGTAATTGCAATAAGGCTAAATAACCAAACAAACATGATGTCATAACCCAAGGGCTATCCTTACCTACTTGCATTATGATATCATTTCCAAGTCTACTATGCTCTGTCTAAAAGTTATGGCAAAACAAACCATAACTTAGTGCAAGGGTCTTCAAACTTGGCAAGTTTAAGAATTGTGGACATCAACTCCCAGAATTCCTGAGCTAACATGACTGGAGGAAGAATTCTGGGAGTTGAAGACCACAAGTCTTACAGCTGTCAAGTTTGAAGACCCCTGGCTTAGTGTGATGTGTGAACCCAGACTATATTACATAACTCAGAATTACAAACTAAAGTTGTTACATAATTCTTTATAATTGCATAATCCCTCAATATAATTTTTCCTACGTATTCCTCATTTACCATGGGGAATGTTATATGTAAACTTAATTAATGGTTATCATAACAATGTACATCTCTGCCCCAGGTAAAATTAAGTGATGCTGTGAATGTCCACTCCTAGTGTCTGGAGGCAATGAGACTTTTGATGGGAAACAATAGGTTTTTCAACTGAAACCTGCCAAGACTTTCTATGCCCCTCTAGTCCTAAGACTACCTTTGATACTGGTTGGGGTTGCACTGTCCCAAATAGTCCTGTGTGAAATCTAATGGTTCTGCTGGACTCCCAATTCTTGCTCAAAGATCTGATGGCAGCTATGAGGACCTTTGCACAACTTTGTATTGCATGGCAGTTGTGCCTTTTTCTAGATTATGAGGATCTACTCATGATCACTTTTATCTTGGTCACCTCCCTGTTACTCTACATGTCCTTGAAGAGAATCCCAAAAGTTCAGCTTGTGCAAAACGCAGAGAAGCAAGCAGTTATTGTGTTTCTGATAGAATATACATTACACTTCTGCTTCATGAGATCCATTAGTTACTAGATATTTTCTGGGTCCAGTTCAAGATGCTGGTGTTGACCTTTAAAGGGCTTTGTGATATGAGACTGTGTTATTTGAGGGACCACTTCTCTCTAATTTCATCTTCCTGTTCTTCCAAGCTCAGCGGAGAAGGCATGTTACTGTGTCTGTGCCCATATTTGGTGGGTCCTAGATGGCAGGCCTTTTCTGCTGTGGTGCCCATGCTATGCAGTCTTATCTCCTCTGAGATGAGCTTCACCTTGCACTGTTGAATTTGTGAGGGATGTATCAGCATGTCTAGGGATCCCAAGAAAAAGATGCACTTGTGAGGTAACTCCACTATTTTTAACTTATCTTTGTCTATTATAGAATTATAGAATCATGGTTTTAGTTTTTAAGGTATTTACTAACTGCTTTTATCTCTATTTTATGCCAGCCACAGTTGCTGTTTGTGAGATGAGCAGTTCTATAAATTGAGTTAATAAATAATAATAAGATGTTACTTTGGCCATTTCTTTTTGATGTTCAACATACTTGTGCTTGTATCCATATACACTTAAGTGCATACTCACATACATAATTTGGTAGGGTTTTTTTTCTACACTGATCAATCCCAGATAGTGCTACCTTCAAGGGAAACTATTGATCATTTCCACCATACAGTGACATGTGCAAAAAAGTAATAAATTTCTGTATGCATTTATACTTCCTAGTACTGTTATATGTTTTAGGAACTTTTTATTTATTTACTTGCATGCTTATTTAGTTACTGACCTCTTAAGGGGTTTGTGGGCAGCATGTACATACCTACAAAAAATAAGAAATAAATGGCCATACAAGGCAAAACAAAAGACAATTGGAGACAGGCAGGGCTTGAGAATGAAACTGTAGACAAAACGCATGAAGCTAGATTAAGTTTTACAGTGGAAAACTTATCACACAGACTTTTTTTCCTCATGAGTTTGACTCCCCCCCCCTTTTTTTTTTGAAAATTTTGTTTGGGTTTTCACAAAGAAAAAAAACATAATACAAATAAAACATCTTGTTTTGAAAATAGCATGGTCCTGGGTTATCACTTCTTCATACAGACACAAACTCAATTTCATACTCATTTTTATGTTTTGTTTCATATCTTATTCTTGTTTTTTGGTTGTTTTTTTCAAATCTTAAGCTTTTCATTCTCTTTCTACCCTTTCCTCCCCCCCCCACATAAAATTACTTGATCATTAAAGATGGCTTCTTCTTTGTCCCAATCTTCTTGCTCTGCAAGCATTTCTTATTTCTCATAGTTCCAAATCTCCATTTCTAAGAGTTGAAATATGAAGCCAAAAGAGCCTCTCCCTTCTTGTGCATCTTCTTTGTATTTTTTAAGTTCCATTTTCAGTTCTTCTCAAAGTGGTGCCATTTTAAATATCTTTAAACAACCACCTAATTGATTTTAGTCATTTAAATGCAATAACCAAAAATCCAAAGATCACCAAGTAATCCAAAGAATGTTTCTTCTTGCTTCTTTTTTCCACTTTCTCTTCCTGGGGTTCTATTATTTTGTTGCCAGGTTTCAGTTCAAATGCATCTTTTAGGAATCTTGTTGAGATTTCACTGTAAATTCCTTTTAAGTCCAGGCAGTTTCCTCCATTTTTCCGAATCCTGCCCTTTTATTCTTTTTCTCTCCTTTCCTGCTTTTAAAAGCTTTTAAGTATTCAGAAATCTTTATTGTTCCTTTGACATTTTATTTTCAGCTTAAATGCCTATTGATGTCAAAATTGATTTTTTTTTTCAATTTCTTGCTTACATCTCTTAGCTATCAGTATAAGGAAGGAAAGAAAAAAAAAAGTCCTTTCCCTTCCCTCTCTCTTTCGCTGCTTCAAAATCTTCTTTGGGAACAATGTTATTCTGTTATATTTTAAATTCCAGGGTACCTTACGTTGTTGCTTTTGCAGTTTAACCCAGTCAACCAAAACTTTCTCTTCTTATCTTTCTCCTGCACATTCTTTTCCGGTCGAGTTCTTCTTTGAGGTGGCCATTTGAGGAGGCCATTTCTGACCACTGCTGCAACTGCCTTCGGGAAAGGGAGTAATGGCCAGCTGAGGAGGAGAGATGCAGCTCTCCTCAACCCTGCTGGCAATCTCCCCCCTCTTCACCACCTCTACAGGGTGGCTTAGCCCCAAAACCAGCCAGCTCGGGGCTCTCCAGTGGCGAGCATGGATCAAAACCGTGCATGATCACGGTTTCGGTCTGTCAGCGAAGAGACTCAAACTGGAAGTCAGTTTGACTCTTTTTTTGTAGCATGTTTAATCAACTTCTCTTTGCCACATGCCTGAGAAATTCAATCCCTTTTTCAGTGGGGAAAACAATTATTTTCATTACATTTACATTGCTATGTCCAGAGTATAGACAACATCTTACTTGGGCTTCTGAACTAACAAGGATAGATTGATGGAAGAACTATGGTGAAGCTGAGCATAGTCCTGCAGGATATCACATCTTTGTGTTTCCTGTATTTTAAAGATGTGAGGGCTCACATACTACTATCTGGAACTGCATTGTCAAAAACTGTTCTATGCCCAAAGATAGCTGAGCTGTTGATTAGCAACTCATTTTTTATCATTCAGCAAGAAAGCATGAAACGGCTGCCTTTGATGATAACAAAAAAATAGCACAGATACTTATAAGATGTGAGGCCATAACTATTGCTTACATGGATGGAACCGTTTTACATTCTGTTATATTATGGAGGGAATAGAATCAAACTATAATTTATTTCCAATGGCATAACAGTTGTTTGAGTTTAACCAGATTGCTGTACATTCTTAATTTTTTAAAAATCGTTGTTATTTCTCTGTGAGTTTAAAAGGACCTATTCCTAACCATGGGCCAAAATAGCAAAATGTTCATCACAAAGTCATACTTCTGTACTTGCATATGTAAAATGCAAGATTTGCAGCACAGTTGTATGTTTTGTCACTTGTCTAGGTGATGCTATATCAATTCCAAAAAAAGGGTGTTTAACAGCTTTGTATCTGTCATAACTAAAAGAAGAGCTACTCTGCCTAAAACAAGGATAGGCAAGGTCTACAGATGTTTTCAAATCTCCACAGCATAAGACAACATGCCAAGTTAACAAATGGAAGCTGCAGCCAAAGCATTTGAAAAGATCCCAGGTAGCCTTGCCAGTTTAAACAAAAATTGAGCCATCACAGCATTTTGAAATTTTGAACTGAAAACTTTTCCAAAAATCTGTTCAGAGCAGGCCCTCTTTTGGCAATCATGGGAGTGCCACAACTGAAAAAAAATCAACAGGACAAGTTTTCCATTATTAATCTCCCTTAGAATTGAGTGGGAATACCGAAGCCCAGGAAGTAAGAGAAGCTGCAGACACTGAAGAAATTACCATGCAGGTTCACATGGAACCCTTGACCATTTCAAAATTAAGTCAGCAAATTTGTCTGGTATTATGTGTTTTCTCATATAAGTTCTTTTTCTAGTGTGATTACTCCCCTGGATTTTTCCCCAGGTATCTTTTTAAATGTCCGTTTGGAGGAGGGTGAACTAATTCCAGGCATGTCTGGAGGGGAGTTTATCTATGGCTCCAAATAGCCATCTGAGAAGGATTTGGTTGAAGCAAGAACACATAGCAAGAAAATGAACACATTATTCCTGGTATTGCCTCTCTTTGTCTGCTGTGTTTCTGGTGCAGCCCATCAAGAAGGGCGAGGTTTTCTCCTCACAAATAATTTGGATGACCTTCTCTGCTCCTGCCTTTTCTCTGCCCTATGTGTTCTTGGATCAGGTGCAGAAGGCTTTTCCTCTTCCTCATCACTAACCAGCTGCAGCAGGACATCCCTGAGGCTTCAGGTGAGGATAGCATTCAGTTGTATCCAGTCAGTGATGAGGAAGAGGAGCTGCCTTCTGTCCTGATCCAAGAACACCTAGGGCAGAGAAAAGGCAGAAGCAGAGAAGGTCATCCAAATTACTCATAAGGAGAAAGCCTTGCCCTTCTTGATGGGCTGCACCAGAAGCATAGCAGACAGTTGGAGGCGATGCTAAAAGCAATGTGTTCATTTTCTTGCTGTGTGTTCTTGCCTTAACATGAGATTTGTCTCTTCAGCTGTTGCCTTTGCCTGTGGATTTGCCTTTTTTTGGAACTTGCCTTTGCCTTGGGAATTTGCTTTTTCCTAGTGGATTGGACTTGCCCTTGCCTTGAGGACTAGTGTTGGCTTCATTTGAGTAGCCTGTGGAACTTATTGAGGTGGAGCTGGTTCCAGCACAGGGAATCACTGGGGAATACCAGTCCAGTCTCGGAAGCCTTAATAAAGACTTCTTATACCTGTGGTGTGTGTGTGTGAGAGAGAGAGTGGGACAGTACAGCTAATGAGAAGTTGAATATAAAGAAGGTGTAGGATAATTGCTAAGAGAAAATGTTAGAATAATATTGTCAAGCTTCAAAGACATTTTGCTATTATCATTATCATCACATCTCAACTTGCCAATGAACTATGAGGGGAGGGAGCAGGAGATAGAACATGGGCCAGATATCAAGATGTCTGCATGAGAACCAAGGACACTTCAGCAGACTTTCCCACAACAATATCAGGAGAATGTATTTGGATAATGTGACCTAAACTAACTGGGAGGTGGAAGAATGTGAACTTTCAATATGGAGCTTAGTGCGAGAATGGGCGTTGGTTCTTACCTGACATGCCGTTTCTCTTGGACTGGGAGGATTGTCCAGAGGATGGGTGGAGCTTCAGTCTCTGCTTATTGTAGGCTGAGTTTGATTTCTGAAGAACGCTCCTCCCTCCATCACGTGGCTTGCCATCTCGTTATCCCAGTTTATGCGAAGAAGAGAAGAAAGAAACAGGCATTCGTGCTGTCCCTTTTGCTAGACTTAAGGTGCCTTGGCCGAAACGAGAACCCCCCCCCAGACAGTGAAAGGAAAAAAAGGGAGGGACTGGACAATCCTCCCAGTCCAAGAGAAACAGCGTGTCAGGTAAGAACCAACGCCCATTCTCCTTGGAACTGCTCGGATTGTCCAGAGGATGGGACATACCAAAGCTGGGGCTTGTCCTATGGGAGGGACACCATCTAGCTTGTCGAGTCCTCGGGATCCCCGAGCACCCTCTGGAGGACCCTTCTACCGAAAGACGCCTCCACCGCGGCATACTTATCAATCCTGTAATGCCTAATAAAAGGCGATGGGGAGGACCATGTTGCTGCCCGGCAAATGTCGAATATAGGGGCCTGTGTAGCCCAGGCAGCCGATGTCGCTGCACTCCTGGTAGAATGAGCTGTGATACCCCTGGGCACTGGGAGTGCCTGAGCCTGGTATGCCCTAGAAATGGCCACCCTTATCCAGCGACCTATAGTAGTAGAGGAAACCTTGAGTCCCTGTGACTTTGGTTGAAAGGAAATGAACAGGGCCTCGGATTTGCGGAAAGACTGAGTACGTTTAATATAAATCCGCAAGGCCCGCCTAACATCTAAGGTGTGCCAAAGCTGTTCCCTATCATGAGTTGGCCTGGGGCAAAAATTGGGGAGGATAAGTTCCTGAGCCCTGTGGAAAATAGAATTAATTTTTGGGAGAAAGGAAGGATCAAGTCTAAGTACTACTCGGTCAGAGTGGAAGACGCACAGGTCTTTCCTGACTGACAGAGCAGCGATCTCTGAAATCCTTCGGGCCGAAGTAATAGCCACCAGAAAAACTACTTTGTAGGATAGGAACTGGAAGGAAACTTCTCTAAGGGGTTCAAAGGGAGGCTTGGTGAGGGATGTCAAGACCTTGTTGAAGTCCCATGTTGGGAATCTGTGAAGGGACGGAGGTCGTAAGTTTGAGGCGCCTTTTAGAAATGCCCGGATGCAGGGATGGTGAGAGAGGGAATTAACCCCCTCGCAGGAAATTACGGTGGATAGGGCTACAACCTGACGCCTTAGAGTGTTGGGGGAGAGACCTTTACCGAGACCCTCCTGGAGAAAATCAAGGACTTTTGCTTCCGATGGGTTTGTAGGGTCAATGTGGAGATTGGCACACCATTTGCAGAAACTGTTCCAAGTGGCGTCGTAAATCCTTCTGGTAGAAGGACGCCTAGCTGCTAAGATGGTGTTGGTGACCTCCGTGGAGAAATTCTCCCTTTTTAGACGTTCCCGCTCAACCTCCAGGCGGCTAGCTGTAGCCTTTGGGGGTCTGGGTGAAGAAGGGGGCCTTGAGAAAGAGAGATCCTGTCTGCTGGGATCCTCCAAGGTGGAGCTACTGATAGGCTGCGGAGGTCCGCAAACCAGGAGCAACGGGGCCAATAAGGAGCTACCAGAAGCACTTCTGCCCTTTCTTGAAGAACTTTCTGGAGTACTCTTGGAACTAGAGCCAGAGGGGGAAAGGCGTAAAGAAGGCCCGAGGGCCACGGGCATTGGAGGGCGTTGTGGTTCTCCGCCCCGAGGTACGGGAATCTGGAGATGAACCGTGGAAGTTGGGTATTGCTGGGGGAGGCAAACAGGTCTACCACTGGCAGGCCAAATATTGATGTCGCCTCCCTGAACAGGTCTGGGTGGAGGTGCCATTCCGCCTGGTCTATGGTGGACCTGCTCAACCAATCTGCCCTGGTGTTGAGGGTGCCTGAAATGTGGTCCGCCCTGAGTGAAAGGAGGTGAGACTCTGCCCACCGACAGAGGCGCTCGGTCTCCCTCATTAGACTTGAGGACTGAGTGCCCCCGTCTGTTGATATGTGCCTTTGCTGTTATGTTGTCGGTGAGAATGAGAACGTGGCTGCCCTGAATATGATGTAGGAAGCTGCGGAGGGCCAGGTGGATGGCGTGAAGCTCTAACCAGTTTATGTTGCGCAGCCTCTCTGATGGTGACCATCTGCCCTGAGCTGTAAGGGAGAGAAGGTGGGCGCCCCATCTGGACAGACTGGCGTCTGTGGTGACAATGAGTCTTGGAGGCTCCTTGAGGAGGCAGCCGTTGTTGATCGATGCCTTGCTCCACCAGAGGAGGGAGGTGAGAACCCTTGGCGAGACCTTGACCTTGCTCCTTGAGTTGCTTGTCCCAGCTCTTTGATACGGAAGCAGGAACCACTGGAGGGATCTGGAGTGGAAATGGGCCCAGGGAATAACGGGAATACAAGAGATCATTTTACCTAATAACTTGGATAGATCAAGGAGAGAGACCTTCCTGTGTCGTCTGATGAACCTGACTGATTGTTGGATGCTGAGGATCCTTTCTGGGGAGATGAACACTCTCCCCATGACTGTATCAATTATAGTCCCTAGGTGGGGTAGTCTAGTGGCGAGGGCCAGTTGGCTTTTCTTCCAATTTATGAGGAACCCATGTTCCTGGAGGGAGGAGAGGGTAGTGTGGATATCCCTGATAGCCTGTCCCCTGGAAGGGGAGAGGATGAGAATATCATCCAGGTAACAGTGGAGCCGCACCGGGATGGATCTGAGGTTGGCGGCCAGCGTGGCCAGAACCTTGGTGAAGGTCCTGGGGGCCGAGGCTAACCCGAATGGAAGGGCCACGTATTGAAAGTGTAGGTTGTTGTAACTGAAACGGAGAAATTTTGAGTGGGAGGGTCGAATTGGGATGTGTAAATATGCCTCAGAGAGGTCTATAGAAGACAACCAGTCTCCCTGCCAAACTCCCAAAAGGATGGATTGAAGTGTGTTCATTTTGAATCTACGGTACACTAAGTGACGGTTTAAGCATTTTAGGTCCAAAATAGCCCTCCACCTCCCCGAGTGTTTGGGCACCACGAATAAATGTGAATAAAAACCCTGTCCCCTTTGGGATGGAGGAACAGGCTGGATAGCCTGAATGTCCAGTAGGTGTCGAATTGCCTCCTCCATGAGGTTGCGTTTGGAAGGGTTGTTGGAGCGGGGACATGAAATGTAAAAATTGGGGGGGGGAGAGAAACTCGAGGGCAAGGCCAAGCCTGACTGTATCCCTGACCCAAGCATCTGAAGTGGATGAATCCCATTGATCGGCGAAGGCTTTAAGTTGCCCGCCAATGGGAATAGTGTCAGGAGGCTTATTTGGAGCGGCGGAAGGGCCTGCTGCCAGAGCCACGAAAGGGCCTCCTGAAGTTCCCGCCTCTTCTGTGCCTGTTGAAGGGGTCGGACCTGTCCTGGGACTGTCCCGAACCAAAGGAGGAGGACCCCTGGTGTCTGGGAGGAAAGGGTGGGTGATAGGGACGAAAGGGCTGCAGAGATCTGGAATCAGACTTGCGGGAAAGAGAAGGGAGGAATTTCTTTTTATTCCTTCCCTTGACTAGGAGAGGGTCCAAGGAAGTACCGAACAACTTGCTTCCAGCTATGGGTGCGGAAGCTTGCTTGACCTTGTGCTTGAGATCTGCCTGCCAGAGCAGGCGCCGGGCCGAGACATGGGAAGAAATGGCGCATGAGGAGAATTTTACGGAATGAAAGGTGGCATCCGCTGAAAACTCAGCAGCGGCCGTTATTTTGGCGATATGTTGATGGGCGCGGATATTGGAGGTCGGGACATGTTGCTTAAGCTGGTGAAGCAAGCGAATGGAAGATCTGATAAAAAAAGAAGCGGCCGTAGCCGACCTGATTGCCCATGCATCCGACTGTTGAGTTCGCCTTAATGCGAGTTCTGACCGCTTGTCCTCTGGTTTGAGTGCCTCTAAAGGATCACTGAGGGCGGAGGAAGAGGTCAGACCTACGACGGGCTTATCAACCTCCGGGGTACTCAGCAAGGTCGAGAGTTCCGGGTCGAGGTTGAAGAACCTTTTATCATTGGCCAAGGAGGCCGGGGGGAGCAACTGAAGAGGACAGTTGCTTGGACACCAGGTCCAGGAATATGGGAGGGATAGGGATGACCTCGGCCTCCACTACCGGTTGACTGAACATGGAGTCCTCTTGTCCCTCCGATACTACGGGGATGGGATCAGAGGAGGTCTGGGCTGTTAGGCCCGAGATGTTCCTAGCCTTGTAGAGGAGGGATTTAAAAAGCTGGGGCTTAAAGAGCCCTACAAAGGCGGGCTGGTCCGGAGATAGACCTTCGTCCTCGGAAATTTCCGCCTCTGATGGGTCTGAGTCCGGAAGAGGCTCATTATATGGTAAGGACCCCAGGTCATATTGTTCCTCCTCCTCCCTGTCTAAATCTAGGTCCCCTTCCACTTCCTCCTCGTCTTCCCTGACTGAAGGGCAAACCTCCCCTTGGGGAGGCACAAGAGAGAATGATCTTACAGATTCGGTGGCCTGCGGAGGCAACCCCGGTCTGGTCATCTGCTGCATCCCTTCTGCAATTCCCTGTCGAATTGCCATCTCCATCCAGACTCTAATCTGCTCCGGAACCGCCTGAATGAGAGGTTCCTCTTGGCGTAGGCCAGCGGCTGTGGGCATGAAGGTGGCCTCAGGAATTCGTCTGGTTGGTGTGCCGGGGGCTTGATGCCCTTGAGAGGACGAGCTGTGCCTAGATAGGGAGGAAAAAGCTGCAGGAGGGGGAGGGAGGGTGGAGGTGGAAGGAGTGGCAGGTGCTGGAGGCACTGAGCCTGACTGTCTAGCATGTCTGTCTATTTCTCTTTCTAAAGCCTTGTGACGTCTTAAGGCGTCCTTTTGAGAGGCTTTGGTGGGCTCCTTAGCCTGACTGCGCAGGTGGTGGGTCTTTGCCTTGGCCTTCAAGGAAGGCCCCTTTGAGGGATTGCTCTCTGCCATTTTGGATAAATAGGAGTCCAATCTGAGGTGGTTGGCACGCCTAGGGGTCGACCTACAATGAAGGCCGGGAGCCCTGGGAGTTCCTTTATACCTTGGCATACTTTCCCCCGAATATTATAAACTTGAATTAATAGGATTCTTTGCTCCGTATGATTATTCCCCCCCCTCTGTTCTTTCTACTTTTTTTTTTTTTTTGAGTCAAGGCCTATGATTTGCCTAGAAAGAACTGAAGAAAAACGACCTTGCAAGGTCTCAGATTAAGGGCCTTGAGGGCAACCAGGCCTAACCAACTGCTGACCCAGGCAACAACCGGGCAGGAGTGGTGGAAAGAACTGCAGCCGCTACAGCTGGTTGCGGTGAGAGCCAACAGGGGGAGGAGGAGAAAAAAACCTCCAACAGCAAAAAAACAATTCTTTTTTATTTATCTATTTTTTATTTATTTATTTATTTATTTTTTAATCAGGCCTATGGGCCTGCTGTATTGAATAGGCACTCAGTAAGGCAAAGAAATGCACTTCAAAACGGCGCCCGGCCACGAGGCGAGCTTCAAAATGGCGGACGCCACTAACCGATCCTGTGGAAATTAACCTGGCAAGGCCAGAAGGATCCCAGTATCAAAACAGAGGGTCCCAAGGGAAGCCCACAGAGAATAAAGGCAAACAAGCCTAAAACGCTAGGAAAAATTCAAATGGAGCTCGGGGGGGCGGCGGAACAAAACAAAACGGAGCCTTTAAAATATTTTTTACAAGGCAGAGAAAACTGAGAAAAAAGGGGTGGGGGAGGCAGCGAAACGCTTTTGAGCCTACCTTTTGGCAACCCCTGGGGGGGGAAACCCTCCCAGAAAACCAAGCCAACGAAGGAACCAGCTGTGCAGGGCTAAGGAGATAGAAAAGAATAAGGGTGTATACAACCTGAACAGGTAGAAAAAAGGGGGAATCCAGTAACGGCCAAGAGCACACAAACACACAGCCTACTCTGCTCGAAGGCTGAGCATAAACTGGGATAATGAGATGGCAAGCCACGTGATGGAGGGAGGAGCGTTCCTCAGAAATCAAACTCAGCCTACAATAAGCAGAGAATGAAGCTCCACCCATCCTCTGGACAATCCGAGCAGTTCCAAGGAGAAAGATCTAGATCTGATTTTGCCTTCAGTTGTGCCAAAGTGATGTACTCAATAAAGTTTTGCATGAAGATATTGGATCATCTTGGTGGTGCTTGCTTTTGGTTGGGTTCATTAGTCAGAACCTTGACAAATATATAACAATTTGATTCAATTTAGAAAATTGAATCAATTCTTTTTCAGATGGTAACCGTAACTGGCAGTTTTCTTGGCAAAATCTTACAGATGTGGTTTACTCTTGCATCTTCCAAAGGGTTAAGATTATTTAACTGGCCCAAAGTCACCCAGGTGATTTCATGCCTAAGGTCGGGACTAGAAGTCATGGTCTCCATGCTGCTAGACTTTGGCTTTATCCATGATCTAAAATGGCTTTTTAAAGTGTCAGACTGGATTCCTTCTAACTTCTAAACTGGACTGGAAAAATACAAATTTTGTAAATCTGTTCAGTGGCATCTAATGCAGTATAAAATTTTGATTCAGCTTTCTGATTTGATTTGGAAAGCCAATTCAGCCTGGGATCCCAAACAAATCAGATTTGAATCGATTCTTTTGAAATTTTTCAGTGACCTAGTAGAATGACAGGTGACAGATAAGAGATTTCCTTCTTTTTCCCCTCCCCCCCACCTGAAGTTGTGTGCTATGTATGTATATACTTATATGACAAATAATTTTGGAATGAAAAGGAATACAATGACTTTCAGTTCATGACTGAGAGAACAACTCTCTCTTTATCCACTCCTCCCCCCTTAGGAATGTGGCAAGCCTGAAACCCTTCCCCCATGACTGCCACAGAGAAAGTAAGAAAAAGAATATATACTAAGCCTAACTAAAATGGCTACACATATGTCAATTTTGGGCTTTATATTACAAATCAGGATATAGTTATTCCTTCCTTCAAGGGATGCTGAAACAAGAAATGCAAGGGGGGGTTAATGGGATTGTCTTGATGAAGAAACAAATAATAATTTATTTTTTTCCCTCTCACTCTCTTATGCACCCTTTCTCCGCATAGACACTTTTGAAAGATTGTTTCAAGGAAATGTAACTCCAAATTACTACAACTTCAATGGAGCTTAACACAAATATTAATAGCTTATCCTATGTTACATTTTCAGGCTAATAAATTGCCAATTCTGTGCCCTCAATATCAGCTACTGGTATTTAAAACTCAAAAGCTGGCATGCTGTTTTATGAGCTTTTAACTGATGTAATACAGTGTTGGCTTAAACTGGATTTTTGACATTCATCTGAAACATCAAATGAAACGCACAATGGGAGCATAATATTATTGATATAAAGCTCTTCTTAAAGGACTCTGCCTCTTACCAAGGTACTCTATCCTCCTGGTACTGTTTCTTGTTTTCTATAATTTTTCCTACCCCAAAATAATAAAAATAATGTAATGTAAAATCATTTTCTGTGTCAATGAGTGTGAAGGAATGTATGGGGTCAGATTCCCAGAAAGGAACAGTACAGAACAGTAAGAGGCAAATTCAGTTCGGATACTTTGTAATAGAAAAAGAGGGTGAAAACACTTCCTCCCTAATATGCTTGATGTAGGTCAAATTCAAAGCCTGGGGGCTGGATGTGTCACATACTGACCAGGCCCATGCCCAGTTTAGCGAAGGGACAAAAATTGTGATGCATCACATGACGATGTTCTGATGGCACGAGTTTGACACCCCTGATGCAGAAGTGATGCTGTTCACTTCAGCAAGATTTTGTCAGTAGATGTGGAATAATTAAGAAACCTGTTTGGAAGAATTGCCACATGTCTTTTTCGGTTTAGAGGACAAGCCAGTGACCATGCTGAGTTGCATTGTGGTATGCTATGCCTCTAGTTTTAATGCTAATGTTTCTAGGGTTTGGCATTTGGAGAATATGCTTTAATGCTTGAGAATTGATTCCACAATTTTTCTCCTGAGCATGTATGAATGTGGAAAAGGCCCTATCTGCATTTTATTAGCTGCATCTTCTTCTGCAGTAACATTGCTGACCTTTGGAACTACTGTCCAGTCCTAGAAAAAATGCACTTGCTTAAAAGAATTGCAGAGAAGGGAATCTCTGCTCCAGAAGCTCTGAGGCTTCCTTTAAGAAGTGTATCAAATGGGCTGGACAGCCCTTAATGTATTTATATGTATAGGAATATAGCTGTAAAATCTTTTTTAAGAGACAATAGGATGTACTAATGATTTTTTTTTTTTTTTACATATAGCAATTTCCTTCCTTCCATCTATCCACAGCAGAGGCAAATATAAATTTTAGGAAAATGTAATATTAGTATTATATTTTCTGTTGGTTTTATTCTCCCTGCTAGGCAAACATCTGTGTACCTCATTTTTTTGCTTGATGAAACTGACATTTTAATTGAAACAAGTTGACCATTAAATAAAACAAGAAATGGTTATTTGATAACCATCTGGAATAGCCTTGAAAACAAGAGCTGGTTCAAATATTATATGCATTTATGATTGAGCTGTAGCCAAAATGGCAATTATTACAAGCATTACATGAAATGTAATACTCATTTCAGCTTTGCTGTATTTGCTCCAGAGTCTAAATGGGCTCTGCCTTCTCTTAATTCCTGTTTTCTAATATTATTTTATCACCCTGTTATTCTCAATGACATTGAGGCAGCCCATATAGATCAAAAATGCAAAAGTGAAGCTTGATGGAGACAATTGCTAACGTCTTATCTTGGGAAAAAATAAATGCAAACAACAACAGTCAAAAGCACAAGCATACGGTAGGGGACACCTGGGAAAAAAATCCTGACCAAAATGAATCCCAGAACAGGAAATGTTGATGGGATGAATAAGAATATTGCCTGCAGGATGAGTCGGTATGCATTTAAAAGTCCATCCATTGATTAGAACAAAAAGAGTGGCATAGTTCACACTTCAGAGATAAGAAGTACAATAATTCATCAGAATCTATATTGTTTTTGGATAGTCTGATGTAGCATTTGACTCATATAAATATAACATATCTTTAATTCACAGAATGATGAGGAGAACTGATGAAGTCTGAAAACCTGATCACTACTGAGTGTATTTCCTTATTGGAAGTGGACTATGGTAGCTGTATTTTCCTCCCTATCCTGCAAGCCCATCTAACATAACAGCTGGCCCCCATCTTCTATCCCTTCACTAGTATTCAATCAGGACCAATCACTAAACTTCCCTGTAAACCTTTTCTATTGCCCAAATCCATGAAATAAGTGTGGAGTATCATGATACACAGTATCATGAGTCTCTTCCACTAGCTCCAGATACCATAATCCAGTTTCCTTATTCTCCTGGCTTTTCATATAGAGGCCACTCATCCCAAGTAAGCAATGTTGATTGACCATATGTAATTGCAAAGTAAGATGTAACCTAACAGCTACACCCAAGGCACTGACATCACAGGAGATCATCCCAACCCTTAATTAATGTCCAGGGCTTTCAAACACTGTATCTTAGAATATAAAGGGGATGCATATCATGTAAGTACTATAAAAAACTTAAAGAAAATATGTAAGTGCTTAGGCAGAAAATCCTTCACCACTTCAAACAAATGGTTATCCAATCTCTTCTTAAAAACTTCCAGTGTTGGAGCATTCACAACCTCTGGAGCAGAGGGGGTATTCAGCAAATTTTGACCAGTTCTGGAGAACTGGAAGCAGAAATTTTGAGTAGTCTGAAGAACCAGCAAATATCACCTCTGACTGGAGATTTTACAGTATCCTTCCCCTGCCATACCCACCAAGCCATGCCCACAGAATCAGTAGTAAAATTTTTTGAATCCCACCACTGCTCTGGAGGCAAGTTGTTCCACTGATAAATTGTTCTAATTGTCAGAAAATTTCTTCTCAGTTCTAGGTTGCTTCTCTCCTTGATTAGTTTCCATCCATTGCTTCTTGTCCTACCCTCAGGTGCTTTGGAGAATAGCTTGACTCCCACTTCTTTGTGGCAGTCAATGAGATATTGGAACACTGCTATCATGTCACCCCTAGTTCTTCTTTTCATCAGACTAGATGTTGTGAATGTATAAAGTTTTAATAAAGCGTGAGCTTGGAGTAAAGTGCAGGGTTCTGGCTCTGCACTTCTGATTGGCTGTTAAACGGCCGGATCAGATTGGCCCGCACTGGGTAATCCGATTGGCCCTTAACAGAGAGTTCCTATTGGTTATGAGAGCTAGCGCTCCTCGTTGGTTATTGGTTAATAGTTACGGGGTTTGCCTTTATAAGGCAGGTTAAAACTGCTATAGAGGTCAAGAAGTCACTATGTAAATAAAGAGCTGAAGTTCACCATTCAGAGGCTTGTCTCCATTCTTTCTCGCCCATGCTCCAAACTTAACATTAGACATACCCAGTTCCAGTTACTGTTCTTATTTTAGCCTCCAGTCTCCTAATCTTCTTTGTTGCTCTTCTATGCACTCTTTCTAGAGTCTCAGCATCTTTTTTACATCATGATGATCAAAACTGGATGCAGTATTCCAAGTGTGGCCTTACCATGGCATTATAAAGTAGTATTAACACTTCATGTGATGTTGATTCTATTCCTCTTTTTATGCAGCCTAGAACTATATATATATACATATACATATACATATACATATACATATACATATACATATACATATACATATACATATACATATACATATACATATACATATACATATACATATACATATACATATACATATACATATACATATACATATACATATACATATACATATACATATACATATATATATATATATATATATATATATATATATATATATATATATATATATATATATGTCTGGCATTCAGCTTTGTTCGGGTATTTTCCCACGTGGTGCTTTTAAAGTTGTAGCAACGTTTCAGCAGAATCTCATCTGCCATCATCAGGCTTCTGTATGGTTTTTCTCTGTGAGTCAGACTTTTACAGTGGTTTCAGATTTAAATTTGGGGCAGCCTATTGCTGTGTCAGAATGGTTTTTTCTTCCTCCTGATTGCTTGAGAGTCTTGGTCTGTGTTTATTGGTCTTGGAGTTTGCTGTGTTCTGCTACTAGTATCTTCTGTCTGTTTTTTTTTGGGGGGGGGGGCTCTTTTTGTATCTTGATTGGCTGGCAACATTGTGTTACTTTATTGGAGGCCTTTAGTGCAGCTTGGCTTCGGGTAAATGGACGGCTATCATTCGTTAGGAAGCTGGGTTTCATCTGGGTGCCTGGTTGGGGTGTGTTTGAGCTGGAGGTATCAGGGGGGATCTGTTTGTGCCCAGGTGTTTGCCTGACTTGTGGTGTGGAGATTTTTTTGTTTGTGAGTGCAGGCTTCCAAATGATTGACAGTCTGGTGGAATAATCTCTTCTGTTCATGCTTTCTGGTCTTTTTTCAATCTCTATGGCTTCTCTGATGATTCTGTGGCTGGGATTTTCTATGGTGGCTAGGGTTTTGGTGCCATTGAAGTTGATGTTATGACCTGTGGCTTCCATGTGTTGGACGAGTGAGGAAGTGTGTTCCAGCTTTTTGACTGCATTTTTGTGTTCATCCAGGCGGGTGCTTATTCTTCTATTGGTCTGTCCAATGTATGTGGCCGGGCATGATGCACAGGGGACTTCGTATATGTCTTGGTTTTCCAGGTCAATTTTGTCTTTGGGGTTCCTGAGGATGGCTGCTATTTTTCTGTCTGTTTTGAAGGCAGTCTTGATGTGGTGTCTGTATAGAATCTTACTAATTTTGTCTGTAGTGCCTCTTATGTAGGGCAGGACAGCTGTTCCACGGGTCTGTTCATCTTCTGGGTCTCTATTATGTCTCAGTGTGTTTTTGTGGATCAAGTTGGTGATTTTGCTTTTGTGGAAGCCGTTGGCTGTCAATATTTTAGTCAGGGTGCATAGTTCAGTCTTAATGTGTGTCTTGTCTGCCAGGTGTTTGGTTCTAGTAATTAGTGTTTTAGCCACGGAGTTTATCTGTGCTGGGTGGTGGTGGGATTGGGCGTTGAGGTAGCGGTTGGTGTGTGTTTTCTTCTGGTATATGGTGTGTCCTAGTGTGCCATCTGTTTTCTTGTAGATTAGTACATCTAGAAATGGTAGTTGTTTGTTTGTTTCTGTTTCCATGGTGAACTTGATTTTGGGGTGTGCGCTGTTTAGGTGTGTTAGGAAGTTGTTTAGGTTTTCTTGTCCATGGGGCCAAATCACGAATGTGTCATCGATATATCTTAACCATAGTTTGGGTTTGAGTATGGCATTAGCCAGGGTTCTGGATTCGAATTCTTCCATGAACAGGTTTGCAATGACAGGTGACAGTGGTGATCCCATGGGGGCTCCTTCAATTTGTTTGTATCTTTGTCCTTTGTATATGAAATATGTGTTGGTTAAGCAGTGTTCTGTTAGTTCCATGAGGTGTTCAGCTGGTTGGTATTTATTTTTGATGATTTCGAGGGTCTCTTTTATCGGGACTTGAGTGAATAGTGAAACCACGTCAAAACTTACAAGCAGATCTTCTTGCTCCACGTGTAGATCTTTGATCATTTCCAAGAAGTGGTATGAGTTTTGCACATGAGAAGCTGCTGTTTCAGCATGGGGCTGTAGCTCTTTTGCTAGGTGTTTAGCCAGGTTTTGTAGTGGTGCTCCTCTGGAGCTGACTATGGGTCTGAGAGGTATGCCTTCTTTGTGTATTTTTGGGAGGCCGTATAGTTTGGGGCATCTGGAAGATTTCTCTCTGGGTGTGATCGTGTGTTGGATCTCTTTGCTTATGTGGCTGGTTATAATTTTCTTCTTGGTTAATTTTTTCCAGATATGTGGTTGGGTCTGTGTTTATGGGTTTGTATGTGGAGTCTTGGAGTAGGTCTGTCAATTTAGTTTCATAGTCTTTTCTGTCCATTACCACAGTGGCATTCCCTTTATCTGCTGGGAGGATGATTATGCTGCTGTCTCTTTTCAGGGTTTGTAGCGCTTTAATTTCATTTTGCTGTAAGTTGCTTTTGGGTGGTTTGCTTGTGCATAGAATGTTGGTAACTTGGTGTCTTATTTTATCAGCTTCATCTGTATTTAATTTATATATATATGCTTGTTTATTTATTTATTTCAAAGAGCAGTAATTCTCGCACGTTATAATGGTCTCCAGCAGTTCTGGAGGACTGGTTTTTAAAAATCCCTATGAACTGAGATTGTGCCCCTGTGGACAAGGGGTCATTAAAACCATAGCTCATATCCTATTATATTGTACCCACTACAAGGATTCATGGACTCCTTTTATATACACTACCTCACTCAGTGATTTCTTCCCCAAATCCCAAAAACTTTAACTTTAGACTGTCTACTGTTGACTTCAACCCATTCCTAAGAGGTCTGTGAGGAGTATCCATAAGTGCACCAACATGCCTACTGTCCCTGTCCTAATGTTCCTTTTTATTCATATCAATTTCATGTATTCAAAATCATGTTTATATTTATACATGTTATCTAATACATACTTGAAAAAAGAAAGAAAGAAAGAAAGAAAGAAAGAAAGAAAGAAAGAAAGAAAGAAAGAAAGAAAGAAAGAAAGAAAGAAAGAAAGAAAGAAAGAAAGAAAGAAAGAAACTTTCCATCTGGTCAAGTATCTAGAAAATTATAATCTCTTTTATGTACAGATGTTATAATTGATCAGTGTAATACAGTCAACTTAATGTAGCTAAAATGCGTTATACTCTATAAAATTAGGCAGACTTTGGCTACACATTGAAGATCTCACTACTAACTCTAATATACTATTATGTCTTGTTCTAGTCTCTTTCATTTTAACACTTTAATTTTTAATTCTGATCTGTGACCATAATAAAATATTGATTGCTGTATTGAGTGATTTGATTTCTTCCAGGTGTTTCCATTGTGAAATAAATTCTTTTTCCTCCAATTTTAAGTATGAGACTGCAAATGTGCGGGAGGAGATCAGAGATTTTAGCCTTTAGATGGACAGGTTTCCTGGGTTAAAGTAGTGATGAAGAAGCTAATTTGGTTCAAGGACTATATTCCCATAAATGCAATTACCCATCTGGCCAGATTATTTTATGGAAGGGCTTTAGAGACAAAAAGTCTTTTCAGATCCCACTGATATTCATATTCTGAACCAGGTCTCTATGAGCAGGAGTGTCAGACAGAAACTGGTCAATGTCTGTCTCTTACTATAAATAGAGTCTTTTCCTATGATATGGGAAGATCAATCCCCATTTTCTTCTGCACAGAAAATGCATCCTATTTTTTCCATTCGACAGATTTAAAAGATTAATGTTCTAGATATGTTTTGTTTAATCTTTCTAATCATTGACTAATGAGAAATGAGAAGATTTTCCCTTTTAGGCACTTGGAAAGAAAATTATTTTGAAGGTTTAGTGGTTTGTTTTCATACACCGTATATACTCGAGTATAAGTCAACCCGAATATAAGCCGAGGCACCTAATTTAACCACAAAAAACTGGGAAAACTTATTGACTCGAGTATAAGCCGAGGGTGGGAAATGCAGCAGCTACTGGTAAATTTCAAAAATAAAAATAGATACCAATAAAAACTTTTACTAGAACAGTTGAGAATAAGTTTGATGTTCACAATTTCCTCTTTGAAAGAGACCAGTAAATAGGGAACAAGAAGATGAAGAAAAAGAGGTGTGTTTTTTCACACTTTTCACACTGCAGTGAACAAAAATGGCATCATAGGAACAGGCTTATTCTCAGTCCAAAGGTTTGTTTCTGATTTCTTCCCTGATTTAAGGGAAATTTGGGAAACGATCTCACTATCATGAAAGGTTTAATTGATTCACTAACCCAAAAGATGATGATGATGACAGTGGGAGGCAGGAGTCACTCTCTCCCTTGCAAGAAAAAAGCAAGAGCCGTTCTTGTGATCTCTCCCTCTCTCTCTCTCTCCCCGTAATACAGTCAAGCCCTTTCCAGCATGCGCGATCTGCCTTCGCCACTTTGCACCTTGCAAATGCAAAATCCTGAGGTTTTTGCATTTGCAAGGTGCAAAGCGGCGGGGGCGGATCCCACGTGCTGGAAAGGGCTTGACTGTATTACGGGGAGAGAGAGAGAGAGGGAGAGATCATAAGAACGGCTCTTGCTTTTTTCTTGCAAGGGAGAGAGTGACTCCTGCCTCCCACTGTCATCAACATCTTCTTCTTTTGGGTTAGTGAATCAATTAATTTGGGAAATGATCTCACTATCAGAAAACAACACGAGCCGCCACCACCACCTCCTCCTCGTCCTCCTCCCAAGTGGACTGAAAGCAGCTGGAGCTGAGGAAACGAAGCTGAGTGGAGCCGAAGCAACCTCGGCTCGCGTTGTTTTCTCAGCCTAGAGAAAGGGGAAGGGGGCTCATCTGGACCAAGGGTGAATCTCCCCCTCAGTTCCCCCTGAAGGATCTTCCGTCGCTTTTGCTTTCTCCCTACATCTTCCCTCTGTTAAAATCCCCCCACACACACACACTTATTTTCGGTCGGATAGATTTCGTGTCTGAGCATTCTCACATGGCGGTGAGTCTTCCCCCCCCTAAAAACAGTTAAAAAAAGAAAAAGCAATATATCCTCAAGCAAGAACTTTTCTGCTTCCGATTACCCCCATGCTTAAAAGTTGCAAAGGAAACACGGAAACAGGAAAGCGGCTGCCCAGCTTTGGAGCTCCACACCATTTTTTTTTCAGAGGGGAATCTGACTCGAGTATAAGCCGAGGGGTTTTTTTTCAGCACAAAAAATGTGCTGAAAAACTCGGCTTATACTCGAGTATATACGGTGTGTGTGTGTGTGTGTGTGTGTGTGTGTGTGTGTGTGTGTGGCATTCAGCTTTGTTCGGGTATTTTCACACGTCATTGTAGTTGTGAATTTAGGGTTGTAACAACGTTTCGGCAGCATCTCATCTGCCATCATCAGGCTTCTGGTGGTGTCCGTTTGTGAGTCAGGAACAACTGTGGGGACCTGACTCACAGACGGACACAACCAGAAGCTTGATGATGGCAGATGAGAAGCTGCTGAAACGTTGCTACAACTTTAAAAGCACAACTACAATGACATGGGGAAAATACCCGAATAAAGCTGAATGCCATACATGTATGTACCTGTGAAAACTTAAGAATATATATATTCTTAAGTTTTCGCAGGTACTTACATGTATGGTATTCAGCTTTGTTTGGGTATTTTCCCACGTCATTGTAGATGTTGTTTTAAAGTTGTAGCAACGTTTCAGCAGAATCTCATCTGCCATCATCAGGCTTCTGTATAGTGTTCATCTGTGAGTCAGACTTTTACAGTGGTTTCACATTTAAATTTGGGATAGCCTATTGCTGTGCCAGAATGGTTTTTTCTTCATCCTGATTGGTTGGGAGTCTTGGCCTGTGTTTATTGGTCTTGGAATTTGCTGTGTTCTGCTTGATTGGTGTTTCTAATATGTTCTGTCTGTTTTTTGGCTCTTTTTGTATCTTGATTGGCTGGCAACATTGTGTTACTTTATTGGAGGCCTTTGGTGCAGCTTGGCTCTGGGTAAATGGATGGCTATCATTAGTTAGGAAGCTAGGTTTCATCTGGGTGCCTGGTTGGGGTGTGTTTGAGCTGGAGGTATCAGGGGGCATCTGTTTGTGCCCAGGTGTTTGCCTGGCTTGTGGTGTGGAGATTTTTTTGTTTGTGAGTGCAGGCTTCCAAATGATTGAGATTCTGGTGGAATCATCTCTTCTATTCATGCTTTCTGGTCTTTTTTCAATCTCTATGGCTTCTCTGATGATTCTGTGGCTGGGATTTTCTATGGTGGCTTCGGTTTTGGTGCCATTGAAGTTGATGCTATGACCTGTGGCTTCCATGTGTTGGAGTAGTGAGGAAGTGTGTTCCAGCTTTTTGACTGCATTTTTGTGTTCATCCAGGCGAGTGCTTATTCTTCTATTGGTCTGTTCAATGTATGTGGCTGGGCATGATGCACAGGGGACTTCGTATATGCCTTGGTTTTCCAGGTCAATTTTATCTTTGGGGTTTCTGAGGATGGCTGCTATTTTTTTGTCTGTTTTGAAGGCAGTCTTGATGTGATGTCTGTGTAGTATCTTAATAATTTTGTCTGTAGTACCTCTTGTGCAGGACAGGACAGCTGTTCCATAGGTCTGTTCCTCTTCTGGGTCTCTATTATGTCTCAGTGTGTTTTGGTGGATCAAGCTGGTGATTTTGCTTTTGTGGAAGTCATTGGCTGTCAGTACTTTAGTCAGGGTGCATAGTTCAGTCTTGATGTGTGTCTTGTCTGCTATGCTGATACTATATACATATACATATACATATACATATACATATACATATACATATACATATACATATACATATACATATACATATACATATACATATATATATATATATGTTGTAACTATGTATCATTCATGTGTTTGCAACATTGTATCATTCACATGTAATCATTAACTTCTGTCTCTTCAGTGACCTTTGCAAGGCACGTACAAGGGACAAGGAGCTAGATGGTTGTTAATAAGCTTATCCACACTGTAAATGATCTGTCCGGTATGCAGCTTTGTAAATATGCACATCCTGATGAGATTATCATGTTTGACTTGAGCTTTGATTAAATCATTTTCTTGTAAAAAAGCACAATAAAAGAGCGTGTGCCAAGACATTCGGGGCGCACTCATCCCGAGGAAACCTCGCTTCCTGTCGTTTCTCTCTCCTTCACTCCCTTTCATGAGCCGCCCATCAGATGCGGGATAGCAGATACCGCATTCTGGTGACCCCGACGTGATTCCCTAAGGGGGATACGTTGCGACGCGCCCATATCTTATCAGCTCGATGGGAGCTGTGTATCGCCAGGCCTGAAGCGAATTGCACATCATCGGATCTGAAACACGGTCTCGACTTTCGTAAGTATGGGTGGAAACTTTTCTCAACAACAGACGCAGCATCTGAAGGAATTGAGGGAGTTAGTTGCTTCTTCTTCTAAATATTCTGCTAATTTAAAGGGCTCGCCTGTAAAAATGAAACCTATCGCTACATTATTGGCTTATGTGTGGCAACATTGTCCCAATTATTCAGAGGAAGGGTCCTTAAAAATGTCCACTTGGCAAAAAATTGGTGAACATCTCCATAGTCCTCCTCGTGCACCTATTGGCATTTTGGTCACTTGGAGGAAAATTATGGAGGCTTTAATGGTCCATTATAAAATAGAAGCAGGGAGTGTGTTTGAATCTCCCCCGCCAAGTTATGATAACTTTTCAATTTGCTCTAACTCAAGCAGAAGCTGCTGCCATTATTCAACAATGCCCCACATGCAGTAAGCAAGGACATTCCATTCCCATAGGAGTAAATCCTAGAGGATTAAAAGCTTGTGAAATTTGGCAAATGGATGTAACTCAGTATCCACCTTTTACCCCTTGGAAATATTTGCACGTTTCCATCGATACATATTCAGGGTTTATTCTGGCCACCCCTCAAAGGGGAGAAACTGTAAAACATGTCATCAATCATTCAATTCATACCTTTGCCTCGCTGGGATGTCCAAAAGAAATCAAAACTGACAATGGACCTGCCTATACAAGTTCTGCGTTCCAGGACTTCTGTAACAGATGGGATGTAACCCACAAGTTTGGGATTCCCTACAACAGCCAGGGGCAGGCTATTGTGGAACGAGCGAACTTATCTCTGAAACGTGCTCTTGATCGATATTCGTTGTGGGAAAAACCCCCGAACCTCCTAGCATTGCAAAATTCTCTTAACATTTGTCTTTACACTTTAAACTTTCTTAATCTGACTGGCATTCCTCCCACTTCTGCTGCTTCACGTCATTTTTCCTCCCCCTCCCCCCCCACCTAACAGACCTCTGGTATATTATCGCAGATTGCCAGATCCTGCCTGGCAAGGTCCCACTGAGCTTCTCACTTGGGGACGAGGCTACGCTGCGATCTTACTGCCAGACAAAACCACTTGCTGGATCCCTGGTAGGGCGGTTAGACCCTATCATGGGAATTCCTCCGCTACATCTGTATCTTAAAACTCTTCCTGATATTCTTGCCTATATCTTCTTTGCAATTTCTTCCTTACTTCAACAAAACCTATGCTTCCTGTCAAAAGACTATTCGTGTTAAAACCATTTCATTAACAGAAGGCTATTATACTTGTTCCATGTGGGTACGTCATGAAAATGCTACCCGTAGTTTTCACTCTGTCACTTCTGTTTTGTTTAAAGAACACTCTACCACTCGCTCTTTTGTTCCTTCTTATTCTTCCTATGGAAAGGAACCTTAAAATCTTTTCCTGTATTCAATCTAAAACATAGGGGGACCTAGATGTCCTTCTATTGTATTGTGGGTTTCCCCACCCCAACTAACATCCTTGATGAATTACCAAATTAATCTTTATTGTCATTATTGTAATTATTATCCTTTTTCTACTAATTGCATTTCCTCCTCATCTCGTAAATGTTCTACAACTAACTTGTCCATAGCCCTCTCTCCTGCTTGTGATGTTTTTATATACCCGAACTCTGATCCTGTCAACAAACGACGCTTCAAAAGAACTGTCAATGATGATCCGCAGCAGCCTCATAGAAGATATAATATTACTTGGACTATAACTGATTTTCAAGGCATTCGTTTAAGTTCTACAACCAATTTTTCTCGCATAGAAGACTTCTACCCACCACTTCAATTCGATTTGGCAGACGCACCCACACAACCAGGGGATATCCTGCAATCTACACCACTTCAGGAGGAACTTTAACATCACGCCTGAAAGGAATGTATTTTATCCCTGGCAATAATTTTGTTTGGACTTGTTCCACCAGTCTCATGGCATGTGTCCACGGGGATGAAATTGTTAAATCCAAATCATTTTGCATTCAAGTATGGCTTGTGTGTATAACTCTGATGATTTTATATCCCTACAGGTATCCATGGAATACCCCCTTTTGCAAAATCGTAAAGATTTAGATCTGTTATTTTTTAAAACAAGGGGGATTGTGTGCTATGCTTAAAGAAGAATGTTGTCTTTATGCCGATAGCAGGGGGGCTTGTTTTCTATTTCTCCATGGCTTACAACCTTTTTAACTGCATTGGCAGGATCATTAATAATCATTATATTGATATGTATTATAGGACCTTGTTGTTTTAATAGAATATTGCAATTTTTGAAAAATCAATTATCCTCCATAACTGCTGATGTTAATGTGCTATTGCAAGCTCATGTTATATCCTCAACACCAGACGATAAAATGTCATTGCTGAGTTACCGCTCCTTGGACAACCCTGACGCTGACGGGTCGCACTCTTGCCTAGATGACGGGGACGGCGAACATTTCATAAAAATGGTTCCTGTCTTCTCGGACGAGGAAGAAGACTCGTCATAAATAATAAACACAGAGGAGATGTTGTAACTATGTATCATTCATGTGTTTGCAACTATGTATCATTGCAACTATGTATCATTCATGTGTTTCCAACATTGTATCATTCACGTGTAATCATTAACTTCTGTCTCTTCAGTGACCTTTGCAAGGCACGTACAAGGGACAAGGAGCTAGACGGTTGTTAATAAGCTTATCCACACTGTAAATGATCTGTCCGGTATGCAGCTTTGTAAATATGCACATCCTGATGAGATTATCATGTTTGACTTGAGCTTTGATTAAATCATTTTCTTGTAAAAAAGCACAATAAAAGAGCGTGTGCCAAGACATTCGGGGCGCACTCATCCCGAGGAAACCTCGCTTCCTGTCGTTTCTCTCTACTTCACTCCCTTTCATGAGCCGCCCATCAGATGCGGGATAGCAGATACCGCATATATATATATATATATATTGATACTACACAGACATCACATCAAGACTGCCTTCAAAACAGACAGAAAAATAACATAAAATTGACCTGGAAAACCAAGGCATATACGAAGTCCCCTGTGCATCATGCCTGGCCACATACATTGGACAGACCAATAGAAGAATAAGTACCCACCTGGATGAACACAAAAATGCAGTCAAAAAGCTGGAACACACTTCCTCACTAGTCCAACACATGGAAGCCACAGGTCATAGCATCAACTTCAATGGCACCAAAACCGTAGCCACTATAGAAAACCCCAGCCACAGAATCATCAGAGAAGCCATAGAGATTGAAAAAAGACCAGAAAGCATGAATAGAAGAGATGATTCCACCAGAATCTCAATCATTTGGAAGCCTGCACTCACAAACAAAAAAATCTCCACACCACAAGCCAGGCAAACACCTGGGCACAAACAGATGCCCCCTGATACCTCCAGCTCAAACACACCCCAACCAGGCACCCAGATGAAACCTAGCTTCCTAACTAATGATAGCCATCCATTTACCCAGAGCCAAGCTGCACCAAAGGCCTCCAATAAAGTAACACAATGTTGCCAGCCAATCAAGATACAAAAAGAGCCAAAAAACAGACAGAACATATTAGAAACACCAATCAAGCAGAACACAGCAAACTCCAAGACCAATAAACACAGGCCAAGACTCCCAACCAATCAGGATGAAGAAAAAACCATTCTGGCACAGCAATAGGCTACCCCAAATTTAAATCTGAAACCACTGTAAAAGTCTGACTCACAGATGAACACTATACAGAAGCCTGATGATGGCAGATGAGATTCTGCCGAAACATTGCTACAACTTTAAAAGCACAATTTTAATGATGTGGGAAAATACCCAAACAAAGCTGAATACCATACATGTAAGTACCCGTGAAAACTTAAGAAAACACACACATACACACACACAAACATATATAAATATATATTAAGAAAACATATATATATATAAACTTTATGTTTGATCAGCAGCTGATCAAAGATAAGAAGCTTAGAAGCCACAATCATCCTTCAAAAATGAAGCTTTTATGAGCACTGAGCTAGGAAAAGCTTTTTTTTTTTTTTTCAGTGAGTCTAAGGAAATGAAGGAAGAGCTGGTTGGTTGGCTGGATAACCTCCACAGGTCATATCAGCTGTTCTTCATATCCATCTAGAATACTTTGTATAATTTGTTATTGAAAGTTTAGAGCACCACAAGTTGGAGTGTGAAAAATGTAGTTTTACTAAAAAAGATTTTTTTTTTAAAGTTGGGTTTCCAGACAAATTGTATCAGACTTTTTCTTTCGCTCCAGTATAAGTCTCCTCCACTCCCCTTCTTTCTTTGTTGCTTTTGTTTGTTTTAAAAAACAGTATTGAAAGCTTTTCTTTCTTTCTTTCTTTCTTTCTTTCTTTCTTTCTTTCTTTCTTTCTTTCTTTCTTTCTTTCTTTCTTTCTTTCTTTCTTTCTTTCGCAGTGACATGGAATAATTTCCAATGTGGTTTTTAAAAGATAAAATAAATCAAACTTAGATCACTGAATGAGGAAATATTCTAGTGGATCTCAGAATTTTCTAAGGATGATAAATTTCTGTATAAATTTGCAGGTTTTCATGAATCTTGTTATATTTTGGTTATTCTAAGCTATACTGTTACTTATGCTATCTTCCTTTGCTATACTTCTGCTCCTGCTTGCCCAGAGACTGCAATCAGAAAGATGAATTATCACTTTGTACTGACTGCTATTTGTTTTCTAAGAGGGGAATTATTAGAATTATGGAAGCTAGTTCTCCCTTCCCATTTCAGGTTCTTGAATTCTCAACATATTGGCGTGGCTTGGATGATTCATCTTAGCCTTTTGATGGGAATCTAACAAGTGACCAAACTGGAGAAGTATAGAGAAAAGAGAGGTTGGTTCTCCTGAAAGGCCTAGAAACCATTTGATATAAAATAAACATGGCCTTCAGTTTCATAATATGTATGTGGAATAGATTCAACAAAGTTATTACTACTAGATGGTACGTGAAAGTGATGCTATTTGTTCTGTAATTGAGTTGACACATTGTTATACCATAGTATGATTGGTTTTATTTTGGCTTAGCACATTGTATACATGTTACTGAATAAATTATAGCTTTAAACCACAGTTATTCAAATTCTGCCAATTATCATTTATTCAGCAAGCTGCACCTTAGCAAAATATGTCAACCAAGTCTTATTTTACAATAAATAATAGGAATTATCTATAACTAAGTTGCCTAGGAGAAAAGCTTTATTGTTAAAAATTGTTGACTTGGGGGATTGGGGAGTGAAGAAAATATAAGCTTAAAATGGAAATACTACACAGGAGATTCCTTTTCGTTCCATCTGAATGACAAGGAAAAAGAAGTGTTTTGTGCCAAGTAATTTCACAGAGCCAATGTTTTTAGAAATATGGCATTCTTTTTACTCTTTAGTCAAGTAGGTAAATGAGGAAAAATATGTTTAGATGTCATAACCTCTCTGTATGTTGCAGTTGTGACAGTGTGTGACATAAGACTGAAGATCTTCACTTCAGAATTTCATCTGAGGCATGAACTGGATTTAGAGATCAGCTGAATTATACTTCTTTTTTTATTGAACTTGAGGAACCTCACAGAATTTTGGTTCTCACTCATAATATGAAGCTTCTGAAATATAATAATAACTTTACTGTACTCCACCTTTTGAGTTTGATAGTTATTTGAAAGCAATTCATATGAAGTTCTCCCCCAAAACAACACACTGAAGCAGCTACCTGCATCACAATCAATCCTTCTTCGATTTGGACTCTTTGGCCAGGTTTTCATTGAATACTCACTAGTACAGCTATCAAGGGACAAATGATGTGTTTAAATATTAGAAGGCAAAAGGGTGCTTGTAGTAAAATGGAAGTAGAAAGGTAAGGAACTAGTGGAATTTTCTCCCAAGTACACATTTCTTCCATTTGAGGAGATAAGTGCGTGAAACAAGTGATCAGCAAATAATACATGAATCTGAATTTTATTTTATATGCTTTCGTTTCTTTAAAAAAAAATCAGCATTATCATCAAAATATGATGTGTTTCTTTCAAATCCATCTAATTTAAAGGAAATTTAAAAGAAAGGTGTGTGATTGTATCTGTATCATATTCCCTATGTTTTCCTGCATAAATAGGAATCGGAATAATAGAATGACAAGCAGGAGGCCTGTACCGTTTTTGACAAATGGTTGTCTAGTCCCTTCTTAAAAGCCTCCAGTATGGGAGCATCCACAAAGTCTGAAGGCAAATTGTTCCACTGGTTGATTGTTCTTACTATCAGGAAGTTTCTCCTTAGTTCTAGGTTGCTTCTCTCTTTGTTCAGTTTCTATCCATTGTGTCTTGTCTTGCCTTCTGGTGCTTTGAAAAATAAGTTGACCTCCTCTTCTTTGTGGTAGCCCTGCAAATATTGGAGCACTGCGATCATGTCATCCCTAGTTCTCTTTTCACTAGACTAGACATATCCAATGTTCTGTCTCTAAGTAGCATTCTTGAGATCCCCGCGCTTTGATTGGCCAAAGCGCGGGGCACTCTGATTGGTCAGGCGAGCCGCGCCGATTGGCTCGCTAAGAATCTCCCGCGATTGGTCCATTCGAATCGCGGGAGATTCAAAGTGGTGCCATTGGCCGCGGCCGCCGCGGCTAAAGGAATAAAAGCCGCGAACTTATTCCTTTACCCCAGTTCAATTCCAACTTTAAATAAAAGCCAGACGAACCACCACGATGGCGAAAATTGCACCCCCCGCACCCTTCAACCCCGCCACCGAGGACTGGGAATCGTACTCCGACCGATTCCGCATATTTCTCAAGTGCAGTGACCTGAAGGACGCCACCGGCCCCATGAAGCGTGCCGTCTTCCTGACCCACTGCGGGACCGAGGTATTCAAGATGGCCAAGGCGCTTGCCAAACCCGCCGATGTGACCGCGATGGACTGGGATGTCCTCGAGCCAATACTTCGGCGGCACTAAGCTCCAGAGGTACCCATCCTGATCCGACGCAACGAATTTTACCTTCGGGACCAACGGTCGGGTGAGAGCTTCAGCGACTTCGTCGCCGAGCTACGGCGCCTAGGGGGGCTCTGCGAATTCGACAACCTAAACGATGCCCTGCGAGACAGAATCGTGCTCGGTTTGTGGGACCCCGTCCTCCAGAGCCGGCTGATGGCCAAGGGCAACATCAGCCTAGCAGACACCCTCACTGCAGCCGCAGCCGCCGAAGCAACCCGAACCTCTGCCGACCGCATGCGCAGACCAAACGCTGGGGACCGCAGCAGAAACAACAACCCTGCGAGGTCGGCCAAGGCCCAACCCGAGACGACCATCCACCAGGGCGACTTCCACTCGGCATCGGGCACTTCCGATGACGAGGAGGACATCCATCGCCTCCAGACAGGCCAGGACCCACGGAACCGGCGGGGTCGTAAGTCGAGGACCAACTGTGCCGGTTGCAGCGACGACCACCCCAGGTCGGAATGCCGGTTCTTCGAATCGATCTGCCGGCATTGCGACAAGAAGGGACACATCGCCCGTGTCTGCCGCCTAAAAAAGAACCACAGCCCGGCACGATGGGACCAGAGCGACCGGAGGAGAGAGAGCACACCACCCCAGACCAGAGATCGCCCCTCGGACAACAGATGGGACCAGAACGGACGATCCCTGCGAGGCAGCGATAACCGGCGAAGAGAGGAGACCCATCAGACGGTCACCATCGGCCACGCCATAACCAATGACGCCCGGAAGGTCCACGTGGAGGTAGGCATCGAGGGCCAGCCATGCAAAATGGAGGTGGACTCCGGGTCCTACCTCTCCATGATAGCATGGCATGAAATAAAGCGCTTGGTGCCTACCATCCAAAGGAGGAACCTAGACAGCCAGAGACTCATCGTAAGGGACTACCAGGGAAACCGCATCCCGGTAATCGGAACCAAACACTTCAACATCACATATAAAGGGCACACCGAAAGGCTTCCTCTGACAATCGTCGACCGCGACCGCCCAAGCCTACTGGGACTGCAATGGTTTGCCCCGCTCGGCATCGCAGTCACAGGAATCGACCACGTCACCGACGACAGCTGGGAGCAGCAACTGGCCCGGGAATTCCAAGAGGTCTTCGACAGAAACCTAGGCAAGTACCGAGGGCCCCTTATATCATTCAGCCTAGACCCAAACGTCCCCCCAAAACGCCTGAAACCAAGGCGAGTGCCATTCGCACTTAAACCCAAGATAGACGAGCAAATTGACAAGCTGGTCAAGCAAGGGGTCCTACAGCCCATAGACCACGCCCGGTGGGAGACCCCCATAGTCACCCTGATCAAGCCCGATGGGTCAGTGAGGATCTGTGGGGACTATAAGGCCACCCTAAATGGCGCGCTACAACAAAGCGCCTACCCCGTCCCAGTAGTGCAACACCTACTGCACTCACTGGGAAAGGGCAAGGTTTTCGCCAAGCTCGACCTCGCCCAGGCATACCAACAGTTGCCAGTCGACGAGCAAATGGCAGAAGCGCAAACCATAGTCACCCACCGGGGAGCATTTAAATGCAACCGACTCCAATTCGGAGTCAGCGTGGCACCGGGAATATTCCAAAGCCTAATGGAAAGACTATTGCAAGGCATCAAGGGGGTGGTACCTTACTTCAATGACGTCCTAGTGTCGACAACCAACCAAGCCGAACTAGAGGGTCACCTAAGGGAGGTCCTAACCAAATTCAAAGAGACCGGGCTCAAAGTCAAGAGGGAGAAATGCCAATTATACATGGAATGGGTAGAATTCCTAGGATACCTCCTAGACCGTCACGGCATTCACCCCACAAACCAAAAAATCAAGGCCATCAAAGAAGCCCCCACACCCAAGTCGAAGACGGAACTACAGGCATTCCTGGGGCTACTTAACTTTTACAATGTCTTCCTGCCCCAAAAGGCGACGGTGGCGGAGCCCTTGCATAGGCTCCTGGACAAGGCGGCGACCTGGACTTGGGGGAAACGCGAGCAAGCCGCCTTCCAAAGAACAAAGGACCTCCTCACTTCGGACGCCGTCCTTATACAGTATAACGAGACCCTACCTCTGGCCGTCACATGCGACGCATCACCTTTTGGCGTCGGCGCTGTCCTCAGCCATACCCTCCCCGATGGAAAAGAAACGCCCATTGCGTTCTTTTCAAGGACCCTCACCAAACCGGAGCAGAACTATAGCCAGCTGGACAAAGAGGCTCTGGCTATCGTTGCCAACGTAAAAAGATTCCACGAGTATCTCTACGGCCGGACATTCACCATCATAACTGACCACAAGCTGCTGCTGGGAATCCTTGCAGGAAACCGGGCCACCCTGAACATTCTGTCTCCCCGAATGACAAGGTGGTCCGAGTTCCTGGCAGCCTACAACTACGGACTCATACACAGACCGGGTAAGATGATCTCCCATGCAGACGCCTTAAGCCGCTCGCCACTACCGGAACCTGACACCGACCCAGCACCCACGAAGAACACCCTCAGCATAGAGACTCTACCCAACCTGCCCATAACCGCGTCAGACATTGCCCGAGAGACTAATAAAGACAAACGTCTGGCGCGGGTGTTGCATTGAGTAGAGAAAGGGTGGCCGGAAAGGGACAATGATGAGTCCATCAAAACATTCCGAAACCGCCAAACGGAACTCTCATTATTAAAAGGGTGCATACTATGGGGGGATAGGGTGGTCATTCCAGAAAAGCTACAAGGGAAGGTTCTGGAACTGCTACACGAGGGGCACCCTGGCATCGTTAGGACTAAAGCCCTGGCCAGAAGTTACGCTTGGTGGCTAGGGATGGACAAACAAATTGAGACCTGGGTAGCAAGGTGCCAACGATGCCAGGAAACTAGGCCAAGCCCACCCACAGCACCCGTCCTAGAGTGGGAAACCCCAAGGGGACCTTGGTCTAGGATTCACATAGACTTCGCCGGGCCCACAAAAGGACACACCTTCCTTATAACAGTAGACGCTTACTCCAACTGGCTGGAGGTAAGCAACATGAAGACAACAACCACGGAGGCCGTGATCAAGGAACTCTGCAAACTCTTTGCAACGCACGGCCTCCCAGACGTCGTTGTTTCCGACAACGGGCCCCAATTCACCTCACTGGAATTTGAAAAATTCCTAGCGGAAAGGGGCATCCGCCATGCGCTGACAGCACTGGTGCACCCGGCGGCGAACAGTAGGGTGGAACGGATGGTGCAATTCACTAAGAAAACCATCCAGAAAATAGACCACGGGGAGATCCAGGAGAAAATAAACAAACTACTCTTCACCCAACACATAACCCCAAATACCACAACGAATAACAGCCCAGCCGAACTATTAATGGGGAGGAAATTAAGGTCCCCACTCGACAGGTTACACCCCACGTATAACTCGGAGAAGCCCCCAGACTCAAACAGCAAACACTGAACTTTCGCACCAGGCGACCCCGTATACGCAAGAAACCTGATGGGAGACCCACTATGGATACCGGCTGTCATCACACAAATAACAGGCCCACACTCGTACCGGCTACAAACAGCAGACGGACGAGCGTGGAAACGCCACATCGACCAATTAAGGTCGAGGACTGCCAACCAAGAGACCACCGATGCACAAACAGGTGAAACCAACCCCCACAACACAAACCAAGGGGGGAGGGAATACCCAGGGGACCAAAACCAAAGAAGAATAAACCAGCCATACTTACTGGAAAGCAGCCATCACGACCCCTCGCCAGGAAGAGACAGCCAGGCCAGCTCGACCGACCCGGAAAGACCGAGCGGGAGCAGCGAAACCTGCAGCTCAACCAACCCGGGAGGCCCAGGAGGGAGCTACGGAGAGCGGCCCGGCCCGACCAACCAGCTGGTTCCCACAACAGCATCAGGAGCAACAGAGATCCCGACCGAACGGCCGGGATCCAACCTACAACTGAGTTGCGCAGGTCCAGTAGGCTCAGACGGAGCCCCGCCTACCTACGTGACTACGCGACGTAAGGACTGAACCAAGAGGGGAGGGGTGTTCTGTCCCTAATTAACATTCTTGAGATCCCCGCGCTTTGATTGGCCAAAGCAGGGGCACTCTGATTGGTCAGGCGAGCCGCGCCGATTGGCTCGCTAAGAATCTCCCACGATTGGTCCATTCGAATCGCGGGAGATTCAAAGCGGTGCCATTGGCCGCGGCCACCGCGGCTAAAGGAATAAAAGCCGCAAACTTTTTCCTTTGCCCCAGTTCAGTTCCAACTTTAAATAAAAGAGCATGATTTGAAGTCACCGACTCCTGGCATCATTTCGCGGACACAACATCCAATTCCTGGAAACATTCTTCATATGTCTTAATCATAGCACTTAAACTTGTATACCACTTCACAGTGCTTTACATCCCTCTCTAAGCAGTTTACAGAGTCAGCCCCCAACAATTTGGTCCTCACTTTACCCACTTCAGAAGAATGAATCAACCTTCAGCTGATTCAAATCGAACTGCCAAACTGCAGGCAGCAGAAGTAGCCTGCCATGCTGCATTCTAACCACTGTGCCATCATGGTTCTTAAAACTATGGTTTTAGCCTTCAGACTCCCCTAATCAT
The DNA here is from genome assembly GCA_033807585.1 of Hydrophis major. Lineage (NCBI taxonomy): Eukaryota > Metazoa > Chordata > Lepidosauria > Squamata > Elapidae > Hydrophis > Hydrophis major. The sequence continues at coordinate 89,577,165 of CM066329.1, forward strand.
CTTTCTCACTCTTTTCTGCACTCTTTCCAGAGTCTTAACATCTTTTTTTATATTGTGATGACCAAAATTGAATACAATATTTTAAGGTCTTATAAAGTGGTAGTATCATTCTCGTGATCTTGCTCCTATCCCTCTATTAATACAGCCTATGATTGTGTTGGCTTTTTTGGCAGCTGCAGCACATTGCTGGCTCATATTTAAGTGATTGTCCACTAGGACTCCAAGATATCTCATACAGTTACTGCTATTGAGCCAAGTTTCACTTCCTCTGTACATTCACTGTACATTTGGTTTTTCTTACCTAAGTATAAAACCTTACTTTTTTCTACAATGAATTTAATTTTGTTACGTAGGCCCAGTGTTCAAGTCTATCAATGTCCATCTGAAGTTTGAGCCTATCTTCTGGGATATTGGCTATTCTTGCTAGTTTGGTGTCATCTGCAAATTTGATGAGTTTTCCTTCTATTCCCTCATCTAAATCCTAGAATGGTACTGGATGTAAGCTGACTTTAAATCACTCACTCCATCTTCAATATTATTCATACCTTGCAGATAGATACACAACAAAATATTTAAGAAATTTCACCCATTGTATGTTCATTATATCCAATTTTTTGACTGCTGATGCAGGGCAAAATGTTTCTAAATGCTCATCTTCAAAGAGAAAGACTTCAAGGTATACAGTAACCCAAAGTACCCTGGGTAGTTGCAAAGGGCAGTTGTGTATAATCTTGGGAGAAGATCAGACTGCATTAAAGAGTTGCAGAGAGATATTCCATCTATATCTATCTGGATGCCTTGAAGCACTTTTTCTAAATTATTTCTGAAGTACTTCATAACTCTTATAACTACAGTACTTTCCTAATGAACCTCAATCAATTCTGCCATCAATAATGTATTTCTGTTTTTCCAATAACTACCAAGTCACTCATTTTCCCCAACTTATTTGTTCATAATTATGTGCACATGTCATACTTCAAAATTTCCCACTGTGTGACTACAAATTGAGAAGGAGAATAAAATAATTAAAGTCACCTAACCTCACAAAGCTTAAATTCTTCATCATATGCACACTCTGTCATGTTCCATTTAGCTCTTATTGCTTCTATAATTGTATTATTCCACATTCACTTTGTTTTTTGGAAGATCTTAAATTTAAAGTGCAGAGGACACTTCAATAATGAGTTGGAATAAGTGCTTTGGGCCTCAGGCAAGCACAACTCCTCTCAGCTATTCATTAAATAATTTCACACCAGCCTGAAAAAAGTATGCTGCTGATTTAAGAAAACCACTCATTAAAGTTAATGTGACTCTTAAATCAGCAACATCTTTTTTCAGGTTGGTGGATAATAGAGAAATATATATCATATATGTGCATGCAAACTCATGCACAGAAATCAGAAAGAGGATGGCTGGCACCTTTGTATTTTTGATTTGTTTAAAAATAATACCGTAAAAGAATTCAGATGCAGATATGGATTAAAGAAGGGTTCACAACTTTTTTGAGGTAGCCGTAAATGATTTTGTTGGTTTGTTTGTTTTAACTCAGTTCCTTCACTGCAAGGTTCTTTTGTCATTCCTTTTTAGCTTCTTTTATTTGCAGATAATTTTCATTTTATGACCCCTGCCTGAAACAGAAGCAGAAGAGAAGATTGTGGAAATGAATAAGAATGAAGTGGCCTACAGCATTGTGTTAGATTCTTTGGGCAATGGATACGAACATTAATTCAAGGAAAGAATGAAGTCCATGTATTCCACTGTTTTAAATTCTTTGGGGAGAATTTTTGTTCAGTTTCCATTCTACACTCAACCGATAAACGTGAATTGAAATGGAAATTTATGGCCAGTTGGACAGTCCTTCCTTGGAAGTTTTATACTTTGTTGCCAATCATAGCTCCCCATAACTACCTGGCAGAGTGCTCAGGTCACCACTGGTGCTCCCAACATGAGTGACATCGAGCTGGCCATGCCCAGCTTGGCCCCCTGAGATCAAACACAACCCTGATGCAGCCCTCAATGAAATTGAGTTTGACACCCTTGCAGTAGAGTATGATCAGGATTAACAAGTGAATGTGGTAAATATTATATATTTAAAATAAAACATTGTAGACTGAAATTTCACTTATACTGGGAATCATTTCTTGATGTTTGTAAATGTGATGCAGAAGCTCTGACACGTTTTTCTCCCTATCCCAATATTAAGTTATGAAAATTCTATTGACTGGAATAAATGCAGACTCTACTTAGCATTATACATTTATTTTGGCTGATCTCTCCACCTCAGATCCCTGGAACCCTTAAAAATAATTCTAGTAAAGCAAGTGCTCTTTTTAAAAAACGAGTATCAGTTTAAGCAGAAGGTGTACTAAAACAGCTAATTGTATAACAGTTTGGAACCACTGTCAGGTGGAGTTGCTTCATTTTTTTAGCATGCAAGTCTTTTATTGTGGCTATCTAATACATTTTCCCCAAATTACATCTTATCAGAGATAATCAGTACTTGTGTTGACAATAGACAGTTGGGGAACTATATTGCTTCACCATTCTTCTTCCTAACAGCCAGGGCTTGTTCTTCAGCCAGGTATTTTGTTTGCTTAGCTACTGTTTGCCTATAAATTGCTTTCTCATATTAATATCCCCTGGGGCTCCACCTGCCTTCTTCCTCATTTGCTACATACATATGTAACAGATGGCACAACTGACCTACCTTTATCTTTTCTTGGATCAATTCACATCATTTTGCTAACTGCATTTGCTTCAGAATATTATCAGAGGATTGCTTGGAAATCTTAAAGAAACTTTAATTGGAAGACCATATGTTTTACATGTGCCAAGGTCACAGTTTCAGTCTTGTCTCAAAATCTGTGGGTAAGAATGAGAGTGACTAAGCTTCCTACAGAAAATAACAGAGGCAAAAGCTTAACAAGATAGTGGGAACCAGAAGATTATGAAGACCCTGATGCAGAATGTCATAGTCAAACTACTTGCTGGGCAAAAAAATATTTCAATTGTAATTAGGCCAGTTAGGTCAGTTATACTGACCCCGTACTCTTAATCAATGAGGTTAAGAATGGTGTATCCAGGAATGACAATCATTATGTACTTAACTAAACTGTGAGATCAGGATTTCTGTGAGTCTTTGCATAGATTTAAAATATAAATACTTGGACTGACTTATTTCCAATAGTTCTATCACATTTTGACCCTATACCAGGGTCAAATTCTTTAATTGAAGGGCTATTATGAACTATAATCACATGATCATATTTCATTATTCATCAAATTGATGCTGTCACAGTGTGAAAGGAGACATAATATATATCACTCCTCCTCATTTTAAAACACTTGTACTTTATCTTAAGTGTCCCCATTTACTTTGACTTTCTGCCCTTTCAGCTGACTAATAAACTAGGAGCCCTATTTAATGTAAGCATAAAGCCAGTTTGGTATAGTGGTTACGGGATCGGGTTAGAAACAGGAACATTGTGAGGTTTAACCCTGCCTTAGGCACAAAACCAGCTGGTGACCTTGGGTCAGTCATTTTTTCACAGTCCTAGGATGAAGAGAAATCACATCTGAAAAACCTTGCCAAGAAAACTGCAGGGACTTGTCAGCCAATCTTTCTCACTCCCTCCCTCCCTCCCCCCCCTCACACGCACATACACACAGTTTGACAAGGCTGTCAAACTGCTGGCCTGTAGGCCAGATGCATCACACACTGTCCATGCCCACACCAAGTTTAGTGAAGGAGGAAAATGTCCCAATATATCATTTATACTTTGAGAGTATAAATGATGCCTCTGTGACAAAGTGAGTTTGACACCCCTGATCTAAGGCATACTCTATAGAGGAGTCATTCACGTACAATACCTTGAATCACATTCTATTTCATATTTTGGAATGTTATCAGGCTACTTTGTGGAGGAGATAGGAATGTGTGAGCTTATTTCTCACTCTAAAAATAAAACAGATTTCAAAATGATTTGTAATGAATCTTAAGATTGGGGAAGTCTGCCTTTTGTACCAGATAAACATCAGCATGACTGTGGGAGTTTGTGGAGAGAGGCAACAAGGTGATGAGAAGAGTAGGATTCAGTTCCATTTGAAGAAAATGGTGTCTGTTGTGAATTAATAAAAGTACTTGAATAAAGATTATTAAGAGCTTGAAGTAAAGTGCAGGGTTGTGGCCCTGCACTTCTGATTGGCCAATCATAGCGACATCGGATTGGTCCGTTCAGGAGAATCTGATTGGCTATTAATGAGTCTCTCCCATTGGTTAACGGAGCTAGCGCTCCCTGTGTTTTCATTGGTTAAATACTCAAGAGCTTTCCTATATAAAGGGGGCCGTTGCGGCCATTGAGCAGAGTTGTTACACATGTAAATAAAGAGTTTGAAGTTCACTGTTCACCGGCTCGTCTCCTCCTTAGCGCCCATGCACAGAACATAACACTGGCGACGAGGATGGGATGTGGAGACGTCAGAGCTGACTGAACGACAAAGAACAATAACAGAGCACGTGGCTGAAATGCACCAACGGCGGAACCATGTCCGGTGGCGTCATACCACCCGCTCCATTCGACCCAGCGCAAGAAGACTGGGACTCATATATGGATCATTTCCAGATGTTTCTGGAGACCAACAATTTGAAGGATGCCACTACCGGAAAGAAACGGGCGGTATTCCTAACTCATTGTGGGCCGACCATATTCAAGATGGCCAAGGCACTAGCAAAACCGGCAGAAGTAAAGTCTATAGACTGGGATATCCTCGAACCCCTGCTGAGGGCCCACTATGCACCGACTGTGCCAACGCTCGTTAGAAGGCATGAATTTTACCAGAGAAGTCAGCGGAAGGACAAAAGTGTTGCTGATTTCATAGCGGATCTCCAGAATCTGGGAGGCCTATGCGAGTTTGCTGGCCTAGAAGAAGCCCTGAGAGACCGAATAGTTCTGGGTTTAGATGCTCCAGGCACACAGAGTAAGCTGATGGAGAAAGGCGACATTAGCCTTAAAGATGCCATTGCTGAAGCTACTGCAGCAGAAGCAACCAGGAAATTGGCTGCCCGAATGCGTCGCACCCACGCCCCGCTTCGCCAACTCGCCCACGAAATTTCACCTCAGTCAGAAGGACAGCCAACGATAGCCCACCACGAGGACCTCGAATCGTCATCAGAAAGCGATGAAGAAGAGGTACACCGACTTCAGTCCAAACGAGACCAATGCCAGAAATTGCAGTACCAATGCGCTGGTTGTGGAGCAAGCCACCCCCAGTCAGAATGCAAATTCCTCGACGCGCTCTGCCATGTGTGCGGGAAAAGAGGCCATATCGGATGGGTCTGTAGAAGCAAGCTAGGACCCAGCCAGCCCTCAAGGGGGGCTAACTATCACCAACCGACAGGAAGCCATCCTTTAAAGCGAGAACCCGTGAACCATCAATGGAACAACCAAAACCCTAAACCACTCAACGAAGTGAGAAGAGGCTCACCAAGATATCACGATCGGTCACGCCTCATCTCTTGATGCCAAGAAGATCCGAGTGAAAGTGGCCATCGAAAATCAGTCCTGCCTGATGGAAGTCGATTCAGGATCGTCCCTCTCGATGGTTTCCTGGAAGACCCTCAAGCAGCTCATCCCTACTGGCCAGCGGCAAGATCTCAGATTCCAAAGACTCATACTCAAAGACTATCAAGGAAATCGAATTCCGATCGTTGGATCCAGCCGAGTCCAGGTATCGTTTAAGGACCGTACAACATTCCTACCCCTGACTGTAATCGACAGGGATCGGCCTAGTTTGTTAGGCCTCCAATGGTTCGCTCCACTCGGAATTGAAGTAGCCGGCATTCACCAAACCTGCAGGAGCGACTGGGAAGAGGACCTCATCCAAGAATTCCAGGACATCTTTGCAGAAAAACTAGGTGAGTACAAGGGGACCCCGATATCATTTAACCTCAATCCCGAAATAGCTCCCATCCGCCTGAAGCCTCATCGAGTTCCATTTGCCCTTAAACCAAAGATTGACGAGCAGCTTGATAAATTAATAGCCCAGGGTGTGTTAGAACCAACCGATCACTCTCCCTGGAAAACCCCAATCACTTTAGAGCAATGGAAAAGGATATGCTGAGATAGCTTGTTTCAGCATTAGTACACAAATTTAATATATTATTTATTATTATTCAATATGAAGTCAGATATTCTCTTCGTGTTGTAGCCCTTTTAATGATTACATGATAATTGTCTTGAAATAGGGCAATTTGTGTGAATATACTGTATATTGTCATCTTTATGTCCTTGATATGCAAATTTCAATTTAGACATTTATTTCAGTTTATAAAAAATGTGTAAGGAGATTGACAAATAGCTCAGTAGATAATTATTTTTTTTCAATAGCCCTATTTTACTTCCAAACAGATTGGGGTCTGACTTCTCAATGTGACCAGAGAGATGATATTGTAGAAAAAGATCTTTTTCCAATGCATTGCTACCAGTAGTTGCACTTTATTTAGTTGCAATTTATAAAGAAAGGAAGGGAAATAACATGTATTAGGTACATGGCTGAGAAACTCACTGGGTAGGCTAATAATGAGAAATGGGTGAAGCTAGTATTCTTTGATGGGGAGAAGTTGGGAGTATCTTCATCTATTAATGATGCTGTTATGAACTAATAAAGGCGTTTAATAAAGTTTTAACAACCTTAAGTAAAAAGCAGGGGTCTAATCCTGCACTTCTGATTGGCTGATAATAGCGACATCGAATTGGTCCTTTCCGGGACATCTGATTGGCTGTTAACGGGCCAACTCTCATTGGTTCAAGGGCTTAACACTTCCATGTTTTCATTGGCTAATAGGACAGCAGCCAACCCTATAAAAGGGCTGCTGCTGCCTTCCATTTAATTGTCATTGGGCTATGATTTGCCCAAGTCAATATTTGTTTCTTGAATAATAGATATTAATTCTGTTGAGATCCAAATCATATCTAATCTGGACCATGATAAATGTCTATTTGAATAAAAAGTATATTGTTTAGCTTTAACATTTCTTTCTCTCCAAATATCTTTTAAAGTTAATTCGTCTGTCATTTTAAAAAAGGATTCAGGGAGAGTCTTTCTATTTTGCTTTTTTGTTGTTGCTATATAGTCCAGTTTATTGTCCACAATTCCATTAAAGTCTCCCATCATAATTATATTAACATAGTCCAGTCCAATTATGTTCATGTATAGTTTTTTATAAAACTCTTCTTGTTTATCATTCGGAGCATAAATTGCAATCAAGAGTATTTTTATATTATTGTCCATTATTTCTACCATTAATATTCTTCTGTCTTCATCCGTGTATATCAGTTTTGCTGGGATAGCAAAACTTTAATGTATAGAACCACTCCTCTTTTCTTAAATTGAGTCAAAGAAGTAAATATTTTCCCTAGTTTTGGCTGTACTAACAATTGTTCATGTTGTTTTTTAATATGAACTTCTTGTAGACAAATTATATCAAATTTTAATTTCTCTAATTTATGAAATGTTTTCCTTCTTTTAACAGCTGAATTGAGTCCATTTATATTCATTGTAATCAGGTTTTTTTCTTCCATGATTATGCTTTATATTTAGGTCTAACAGCTTTCGTGGATCTCACTTCACGCCGTTCTTTACTATCCACCTGTCCACCTACTGCACCTTTCTCTTTTTCAGTCTCCAGTTGTTCCTCTTGAAACTCAATTAATGAGACCTCTTTCTCTGCCTCCTCTTCTCTTCTTCCAAAAAATTCTGCATGAAAAAGTTCTGCTTTCTCAATTGAATCAATTCTATGTCTCTGCTCTTACCACGTAAACATTAATCCTTCTGGAATCAGCCATCTATAATTCACTTCGTTTTCCAGTAGCATTTTGGTCAGAAATCGATATTCTCTTCTCATCTCTCTCACTCTTCTGGGTATTTGTTTTAAAACCACAATCACTTTGCCTTTGTATTTCAATGTCTTCTCTCTTACCACTTGTAGTATTTGTGTTTTAATGGATTTTTTTAGTAAATCTAATATGGACTTCCTTTGGTAATTTATTTCTCATCGCATATCTTGTATAAACTCTATATACCTCATCTACTCCATCCATCATCTTTTCCTTTGTAATTTCCAAAGCATCCGCCAAAATTTCTATCATTATCGCAGCCAAGTTTTGTCCTTTTTCTTCTTCTATATTTTGAAATCTGAGATAAAATTCTGACCTTTCCAACTCCCACCTCAACATCCCACTTTTATCTTGTTCAACCACTGTTAATCTACTGTCAATATTTCCAGTCTTCTCCTCTCTTTGTTTACCTTCTTCCTCAATTTTTTGGAATCAACAATTAAGATGAATATTTTACCCAGAATTCTGTATCTGTTTCAAACAATACCAATTAGGCTTGGAAAAGACTATTTTGAAGATTTAAATAAAATCATGTTGAAGTTTATATGGCAAGGTAAAAAAGTGAGAATAAAGCTAAAGCTTTTACAAGACGCTAGAATTAGAGGAGGTTTTGGCCTAATTGGGAATTGTATTATCAAGCTGCAAGTTTGATGTGGGTCAAAGAATGGATAACATTAAGAAAGGCTAGATTGTTGACACTAGAAGGGCATGATTTGCTGTTGGGCTGGCATGCTTTTTTATGGTATAAGGGAACTAAAACACAGGGTTTTTTTAGAAGATATTATATACGGGAGTCTTTGTGGTTAAACTGGGAGAAGATAAAAAGACAATGGTATTTGAAAATTCCAGTTTGGTTATCAACTATTGAAGCATTTTCCTATCCTATAATTTATAAGAAGGAACAAACAGTTAGATATGGGGAACTATTGGATGAAAAGGATGAACTTAAATCAATTCAAAACTTTGAGAAACAAGGTATAAGGATGAATTGGTTTTCATATGCGTAAATACATTCAAGGTATGATGAAGATTCTAAAACGGAGGGATTCTATGATAAATAGACTGATTTAGATAAGATCTTGATGGGTACTGATGAGAAGGTGATTAAAAAATTATATGTTTATTTACTGGGAACTAAATTAGAGGAAGAACAAGTTAAAGAAACTATGATTGTTTGGGAGAAGAATTTTGGATATGGGATTGATTTAGAGAAATGGCAAAAATTGTGGTCTCAAAATTATAAAATGACAATGTCAACAGCATATAAAGAAAACTTGTATAAGATGTTTTACAGGTGGCACTTTCCCCCGACAAGAATAGCAAGAATGTTTAAGAATATTTAAGAACAAATCTGAAAAATGCTGGAAATGTCATCAGATACCTGGCTCATATTACCATATGTGGTGGACTTGTGAGGACGCTAGAAAATATTGGACTAAAATTTGCATGTGGTTGGAAAAAAATGACAAAGAAACAGATAGACTTGAAAACAGAGATCCTTTTATTGGGAATCTTAACTGATACATATAGTAAAGATTTGAAATACCTGATTGTAAATGTATTAACAGCGGCTAGGATTGTATTTGCTAAAAACTGGAAGAATGAGAAAATACCATTACAGGAAGAAATTATTAAGAAAATATTGGAATGTGCCGAGATGAGTAGATTGACATTTGAAATTAGAGAGCAAGAGGATAAACAATTTTATGAAATTTGGGATCTTTTTTATCAATGGCTAGATGATAAAATACGATAATAGAATATTTAGAATGTTAGACAGTATACTATATTTATAAAGTGTTTTTAGGATTGATTTGGTATGATTATATGATTTGTTGCAGAATAAATTATTTAAAGTATTGCTATCCCATAAAGCATGAATGATTAAAAGTATAGTCAAAAGATTTTTTTTTTTAATAGCGATATTAGGATATATAAGTTTGGATTGACAATATGAGTTGTTATGTAACATAATTGTAATTGAGACTACAAAATGAATGGACAAAACTGATGAACCAACCGACACTCTAGATGTACATATGAAAGTTGATGTTTTAATGTTTTGTTTGACTTGTTTGTCTGTAGAAAATCAATAAAATTCTTTTAAAAAGGGGGGGGCTGCTGCTGCCCTAGGTGATTGCTCTGTTCAGTATGCTTAATAAAGAGTTGAAGTTCACTGTTCACTGCCTCGTCTCCACTCCTTGCACCCATGCGCAGAACGTAACACTGGCGATGAAGGTGGGATGCGGAGAAATCTGAGCTGATTGAACACTCACAGAGCACCAAACAGAGCACGTGGCTGAAGGCACATCAACAACGGCAAACATGCGGCGCCATACCACCCACTCCATTTGACCAGGCACAAGAAGACTGGGACTCGTACATAGACCAGTTCCAGATGTTTCTGGAGACCAACTACTTGAAAGACGCAACTACGGGGAAAAAGCGAGCAGTGTTCCTGACCCATTGTGGGCCTGCCGTCTTTAAGATGGCCAAGGCACTAGTGAAACCAGCTGAGGTGAAATCCATGGACTGGGACGTCCTCACGCCACTTCTATGGGCCCACTATGCACCCGCCATACCAATGCTTGTCCGAAGACATGAGTTTTATCAGAGGGACCAACGGAAAAGAGAGAGAATCGCAGATTTCATCGTGGACCTCCGGAACCTGGGAGGCCTCTGTGGGTTTGCAGACCTCGAAGAAGCTCTGAGAGACCGAATAGTTCTGGGATTAGATGACCATACGGTGCAGAGCAAGATCATGGCCAAAGGGGACATTGATCTTGCTGATGTCATCAAAGATGCTACTGCAGCAGAAGCAACCAGGAAGTCGGTCGCCCTAATGCGCCGCACCAACGCACCGCTCCGTCAACTCACCAATGATAACTCACCTCGCCTAAAGAGGCACACAACAGCGGCCCACCACCAGGACCTGGAATGTCCATCAGAAAGTGATGAAGAGGAGGTCAACCGGCTCCGGTCTGAACACGAGCAACACAACCCGCGGAATTGAAGATTACCACACCAATGCGCGGGTTGTGGGGCAAACCACCCGCGATCAGATTGCAAATTCTTCGACGCGCTGTGCCATTCCTGTAGGAAAAGAGGCCACATCGGGAAGGTCTGTAGAAGCAAGCGAGGATCCAGCCCAATTTGGAGAGAAAACAACTACCTCCAGACCACAGGGAATCATCCTTTGAGTCGGGAACATTTGAACCACCAATGGAACAACCACTCCCACAGAAATAAAACACTTGCCACTTCAACGAGACAGGAAGAGGCACACCAAACCATTACCATCGGTCACGCTTCATCATTAAATGCAAAGAAGATCCGAGTGAGGGTCGCCATCGAGAACCAACCTTGCGTGATGGAAGTCGTCCCTCTCGATGGTTTCCTGGAAGACCCTTAAACAGTTAATCCCTGCCGTCCGGCGTCAAGACCTCAGAGCCCAAAGAATTATACTCATAGATTACCAGGGGAACCAAATTCCGATTGTCAGCTCCAGCCAAGTCAAAGTATCATTCAAAAATCGTACTGCATCGTTACTGCTAACCGTCGTCGACCGTGACTGGCCTAGTTTGTTAGGCCTTCAATGGTTCGCCCCACTCGGGATTGAGGTAGCCGGGATTCACCAAACCGGAAGCAATGACTGGGAGGAGGCCCTCATCCAGGAATTCCAGGATGTCTTTGCAGACAAACTAGGCAAGTGCAAGGGGACCCCTATATCATTTAACCTTAATCCTGAAGTAGCCCCCATCCGCCTTAAGCCTCGTTGGGTACCTTTTGCCCTAAAACCAAAGATTGACGATCAGCTCAATAAATTAATAGCCCAGGGTATTTTAGAACCAACTGACCACGCCCGTTGGGAAACCCCAATCATAACACCCATCAAACTGGATGGATCGTTAAGGATTTGTGGGGACTACCAGGCCACCCTCAATCATGCCCTTCAACAGAACGCTTACCCGGTGCCGGTGGTTCAACACATTCTCCATTCCCTGGGGGGGCGGAAAAGTCTTCGCTTAATTGGATTTAGCGCAGGCGTACCAACAACTGCCTGTAGATCAAAAAAACGCGGAAGCACAGACAATCGTTACGCACAGTGGCACTTTTAAATGCAACTGACTCCAATTTGGAGTGAGCGTGGCTCCCGGGGATTTTTTTAAAGTCTGATGGAGAGACTTTTGCAAGGGATCAAGGGGGTCGTGCCATATTTTGACGACGTTTTAATTGCGGCCCCTAATAGAGAAGTACTAGAGAGGCGTCTTAAAATGGTTCTCCAGAAATTTAAAGACTCCGGCCTAAAGGTTAAAAAAAATAAATGTCAACTGTGTACAGAGAAAGTAGAGTTCCTGGGGTACCTAATCGATAAGCAAGGCATTCACCCCACTAATAGCAAACTAAGAGCAATCAAAAACACCCCAAGACCCAAGAATAGGACAGATCTCCAAGCTTTCCTGGGCTCATTAAATTTACAACATCTTCCTGCCCCAGAAGGCGACTGTAGCTGAGCCCCTACATAGACTTCTCGACAAAAAAGCCACCTGGGTCTGGGGACACCGAGAGGAGCATGCATTCCGACAAGTGAAAAATTTACTAACCTCCGATGCTGTTTTAATGCAGTATAACGAGACTTTGCCTTTAACCATTACATGTGACGCCTCACCGTTTGGAGTAGGAGCCATTTTGAGTCATGTGTTACCAAATGGTAGAGAAGCCCCTATTGCCTATTTTTCAAGGACCTTATCAATTTGGCAACTATAGCCAAATTGACAAAGAGGCTCTTGCTATTGTATCTGGTGTGAAATGGTTCATGAATATGTGTATGGACAAGCTTTTACTATTATTACCGATCACAAGCCTTTGCTGGGGATTATAGCGGGAGACAAGCCAACCCCCTATATATTGTCACCTAGAATGACTCGTTGGTCGGAGTTCTTAGCTGAGTACAACTATAAATTGCAACACCACCTGGGGAAAGCCATTCCCCATGCTGATGCATTGAGCCAGCCCCACTTCTGGAAACCGTCGATGACCCAGCTCCAACCCTCACAACACTCCAGATTGAAACACTACATTCACTGCCGCTAACAGCCAGAGATATCGCTATCAAAACGAAACGAGATCCTGTCCTGGCACGAGTTCTCAGCTGGGTCGAACAAGGATGGCCAGTAGAACAAACCCCTGACGACTTCACCCCTTTCAGGAACCGGCAAACAGAGCTTTTCTCGCAAAAAGGCTGCATCCTATGGGGAGACAGAGTCATCGTCCCAGAGCGGTTACAACGAGCAGTTTTGAGAGCATTGCATGACGGTCACCCCTGCATCGTGCATATGAAAGTGCTCGCACGAAGCTACGCGTGGTGGCCGGGCATCGATAAGCAAATCGAAGCCTGGGTGAAGACTTGTCTAAAGTGTCAAGAAGTCAGCAGTGCCCACCTAGAGCAACTCCAATGGAGTGGGAAACCCCCAGGGGACCGTGGTCCCGCATCCACATTGACTTTGCGGGCCTACTAAGGGACATGTGTTCCCCCTAACAGTGGATGCCTATTCCAACTGGCTCAAAATCCACAAGATGAAGACTACTACAACCGATTCAGTCATCCGCAATTTAAACAAACTATTTGCAACACATGGGCTGCCAGACGTTCTAGTCTCCGACAACGGACCCCAGTTCACTGCCCTGGCGTTTGAACAGTACTTAGCGGACCGGGGTATCTGCCATGCGCTAACCTCACCAGTACACCCTGCGGCCAATGGCAGGGCCGAGCACATGGTCCAATTTGTTACAAAACTCTCCACAAGATGGACTATGGGGACATTGACAACAAACTAAACAGAATACTCCTACTCCAACACATCACCCTGCACAGCGTCACCAACTAGACTCCAGCTGAATTGTTGATGGGACTCAAGCTCCGCTCTGACCTCGACCATCTCCACCCATCCTACGTGCCAGAGAAACCCTGTGGATCTAGCAGAAAATGCCGTGAGTTCAAGGTAGGCGACTTAGTCTTAGCTAAAAACCTTTCCGGCGAACCATTATGGGTCAAAGCAACCCTAACCCAAACCACCAGGCCCAGATCGTACCACGTGCAAACATTGGACGGAAAGATATGGAAACACCATATTGATCAGCTTCGCTCTAGATGGCAACCCACTTCCTGTGACTCCTGTGACTCTCAAACTGAGGGGGGAGGGGATGTCGAGGGAACCGAATTCGAGATGCTGGATGACAAAATCGAAGAACATCAGCAGCCAGGCATGTTCAATGAAGAAGAATCAGGAAGGGGTGGTGTTTCGCCACAGAGAAATACCTCAACGGAGGCGAGCCCACAGGAACCGGAGGACAACGATGACAGAATTAGCAGTGCCGAATCGTCCTGTGGGAATGCGGAACCGCCTGTACCAGATAAATCAAAAAGTGTTCCACTGGAACCAGACTACAGACAGGAACTGGTGGGACAGTGCAAATCTAATAGGCAATTGAAACAACCTGCATATCTATGCGATTACGTTACCACACCCCTCAAACGGAACCTGGGGGGAGGGGTGTTATGAACTAATAAAGGCGTTTAATAAAGTTTTAACAACCTTAAGTAAAAAGCAGGGTTCTTATCCTGCAGTTCTGATTGGCCGATAATAGCGACATCGGATTGGTCCTTTCCAGGACGTCTGATTGGTTGTTAACGGGCCAACTCTCATTGGTTCAAGGGCTTAACACTTCCATGTTTTCATTGGCTAATAGGACAGCTGCCAACCCTATAAAAGGGCTGCTGCTGCCCTAGGTGATTGCTCTGTTCAGTATGCTTAATAAAGAGTTGAAGTTCACTGTTCACTGCCTCGTCTCCGCTCCTTGCGCCCATGCGCAGAACTTAACAGATGCTATGCCTTTTAGGACTTATATTTGTATGCTATCTTTTGTTGCTTAATTTAATTACCTCGATGTTGCTATCAATTTTTAGCAACTCTAATGAGAAGTGGTTCCAAGAGTCACAAAACTGAAAGGCTGGGTTTCATGTTCAGTGTGTGTATGAATCTAGCTGATACACTTTGTAAACAATTGTTTATGGTTTTGCATAGTATGTGAAACTAACCATCTTCTTTCCCGAAATATTGTCGCTTCCATTGTGTCACACTTCATTCTGCAGGGGTGGAAGAATTTTGGAGAGAGGCAAGCCCGGTGTTCTCCAAGCAGACAATGGAGAATATTTTTGCTCTGGTGTCTTTATCTGTGTAAACGGCTTTCAAAGTGAATAATCAAAAATGACTGTAAATTTGTTGCCTTCCAATGAAAGAGACTTGGGGCTTTCCAAAAAAAAAAGTACCTTCGTCTTCAAGTATTTGCATGTAGTTTGGAATAGTTTCTCTTCTGAGCTCAACAAATTTAAAATGAAGGAAATCTTAACCAATTTAATCAATAAACATCCCAGACTTTCAGTGATTTAACTGTCATCAGCATTTACCCTTTTTACATTACTTGATTGCTTCCTTTCCCATGACAGCTGTCAAAGTTATAAATGCTGCAGGTTTGATTGAACTGCAAGGATGATGAAGCAGAGAGAGGAAGAAAAGAGCACCTTGTAATTAAATACTTTAATAGACATTTTGAAAGATATTCTTCATGGAATATAAATTAATGTTACCACTAGAATACCTCAGAGATCTCAAGTTATACTACACATATCCCTTTTGTGAACATTAAAAAATGCCTTGGAATCTTCTATACAAACTTTTATTTAATGCCTGCACTTCTCCAACAATTCTTCCTTTATTCAGCACCCAGTCATTCATTCTGTAAGAAGAGTTTACTAAATAAATACAAACTTAACAACCCATTTGATCAAGCATGCTGAAGTCATAGGTCCCTTCATTGACCTAATAGCCATAAGTTTGACATGAGGAAAGGGTAGGGTTTTTCACATGGCATAGAAGGGTTTTATACATGGCATCTCTATTTGGAGAAGAAGTTGAAATTGTTACAAGCAGCAATCTCTCTCTCTCTCTCTCTCCCTCCCTCCCTCCCCCCCCTCTCTCCAGAAAGATAGACAGTAAGGGTCTCTATTCATAAAATAGTTCACAAAGTCAAGAAGTATATTTATCCTGTGGGAGCCTATATAAGCAGAAATCCATATAAGAACTTTCAGTATGTTCCTTACAGTGAAACTGATTGGAGGACATGAAATTAACTTTGGGACTAAACTAAATCTGCTTTGTCCAAAATAATTTCGATTCTATGAATCAAAACTGTAATTTAGCTCAATCCACCAAAAACATAACTGTAAAATACAGACCACAAATAAAAGTTAAAATAAGCAAAAAAAAAAAAAAAAGTAAGAGAACACTTGTCTGATCTTGATGAACACAAATCACTGGGGCCTGATGGATTACATCCCATAGTTTTAAAGGAGCTGGCAGAAGTCATCTCAGAACCACTGCACCATATCTTTCAAGAATCCTGGTGCACCGGGAAACTACCAGAGAACTGGAAAAGAGCAGATGTGGTTCCCATCTTCAAAAAAGGAAAAAAAAAAAAAAACAGACCCAGGAAACTATAGATCAATCAGCCTAACATCAATACCCGGGAAGATACTGGAAAAGATAATAAAAAAATAGATCTGCCAACATCTACAAACAAGTAAAGTAAGAACTAGCAGTCAGCATGGGTTTGTTAAAAACAGATCATGCCAAACCAATTTTATTTCATTCTTCAACAGTGACTAAATTAGTAGACCAGCAAAATACTGTGGACATAATATATATTTAGATTTCAGCAAGGCATTCGACAAAGTAGACCACAACCTACTTCTTAGTAAGCTAGAAAAAGGTAGAATAGATAGCACTACCACTAGATGGATTCACAACTGGCTGACAAACTGTACTCAACAAGTAGTCCTTAATAGATCTAAGTCTACATGGAGGGAAGTAAGCAGTGGGGTGCTACAGGTTCCGTCTTAGGCCCAGTACTCTTCAATATCTTCATTAATGACTTAGATGAGGAAATAGAAGGGAAACTTACCAAATTTGCAGATGATACTAAGCTGGCAGGAATAGCTAACACCCAAGAAGACAGGCTCAAGATCTCGATGGATCTTGATGGACTAGAACACTGGGCCGTATCTAACAAAATGAAATTCAATGTAGAGAAAAGTAAAGTCCTACACTTAGGCAAGAAAAACCAAAAGTACACATATAGACTGGGTGAAACCAGGCTCAATAGCAGTAGCTGTGAGTGGGATCTTGGAGTCTTAGTAGACAACCAGCTAAATATGAGCAAGCAGTGTGCAGCAGCAACCAAAAAAGCTAATGCAATCCTAAATTGTATTAACAGAGGGATACAATCAAGATCAAGGAAAGTAGTAATACCACTCTATAAAGCCTAAGACCACACCTAGAGTACTGCATCCAGTTTTGTTCACCACATTATAAAAAAGATGTTGAGACTCTAGAAAAAGTACAGAGAAGAGCAACCAGGATGATTCAGGGACTGGAGGGTAAAACATACAAGGAACGGTTGCAGGAACTGGGCTTGGCTACTCTAGTAAAGAGAAGGACCAGGGGAGACATGATAGCAGTCTTCCAATATTTGAGGGGCTGCCACAGGGAGGAAGGGGTAAAGCTATTTTCTAAAGTGCTGGTAAGCCAGACAAGGAATAATGGATGGAAACTGAACAAGGAGAGATTTAACCTGGAAATAAGGAGAAACTTTCTGATAGTGAGAACAATCAACCAATGGAACAGCTTTCCCTCGGAAGTTGTGGGTGTTATGTTCTGCGCATGGGTGCAAGGAACGGAGATGAGGCAGTGAACAGTGAACTTCAACTCTTTATTAATCATCGTGAACAGAGCAAAAACCCTAGGGCAGCAGCAGCCCTTTTATAGGGCAGGCTGCTGACCTATTAACCAATGAGAAACATGGAAGTGTTAAACTCTTGAACCAATGAGAGTGGCTCGTTAACAGCCAATCAGATTCCCCAGAACGGACCAATCCGATATTGCTATTATCGGCCAATTAGAAGTGCAGGATTAGAACCCTGCTTTTTCTTTAAGGTTTGTTAAAATTTATTTAAGGGTTTTTATTAGTTCATAACACCCCTTCCCCCCATGTTCCGTTTGAGAGGTCTGGTGACGTAATCCCTAAGATATGTAGGTTGTTTAAACTGTCTGTTAGATTTGTGCTGTCCCACCGGTTCCTGTCTGTAATCCGGTTTCGGTGGGACGTTTCTCCCATTCTCACTGGATGACTCGGTGCCGCTAATTCTGTCGTTGTTGTTGTCCTCTGATCTTTGTGGGCTAGCCTCCGTTGAGGTATTCCTCTGTGGCGAGGACACTCCCCTCCTTGATTCTTCTTCATTTATCGCGCCCAGTTGCTGCCTTCCTTCGCTTCTGCTTTCCACCAACTCAAATTCGGTTTCTTCAACATCTCCTCCCCCCTCAGTTTGGGAGTCACAGGAGTCACGGGAACTGGATTGTAGCCTAGACCGAAGCTGATCTATATGGCATTTCCATATTTTTCCATCGCAGGTTTGCACACGGTGCATTTTCCGCTAGATCCATAGGGTTTCTCTGGCTCGTAGGACGGGTGAAGCTGGTTGAGGTGGGAATGGAGCTTGCGTCCCATCAACAGTTCAGCTGGGGTCTTGTTGGTAATGCTGTGCGGAGTGATGTATTGGAGTAGGAGTATTCTGTTTATTTTGTCGTCAGTGTCCCCATAGTCCATTTTGTGAAGAGTTTTTTTTAACAAATTGTACCATGCGCTCGGCCCTGCCATTAGCCGCAGGGTGAAATGGTGAAGTTAGCGCATGGCGGATGTCCCGATCCGCTAAGTATTGTTCAAATGCCAGGGCGGTGAACTGGGGTCCGTTGTCAGAGACCAGAACGTCTGGCAGCCCGTGCGTTGCGAATAGCCTATTCAATTTTTGGATGATGGACTCCGTTGTAGTATTCTTCATTTCGTGGATCTCGAGCCAGCTGGAATAGGCATCCACTGTTAGGAGGAATGTGTGTCCTTTAGTAGGTCCCGCAAAGTCAACGTGGATGCGGGACCACGGCCCCTGGGGGGTTTCCCATTCTGTTGGAGTTGCTCTAGGTGGGGCACTGCTGACTTCTTGGCACTTTAAACAAGCCTTTACCCAGGCTTCGATCTGTTTGTCGATGCCCGGCCACCCCGCATAGCTTTGTGCGAGCGCTTTCATATGCACGATGCCGGAGTGACTGTCATGCAATGTTTTCAATACTGCTCGTTGTAACCACTCTGGGACGACTCTATCTCTCCAAAGGATGCAGCCTTTTTGTGAAAAAAGTTCTGTTTGCCGGTTTTTGAAAGGGGTGAAGTTGTCAGGGGTTTGTTCTATTGGCCATCCTCATTCGACCCAGCAAAGAACTCGCGCCAAGACAGGATCTCGTTTGTTTCGATTGCAATGTCTCTGGTTGTTAGTGGTGGTGAATGTAGCGTTTCAATCTGGAGTGTTGTAAGGGTTGGAGCTGGGTCGTCAATGGTTTCCGGAAGGGGGTACGGCTTCATGCATCAGTGTGGGGAATGGCTTTCCCCGGACGGTGTTGTAGTTTATAGTTGTACGCTGCTAAAAACTCCGACCAGCAAGTCATTCTAGGTGACAATATATAGGGGGTTGGCTTGTCTTCCGCTATAATCCCTAGCAAAGGTTTGTGGTCGGTAACAATAGTAAAAACTCGTCCATACACATATTCATGAAACCGTTTCACAGCAGATATAACAGCAAGAGACTCTTTGTGGATCTGGCTATAGTTACTTTCAACCTTTGATAGGGTCCTTGAAAAATAGGCAATAGGGGCCTCACTACCATTTGGTAACACATGACTCAAAATGGCTCCTACTCCAAACGGTGATGCATCACATGTAATTGTTAAAGGCAGAGTCTCGTTATACTGCATTAAAACAGCATTGGAAGTCAGTAAGTATTTCACTTGTCGGAATGCATGCTCCTCACGGTGTCCCCAAACCCAGGTTGCTTTTTTGTCGAGGAGTTTATGTAGGGGCTCAGCTACAGTCGCTTTCTGGGGCAAGAAGATGTAAAAGTTAATGAGCCGCAGGAAAGCTTGGAGATTATTTCCTAAATTTCTAAATATTCTATTATCATATTGTATTATCTAACCATTGATAAAAAAGATCCCAAACTTCATAAAATTGTTTATCTTCTTGCTCTCTAATTTCAAATGTCAATCTACTCATTTCAGCACATTCCAATATTTTCTTAATAATTTCTTCCTCTTATGGTATTTTTTCACTCTTCCAATGTTTAGCAAATACAATTTTAGCTGCTGTTAATACATTTACAATCAAATACTTTAAATTTTTATTCTATATACCAGGTACGATTCCCAATAAAAAAATCTCTGGTTTCAAATCTATCTGTTTCTTTGTAATTTTTTCCAGCCATATGCGAATTCTAGTCCAATATTTCCTGGCTTCCTCACGAGTCCACCACATATGGTAATATGAGCCAGGTATCTGATGACATTTCCAGCACTTTTCAGATTTATTCTTGAACATTCTTACTATTCTTGTCGGGGGAAAGTGCCACCTGTAAAACATCTTATACAAATTTTCTTTATATGCTGTTGACATTGTCATTTTATAATTTTGTGACCACAATTTTTGCCATTTCTCTAAATCAATTCCATATCCAAAATTCTTCCGCCAAGCAATCATTGTTTCTTTAACTTGTTCTTCCTCTAATTTAATTTCCAACAAATAACTATATAGTTTTTTAATCAATTTTTCATCAGTACCTGTCAAAATCCTATCTAAATCAGTCAATTTATCATAAAATCTTTCTATTTTAGAATCTTTAAGATACCTTGCATGTATTTGCGTATATGAAAACCAATTCATCTTTATACCTTGTTCTTCTAAATTTTGCATCGTTTTAAAGTTCACCCTTTTCATCCAATATTTCCCCATATCTAACTGTTTGTTCCTTCTTATAAGTTATAGGATACGAAAAAGCTTCAATAGTTGATAACCAAACTGGAATTTTCAAATAACATTGTTTCTTAATTTTCTCCCAATTCAACCATAACGATTCCCGTATATAATGCCTTCTAAAATAGCCCTGTGATTTAGTTCCCTTATACCATAAAAAAGCATGCCAACCCAATAATAAATCATGACCTTCTAATGTCAACAATCTAGTCTTTCTTAACATTATCCATTCTTTAACCCACATTAAGTTTGCAGCTTGATAATACAACTCCCAATTAGGAAGGCCAAATCCTCCTCTAATTCTAGCATCCTGTAAAAGTTTTAATTTTATTCTCTCTTTCTTGCCTTGCCATATATACTTCAACACAATTTTATTTAATTCTTTGAAGTAATCCTTACTTAACCTAATTGGTATTGTTTGGAACAAATATAAAATTCTGGGTAAAATATTCATCTTGATTGTTGAAATTCTACCTATCAATGACAATTGTAGGTTTTCCCATTTTTTCAGGTCGGATGCTATCTGCTGTTTAAGCTTAATATAGTTATTCTCTTTCAATGTAGTACATCTTGACGTCAAATATATCCCCAAATATTTAACTTTGTTCGTAACTTGAATTTTCAATAAATCTGCCAGCTCTTCTCTTTGTCTTAATAACATGTTCTTCGTCAGAATCTTTGTTTTGTCTTTATTTATTTTTAAACCAGCCATCTCACCATACGTCTCTATCTTTTCCAATAGTTTTAAAGCTGTCTCTAAAGGGTCTTCCAAAATAAAGACCAAGACATCCGCAAAGGCTTGCAATTTGAATTCCTCCTTTTTGACTTTCATTCCTTTTATATTTATATCCTCTCTAATATTTCTATTTAAGACTTCCAAGGTCAATACAAATAACAAAGGAGATAATGGGCATCCTTGTCTTGTACCTTTTTTAATATTGATCGAGTCTGTGAATTCTCCATCTATCATTACTTTTGCCGTTTGCTTATAATATACGGCTTCTATTGCTTGAATAAAATTTTTAGCGAAACCCATCTGCTCCAATAATAATAACATAAATCTCCAGTTCACATTATCAAATGCCTTTTGGGCATCTAAGAATATCAAAGCCATTTGTTTTTCCGGGTGCACCTCATAATATTCCAATGTGTCCAGGATTACCCTCATATTGTCTTTAATCTGTCTCTTTGGTAAAAATCCATTCTGATCAGAGTGAATAAAATTATTTAGGTATTTTTTAAGCCTTTCTGCCAAGATTGAAGCAAAGATTTTATAGTCTGCATTCAATAAGGAAATAGGTCTATAGTTCTTAATTTGTAATGGGTCAACCCCTTCTTTTGGAATAAGTGTAATATAAGCTTCTGACCATGTTTCAGGTATTTTCTTATTTATCATAACTTCATTCATGACTTCTAACAGTGGGATGCTCAGCGATTCTTGTAATGTTTTATAAAATTCTGCCGGGAAGCCATCTGGTCCTGGTGCTTTTCCATTGTTCTGTCTGTTGAGTGCTTCAGTTAATTCCATCATTGTTATAGCACTTTCTAACATTTTCCGAGTTTCATCAAGTATCTTAGGTAGGTTAGCATTTTGTAAATACTGTTTAATTTTTTTCCTCATCAAGATCCTCTTGTTTATATAATTGTCCATAAAAATCTCGAATGATTGCCTTTTTCTCCTTATTACCATAACAAATTTGACCATGATCATCTATTAACTGTGATATTTTCCTTGACTCTTTCTCTTTTCTCAAATTATATGCGAACCATCTACCTGGCCTATTTGCATCTTCAAAATAGTTCTGTTTAGCACTTCTAATTTTTTGTGCCAGTTCTTCTTTCTCTGCTTGATCCATTTTATGTTTAATTATGTCCATTTTAAGTTTGATATCTTTTTTCTGTGGCATCTTCTGTAATTCTTTTTCCAGTTTTTTATGGTCATCTTCTAGAGCTTTAATCATTTGTCTCTTCCTAATGTTCTTTTTCTTTATATAGTCAATTATTAATCCTCTTGCATATGCCTTCATTGTATCCCAAACATTCTGTATTGAAGTATCTTCTTTTTTGTTTTCATTGAAGAAGAAGGCCAATTCTTTTTCCATCCATTGTGTAAAATCTTTTTCCTTTAGAATAGTATTGTTTAATGTCCATCTAGATCTTCTTTTTTGTCCTTTCCATTTAATTGTCATTAGATTATGGTCTGCCCATGTACTTATTTCAATATTTATTTCTTGAATATTAGATAATAATTCTGTTGATGTCCAAATCATATCTATTCTTGACCACGATAAATGCCTGTTGGAAGGGACTTGGGGCGTTTTTGATTGCCCTCAGTTTGCTATTAGTGGGGTGGATGCCTTGTTTATCGATTAGGTACCCCAGGAACTCTACTTTATCTGTACACAGTTGACATTTATTTTTTTTAACCTTAAGGCCAGAGTCTTTAAATTTCTGGAGAACCATTTTAAGCCACTTTTCTAGTATTTCTCTATTAGGGGCAGCAATTAAAACATCATCAAAGTATGGCACGACCCCCTTGATCCCTTGCAAGTCCATCAGACTTTGAAAAATCCCTGGGGCTACGCTCACTCCGAATTGGAGGCAGTTGCACTTAAAGGCGCCTCGGTGCATAACGATCGTCTGTGCCTCTGCGGTTTTTTTTATCTAAAGGCAGTTGTTGGTAGGCCTGTGCTAAATCCAATTTAGCGAAGACTTTTCCGCCCTCCAGGGAATGGAGAAGGTGTTGTACCACCGGCACCAGGTAAGCTTTCTGTTGAAGGGTATGATTAAGGGTAGCCCGGTAGTCCCCACAAATCCTTAACGATCCATCCAGTTTGATGGGTGTTACAATTGGGGTTTCCCAAACGAGTGTGGTCAGTTGGTTCTAAAACACCCTGGGCTGTTAATTTATCGAGCTGCTCGTCAATTTTTGGTTCAAGGGCAAGAGGTACCCGACGAGGCTTAAGGCGGATGGGGGCTACTTCAGGGTTAAGGTTAAATGATATCAGGGTCCCCTTGTACTCACCTAGTTTGTCTGCGAAAACGTCTTGGAATTCCTGGACGATGGCCTCCTCCCAGTCATCGCTTCTGGTTTGGTGAATGCCGGCTACCTCGATCCTGAGTGGGGTGAACCATTGAAGGCCTAACAAGCTAGGCCAGTCACGGTCGACGACGGTCAGTGGTAATGATGCAGTACGATTATTTTTTTTTTGAAAAAAGTTTTTATTAATTTTCTACAAACAAACAAGACAAACAAAACATAAAAACATCAACTCTTATATGTACATCCAGTGTGTCAGTTGGTTCATCATTTTTGTGCATTCATTCTGTAGTCTCAAATTACAATTACATTACATAACAACTCATATTGTCAATCCAAACTTATATATCCTAATATCACTAAAAAAAGTTTTTGACTATATTTTTAATCATTCATGCTTAATGAGCTAACAATACTTTAAACCAGTTTACTCTATAACAAATCATCTAGTCATATCAAATCAATCCTAAAAAATCCTTTATAAATATAATATCAAATAGCAAAATAATAGCAAAATAAAGATATTCCTTACTATCTAGCATTCTAAATATTCTATTATCATATTTTATCATCTAGCCATTTATAAAAAAGATCCCAAATTTCGTAAAATTGTTTATCCTCTTGCTCTCTAATTTCAAATGTCAATCTACTCATCTCAGCACATTCCAATATTTTCTTAATAATTTCTTCCTGTAATGGTATTTTCTCACTCTTCCAATGTTTAGCAAATACAATCCTGGCCGCTGTTAATACATTTACAATCAGGTATTTCAAATCTTTACTATATATATCAGGTAAAATTCCCAATAAGAAGATCTCTGGTTTCAAATCTATATGTTTCTTTGTCATTTTTTCCAACCACATGCGAATTATAGTCCAATATTTTCTAGCATCCTCACAAGTCCACCACATATGGTAATACGAGCCGGGTATCTGATGACATTTCCAGCATTTTTCAGATTTGTTCTTAAACATTCTTGCTATTCTTGTCGGAGGAAAATGCCACCTGTAAAACATCTTATACAAGTTTTCTTTATATGCTGTTGACATTGTCATTTTATAATTTTGAGACCACAATTTCTGCCATTTCTCTAAATCAATCCCATATCCAAAATTCTTCCCCCAAACAATCATAGTTTCTTTGACTTGTTCTTCCTCTAATTTCATTCCCAGTAAATAACCATATAGTTTTTTAATCACCTTCTCATCAGTACCCATCAAGATCTTATCTAAATCAGTCTGTTTATCATAAAATCCCTCCGTTTTAGAATCTTCATCATACCTTGAGTGTATTTGTGCATATGAAAACCAATTCATCCTTATACCTTGTTCCTCTAAGTTTTGGATCGATTTAAGTTCACCCTTTTCATCCAAAAGTTCCCCATATCTAACTGTTTGTTCCTTCTTGTAGATTATAGGATAGGAAAATGCTTCAATGGTCGATAACCAAACTGGAATTTTCAAATAACATTGTCTTTTTATCTTCTCCCAATTTAACCACAAAGACTCCCGTACATAATGTCTTCTAAAATAACCCTGTGTTTTAGTTCCCTTATACCATAAAAAAGCATGCCAACCCAACAGCAAGTCATGCCCTTCTAATGTCAACAACCTATGTTTCCTTAATGTTATCCATTCTTTGACCCACATCAAACTTGCAGCTTGATAATACAATTCCCAATTAGGCAGACCAAAACCTCCTCTAATTCTAGCATCTTGCAAAAGCTTTAGCTTTATTCTCGCTTTTTTACCTTGCCATATAAACTTCAACATAATTTTATTTAAATCTTCAAAATAGTCTTTTCCAAGCCTAATTGGTATTGTTTGAAACAAAAATAAAATTCTAGGTAAGATATTCATCTTAATTGTTGAAATTCTCCCTATTAATGACAATTGCAAGCTTTCCCACTTCTTCAAATCTGTAGTTATCTGTTGTTTAAGTTTAATATAATTATTCTCCTTTAATGTGCTACATCTTGTTGTCAAATATATCCCCAGATACTTAACCTTATTTGTAACTTGAATTTTCAAAAGATCTGCCAATTCTTCTCTCTGTCTCAATAGCATATTCTTTGTCAAAATCTTTGTTTTGTCTTTATTTATTTTCAAACCAGCCACCTCTCCATATGCCTCTATCCTTTCCAGTAACTTTGGAGCTGTTTCTAGCGGATCTTCCAAAATAAAAGCTAAGTCATCAGCAAAAGCTTGTAGCTTAAATTCTTCCTTCTTAATTTTCATTCCTTTTATGCTTTTATCATCCCTAATATTTCTATTCAACACTTCCAAGGTCAACACAAATAGCAAAGGAAATAGGGGGCATCCTTGTCTTGTGCCTTTCCTTATATTAATAAAATCTGTAAGTTCTCCCTCCATCATTACCCTTGCTGTCTGTTTATTATATATAGCTTCTATTGCTTGAATAAATTTTTTAGCGAAACCCATCTGCTCCAATAATAATAACATAAATCTCCAGTTCACGTTATCAAATGCTTTTTGAGCATCTAGGAATATCAAAGCCATTTGCTTTTCAGGATGAGCCTCATAGTATTCCAAAGTGTCCAAGATTACTCTCATATTGCCTCTAATTTGTCTCTTTGGCAGAAATCCATTTTGATCTGAGTGAATAAAATTATTTAAATATTTTTTAAGTCTTTCTGCTAAGATTGAAGCAAAGATTTTATAGTCTGCATTCAATAAAGAAATAGGTCTATAATTCTTAATTTGCAATGGGTCAGTCTCTTCCTTTGGTATAAGTGTAATATAAGCCTCTGACCATATTTTGGGTATCATCTTTTTTATCATAACTTCATTCATAACTTCTAACAATGGGATGCTCAATAATTCTTGAAATGTTTTATAAAATTCTACTGGAAGCCCATCTGGACCCGGAGCTTTCCCATTATTTTGTCTCTTAAATGCTTCATTTAGTTCCATCATTGTTATATTGCTTTCTAGCATTTCTTCAGTCTCTTTAGGTATCTTTGGTAAATTAGCTTCCTGTAAATACTGTTTGACTTTTTCTTCATCAATATTTTCCTGTTTATATAATTGTCCATAAAAATCTCGAATAATTTCTTTTTTCTCCTTATTCCCATAACAAACTTGGCCTTGTTCATCTATTAACTTCAATATTTTTCTTGATTCCTTCTCTTTTCTCAATTTATATGCTAGCCATCTACCTGGTTTATTTGCATCTTCAAAATAATTCTGTTTGGAGTTTCTAATTTTCTGTGCCAGTTCTTCTTTCTCTATTAATTCCATTTTATGTTTGATTACATCCAGCTTCAATTTAATATCCTTTTTCTGTGGCATTTTCTGTCATTCTTTTTCAAGAATTTTATACTCATCTTCCAAGGCCTTAGAAGCTTGCCTTTTCCTAATATTCTTTTTTCTTGTATAATCTATTATCAAACCTCTAGCGTATGCCTTCATTGTGTCCCACACATTTTGGGTTGAAGTATCTTCTTTTTTATTTTCTCTGAAGAAAAAAGCCAATTCCTTCTCCATCCATTGTGTAAAATCTTTCTCCTTTAAAATAGTATTATTTAATGTCCATCTCGATCTTTTTTTTTGTCCCTTCCATTTAATTGTCATTGGGCTATGATCTGCCCAGATACTTGTTTCAATATTTGTTTCTTTAATATTAGATATTAGTTCTGTTGAGATCCAAATCATATCTAATCTGGACCATGATAAATGTCTATTTGAATAAAAAGTATATTGTTTAGCTTTAACATTTCTTTCTCTCCAAATATCTTTTAAAGTTAATTCGTCTGTCATTTTAAAAAAAGACCTTGGGAGAGCCTTTCTATTTTGCTTTGTTGTTGTTGCTATATAGTCCAGTTTATTGTCCACAATTCCATTAAAATCTCCCATCATAATTATATTAACATAGTCCAGTCCAATTATTTTCATATGTAGCTTTTTATAAAACTCTTCTTGTTTATCATTCGGAGCATAAATTGCAATCAGGAGTATTTTTATATTATTGTCCATTGTTTCTACCATTAATACTCTTCCATCTTCATCCGTATAAATCAATTTTGCTGGAATAGCCTCTTTAATGTATAAAACCACACCTCTTTTCTTACATTGAGTCAAAGAGGTAAATATTTTCCCTAATTTTGGCTGTAATAACAATTGTTCATGTTGTTTTTTAATGTGAACTTCTTGTAAACAAATTATATCAAATTTTAATTTCTCTAATTTATGAAAAGTTTTCCTTCTTTTAACAGCTGAATTAAGTCCATTTATATTCATTGTAATCAGTTTTTTTTCCTCCATAATTATGCTTTATATTTAGGTCTAACAGCTCTCATGGATCTCACTTCACGCTGTTCTTTATTATCCATCTGTCCCCCTGCTGCTCCTTTCTCTTTTTCAGTCTCCAGTTGTTCATCTTGAAACTCAATTGATAAAGCCTCTTTCTCTATTCCCTCTCTTCTTCCTCCAAAGAATTCTGCATGAAAAAGTTCTGCTTTCTCAATTGAATCAATTCTATATCTTTGCTCTTGCCACCCAAACACTAGTCCTTCTGGAATCAGCCATCTATAATTCACTTCATTTTCCAATAGTATTTTGGTCAGAAATCGATATTCTCTTCTCATCTCTCTCACTCTTCTGGGTATTTGTTTTAAAACCACAACCTCTTTACCCTTGTATTTCAGTGTTTTCTCTCTTACTACTTGTAATATTTGCGTTTTAATGGATTTTTTTGGTAAATCTAATATGGACTTCCCTGGGTAATTTATTTCTCATCGCATATCTTGTATAGACTCGATATATCTCATCTATTCCATCCATCATCTTTTCCTCTGTAATTTCCAAAACATCTGCCAAAATTTCTATCATTACCGCTGCCTAATTTTCTCCTTTTTCCTCTTCTATATTTTGAAATCTGAGGTAAAATTCTGACCTTTCCATCTCCCACCTCAACATCCCACCTTTTTCTTGTTCAACCGCTGTTAGTCTGCTGTCAATATTTCCAATCTTCTTCTCTCTTTGTTTTCCTTCTTCCTCAATTTTTTGGAATCTCTCCTCATACTTAACCATCATTTGTTTAATATTTTCCACTTTTTCATCAGTCTTCTCTTTTCTTTGTTCAATATTTTCTGCTCTTTGTTCAATATTTCCTGCTCTTTGTTCAATATTTTCTGCTCTTTGTTCAATCTTTTCTATTCTTTGTTCAATATTTTCTGTTCTTTGTTCAATATTTCCTGTTCTTTGTTCAATGATATCTGATTTTGTCTTGAGATCTTGAATTCCTTGCATAATCATCTGTAAAGTTATTTTTTCTTGTTCCTTATCTTGCTTCAACATTGTCTGAATTAAATGTTGTCCTCCAACTGGTGGGGAAGCAGAGGTAGAAGCAGAAATGCCAGATGGTATTGGTTTCTTGCTCATTTCAATATTTCCAAGACTTCAAATTCTTCTTAACTTTTAATCCAACTGGTAGAGCAGCCAATTATAATCCAAAATGAAGAACTCCAATAGTAAAAAACACGAAACCACAGAAGAAACAGGAAAAAAAGAAGAAGAAAGATCTTCAGGTTCTTCTAGACCCTAATCCAATTATGAGATAGTCCACCATAAAAAAGGAAAAAATAGAAAGGAGAAAACAAACAAATTCAAAAATAATAATATTGATTAAGAGCAAAAGAAAAAGGAAAAAAGAAAAAGCAAAAAGAGAAAAAAAAAAGTTCCTTCAGATTCTTCACACCTTAATCCAATTAAAAAGTCTCAATAATCCAAAAAAAAGAAAAAAAAAACAACCTCAACAACAAAGTAGTCCAAAAACATAAATATGAAAAGCAAAAAGGTCCCAATAAAAAAGAAAAGAAAAATAAAGAAGAAAAAACTCTGAGGCTTTCCCTTTAAAATAAAAGGCAAAAATAAAAATATTACTAAAATTAAAATTTAGAAGAAGGCTAGCGAATGGGGTATATATAAGAAAACACACTGCACTTTGTTATTTAACCAAGGCTCTTGTTATGACTCTCTTCTCCAGCAGCTTCAAAGCCAAACCTCAAGTGTTCTTGATAACAGTCCAGGAAAGCACCTGCAATAATATTTTGCTGTGCTCTCCCTCTATCTTATCACATTAAAAAGTCCTTGAGATGAGGTCTTTTTGCAGTTCTCTCCAATTCACATAAAGATACTTTCAAGCCTCTAGTTGGCAGTGTTACAAAGTTTCTTAATGCTCTTTCTCCCCGCCCGCCAGAAAAAAGGAATAATATATACAGAAAAAAAAAGAAAAAATAGCCAAAGGGAGCCTCTATCCTAAAGAAAGTTAAAAGATCAAAAGAAGCATAAAATCAAAGGAAGCATAAAAATATATATAAGAGAAAATTCAATCCGGTTACCTACAAAGTCACAGTAAAATCTTTCCCAAAAAGTATAAAGAAAAAAAAAAAAAAGCCTCAATTTGACATCACTTTAAAAAACGCCGCTCAAAACAATTTCAGTCAAAAAAAAATCTCACAGCTTTCTTCTTTATATCGGATGAACTTTCCAACCTTAGCAAATTTACAGCACAAAAGAGTTTTTCTCACCCAGCCGACACACTTCACTCCAATCACTTTCTTTCCGGAGCTGTCCCGACTTCAGCAGCTATGGAGGCTGCCTCTCCGCCGCCAGCAAAAGGGCTTCTTCCGGATCAAACCAGAGATTTTGCGATATCTCTGGGATCCTGGAACAATGCCCTTCACGATCACCGTCTCTACGGGACGGTTTAGGTCCGTTAGGACCGACCAGGGGCGAAAATATCGGCTGCGATCTCAGAGCCCCGAGATCGCAGCTGTATCGCCGGAACGAAGCTCCGCCTTCTCCCGACGCAGTACGATTTTTGAATGATACTTGGACTTGGCTGGATCCAATGATCGGAATTCGGTTCCCCTGATAATCTTTGAGTATGATTCTCTGGGCTCTGAGGTCTTGATGCCAGATGGCAGGAATTAATTGTTTTAGAGTCTTCCAGGAAACCATCAAGAGGGACGATCCTGAATCGACTTCCATCACGCAAGGCTGGTTTTCGATGGCGACCTTCACTCGGATCTTCTTTGAATCTAGCGATGAGGCGTGACCAATTGTAATGGTTTGGTGTGCCTCTTCTCGTCTCATTGAAATGGCCAGTGTTTTATTTCTGTAGGAGTGGTTGTTCCATTGGTAGTTCAAATGTTCACGACTCACAGGGCGATTTCCTGTGGTCTGGCGGTAGTTGTTTCCCCTCTGAAATGGGCTGGAACCTTGCTTGCTTCTACAGACCTTCCCAATGTGGCCTTTTTCCCACAGAAATGGTAGAGCGCGTTGAGGAATTTGCAGTCTGATCACGGGTGGTTTGCCCCACAACCCGCACATTGGTATTTGATTCCGCTGATGGCGTTGGTCACATTCAGACCGGAGCTGGTTGACCTTCTCTTCATCACTTTCTGATGGCGATTCGAGGTCCTCGTGGTGGGTCGCTGTTGTGTGCCTCTCTAGGCAAGGTGAGGTATCGATGACGAGTTGACGGAGCAGTGCGTTGGTGCGGTGCATTTGGGCAGCCGACTTCCTGGTTGCTTCTGCTGCAGTAGCATCCTTGATGGCATCAGCAAGGTCGATGTCCCCTTTGGCCATGATCTTGCTCTGCATAGTGGGGTCATCTAATCCCAGAATTATTCGGTCTCTCAGAGCTTCTTTGAGGTCTGTAAACCCACAGAGGCCTCCCAGGTTCCGGAGATCCACGATGAAATCTGCAACGCTCTCTCCTTTCTGCTGGTCCCTCTGGTAAAATTCATGTCTCCAGACAAGTGTTGGTACGGCGGGTGCAAAGTGGGCCCGTAGAAGGGGCACGAGGACGTCCCAGTCCATGGTCTTCACCTCAGCCGGTTTCACTAGTACCTTGGCCATCTTAAAGACGGCAGGCCCGCAATGGGTCAGGAACACTGCTCGCTTTTTCCCCGTAGTGGCATCCTTCAAGTTGTTGGTCTCCAGAAATATCTGGAACCAGTCTATGTACGAGTCCCAGTCTTCTTGTGCCAGGTCAAATGGAGCAGGTGGTATGGCGCCACCGGACATGGTTTCTGTTGTCGATGTGCCTTCAGCCACGTGCTCTGTTTGGTGCTCTGTAGTGTTCAGTCAGCTCTGATGTCTCCGCATCCCATCCTCGTCGCCAGTGTTATGTTCTGCGCATGGGTGCAAGGAGTGGAGACGAGGCAGTGAACAGTGAACTTCAACTCTTTATTAATCATCGTGAACAGAGCAAAAACCCTAGGGCAGCAGCAGCCCTTTTATAGGGCAGGCTGCTGACCTATTAACCAATGAGAAACATGGAAGTGTTAAACTCTTGAACCAATGAGAGTGGCTCGTTAACAGCCAATCAGATTCGCCAGAACGGACCAATCCGATATAGCTATTATCGGCCAATCAGAAGTGCAGGATTAGAACCCTGCTTTTTCTTTAAGGTTTGTTAAAACTTTATTTAAGTGTTTTTATTAGTTCATAACAGTGGGAGCGCCATCACTTGAGACTTTCAAGAAGAGATTGGACTGCCATCTGTCAGAAATTGTGTAGGGTCTCCCACTTGGGCAGGGGGGTGGATTAAATGACCTACAAGGTCCCTTCCAACTCTGATAATCTGTTAAATCTGTTAAGGGTAGAATAGAAGATAATTCCTTCTATATGCTCTGAAAGAATTCCAACTATAAATTCTATAGAATGATGAGACATTGCAAAAGTATAATTTTAGGCATTTGTAAGAATGCCAAAACAGCATTAAAGTAACAGACCACACATTATGGCATTATGATGCAAATTATATAATTATGTGTCATACAAAAGATTGTAAGGACACCATGATGTATGTATTTTTGGTTTGAACTCAGGTATGGGACTGAGGTGGATTTGGTCACTCTCCTGGATTACTTATGTCAGCATCACAGAAGTATACTTATTTGGCATATACGTGTCAAGTGACTTCTATAAAAATGAATCTGAAAATGTTTCAATAAAATACAGTTTTATAAGTAAAAGAAGAATATGAATGTTGGTATAAAATGATTGTAATACAGTCCTCATATTACTGTAAATTAGCACTTTGTTTTCTAAATTCTATCAAACTGCAAGCAATTCTGCCAATGAAGTTCTACCATATAAAAAGCAGGATGTGGATCTCTATTTTATGGACTCTTTTATGATGCAGTGTATAAACTTTGCTATGATGCAAAAGAAATTCTGATGAGCTGATAAATCTTAATACTTTTTGCAGTGTTAGGAAAGCCCTGCATATTTTGTTAAAATACTGTATGTAGTTGAAAGGAGTTCATTCAGAAGTGGGCTTCTGCCGGTTTGGACCAGTTCAGGCAAACCAGTTGTTACGATTCTGCACAGTTCGGCAAACAGGCAAATCTCACCACTGGCTGGCCCCACCCATCCCACCCCACCTCACCTTGCTCACCTTGGTTGGTGGCTAGTGTCACACCTGCAACCAGCTACACTCTGGCTCTTTCACTTGCTCACTTGACCAGACCACATGGCCCAGCTGATCTCTACACCTTGCCTTCACATGCTTTCCTGCCTTCACCGTGGCCTACCACACCAGCCATGCAACCCAGCTGATCTCTGTGACAGCTCTCCAACCAAACTCTCCAGCCTGAATTCAGCACTCAAGAGACAAGTCCATCCAGGTAACAATTTATTAGAGAAATCATGTTGACACATCTGGGGAAAACCTGAATCTGAATTCCCATGTTTTCCCCCTTCTACACTAAAATTCACATCCTGCCCTATTGATAACTCTCAAGCCACACTCTCCACCTCAATTCTGAACTCCCGCCAAGTCCAGTCACTCCCCTCTAAACTCCAGTGACTTGACCTTGAGCTCTGCCAAAAGAATGTTATTGTGACTATCCTCTCTTTTCACTATTTTCCCATTCCCACAGCATGCCCATTCCCTGCTGTGGCAGTCCTACATCTGAATCAAGATGGATCCAGGGCTGACACCCTGTACCTCACCTGCTCTGCTCACTGCAGCTGCCTGGAAAGGTAAGGTAACAGTTCCTGCCTCTGGCCTTCCCCAGGGCCTATAGGTGGATGATGCCCCCTGCTTGCCCTTCACCTCATGTTGGGGACATGCCAATTCTTGCCTCTGGCCTTCCCTGGGGCCTATGGGCAGATGCTACCCACTTGCCCTTTGCCTCAGGTTGGGGGATGCACCAGTTCCTGCCTTTCTAAAGGGACATACTTCCCCCCTGCCACTGCCCCACTGAATTGGCTCACTTACCTCCACCCCAGCTGTTTCCGCTCATTCAGGGGCCTTGTAATCTCTCTACTTCTTCCCCCCACAACTGCCTCTTTCTTCGTCCCATGACTTCCTCCCACAGCTGGTGGCAGATGGGAAGGCAAGCCAGGGCTGAGCCGTTGCTACTCGGTTCCTTCCCCAAGCCTGCATCTTGTCCTTTGCCCAGATTCTCCACAGCTACTGGGCTTTACCCCACCCAACCAGTCACTAGGCGAATCGGTTGTTAAATTACTTTAAGCCCACCACTGGGTTCATTCCATCTTGGCATTGATACAGGAAAATTCTAACTATTACTGAAACTTAAATGAAGCATGTCCCAGGAAAGAAAATGGACAACCAACATTGCAAGTTTATTTAGTACTTATTCCATTTGTCTACTTTACCTGTCTTAACAATTGTCAAATTGCAAATATCACATGAAGACAATAACCATACTGTAGAAGTAACCACCAATAATATTAATAATGATTTAACATTCCTATTTGAACCAAAAGGAAAAGAAAGATTATTAGTTCTAATTTATATTTAAGTATACAAGCAACTTCTATACTTTTAATACTCTATTATATTGAATTTCAATAGGGGAAAAAAGATAAAATTGTCAGACATTGGAATAATCTGTCATTCTGAATTTCAAGCATACCATATCACACCATATCTGGTCACTTCAGTCAAATCTCATTTAGGATGATAATTTATAAGATTCTTTGTCACTGCCTGGCATAAAATAAGGCGCTTTGCAGTTATATGCTAAAGAATCTCTCATTACTCCTTCTCCAATGAGCTCAGAAGAGAGAAAGAAAATCAGGGATGGTTGTTTGTTTGTTTTTTTAATTTCTTGTTGGCTTCACAAAAATACAATAGGCCAATCTGAAGTGAAAACTTGTTCTAGTTTTAATTTACAAAATCCCCAATGAAGAAATAAGAAGGCCCTCTTGGGGAAGAACATTTACAATCCAGGAAGGACCCTCTTGCTTGTTAATAAACTTTGCAGTTCCCTTTCTTTTTTTCCCCCCTTACTCCCTTTTCCCTCAAAAAAAAAAAAAAAAAGCTATTTTCAAGCCAAGGGAGATGTTCTTTCATGTAAACCTATCAATTGTAATTCATCTATCAGTCAATTATGCCTTTTTTATGAGTTCACCATCATACCAATTATATGCAGTGTTTCCTAAAGTCTATTTTTCCTTATACATCTTCCTTAAGTTAAAATAGTTCCCAGTCCTGCTTTTAAATTTCTTTAAGTCTTCTTTTTCTTCATCTTGTCCCTCAAAAGTGGAACAGTACTTTTTTTTACTATTCTGTTGTCCATATTCACCCCTTTCCAAAAGTAACTGGACAAATCTTTGTTAGAAATGCTATAGATTTAGTTTCCTAATCATATACACTACCAAAATGCAAACATTATGTTCACCAGGTATTGCTCTGATATTGCTATTTCATGTTTATTGCCTTTTATGACTGCTTGTAATTCCCCTTATCTATTATTATCAATGTATTATGTAAGTCTATTTTCCTTCATGTATGTTTTAAATCTGTTTTACTTCATCTTAAAAACAAACTGGTGTACAATTTTCAGGTGTTTGTTTGTAAACTTTTGGAATACCAGAAATTATTAAGCATACATAGCTCAAAACCACAACATCCTAAGAAATACATGTTTAATTAAAAGACCTATAAGATGCAGACATTTCTAAAATGAGAGAATAATAAACATAATTTTCAAAAATTTACCTCTTTTATATTTCCAAATAAATCAAATTCTACATTTCACTGCAGTTCCAGCCCTTAAAATACAAGCAACTAGAGTCATGACTAAATTTCAAATTAAACTAAATTTATCACCTAACAGGGAAGAAGAACATCTTCAGAAACTTACAATATCATATGGAAATCCAATATAGTGGTACTTTTTTATTCTATTCTAGCAAATTTTTATTTTATATTATTATATAATGAGATATTTAAGAATAATACTTGTGGTGATTCTAGAGTTTCTTTGTGAATTTATTTTTACTCAGAAAAAGGAAAAATTCTATTCATGGAAGAATTCTGTTAAGTTTTGAGCATGGGCGAGAAAGAATGGAGACAACCCTGCACTTACTCCAAGCTCACACTTTATTAATCTTATTGCATACACAACACCCCTTCCCCCTGGCTTCTTATTTCAGGGCGCAGTTACATAGTCCCTTAGGTAGGACGGTTGTCAGCGAGGTACTGCTCGAATGCTAGTGCAGTAAATTGTGGGCCGTTATCGGATACCAGGACGTCTGGTAATCCGTGGGTTGCAAAGAGTCTGTTTAAAATTTTGATAACCGCCTCGGAGGTCGTAGTTGTCATGCGATGAATTTCGAGCCAATTTGAGTAGGCATCAACGGTAAGCAGGAAAGTGTGGCCTTTGGTTGGCCCCACGAAGTCCAGGTGAATTCGGGACCAGGGTCCACATGGTGTCTCCCATTCAGTAGGCATGGCTTTTGGGGGGGCGTTGCTGACTTCTTGGCATTTGGGACAAGCTTTAACCCACTGTTCAATTTGCTTGTCAATGCCCGGCCACCATGCGTAGCTTCGCGCAAGGGCTTTCATTTGCACGATGCCGGGGTGGCCATCGTGCAAAGTTCTCAGTAGCACTTTTCGGAGCCGTTCTGGGATAACGACTCTATCTCCCCAGATGACACAGCCTTTCTGGGAGAAGAGCTCAGTCTGTCGAGACTTGAATGGTGTGAAGTCATCTGATAACTGGTCCAATGGCCATCCGCGTTCTACCCAGCCTAGGACTCGTGCTAGGGTGTGGTTGTGTTTGGTTTCTCTTGCGATATCTCGGGCGGTCAGTGGCGGCGAGTTGAGTGCCTCGATTTGCAATGTGGTTACCATAGATGCCGGATCATCGAGAGTCTCTGGAAGTGGTGCTCGGCTCAATGCGTCAGCGTGGGGAATGGCTTTCCCCGGGCGGTATTGCAGCTGATAGTTATAAGCAGCTAAGAATTCTGACCATCGGGTCATCCAAGGGGATAATATGTAGGGAGTAGGCTTATCTCCGGCTATTATCCCTAACAAAGGTTTGTGGTCAGTCACAATAGTAAAAACCCTACCATACACGTATTTGTGAAATATTTTCACAGCTGAGACAATTGCGAGGGCTTCTTTATCAATTTGTCCATAGTTCCACTCCATTTTTGAAAGAGTCTTTGAAAAATATGCAACCGGGGCTTCGTTCCCATTAGGCAGTACGTGGCTCAAAATGGCGCCCACTCTGAAAGGCGATGCATCACAGGTTATAACTAATGGCAAAGTCTCGTTATATTGCATGAGTACAGAGTCAGAAGTGAGCAGTTTTTTTAACATTTCGGAATGTCTGTTCTTCACGGTAACCCCATAACCAATTTGCTTTTTTATCTAACAATCAGTGTAACGGTTCAGCGACCGTTGCTTTGTGCGGTAAAAATACATTATAAAAATTGATGAGGCCTAAGAACGCCTGGAGATCGGCCTTGTTTCGTGGCTTGGGAGCGTTTTTGATCGCTTTTAATTTACTTTCGGTAGGGTGAATGCCCTGGCTATCAATCAGGTACCCTAAATCTCAACACTGTCAGTACACAATTTACATTTGTTTTTTTTAACCTTAAGACTGGCCTCTTGGAATTTTTTTAGGACTAATTTTACCAGGTCCTGTAAGATTTTTTTTGTAGGGGCTGCAATTAATACATCGTCAAAATAGGGGACCACGCCCTTAATTCCTTGCAATAACCTTTCCATAAGGCTCTGAAAAATCCCCAGGGCTACACTCACTCCGAATTGCAGCTGGATACATTTAAAGGCACCTCGGTGCGTCACAATAGTTTGGGCCTGTGCCATTTTTTCATCTACTGGTAATTGCTGATATGCCTGAGCTAAATCCAATTTAGCGAAAACTTTCCCACCCCTCAGGGAATGGAGGAGGTGCTGCACCACCGGAACTGGATACGCGTTCTGCTGCAGGGCGTGGTTCAAAGTGGCCCGGTAGTCCCCACAAATTCGGATTGACCCGTCTGGCTTAATGGGTGTTACGATAGGGGTTTCCCACGGGGAGTGATCGACGGGCTCCAACACCCCCTGAGCTATGAGTTTGTCGAGTTGTTCGTCGATTTTCGATTTTAAGGCAAATGGAACTCGACGGGGCTTTAGGCGAATGGGAGCTATTTTTGGATCTAAGCTGAATGAGATCGGGGTCCCCTTGTACTCACCTAATCTGTCCGCGAAGACGTCCCTGAACTCAGAGATAAGGTCTTCCTCCCAGTCACAGCCACCGACTCGGTTTACGCTGGCCACTTCAATGCCGAGTGGTGCAAACCATTGGAGGCCCAGTAGGCTAGGCCTATCTCTATCGATGACCGTTAAAGGTAAGTACGCTGTGTGCTTCTTGAAGGAGACTCAGACTCTGCAGGACCCAATGACGGGAATTCAATTCCCCTGGTAGTCCTTGAGGATGAGGCGTTGGAAACGGAGCTCTTGGTGTTGAATTGTGGGGATGAGTTGCTTGAGTGTCTTCCAAAACACCATCGAGAGGGATGATCCCGAGTCGACCTCCATGTGGCAAGGCTGGTTCTCGATGGCTACCATGACTTGGATTTTCTTAGTGTCCAAGGCTGAGGCATGACCCATAGTGATAGTATGGTGAGCCTCTTCTCTCTGCAAAGCTCGATTTCTGTGGTTTACTGGCTCTCGCCGTACAGGACGGTTTCCTGTCGATTGGCGATAGTTAGCCCCTTTTGAGGCCCGGCTGGGTCCTGGCAAGCTGCAGCAGACCCGTCCGATGTGGCCTCATTTCCCGCAGTCATGGCAGAGTGCGTCGCGGAATTTGCATTTGGACCTGGCATGGTTGGCTCCACAGCCAGCGCAAGGGCATAAGGGCTTTGGGCGAGGGTCCCGGTCGGACTGCAGTCGATGGACCCCTTCTTCGTCGCTGTCTGACGACAAAGAGAGGTCCTCGTGGTTCGTTGTCACGAGCTGCTCTTCTGAACTAGGTGAGATTTCGCTGGCCGGTGGTGGTACCTGAGTGCGGTTTTGGCATAGTTGTGCAGCCGACTTCCTGGTTGCTTCTGCTGCAGTAGCATCGGCAATGGCATCAGCAAGGCTTTCGCCATCAGCTTGCTTTGGATGCCTGGTGCATCTAATCCCAGAACTATGTGATCTCTTAATGCTTCTTCTAGATCGGTGAATCTGCAGAGGCCTCCCAAATTTCGGAGGTCTGCTATGAAGCCGGCCACCTTTCTCCCTTTCGCTGGCTTCTTTGATAAAACTCGTGGTGTCTCATGAGCGTAGGCACGGTCGGGGCCTAGTGGTCTCGCAGGATAGGTTCGAGGTCGTCCCAATCCATGGCCTTCACTTCTCGAGTTTCGGCTAGTGCTTTAGCCATCTTAAATACGGTTGGACCGCAATGCATTAGGAACACCGCCCGTTTCTTCCTGGCTGTGGCGTCCTTTCAGTTGTTCGTCTCTAGGAACATTTGGAAACTATCCATGTAAGACTCCCAGTCTTCTTGTGTTGGATCGAATAGAGCGGATGGTACGTTGCCGCCGGACATGGTTCTGTTGTTGGCGTCGTCTGTCATGTGCTCGGTGTTCTTCGAAGT
This sequence comes from Hydrophis major, assembly GCA_033807585.1. Taxonomy (NCBI): domain Eukaryota; kingdom Metazoa; phylum Chordata; class Lepidosauria; order Squamata; family Elapidae; genus Hydrophis; species Hydrophis major. The sequence goes on from CM066329.1 coordinate 89,616,947, forward strand.
TTCGTTGGTTCAGATATCTCCATATCCCATCCTCGTCGCCAGTGTTAAGTTTTGAGCATGGGCGAGAAAGAATGGAGACAAGCCTCTGAACGGTGAACTTCAGCTCTTTATTTACATTGTGACTTCTTTTCAACAGCAGTAAAACTCGCCTTATATAGGCAAACCCTGTAACTTTTAACCAATAACGAGCTAGGAACGCTAGCTCTTATAACCAATAAGAACTCTCTGTTAAGGGCCAATCGCATTCCCCGGAATGGGCCAATCCAGTCCGGCCGCTTAACAGCCAATCAGAAGTGCAGGGCCAGAACCCTGCACTTACTCCAAGCTCACACTTTATTAATCTTATTGCATACACAACAAATTCCATCTAGAAATATTCAGTTAGGTTTAGGAGCTATGCCAGTGGACCTGAAAAATCTAATGCATAAGCTTGAGTTAGATGCAGAAGTATCAACTTAGAACCAGACGCACTGAGATCAAGAGGAGAAGATATTATTGAATAAATTAAGTGCTAGTTGTACTTTTAAGGAGGATCCAACTTTGGCAACATATTTAGACAATCTTTTGTTCTATAAATCCTTTGATCATTCAGACCAATACAATTGGTTCTACTAGTCAAAATCTCCAACAGCAGCTATCAGCATTTCACAAATAATATTCAAAACATCACAATATACACCAAAAATTGCAGTGTGTATGTGCATATATGTGTATGTACACATGCATACACACAAATATAAAACAACTAAATGAACTTATTCCAATCTGAACTGTACAAACAAAACATTGATGCTTACGGTATAATTTTCCATTAGGCATAATGTTTAAATCTGGTTTTTGTGCATTAAAACAAAATGCTTCAATCTTCAGAAGAGATTGAAACACAGAAGCTAATAATATGCAAATTGCAAATAATTTTAAAAGATGAAAGACAAGAGAAATGTCAGTTTTTACTTAGACAATTTTCACTTTCCTTCATTATTCTTAACCCTTGCAAAGAAAGCCATCAGCTTTTATATGTTCTGGTCTATGCAGCACATTTTAAATATAATGCTGACTTTCTGTCTTTTTATTTAGCTTTTATAAAGACATCTATTTCATTGCCATTGGGTTCACTGACATTTTATTTATCAGCTGTACTCTCCGAAATAATAATAGAACAGTCAAACAGCACTACAGTTTCATATACCATTATATTTATATAAACTATTGGTTTATTTGTTTTTTACAAATGATTCAAGACACAAACATACCTAATACTCCTTTTTTTCTCCTATTTTCCCAATCGCAAACCTGTGAGGTGGGTTAGGCTGAGGGAGAGTGGCCGACTCAATGAGATCCAGCCAAGGTGGGACTACAACTCAGTCTTCTGCTTTCTACCTTTGTGCCTCTAGACCAAATGTACTCTCATACATGATGATGCAGAACAATACAGATTCAAAGAACAATAAAAAATAGATGGCGGAAAGACATTCCAAGAAGATATTTTAGAATTTGTGTGTATGTAATGAAGGTGTGTGGAAATGTGTTAAATGTTGAATAGGAGCAAAATATATTTTGTTGGATGGGGCATAGGAAATTGGAGTGGGGGGAAGAATTACGGTATACTTTCAGATCTCTGGAGTCATAGAGTCACTCAAGTGACACCAAAATTGAAAGAAAGAAAGAAAGAAAGAAAGAAAGAAAGAAAGAAAGAAAGAAAGAAAGAAAGAAGGAAGGAAGGAAGGAAGGAAGGAAGGAAGGAAGGAAGGAAGGAAGGAAAGAAAGAAAGAAAGAAAGAAAGAAAGAAAGAAAGAAAGAAAGAAAGAAAGAAAGAAAGAAAGAAAGAAAGAAAGAAAGAAAGGCAAGCAACAGATAGATGATAATTATAACACAGAGATTCATTATGATGGAGCCCCCTGATTTAAATAAATTTAGTACAATTCCACTCAATATTTAGAATTTTCATATATTGATGTTTCCTAAATATATCCTAGCAACAGTTGTTAGATCAAATGCAGAGAAGTTAAGCTATTTTTTTGCTCAGATAAATGCTATTCTTATATTTGTTCATATATACAAAAGCGTTTAGTCTTCTGAATAAGCCATCTCCTTTGTGAAGAAGAGTTTACATGTTCCACATTATGTTGCACACCAAGTATGCACAAGCATATCCAGGGAATAGTTTTCTTTTCTAAATTTGCCCCTGAAAATCTGCTGAAATGTGATATAGTTATCTTTAAATTAAACTAGATGAATGGAACATCTTAGGATGAACATTGTTGTATATATGAAGACTAATGATGTACATTCCGAATGTACCTAAGCCTTGGATACAGTCTTCAAGCTCTCCCAAAAGCTGCTACCAAACTGTAATTTGGAACAAGGCAGAATAAGAAAGTCATTATCTGGATAAACCAGAGGTGGTATTCAGCAGGTTCTGACCAGTTCTGGAGAACTGGTAGAGGAAATTTTGAGTAGTTGAGAGAACCAGCAAATACAACATTTGACTGGCCCCACCCCCCATCTATTCTCTGCCTCCCAAGTCCCAGCTGATTGGCTGGGTCTTCTTTTGTTGCCCTGCACAGGAGAATGGAGCTGTAAATCAGGTTAGTGGGGTGGGGAGGGAATGGGATTTTGCAGTAATTTTCCCCTACCATGACCATCAAGCAACGCCACGCCCATCAAGCAATGCCCACAGAACTGGCAGCAATCCCACCACTGAGATGGACATCTTCAAATTAACTTTTCAAATGGATGTAATTTGAATTGTATGTGAATTAAACTGAGTTTACTTTTTTCCTGCTAGCAACATTTCCTTATTCAGGGTCTATTGCATTCTGGAAGTGTGCCTCCTTCACCATATTATTCAGCAGCCAAGTGTGGTCTTCAGACCTTAAAAATATTTTGTATCTCTGAATTATAGCTCCTCACCACCATGAGATAATTTGGAAAAAAAAAACCCTATTGTAAGCCTTCATTGGAAACTGTAGAAACTCTGGCAATAAACGATGTTGCACATGGTTCTTGTGGAAAGAACCATGTTTCCATGTTGTTTATTATAATTCATTTACTCCAACCAGGCAACAATGGCAACACTGAATTAAGCCACCGCTGAGAGTGTCTGCCTCTCAGCACCTTTTATTAACCAGTCCCTCCCCTTTCATCTAAGCTTACATCCACCCTCCCTATGAACCTCTTGTGCTTCCACCCGCAGTGCTAACCGCAACTACTTTTAAATGTTGTCCACGCTTGCAATCCACCTTCACCCACAGCTGGTTGCTCCCTCACTCTTCCTCCTGGCGTGTGTCCAAAATACATAAGATAGTCAAAAGCCGCAATGTGGAGCCTCTGAACAGCTGAACAAACCCCCCCCCCCAGAGCTCCACCTGTCACATGAATATGGATTGCTGCAACAAAGCTGCAGAACCTTGTTCTTCATCATCAATCAGTTCTCCGTTGCGCTGGGCGAACATGCCAGGACCGGATGACAGGTTAGGAATGGTAGGAGCTGTAAAACCCTCTCCCCAACCAAGTCCTTGTCAGGTGGTCGACTCAGTTTACAATGTGTTGGGCTTCACACCATGTGATGGGTCGCCAAGATTGTTGAAGCCTGACACCTACTATTTAGGAAGAGGAAAAATGAGGAGTGAATAATTCAACAGTTACAGTTCATTTAGTGACCATTCAAAATTACAGCAGCACTGAAAAAAGTGACTTATGACAATTTTTCACACCTAGGGACATTGCAATGTCCCCATGGTTATGTGATCCAAATTCAGATGCTTGGCAACTTACTCATATTAATGATGGTTGCACTGACCTGGGGTCATATGATCACTTTTTTGTGACTTTCTGACAAAGTTAATGGACAAGCCAGAGTCACTTAACAATCACATCACTAACTTAACACCTGCAGTGCTTCATTTAATAACTGTGGCAAGAAAGATCATAAAATGGGACAAAATTGACATAACAACTGTCTCATTTAGCAACATAAATTTTGGGCTCGGTCATAAGGACTACTTGTATAGCAACTTGAATTGAATTGAATTGGCATCCTTCAGTCTCAATAGACAATGGTATCATGCTATGAAACTGGTAACTGCCACTTCCCATGTTGTTTCAATGCTGTATGCAAAGCTGGAGTGTCTTTCCAGAGCACAAGGCCTGGGTAATTTAATATGGAGGATAAACTGTTACCCAAGCAGCAGATCCCCCCTTTCCATGTCACTGAAATAGTCTAATGCAGTGGTCACCAACTGGTGGACAATGGTGGGCCAACTGGTGGCCCACTGGTGGGCTGTGAGAAAATTTTGGTGGGCTGCAGAGAAATGCCCCCTAAAGCAACCCCCAAAGCCCGCTCACCCACCGGCTCCCACCCTTCGGCCGAGCGCAAACCTGAAAAAAGCAGGACAGTCCTCACTGGGCAGGATGAGGTAATGGCACTGTTGCAACAAGAGGAGCTGGCGGCACAGGCAGGCTGAAGCGGCAATGGATATAGTCAGAAAGTGTAGGAGTGCCGTGGTACTTGTATTTGTGCTGCACTCCTGCACCTTCCAGTTTGCCTCTCCTGGCCTGGGCTTTTCTTTGATGGCTGTGGGCTGTAGTGATGGCCTGGGGCAAGAAAAATACTGGCTGGTGGTGGTGGGTGGAGGCGGAGCGGGCAAGTCTATGCTCACCATCCAGTTCAGAGGTCCGGAATGGGGCAGCAGAGGCAGTGTTAAGTTCTGTGCATGGGTGCAAGGATGGAGACGTGAAACAGTGAACTTCAAACTCTTTATTTACATGTGAAACAGCTCAGCCCAATGGCCACAATGGGCCCCTTTATATAGGCAACTCTTAACTTATTTAACCAATGAAAACACAGGGAGCACTAGCTCCGTTAACCAATGGGAGAGGCTCGTTAATAGCCAATCAGATTCTCCTGAACAGACCAATCCCATGTCGCTATTATCAGCCAATCAAAAGTGCAGGGCCAGAACCCTGCACTTTGCTTCAAGCTCTTAATAATCTTTATTAAGTATTTATTGATTCACAACAGGCAGCATCAGTTTCTTCGTCCCTCTCGGCGCTCTGCTTTGCTGCTATCCACCCCTTCCCATGGCCCAAGCCATCACTGTCTGGGGAAAGCACAGGAAAAGCAAGCAGAAACAGCTCTCACTGGGGCGAAAGAGCCGAGGTCGAGGAAGGCACAGGCAAGAGAAGACGGAAGCTGCTGCTTTGAAAAGTGCTGCTTTCTGTTTCCTGTGCCTTCCGATCTCTGCTGTTTCACCCCAGCGAGAGATGTTTCTGCTTGCTTTCTTTTCCTGGGGGGGGGGGGGGGGCAGGAGAGACATCAGGGCTGCTCTCCCTCTCAGCAAACCAGGCCTAGAGGAACATGAAGAATTGTGAGCGAGTGCCAGAGAAAGGCATGTTGGAAAAGCCAACAGACATTTCCAGCATGCTCTCCTCTGTCCCAAAGTAAGATTGAGTAGGGAAAGGGAAGGAGGGCTGGCTTTCCTTTGGCATGGGGTGAGAGCAAGAGACCAAATGCCCAGACCAAAAAAGTGTTGAGGAAGATGGGCTCCTAATAACCAACCTGTATGTGCAGGTGAGGGCTCCAGCTTTTCTGGACTAGACTCCCCCCCCCCTCAGCCTCCACACAGGGAGGGATTCTTCTCTGCTTGGAAGCGACAGGAGAAACCTCTCCTCTTCTTATGTGGAGGCTGAAGGGGGGGGGGTGTTGGGATTAGGAGCCCATCGGCAATTCCAGCCCAGCCTCCTTCCCTCTCCCAACTAACTCCAGGCAGTCACACCTGGCAAAGGAGGGAGAGGTTTCCTCTGACTTGGGGGAGATATGAGATGGCTCTGCTTTTCTTCTGTTTGAGGGGGAGCCAGTTCCTCCCTGTCCAGATCTTCCTAGCCTCTAGGCACCATGTGGTTTCTTAAATCCTCCCTCTTTCCCCCCTCCAAAGGATGAGAGAGGCCCCTCCTTTCCCTTCACTCTGCCCCACAGTTATGATTAAGCATTTATGATTTTGTTATAATTAAATAAGCATTTATATGTCTTCCTGTGTGTGTGTGGGTATATATATATATATATATAATAAAAAATAGTATTAAATTTATATTTAATATAAAAATATAATTTTTTTATTAAATATATTATTTATTTATTTTAAAAAAATTCATATTAGTAGTCCTTGGGATTTAAAGTTATGAGTTTGGTGGAAAAGGGTGGCGATCCCTGGTCTAATGGAATGGCAGAGCCTATATGATTACTTCTAGCTATGTCGTAGGATTTACCAGAACGTGATTATACACAGTCACATATTGCTTCCAGGACTCTGGCTCCGGATTTTGCCTTGAGGTTGACTACTGAAGCCTTTTCCAATAATAGATTGAGATACAAGGTTTGAAATCAGAGTTTCCCTTCTCCTAGAAGATGGTTCTACTGTTTTATCTGCCGTTGGGACATAAATCTCTTCTGCATTCAAAATTGTTAACCATCTTCTCCTGTAATCCTGGAAAGGGGCCCTTACAAGGTGCTACCAGCAGGGCCAGCTGGACCAAGATTTTTTAAGGAGGTATTACTCCTCCGGCACTCCTCCTCACTCCAGGATGCCCAGCTTGGCTCCATTTGGAGTGTCCATTGTCTTCCAACTATCACTTTCCGACCATTCCACTCTAGCAACCTTAACGAATATTATAACCACCTTAAGAAATGCAAATAAGGACCAACTAAACAAGTGAATTTTGTCTAAACTTCAAAATAAAACAAAGTAACTATTACCATTTAAATATCTTTCTTCAGGCATTTGCAGATTCAAATTTTATTATGCTTAATCAGGGAATGCATGATATTCAATAAATACATGATAATAGCCACATGAGGTGGAAATGAATCTCCCTACAACCCCAAGCTCTATATGTGTGTGTGTGTGTGTGTGTGTGTGTTTTCTCAAGTTTTCGTGGGTATTTATATGTATGGTATTCAGCTTTGTTCAGGTATTTTCCCATGTCATTATAGTTGTTCTTTTAAAGTTGTAGTGATGTTTGAATATACATACATACATATATATAATATATATATATATATATGTATGTATCTTTGTATGTATGTATGTATGTATGTATGTATGTATGTATGTATGTATGTATGTCTGGCATTCAGCTTTGTTCGGGTATTTTCCCACGTCATAGTAGTGGTGCTTTTAAAGTTGTAGCAACGTTTCAGCAGAATCTTATCTGCCATCATCAGGCTTCTGTATAGTGTTTGTCTGTGAGTCAGACTTTTACAATGGTTTCAGATTTAAATTTGGAGCAGCCTATTGCTGTGTCAGAATGGTTTTTTCTTCCTCCTGATTGGTTGAGAGTCTTGGTCTGTGTTTATTGGTCTTGGAGTTTGCTGTGTTCTGCTTCTAATATCTTCTGTCTGGTTTTTTTTTTTGGGGGGGGGGCTCTTTTTGTATCTTGATTGGCTGGCAACATTGTGTTACTTTATTGGAGGCCTTTAGTGCAGCTTGGCTTCGGGTAAGTGGACGGCTATCATTAGTTAGGAAGCTGGGTTTCATCTGGGTGCCTGGTTGGGGTGTGTTTGAGCTGGAGGTATCAGGGGGGATCTGTTTGTGCCCAGGTGTTTGTCTGGCTTGTGGTGTGGAGATTTTTTTGTTTGTGAGTGCAGGCTTCCAAATGATTGACAGCCTGGTGGAATCATCTCTTCTGTTCATGCTTTCTGGTCTTTTTTCAATCTCTATGGCTTCTCTGATGATTCTGTGGCTGGGATTTTCTATAGTGGCTAGGGTTTTGGTGCCATTGAAGTTGATGCTATGACCTGTGGCTTCCATGTGTTGGACTAGTGAGGAAGTGTGTTCCAGCTTTTTGACTGCATTTTTGTGTTCATCCAGGTGAGTGCTTATTCTTCTATTGGTCTGTCCAATGTATGTGGCTTGGCATGATGCACAGGGGACTTCGTATATGTGCATCATGCCCCCTGTGCACAATGTTGCCAGCCAATCAAGATACAAAAAGAGCCAAAAAACAGACAGAAGATCTTCGAAACACCAATCAAGCAGAACACAGCAAACTCCAAGGCCAATAAACACAGACCAAGACTCCCAACCAATCAGGATGAAGAAAAAACCATTCTGGCACAGCAATAGGCTGCCCCAAATTTAAATCTGAAACCACTGTAAAAGTCTGACTCGCAGATGAACACTATACAGAAGCCTGATGATGGCAGATGAGATTCTGCCGAAATGTTGCTACAACTTTGGGAAAATATATATATATATATATATATATAAAGTTTATATATATATAAACTTCTAGGCTGAAGTTTACAACTGCACAAAACTGGAATTCAACCTTGTCCAGAATAATAATTTAAGTGATATCTAATCATTCTAAATTAAAAGTAAGGAGCTACATTTTTGCTGCTGATACTACCTAATATATGCATCCATGATTAAATGTATGTGACACTTTCTAAAACTGATTTGTAATCTTTGATTTTTCTGCTTCTTCTAAATTAGAATAAATGATGATCTATCTGCACAGGCTATATTATGTTTACACAAGTTAAGTACATTTACTTCAATTTAGAATAGCATTAATTATCCAGGCAATGGAAGCTTTGAAAGGAATGGACCTAACATTAGTTTAGCATTAAGTGCTCACTATTTATCATATTACAGCAACTCCTGAATTATTAAAGATGTGCAATGCATAGAATAATATTGAATATTTAGTGGTGATCGTTATCACCCTATTCTTCATTAATCAATCAATGAAAAAAAGAGAAGCAGAAATTGGATGATTATGCTCTTAGCTGACTATGGTGAATATCTATCATGAAAATGGTGCAAATGTAGTTCATCATTCTTGTTTCTGTCATTGAATAAGGGTGCTTTGGGACAGGAGACTAATATGATTAAAATGTAGCTAGTGTTCATTCTTTTACAATTACTTGACACACATTCATTTTATTTATATAGATTGTGACTGTGAATATGTCATGGGCCAAGAAATGTCATTGATAAGGCAACAGCTAGAGGCAGGGTTCTAGGGATTAGAAAGATCAGTTTCTTTTATGTAATTAGAAAGCAATGCAAGAATAGCTCCACTCCCAAATAATTGGTTCTCACATTTATACGTAAATCTAATTCTACCCCATTCTGAAGCATCCTGCCCTGGATTCCAAGGAAGTGATTGGATTCATAAATTAAATAAAAGGTCCAGAGTGTATTGTTCCACCTACTTAAAAATAAAATCTATGGGCAGTACTGACCAATGTCCAAAAATAAAATCTATGGACACCACTGACCAAACATTGGCGGATGACACTGCCCTTGAGAAATCATCAGTGGTCCATACACATATTGTAGTTAATTGGTTGTATCCTAAATAAAAGAGCTAAACTCAAGTAAGCTGACATGTAGTGATTTAGTGTGAACTTTTTCTGAAGATGTCCAAAGTTATTACTTTCTATAGTTGAAAAATATTCAACAATATAGGTAGAGTTACTATGAGATCAAAATTAAAACATATTTAAAGATAAAAATGGTGAAAACAAATTGATCTGAAGGTTGGGATGCTCTCAGAAAAGAGATTTTAAAAGAAACTAATTCATGACATCACCAGTACTAATAAATCTATGATATGTTTAACTGAAATGCCCATTCTATAGTGGATGATTATAAACTTAATATAACTGGTTATGCCATATATTATTTTTAAACTCATTTGATGATTTACAGTGATTGTTATGGTTACTTTTTGTTTTTAATTTTGCTATGAGCAAATAAATTCCTAGAAGAAGTGGGTATACAAATGTTTGTATTAATCCATCAAGATTGTGATGGTATTCCATGAACATCTTCAAAGGCACCTTCTTTGTGTTCAAAACAACTTTGTGACAAAAGGATTTTCAACACTCAAACTAACTAAAAAATGCTAAAATTATGTAAATGCTATATGGAATCTATCAATTTATTACATATTGGATGCTTTTTGTTGATTTGACATTCAAGCCATCTGAGAGCAATTAAAAATGCAAATGATAAAACACAAGGGTAAAAACAATTAAAGCAAAGAAAATTTAAAAGCAGTGTTATTAAAATCAAAACTCAGCTCTACCAACAATTAAAACCTTGCTAAAAAAAATGGGTCGGTGGGGGCCAATGGACTGCCTCAAAAAGGCGATTCCATAAGACTTTCTTTAATGCATCTCACTTCACTGTTTTACAGATTTGTTGAGATAACTCAGGTAGACTTTCTGTCACTATGTTGTGATGCCTCATTTTGTCAACCCATGAAACGGCGAGCCTCTGGCGGACCGTCTCAGGTTGCCATTTGGGGGGAGGTGGGAAAGGCTTACAGGGATAATGAAAAACAGTAGACTCACAATGTGGGAGGTTGAGAACAAAGAAGCAGCTGGACAACAATCAGCTGGAGCAGGCCGGCAGCAGAAGAAAGAACTAGTCCCCACAGAAAGATTCCAGGCCTCTCAGGTCTCTCAAGAAGTACAACAGGCATGTGGGTGGGGCAGGCATGTGGGGGGGGGTGAGCTTAAATTGGTGAGAAAGCAGCAACAGTTATTCCTACCTTTGTTTTGGTTGCTATGTACTGATGTTTGCAGGCAGGCCTGCAAGTATTAAAAGCAGTTAATTGAACATTTTATTTCTGTTTCTTGGTTTTGGAGAGTCAGAATAGTAACACATTTGTTACTTCCAGCCCTATTCCCACCCAGATGGCCATGTTAAGAACTATTAGATCCAGGAAGCAGATTGTGTCACTAAATATATATATATATATGTGGATCTTTGGTTATTTGGGTTTTCCCCCACGTATCTTTACACGGAGAAAACCCAAATAACCAAAGATCCACATACAAATACCTGCAAAAACCTCAGAAAACAAATATATAGCTATATAGCTATATATCTATATCTATATCTATATCTATATCTATATCTATATCTATATCTATCTATATCTATCTATCTATCTATCTATCTATCTATCTATCTATCTATCTATCTATCTATCTATCTATACATACGTAAACACAATAGATGGGAGCCTATGCTCAACCCTACTCCTTTCAGTTCCTTGATTCATCCTGCTTAAATTTAAATTTAGCTCTAAATTTATCAAATCTGAGGCGAGAACATATATTAAGTTCCCTTTTCTGCCTCTTGATCAGCCCATTTTGCTGCATGAGATTTATCATTGAAAAGGGAGTGTTTTTTCTGTTATCTTAGCAGCACTTCAAAAAGTAAGGGTGGATTAGAGAGAAATATTCGAGTTTTGTCTAAATATATTACACTATAAGACTATCCTCTAGCAATTTAAGACATGAGACATGTAATAGAATCAGAACTTTGAATTAGTTTTAAACAATAGATGGCATACCAAGCCAGTGAAACCAGTAGGATTTCATTAAACCATAACTACCTTAGATTTCAATAATTTCTGCACCATTGAGCATGTATTATTTAGTTAAATCATCTAATAATAGACATGGTACACTCTAAATACCTTACAACTAATCTCAAAATAAATTATAATGTACATATGAAATATAAATGCAAATTATAAATAAAGCAAACCAGAGTGAGTACAGAGACAAGATAATGTAACCATCTGAGATAAACATTTCATATCTTGTTTTCAGCCTGGAATAGAATTACCCTGGGAAAATAAGAACATGCTGAGTTCTTATTAGTGGACTGGCCACTGCAGGTTCCCAGGCATTTTCAATTGCAGTGCACCAATCTAGAGTTATATATTTAAGATCTGTTCAAAAATTCACCTCATGAATACGTGATGAAATAGTTTGATTGCTATGCCTACTTGCCAAACATACAGCATACTGTGACCCTTGATAGTCTGTTCAATAGCTCAACATGTAACAATCATTTGAAAGGACTCGGTATCCTATAATTATGCACACATAAGTTTTCTGGCAAAATCAGAAGCTGTGGCTGTCTGTTCTTCCTCCCTCTCCAAAAGTATCCCATAGTATCCCATGTAGCCTTCCTTAGAATCCCAAGATCCATAACTATCTACTAAAAACCATGATGATTGGGGGGGTGTGATAAAACACACAAGATTAGAAATCCTTCCATCCTTGTGTTCTGGTGTCAAATGCAAGAGCATACATTGCAATCCTTTCATTGTGATTGTAAGCCCTATTTCGGAAATCCGGAAACTCAGTCAACAAACACATTTACTCACAGGTTTGTTGAAATGTAGTTTATTGTAGATTGTTTCCTTCCAGTGGGCAAACAACGGCAATCCAGAGCAAAGCCAGTGCTGAGAGTGAATGCCTTCCAGCGCCTTTTATGCCCCATCCCCTTCCCATTCCCAACTAGCATCCACTTAACTAATTAACCCCACATGCCACCGCCCCACAATCCTAATCACATTTATATCCGATGCCCAGAACACACCTAATCCTGAAGTGCTAACTCATAAGCCAAAGAAAAAGAAACCACAATAAGATGAGTCCCCCCCCCCATCGCTAGAACATAATACAATCCTTACACCCTGCAATTAAAGATAGTTCGGCAGGAACTTGCAATGGATCCACATCATTACGCTCTGTAACTGGAACAGCCAACAGTCCCGTGTTGTTTCAGTGAAGGGAACAGCTAGTCAAGTAGGAGGCACAGATTCGGAGACTTATCTCCTACCCTATTAGGTGGCTGGCAATGTGTCAGGCACGACCAGTGAAGCCTGATAGGCGGCCTCCTCTACCATGGCTCCATCTGTAATAAAGGGAATACAGTTAGGATGATATAATGCCCCTTGTTCATACCTCCCGCCTGCCTTCTTAGGATATTTTTTATGGAATTATTGACATAAACAAGTAGCAGATATATCTTTATATGGTACTCATGAAGCATCTGCTAATGGATAGCCCTCCCACCTCACTAAATATTGTAGGATTCCTCGCCGATGTAGAGAATCAAGTATTTCCTTAATCTCATAATGATCATCATGGATTGGGCCAGGAGTCCTTACTCTCGGCTCTTGTCTTGTCATAACAGCTTGTTTAAGAAGACTGATATGAAATACAGGGTGAATCCTTTTAAAACGTAAAGGTAGTCGAAGCCCAACTGTGACTGGATGTATAACTCGTATTATTAAGAATGGTCCAATGTATCTTTGACCTAATTTTTTATTAGCAAGACCCAACTGTAGGTATTTCGTTGAGAGATATACCCAGTCGCCTATGTTATATTGGACTTGTGCGGATCGTTTTTTATCTGCCTGATGTTTGTACTCTGCTTGTGCTTGTTTTAAGGCAACTTTTACTCTTTCCTATTGTTTCCATATCTTATCTGCCCAGATTGAAACAGTACTTGGTTCCTGAGTTGTATGAGGCCATTCTGGAATTGGTACAATCCCGTACTACTATGGATTGTATTATTGTATGCTATTTCAGCATACAGAAGTAGGTCCACCCAGTTGCTCTGTTGGTAATTTATGTAACACCGTAGGTATTGCCCTATAGCGGCATTAGCTTGTTCCGCAGCTCCATTGGTACATGGGTGGTAAGCCATACTTAATTCTTGGGTTGACCCAATTATGTGTATAAATTCTCTCCAGAATTTTGCTGGGAACTGTACTCCATGGTCAGATATGATTTTGCGTGGCACACCATGTAATCTATAAACATGCTTTATGAATAAATCTGCTAATTTCCTAGCAGAAGGCAATCCTTTACAAGGGATGAAATGTGCCTGCTTGGAAAATAAATCAATGATAGTCCAAATAATGTTGTAGCTATGAGCTTCTGGTAGTTCCACTATGAAGTCCATACCAATGTCTTGCCAAGGTTTTATGGGCTCAGACACGGTTTGCAATCATCATCGGGTTTCCCTATTTTTATTTTATTAACCATACAGGTAGGACATGATTTCACATAGTGTTCTATATCTGTCCTCATACCTGGCCACCAAAATTGTTCTTTCACTAAGTGCAATGTTCTTAAAAACTCATAATGTCCTGCTGTTTTGTCATCATGGCAACATTTCTGTACTGTCGATCATAAACTATTTGGACATACATTTTATCCTTTCTCCACGCAATCCCATTTCTCATTTCAACTTGACTTTTATTATCGCTCAACCATTGATCTTCTGCTAATATAGTAGGCCAGTCACTGGTGAGTATAGTAGTTCTTAATGACTCGGCATGTATAGTATAAGTGGTTGTCTTATATTATCCCTTTGGTTATTGTATTGAGGAAGCCGCGATAAGATGTCTGCCATGAAATTTATTCCCAATGGAACATATTTTAATGTAAAATTAAACCGTTTAAAATACAACACCCACCTAACCTGCTTTGGGGATAATTGGTGTGGGCTTTGCAATGCTTCCAAATTCTTATGATTGGTCCACACCTCAAACAGATGTGGACCTCCCTCCAGTAAATGTCTCCAGGTGAGCAAGGCCCAATGAACTGCAAACTCCTCCTTCTCCAAAATTGCCGTTGCATTCAGTCGAACTAAATTTTCTGGATATATAAGCACACAGATGCAACAGTCCTTTTATTTTTGTCTGCAATGGGACAGCTCCCACTGCCACATCACTTGTATCTGCCTGGATAACAAACAGAAGATTCAGATCAGGGTGTTTCAACACCGACTCTTGAGCAAACAAACGCTTTAAATTTTCAAAAGCCTCCTGACATGTTGTAGTCCATGGTAATCCAATTCTTGTTTTTTTATTTTTCAATATCAATAGATTTAGTACATAATGGTTCAATTAAGGATAAAGCTATGTCAGCAAAGCGGGGTATAAATTGATGATAGAAATTTGCAAACCCCCAAAAACTTTGTAATTGTTTCTTTGTGTTTGGGGCTTTCCACTCCAACACAGCTTTATCTTTTGTGGGGTCCATTTCAATACCCTGTGCAGATATGCGATATCCTAAATAATCCAACTGCCGGGTGTGAAACTCACATTTCAACAATTTGACATATAACTGGGCATCCGGCAATTTTCAAAGCACCTGTCCCACTAATTGAATATGCTCATATTCATTATCAGAATAAATTAAAATATCACCCAGATAAACCAAAATGCCCCTATATAAATGTTCATGCAACGCTTCATTTATCAATTGCATAAAGACTGCTGGAGCCCCCTGTAAGCCAAACGGTATCACATTGAAATAATAACTACCAAGAGGGCAATTAAACATTGTTTTCCATTCATCTCCCTTCTGTATTCTTACTCTATAGTACACTTCTCTTAGATCGAGTTTTGTAAATATTCGTCCTTTTGCCAAGGTAGATAGTAAGTCCTTAATCAGTGGTAATGGGTACAATGGTTCCAGACAGATCACGTTTAGGCCTCTATAGTCAACACATAAATGAAGTCCTCCATCCTTCTCATGAAACAACACTGGCATTGCCATGTGAGATCTTACAGGGATGATAAACACCCTCTTTAGATTTTTATCAATGTATTGTCTCATTTTGTCTAACTCATGCAGAGTCATTGAATACATCCATACTTTAGGCAGGAGCCCCTGGAATTAATTCTATGGCACAGTCCGTAGTGTGATGAGGTGGTAAACAATCAGTGCCCTCTTCATGGAATATATCAGACAAATCTGCATATTCACTGGGATATTGATATTGGGGTATTCCTTGAGTTTTTTCATTTTACAATTTACTAACTATTAGAAGTTTTTCATTATGCTCTGGTGGATAAGGACCAGCCACTAATCGTATCTTTCAATAGCCATTCTCCCAATATCAGTGAAACCTGACAATGATTCAAGTGATATTGTTTGTTTGGTACTCTTTTCCTCTTCAGGACACACATATTGTTGCTTCACCCCATCTTTTCCATTGGTTTAAAAAGATGGGGTAGACAAAGAAAGGAAAGACAGTCTTGCAATGCCTGGTAACTAAAAGGAGGAACCTCATTCATGGAGAGTGTTAAGTTTTGAAACATGGGTGAGAAAGAATGGAGAAAAGCCTCTGAACGGTGAACTTCAGCTCTTTATTGACATTGTCACTTCTTTTCAACAGCAGTAAAACCCGCCTTATATAGGCAAACCCTGTAATGTTTAACCAATAACGAGCTAGGAACGCTAGCTCTTATAACCAATAGGAACTCTCTGTTAAGGGCCAATCAGATTCCCCGGAACGGGCCAATCTGGTCCGGCCACTTAACAGCCAATCAGAAGTGCAGAACTTACTCCAAGCTCACACTTTATTAATCTTTATGCATACACACCCCTTCCCCCTAGCTTCTTATTTGCAGGGCGCAGTTACATAGTCCCTTAAGTAGGACGGTTGTTTTATTAGTCTCTTTGATTTCTGTTGTATCAGCTGCTTGCAATCACGCTGAGGTAGATCGTTGTTTGGCAGTGGGGCTGTTTCTGGTTCAGAGTTCACTTCTACGTCGTTGCTCACATTCTCTACAATTCCCTGAGGTGCAACCGTTTCTCCCTCCGGCTCCGCTTCCTGAGTTTCTATCAAACCGTCGTTTCCTTCGCATGGGTTTTCTAGGAATTCATCTTCTTCCGTACATCCCCCCCTCAGTTTGGTCATAGGGGAATTGCGGACTGGCCGCTGGAAGCCGCGATCGTAATTGATCGATATGACGTTTCCAAAGTTTATCATCAAGGCATTGTACAAGTTAAGATCTGGGGCCAGTTACACATACTACTGTCGCTTCCACCCACAACGGGTCACCCGATAGTTTTTAGCATATACCAAGTCTCCTACTTGTAAGGTGCGACAGCGGCCGCTGGATCCCAGTGGTTTCTCCAGTTCGTAAACTGGGTGCAACCAGTCGAGGTGGGAGTGGAGCTTTTGTCCCATTAGCAGTTCAGCGGGAGTTTTGTTGGTGACGCTATGTGGGGTGATGTGTTGCAAGAAGAGGATTTGATTGACCTTGTCGTCAATGTTGTCGTAGTCTACCTTCTACAAGGTTTTCTTCACAAATTGGACCATGCATTCTGCTTTGCCATTGGTCACAGGGTGCACAGGCAAGGTGAGCGCATAGCGAATGCCGTGGTCAGCGAGGTACTGCTCGAACGCTAGTGCGGTAAATTGAAGGCCGTTATCGGATACCAGGACGTCTGGTAATCCGTGGGTTGCAAAGAGTCTGTTTAAGATTTTGATAACCGCCTCGGAGGTCGTAGTCATCATGCGATGGATTTCGAGCCAATTCGAGTAGGAGTCGATGGTAAGCAGGAAGGTGTGGCCTTTGGTTGGCCCCGCGAAGTCCAGGTGAATTCGGGACCAGGGTCCACGTGGTGTCTCCCATTCAGTAGGCATGGCTTTTGGTGGGGCGTTGCTGACTTCTTGGTATTTGGGACAAGCTTTAACCCACTGTTCGATTTGCTTGTCAATGCCCGGCCACCATGCGTAGCTTCGCGCAAGGGCTTTCATTCGCACGATGCCGGGGTGGCCATCGTGCAAGGTTCTCAGCAGCGCTTTCTGGAGTCGTTCTGGGATAACGACTCTATCGCCCCAGATGACACAGCCTTTCT
Source organism: Hydrophis major (assembly GCA_033807585.1). Taxonomy (NCBI): domain Eukaryota; kingdom Metazoa; phylum Chordata; class Lepidosauria; order Squamata; family Elapidae; genus Hydrophis; species Hydrophis major. The sequence goes on from CM066329.1 coordinate 89,634,435, forward strand.
GGGAGAAGAGCTCGGTTTGTCGAGTCTTGAATGGTGTGAAGTCATCTGATAGCTGGTCCAATGGCCATCCGCGTTCTACCCAGCTTAGGACTTGTTCTAGGGTGTGGTTGCGTTTGGTTTCTCTCGTGATATCTCGGGCGGTTAGTGGTGGCAAGTTGAGTGCCTCGATTTGCAACGTGGTTACCATTGGTGCAGGATCGTCGAGAGTTTCTAGAAGCGGTGCTCGGCTTAATGCATCGGCGTGGGGAATAGCTTTCCCCGGGTGGTATTGCAGCCGATAGTTATAAGCAGCTAAGAATTCTGACCATCAGGTCATCCTAGGGGATAATATGTAGGGAGTCAGCTTATCTCCAGCTATTATCCCCAATAATGGTTTATGGTCAGTCACAATAGTAAAAGCCCGGCCATACACGTATTCGTGGAATCTTTTCACAGCTGAGACAATTGCGAGGGCTTCTTTATCAATTTGTCCATAGTTTCACTCAGCTTTTGAAAGAGTATTTGAAAAATAAGCAACAGGGGCTTCGTTCCCATTAGGCAGTACGTGGCTCAAAATGGCGCCTACCCCGAAAGGCGATGCATCACATGTTATAACTAAAGGCAAAGTCTCGTTATACTGCATGAGTACAGAGTCAGAAGTGAGCAGTTTTTTAACATTTCGGAATGCATGTTCTTCACGGTAACCCCATAGCCAATTTGTTTTTTTATCTAACAACCGGTGTAATGGTTCAGCGACCGTTGCTTTGTGTGGCAAAAATACATTATAAAAATTGATGAGGCCTAGGAATGCCTGGAGATCGGCCTTGTTTCGTGGCCTGGGAGTGTTTTTGATCACTTTTAGTTTACTTTCAGTAGGTGAATGCCCTGGCTATCAATCAGGTACCCTAAAAACTCAACACTGTAAGTACACAATTTACATTTGTTCTTTTTTAACCTTAAGACCGGCCTCTTGGAATTTTTTTAGGACTAATTTTACCCGGTCCTTTAAGGTTTTTTTGTCGGGGCTGCAATTAATACATCGTCAAAATAGGGGACCACGCCCTTAATTCCTTGCAATAACCTTTCCATAAGGCTCGGAAAAATTCCCGGGGCTACACTAACTCCGAATTGCAGCCGGGTACATTTAAAGGCACCTCGGTGCGTCACAATAGTTTGGTCCTGTGCCGTTTTTTCATGTACTGGTAATTGCTGATATGCCTGAGCTAAATCTAATTTAGCGAAGACTTTCCCGCCCCCCAGGGAATGGAGGAGATGCTGCACCACCGGAACTGGATACGTGTTCTGCTGCAGGGCGTGGTTCAAAGTGGCCTGGTAGTCCCCACAAATTCAGATTGACCCGTCTGGCTTAATGGGTGTTACGATTGGGGTTTCCCAAGGGGAGTGATTGATGGGCTCTAACACCCCCTGAGCCACCAGTTTGTCGAGTTGTTCGTCGATTTTCGATTTTAAGGCAAACGGAACTCGAAGGGGCTTTAGACGGATGGGAGCTATTTTTGGATCTAGACTGAATGAAATCGGGGTCCCCTTGTACTCGCCTAAGCTGTCCGCAAAGATGTCCCTGAACTCATAGATAAGGTCTTCCTCCCAATCACCGCCGCTGACTCAGTTTATGCCGGCCACTTCAATGCCGAGTGGCGTGAACCATTGGAGGCCCAGTAGGCTAGGCCTATCTCTATCGATGACCATTAAAGGTAAGTATGCTGTGTGCTTCTTGAAGGAGACTCGGACTCGGCAGAAACCGACGACGGGGATTCGATTCCCTTGGTAGTCCTAGAGGATGAGGCGTTGGGAGCGGAGATCTTGGCGTTGAATTGTGGGGATGAGTTGCTTGAGTGTCTTCCAAGACACCATCGAGAGGGATGATCCCAAGTCGACCTCCATATGGCAAGGCTGGTTCTCGATGGCTCCTGTGACTCGGATTTTCTTAGTGTCCAAGGCTGAGGCATGACTGATAGTGATAGTATGGTGAGCCTCTTCTCTCTGCAAAGCTCGATTTCTGTAGGACTGGTTTACTGGCTCTCACCGTACAGGACGGTTTCCTGTCAATTGGTGATAGTTAGCCCCTTTTGAGGCCTGGCTGGGTCCTGGCAAGCTGCAGCAGACCCGTCCGATGTGGCCTCATTTCCCGCAGTCATGGCAGAGTGCGTCGCGGAATTTGCATTTGGACCTGGCATGGTTGGCTCCACAGCCAGCGCAAGGGCATAAGGGCTTTGGGCGAGGGTCCCGGTCGGACTGCAGTCGATGGACCCCTTCTTCGTCGCTGTCTGACGACAAAGAGAGGTCCTCGTGGTTCGTTGTCACGAGCTGATCTTCTGAACTAGGTGAGATTTCGCTGGCCGGTGGTGGTACCTGAGTGCGGTTTTGGCATAGTTGTGCAGCCGACTTCCTGGTTGCTTCTGCTGCAGTAGCATCGGCAATGGTGTTGGCAAGGCTGATGTCGCCTTTCGCCATCAACTTGCTTTGGACGCCTGGTGCATCTAGACCCAGAACTATGCGATCTCTTAGTGCTTCTTCTAAATCGGCAAATCCACAGAGGCCTCCCAAATTTTGGAGGTCTGCTATGAAGTCGGCCACGCTTTCTCCCTTTCGCTGGCTCCTCTGATAAAACTCGTGGCGTCTCATGAGCGTAGGCACGGTCAGGGCCTAGTGATCTCGTAGGAGAGGTTCGAGGTCATCCCAATCCATGGCCTTCACTTCTCAGGGTTTGGCTAGTGCCTTAGCCATCTTAAATACGGTTGGACCGCAATGCGTTAGGAACACCGCCCATTTCTTTCCTGGTGTGGCGTCCTTTAAGTTGTTGGTTTCTAAGAACATTTGGAAGCGATCCATGTAGGACTCCCTGTCCTCCTGTACTGGATCGAACGGAGCGGGTGGCACGATGCCGCCAGACATGGTTCCGTTGTTGGCGTCGTCTGTCACGTGCTCGGTGTTCTTCGAAGTTTCGTTGGTTCAGATATCTCCAAATCCCATCCTCGTTGCCAGTGTTAAGTTTTGAAGCATGGGTGAGAAAGAATGGAGACAAGCCTCTGAACGGTGAACTTCAGCTCTTTATTTACATTGTGACTTCTCTTTTCAATAGCAGTTAAACCCACCTTATATAGGCAAACCCTGTAACTTTTAACCAATAACGAGCTAGGAGCGCTAGCTCTTATAACCAATAGGAACTCTCTGTTAAGGGCCAATCGGATTCCCCGGAATGGGCCAATCCGGTCCGGCCGCTTAACAGCCAATCAGTAGTGCAGGGCCAGAACCCTGCACTTACTCCAAGCTCACACTTTATTAATCTTTATGCATACACAACAGAGAGTTCAAAATGTAGATCAAAAAGAGCCATAAACACAGTTCTATCCCTCTTTAGCCTCCGTGCAGAGAGCACATCATTAATCCTTTCCACTTCAGAATTTCCAACATAATGACTATAGTGTAGTGTTTCTCAATGTTGGCAAGTATAAGGCTGGACTTCAATTCCCAGCATGGTTGGCTGGGGAATTCTGGGCATTGAAATCCAGGTTTCTTAAGCTGACAACATAGAGAAACACTGCTATAGTGTGAAGAGGAGGGACCAGGACACTGTTTAAAGTCCCTATCTCCACTCACTTTGAATTTTCAACCCATTGGAAATTGCACAAAGAGCTAAGCTATTTGCAGAGCTTGGGGAATAATGTTTTTGAAGATCAGAAAAAAATATCAGAGGGTCATTTTCTGGATCTTGAAATAGCTGCCTAATGACTCCAGTTGTTTTGAAAAAAAAATCTTCGTTTCTTTCTGAGTTAATCCACAGCAAGCAGAACACCCTTGGACTTCAGTGGTTTAAATGGCAATGCTTATAATTTTCATTTCATTATTTTGCAGAATAATCTGTGAAGACTTTTCCTGCTGAAATTGCAGTTCAGCCACATTTGAAGGATCACATCTATTGTTGGGTAACCAGAGGCAATAGGGCTTGAGCTTCTTTTATCTCCATGTACGTACATGAAGATTGTCACTCAAACATTAAACAAAAAATAGACACTGAAAATCTCTTCTTTGAGATCTAACATTCTTCTTTTAAAAATTAAGCAAGTATAAACCAGGTGAAAATGGAAATCACTGCAGGTTTAAAATATAATAGCACAATTATTTGAAAGATCACACTAGCAAGATAGCCCTATTCCCTACTCACACTTTGAATTATCCATTAGATAAACATGTAATAATTAATGACAGGAAGAGGAAGAGGAAGAGGAAGAGGAGGAGGAGGAGGAAGAGGAAGAGGAAGAAGAAGAGGAAGAGGAAGAAGAAGAGGAAGAAGAAGAAGAAGAAGAAGAGGAAGAGGAGGAGGAGGAGGAGGAGGAGGAAGAAGAAGAGGAAGAAGAAGAAGAAGAAGAAGAAGAAGAAGAAGAAGAAGAAGAAGAAGAAGAAGAAGAAGAAGAAGAAGAAGAAGAAGAAGAAGAAGAAGAAGAAGAAGAAGAAGAAGAAGAAGAAGAAGAAGAAGAAGAAGAAGAAGAAGAAGAAACAAAAGAAAAATAGGCCTGCTTGATCAGGTCAAGATCCATTTGTCTAACATTTTGTTTCTCCCAGTAGCCAACCAAATGATTTTGGGGATATTTGCAAGCAAAAAATATGATCATGTTTCTCTTCCATCAGTGTTTCCCTATAATGTTTGAAGCATGTGGCCCTCAATCCATAGAATATTCAGGACCAATACCCTTTAATAGACTTGTCCTGTACAAATGATTCCAATCTCCTTTCATAGCCCTCTAAATCAGCAGCTATTATCACACCTTGTTGTAATTATTTCTCTGTGCTAATTGTGCAATATGTGAAGAATCCTGGCACTGAGCGCAACTGGAGAAACTAGTTTCAATTTTTTTGTGAAGAGGTCAGCAATTTTTCATTTGAGGTTTGTTCTGATTCAAAAATGACCTGATGGCACATAATCGATCAAAACTATCTCAAGGTATCTAAGTATTAAGCTTTCAAATTCAAATTATTATGAAGATGAGTTAATTAGCCCAAGGACCACAACAATAAACCTTTTTCATTAGTTGATAAACGGAGTAAAACAAGGAAAATATTGAAAAGTATCAAAGTAGATTATTGATTACAAATTTTTAAAAAGTTACCATGAAACAGAGCTGATTTTTAACCTTTTCATTTTGACACTTACCTGGCAGTGTTTTCCATTAATCAGAGCATCAAAATTGTTGTAATCACAGCATACAAACAGGGGTGGGATTCTACTGGTTCTGTCTGGTTCTATAGAACCCCTTGTTAACTTTCGAAGTAGTTTGGAGAATAGTCGTTTGTTTTTTCCACCCTTATTACATTCTTGGCAGACAGCCTAACTTCCTATCTCAGGAGCTTCTGAGGCTTTCTTAAAGGGGAAGGGTTGTTTTAAGATTTTTATATGCTGTTGGGAGGAAATACTTCCCTGGACAATCAGAACTTTGAAGAAATAATTGAATAATGAAGCAAAGCTTTTAGTGACAGGGAACCAAGATAAGTGACATTCAGCAAGGCTTCTTGGCTAGCTAGATTAACATTCAAATGTGAGTTTACATACTCTTTCTGAGTTTTGGTCTAAAACTGGTTTTTGGTGAAGGTTAATTCTGTGCTTGGTGAGGTTTATTGATGGGATAATTTTCCCTATTCAGCTTCAACAAGCAACATTTACTGTTGTGATTTAATTATTTGTATTGTGTTTCAATTTTTTTCTTGCCTCATAGTTTCTTTCTCTATTTGGGGAGGGGGTCCTTCACTGTTTTAATACTATCTGGCACTGTCCTTTCGGGGTATCCTTCCAAGAGGCAGGATGCAAACTTGGCACTGATTTTTTTTTTACTACCTTTCTGGGGGGCATGTAACCTTTCCTTAAATCTGGGTGATTTCCTTAGGATATCTTCTGAGGTGAGACCAGCTGGTATTTTTAAGTGTTCAAATGGATCTAAGGATTGCTTCTCCTAGATGTGCTCTTTCTGGAGAGCTTAAATGACCTCTCTGCTAAAGGGTTTTACTTTATGAGCAAGAGTTGGTTGCTTGATAGTTATCACTGCATTTTAAATATTTTCATTCCTCAAGGTGCTCTGGCACCCTGCCTGATTTGTAACTCCAGCTTGCAGGTATTTTTAATCTAATGATTGGTATTTAGTCAGCAAGCCACTCCCACCCCAGTCACATGACCACCAAGCCACACCCACAAATTAGGCCACGCCCACAGAACCAGTTGTTAAGAAATATGAATCCCACCCCTGCATACAAACCCTTGAATCTAATCATCTGAAACTTGGCATGACTTATCCCCTTAGAAGAGGCAAATATGCCTGATAGCTATTTCCAATTTTGCCAATAAAATAAAATAAAATATTGACAGTTTAATATTGACTCTTTAAATATCTTCAATTTGGCACGTGCCGCCTTTTCATCACAGACTATAATTTCTGCAGATGTAGCTCAATTTCAAATTACTTTAACAGAAAACAGAAATCTAATTTTTAATGTTTCCTAATTATGACTAATGAGGAAATATGGTGGACTTTGAGTTTGAATTGATACATTGGATCCTAAACTGAAGATTATGTCATAGCCACTCTCCTTATCATTCCAAGCAGCATCCTTGATAGACTACAATGCAGACTGTGATGGTGATTTGATGTGAGCTAAGAATATAGACACCCTTCTGTTTACCCAACCTTTGCATGGAGCTGAGATTTCTTCTCAGCCTAAAGGAGGATCTCTTGGGACTGAGATGTTATCAAACTGCTTCTTGATGTCTGGCCATCTTCTGCCTTCTGGGAGAGAGGAAATGAGCTGGAGGATTGCATGCAGACACTGAGCCATGACTTTGAGATTCCCGTCCTACATATCTTTCTTTTAAAAGTGACAAAAAGTGCTTTGAGAAAGTCAACATTGACTCAGAAGTTTGTTCTAGATCAGGGGTGTCCAACTTTGACAACTTTAAGACCTGTGGACTTCAACTCCCAGAATTCCTCAGCCAGCAAGCTGGCTGAGGAATTCTGGGAGTTGAAGTCCACAAGTCTTAAAGTTGCCAAGGTTGGACACCCCTGTTCTAGATCTTCTGTAACAAAGACACACACACAAATTGCATAACTAATATCAAATCAAATAACAAGACTAGATTCGGTTCCAATGAAAAGTTCTCTTTCCCTTTTCAAAAAAATGCTCCATAATTCATTCCTTTTATAGTTCCCATATTTTAAAGCAGTATTTATAAAACTCTGTCCTAGAATTTTCTTGAATATGATTGTAGACAGCTTTTGACACAGAGTTTTGATTCCAGAAAGATTTGACTGAAGAATTTTTGCAAAGCAAAGAATGAATCAATTTGCTCTGCTCTGCAGCTCCTCCTCCAGGACACTGGAGGACAGAAATGGAGGGTGCTGCAGTGGTACGTGGCCATTTTATAATCCCCTCGTATCTGAAAAAGTCAGAAGAGGTTTCTGCGTATCTGCAATGCCTGAACAGAAATCTTTCTCAAGGAGAAAAGAGACAAATTGGAAAGCTTTCAATGAATGTAAAGTGCTTCATCAAGCAAGTCACACTATTCAAAGAAGGTGAAAAACCTTCTGTCTTATCATGTATGTTTTGCTTCAGCCTGAAAACCAGTATAAAAGAATATAAGGCAATCTTTCTTCTTCGATCCTTCTCCTCTTTCTCTTCCTGCTGTCTGTTGAAATCTTTACCTTTTTCAGTGTATCATCTCTTCACGCCAAGTATATGGTCATTTTCAAACAAGGATATAATGTTGTAACCTTGAAGAAAGAGGGTAAAACATAAATGTACTTGTAAATGCTGTTCAGAAAACCAGAAGCTATTTCTTTATAATGTTTCTTTTTCTCCTCTATTTCTTTCTTGGCACATTTTTCATTTATTACTTTTCTTTACTTTTCTCTTTTTGTATTGCTTTTATTCTTTTAAACATTTCTTTAATACAAATTATACGAGAAAAATAATGTGGTCATTTTCCACCTTATTTATCTTCAAGTGAAACATTCTTTATTTCTTTATTCTTCTTTCCTCTCTGGTTTCCTGATAATCTGCCTTGTTTGTTTTCCCTTGAATCTTTCCTAGTTTAGCTTTTTTTTTTTTTTTTAAAGCATGATGCTTAACGCTGGTTTCAAGGTAATTAAAAAAAATTGCTCCCAGCCTTCCATTGAGGACCTGTATACTTCATGAGTCAAAAAGAGAGCTGTGAAAATATCTACAGACCCCTCACATCCTGGACATAAATCTCTTCAACTTCTACCCTCAAAACTACACTATAGGGCACTGCACACGAGAACAACTAGATACAAGGACATTTTTTTTCCCAAATGCCATCACTCTGTTAAACAACTAATTCCCACAACACTGTCAACTTATTTACCAAGACTTTATTACTATTATTCCTTTGCTACTTGATTATAATAATACTTCCTAGTACCTATCTCTTCTCACTTATGACTATACCTGTGTTGCTTGTATATTTACAATTTATATTTTTTTGTTTGCTAGTATTATTTGATTGCTTATTAGTAACCTATGACTATCAGTAAGTGTTGTATCTTAGGATTCTTGATGAATGTATTTTTTTTTCCTTTATATGCACTGAGAGTATATGCACCAAAGACACATTCCTTGTGTGTCCAATGACATTTGGCCAATAAAGAATTCTATTCTATTCTATTCTGTTCTATTCTAATGGGTCAGAATAGAATGATAACTTTCTGTGGTTTGGAAAATATACTTCAGTTCATACAGCCTAAAATTATATTTGCTTTTTTGCAGCTCTAAGACACTGCTTTTATTCAATTTTCAGTATGTAATTAGTAATTATTCCAATCTTTTTCACAAGTACTGTTATCCCATCATTCTATTTCTCAATCTATACCTGGGCATTTCATTTCTAATTTCTAAGTAAAGAATTTTGCATTTCTCTGTGTTAAATTTTATTCTATTATTATCAGATAATTTTAGCATGCAAAGATTGTTTTAATTATCTATTCAACTTTTCAAATATTACCTTTTCCATCCAGTTTAAATTCCTTTTCATCCAAGTTATTGATACAAATGTTGAGAAATACAGGGGCAGGAATGTTTAACATTTACATCAATACCTTTTTCGATAAGGATCTATTCATAATCCTTCTCTGTGGCCACATGGACCCATCTAATTGCCACACCTTAAACATTCCCACTTAATTAACTCACTAATCAGAACATCATGGGAGAATTTGTTAGATACAATACTGATATGCGTCTACAAGATTCTCACAATTTACAAAGTTGCTTAGTAGTCAGTTAAGATTTATTGCTGACAAGTACATGCTGACTCTGATAGTCTTGTCAACAAAGTGCTTACAGGAAGGCCTTGACTGAACTAGTTTAAAGTCATCAATAAAAGAATAACTTCATTAATTAATTAGTATCTACTATAGAATATACCTAAGTATTGATGTCAGATTGACAGAGCTCTACTTCCTTAAATCCTCATTTTCTTTCCTTTTTTCCAAACATGGACTCTTCCACTCCTCTAATTATCCAGGATTTCTCAAAGACAATTAATAAATGTCAGTTTATTCCAAGTAAAATCTATCCTCTCTCTACTGCCTTTATCAGCCCCAAGGTTCAATCCTGCCATTTCATTCATCTTTTTCCAGTTGTCTGCTTCAGCACCTGGCTTTCCCTGAGCCAAGCTTCAGAATGAATTAGTTTTGTCTGGTTGTTGTTTTTTTTTTGCCACCTGGCAGTATTGTGTTGTTTTCATTAAATAGCCAATATAGTGAGTCATTTCTCTTGTTCATCCTTCATCAACACACTTCTTTCCAAATGTTAAGTGTCCTGATATTATCTCTATAATTCTGAGCTATCTGTCTATACATTTTTGGGAGATCTGTTCCCTTTTCCAATTTCCATTGAGTTCCTTATTTTTTTCTTAGTGCTCATTTAAACATGTTCTTTCTCTCTCTCTCTCTGATTCCCACTGAGCTATGCTGTTTGTTTGATCTTGCTTTGCAGCGCATGTTTAATTTTCCTGTAATCCTCCAAAGAGCTTTTGTGCCAACTTTCTGATTTCTCACCCAAGCTTCTATGCTCAGTTGGCAAATTGTCTATAGTACTAATAATAACGATCTTGACAAAACACAGAAATTCCACTGAGCACCTTGGACCTGATGGGAGATCTTGCATAAGAAAGGAAGTGGGTTTACCTCCAAGGTTTTGCCTTGCATAAAATAAATGGATTTTGTTCTTCTGAATAGAGAATTAAGGATTGCTTGTATAGTTCCATCTCTTGTCAAGGGAGAGGTTTGCTGTGTAGTTAATCAAATGAACCTGGCAAACTTTTTCATGCTTTGCATTTTGATCAGTAGGTGTAATGTGGCTCATGATGTTCACTTGTCATTTTGGAGGCTGAATCACATTCATCAAGAGAATAACTTGTTAAAGTGTGTTGTTGTTCTCTTTCCCAGCTGTACATTTCTTTTGTTTAGGCCTCCTCATTGAAAAATGCCCCTTAAAGTGCAGCACAACATTAGTGGTATTTGTGTGCAGAAAATGATTAAAAGTATTTGCTTTAGAAAATGATTAAAAGGATTATCGCATGTATGAATCAAAGTTCTATTGTTTTTCTCCCATTATGTTTGGCTTTTAAACTACAAGTCTTCATAAAAGCATACCTTAAGGAATAATAGATGTGCCAACTTTCAAGTTTTCTGCTGTAAAAATGTTTTTGGTTACTTTACTTGTACAGTTTTTGGACTATGATATCATAAAAATATACCAGTGAAAAAGTTCCAGTTCAGAGAGAAAAAGATGCAATTATCACAGACTATGTTACATAATTGATATAATTATGTTACATAATTGGTGTAATAATTACAATGGCAATCTCATGGGTGTTCCTCTAATTTGTTGGTGTATTTGTCCATCAAAATGAAAGTAGACAGTAAGGCAGAGGTTGATGAGGTCTACGATTCTGAGTATTTAGTTCTTAATGTGTTTTGTTAAATAGGATTTGCAGTATAGAGCTGCTGCCATGGATTCTTTTGCTAGTTCTGGGTCAATGGGTTGTAAAGAATGCTGTGACATTGAATGAAACCATAATTATTAAGTACTTGGACATGGGTCGGAGTAAATGGAGACAGCCTCTGAATAGTGACTTTCAGCTCTTTATTAGCATAGTGACTTTTCAAAAACAACAACAGTGAACCCTGCCTTATATAGGCAACCCTTGTAAGAATTGTCCAATAACGAGCTTTGAACGCTAGCTCTTTTAACCAATAAGAATCCTCTGTTAAGGGCCAATTGGATTCCTCAGAACTAACCAATCCGATCTGGCCGCCTAACAGCCAATCAGAAGTGCAGGGCCAGAACCCTGCACTTTACCTCAAGCTCATACTTTATTAACTATGGTACATACACAACAATAATGTCATCTTTCTCTGTTATTAGGTCTTTGATTTTTCTGGTCTATTCTATTAGATAGAATATTTGCATTCTTCCATGAGATGCCCAAACTTTTTAAATTAGTTCTTTAGCTGTTTTGTATATTGAGATCCCTGGTAACAATATAGTTAGATGAAGAGATATGTCAGACCTGTGTATTTTGGGGTATCCATAGAAGCATCCACAAAAGCAAAAAATCAGAAATATACCCATGGAATCACTATGCCCAGGACTCATAAAAGAGACTTGCAATGCAGCATCTCAAAACCATAATACCTGCTTGCATACAACCATACAAAATTATGATTCTGATATGTACATTTCACAATAAAAAAGAAACAACTAGAAAAGATACCTGCAAAAATCAACATCTTCAAAGGAATGAAAATTTACAAAGAAAGAAGAAAACAGCACACTCCCCTTCATGACTATTCTCATCAACAGAGGAAAATGAAGCAAATTAGAAATCTACACCTAACCATGTAAAATTGTAAGTCAATCACCTGTTTCATTTTGGTTTCCAAAGCTATGCAATCTAGCTACTTTTTTTCTTTCATTTTCAATGCAATTTTCAATCACAAGCAGCACATCTTGCTTGCATGTTCTCGCAATTTTAAATTGTACTTGATCATAAAACTCATAAAACTTCTCTTCTGCATCAGTAATTGGGACATAAATGTGAACATTCATTGTATTAAAGGTTTGTTGCAAACTCTAATCAAGTTCATTCATTTATTAATTGTATTGTAGTCAAGTGCTGTTCTGACTATGCCCTTTCTAACTATAAAAGGAACAATGTACCTTGTTAGGGATATACCCTAGCAGAAATCTGCACGGCAGGCAGGCAGGCAGGCAGGCAAATATGTGAGATAAACGTTTTTGTAGCTTACACTCAGTAAAAACAGATACACTGTGCTAGTTAAATAGTTTATTCCAGTAAGAGTTTTAGCATAGTCAAACAGTCCATATATCATTCACTAGTTCAGTCCATCCGGGGATTATTCATTTGCAAAGTCCAGTATCGAAAAAGAGGTCAGTAAACTTACAAATATCAGTCCAGTAATATATCTCTTTGCAGTAGAGATATAAAGAAGTCAAACCTCCTTTCTTCCTTCGACATTCAAAAAACTCTTCAGCAACAGCAGGGAACACGCAGTTAACAAACCATCAATCCATCATAGTCAGCAAGCAATCCAGTAATACAGTAAGCCAACAGGTTCTCTTGCTCCCTCTTATGGCAGTTTTACAACCGCACCCAAAATTACATGCTTTGCAATTTAAAGTGACACACACTTAAATTCACTATCATAGTTTATATATATTATTTTACCCAAACTACGTTAGGTAACCTTGTTATTCCTAACATACCTTCTTTGTTTTTTCATGTTCTGAGTGATCTGGGTTTTCTGCCTCAGCAGGAAGTTGGACTAGGAGACCTCCAAGGCCCCTCCTGTTTTTCTATTCAATGCCTAGGATGACCCTTGTAGGAATATATATCCTTGTTATATACTCTTACTTTTCCACAGGAAAAATGCAAATATGTATCACTGTAACTATTGCAATGCATTCATACATTCATTCATTTATGACTTAAAGCAGGGGTTGCCAACCTTTTGGACCCCAGGGACCACCAAACTCATAATTTTAAATCCCAGGGATCACTAACTGATTCTGTGGGTGTGGCCTAATTTGTGGATGTGGCTTGGTGGTCATGTGACTGGCTGGGCATTTCTTGTATCTAAATATTATAAATATTTATATAAATATTGACTTTTTTATATAAAAAAGAGCAACTTTTACCCAAAATCAGGCAAAGCAGGCAGGCAGATTGAGTTGCTCACAGAATCATTCAGTGATGTCAATATCTGCCATCTGCTAGCTCGGTCTGTCACAAAATTTGCTTGTCGTGAGTCTGCACTGAATAATAGAACCTTCAGTCCTAAGGGAGTTTCGGATGTGCTTAAAAGCAGAGCCAAAGATCTAAAGACTCGCTAAAAAGCAAGAAATCCAACCATTTCCTGCTTCCTAGCTAATCTAAATCTCCCAGCACAGCAGAACAGTTGATGGTCAGAAGAAGAAAAAAAGGAAAAATCGCAATTTAGCAGGCAAGTTTGCCGGGTAAGGATTGAGTAGGTGGGAAGGGTTCCTATGGGCCTTGTGGGCGGTGCAGCCTTGTGTTTCTGCACAGCCTGGATTAATTGCTTTGGGGGGGGTGCTCTGGGGGTGAGATTTCTCTGTGGCCCACCAAAATGTTCTCACCACCCATTGGTTGGCGACCGTTGACTTAAACAATAAACAAATGTAAAAATGCTACTGGCATCTGGAGGATGGCTAGAATTTGCATACTGAATTACCCATAATAATCTTTGATTGGGCTTCTCAGCACTTTGCTACCTTTTTAATGCAATTAAAGACTTGCATGGCAACACATCTTTCCCATTTCAGCTCTTCTTTTTCTTTTCTTTTAAACTCTAGAAAAAGTGCAAAGAAGAGCAACCAGGATAATTCGGGGACTGGAGACTAAAACATATGAAGAAAAGTTACATGAACTGGGCCTGGCTTGTATAGTGAAGAGAAGGATCAGGGGAGACATGATAGCAGTCTTCCAATATTTGAGGGGCTGCCACAGAGAGGAAGGGGTCAAGCTATTTTCTAAAGCATTTGGAGGCCAGACAAGGAATAATGGATGGAAATTGAACAAGGAGAGATTCAACCTGGAAATAAGGAGAAACTTTCTGGCAGTGAGAACAATCAACCAATGGAACAGCTTGCCCTTGGAGTTGTGGGAGTGCCATCACTTGAGACTTTTACAAATTGCAGAATAGGTTCCTGACTGTCCTATCACAGATGAGTTGAGAGCCAAGGAACTGCAGGTTGTTTTAAATGGAACTCTCCCAGAAAATAAATGCATTCTGCTACTTCCATTTTTGCTGTCACTCTCATACCAGCCTATCACAAAATAAATACCTTGAAGTTATATTAATTACCACTCACTGGGCTTGGAAATAAAATCAATTGGAAAATATCTAAGGAGACAAGGCACTTGTAAGACAATGTTGGGAGGCAACAAAAGTATTATTATGTGCAACATGAAACATTGTCACTTTCTGCTTGATCCTTTACCCTCTCTATTTTTTGCAAGATGCACTACAATCTCTCTTGTCATGTCTATGTAATCAGATTTCTTGCTATGAATATGACATGGAAATCAATTTAGGTTTAGAAAAAGCCAAAAAATACAATAAAGTAAAGAATTGTTGAACATTGGTAATTAATTGAACCAACAAATTTTATTATCTAAATCTGAATTCTTTCCGGATCTATGATGCATTTTACTAAACATCTATGGAACTGAATCCTCAATCCTTTCTCCACCCACTAATTTAAAGGACAAGGCCCAATGGTTTACATAAAGTCTATTTCTTTTTTCTTTTTTCTTTTTTTTTTTAAATAAACTTTATTGAAAATTAATATATATATATACAATACATAATACAACACATTTCATTAAAAATGAAACCAATGAGAAAGACAAAACCAATAAACATGAAACATATATATTTCTAATTATTTAGATGGTGTGTTCTTGTCATTAAATTTTTTCTAATATTCATTTCCTATTTCTGGTAATCTAGCCCCTTTATGTTTTCCTTTCCTTATCTATTTATTCACTGGTTTGTATCCTTAATCCAATTGTAATAGTTTTCCCAAACTGTACAATATTTTGAGTCTGCCTCACCTCTTAGGTAAATATGTCCATTTCTGGATTATCAGATTGTTTGTTGATATCTGATCACCCTTCCAGCATTGTGCAAAAGTTATTCTTGCTATGGTGATTATATGTAGAATTAGGTATTTCATTTCTTTTATGTAATCACCTTTTATCATTCCCAATAGAAAAATTTTGACCTGGAGATCTAATTGAATATTTGTAATTTCTTTTATCCCAATTCTTTTTTTTTTCCAGTATTTTTTACTTTTGGGGCAAAGCCACAAAGTGTGGAAGAAGGTACCCCTCTTTTGCTTATATTTCCAACAATGTGGACTTAGGTTTGGTACATGAGACAACCTTGAGGGTGCCAGATACCACTGATAGTTCATTTTATATTGGTTTTCTTTATCGACCGCCGATTTTGTTACTTTATAATTTTGCTTCCAGATTCTTTCCCAGTCTTCCAGATTGATGCTATGTCCTACATTCCTTGCCCATACAATCATTGGGCCCTTAATTATTTCTTCTGCCAGTTCAAATTCTAGTAGGTAATTATACATTTTGGAGATTATTTTTCATTTGTTCTCTCTAATATTTTGTCTGATTTGGCTTTACCTCTATTCCAAATTCTTCTACATCCTTTTTGTACTGTGGAAAGGGAACTTCACGAAGGCAGTAGTGTCACAAAAACAGGAAAAGCCCAAGGGGAACATCAGGTCAGCCAGAAAACAAACTTACATAGCAAAAGGAATCAAATTAAAAAGGAATTAAAGAATCCCTATAGACAAGAGCCTAAGTAATTAAGAAAACTAGACAAAAAAAAGATAATTTAGAAAACCCTTACAAACACAGGACATACCAAATAAGCAAAACAAACAGACAAAAGACACAAAATATAAATTACAAAAGGGGCAGACAGGAGATTGCCACAGAATAAATATGAAAAACTATCTTAAAGCTTAAAGAGATTACAGAAAACCTGTTATGAACTAAGCAAACTCGTTAGCCTGTGATTCTAATAGTTTTACTTTTACAGCAGGCTCGTAAACCTGCACTTCTGATTGGCTCGCTAGTAGTGGATCGTGATTGGTCATTGTCGGCTGATCTGATTGGCTGTTAAAGGGTCGCCACTGATTGGACGCTTTCCAGCACGGCAAACTCAAATCATTGGTTGTTGTGACAGCAGCCAGCTCTATAAAAGGAGCTGCTGCTGCCCTAGCCTTTTGCTCTGTTCTGAAATCACTAATAAAGAGTTGGAGTCACTATTCGATGCCTCATCTCCGTTCTTGTGCCTACTCTCCCAGACATAACAAAACCAATAATACAATCTGGCCACCCTGTGGAGTTTGCCCTCCGATGGAAATAAAGACAAACTCAAACAGAATTTGAAACATTAGGTACAAATACAAACCACTCACACAAAATCAACTTACAAAGGGAGAAAAGGGTATAAAAAACCAGGGGCTTACCATAAGAAGTTAGCTAGCCCAGGAACGCAAACTTCTCACTGTTCTCCATCTTCCTGAAAAATAAAGAGATCCAGCTTTCAAGCAGTTGTCCGTATCCCTGCGCTGGAGCTCTCCCAGTGGGAAAATCAAATCCTTGAAAGAAAGGCATTTTGATACCTTTCAACACTACGAAGCCCATCCGGAAAAACAAATAGCCCTTGTATTCTTGGATGCACAGAAGGCCTTTGACAACCTAAATTGGCAATTCCAAATCCAACAAATTTACAATATGAATTTAGGCACTAAATTTGAAAACATTGTGACTACAATTTACGATTCACAAAAGGCGAATATTATAATTAATGGAGAGTACACGCTCTCAATAAAAATGGAGAAAGGAGTTAGGCAGGGATGTCCACTATCTCCCCTGCTCTTCATATTATCTTTGGAAACATTGCTTACATGAATTAGACAGAACCCAGGAATAAAAGGACAAAAAATTAAGAAAGAAGAATATAAACTCCAGTCATTTGCGGATGATATGGTTTTTTTTCATAGAGGAAACAATTGAAACAGGTCAAGAACTATTGAAAGAGTTAGATCCATTTGGGAAATTTGCAGGACTTAAAATCAATAGGGAAAAAATGAAATTAATAACTAAAAATTAAAAATTAAAACAGAAATTAAAATTGGAAAAGATAATGTTATTACAAATAGTAAAAAAAGTTAAATACTTAGGAATTTGGTTGACAGCTGAATGCAAAACCCTAATGGAAAATAATTATAATAAACTATTACAGCAAGTCAAAAAAGATTTTGAGATATGGGTCAAATTGCAAATCTCCTTACTGGGGAGGATTGCCACTATAAAAATGAACATTCTGCCCAAATTTATTTACTTATTTCAAACAATACCAATAAAAATACATAAAAATTACTTTGTGGAACTTAACAAGATAACCACCAAATTTATTTGGCAAGGGAAAAAAACCGAGGATAAACCTAAAAAGCAATGCAAGAAATGTAGAGCAGGGGAGGTATGGCACTCTCAAATTGGGAAATATACTGTAGTGCAGCCTCCCTACTTTGGCTGAAAGAGTGGGTAAACCTGTTGAATAAAAGAATCTTACTTCTAGAAGGCCACGACTTACATAGGGGGTGGCATGCATTTTTATGGGACACTATAAATCATGTATGTTCCATGTATGCTTTCTGTTTGCCACTTTTCATAGCAACCGGATTTTCAGAAGTGGACAGAACTGGTAGAATCCCACCCATGAGTGTTCCAATATGTCAAGGGTTTCCACAAAGAAGAGGGAATCACCTATTCTCCAAAGGACCTGAAGTCAGGACAAAAAGCAATGGATGGAAATTAAATCAAGGAGAGAAGTGACCAAAAAGTAAAAAAGCAACTTAGAACTGAAAGTGGAATTCCATTAGCCATGTGGAGACTGAATTGGAATGACAAAGCAGTGGACAAGTAATTATGGGTGGATGGATTGGTGCTAAAGGTGTTTCAATCTTTCAAAAACAAAACAAAACCCTGAAGTGGTTCTTTTACATTTTACTATGCAATAAAGAATTGGAATCAATTATAAGAGAAAGTATAATACATTCTGAATGCATTAAAACAACAGCATATTTTAATTAAGCAACAGATATTAACAGATATTTTAATTAAGCAAACTATCAGGCAAAATAAAAAAAGGTTTCATAGCTGGTCCTCAAATCCTAAATTTACTTTCTATAAGTACAGGGTTCTAGTCATGCAAGCTTTTTATTCTCTATGGACATAGGGAGGACTATATATGTGGACAATCTCTTTTACATGTGCAGGGAGGTGTCTATGTTATGTTATGGTCAGAAAAGCCAAGAAAGTGCAACAATAGTATGATCAAAGCTCTTCCTGCGGTGGCTAGAAAAAAGACATAAGAATTAGAAAAGATGATTGCACAGGAGAATTCTCAAGAGAGTGATACATAGATAGATAGACAGAAGAAATTGATAAAAATGGACAATAATAGTAATTATAAATAAAGCAATATTTATTAAAGTTATGTACGAATACGTGGTAGAAATGTAAGACAACACAAAATGCTGATGCAAACAGTGTGGAAAATGTAATTAAGATTTGTACTGGTGGAAAATAATTAAAAAATTACTTGCAAAAAAATAAAATCAAAAAGTTTTTATTAAAACTTTATTATTAAAGGCAAAGTTTCAGTCACACAGTTGCTGTACTATCTTGAGACCCTCACACAAATATATACTCTTAAAATGTTTTTCTCATATACAACTCATAGAGGAAGTGTTCCTGACTAGCAGGCTCGTAAACCTGCAAACCTGATTGGTCCGCTAACAACGGGTCGTGATTGGTCGCTCCGGGCTAATCCGATTGGCTGGTTAACGTGCTGCTGCGATTGGACAACCCAAGCGCGGCAAGCTTAAATCGTTGTCATTGGACGTTTAGCCACAGCCAGTTCTATAAAAGGAGCTGCTGCGGCCAGGCTTTTTCGCTCTGATCAAAAGTCACTAATAAAGAGTTGAAGTTACTATCCGAGGTCTCGTCTCCGTTATTGCGCCCATCCTTCCAGACGCAACACTGGCGACGAGGATGGGATGCGGAGATGATAGAGCTGACTGAGCACTCACAGAATATTGACAGAGCATGTGGCTAACGGCGCACAGACATTGGCAGAATGGCCAGCAGCGCTATACCACCCACCCCGTTTGACCCAGCTAGCGAAGACTGGGACTTGTATATGGACAGGTTTCAAATGTTCCTGGAGTCGAACAATCTAAAAGATGCCACGTCTAGCAAAAAACGTGCGGTTTTCCTAATGCATTGTGGACCCACCATTTTCAGAATGGCAAAGGCACTTGCCAAACCGGCTGAAGTCAAAACAATGGACTGGGATACCCTTGCTCCCATCTTTCATGCCCATTATGCTCCGGCAGTTCCAACCCTCATTCGAAGACATGAATTTTACCAGAGGGATCAATGTGAAGGTGAGAATATCAGGGACTTCGTAGCTGACCTAAGGAACTTGGGTGGATTGTGTGGCTTCACAAATCTAGAGGAAGCCATGAGAGATCAGATTGTCCTTGGTCTAAGAGACCCAACTGTCCAAAGCAAGATTATGGCAAAAGGAGACATCACCCTCGCAGATGCCATAGCAGATGCCACTGCAGCTGAAGCCACCCACAAATCAGCAGCAGGAATGTGCCGAGCGAATGGGGCCAGCTGCCAACCCACCAGTGATACGGCAATATCATCAGAAAAATACACATCGACCACCCACCACGAAGACATCAATTCCTCATCGGATAGTGAGGAGGAAGAAGTCAACAGACTCAGGTCAGAGTGCGAGCAACGAGACCAGTGGGGTTGTAAATCCAATTTCCAATGCACCGGATGCGGGGGAAACCACTCACGATCCGAATGCAGGTTCCTGGACGCCATCTGTCGTTCCTGTGAGAAAGGGGGGCACATTGCTAAAGTGTGCCAGAACAAAAGAGGATCCAGTCCCAAGAGGAAAGAAAATAATTTCCGACAATCAGCAGGCACCCCGCCCACAAATCGGGACCGCCCAAACAACCAGTAGAGCCAGTACAACAGAAACCGGATGTTTACTAGCATAACCAGATGGGAAGAGGCACACCAGACCATCACCATCGGCCACGCTTCATCATTAGATGCCAAGAAAATCCGGGTAAAGGTCACCATTGAAAATCGTCCATGCATCATGGAAGTGGACTCCGGGTCTTCCCTATCCATGGTCTCCTGGAAAACCCTTAGGCAACTGATTCCCAACATCTGCCGCCAGGATCTCAGCACCCAGAGACTTATATTAAAAGACTACCAGGGTAACCGAATCCCGGTTGCTGGTTCCAGTCACATCCAGGTCTCCTTCAAGGACCACACCACAATACTACCTCTCACCATTGTTGACAGAGACCGGCCTAGCTTATTGGGTCTACAGTGGTTTATGCCATTAGGAATGGAAATGGCAGGCATCAACCAGACTGTAGATGAAGACTGGGAGGCGGCCCTCGTTCATGACTTTCAAGAAGTCTTCACTGAAAAATTAGGCAAGTACAAAGGATTCCCCATCTCGTTTAATCTCTGCCCTGATATCGCACCCATTCGCCTAAAGCCATGCCGAGTTCCCTTTGCTCTCAAACCAAAAATTGATGAGCAATTGGACAAACTAATTGCACAAGGCATGTTCGAACCCATCGATCATGCCCAATGGGAGACCCCAATTGTAACTCCCCTAAAACCTGACGGATCTTTGAGAATCTGTGGGCATTACAAGGCTACCCTCAACCACGCGTTACAACAGAGCGCCTATCCGGTACCTGTGGTCCAACATCTCCTTCACTCACTCAGGGGCGGAAAAGTATTCGCAAAGCTTGACCTGGCTCAAGCTTATCAACAGTTGCCAGTAGACGCAGAAACCGCAGAAACCCAAACCATAGTTACGCACAGAGGTGCGTTCAAATGTAACAGACTTAGTTTGGAGTAAGCGTAACACCAGGCATCTTTCAAAGTTTGATGGAAAGGTTGTTACAGGGCATCAAAGGGGTCATGCCCTACTTCGATGATGTATTGATAGCCACCCCTACAAGAAGTCAGTTAGAAAAACGTCTGAGAACTGTTCTACAAAAGTTCAAAAACGCCAGCCTCAAAGTTAAGAAGGAAAAGTGCCAGTTATGCACTGAGAGGGTTGAATTTCTTGGTTACCTTCTTGACAAACAAGGGATTCACCCTACTGAAAAGAAATTGGCTGCCATTAAAAATGCCCCAAGACCAAAGAACAAAACAGACCTCCAAGCCTTCCTGGGACTTATTAACTTTTATAACATCTTCCTACCCCAGAAGGCGACTGTTGCTGAACCCCTGCATAGGCTCCTCAACAAGAAGGTTTCCTGAGTTTGGGGACGATGGGAGGAGCAGGCTTTCCAATGAGTAAAAGACCTTTTAACTTTGGATGCAGTACACATTCAATATAATGAGACATTTCCATTAACTGTGACTTGTGATGCCTCTTTTGGGGTAGGAGCCATCCTGAGCCACATCCTACCAAACAGTACAGAGGCGCCTATTGCATTCTTTTCAAGAACTTTGTCTAAAACAGAGAGAAACTATCGTCACTTAGATAAAGAAGCCCTCGCTATTGTATCTGCCATCAAAAGGTTCCACGAGTGCGTGTATAGAAGATCCTTTTCCATCATCACAGATCATAAGCCATTACTTGGCATCTTGGCAGGTGACAAACCAACTCCGCACATCCTATCTCCAAGGATGACATGATGGTCGGAGTTCTTAGCTGCCTATGACTACCAGTTGAGACACCAACCAGGGAAAACCATCCCCCATGCAGATTCTTTGAGCCATTCTCCACTGCCAGAACTTCTAGATGACCCAGCTCCCACACTATCAATACTACAAATTGAGACACTTCCCTCACCTCCACTAACAGCACAAGACATCGCATTGGAAACAAAAAAAGACTCATGTTTGGCACGGGTTCTTAGCTGGGTGGAGAGGGGATGGCCAGAAATCGAACCCAATGACACCTTTAAACCCTTCAAGAACAGACAAACAGAACTTTTCTCCCAAAAGGGGTGCATGTTGTGGGGAGACCGAATGGTCATACCAGCTAAACTACAAAAAAAAGTTCTAAATTTACTACACAATGGACACCCAGGCATCGTACGAATGAAAGTGCTGGCAAGGAGTTACGCCTGTGGCCAGGTATGGACAAACAAATTGAAGCCTGGGTTGCCACCTGTAGCAAATGCCAAGAAACATGCTCGGCCCCATCGAAAGCATCACCAGCTGAATGGGAAATGCCCAGGGGTCCATGGTCCCGCATCCACATCGATTTTGTGGGACCTACAAAAGGACATACCTTCCTGATAACAGTAGACGCCTACTCTAACTGGCTAGAGGTTAACAAAATGAAGACTACCACTACAGATGCAGTCATCAAGAAATTGAACAGACTTTTTGCAATGCACGGGCTACCAGATGTCTTGGTTTCCGATAATGGCCCTCAATTTACCGCCTTGGCTTTTGAACAATACCTAGCAGACCATGGAATATGCCACGCCTTGACATCACCTACTCACTCGGCGGCCAATGGCAGGGCTGAACGAATGGTTCAGTTCACCAAAAAAATGTTTAAAAAAATGGAACAAGGAAACATCCACGACAAAGTCACCAGGATGCTCCTTCTCCAGCACATTACACCAAACAGTACCAAACAAAAGCCCAGCTGAACTCCTGATGGGCAGAAAAGTCAGATCGCATCTAGACCACCTACACTCAGCATACACCCTGGAAAAGCCCCTGGGTTCCAGCAGTAAACACTGCTCGTTTAAGGTAGGAGACCCTGTATTTGCAAAGAACTTTGCAGGTGACCCATTGTGGATCCCTGCCAAAATAATGCAAATTACAGGCCCCCGCTCGTATCGATTAGAAACCACAGATGGGAGACTATGGAAATGCCACATTGACCAGCTGCGCTCAAGGCTGACCACAACTCCCATCACTAACCCCGTTCTCGAAGCCAGAGGGGGAAGGGAAACCGGGGGTTCTGAAATGGAACCTAACCCCACAACCAGCACAGCAAAGCCCACTATATTCACCAACTGAGGAAGAACCTTGGCAGATGGTCGTCTCTCCTGGTAACAGCAGCCGAACGGGGTCAGCGAATCATGAGAACCCAGACGGTAACAACGAAGGAGGCGTTGCAGGTACCCCCGGATCACCTGTAAGGAGACCCAGCATTGAAGCCGGTTCACCACTCCAGATAATCCCAGTGAGTAGTCCGTCAGAACCAGAAACCAAGCAAAGACCTTTTGAACAACGCAAATCAGGTAGACAGGTGTGAACACCCGCCTACCTGTGAGAGTACATCACCCCACCCCTTAGACGGAACCTAGAGGGGAGGGGTGTTCCGGACTAGCAGGCTCGTAAACCTGCAATCCTGATTGGTCCGCTAACAGCGGGTCGTGATTGGTCGCTCCGGGCTAATCCAATTGGCTGGTTAATGGGCTGCCGCGATTGGACAACCCAAGTGTGGCAAGCTTAAATCATTGTCATTGGACGTTTAGCCACAGCCAGCTCTATAAAGGGAGATGCTGCAGCCAGGCTTTTTTGCTCTAATCAGAAGTCACTAATAAAGAGTTGAAGTTGCTATCCGAGGTCTCGTCTCCGTTATTGCGCCCATCGTTCCAGACACAACAGGAAGCACAAACATTTAGTCTTTGACTACCTGCACTCTTTATCTTTCCCTCATTCTCCTTCCCCACCCCTCACATATGTGACAATCCAGCAATACACATACACCCACCACACATACATGAATAGAAAGACCGAAATGCAAGCTTTCTTGTACATATGGATGCACATCCTGGATCACATTCTCCAGCTAAGCTGGGGCTGGATTCTTCATTGGTCCTCTTTTGTACAGTAATGGCTGCTAGATCAGCAGATATGCAGATGAAGAGGGTCAGGGAATCAGCATTGACAAAAAACCAAGTTAGATGACCTTTACATTAAAAACATCTGAGTAGGCAGAGATTTTGCAAACATGATCAAATTATCTTGGTGGACAGGTTATTTCTTTACTGCTATTTGCCATTTCCTTATTAGGCAACTCACTGTGTGACTAGCAATTAGACAGATCAGCTATCGCTGTCCTCTTTAATCTGAAAGGAAAACAGGATTGAAGAGGAGGAGGATAAAAATCACCCTGAGTACAAATTATTGAAGTTCTTATAGTGGCCAACTAGGTAGAAGGAGACCCAACTCTGACTAATAGAAAGATTGCTATTAGATGACAATTGAAGAAGAGTCTCTTAGCAAAGGTAATGAAATTATCTTAATTCAGGGGTCTTCAAACTTGACAGCTTTAAAACTTGTGGACTTCAACTCCCAGAATCCCTCCTCCAGTCATGTTAGCTCAGGAATTCTGGGAGTTGAAGTACGCAAGTCTTAAAATTTGCCAAGTTTGAAGACTCTTGCCTTAATTCTTCAGTTTTCCTTGAGCTCTGCTGGGTGAACTTACCAAATTTGCAGACAATACTAAGCTGGCAGGAATAGCTAACACCCAAGAAGATAGGCTCAAGATCTAGATGGATCTTGACAGACTAGAACACTGGACCAAATCTAACAAAATGAAATTCAATGTAAAGAAAAGTAAAGTCCTATACTTAGGCAAGAAAAACCAAAAGTACACATATAGACTGGATGAAACCAGGCTCAATAGCAGTAACTATGAGAGGGATCTTGGAGTCCTAAAGGACAACCAGCTAAATATGAGCCAGCAGTGTGCAGCAGCAGCCAAAAAAGCTCATGCAATCCTAAATTGTTTTAACCCATCTGTTATTTCAAGGGTGCTGTTTTTTTGTTTACTTGTTTGTATGTTCTTCTGATCATGTATTTTTAACATTGTTAGCAGTCCAGAACCATTAAATTGAGATGGAAAGTCATATAAATTGAATGAAATACATTGCAATTCCCAAATTTTGCTTGCTTCCCCTTTTCAGTATTAAGAAACTGATAAGTAGATTTAAAAAAAAACTATCCACAAGTGCAGAGGTGGACCAATTTTTTATTTATTTATTCTCTGGAGTATAGCTCTAAAATCATTGTTTTATTATAGGTAGGAATTTTTTTCCCTAAACTTAACAGCAAATACCTTTCTTTTTCTTATAATGGAAAATTTTTACTTATTAAATGGGAAAGGGGTTCTTATTTTTCTCACATTTCTTATATTTCTCACATTTCTTATGGCCTTCTTATTTTTCTCACATTTAATAATAGCTTGGTTTAGTTATTGTTTGTGAACAAACTACTAAGCCAATAATTCCAGGCTCATATCAAATAAGAAGTATATATTTATAATTTGTTGGTGAGCCAGAAATCAATTTTCAGGACAATTCTATTTACCTTATAAGAGAATGTAAATGGACATATGAGGAAAAGCCAGTCTTGGGAATACATCTTGACTTTAAATTAAAGTAGACAGTTACATTTATTTACCACCATTTAAACGATAGATATTTTTATTATCTAAGAAATTGATTCACAAATATGTTTTTGTACCTTTTACAGATAAAATATTTACTCACTAATAAGTCTTTAGGATTTCATGTCTCTGAATTAGAAGCCAAGAAAATTTCTAAAGAAAACTCTGTGTGGTGAACTTCAAGAGTGAACGTAGTGTACATTCAGATTAGAATCTCAAAGTTTAGAAAGGATAAAAATCCTTTTATGTCCATGGTCAGCAACAAACAAGGATAACACTAAGAACCTCCTAGCTCTTCAAGATTCTTTTTTTTTTTGGAACAAATTTTATTAATTTTTAAAGACATACAAAATATTAATACACAGAAACACAAAACATAAAGTTGCTTAGTCCCGGGTTAAAACTCTTCATACAGACACAAATTCAAATTCATATTCATTTTGTATACCATTCCATATCTTATTAGCATTTTCAATTTTCTATATAGCTTCTCCTCTCTTTTAAATTTTCTTAATTTTATTTTATTTATCTCATCTCAATTTGAATCATAATATTTATTATTCTTTGTCTGTTCTATTTCCAGCTATCCATTTATCTTTCTTCTTTGAAGAAAACTTCCCCTGTACACTAATTGGAGTATGACGCCTTTATCTCTTTCCCCTACATTTATAATGCTTAATATAGAATACATAGCTTACATTGGGATTCTGTCTGGTACATTCTAAGATTATACAATATTATCAATACCAATACAAATCTATTCATTAATATTAATATTCATTTATATCTTAAACACTTAACACATTTCAGTTAAATCACATACTTTTATGGAAACACCTACTTTCCATAGTTATTCCCCCCCCCCCCCCCCACATCACATATTATAAATTGTTATTTCATTAAAATGTTCTCCCTTCTCCTACTTCAAATCTCTCATTTCACAAAAAAATTCACTAGGAAAATATAATCTAATCATTAATATTAATAGTCATTTATATCTTAAGCATTTTACCCATTTCAATTAAATATCATGTCTTTATGGGAACACATGCTTTCCAAAATTATCCCCCCCCCCCATCACATATCTTAAATCATTGTTTCATTAAAGTATTCCCCTTTTCTTAACAAAAATTTCACTAAATTATACTAAATATTTTATCACATTTTAAATTGCATATTATTTCCAATTTTCTAAGATTATTTCTAAATACAAATATAAAAATACAATCTTATGTACCTTTCCAGAATCCCTTTTTCAATAAAGTTTACCCATTATCTCTAAAAGACTGTTGCTCCCCACCATTAAGGCTTCTCGTCCCTTCCTTTCTCCCTTGCTTATTCTTCTCCTTGTCCTCTTTACCCCCTTGTCTCTCCACTTCCCTTTTATTCTGCTTTCCTCCTTTCTGTTGTTTCCTAACATAGTGTCCCCTTTTCACCTTATTCTTCTCTTTTTTGGTTGTTTTTCCAAGTCTTAAAGTCTTCTTTTCCTTTTTCTCTTTCTCCTTTCCTTCCCCGACCAAAGTCACTTGTTCATCAAAAATGGCTTCTTCTTTGTCCCAGTCATCCTGTTGCACATTAAGCTTTACATAAGTACAAACCGCCATTTCTAAAAATTGAAAGAGAGTGCCAAGAGCATCCTTTCCTTCTTGCTTTTCTTTTTCATATTTTTGGTATACAAGTTTCAATCCATCCACAAGTGATGGCATTATAGAGAGAAAAAGTTTTTCCAAACAACCACCCAAGTGCTTTTAATCAGAAATAATTCTCAGAAGTTCCAAAATCACCAAACAATCCAAACAAGTTGTTTCTTTTAAATACTTTCTCCTTCTTCACTTTCTCTTTCTGGGGTTAAAGTTTAGTCACAAAGTTCCATTTAAAATATATCTTTTAGAAGTCTTATTGATGTTTAATAACTCTTTAGAATTCTAGGTAATCTTCTCCTTATTTTCAAATTTTGCTCCAGTTTTTTTTCCTCTCCCTTCCCATTCATAGCCAAAAAGATTCTTTTTTAAAAAAAGAAAAATGTTCAGAAATCCTTATTCCTTCAGCATTCAATTACCTCCAATGCAGGTTTTCCAATTTCTCTTATGATTCCATCCGCTATCACGTTAGGAAGGAGAGTGAAAAGAAAAAAAAAACTTTCCCTTTTAGGGTTCCATTTGCTACTTGTAACTCTCTCTGGAAACAATGTATTTTTCGCAACTTTCAAAATTCCAGGCGGCTTTCTCTTGCTTTGTCCCGGTCCAAAAACCACTTTCACAGCTCTTCCAGCTTTCTTCCTCCTGCACAATCTTGTCCGGCTGCAGGTTTCTTCGTGGCGGCCATTACTGACCGCTGCTCCTTTGCCTTGGGAAAAGGGGGTTTTGCTGGCTGGGGAAGGGGTCTGCGATACCCCCAAACCCCTATCTGGATCCCCCCTACCTTCAGCTGCCTCTACTGGGCAGCTATATCCCCCAAATCCAAATGGATCGGGGGAACCTTGGCAGCGAAAGCAGCAGGGATCACGCAGTATCGCGAATCCCTGCCGCTGCCAAAGCCTTGCAAACCGGAAGTTGCTCTTCAAGATTCTTAAGGCCTTTATAGAGCACAAATGCACATTGGCACAGCTGTTCCTACACAGAGATTTAATTTAGGCTATGCTATCCTTACTCTTCTTCTTTGAAGTCCCAAGACATCAAGAAGAAAACACCATTCCAGAATGAGATGCTATATGATTTACCAGGTTAATGGGAAAAAGAAGGAACCTGACCCTCCTTGCTATACTCCAGAATTGTCCAACTGGGACTTTTCTCTGGATTCTAGGAAGTGATCCTTTGGGATGTGATATTCCCAGTGGTGGAATTCAATTTTTTTTATTACCGGTTCTGTGGTAATATTGAAGATGTTCCAGATATAATCCTGGTATCTTAGACTGAACTTTTCCCCATTGACTAACCTCCATTATAAACTTATCTCTTGCTACTTAATTTCAAAACATAGTTTCAGACTCAATTTCTAACATTTTAGTTAAAAGAATTAGATAGCAGCTGCTGGAAAAGACTGATTTTCAAAGAGCTGTTTTTGGTTAGAGCATAGAAATGGGACAGATGGATAATTTGATGGAACATGTGTATAATTCCATACGTTGCATGTTCTTAGATTTACAAGAACCAATTTATTCCTACACTTACAAGCCTACTTGAAAAAAATCAATATACAAATTGTCCTTAATATTTGTTCTGTCCTGTTTTTTTCTATCTGATGGAGTTTGGCTTCTTTATGTACACATAATTTATGCAGGCACTTATAAGATCTATGTTAAATTAGGATACAGGATAATCTAGTCAAGCATTTCTTTATTTTAGCTGCTATAGAAGCTCAGAACATTCTCTCAGTCTTATAATTATATAACATAAGCTAAGTGTGGCAATTAAGAATCCTATACTTTATGAATTTCTCTAATCCCCCAGTTTAATAATTTGGTTATAATGTGCTTTAAGAAGTATTTTTTAATCTTCCTGAATCTTCCATCATTTAATGTAACCACCTATTCTAATATCTTGATAAAAAAAATATGTCTTTTCATTATCATTTTCTACCAACAATGTAATTTTATATACTTCCCTTTCTCTAACTTTTTCTAGAACATGCAAACATTTATAATTTTTCCTTATAGGAAGTTTCTTATAGGCCTTTAATTGTTTTGATTGTCCTTTCAAGAATTTTCCCATTCTATTTTTTTCAGTGCATGGCCTGAAAGTATACGAAATATTCTCAATGGGGTTACAGCTTACATTTGAACACATAAACACACACCAATTTATTTATAGATATATAGCTTGCAGACTGTGACTCTGGGTGGCAAAAATAAGTTAAAAACAATATAGGATTTTTGTTTCTTAAAGTAAACATTATATTAGTCCCTGAAGATAAACTCAAGCAAAACAATGGGCAGAAACAAAAATTCTCAAGGGTTCATTAGGTTTCCCAAAATCAGGCCTGGGAGCACATTCATATCTTCAATGCTTTGGGAAAAACTTGACCAGTTGGCCGTTAATTCCTTTGCTCTTTTCACAGCAGCTACATTGACATTTTTTACTGATTATGTTCCCCACATGTATTATAATTGTTAACTATTGAATATAAATTTAAAATTTACATTTAATTTGCATCTATTTTAAAATTCTTTTTGGATTAGTTTTTTTTATTCTTCCTGGCTCATATTTTTGTAAAGTGAAATATCTCTCTTTGTCTGAAAAAGATTATGCACCCCCTAAGAATATGGAACTAGTCAACATATTGGGATCATCTTCTTCTTCTTCTTCTTCTTCTTCTTCTTCTTCTTCTTCTTCTTCTTCTTCTTCTTCTTCTTCTTCTTCTTCTTCTTCTTCTTCTTCTTCTTCTTCTTCTTCTTCTCTCCTCCTCCTCCTCCTCCTCCTCCTCCTCCTCCTCCTCCTCCTCCTCCTCCTCCTCCTCCTCCTCCTCCTCCTCTACTCTTCCTGCAGGACAAAGAATATTGACATGTATTAGAAAGCCTTTTCTCTGTGGATTTCAAATTTGACTAAAGTCTGAATAAAGAATCTCATTCATATTTTTTCTTTTTTTTTTCTTTTTGTAAAATTTGCAATCCATAAAGCTGTGTTTATGTAACTAAGGACTGACGGATCTGGGCTACAAATATTTGGAAGCCTACTAGATGGCAGCAAAGGAAGGTTTAACATCCTAACCCTTTGGTGTCACCTAGTGGCCATCCAGATAATGTTGGATTAGTAGAAAAAATACAGATGTCTTTCTTTGGAGGAAAGTTAAACTTTGATTAGAAAATTATGAGAAATGTACAGAAGGTCTGGAACATATTAAAACTTTAAAAGAAATGTTAAAGTAAACTTTTCAGTGAATTAAATAAAATTACCATGAAATTCATTTGGTCAGAAAAAAGAGCGAGATGTAGAGGTAGAGGTGGATTTGGACTTCCTGCCTGGGAACTATATTATAAAGCGGCAGCCTTAACATGGATTAAAGAGTGGGCCAATTTTGAGAAATAAAAGAATATTAACTCTAGAAGGGCATGTTTTGCAGATGAGGTGGCATGCCTTCCTGTGGAACCCTGAATACAGGACATACTCCTATTTTAATAGACACACAATTCAAAATTCATTAATGAAGATTTGGAAAGAGATTAAGCATAGACATTATATGAAAATTCCAGGCTGGGTATCTATCATGGAGGCACTGGAACACCACAGTGCACTAGAAATTGGAAGAAGGATCAAATACTATGATGTTTTAGACTCCCAAGGAATACTAAAGACAAATCAAGAACTCAGAGAGAAAGGGATGAAGATTTATTTATTTTATTTATTTATTTATTTTGTAAAGCAATTATAAGATAACAGGTGTTAAGTATAAACATAGTTATGGATACAAGAAATGGATATATATAAGAAAAATAAAAAAGAAACAATAGGACAGAGACGGTAGGCATATTGGTGCACTTATGTACGCCCCCTAAAGATAGAGTGGTGACCATATTTACAACTTAAAACAAGGTACTGTTGAAAGATGTCAAAATGCCTTTCTTTCAAGGATTCGATTTTCCTGTTGGGAGAGCTCCGGCGCAAGGATACGGACAACTGCTTGAAAGCTGGATCGTTTTATTTTTCAGGAAGGCTGGGGACAGCAAGAAGTCTGCGTTCCTGGGCTAGCTCGCTTCTTATGGTAAGTCCCTGGTTTTTTATACCCTTTTCTCCCTTTGTAAGTTCATTTTATGTGAATGTTTGTATTTGTGCTTAATGTTTCAAATCCTGTTTGAGTTTGTCTTTATTTCCATCAGAGGGCAAACTCCGTGGGGTGGCCAGATTGTATTATTGGTTTTCTGTAATCTCTTTAAGCTTTAAGATAATTTTTTCATATTTGTTCTATGGCAATCTCCCGTCTGTCCCTTTTCTCATTTATATTTTGTATCTTTTGTCTGTTTGTTTTGCTTATTTGGTGTGTCCTGTATTTGTAAGGGTTTTCTAAATTATCTTTTTGTTTCCTTTTCTTATTTGTCTAGTTTTCTTAATTACTTAGGCTCTTGTCTATAGGGATTCTTTAATTCCTTTTTAATTTGATTCATTTTCCTATGTAAGTTTGTTTTATGGCTGACCTGATTTTCCCCTTGGGCTTTTCCTGTTTTTGTGACACTACTGCCTTCGTGAAGTTCCCTTTCCACAATCCTTCATTTATTTTTTATTTTTTTATTTTTTTTAGAGGGCGGTCTCTGATTGAGTATCTGGGTATACTTGGTATTCGTGATCAATCTGGATCATCATCATGGCTGTCTCCCCTTCGATTTTCTCTTCTGAGAGGGGATACAGGCCTTTAGGCAACTAAGGCAGAGTGGTATGCATCGATAGAGGCAACACATGAGGGCTTCAAAAACACAAATAGTGATTGTGATTGTTGTAAGGATTTTGAGCCAATGGAAATCTGGTATCCATGAGAAGAGCCATGAAAAGTCTAGGAATGATTGCTCATGACCAATATTTTGAGCTAGCTCTTTCAGGTGGTGGATGTCCCTCTCTACAAGTCCTGAGGTTTCATCTAGGTTGAAGCAACACATCCCGTGGAATGTTTCACAGCCATAATTATGCTTCAAGAGGAGGAAGTCTATTGCTGCCCTATTCTCCAGGGTGGCTTCTCTGACCTCCTTCAGTTCTCTGTTAAGGGCATCCAGGGCATGGGAGGTCAAATTCAAGCCTTTTGCTCGGGTACATGCCAGGCTATTCAAATTTCTAGAATTTCTCACTGCCAATCTAGGTACCCCCACTAGGGGTATTGCCAATGAAACATATTTTGCTTTGGTGAGAAGGGAGACTTTGGAGTCACAGTCTGACTCTAGGGTTTGGAAAGCTCTCCTGTGCCATCTCTGTAAGGATGGCATAAGCATGATTAACCTTCCCAGGGTGCAAGGGCCGTTGGTGGCATTTGCGGGAAGGTATGAGTAGGCTTTTAAGCCACAAAGGGAAAAACTACCCTGGTAGGAGCTTCAGGTAACTATATGAGAATGATATGGTCTCTGTGTAGTTGCATTTTAGTTGTGTGTTGCTAAGGCTAGTGCATTCTGTGACCCTAGGTATGCTGCACCCAGTGACATTTAAGCATCTCTCAGAGGTGGTTACTGCAACAATGTGTAGGGTGTACATGGTGTGGTCTTTGGTTTTTTTATAGAGTGGCCCCAGCTAAAAATGCTTTCGTAGGAGTCAGAAAGGTTTCTAAATGTGGTGTAGTTAATGATGTTATGTTGTCTAGTTGCCACTCCCATGAGGCATGTGGTTAAGATGTCCTTGACTGATTTCCCTCCTCCTAAGCAAAAGTTAGTGGTGTTGACTATTTCCCTTGCTAAATATTCCCATAGGTTTCCTTTCTCTGGGATAAGCTTTGGTTCCAGGAATGCAGTGCTTGTGTTACAAGTGTTACAATTGTTACAGATAATAATACATAGGATATATTGCATTTCATGTTTCCCATTGCTAGATTTCTTTTCTTCCCTCTGCCCCCCCTTTTTTTGTTTTTTTGTACAATGTAAAAAAAAGGTAACAATAAAATATAAAACAAAGGTATAGGTCAAGTTTCAAAAATTACTGAAAGGTATGGCTCAAGTCTCTTCCTTGTTAAAAAAAAAATACGAAGAAAAAAGGGAAAAAGAAAAAAATGGAGAAGGTGAGAGAAAAAAATAAAAAAATAAAAAAGAGTTTTATAACTCAGCATCTGGGAGTCCAGTTTTGTGTAATTCAACATTTGCACTTGGTTCCTCACAGTTGTGTGGTTTAATGGTGTTGAAGAATGCTGCAAGTGTCTACTGATCTGTGTCCAGATTTTTCTTGAGTTTGATGGGTGGGATTGATTGTGGTGGAGTTTGGCTATGGTCTATGACTGCTGGCTTTGCATGTGTCCAAGAGTCTCGTTCTGCAACCTTTATGGCAGTGTGTGTAGTTAGTAAGACTTGGTAGGGTCCTTTCCACCTGGGTTGTAAAGGTGAGGTTCTGGTGAAGAACTTGATCCACACCCAATCTCCTGGCTCATATGAATGCAGGGCTTCTTCCAGGGGTAAGGTCTGTGTCAGCGCACTCTGGGTCCAGAGGGTCTGTAGTCTCTTTTGTAGGGCTGTAAGATAAGAAGAGAGAACCATATCCCCCTATCTAAGCAAAGGGAATAAGGATCTAGGCCTTATAGGGTATTGGGGGGGGGCGACCAAAAAGGATCTCAAAGGGGGAAATACCTATATCTTGTCTTGGTCTAGTTCTGATATAAAAGAGGGCAATTGGGAGCACTTGTGGCCAGAAGAGGTGTGTCTCTTAACAGAATTTGCCCAGTAGGGTCTTCACCTCTTTGTTTGCTCTCTCCACAGCTCCTGATGATGTCAGAGAATAGGGCACATGGAGGTTTTGGGTAATGTCCAGGGCCTGGAATATATGTGTGAGGACTTGTGCTATGAAGTGTTTTCCCCTATCCATGTCCAGAATGGTGGGGACCCTGAACCTAGGCACAATGTCTTTGAGGAGATGTCTGGCTGTTTCTAGGGCAGTAGTATGGTGGCATGGGAAGACCTCTACCCAGTGGGTTAGTTGGTCCTTGCAGACAAGAGCATATTGATACCCATTTGCCTTAGGTAGCTGTATATAATCCATTTGGATCTTTTCAAATGGTTTCCGTGCCCAGGGTCTCCCTCCTTCATGCATTGCTTTTCTGGAGGTGGTATTATTTGCTTGGCAGGTTTGGCATGTAGTGGCTATTCTTGTAGCCTCACTATAGGCTCCAGATGCATACCATACCCTCCTGATGGCATCTACCATAGCTTGTGTGCCACAATGTCCCTTTGTATGTAGTCTTTGGCAAATTAACCTAAGGAGACATCGTGGTGCTATGGGTCTGCCATCTGGGACTCTCCAAAATCCTTGCTCAAAAACTGCTGAAAAATTTTTTCCCCATTTTTCAGATTCCCCTTTATCTAGAAATTGTTTGTATGGTAGTTCTGGTTTAGTTGTTAAGGCTGGTGTCACGATGGTGTGAAGTAGAGGTTTGGTTGCCACCCATTTGGCTGTTGTATCTGCATATTGGTTTCCTTTTGTTATTGCAGAGTCATCTTCATGTGGAGATTACTTTGGTTTAGCCGGGCTGTAGCCCTCAGTTTTCAGACAAAAAAGGTCTGAAAAGGACTCCAGTTTCCCTACACATGGAGTACAGGCCCCTTTCTTTTAGGGAAACTCAGCCGTCAGTTTTAAGACCCCCCTAAAAAATGGGGATCTCAGAGGACTGCCTGCCCCCTAGCAGCTTTGGTACAGGCCCCTCCCTACACTCAGCCATCAGTTTTCAAATCTCCCTTAAAGGTGGGGTTCTGGAAGGACCTTTTCTGCTTTTTTTTTTTTTTTGACAAACTATTTCCAATTTTGTTTGCAAGCAGCCAGTACGGGCCCCCTCTAAATGCACAGGACCTTGCTTGCAGGATGCACCGGGATTATTTTTCCTCTGCTTTTTATTTATTTCCTAACACCAGTTCCTTTTGCAGTCCACTCAGTTTTTCTTACATCCTTCAGAAGGACTCACACTCTGTGATCACCCCTTGCATTCCCAAATCCAGCCGGTCATGGCTCGTGTTTGAGCTAGCAGCTGGCTGGGGTGCGGCTGGCAATCACAGAGGAGGTGAGGTCCCACTGTTTCAGCAGAGAAAACCCACAATCACACACCTGGTCCATTCATGCTTCCACTCCCCTCACTAGTAAGATTATAATTTTGAAGCGGTACTCACCTGTTTTCAAGCAGCTGTTGAGCGAAAAAGCTCAAGGACTTCCTTTACTACCCTATACCTTCTGGGCTGGGTCTGTGGATGTTCTCCCTGGACAAAGAAGGTCCATGCCAGCTGGGTTTGGATCCACAGGCCCAGTCCGGTGGCAGGATTGGCTGGGAAACCTTCATGGTCACCAATTGTTGAAAGGTGTCAAAATGCCTTTCTTTCGAGGATTCGATTTTCCCACTGGGAGAGCTCCAGCGCAAGGATATGGACAACTGCTTGAAAGCTGGATCTTTTTATTTTTCAGGAAGGCAGAGAACAGCGAGAAGTCTGTGTTCCTGGGCTAGCTAGCTTCTTATGGTAAGTCCCTGGTTTTTTATACCCTTTTCTCCCTTTGTAAGTTGATTTTGTGTGAGTGTTTGTATTTGTGCCTAATATTTCAAATCCTGTTTGAGTTTGTCTTTATTTCCATCAAAGGGCAAACTCCACAGGGTGCAGAAGGCAAACTCCGCGGGGTGGCCAGATTGTATTATTGGTTTTCTGCAATCTCTTTTAGCTTTAAGATAGTTTTTCATATTTGTTCTGTGGCAATCTCCTGTCTGTCCCTCTGGTAATTTATATTTTGTGTCTTTTGTCTGTTTGTTTTGCTTATTTGGTATGTCCTGTATTTGTAAGGGTTTTCTAAATTATCTTTTGTTTTCTTTTCCTATTTGTCTAGTTTTCTAAATTACTTAGGCTCTTGTCTATAGGGATTCTTTAATTCCTTTTTAATTTGATTCCTTTTCCTATGTAAGTTTGTTTTCTGGCTGACCTGATGTTCCCCTTGGGCTTTTCCTGTTTTTTGTGACACTACTGCTTTCGTGAAATTCCCTTTCCACAGTAGTATTCCAAAACATTTAACACTATTCTTAAATTATTCCTAATTTGTCTATTGGGAAGGAATCCGTTTTGATCTTTATGTATATATTCATTCAATATTTTTTAAAATCTATTTGCTATAATTGTGGTAAATATTTTATAATCAGTATTTAACAGGGAAATTGGTCTGTAATTTTGTAAAAGTGATAAGTCT
Organism: Hydrophis major; assembly: GCA_033807585.1. Classification (NCBI taxonomy): domain Eukaryota; kingdom Metazoa; phylum Chordata; class Lepidosauria; order Squamata; family Elapidae; genus Hydrophis; species Hydrophis major. The sequence continues at coordinate 89,670,886 of CM066329.1, forward strand.
GAGTTTTCTTTCGGGATCAACGATATCAGTGTCTCCTTCCATGAATCCGGCATTCTTGCTGCAAGTAGGACCTCATTATATACTTCCAGCATGAGATGTCCTATTTGTTCTCCTATTTTCTTATAAAGTTCCCCTGGTATCTCATCAGGTCCTGGAGTTTTATTGTTCTTTTGGTTTTCTATTGCTGTTTTTAACTTGGGCCACGTAATGTCTCTAGGAAAAAAAGTGCTTTTTCAACCATTCCACATCTATGCACAGAATCGTCCAGGCAGCTAGATGACAATATACATGCACACACAGCAAAATGTAAAATCAAAATGTAAAATGTAGTTACACCAGTCAGATCCCACCCCTGGGAACATTGCTATATCATCCCTAGTCCTTCTTTTCATTAAACTAGGCAAACCTAATTCCAGCAACTCTTCTTTATATGGTTTAGCCTCCAGTCCCATAATTATCTTTGTTGCTCTTCTCTGACTTTTTCTAGAGTCTCAACATCTTTTTTACATCATGGCAAACAAAACTGGATGCAGTATTCCAAATGTGGCCTTACCAACGCATTGTAAATTGTTATGAACACTTTACATACTCTTGATTTTATCCTTCTGTTAATGCAGCCTACGACTGCATCCATTTATGGAAATAAGACTCCTCAACATGCAGATTGTTTTGTCTGGAAATGGCTTGATTTGACAGTGATAATTGTCAGAATTCATTAATTTTTAGGTGGAATTCATTTTGTGCTACTACTGCATATTTGTGGCATCCATGGGGCACTCTGAGCTTGCTTTTTTGCTTGAAAATGTTTCATTTATGCCCACAAACTCAGAGAATGAAACTTCATTCTCCTCCTACACCCAAGCTACAGATATTTACCACTTTTGCAATATTTCATTACTCAGCTAGGTAACACTGATGATGCTACCTAGTCAGGTAATAAAATGTCTGAAAAAGTTCAGAGGACTCCACAGTTCAATCCTTAGTTATGTATATTCTCTTCTATTGGTATTTCATATTTCAGTTTAGTTGCCAGTTCAGAAAAATAGAGCTCTCTCTAAAAATTACATTCTATTTTGAAGACAAAACCATAAAGACTGAGTACCAAATTTGCTGATTAATTCCTCAGAATATTTGCATTGCAGATGTCAAGATTTTCAATATTCTTTTGTAAAAGTTGCTGCTTCTGTTGTAAAAAAAAACCCAGAACCTTATAGAAAAATGTCAAATATTGTTATGTCTTTACTTTCCAATTCAGAAACTCAATTAGTATTTTTTTTTAAAAAAATGTAATAAATTGGCAGTAGAATAAGCAGCCAAATTTCAGTGAAGAGATGTCAAATAGCCTTTAGCATCACACTAGTTAGCAAGCTGAAATTGCATTTCATGGATTGAATGCATTAGATAAAGTGTTAATCTGCTTTAATTTAATTGTTTGTTGGCAATTGATTTCCTAGTGCCAGCTATAAGCAACAAATCACAGATGCTTGTTCAAAAAACAAAACAAAAACACAATTATTCACAGTTCTTACATGAACATATAACTCTGCTTTATAATGAGTCTATGCCATACATTGATCCACTTTGTATTTTGTATATCATGGCAGGCAAGAGCTCTTGGAATATTAGGGACAAGAGATGATGATAAATAGATGATAAATAATGATTATAAATGAGTTGCCTGCCCATAGCAACCACCTGTCATAGAAATTGTTGGATTTTGTGGCTGTTGTTTTTCTTTGTGATCCACCAGACTAATAAACAAAAATCATCCATACATCTATAGCAATGGCAGTAGTATTTAGACTTAGCAATAGCAATAGCAACAGCAATAGCACTTAGATTTATATACAACTTCACAGTGCGTTACAACCTTCTCTAAGCAGTTTACAGAGTCAGCCTTTTGCCCTCAACAATCTGGGTCCTCATTTTACTGACCTCAGAAGGATGGAAGTCAGCCTTGAGCCAGTGAGAATCAAACTGCCAAACTACTGGCAGCCAGCGATCAGCAGATGCCTGCAGTACTTCATTCTAACCACTGTGTCACCGTGGCTCTATACCAGCCCCATAGCAGTTTACAACACTCGCTGGATGGTTTACAATGTAAGCATTATTTGCATATTGCCTCCAAAAATCTGGGTCCTCATTTTACCAACCTCAGAAGGATGGAAAGCTGAATCAACCTTGAGCCCCAACAGGATTGCCAGGCTGTGGCAGAGTTAGTCTGTAATACTACATTCTAACCTCTGCTATATACCTGTATGTGCACATCTACTTCTTTAGGAGGGGTATGAAGGCAGTTCGTTTTCATAAACTTGAAGAGATATTTGTTTTTTCACATTTGATGGTAATTCAGAGTTGGGCAGTCAGCCATAGGAAATAGTGAAAGCAAAGGGGAGAAGAGGAAATAGTTAGGTTTTGTGCACTATATTCTAGATTTGCAAAAATGTTCAATTTCTTTTTGCCTCATATAAAGTATAGCTATAGCTATAGCCCTTAGACTTATATACCACTTTATAGTGCTTTGCAGAGTCAACATATTACCCCCAAGTATATTAATATTTTAAAATATCTCTTTAATGTAAAAAGTTTAGTAAACGGGGCTAAAATGAAATGTTTTCATGAGTTATGGTTTTAACTGTTAGCATTTTTTCTTAAGTTTAACAGATGTTATTTTTCAGTTGTCCTCTGATTAACATAAAATAACAATTTTGATTCCATTGATTCAGTTTTGAAATCATTAGGTCTGAATAAATTATATTGTTTCTTAAATATTCTTGTAGACAATGCTGAACTATATCATGTGAAGCTAGTGGGAAATTTGAAGAGTTTTTCAAGAATTCTAAGAGCTGTGCTGGTCCTTTTTTCCTTGAATGTCCATTATAAATTTGCACAACCTCTCTATAAATAGCATTTGTGTTTGTCAAATTTCACAGCATTTTCAGTGCAGACTAGGTCAGTTTCTTTTTAACTTCCAGTCCAATCCCCTTTGAACATTGCTTTATCTTTTATCTCATGTGATAAAAACATTTAAATTATAGAAACAAAGCTAATAATCTCCATCATACTGACCAACTACCCATGTTTTTTTAATGAAGAAATACATTTGCAACTTAAATCCCTCAGTATATTAGAATTGTGGTTGAATTGTGGGTCCCATGGATATTTCTGAGTCCATTATTATTCCTAACTAATATCAAAGAAATTTTGGCCTATGTATAGAATATAAGAAAGAAAACTGTATATAGAAAGAACAGATTCCTTTCCTTTTCTGAAAGCCACTAATTTATTTATTTATCATTTTCCTTATTCCCATTCCTAAAAAACATTAATATTAACTGTGGATTTAAAAAGCAGGAAAAATGCATGCTGTGAATTCCTAAATCATTTCTGCAAGGCCTCTGGCTCAGTTTATACAGGTTATTTAATGAAATAGGTACACATTTTTAAAAGTATTTCCTATTGATGAAAATCCTATGGAATAAAAAACATTCTCTTTAAGCCCACTTATATATTTGGGAAATTTAGAAGCAGGGCACAGAATGCTACATCTTTTTCCATCTTGCCATGCACAACAGCAGCAAATTGGACGTTTGTATGTTTTGAACACTTTATGGTCCAAATAGGAACATTTTGCCAATTTGTTAATAAGAAGGTCTCCATTTGTGGGCCTTAATAAGAAAGAAAAAAAGCAGTCCAAAAGTTCATTCCCACTGAATGTCACTGTTCGTGACAACCTTTGTTGATATAAGGAGGGGGGGGGGAACCACTCCCTATGTACGATATTAGCATACTCCAAAACCCCCGCAACCAATTGGTCCGTACCAGCGAAGACCTGATTGGTTGAAGGGTCGGCCGTGATTGGAGTGATTGGCTGTGCCGATCGCGGGAGATTCAAAGTGCTGCCATTGGCTGCCGAGCCGCAAGCCAGCCCTATATGAAGGGCTGCCACGGCTCGCATTCTGAGACGATTATCAAGAACTAATAAAAGAGCTGAACTCACTTGAATGGTCTCGCGTCTCTGTCGGACCGATCCGCCTCAAACCTAACACTGGCGACAAGGATGAGATCGTGAGACAAGTGGACCATCCAGCACGTGGCGAGGTGGCATGCAACAACAAGCAGAATGGCCGGAATCAACTCACCACCCACTCCCTTCAACCCTGCTACTGAGGACTGGGAATCCTATACCGATAGGTTCCAAATGTTCCTCGAGAGTAGCAACCTCAAGGACTCCAACGGCCACAAGAAACGAGCCGTGTTCCTCATGCACTGTGGGCCCGCAGTATTCAAGATGGCCAAAGCCTTGGCCAAACCGGTGGACGTCAAGGCGATGGAGTGGGATGATCTCGAGCCCCTGCTGCGAAGCCACTACACCCCCGTCGTGCCCATCCTCATCCGGTGGCACGACTTCTACAGGCAGGATCAATGCAAGGGCGAGGGGCGACTTCATAGCAGCACTACGGGACCTGGGCGGTCTGTGCGAGTTCGCCGACCTGGACGAGGCCCTGTGAGACCGCGTCGTCCTGGGACTCCAAGACCCCGTCCTCCAGAGCCACATCATGGCAAAGGGAGACATCTCCCTCGCTGATGCCCTCACCGAAGCTGCTGCAGCGGAAGCGGCCAAGAAATCAGTGGCTCGAATGCAGCAATTGAGCATCATGCCACGAGCAGTGGCCAGAGAGGCAATGTCGACCCCTGAGAGGCAACCAGCGACAGACCACACAACCGCACATCACGGCGACATCGACTCCTTCTCAGAAACCGAAGACAAGGAGGAGGAGATCCACCACCTCCAATCAGCATGGGAGCAGCGGGAACCACGAGATCATAAGTTGAGGTTCCAGGGTGCCGGCTGCAGCGGTGATCACCCCCGAGCGGACTGTCGTTTTCTCGATGCCATTTGCAGGCATTGCGAGAAACGGGGGCACATCGCCAAAGTGTGCTGGAATAAAAAGCACTACAGCCCACAATGACGAGACGCCAGCCCCTGACGGAGAGAAAGCACTCCCACCAGGAACGGTGATTGCCAGACGGAGAACCGCTGGAGCCGAGAAGGTCAGAACAGGCGACTCCAGGAGACAAGACAGAGAGAGGAAACACACCAGACTGTCGTCATTGGCCATTCCTCCACCAGCGACACCAGGGATAGAAGACCAGCAATGTGACATGGAGGAGGACACCGGGTCCTTCCTCTCAATGGCCTCCTGGCGCACACTCAAGCGCCTGGTTCCCACCATCTGCCGCCAAGAACTGGAAGACCAAACACTAACCCTCAAAAACTATGAGGGGAATCGAATCCCTGTAGTCGGCAGAGGCCATTTTAAAGTCACCTTCAAGGACCACACAGAAGTGCTACCCCTGACAATCATCGACCGAGATCGGCCGAGCCTGTGGGGACTGCAGTGGTTCGCACCCCTGGGCATCGAGGTAACCGGCATACACCACATCAGAGAGGCAGACTGGGAAGCAACACTCGTGAGGGACTTCCGGGAAGTCTTCGATGACCATTTAGGCAAGTACCAGGGGTCCCCTATCTCATTTAACATAGACCCGAGCATCGTGCCAATCCACCTTAAGCCCAGGAGAGTGCCCTTTGCACTAAAGCCCAAGATCGATGAGCAACTCAATAAGCTTATTGCGCAAGGAGTGCTGGAACTGATCGATCATGCCCAGTGGGAGACCCCAATTGTCACCCCCATCAAGCCAGATGGGTCAGTGAAGATTTGTGGTGACTACAAGGCCACCCTAAACCATGCACTCCAACAAAGCACATACCCGGTCCCAGTAGTCCAGCACCTTCTGCACTCACTGAGGGGGAGGCCTAATCTTCGCAAAGCTCGACCTGGCACAAGCCTACTAGCAACTGCCGGTCGACGCCACAACAGCAGAAGCCCAAACCATCGTAACGCACCGAGGGGCTTTCCGCTGCAACCGGCTCCAATTTGGAGTCAGCGTGGCACCTGGGGTCTTCCAAAGCCTTATGGAAAGACTCCTCCAGGGAATAGAAGGGGTTGTGCCCTACTTTGATGACGTCTTGGTGGCCGCGAAAAATGAGAAACAACTAGAAGCCAGGTTGAGGGAGGTACTGCAGAAATTCAGAGACTCAGGACTTAAAGTCAAGAGAGGGAAGTGCCAGCTACGGGCCAAAAGGGTCGAATTTCTGGGGTACCTCCTAGACAAACAAGGGATTCACCCCACAGAAAAGAAACTGAGAGCCATAAGGGAAGCACCGCGACCAAAAAACAAAACGGAATTGCAGGCTTTCTTGGGACTGTTAAACTTTTACAATGTCTTCCTACCTCAAAAGGCGACCGTGGTGGAACCGCTACATAGGCTGTTAGATAAAACAACCACCTGGACCTGGAGAGCATGGGAGGAGAGCGCTTTCAACAACACAAAGAACCTGCTAACATCCGACGCGGTACTAATCCAGCACAGCGAGACCCTGCCATTGACGGTAACTTGCGACGCGTCGCCATTTGGGATCAGCGCCATCCTCAGCCACCAGCTACCCGACGGGAGAGAAGCACCGATCGCTTTCTCATCAAGGACACTTTCAAAGCCAGAGCGGAACTACAGCCAGCTCAACAAAGAGGCCCTAGCAGTCGTCGCTGGCGTCAAGAAATTTCACGAATACCTTTACGGTAGGACTTTTACAATCATCACAGTTCACAAGCCACTGCTAGGAATCCTGATGGGAAATAGGGCCACACCGAACATTCTATCACCAAGAATGACGAGGTGGTCCGAATTCCTAGTAGCATACAATTACCAGCTGATGCACCGACCCGGAAAGGACATCGCCCATGCAGACGCCCTGAGCCGGTCACCCTTACCGGACTGGGAAGACGACCCAGCACCCACAAGAGAGGTACTCCAAATAGAGACAATATCCAACCCACTCGTGACCGTGCCAGACATTGCCAGAGAAACAAATAAAGACAAGCAGCTGGCGCGAGTCTTGAGCTGGGTGGGAAAAGGGTGGCTGGAAAGGGACATAGACGAATTATTCAGACCCTTTCGGAACAAACAAACTGAACTCTTTACCGAAAAGGGCTGCATACTTTGGGGGGACAGAGTGGTAATTCCTGAAAAATTACAGGAAAAGGTATTGGGAATGTTGCATGAGGGGCACCCAGGGATGGTTAAGATGAAAAGCCTGGCCAGAAGCTATGCATGGTGGCCAGGAATGGATAAACAGATCGAAACCTGGGTTGCCAAATGTAACCAATGCCAAGAGTCCAGATCTAATCCGCCCGCTGCCCCAACCCAAGAATGGGAAAAACCAAGAGGTCCGTGGTCTAGGATCCATACAGACTTCGCGGGGCCAACCAAGGGACATATGTACCTTATCACAGTAGATGCTTACTCCAACTGGTTGGAGGTAAGCACCATGAAGTCAACCACGACAGAGGCGGTGATAAGGAAACTGAGCAAACTTTTCTCTATGCACGGCCTGCCAGACGTAATAGTGTCGGACAACAGGCCCCAGTTCACCGCACTAGCGTTTGAACAATTTCTGGCAGGCCAAGGGATACGCCATGCATTAACCGCACTGGCAAACCCAGCGGTGAACGGGCGGGCGGAACGCATGGTCCAATACACCAAGAAAGCCATCCAGAAAATAGAAACAGCCAATATACAGGACAAAATCAATAAAATGCTCCTCATTCAACACTTGACACCTAGCACAACCACAAATAAAAGCCCGGTGGAACTAATGATGGGCAGGAAACTATGTTCAACATTAGACAGAATGCACCCAACATATAACTCAGACAAACCCCCAGGCTCCTCCAACAAACACAGAACATTTAACATAGGGGACCTAGCATACGCCAAAAATCTCACAGGACAACCACTCTGGGTGCCAGCAACAATCACCCAGATAACCGGGCCCCTATCATACCGATTGGAAACAAGCGACGGGAAAAACTGGAAACGGCACATAAACCAACTTAGGTCAAGAATAGCCGTCACCACCAGCCAGACACCCAAACAAGAAACTAGAAGGGGGAGGGGAATCGGCAAGTGATAAAGAACTGAAGGGAACCAACTAACACAGGCAGAACACCCCCCACCTAGAATAAATAAACCAATAAACCGATGCTACTCACCTATAGATGCAGGACCAATGGAGCACGAAACCCCGGGATCTTCACCTGGAAGGAGCAGCCAAACCAGCTCACCCGGCCAGGAAAAACCTAGCGGGAGGAGAAGCGGCAGCTCAACCAGCCCAGGAAGACTGGGAGGGAGCTACCAAGAAAGGCCCAGCTCAATGTTCCAGGTGGTTCCATCCCAAGGAACTGGAGCGACAGAGGAGGCATCCAAACCGGTCGACGACCACACCAGAACTGAACCGCACAGGTCAAGTAGGCAGGCGAGAAGCCCCACCTACCTACGTGACTACATCACCACGCACCGCCGGATGAAACCAAGAGGGGAGGAGTGTACGATATTAGCATACTCCGAAACCCCCGCAACCAATTGGTCCATACCAGCAAAGACCTGATTGGTTGAAGGGTCGGCCGTGATTGGAGTGCTAGGAATCTACCGCGATTGGCTGTGCCGATCGCAGGAGATTCAAAGTGCTGCCATTGGCTGCCGAGCCGCAAGCCAGCCCTATATGAAGGGCTGCCATGGCTCGCATTCTGAGACAATTACCAAGACCTAATAAAAGAGCTGAACTCACTTGAATGGTCTCGTGTCTCTGTCAGACCGATCCGCCTCAAACCTAGCACCCTATATTCCCTGTGATTCTTTCTCCTCACATCCCTTTGTTTTGTTCTCCCACAGCTAAACAATACATCAAGCTAGCCAATCAGAGAGGAGAGAAAAGTCCTTCCTGGCATTAGACTGAAATTCTCCTCCTTCCCAACCAACAACACAGTCTTTACCCAGCCTGCCACAAGCTTCATGGCCAATTTGTTGATTTTTCAGTCATAAGCTATGAGAGGCAGAATAAGACCAATCTATGTTAGTCTGAAAAAAAAAAAAAAAAGACTTTTCTTTTCCCTTCTCTTTATCTGGAACCAAGAAAGAAGAAAGAAATTACTCAGTAACAATACATGAGCTGGTCTAGCTTAGGTTTTTCCCCTTCTCTGTCGTAGCCCTTACTTGAGATGAAGGCATAACTTTTGCAACACCTGCTTTAACATCTTCTTTGCTGTGGTCTTTCTGTAGCTTATGGATCCTGCCAAAACCAGATTTGGTGTCTTGATAAAAACTAAATTGAATTTCACCTTTATATTTAATGGAAATTCAGTTCAATAAAACTGGTTGATAAGGCTCTTCTTCATTTATTTGACACTCAGTGTTCTTAGTTGTGGGTTAACAGAATAATTCCAAGTTCCCATGCAATACTAAGCCTTCTATTAGCCTCTGGACTCCAACAATATTGAGAGGTGGATGATTCCGTCTCTTTTTTCCATATTCAAATTTAAAAAAAAAACCCTCAAGAAGCTGAAAGAAATGTCAGAGGGAGGATACAACTTTAATAACAAGAGTGTCAATTAGGTAAGCTAATAAATAATAGAAAACCTGTCTCTCTTCAAGGCATTAAAATAACATTTATTTATAAAATTCCCTCCCACGGACAAATTTATAAACTAAGTAAGGTGATGCAAATTAACTGTGAATGTTAATAATTACCCTGATAGCAAACACTAGGGTCAAAAAAAATCACCTGTGATAGGTTCTGAAAAGTGTGTATGCATGGATAAGTGTATAATGAAATTTTACACAGCCAGGAGATTTAAATATAGAATGTTCTAAGAACTCCCCCACATATACAACAAACATTTGTTTTCACCGAAGAAGGTTTGAAAATTCTGAATTCCCTTCATTAATTCTGCAGTATAATAACATTAAAAATTCCATATCTATCTATCTATCTATCTATCTATCTATCTATCTATCTATCTATCTATCTATCTATATTTTTCTTAAGTTTTTGCGGGTACTTACATGTATGCCATTCAGCTTTGTTCGGGTTTTTTCCCACGTCATAGTTGTGGTGCTTTTAAAGTTGTAGCAACGTTTCAGCAGAATCTCATCTGCCATCATCGGGCTTCTGTATAGTGTTTCATTTATGAATGAACACTATACAGAAGCCTGATGATGGCAGATGAGATTCTGCTGAAACGTTGCTACAACTTTAAAAGCACCACTACTATGACATGGGAAAATACCCGAACAAAGCTGAATGCCATACATACGTATATATATATATATAGCTTCTCAGTTTCAATTTCTTATCTCATCATTATCTCTTTGTTAAAATTATGCTGCGTAATTGGGAGCATAATTTTTTTAAGCCAGAAAAGGAGGGGAGAAAAATATCAAGTTGAAAAAAAGCAGTTGAGTAATAAAATAAACAAGAGCGCTAGTTTATGAATTTGTAATAGACTGTTGCATGAATAATTGCTCTTAGTTCATACAAGTGAGAGGCGCATTGGGAGCCTAGAGGTTTGTAGAGATAAAAGTCAGTCCAGATTGGAGGGGCCTATAAATAAATAAATGCCTAGGGTGCAACAACAACTTAGCTGACTGTTTAAACATCTTATGAGAATTGGTATTGCATTATAGTTATTAATATTATAATATGTAGTATGGGTGTATGTGCACACACTTATATAATTAAGACCTATGTAGAGGCACCATTGTGCCCTCAAGCATTTCTTCAGTGACCACTAGATTTCTGCCCTTTATGATAACTTGGTAGAAATTATTGTAAAGAAGGAGAACATACCAAATGAAGCACTGGCCTCTTTTAGCAAGCTTTTGTGGCTCAGAGTGGACTCTCATTGGAGCATCTTAAACCTTACATTTTGGATCATCATTTCAGAGATATTTCCTTATCTAAAAAGAGAAACAGAATGGCCAAGAGTGGGCAAAATGAGTGACTGATGACTTTCTGCCAGCTTTGTCATTGTTGGAAGCTTGCAGGGTGTACTGGAAATTTTTCCTTTCCTTTCCTTTCTCCCTCTTCCTCTCCCACTCCCTCCCTTTTCATTTCCTGTGAAAACAACCATAATAATGCTATCTGAGGAAAATAAAGCCTGGAAAACCATTTGCTTTACACTTAATGCCAGTTAAGTATATAGTGATATGCCTTATCGTTGTTCTTATAGTGAGGTGATTTTATTTGTTCAGAAGATTGGACTAGAAGACCTCCAAGGTCCTTTCCAATTCTGTTACTCTGTTATTTCAAAGCAACTTAGCATTTTGTTTTGTCTTATTTGAAAATTCTGTTTCAAACTACAAATTAAATTCAGAAACTCAAATATATAATCAGCTTTGTCCAGGTATTTTCCCACATCATTATAGTTGTGCTTTCAAAGTTGTAGCAACGTTTCGGCAGAATCTCATCTGCCATCATCAGGCATATATATATTAAGAAAACACACACACACACACACACACATATATATATGGCATTCAGCTTAGTTCGGGTATTTTCCCACATTATAATAATTGTGCTTTTAAAGTTGTAGCAACTATGTAGCAACTAAAGTTGCAGCAATTATGACGTGGGAAAATACCCGAACTAAGCTGAATGCCATACATATAAGTACCCGCGAAAACTTAAGAAAACAAATATATATATATGTTTGTTTTCTGAGGTTCTCGCAGGTATTTGTATGTGGATCTTTGGTTATTCGGATTTTCTCCCGCGTAAGATTGGAAGCATCTAGGCAACGTTTCGATGAAGTCTCATTCATCATCTTCAGGCTTGGTCTTCAGCTCTGTGCTTCTCAGAGTGATGTGAGCTTGCAGCTGCTTCTTCCTTTTAACTGCTAGTGGGGGTGTGACTTGATTGGCTGGGGGCTTGGCTGTGTTCTGATTGGGTGGGGGGGTGTTCTGATTGGTTGGGGGTTTGACTGTGTTCTGATTGGTTGGGGGGTTGGCTGTGTTCTGATTGGCTGGAGGCGTGTTCTGTTCAGGTGGGGGCTTGGTTGTGCTCAGTTTAGTCTTAGTTGCTGGGGGATTTGAGCTGGTGAGCTGTGATCTTGCTGTTTGGCTTCGAGTTCGTGGTCATACACAACCACGAACTCGAAGCCAAACAGCAAGATCACAGCTCACCAGCTCAAATCCCCCAGCAACTAAGACTAAACTGAGCACAACCAAGCCCCCACCTGAACAGAACATGCTTCCAGCCAATCAGAACACAGCCAACCCCCCAACCAATCAGAACACAGCCAAACCGCAAACCAATCAGAACACACCCCCACCCAATCAGAACACAACCAAGCCCCCACCCAATCAAGTCACATCCCCACTAGCAGTTAAAAGGAAGAAGCAGCTGCAAGCTCACATCACTCTGAGAAGCACAGAGCTGAAGACCAAGCCTGAAGATGATGAATGAGACTTCATCGAAACGTTGCCTAGATGCTTCCAATCTTACGTGGGAGAAAATCCGAATAACCAAAGATCCACATACAAATACCCGAGGTCAAAAACAAACCCCCACAAGAGAACGGCTGGAGTAATTCCAAAACACAGCAATAAATCCACACTCTGTCCAGCAATCCTGACGTAGCAGTAATTCACAAGCCTCAGAGAGTTTGCTGCATGTCTTCACTCCATTTAGACACTTTGCTTCTGGTGAGTTCCACCAGCCCAGCCGTGTCCTTTTATCCACTTATGGAGCGTGTTAATTTCCCTAATTAGTTACTGGCTTGACGCCTCCTTCCTAATTGAGATTGGCGTCTGAGCCTCCTTCTGTTTCTGACGTCAAGCCTTAGGTTCTCCAAGTTTTCTTCTCCACTGGAAAACTCTCTCATGCCTTCCTTGTCAGCCATTCCCGGCTGCTCCTCAGATAAAGAACCAGAGGAGGTCGAAGGTCCTGACAATTCCATTAAATCAGGTTTATCTCCCCTTGTTAAATCCATCACCTCATCCTGGCTACTATCTAAGTCACTAAGCAATGCCAGCTAATATTTTGCTGCCATATCCTTGTCGCTGGAACTCATATCTGCCACAGGAGCAGATTCCAAACCCGGAGTCACAACATATATGTATGTATGTATATATATATAGGGCAAGCCATGGAGTCATCTTTCAAGGTTGTTAGAGGGAATATTCTACGTTTTCTATGGATAAAGTTGCTTAGATTTGCCTTGAGTTGAACTCTAGATGGAGAAAACTGAGGTATGGTCTTGGAGAGTTACTAAGGAAGTAAACCAAAGTTATCTATCCATAATTTTATCTGGGAAGTAACATACTGTAGAGGTAAATCCATGTGGTGGTTTCAGCCTTTTTGAGGAAGGGGGAGGTCCTCCTGTCTTGAAGGAGGCAATTCTGCATGCTTACAGTCTAGCATTCCCTGCCACCAAAATGAATAAATAAATATTAATAAAAATTAAAACAGAGTGCCCTACTAAGAGATCAAATTCCTTGCGCTCAGCAACTGGGGCATGGATGGAAGCTTCTGCAGGCTTATAACTTCAGTTAATTTATTTATAAGTCTGCTATAAGAAGAAATTGAGTTGGAGGAAATTGCTGTAAATAAGCACTTAAGTTGTTGTAAATAAACACAGCTTAACCCTGTGGAGCCTTACCTTGTTCGCGTTTCCTCCATAAAGGTTATTTCAGGATTGAACAGCATCAGAATAATACTTTTCGGCCATGGATTCATAATTAAGTCTATAAAGTAAATTTCTGTAGCTACCAGTGACAGAAGAAAGGACATAGGATGGTCTCACATACTTATTAAATACTTACAATAGCAAATATGGGTGTCTTGCAGAGATGGTATTCAACAGGTTCTGACCAGTTCTGGAGAACCAGTAGTGGAGATTTTGAGTAGTTCAGAGAAGTGGAAAAAAAACCACCTCTGACTGGCCCCACCCTCACTCTCTACCTCTTGAGTCCCAGCTGACTGGCTGGGTCTTCTTTTGTTACCCTGCACAGGAGAGCAGAGCTGGAAAGCAGGTTAGTGTGGTGTGGAGGGAATGGGATTTTGCAGTAACCTTCCCCTGCCATGCCCACCAAGACAGGCCCACAGAATCGGTAGTAAAAAAAAAACAATTGAATCCCACCACTGGTGTCTTGTATGGATTTTGTGAAAGCAAATCTGTATGCCCCAAAGTGCAAGCAAAGTACAAGAAGCAGTGGCTTTTCTGTTCTTTTTGTCTTTTAAGTTTTTTTAAAGACCCAAAATATGCATTATGTGTCAGACAGTCAATTAAAGGACTCTCTAAAAAGTCCCATGCATGTTAAAGTAACTCATACTGAGTAATTCCTATTGAGAAATATTTCTTGTTGATTTCAATGTGACCTGCTTCTAAGTAAGTCTATTTTGTGCACAAGACTGAATGATTACCTAAAGAGTCATAAAATTGTTCATGGAAGCTACAGTATATAGATCAAAGCAAACGAGATGCAGATGCACAAATAGTTTTTCCAAATATACTGTAATAGAAAGCCGCTTTCTGCAGAGCTAATTCCTTTGCCTTTAATGGGGGCATCTTAGGCCAATGCATTAGCCAGAAAATATTTTATTTTGATGTTCAAGAAGTTTAGCCTTACACCATAATCTCACATCTTAGTTCATGTTAAAAAGAGGGGGAGAAGACACTTTGAGCTCATTTAAGCATCCATTTATCTTCCATTGTTAGAATGACAATCCAAGCATAAATTTCTGGCATGTTGGTTACTAGGGAATACTGATAACTGAAAAGTTGTTTAAAAATGCACAATTTGCTTTTCAATGTACTTCATTTCCAGAGGTGGGGAAATAAGAAGCTAGGAAATCTCAGTAATTATTCAAATAATAGTTGCTATTTCAACAAGGGAATCTGATTTATGAGCAATGCTTCCTTCAAGATGTTGCTTTAATTGGACACAGAAGCTTTGATTTTTTTTTTCCAGGCTCAGTTGTTTAATTAAATATAAACCTTCCTCTAACTCGTCAATAATTTTCTCTTACAAAATTACAACTGGAATCACATGACTTGAGACAATGCAGAAAACAACATGATTGTGAAAGTTTGTCACCATTGATTGTCCAATCCAGAATGTACTAAATGAATAACCACTTAAAATAATTAAATCTCTAATGAATTTGGTTAACAGAGAAGTTCATATTTATTTATTTTTTTGCCCAAATCATCTGTCTGAATTTCTGAACTAGAAATTTTCTAGGTTTCGATTTTGATATGTTTCTACTGTAAATACTAACTTTGACTGGAGATTTTTGGGAACTAAATAATGTGTCCATACAGCAGAATAATGGAAGCCATAACATTCTTAGTTTTATGATGTACACTGCCCACCATTACCTGTTGAGATGGGTATCTTTAGAAATCAAAATAAAATAAAATAAGTAATACTTCCATGTTTTATATTTACTATGTTTTAGGAGAAAATACTTGATTATATAAATACAGTTCTGTGACAAAAATTGGTCCCAAATCATGAAGGGCTTTGAAGGTAACAACCAACACCTGAAAATGCACCTGAAAATGCCTGCAACCATCCAGCTCGTATGACAATAGTGTTACTTGTGTTAAATTTCTGGTATTGTTCCACAGGAATGGGGTAACAGCAGAAAAGCCACATTTCCATTCACCCACTCCTTTAGGATATAATAGTATAGTATAGAATAGAATAGAATAGAATTCTTTATTTGCCAAGTGTGATTGGACACATAAGGAATTTGTCTTGATGCAAATGCTCTCAGTATGTATAAAAGAAAAGATACATTCATCAAGAGTCAAGAATCATAAGGTACAACACTTAATGATAGTCATAGGGTACAATAAGCAATCAAATCATACTAGGAAATAATCAGTATAAATCGTAAGGATACAAGCGACAAAGTTACAGTCATACAGTCACAAGTGGGAGGAGATGGACGATAAGGAGCAATGAGAAGATTAACTGGAATAGTAGTGCAGACTTTATAAATAGTTGAACAGTTTTGAGGGAATTATTTATTTAGCAGAGTGATGGCTTTCAGGGAAAAAACTGTTCTTGTGTCTAGTTGTTCTGATGTGCAGTGCTCTATAGTTTTGAGGGAAGGAGTTGAAACAGTTTATGTCTGGGATGTGAGGAGTCTATAAATATTTTCACAGTCCTCTTTATGACTCATGCAGTATGCAGGTCCTTGATTGAAGCCAGGTTGGTAGTAATTGTTTTTTAGCTTCATGAAAGATAAGGATATGCATCCCACTCTAGCGGATGATATCAGGTAAATATGCATATATGCTACCTTTGAGTTCCAGAAAGATCTTAAGGTTTTTTGATGTATAGATTTTAATCCATTTTATTTATTGATTTATGTATAGAAGTTGACATCCCAAGTTAAACCAATGTTAAAAAGATTCACATGAACAAATAAACAGGAAGTTATGGCTTGTGTGGAACCGCTTCACTTGTATCAATAATATCCTTATCCAAGTTTCAAGAAGAGGAAAACATGGCAAAGTCAAAGAAGCACCTAGGAATGTAACACAGGAAGCCTCATAATTGATCCAAGTTTCAAGCAGTGAGAATAAGAATTAAAGCACAATTAAATAGTTTGTAGATCTCCAGCTGTTGTTATCTTAACAACTTCCAGTTGCTTTAATCATGAAAGGTTATCTTGATGGGAATTAAAATTTAACAACCTGCACCCCTAGATTAACCACTCAAATTAACCCAGAGGGCAGAAAACTGCATCCCTTTAACTATGCCTACATGTTATGGCATAACACTAAAATGTTATCTTTATCACAATGTCCAAATTCAGCTAAGTTATTTTAGTACCTAAGGCAGAAAATTCATACTGTGCTTCTCCTCCTTTCTGACTGTAAAAATGCGTTGCCTATGAACTAACTAACCATTTATTCTGTCTTTGTGCAGCCACAGCAAACCCCTGGGCTTGCATATAGCAATAGACTATTAAACAGATCAGTCTTGAAGATGGTTCGACTTGTTCAGCATACTAATTTGAAGTCTATTAAATAGTTAGGACAACTTACATTTCTGTAGAATTCTGGATAGTATTTGTGCCTTGGGGTTACTCAGATTCTGTATCATCAGCTCTTGTACAACTCTACTTATATGAACTTCTGGGGCACTAAAGGTCAAGGTTTCCTCTTGTAACTCATGGCCATCATTATGTCTAAGCATGGAAGTAGAGATTTTTTACTTTAGTCTCTTAGATTAATAGCATCCATGCTGAGAACCAAAGTTTTTACATTCAACAATTCACAAAAGGTAATTTGGATGATTTATGTCAATAAGAAGGTAAATCTGTTCTTCTAAATTGCCAATTAAACAGAGATTAAGAAACCCACTTCTGTTTCAACAGAGTAAAGCATCTTGCCAATCCTGTGCTTGGAAACTGATTAAGCAGAAGATTTAATGACACAATGAAAATATTTAACAAATGAAAATGAATTTCATCTGGAATGGAAAGCTATTAAATATGGTGTAAAATATGGTGGAAGTCATTGTTTTCTCTAAGTTAATTTCTGCAATAACCACCAGGCTATCTCACCTCTTGGGAGATGAAAAGCAGACACTCTTAATGTCATGAGTAAATCTTTAGAATGAGACAAGTATCAAATCTGCTCAAAGAAAACAATAAAATAACATCTTCACAAAGCCCCATTGATTCAACTTTCAACACTTGCTTTTACTATCTCAGAGCATCAAGCAAGAGTTCCACTAAATTGAGGGAGCTAAGTGGTCTAGATACATGAAACTAATAAATATTTTTCCCTCACTCTCCTTTTCTGAATGAAGATAGTAAATAGTTGAGAGCCCACTAAAGTAGTCAAGAAAAGCTCAAAAAGTAAAAACAAATAGAAACAAGCCTCTATGCTGTAAGAATGTGTATATTTACATGTGTTACACTAGGATTCTAGCCTTTGCACAAATACATCTTGTGAGCCAGCGATGTCCATTCCAGAGGTAGTATTCAGCAGGTTCTGGAGAACCAGTAATGGAAATTTTGAGTAGTTTGGAGAACTGGCAAATACCACCTCTGACTGGCCCCACTCCCTTCTATTCTCTGCTTCCCAAGTCCCAGCTGATTGGCTAGGTCTTCTTTTGTTGCCTGCACAGGGGAAAGGAGCTGGAAAGCAGATTAGAGGGATGGAGAGGGAATGGATTTACAGTATCCTTCCTCTGCCATGCTCACCAAGCCATGCCCACTAAGCTATGCCCACAGAACCAGTAGTAAAAAAAATTGAATTCCACCACTGGTCCATTCCTAAATTATTCTATTTCACTATTCAGTCACTCATGTATTAGTCACTTCCTGATTGGACAACTGCAATACATTCAAGGGCTGATTCTGAAAAGCATTCAGAAATCCCAGCTGGTCAAGAATATGAAGCCAAATGCATCATAGATGTCAACATAACCCTACTCTCCAAGCACTACACAGCTCCAAAGAGGCTTCTGGATGCCATTCAAGGTACTGGTTGTCATCTTTAAAGACCTGTATGACATGGGGCCAGGTTACTTATAGCATGCCTCTCCTTAATAATTCCCACCCATTCCACAAGATCTGGCATAATGGTAATGCTCTGGATTTCTTAAATGAGGCAATATTACCTGATGGAGTCTCAGAAGCAAACATTATCTGTCATTGCACCCGTCCTGTGGAAGAACCTCCCCTCAGATATACAATTATAGTATTATTGGTATTTCAGAAGGCCATGAGTCTCTGGCTCTTTCCTTTGGTATTGGGGCCAGGCTGTTACTTCGGCAGATTCAGCATGGATAGATGGATGGTATTGGTGTTTTAATGAGAGGGCCTTCATCTTGTTTGATTGATTTATTGCTGATGTTTTATATGGTATGCTTACCACTAGAGGTTCTTATTGGATGGGCAGCCTTACAAATTTAATAAATAAACAAACATGACTAAATCCTCTGGAGGATATGATAGTAAAATAGGCCCACATATGCTAATGTGAACACAACAAAAATACAATGGTAACACCTTCCTGGTTCTGTTTACCTTCTGGTATATATCTCTGGGAATATATATCTCTGTTATTCAAAGCCTTAAGTGCATGTTAGAGATCATGGCAATGCAGAGTCAGGATTGAAAAGCGACTAGAAATGACACATCCCTAAAGGAGAAGGTTGGATGAACTTAGAAATGAATTCCAACCAGAACTGTCAAAGCTTTTGTGAAAATGTTTTTAAAATTGGAGGTTTTCCATCTTTGGCTCTGGAGGAATTGCACTCTCCTGCTTATAGCCAGCTACAGTATGAGAGTTCTCGTGGACTCCCAGTTCTGGCTTGAAGAACAATTGGTATCTGCAGACGTTTGCATGCCTTCCTCATGTGCAGCAATTGTACAGTTCCTGGATAAGAAGAGCTTCTGCTTATTGCAGCCATGCTTTAATTGCTCCCAGGGGTACATTAAGTTGTCCTTGAAGACCAATCAGAGGCTTCACCTAATCCAGAATGCAGCAGTGCATGCAGCGATGGGCACGCCTTGGTATGCCCAAATGGCACTTCTGCTATATGAGCTGTACTGGATGCCATTCTACTCCAGGATGACATTTAAGGTGCCATGGTGTATGCCCAGCTGATATGTACTAAGAGGACTAGAACTCTATGAGTCCCTTCAAAAAAGTGCTGTTTTTGGGGACCAAGGAAGCACTCTTTCTCCATCACAACACCTTCCCTCTGCAGTTCCCTGTAATATCCAGGTGGTTCTGGAAGGCCCTGATGAGCTGGCTCTTTACCCAAATCTTGGATTAAAGTATCTGGACCCTCCTGTTGAGTTCTGTTCTGTTGGCTCAATTTGCCATTTGCTTTACTGATTTATTTTTTGCCGGTTATGCTTTGTGCTGTGTGTGTGTTGTTTTTGTTTTTGTTTTGTTGTTGTTACATGGTGAGCCCCTCAGAGCTGTTTGGAATTAGTCAGTGTCTAAATCAATGATTAAATTCAATGTGATAGCACCCACATCTTACATGAAAAAAAAAAAACAATTTTATTTGGGCTCATGGTAGGATTTGAAGCAGTGTTTAGTGAATCCATTCCCTCTTTAAGAAATGGTGAAAAACTGTTGAAGTCTGTCTTTGGATTGGTCTGAAAATTCCTTCTACTCAAAGGTGTTTGGTGGGATTCAATTTTTTTTAACTACCGGTTATGTGGGTGTGGATAGGGGGCATGGCCATGTGACTGGGTGGGTGTGATTGTTTTTGTTTTTTGTTTTGCTTTTTGTAGCAAACCCCCCCCCCCCATTTTTGGGTCTTCTGGGCCTCAGAAAAGCCTCCTGAGCAGAGCATTTTTGCTCCCAGAGGCTTCCCTTGGGCTCAGAAAGATAGAAAATGGAGTATGGGGGGCATTCAGCACTCCCCTGTGCTCTGTTTTGGGGCATTCTGAGCCTCAGGGAAGCCTTCTGAGTGGTGGTTTTGCTCCCAGAAAACTTTCCTTGGACTCAGGAATGCAGAAAATGGAGCATAAGGTGCAGCACCCCCCCCCATGCTTCATTTTGGGGCCTTCGTGGAGCCCAGGAAGGCAAAAAATAGAGGGGCAGGGTTGCTGTTCCCCCCTCCATTTTTTGCCTTCCTGGGCTTCAGGGAAGCCCCCTGGGCAAAGCAGTAAGTAAGTGAGGGAAATCCTGGAACAGCTGATCTTAGGAACAGCCGATTGTCGGGAGGGGAAAAAAGAAATGCCTTTTGGGCAGGTGAGCATCAGACAGGTGGGGCAAGCAAGTGAGCGGTGACCAGATGACCAGGTTGGGGTCATGGCCAGCCAGAAATTACAACTAGTTCTGCAATCTATGTCAAATCCTTGCTATCGGTTCATGTGAACCAGTGCAAACTGGCTGAATACCACCACTGATATATATCCTTTATAACTCTACACCCTGCATATGAACTTCACTGAAATTCTCTATTCCTGTGGGTTGGAGGAAAACAAAAAATGTTTTGTTTTTTCTTTATACTGAAATGAGAACAACTAAAAAGTTAGAATAAAACATTAAGACAGCAGTACTTCAGACATATATTTATCCCATATTTTTGCTCATATATACCAGATATAAAGGAAAATTATAGTGGCCATTCCCAAGTTAAAAAAAAATTAAAGAATTGAGACCACTACACAATGGTAAAATTACACAAATAATGTGTAATTTAGAAAATTTTCCAAAGTCTCCTGAGACTCGTGTATTAACAATGGAACACACTTTCTTGAATAGTACTTTCCAAATACTTTGCCTCTGGTAGAACTATTTGACATTTAAATGGAAAATGTGGCATCTGCTTTTTTCTTTGAAGACTATTAGATGTCAATTTATATCTTACCATGAGTAATTCTGAATGAGAACTATAACAGCAAAAGTGGTATTTAATTCCAGTAACCTTTGAATTTTCCACACATTATTACAAAGCCAGCAGTGTTAAAACATGGAGATGAAGCTGCATTAGAGAGACCACAAATGGAAATAACAATCCCTGGATGTGTTCAATGGGTGAAAATGACTTTTCTCTTGGGCAAAACAGCACAATCTATAATTCATTTAAAGGTGAATAGAATAATTAACTTCAATCATACGTTCATTCAGATATGCACCACGTATACTCCTTTTGGAAAGACAAGTAATGGAAATGGAAATGTCAACCTAAAAGTAATTTGGTGATTCTAATGTAGTTAGGATGATTGCCTTTCAATTTTACATCCTTGAAAAATAAAGTTTCCATAAAGTCATTTCAACATAATTCAGAGATAAATTAATGCTTGATTCTACAAAAACCCTGGCAGCTTATGTCTAAAATCATCTCAAGGCTTGAGTTACTGTTACAGCCAATTACAGTTACTGGTGAGTTGAAACCAAACTAGATTTCATAGATATTCTACAACATCAAGGAATAAGTTTATTTAGTATTAAACACAAGATCCCTAACAAAGAAAAAAAAAACCTTTCCCTACAAGCCTATGTTTTAATACACGCAGAATCAGGTTCAATTAGAATTATCATTCCACAGTTTCTATATTTAGACTGCTATCAAAATAATGTTCCCCCATTCCTAGACACCTCTCAGATTTGTGAACAGGCCCAAAATTCCCAAACGCATGGACAGCAAGCATATATGTTCAGTAAACAGTAAAGGCTAACAATTCCATTTTCCTCATATTTGAGGGTGTGGGGAAGGGAGACTCACTGACAGAAGAAAGCTTTTCTGACAAGGATGAGATAATTTACAAACTAAGAATTAGGTTATGGAGTTCCCTCCCTCCCAATTATTGTTGGCATAAATTGGCTGAAAAATCTCCGTTTATCAGATTTTTATCTAATTTCTGATGTTGCACTACTTAGGATATTTCTGTCATGCTCATGATGCTGTTTTGAGTTTTTAATATCATAATTTTCTTCAGCTTTATTACCCTATTATACTCTGCTTCTTAAAAGTAGGCTATTTTTCTAAATAAATCCATACATAAATAAACTGATCTAATGATACCTATTGGAGAGCAGTATCAAATTTCCAGTTTTCCCTGTCTTTTCTTCCTATTAAAATATTAGAATTTCTCTGTGCCTCTTTGTTTCATAAAATTAATTTCATTAATTTTAGCCGAATGTCAGCCTATTTTATTCCTGTTTTAGCCTATTTTTGAGTTGACACCTAAATCAAATGTATAAAAAATGTTGTTAGTGTTGTAAATGCTGTTCCTAGTTTATTTTGAAGACTTCAAAAATATTTTCTTATTCTTATATTTTCTTATTGATAAAATTAACAATGCTTCCTGCCATCTTCAAACAGCCTACACGTACACCCAAATTTGATGATATAGGCAGTTGACCTTATTTTATTTATTTCCTTTAATATAATATTGATGCTTCAAGCCCCTCCAAAACCCAAATATTTACTACAGTTACTGATAAAATAGCCTGTTTTAGCATTCAAGAAGAGGGAGTCAAGCTATTCTCCAAAGCACCTGAAGGCAGGGCAAGAAGTAATGGATGGAAATTAATCAAGGAGAGAAGCAATCTAAAACTAAGGAGAAATTTCTGACAATTAGAACAATTAACCAGTGAAATAACTTGCCTCCAGAACTTGTGAATGCACTAACATTAGAAGTTTTAAAGGAGAGATTGATCAACCATTTGTCTGAAATAGTACAGAGTTTCCTGCCTGAGCAGTGGGTTGGATTAGAAGACCTCTAAGATCCCTTCCAACTCTGTTCTGTTCTGTTCTGGTCTTTTTTTTTTCTGTTCTGTTCTGTTCTAATAAGAACATAGATACCATGAACTCAAATCTAAAACAGCTAGCAATTTATCCTTCCCATTTTTTAAAGGTTACCCATCACCAATTGCCATAGGAATCTTTAAATAAGATGCTAAAGTTCATTTCTGCAGAAACGAACAAATCCCTTTGGATGCCAGACTTCATAAAGTATCAATTTGGTATAGATTACATACTCTGTATAGTTCTCATTTTGAAAGACTCTGATGACATTAATGATGTTGACATTTATCTTGCTTTCAATATGCTTCTACATTCCAAGTGACCTGCTACTGGACAACATCAAGTTATCTGTCAGAATCAATAAATGTCACCAGCGCCAGGAGAGTGTGGTGTGCAAATGCCTTCATCAGAACTATAAAAATTGTTTAACATGCATTCTGTTAGGGATAACATTGGTTTACCACTAACTGGTTTAGATAAATAATAATATGTAATCATAATTTGTATGTTAAAGTGTCTGCAACTTTAACTGTGGGATAGTAATTAAGGGAGTGGTTGTGAAAGCACTTTAAAAGAAGCAAGGCTGCTGCTTGCTATCTCTCTGGCTTTGATGAAACTGATTACTGCAAGGACACAAGACTGCATTGCTCCAACGGGAGAGAAAACAAAGGACAGACTTGTAAGTGTATTGACATAGGGTATTCAACACGGACTTTGCTAACTGAATATCCCTGAATGGACTGACTAAATGATACATGACTATTGGACTGTTATTTTGACTATGCTATGAACTCATAATGGAATAAACTATATATTTGATAGCACAAGCGTATCTATCATTTTTACTGTATGTTAATAAACATACAAGCTTAGCTCACTCATTTATCTGTGTGCCTATCTGACTAAGCTGCACATTCTGTTTAGCTTGTCTCCCTAACCCTGGTTGGGGAAACCAGGCTTAACACTGGTTATGGGCCCAGAGGCTGCAAAGTCAGTTTAACTAGGATAAAACAGATTTATGTAAAAGTGAGAGTTTGTGTTGTTTTACATTACAGTAAACAGACAGCTGTGTTTTATTAATTATAGTTTTATATCCATATAAGAAAACATGGCACAAGTCAATTTACAAAGTTTGCCCCTTATATCCAAGTTGGATGGAACAAACTATGTATCATGGTCTATGAAATGTAGTCTGCTTCTACGAAGAGAAGGTTTGTGGAACATAATTGAAAATCCACCAAACGCAGAAGAATGGGATCCAGAGGATGAGGAAGATAAACTAAAGATAGAAGAATTTATGCATAAAAATCAGCAAGCTATTTGCATTATTGCTTTAACCATAACTGATATGCAACTTGTTTATATCCATGGAGAAAAAACAGCTGTTGGGTGTTGGCAGAAGCTGAAGAGGATTTATGTTCGAGATAATGTTGGTGCTCACATAAATCTAACACGGAAACTTTTCAGTACACATCTCCATAAGAATGGTGATATGCTGAGTCATTTGAAAACTATGCAAAGCATTTTTCAAGAACTGCACGAGAAAGAGCTTATTTTCTCTGAACTACATCAAGTCTATATAATACTATCTTCCCTCGATGAGAGCTATGACAACTACGTAACTTCACTTGAAATATTGCCAAAGGAAAGCCTAACTTTAACTGATATAACTGGCAGATTGATTGAAGAGGCCAGAAGAAGGCTTGAAAGAGACGAGTTAAGGAGGCAGCAACCTCAAAAAGAAGATAATGAAACTCCTACTGCATATGCAATTAAAAGGTGCTTTAATTGTGGAGGAAGAGGACATTTGGCAAGATTTTGTAAAAAGGCAAAACGCCAGAACGCTGGCCAGAATACTAAAAGTCATCAAAAGATAAATAAAAATTTAGAGTTAGCCATGTATACTAACGGAGCTGTAAAAAATAATTTATGGGTGGTTGATAGTGGAGCATCACATTGTATAACAAATGATAAGAAACATTTTATTAAAATGTCCAAGAGTACACAGCAGATATCGTTAGCCAATGGCTGGAAACTGAAAGCTAAAGGTCAAGGTATAGCATATTGTTCTTTTATAAAAGAGAATGTAAAAATGTTATATGTACCACAACTTAAGTTTAATTTAATTTCAGTTAGAATTTTGGTTAAACTAGGATATGTAGTTACATTTAGGGGAGATAACTGCATAATTGAGAAAGAAGATAAGAAAATTACTGCATCTTTAAGAGGTGAATTATATGTGTTAAATGATGATGGTTTAAAGGTGGCTAACACAGTTTATGAAAATAAGAAACCTCATGATGAATGTATTCACTTGTTACATCGAAGGCTAGGGCATTTAAATTTTAAAATGCTTAAGAAAACTGTTGAATTATCTAAGGGAATAAGTTTAAAACCTTGTAATAAGTATTTGCAATGTAATATTTGCAATCAAAGTAAGAGCAGGGTCACACCGGCTAATAGAGTTGATGGATTTACTACCAAAGAACCTTTAGAGGTAGTATTTGCAGATTTAATAGGTCCTAAAAAACCAAGTGTAGGAGGAGCTCGTTACATACTAAGTATAATGGACCACTATTCTAGATATGGGTTTTGCTATTTAATGAAGAGCAAAACTGAAACTTATCAAAATCTCTTTAATTGGATAAAATTTGCAGAAAGAAAAACTAAAAAGAAATTAGTAACTCTTATAACAGATAATGGTACGGAATTTACAAATAATAAATTCCAGAACAGACTAAGAATGTTAGGTATTCAACATAAAATGTCTGCACCATATAGGCCACAACATAATGCCTTTATAGAGAGAAGAGGCCAAACATTACAGTCAATGGCACGAACTATGATGTCTGATTCAGGATTACCTGACAATTTGTGGGGAGAAGCAATAATGTGTGGTAATCATATATTAAATAATGTTGTTAATTCAACAACAGGTGAATTACCATTCACATTGTGGCATGGTATAAAACCTGATTTAATTTACATGCACACATTTGGAGCACCAGCATGGGTGCATATCCCTACACAACTTAGACACAAAGGACAACATAGAGCTAAAAGATTATATTTTGTAGGATATACATCTAATCATAGATCTTATAGATTCTGGGAACCAGGTACATCTAGAGTTTACACCAGTGCTAGTGCAAAATTCCTAGAACATGTAGGATGGAATAGATTAGAGCAAGATTTAAATAATGAAGTAGTTATTGAACCCTACAAAAGGCAGAAAGATCAAACTAGTTATAAGAAGAGTCCAATTAAAGAAGAAGTCCACGAAGAGCAAATAGGACCAGAACAAGAGGAAACAGTTGATCAGGAAGAGTTAGATAATCAAGAAGAGTTAATAAATGAAAGTCCACCTGTGAGTCCTGTAATACCTAGACGTACTACACGTATAACTAGACCACCTGATAGGTATCAAGCAAGTATAGTTTGCCAAGTAACTAAAGTTCTAAGTAGTGTAGATGAACTTAGGATGTATCCTGCTAAGGATCAGGAGAATTGGCAAAAGGCAATGGAAAAGGAACTAAATTCATTAAAGGTAATGAAAGTTTATGAAGATGCTAAATTACCTCCAGGAGAAAAATCCATTGGGTGCAAATGGATATTTAAAGTAAAAACTGGAAATGATGGGACTGTTACCCATAAAGCTAGGTTAGTAGCTCAAGGATTTAATCAAACTGTATCTGATTACGATGAAGTTTTTGCACCAAGTCTTAAAGCAACATCTTTAAGAGCAGCATTAGTGTGGGCAGCTAAGAAAAACTATGTTATAAACCATTTAGATGTAGAAACTGCTTATCTACATGCACCATTGCAGCACACTATATATTTAAGAAAACCAGTAGGTATAAAAGACAATAAAGTAAATAGTAATGATTGTTGGAAACTCAAAAAGAGTCTTTACGGGTTGAAACAATCTGGGTTTGAGTGGAACCAATATATTGTGAAAGAGTTAAACAATATAGGTTTTAAATCTGGTTTAGCAGATCCATGTGTGTTTAAAAGAGAAAATAATGGAACGGTGTCATTATTGTTATTATTTACAGATGATATTGCTTTGATAACTAAGACTAATAATGAAGCTAATGAGATTATATCATTATTAGCCAAAAAGATAAAATTAAAGCATTTAGGTGAAATTAAAAGGTATCTAGGATTGACAATTAACAAAACAAAAAATGGTTTTAAGATATCTCAAGAAGATAAAATTTGCCAATTAATTAAAACGTTTAAAATGGAACTTTGTAAACGGGCAAAGACTCCAATGAGTCAGGAAGTTTGCCTAACTGATGATCAAAGTCCCAAATTTGATAAGTCTATATATCAATCTTTGATTGGTAGCTTATCATATATAAGCAATTGGTCTAGGCCTGATATAGCTTATAGTGTAAATCAGCTGGCACGTTTTAATTCAGATCCACAACAATGTCATTGGCAATCATTAAAGAGAATTTTAAGATATCTTAAAGGAACAATGAACCATGCATTGTATATAGAACCAAAGGGTGATTTGAGTCTTAGTGCCTATGCAGATGCAAGTTTTGCAACTGATATAAACACAAGAAAATCAACATCTGGGATGGCTATATTATTTGGTAAGACATTAATAGGGTGGAGGTCAATCAGACAACAGCATATTACCTTGTCCACGATGGAAGCGGAATTTTCATGTCTGTCATTATTATGCACTGACTTGATTTTGTACAAACAGTTATTATTAGACATGGGTATAACTGTAAAAGATATCATTATTGTGTACGAGGATAATCAAGCAGCTATAAAGTTTGCTACTAGTATTGCTGTAAAAACTAGATCAAAGCATACTGATTTAAGATACTTAAATGTTAGAGAATCTGTAAAGAATGGGCTAATTAAATTGGAATACTGCATGACAGAAGAAAACATTGCAGACCAATTTACAAAAGCTCAAGCAGTAATTAAGTTTAAAGAAAGTTGTAACAAATATGATTTAAAGATGTAAATAGTTATATTTATTATTATTTCCTAAAAGGGGAGAATGTTAGGGATAACATTGGTTTACCACTAACTGGTTTAGGTAAATAATAATATGTAATCATAATTTGTATGTTAAAGTGTCTGCAACTTTAACTGTGGGATAGTAATTAAGGGAGTGGTTGTGAAAGCACTTTAAAAGAAGCAAGGCTGCTGCTTGCTATCTCTCTGGCTTTGATGAAACTGATTACTGCAAGGACACAAGACTGCATTGCTCCAACGGGAGAGAAAACAAAGGACAGACTTGTAAGTGTATTGACATAGGGTATTCAACACGGACTTTGCTAACTGAATATCCCTGAATGGACTGACTAAATGATACATGACTATTGGACTGTTATTTTGACTATGCTATGAACTCATAATGGAATAAACTATATATTTGATAGCACAAGCGTATCTATCATTTTTACTGTATGTTAATAAACATACAAGCTTAGCTCACTCATTTATCTGTGTGCCTATCTGACTAAGCTGCACATTCTGTTTAGCTTGTCTCCCTAACCCTGGTTGGGGAAACCAGGCTTAACACATTCAATATTCAAAAGAACAAAAACTTTCAAAGACGTCAAACTTATATTGTTGTGAAACAAACCAAGACTGGATACAAATACAATATTTTACACACAATACAATTATTTCCAATTAATTAATCATTTTTTCTCCCATGTTTCTGGGCTGCTGTTATAAAATAATGCACCCAAGCTTCCAGATGTCTTTGAGAAATTCAGCAGTGTGTAAGGTTGATGATGATCTTTTGGGTTCACATGCAACCCAGTCATTGATGTCTAGCTTGAACTCCTAGAAGAAGGAAAAGAGGTAAATGTGAGTGTCAATAAATCTAATATGTTGATGTCCATGATGGCTGGAAATTATAAAAGCTAGAGTTCCAAGGGTATTGGCATGGATCCCAGGGAAAAAAATGCATTACTTTATTGAACTGATCTTAATTCTCAACATAAAATAAGTTATCTGTGAGATTTTATCAGCCTTACCAGCTGTGAAGTCTTTACCAGAAAAGAAACAAAACCAAATAAGTGATTTTTTTTTAAATATTATTGTAAAGCTACATTAATGGGTTAATTTAAATATTTTAACTACCTAGACATCAACTGAGAGGTGAACTCTGCAGCAAGTGGGAGATCAGAGAGATTCCTGATGTAAATTTCAAAATGTAGAGGAAGGAACTAGAGGGTCAACTATACTGGATTGAAGTCTCTGGATTGAAGTCAGCTATACTGGATTGAAGTCTCACTAAAGGGATGAATTGATAGAAGTGGTTGAAGTTGTGGAAACTTTGGGTTAGGGTGACCATGTCATACTGGACTTCAACAAACTTAGGGTTTAGGAAGGATTCCATGGATGGAACTCTAAAGAGGAAAAAACTCAATACTCTTGGGAAACCCTGAAAATGATATTATAAAAGTCCAATGAAGCACAATACCACAAAGAAAGAAAAAAACCAAGAGACTCCAATGAAACCAGTATGGCTTTATAAAGGACTCTCTGGCAAAATTGAGAGAACAAAAGGAAATGTGTAAAAAAATGGAGAGGGGTACATAACTAGAACAAAAAGCCCAAATGTGCAAGGACAGAGTTAGGAAAGCTGAGGCTCAGAATGAACTAAGACTTGCAACAAATGCCAAAAATCCCCCCCCCCCAAAAAAAAAAGTTACTTTCAATAAGAAACAAGAAAAAAAGTCAAGAAAAATGTCTGGTCCACTAATAGGCAAAGAAGTCAAGAAGGTGATGTGCAGCAGGAAGAAACCAGAACTGCTTAATTCTTTTTTTTTTTTTGCACGTCTTTGTGCATAAGGAAAAAGATAGCCCAGCCTTTCAAAAGCAGCACTATGAGGCACATAACAGGAATACAAATCAAAATAGGTAAGAAATTGGTAAGAGAATACCTATCCACTTTAGATGAGTTCAAATCACCACCTCTTTAATACTTGAAGGACTGTCACAGGGATCCCTTTGTTCTCCAAAGCACCTGAGGGCAGGACAAGAAACAATAGGTAAAAGCTCAGCAGAGGGAGATCCAATCTGGAACTAAAGGAGAAAATTTCTGACAGTGGGAATTAATCAATGGAATAGCTTGCCTTCTGGAGTTGTGGGTGTTCCATCACTGGAGGTTTTCAAGAAAAGATTGGATGACCATTTGTCTGGGATAGAATAAAGACTCCTGCTTAGAAGACTTCCAAGGTCCCTTGCAGACCTATGATTCTATGATAATTCTATGATGATTCTATAATTCTAGACTCTATGATTCTATAATGCTATGACTCTTGCAAGTCTGAAAGTGCAATTGTCCCACTGTCACATTTGTAGGCCAATAACTTAGGAAAGATTCCTTCTGAGCTTCTTGCTCTGCCATTATGCAACTGTGGGCTGTGTTGTCTCTTATCTAATTGCTCCCTAAGAATCATATCTTTCCCACTCTGTCTTTCCCACATGTCATTACAGATTGTTTTTTAGGGATAGAGGGGCAAGCCTCTTAATAATCTTAATAGGAAATATTCCTTATACTAAATATAATATTGAAGTTCTACATGCCCTGTCTTCAGCCTTTCCATGTTTTTATTATCAGTACCTGTGTTATATGCTATGTGGTTGTTGTTTTTTTACTGTCAAAGTATTGAGACATATTTTATTTTCCTTCTCTAATCTGTCATATTTTGCTCATTCCATGTGCTGCAGAGTTGGTATTCAGCAGGTTCTGACCAGTTTTGGACAACCAGTAGTGGAAATTTTGAGTAGTTTGGAGAACCGGCAAATACCACCTCTGACTGGCCCCCGCCCCCATCTATTCTCTGCCTCCCAAGTCCCAGCTGATTGGCTGGGTCTTCTTTTGTTGCTCTGCACAGGAGAATGGAGCTGGAAATCAGGTTAGTGAGGTGGGGATGGAATGGGATTTTGCAGTAACCTTCCCCCAGGAGTGGGGATGGAATGGGGATTTTGCAGTATCCTTTCCCTGCCACTCTCACCAAGCCATGCCCACGAAACCATGCCCACAGAATCAGTAGTAAAAATTTTTGAATCCCACCACTGATGTGCTGATATTTGCAAACAAGCATTGTAGCTCCTGAGATGTGTTTTTCTTGCCCTGAGCTGGTGTAGGTTTTCCAGGGTATCTTGTTACTCTATCATATCATCATTGTTAACATCTTTCTGTTCTCATCAATTGGTCTTGGTTTTATTATTCATGTTGTCTTTTTTATGTGTTCAACATTAACCTAGTCTTAACTGGATAATGTCTGAACAATTTTCACTTCATTTCCCATGCATACAGTAAAGCAATGCCATTATATCCAAGCCTTCTGCTAAAGAGTAATACCTAAAGTGCAGCATACACCTAAATATATCATATATGGGAGTGAACTTGTTCCAACTGCCCAATAGTACGAAGTTAATAAAAGCTGGTACAATGTTTGATTGGATATTTCCTTAGCATTTGAATCCCTTTAGACCTATAATTATAATTCATGCAAAAATATGTTTATGGAAGACAATATTAATTGCAATCTATATAGTGAAAACTGCCTAAGTTGCCCTTTAAATCCATTCACAGTTCTATACAAATAGTCATCCCACATCCAACAGATTATGTTTATCTAAATAGGATAAATCCTGTTGCATACTGGCATTGAAGGGTTTATTCATAGACTGCTGGGAGTAGCAGCACCTGCTGGAGTAGCGGCACCTGCTTCTTTTATTAAGTAGTCATGGTTTATTTATTAATTTCTATGTCCTAGTTCCTCTAGTCCAAAGCAGCTCCCTCCAAGCTATTTATCAGAAGGTAACATTGGGTTGAATTGTGGTTCCTATGTTTAGGAATTATTTTACAAGAGAGAAAAAGAAAAAGAGATCTTAGTTCTGTCTGACTCACATAGAAAAGAATTTCATTAGGGAAAGAATAAAAGTAGATGACACTTCACCCTGGATCTTTGATTTTCTTCTGTGTCTTTACTTGCATGCAAACAGTTCCTTGCATATACTCAACTGCAGTAGTGCAGAAAATTTCCTCCTGTTCAGTTTATTTTGCCAAGAGATCACCTCATTCCACTAAGAAGCACAGTTACAATCAACAAAGCATTGCCTTGTGGAAAAGAATTGAAAATGGAGAAAAGCCTATGCATTCAATCACTTTCTTGTTTTAAAATCCAGGAAAAGAAACAGAAAAGACAAATCAGAGGCAAGATGGTTTCTCGTGAATGCTTTCAGTTCCTCCCATCTTAATTACAAGGGTATATTAAAAGTTTGACACAGCAAAGGAAATGATGATGCCACTCTACACTCTCCTATTTTATCATGGTTGGCACTCCCCAATACCTTGAAAGTTGCCTCTTACCTTAGATTTTGTTCCTGTCAAAACACACCCAAGATTGTATTGCCTCATCACAGTATGTAAAAGTATAATTGACTATACAAGCAAATTAAGAGGTCTTAAAAACTGAATATGGTTAGGGCAAACAACCTGTCAGAGCCTGAAACCTTTTCAAGGACATCACAAGAGGTGTGAAGAAGAAGCAAATGATTCCCATAACAAAGTGAACTTGTTTACATAGACTATGTGAGAGGTTGTGGGTTTGGCTGGGTAAATTATTGTTTAATTCTATGAACTGATGGTATCTGGGAATCTCGGAGTCAGTTTTGCCCTGACATTACCATGCAGTTGATTCAATAAACAGTAAGATTTTTAGAAACAGAATGAACCTGAAGTTCTATTTGGATTCTTGAGCTGGCTGTTGACACAACCATTGGGGTTATTAGGCAAGGACAATTTCCACAAAAGTCATTTTTGTGGGGGACACAGGGCAGGGTGGATAGTGCTAAAGCAAGTGTCTGGGGTTATAACTTAAAGCAGAGGGAAGTTATTTACTGCTGCTTGTCTACTTTTCCCATTGTCAGATTGTTTGCAAAGGCCTTTTGAAATTTGCAGTGACTCCCTTTGGTATAGAATATAAGAGCTAGAAAGAGGAAAAATTGCTAATGAAGGTGAAGAGACCTAGATTTGATCTGATAAAACAAAAATTAAAAAAAGAGAGAGAAAATGTTACTTTTTCCAAAGGTGGTTGATTCATACATGAGACCATGTTGTGTTTCCCTTGTTGAAGACTCTAAAATTCTTATGCTTGTAACTGCTGACTTATTCATCAATATTTTAAAGCAACAGGGCAGTCATTTGACAATTGCTTGTGCATTTCAGCACAAATAACTAAATGGAAGATGATAAAAGCTTTCATTTCTCATTGAATTATTAACAAAAAGGGTCTTGTAAGTAACCTTTTGCTACCCTTCTTCCTATGATAAAAATAGACTACAGAGGAGAATGATTTCATAGTTTCAAGCAATTCAAGAAGGGCAGTCACTTAGCAAAATGTAATTCATTTTTAGTATAATTTAATAGAAAACCTATCAAAGTCCTTTAGAGATAAAATTTTATAGGCTTGTAGAACTGCTTTTAAACGCAATTAGATTATTTATTTATTACACATCCCTTATACTCTGCCTGACTTAATAGCTCCAGTATTATTAATCTTGCCATGGGATACATTTAAGAGTTTGAAGGATTTGATTGAAAGAGACAATGCAAAACAGCATTGTATTTTTTCATTCCCTTTGTATTCAAACTACTCTTGAAATATACAGTGTAAGTTGTTTCATTTCCAGCTAAATTTAGCAATTACAATTTATAGTTTCTAACTTCTCTGCATATCAAAACAATAGTCGTCTCCTCTCTTGCTGATAACATGATGTTTCAAAAGTATATAAATGAAAGCATTTTGCCAGTGCAATATTAAACTCTAGTGAATATTAAATATGTCTTTGTGCATATTATGATTCAAATATCCGTAGTCTACAGTAATTTTGCCCCTACCTAAGTTTCCTATTTTAAGAAAAGTCTTAAATAACTGGAAAAGGCGTTGCCTTTGAAATCGCTGGTATAACTTTTGACTTTCATTCTATTATCATTTCACACCTCACTAGTATCTCTGCTTTAATAATTGCTCCATGGAGATACTGATTATCTTCAGCAGTTTTTCTCCAGATGTTCTCCTCAAATGTTTCATGGACCTCAGACTTCTCATGAACAGTATAAACACTTCAAATCAATTTTAAAGGCATTAGTTACCTTTTTTCTGGATTGAAACCAACACTCTCTCTTTACAAGCCACTAGAACTGTCTAAACTAATGTTAGCCAATTTAGTGCCAGCCATCATCCTCTTCTCACAGAAAGTGAGAAGAAACCAAAAAATAGTGCTGAGGCACTATATATTAGTTCTAATATGGACACTATACATTAGTTCTAATACACTCAAGGCCTGCAGGCCAGATCTGGCCCACAGGGTGCTTAGATCTGGCCTGCAGAGCTGGCCTGGAAATAACAGAGGATTGAGGTGCTTCTGCTACTGCTACTAAAACGGGGCACAGAGAGCCACATGCAGCCCCCATCTCTGGGCTTGGACAGCGTCCTGCAGCACTCTAGCAGCCAAAATGGGGCACATTTGGAGTAATGATAAGGTCATAGAAAATTCCAAAGATTAGAGGACCACACTGAGGAGATATAACCATTATTTAGTCCATCATTGTTGGATCCTGAATTTAGGGTAAGGAAAGATTATACAAGGGTTATACAAGTTGAAAAATGCAAAAATGATAGACGTAGGGATCTAATTTGTTGGCAACTTTTGGGGAAGCTAAGCAGTTCCTTGTCAGTATACATGGAGTTGATTTGTTAGCCAAAAATATATTTTTGAAGGGACAGCAATGCAATGTTAAGTCACTGGTACTTAATTCATTCAAGTACACCCATGGAGCATGGATGGAGCATCTTGTTAATATATTGCAATTCCTTTATTAGACCTGCTTTCCAGCTGTATTATGGATGAATGAGTCTTCTATTTTATGGTTTATATGGGATTTGCTGTCCTTGCCTGGAAACAGGGAAGAATCTGATAGGAGTAGGAAAAGAATGAAGTTGCATTTGACTCTGTTCATGTCCAAAAGAGACAGAGGAAGAAGGTACAGCCTCCATTTTGTTTGATACATCTATTTTCTTTTCACAATATACAATGGAATATCACCAGAACAGTGGTGATGTCTCACCTCAAACCAATAGGTAACTTCATAAATGGTGTTTTATAGATTCAAAGAGATAATATATGCATAAACTAAATAAACAAACAATAAAACAAATTATATCTGCAATATGTAATTTGAAATAAGACCAATCCTAAGTATTGGTTATAACAAATGGATTTGCATTCAGCTACAAATATATTTCATTTTCAGAAGCCAAGGACAAGCAGACTCAAGCTCTTGGAGAGCAGAGCTGGTGTTGCGACGATACAGCATGCGATCTTGGAGGTCTTAGATCTCTGCTGATATCTTTGCTCCTGGATGGTCCAAACGGATCTAAACCATCCCGAAGAGATGGTGAATGTAAAGAGCGCATCCTGTTGATCCCAGGGATACCGCAAAGTCCCTGGTAGACCCAGGAGAAGCTCTTTTTGCCAGTGGCAAAGAGGCAGCCATTAAAGCTGCTAAAGTTGGGACAGCTCCAAAACGAAAGAGAATGGAAAGAGAAAATGTGCCGGTTTGGTGAGAATTTTTTCTTTACTTTAAGATTTGAAAGGACCCTCTAAGGAAAAGAAAGAATCTGTAAAATTTTAGACAGAAGTGATTAAGTGGCGATTTTAAACAGGAAGTCAAAGTAATATTTCTTTCTTTCTCTCTCTCTGTTTCTCTCTCTCTCTCTCTCTCTCTCTTTGCTGGATTTTTTATACATGATTTTATATTTTGAAACTGGACTGGCTTTTTTTCTACCTATTCTCTCCTTTTTGACCTTATAATATTTTAGGATAGAGACTCCCTTCCAGTCATCCTTTTAAATATCTTTTTCCCTTTTTAATTAATTTTTATTATATCTTGTTTGGAAAAGGAGGGGGAAAGTGAAAGCAGAAGAAACTTTGTAACACTGCCAACTAGAGGCTTGGAAATATTCTATCTCTTTTTTTTCCTCTTGACCAGACAAAGCTGAGAAAGAATGGAGACTTCTTTTCAAGGACTTTGCCTGTTTGATAAGATAGAGGGAAGAGCATGGGAGAGTATTATTGCAGGTGCTCTTCTGGGTTTCTATCAGTAGTTGGAGTCTGGTGTTGAAGTTTACAGGAAAAAAAAGATGATAAGATTCTGGAGAAGAGAGTTATAAATTTTAACAAAAGCCTTGGATAACTAAATAAGGTGCAGTGCGCTCTTTTTAATTTTTTTAAGCTGAGCTATTTCTTACTTTAACAAACCCCCTCCTTACCAGCTTACTTTTTGTAATAGCTATTTGGATCTTTGGCCTTTTGGAACTTGTTTTTGTCTTTCTTTTTGTTTTTGAAGTCTAATTTTTACGTTTGCATTTTATTTTAAAGGAAAAATTTTTGTATTAATGTTTTCCTTCTTTTTTTTTAAGGGAGTAGTCTCTTTTCTTTTTTCTCTCTCCCTCCCTTGTATTTTTTTCTATTTACCTTCCATATTGGTGTTGTTGGGTTTTTTGTGGCTTTCTTTTTTTTGTACATCCTTTTATACCTGAGACTTTTTAATTGGATTAAGGTGTTGAAGAACCTGAAGAACTTTTTTCTTCTTCATTAGTTTTTTATTTTCTATTTTTTCGCCTTTTCCAGGATTTAACAATTTTTTCCTTTTTTTGTTTTTGAGTTTTTAGTACTATCTAACCAATTGATTGGATTAAGGTATACAAGAACCTGAAGAATTTTTTATTATTATTATTGTTATTATTTGGCTTCTTCTTTCCCACTATTTTTACTTGGAATTACAATTGGTTATTTCACAAGTGGATTAAGGTCTAGAAGAACCTGAAGATTTTGAATTGTCTGAAATGAGTAGGAAACTAACAGCGGCTGGTCCTTCAACTCCTACTTCTTCCTCTTCACCATCTGGAGGACAACATGCAATACAAACTATTTTACAGCAAGAATAAGAATAGGAAAAAGTGATGCTGCAAATGAATATGCAAGGAATTCAAAATATACAAATAAGAACAGAGAATATTGAAAAGACAACAGAGAACATTGAACAAAGAACAGGAAAAACTGATGAAAAGGTGGAGAACATTCAACAAATGATGATGAAGTATGATGAGAGATTCCAAAAAAATTGAAGGAGAAGATAAACAAAGAGATAAGAAGATTGGAGATATTGATAGCAGATTAACTGTGGTTGAACAAGATAAAAGTGGGATGCTGAGATGGGAGATGGACAGATCAGAATTTTATCTCAGATTCCAAAACATAGAGGAAGAAAAGAGACAAAACCTAGCTGAGATAATGATAGAAATTTTGGTTGAAGCTCTGGAAATAACCAAAGAGAAGATGATGGATGGAATAGACGAGGTTTATCGAGTTTTCACAAGATATGCAATGAGAAATAGCTTACCAAGAGATGTTCACATCAGATTTACAAAGAAAGCCATTAAAATGCAAATATTGCAAGTGACATTGAAATATAAAGAGAAGGAGATTGTGGTCCTGAAACAAGTACCCAGAAGAGTGAGAGAGATGAGAAGAGAATATGGGAAAACTTACAACTCTCACTAATAGGGAGAATATCAACAATCAAGATGAATATATTACCCAGAATTTTATATTTGTTCCAAACAATTCCAGTTAGGCTTGGAAAAGATTACTTTGAAGATTTAAATAAAATTGTGTTGAAATATATATGCCAAGGTAAGAAAGCGAGAATAAAGTTAAAACTTTTGCAAGATGCTAGAATTAAAGGAGGATTTGGTTTGCCTACTTGGGAGTTGTATTACCAAGCTACAAACCCGATGTGGGTTAAGGAATGGATAACATTAAGAAATGCTAGATTGTTGACATTAGAAGGACATGATCTGTTGTTGAGGTGGCATGCTTTTTTATGGTATAAAGGAACTAAAACACAGGGGTATTTTAGAAGACATTATATACGGGAGTCTCTGTGGTTAAACTGGGAGAAGACTAAAAGGCAATGTTATTTGAAAATTCCAGTCTGGTTATCGACTATTGAAGCATTTTCTTATCCTATAATATATAAAAAGGAACAAACAGTTAGATATGCTGAAATATTGAATGAAAAGGGTGAACTTAAATCTATGCAAAAACTAGAGGAACAAGGTATAAAGATGAATTGGTTTTCATATGCGCAAATACATTCAAGGTATGATAAAGATTCTAAAGCAGAAGATTTCTATGATAAACTGACTGATTTAGATAAGATTTTGACAGGTACTGATGAAAAGGTGATTAAAAATTGTATGGATATTTATTAGAAATTAAACTAGAAGAAGAACAAGTTAAAGAAACAATAATTGCTTGGGGGAAGAATTTTGGATATGGGATTGATCTAGAGAAATGGCAAAAATTGTGGTCTCTAAATTATAAAATGACAATGTCAACAGCATATAAAGAAAATTTGTACAAGATGTTTTACAGGTGGCATTTTCCTCCAACAAGAATAGCAAGAATGTTCAAGAACAAATCTGAAAAATGTTGGAAATGTCATCAGATACCTGGCTCATATTACCATATGTGGTGGATTTGTGCGGATGCCAAAAAATATTGGACTAAAATCCACACGTGGTTGGAAAAAATGACAAAAAAGCATATAGACTTGAAACCAGAAATATTTTTATTGGGAATTTTACCTGAAATATATAGTAAAGAATTGAAATATCTGATTGTAAATGTATTAACAGCGGCTAGGATTGTATTTGCCAAAAACTGGAAAAATGAGAAAATACTATCACAGGAGGTAATTGTTAAGAAAATATTGGAATGTGCTGAAATGAGTAGATTGACATTTGAAATTAGAGAACAAGATGATAAACAATTTTATAAAATTTGGGATCTATTCTATCAATGTTTAGACAATAAAACTTGGTAATGAAATAAGTAGATCTTTAGAAAATAATAAATATATAAAGATGTATTTTTTTATTATATCTACAAAATGATTGTAGGATAGATTTGAGATGATAATATGAACTGTCATAAAACAAATTAAGTAAAATATGGATTATTTTGTAAAATATGAATGAATAATAGTATAGTCAAATGATTAAAAATGATATTAATGTATTGAATATTTGATTGAAAATATGAGAATATATACAATGTAATTGTAATTGAAGACTATGAAATGGAAGCACAAAACAATTTGTAAACCAACCGACACACTGTATGTATACATATGGAAGTTTGATGTTTTTATGTTTTGTTTGTCTATGTTTGTCTTAAAAAATATTCTTTTAAAAAAAAATGAAGCCAAGGATAAGCAGAATAAATGTGTTCTGAATTTGAGCACCAGTGGAGGAAAGAAGGATTTTCAAAAGTATTATATTTGCACTGAAACCTGGCAGACAAAACAATAATTATTTATTTGGATCTGTCTCTAAAAAAATATTATTTAATAAACTGTATATCTTCTTAATATGTGCCAAAGACATAGATTAAAAAAATAAGTGTCATATCAGTGGATGAAAGACAAAACTCCAGCAAAATTAATTTCATGCTGTTCTAACACATTCAAAATGGTACATTTCAGAAGAATCATAGCCTGGCTTCATCTATCTTGATCAGGAATCCAATAGTCTGCCACTTAATGATGAACTAGCTATAACTATTTGGGCATCATTGAAAATGTAGCAAATCATATTATGTTCAGTGACAGATGATAATTTCTTTCCTGATGTTATCTAAGCATTGCAAACAATGCTGCTATTATATCATAAAACAATTTCTTTTTTAACCTGTTATTAATAGTACATAATTCACAAGACAATGACTCCCTTGAGTTGAAAATACTTGGAAATTTTAGAAGCAAAACTGGTATTTGACAATTTCAAGTTAAACTGGAGGGATAAGGAGAGTGGGAAGAGGGAGAACCCAGAATATGAATAGGCATTTTTTTTTACAGCCAGTTACTCACTAGGAAATGAAGTAAAGAAAAAGTGATTATTAAAGAACATTCAGTTTTTCTAATAATTAATTTAGTTTTATCTTTTTAACTTGTACTCCTTAGATTGCAAAAAGAATCAATATATATATTTTAGTTAGAATTTTTTCTCTCTCTCTCTCTTTTGGTGGCAGTGAAAATTTCCATTTTGATATTCTAGCAAAAGATCAAAGAGCAAGAACAGCCAGCCCTTCTCCATTTCCATGTTCATAAGCCAAGTAGCATTGACTGCATTTTCTTAAGGACTTTATGAACCTGTTCCAATAATCAACATGGCAGTGAGCCCTTTTCACTTTGGAGTCTGCTGGATGAGAAAAGGCTGCAGCAGAGACATCGCGACTGAGCATGAAGAAATGGGGACAAGGATGTTTTATTTTCAGGACAAATTATTGTTTGGAAAGTCAAGATGGGCAGACTGAAGAGAATGAGAAAATAAAGAAAGCTATATGAAAGAGACCAAAGTTAGTAACACATCTGAGTTGCAAAATGTAAGAGAGCTTTTTTTGGTTGCAACACACATTCTCTGGAACCCTCAAAGCACATATCAAATTTATTACAACATAGGCCCAGGAGGCACAATTCCAAGTTATAGCAAGGAGAGAGAAAGAGAGAGGGAGGGAAGGAGGAAGAAGCATTTATTTATTTATTTCCTGCCTTTATTATTTTTATTAAAAAAAATTCAAGGCAATATCCAACACACTATGAGGCAATGAGTGGCCCAAATTCACCCAGCTGACTTCCATGAATAAGTGAGACTTGAACTTATGGTCTCTCAGTTTCTAGCCTGGTGCCTTAGACCAAACTAGCTTTTCAGTACATTTATCTTAAAATGTTGTTAAGAATTAATGACTGGAACTCAATCTTGCATTTTCAAAGTTTTCCCTTGATATAACATTAATAATAAAAATTTGGGAAGAATTTTCAAAGCTGTCTGGGGGAATAACCAAGTTTTCACATGGCCTCTGTAGCACCAGGCATTATATCTTCAATTCAGGCACACATTAAAAACACTTTTGCTTGCCTTGACATTTGAGAGCCAATAGAAAGGCTGCCAAATTATAGCCATTCTTATTTTTCATGATTTATTGCTGCATTTATGGTGTTTTATAAGTTTTTATTATTTTATTCAAATGTATTTTTAATTCTGTGTGCCACCTGCAGATGCACTGCGTGACAGGTGGTATATACATTTTTAAACTAAATGATGAATAAATAATAGGAAGAAGGAAGGAAAGCAACAAAAATGGGATGGAAGAAATAAAGAGGTGGTACTCTCAGCGAGGAAAACAGGTGGCTGACAAGGGAGAAAAACAGAAAGGAGGTTCAGATTTTCTTAGATTTGTTCATTAATTATTTGTGCTTAGTGTCTAGTTAGCATGTTGGGTCTTAGCTGTGGGACAAGGATTAATGATTCCTTTAAAGTGTCACCTCCGCTAACATTTCTAGGACCAAAACCAATGTAGGCTGGTTTCTTCTATTCTATTAAGCCTTGCTTTTCTATAATGGGAAAGGAATTGCCACAGCAACACTTTAAACAAGCAGCTGTATAACCATGTTTTGAAACTGACTTATTTGGAAACTTACCAGAAGTCAGACCATGATTTATGAAACAAGAGGAAAAAAAACTGACTTATTGGCAAAAATGGAAATATTGGCTTCCAAAGTTCTCTCAGGTTCAAGGGAAAGAGTGAGCCTAGGGCTCTCTTCAATGGGTACCCATCATGATAAGTTATAGTACAATGTTACACACAGGGTCATGGGGTCAGAACGACCTCTATAGCATTCCACAAAGAGGTCCTATAGTATAATACGTAAGGAAACAGAAAGAAAATTTGTGTGTGTGTGTGTGTGTATTTGTTTTCTGGGGTTTTCGCGGGTGTTTGTATGTGGATCTTTGGTTATTCGGATTTTCTCCCACGTAAGATTGGAAGTATCTAGGCAACGTTTCGATGA
The DNA here is from genome assembly GCA_033807585.1 of Hydrophis major. Lineage (NCBI taxonomy): Eukaryota > Metazoa > Chordata > Lepidosauria > Squamata > Elapidae > Hydrophis > Hydrophis major. The sequence continues at coordinate 89,713,019 of CM066329.1, forward strand.
AGTCTCATTCATCATCTTCAGGCTTGGTCTTCAGCTCTGTGCTTCTCAGAGTGATATGAGCTTGCAGCTGCTTCTTCCTTTTAACTGCTAGTGTGGGTGTGACTTGATTGGGTGGGGGCTTGGCTGTGTTCTGATTGGGTGGGGGTGTGTTCTCATTGGTTGGGGTTTTGGCTGTGTTCTGATTGGTTGGAGGCATGTTCTGTTTAGCTGGGGGCTTGGTTGTGCTCAGGTTAGTCTTAGTTGCTGGGGGATTTGAGCTGGTGAGCTGTGATCTTGCTGTTTGGCTTTGAGTTCGTGGTCGTGCTGCATCTTCATGGTGGGGGTCAGTTCACTTCATGTATGGCTCAGAGGGATTTGAAGTGGGTAGTGATGCAGCTGCAGTGCGGCTTCTGGTTCGTGGTCATGTCTCATCTGTGTGGGTGTGAGTCTGCTTTCTACGTGGAAGTGTGGTGGTGGCATCTTGTGTGGCTCTCAGGGGTATGGGTCTGGTGTCATTCTTCATGTTAGGTACTCGTCTGTTCATGAGGGTGGGTTTCCAAATGGCTGGTAGGCGGGAGGTATCATCTCGTTTATTCATGCTGTGTGGGCGTTTTTCTATCTCTATGGCTTCTCTGATTATTCTGCTGCTGAAAAGCCCCCACCCAATCAAGTCACACCCCCACTAGCAGTTAAAAGAAAGAAGCAGCTGCAAGTGTTTGCCAAAACCGAACACTTCAGCAGCAGAATAATCAGAGAAGCCATAGAGATAGAAAAATGCCCACACATTTTTCTTTCCTAATTTAAAAGATTTCTATAGCTGTCCATCTTATACAGCATAACACTGGACAGCTCACAAGTGGCAATTGAAAAAAATAAAATAGAAAACACCCACACAGAAACTCCCGGAGTCTCTATCCACAACATATCCCCACAGTCACAACGACTTTCTGTACTCTACCGCAAAGCTTGTGGAAAAAGCCAGTTCTTTAAGTCTTTTTGGAAATCTCAGAAGCTATGGGAGTGCTGGATTTTAGGGACACAGTTGTTCTGAATTACTGGGAATCGTGTTGCCTTGATCTCACTAGTCCAACATTTAACAGAAAAGTCACAGGGCCTATCCAACCTATTAGACTTAGTGGAACAAGCGGATACCTCAGTGACAGGCAGTCCTATAAATAACCTGTCTCTATGCCATTCAGAACTTTAACAATAACCAAGACCTTGAATTGCACCTGAGAATATGCTGCAAGTGAGAGCAACTCATGTGGCAACCTCTTTATGCTGTGTCACCTGTAAAGTCATGGAATTAATTATTAACCAATTCATTATCCTTAACTTAGAGACAAACAACCTACTCTCTAATAAACAATTTGGTTTCAGGAAAAAAAAAACTATCCTGTAATCTGCAACTCTTACACTCCAAAAACATATGGACTACACAACTTGATCAGGGCAAAGGAATACACGCAATTTACATAGACTTCTGTAAAGCCTTTGATTCAGTGGTACATGACAAACTATTTCTAAAACAAAATCTTATGGTATCTCTGGACACCTGCATAACTGGATAGAAGCATTCCTGTCAAACAGACAACAAATGGTCAAAGTTGGGAGTGTCCTATCAAATTCTGTACCTGTCAAAAGTGGTGTCCCCCAAGGCAGTGTTCTAGGACCAACTCTCTTTATACTCTACATAAATGACCTCTGCGATTATATTAAGAGCAACTGTGTTCTCTTCGCTGATAATGTAAAGCTGTTCAACACCATCAAGAATACTGCTACCCTTCAAAAAGACCTCGACCTTGTATCAGAATGGTCAAACAAATGACAACTTCAAATCTCAACAAATAAATGCTCTGTCCTACATATTGGCAGAAAAAATCAGAAAATAAAATACAAGCTGAATAGTCAAGACTCTGATCCAAACTCTGTCAAGGACCTTGGAGTACTCACAAATGATCTAAGTGCTAGAGCCCACTGTAACTACATCGCCAAAAAGGCATTAAGAGTTGTTAATCCAATCCTATGTAGCTTTTTCTCTGGAAACATCACACTACTAACTAGAGCGTACAAAACATTTGCTAGACCAATACTTGAATACAGCTCATCAATCTGGAACTCGCATTATGCATCTGATATCAATAGAGTTGAGAAAGTCCAGAAATATTTCACAAGAAGAGTTCTCCACTCCTCTATTCGTTGTAGAATACCTTATGCCACCAGACTTGAAATTCTAGACCTAGAAAACCTAGAATTACGCTGCCTTCGGTCCAATCTAAGTATGGTACATACAATTATATATTGCAATGTCCTACCTGTCAATGAATACTTCAGCTTCATCCATAGCAATACAAGAGCATACAATAGATACAAACTCAAGGTAAACCATACCAAACTTGATTGTAGGAAATACAACTTCAGCAACAGAGTGGTCAATGTCTGGAATACTCTGCCTGACTCTGTGGTTTCTTCCCCAAACCCCAAAAATTTTAATCTTAGACTGTCTACTATTGAATTCACCCTTTTCCTAAGAGGTCTATAGGGGGGCGTGCATAAGCGCACCAACGTGCCTACTGTCCCTGTCCTATTGTTTCTTTTTATTTTTCTTATATGTATCCATTTCATGTATTCATAACTATGTTTATACTTACACCTGTTATCTTATAATCACTTGACAAAATAAAATAAATAAATAAATGGTGTGATGTGGATGAACTGTGCAATCTGCTATATTATATTAGAACCAAAAGTAATTTCCAGATGATCTTCAAATGCAGGGTGCATTTATATAGGGTGGATGGAATAGTCTAGCTAAGATGTGACAAAGGTATAAGTTACCATGAGCAGGGCATTCCAATCCATGAGTGGGTGTGATTGGCACATAAGGTACCATGTTTCTCACATAATAAGGCAGGGCCTTATTTTTTTTTGAGCCCCGAAAAAACGACTAGGCCGTCTTTTCAGGGGTGATTTAATTCCCCCCTTTCATCCTCATCTAGAGTGCCGTTGGAGCTGCCACAGCTGTTTGAAGCTGCTGCCGCTGTTTGGAGTGCCATTGGAGCTGCTGCCACCATTTGGAGCTGTTGCCACCGTTTGGAGTGCCGTTGGAGCTGCCACCACTATTTGGAGCTGCCATCGCCATATGGAGTGCCGTTAGAGCTGCCGCTGCCATTTGGAGCTGCCGCCACCATATGGAGTGCCGTTTGGAGTGCCGTTGCCATGTTTGGAGCATTGCCGCTGCTTGGAGTACCACTGCCATTTGGAGCTCCGCCGCCACTCCAAACATAGTGACAGCTCCAAACACGGAAGCAGCAGCTCCAAATGTGGTGGCAGCACTCCAAACGGCAGTGGCAGCTCCAAACGGTGGCAGCAGCTCCAACGGCACTCCAAATGGCAAGTCCCCCCACCCTTCCCCCCATTTTGCATGTTTTAAACTAGGTCTAAATTTGGGGGGAGGGGCTTAATTTGATTTTATGCCTAGAAAACATGCTGGGTCTTCCTATTGGTGGAGGCTGTATTGTTGGAGAAACACGGTATATCTATGCAAAGGCTCACCTAGCCTCAGTTTCCACTTGAGCAGGAGCAATGAGTCCAAGAGGAGTCCCAAATCCACAAGGTGTTTCTGGGGAAGTACAAACTTAGCAAAAGTCAAGGAGACAAAAAACACAGAACCATTCTGCTTGCTATGGTTGAGTTGAATCCAATTCTTCCCCATCCAAATACCCCCAGTCTCCAGACACTGGAATTATGTCATCTGGTCAACCAAAAGTGAATATGTACAGCATCGTTATGATACTTCACCTCCTATTGTTGAATAATCTCTCTTAGCAGTCGCATGTAAATGTTAAGAGAAGGCAGGAAAGTTTGGAGCCCTGATGCATTTCACATTGCAAGGGCCTATGCCACAACTTTTTATGAATTTTCAAAACTGTTGGGTCAAATCTGCTTTAAAAATACACAAATAAATTTATCTCAAAGGAGTTAATATGACTTTACTATACATTCAATGTCCACTTCTTTTAGTATTGTCAATATTTCATACTGCAATAGAAGCAGGGGTGGGATTCTACCAGTTCACACCTATTCGCTAGAACCAGTTGTTAACATTCTAAGCAGTTTGAAGAACCGGTTGTTAGAAGAAATTACTGGCCTAATCCTGTAAGGAAGGGAGGAAGGAAACATTCTGGTGTTGCTTACAGAAACTGCCTCTCCATTAACCCTTATTACATTCTTAGCAGACTTCCTGTCTCAGGAACTTCTCTGGAGTTTTTTTCCCCTCCTTTGCTGGTGCTTTGCTAGTGTGGAGTGACCATTCAAAGTTACAATGGCACTGAAAAAAGTGACTTATGACCATTTTTCACACTTACAACTGTTGTGGCATCCCCACAGTCATGAGAGGCCAGGCGAAGAGATGCTTGCCTTGATATGAGTGATGTTGAGTTGACCACACCCAGCCAGTCACATGACCACCAAGCCATGTCCACCTAGTCACATGACCACCAAGCGATGCCCGCCACCTAAGTCATGCCCACAGAACTGGTTGTTAAAAAATTTGAATCCCACCCCTGAATAGAAGTATTTCCAAAGTGAACATTTTTGAGGGGGGAAGAGAATTAGAATAATACCAACATGTTTTACCTAAAGTATGCCAGAATAAATTTACTATAATGATATCTGAGAAACGAAACCTATTATCTAAAATATATTACACACTTATTTTTATATTATCATTTTCTATTGAAACTGTTGAATTGAAAATGACATGTTTAAAGATCAATACTCTATGAAGGAAAATTGCACAAAAATACTTTTTGAAGGTCTGTTGTTTTTGTTGCTGTTAACCAAACCATTGCTATTGACCTAAACACACTGTCAAGAGATCCTTTATTTCTCTCCAGTAATCTGCTGAGGATTTTTTTTTTTTAAAGTTATACATTCTGCTTTTTCATTTAGAGCCAATAATCACACAATATATCCTGATATGGATTATAATAAAAGATGCACTTCTTTTCTTCTTTATTTTCTTACTTCCCACTGATCTATTTATTCTTAGAAAACTATTATGAGCCACATTCAGTACTACAACCCTGCATGTCAGAAGTTAGGTAGCACAAATAACAATTCCTGCATCGATTCATTCCCATGTCCAAATTCTTGCATTATTTTCTCTAATTCTCATTTAAAGGCATAAGCATATTTATTTTAGATGATAGATAGATGATAGATAGATAAATGATTGATAGATAGATAGATAGATAGATAGATAGATAGATAGATGATAGATAGATAGATAGATAGATAGATAGATAGATAGATAGATAGATAGATAGATAAATGACAGACAGACACACAGATAGACAGATTTACAGAATTCCATACAAAATTCACAGAATTCCAGACAGGCTACAGAAATAAAATCCCAAATAAAAACAATCATTTATTATTATCCTGCAGTATACCTCCTTGTTGGTAGGATGTAGGCAATAGGAACTTGGCTTACTAAAGAATTTTTATATTAGAGATGCTAGCTTGTATCAAATCAATTGACCATACTTCAGAGTAAAACTAGTCTCGAATCTTGTTTGTGCATACTGGCCAAAATAAGTGAAACCTGTCAGTAACAAACCTTGTTACTGACACCAGGGAATGCTACTGTACATGATGCGTTTGGTTAAATCTGGTAATATATTGTAACTCTTTTCTACCCTGCTAAAAAGCATTTTGTGAAACCCATAATGAATGGCTTAACCATGGCATATAAAAATCTGAGACTTGAAAGATAGGAAGAGTCAAATGTAAATAGCATATATTAACCAATGGAATGAATAATGAAAAATTAAAAAACTGTACATCTCTGAAACTAAAGACTGATCCATAACTTCTTGCTTGCCCCCACAACCAGGAGGACATGACATCTACTGTTTCAAGCAGACAGAAGCAGACAATGTATCTTCACCCTGCCCCTTGCCCAGTGTTTCTCAACCTTGGCAACTTTAAGTTTAAGACATGTGGACTTCAACTCTCAGAATTCCCATGCTGGCTGGGAAATTCTGGGAGTTGAGGTCCACATGTTTTAACCTTGTCAAGGGTTGAGAAAGATTGCCTTAGCCAGTGAACCAAGTAAGTTGTCTGGCTCTATATTAAAACTTTGCTGAGCCTCTACCTGCATAAGCAGGGAAATCAGACCACCCTGCTGTGCTTTGTGACATCTTACACAAAGGTCTCCATCTCAATTAGGTAAAGTTTCTTCTGCATGTACGTATGGCCTCCTTGCTCTTATCCCTACTCACTAGGTACTTGGTATCAGCAGACACTTGGTAACTCAGCTGCTGGACTGCTTTTCATGAAAGTTGCTTTTTAAAAAAAAAAAAAAAAAGTGAATTTCTTTGTATCTTTTTTAAACAGGAAGAGAAATGTTGAGAAATTTGTTGTTTCTTTTTTCTTTAAATTGGGTGAAATTGAGAGGAAGTCTGCCAAATTTCCCCTTCTAGCCCAGCAACAGGAAGATCTCCCACCTCTCATTCTTTAAAAGACACGGCCATAAGGAAAGAGAATATGGGAACTGTTCAGCTTGGAACAAAACATATGTTACAGACATAACAGAAGGGCAATGCTCTTAAAATATGTGGGGTTACTTCTAATGGAAAAAGAGGCTTGGTGGAATGATGAAGTGAAGGAGAAAAAATGGAGTATGTCAGAGAATTATTTCTGCAAAACCAAAAAAAGAAAGACTGATAAATACATTAGTCCATATAAAGTTGTTCCTTGGACACACCTGATGCTAAATTTGAAAATCCAACTTCTTCATAGAGGAAGATGTAAGCTATATTCCAAAAAAGAACCAATATACTATTTTTCAGAAAGGAGATGCCAGGAAGAGGCAGAGGGTCAACATAGATTGTCATTCTTTAGATTTCTGAATTTGATCATCTTTCAGAGTAGGAGCTTGGGTTAGTCATTTGTAGCAAAAATGAGATGATCTTTTAATGTCAAACAAATTTAGCTTTCAGGTGGTAGAATCCATTTGATTGTTATTAGAATAATTATTAAAATATGTCACACAACTGCCACATCTCTGGGCAGCTCACAAGTATAATCATTTTTAAAAAAATACACAAAAACAGAAATAAAAGAATAAAAGTTGGCAAAGATGAGAAGAACTGGACAGGAACAACAGCAAAAAACATTTCCAAGAAGGTTTCATTTAGCCCCACCAAAAGCATGGGTTAAGAACCATGTCTTCAAGCCCCTTTAAAACACCAACAGGGTGGGAACCAGCCAGGTCATGGATAAGGACCTTCATTTTAAAAGGCAGGTGCTGTTACCAGGTGCTGCTACAGGATAGATGATGTTGTTTTATTAAAGTAACCTGGTATGTGCCAATTCTGTCAGACTGAATTGAAAGAAAGGGAAACAGGCAATCCCTCAAGTCACCAGGTCCTATGCCCTTAAAAGTTAGTCATCAGCACATTGCACCCCAGAGCAAATTATCAACAGACAAGCTTGAAAAACAGAGGTGTTACATTGGCATACCAATGCACACCATCATTGTTCACACTACTGCATTTTGGACCAGCTGTAGTTTCCAGGTGGTCTTCAAGGGTAACCTCAGGTAGAACATCTCACAGCAATCAAACCATGGGGTATCCAGGTGATAGTGATCATCTGAAGGAATTAGGATTTAACTGGCATACCAGTTGAAGCTTTGAAAAAGCCTTGCTGGCCACAATTGTCACCTGCACATCCAGCAGGAGTTCAGGAAGACCTCAGACTGTGCCTCATTCTTCAATAGAGAAGAATTCATCTGGGATGTAGTCATTTAAAGTATTGAGTACTGCCTAGGGCAGGAGTGTCAAACTGAAGGCCCGCTGACTGGATCTGGCCTGTGATGTAGTTGGATCCAGCCCATGGAGCCTTCCTAGTCTACCCAGTTCAAAGAAAGATCAGGCCAGCATGACTTCAGCCCAGTCTACCCAGTGTGAAGAGAAAAGATCAGGCAAGCGTGGCATTGGCCCGGTCTACCCAATGCAAAGATGAAACATGCCAGCAGTTTGGGGAGTGGCATCAAGCTGGCCATGCCTACTGAATCGACCACACCCACTCAGTCAACCACACCTACCCAGTCGGCCATGCCCACCTGGCCCCCCGAGGTCAACCACAGCCCTGATGCAGCCCTCAATGAAATTGAGTTTAACACCTCTAGCCTAGGGGAAAATTTACTATTCTACTATTCCCAATCAGTCTGTGTCCTAGAACATGTTGAAATTAATCTCACATTGATAGTCGCTTCTCAGAAGATATCATAGAGGGTAAAGACAATAGCTATTCAATAATAATCAATGCTCTGATAGGCTATAGTAACGATATTAAGGTAAAAAGGTGAGGCTATAAGGCAGAAATCATCTCAGTTGTTTAGTCAGATTTTGCAGAATGTCCTCACAGGGAGGCATAGCTGCCCTCTCTCTCTTTCCTCCTTTGAACTTAATGAAATTTCACTAGCACTCCAGTGTAGCTTCCCATTAATTTTAATTGATCTGGCACAGGAGAACTCTCTGATAAATTATACATGACGTATAGTACATTTGGACCCAGGAGCAACTATCAGTTTGAATAAACTTCTTCATAATATTGATCAACTATCTGCATCTACTAGCCAGTTCATTCTATCATTATATTGTACTTACCATGAACTAAAAGAATTGTGCACAAACATGCTGTCATATTGGGGAACTTCCAGTTTGCAGGGCTTCAGCATCAGGCAGGAATCTGCGATCAATCGCCTCTGGAGCGGCCCGAGCCAGCTGGCTTTGGGGCTAAGCCACTCCATAGAGGTGGTGAAGACGGGGGAGATTGCCAGCAGGGTTGAGGAGAGCTGCATCTCTCCTCCTCAGCTGGCCAAACTCCCTTTCCCGAAGGCGGTAAGAGCGGCGGTCAGAAATGGCCGCCTCATAGAAGCACTCAACCAGAAAAGAAAGTGCAGGAGGAAGTTAAGAAGTGAAAGTTTTGGCTGACCAAGATAAAAAGCAACAACTAAAGTACCCTGGAATTTAAATTTTATAAAAGATAACATCGCTCCCTAAGAAGAGTTGGAAGCAGCGAATGAAAGTGAAAAGGGAAAGTTTTTTTTCTTCACTCTTCTTCCCCACATTGACAATGAAGAGAGCTGAATAAGAAATCGGAAAAATCCGCTTTGGCACCAAAGGTAATTAAACTGAAAATATAATTAAATGCCAAAGGGACAGTAAAGATTTCTGAACACTAAAAAATCATTTTTTTGCTATAAGTGGGAAGGGAGAGGAAAAGAATAAGGGCAGGATTTGGAAGGAGGAGTCTGCCTGGAATTCAAAAGAATCTAAAGTTAAATCTTAATAAGACTTCTAAAAGATACATTTTAACTGGAACTATGTAACTAAATAGTAACCCCAGGAAGAGAAAGTAAAAAAAGAAGAAAGTGTTAAAAGAAACAGCTTGTGTGTATTTGGATTGCTTAGTGACTTTGGGATTTCTGCATATTTGAAAGACTAGAAACAATTGGGTGGTTGTTTAAAAAAAAATTCCATAATGGCATCACGTCTGGATGAACTGAAAATGGAATTTAAAAAATATAAAGAAGAGGCACAAGAAGGAAAGGGCTCCTTTGGCTCCATTTTTCAATTTTTAGAAATGGTGATTTGTGTCTACAAGAAACAACAAGAAAAGACTGCGCAACAAGAAGATTGGGACAAAGAAGAAGCCATCTTTAATGAACAAGTAACTCTATCTGGGGAAGAAAGGGGAAAGGGGAAAAAGAGAATGAAGAATTTAAGACTTAAAAAACCAGCCAAAAAAGGGGGAAATAATGTGAAAAGTGGATATAATGTTGGAAAGCAATAGAAAAGGGGAATACAGAAGAGGGAAATGGAGGTGGAGAGACAGTGGGTAAAAAGGGGAGAGAGAAGAAGAAAGGGAAGAAGGAAGGAAAGAGAAGTTACAAAGGTTTGGAGCAAGATGTAAAGAAACAGGACTTATTCAGAGATAATGGGTGAAAATTTAATTGAAAAGGGGATTCTGTAAAGGTACATAAGATTGTATTGTTATATTTGTAATAGAAATAATGTTGGAAAATTGGAAACAACATATGATTAAAAAGTGGGATAAAATAGTCTGTGTAATTCAGTGAAACTTTTGTGAACAAAATAAATGAAATGAAATAAATGAGAGAATTGAATTAGGAAGGAATGGGAACATTTTAACTATGCAATGTTTTATAAAATATAAGTGAAGTGAGGGGGAAGTAACTATGGAAAGTTTATAAGTGTTCCCATGGAAGCATGATATCTATTTGAAAAGTAATGTGTAAAATGTTAAGATTTAAATGAATATTAATATTAATGATAGAATTGAATTGATATGGATTGTTGTTTTAATTATATTATATATTTATATTTTTTTTCTTTTTTAAAAATACAGTGTGTAGTTTTAGAATGTACCAAGCAGAATCCGAACAGAAGTTATGTATTATATTAAGTGTTATAATTTTAGGGGAAAGTTATAAAGGCAGCATATTCCAATCAGTGATTACAGGAGAAATTTTGTTTAATGAGAAAAGATAATAGACAGTTGAAACAGGAAAGACAAAGAATATAAGTACAATGATTTGAATTGAGATGAAATAAATAAAATAAAATTAAGAAAGTTAAAAGAGGGGAGAAGCTTTATAGAAAATGTAGAATGGTAATACGGTATGGAATGGAATATGGAATATAAAAATGAACATGAACTTGAATTTGTGTCTGTATGAAGAGATGTAACCCGGGATCATGCTGCTTTCAAAAAAGATATTTTATTTTTGTATGTTTTATGTTTTGTTTGTTTATGTTTGTTTTTTAAAAATCAATAAAATTTTCAAAAAAAACCCTATGCTGTCATATTATGCTAATAAAGGGTGAGTTGGAAGCTGTAATATGGCTATATCAGGCTGCAACCTGCCTTGATGTAGGATCATAACATGATTGTTTATGAAAGAAAGAGTAAAAAACTCTCTCTCTCTCTCTCTTTCTCTCTCTCTCTCTTTCTCTCTCTCTCTCTCTCTCTGTCTCTCTCTCACACACACACACACACATACCCTAAGGGTCTACAGCAGCTATTATCTGCCAGATACAGATAGTATGTCAGAAAGGTGCTAATCTGAATATTCCCAACTAGAATTTGGAATTTAGAGTTTGATATATGATTCGGGGGGGGGGGGGGTCATTTCCCAGGTAAAATAAAACAACAGACGTCTCTAGCAATTTATTTATTCCAAGAAATGTCCAATAAATAAATGATCAATATGATAGGCTGCAACTTGTCAGATTGAATTTCTGATATTACTTATTCCAGGGAATTGGAGAATTCTTAGTCTTTCCAATAAGGGTCTTTCCTAATCCACAGAAAATTAGAATGGAAAATGCTTTATATCTTCCTGCCAAAACCCAGGAATACTTATTTTAATAAACCTTGTATGACTCGATCAGCCCTATGATTCTATGAATCCTAAAATCTCAGGAATAGTTATATAGCTATGCAACTTGTACGTGGGGAAACATTTAATAGGAAATTCATTAAAGTCAATGAAATCAAAGTCAATGAAATTCATTAAAGTCAATGAAATCAAGTTTATTAGGGAAAGGGCAATATAGAAAACCAAACAGAAACAACAATTACACAGAATTTCATATAAAATACATTCAACCTTGCTAAAGTAGTTAATTCTTGGTGATGATTGAATGCCAAGTTTTGCAGATTCCTAATGACTATATAAATTTTTTTTTTCTCCTTAATGATCTGTCCCTAACCTGGTCTTTCAGATCTTCCAGAAATGCACTCATTGCTACTGTAATTAAATCTATCCAGAGAACTGCTGGTCATCCTCTTCTCCAGATTGTAATTTATGTTGGAGAAAATAGCTACAGAATCTATGGAATCCAAAGCATTTTTTTTAGATTCAGATTTGGATATCATACAGTCTTAGTATCTTCTGCAAACCATGCTTATAAGAGTTAACTGCTCTGCTATTTTCATCACTTTCTTCTTCTAGAGATTATTGGGATAGGCTTTCTTAGAAGAAGTAACCCATGCTTATTTTGCTCCTCTTTCTTAAGAAAAACTGGTCTATTTTTTAATTTTTATTTTTCTCAAAACTATATTGATTTAATCTATTCCTCCTTAATCTGCCTTTCTAACCTGTAGTAGGTGCCTTGTTAGTCCAATTACTGCAGTTCTTCAGTACATTTAGTCCTCCTGTCTTACAACTTTTAATTCTTATAAATACCTTTTAGAGATATTTAGAGATGGTAGAAGTAGAGCTATAGAGACAGAGACAGAGAATGATATGATAAAGGGGTAGAGATGATAGAGATTGAGAGAGAGAGATGATACTGAGAGTAGAGATAGATGATGGATGATGGATAATACAGGTACAAATAGATATACACAATATTCACAATGGCATACCTACTTCACAATTCAACCTGTGAAATCATTCCCCCAACAGGCTAATGTTGGTAACGAGATGTCAGAAAAACAAGTAATCAGAGTGGTAAGACTTTTCTATTATTAGTCTTTGTTTTTAACAGTTTTTAAAAGTTATTATTTTTAGAATGAATGGAACACTTTCTGCACTTCTTCAGTGCAACTTCTCCATGGGCTTTTTGCTAAACAGTTTGGAGGACACTGTGATATTCTTTCCTCAGGCCCAGCTACCTCTGCTTTAAAAGACAAGCAAGTATTTCAAAAATAAATTGGATAAAAATCCCACTTAAATTAGCCCGGGCATTTAAAGTCCTCTAAAGGGTCTGTAATTCCTGCTGTTTCCATCCTATTCTTCTAAAAAATTAAACAGCTGCAGTCACTTTGCAGTTTTTTTCCTTCTAGCTAATGGGCTTTTTTAAAAATCAAATCTAATATTCTTTGAATCATGCCAACTTCAAAATGCATTTAGCTGATTCAAAAAAATCCCAGTGTCTGGGTTACTGGTATACCTTCAATTAAACCTTAATGTATTGTAAATCAAATATTCATTTTTTAAAAAGCAGGTTTACTTTATATTAGTCACCGTGTTCTATATTAGATAGCATGTTCTGTAAAATGCAGAATTCCCAATTAGCATTGCCATGCAAACACATTTAGAAAGCCTCTTGTTTAGGAGTGTCACAATTTAGGCAGGAGGGTTTTGAAACTGGAATTAGACTTTTGCACCAAAGCAAAGCATTTCTCTTTACCCAGAGAAGCATTACTTTTCTTGTATTAATTTTCTAGCCAGCAGAAACTTGTCTGTCTGATGGAAATTGCATTTTCATGCCCAGGTGTGTCAAAAGGTCCACTAAAATATCCTTTGTGACCTTGATGCAGATTTAATCTGTCACAGTGCACACATTTTAGCTATAGTCCTGTCTTTCTGCCGTCTGGTCCTATAAAAAGTTAAGCAGATATCTTTTCATTCACTTGCAACATATGGTGTGACCTTGGCAATGGTCTAATCTATCTTGGCAGATTCAAGATAGAGAAACAAGGAATAGAGACAGATCTGTTAGTTTCTTCTATTGATCAATGTCTTGACTGAAAGCTCATTATGAGCAGAAGGAATGTTTCAGACCCTGGTCCTCCTATAGAGGTGCTGAAAGGAAGACCAAGAAACCAAAGCTGCTTTTTTGACTCAACTTAATAACCACAATGGAACCCAACATTTCTGCTGCTAAGTGAGACAGTTGTTAAGTAAGTTTTGCCCCATTGTATGGCCTTTCTTGGCACAGTTCTTAAGTGAATCTCTGCCATTGATAAGTTAGTAACCTGGTAGTTAAGTGAATCTGGCTTCCCCATTGACTTTGCTTGTCAGAAGATCGCAAAAGGTGACCATGGGACTCAGTAGAGGTCATAAATATGAACCAGTTGCCAAGCATCTGAATTTTGATCATATTATCATGGAAATTCTGCAAAGATCGTAACTATGAAAAATGATCATGTCACGTTTTTCATTGCCATTATAACTTTGAATGGTCACTAAACAAACTTAAGTATGTTGAAGACCACCTGTACATACTTTCAATTTAAAAGTATTAAAGTGTATGAATCAATATTGTCCACTAATATTTTATAGAGACTAAAGTTTAATACTGTACATATGATGTGCCTTAAAGTCTCATTATAGTACAGAGCTATGGATGTGAGAAAACAGGCACAGATAGTTATTGTACAAGGCATATATTTATCCAGAGAATATTTATCCAGCCACAAATCTGATTTGTCCATGTTACTGAATTTTAGTTTCATTCATGACAGTTTATTGAATACATCGGATCTATACAATGTGCAAATACAAAAACTAGATAAAGCACTTTCTGGTGTGGTGTGAAAACAGCAAATAAATAGCTTTCCAGCAGCCATGAAAACTGCAGGAGTCTGCAGGAGAAGCTATCTATGCAGAATATGTAATCCTGAAATAATCTTTGGGCTTTTCTGTATTATAATATTATCTGATTCCTGTGGGTAAATAAATTACAAATCAAACTGGTTTAAAAAATGCCTTTCTAGGTGTCATCTCCTTCCTCTGCTTTGGCCATCTGCCAGGATCAGCTCATGATCGCTGAATTCCTATTTTTTACCCCTCCTGAATGGCTCCATTCAGCAGCAGCAGCAGCAACTATTAATATAAGTAGGATTTCATCATTATGATGTAAGCCCTCCATTTTTCCAGCATTACTATAATTTTGCACACACATTTCAAAGGAATGGAGCTTTTTATTTGGCATTTTAGTGGAGGTTTTCACAGAGTTGGAAGGGACCTTGTAGGTCATCTAGTCCAACCTCCTGCCCAAGCAGGAGATCCTACACCATTTCTGATAGATGACAGTCCAGCCTCTTCTTGAAAGCTTCCAGTGATGAAACTCCCACAACTTCTGAAGGCAAGTGGTTCCATTGATTGATTGCTCTCATTGTCAGAAAATTTCTCCTTATTTACAGGCTCAATCTCTCCTTGATCAGTTTCCATCCATTATTCCTTCTCTGGCCTTCAGGTGCTTTGGAAAATTGCTTGATCCCTTCCTCTCTGTGGCAGCCCCTCAAATATTGGAACTCTGCTATCATGTCTTCTCTGGTCCTTCTCTTACTAAACTAGCCCAGTTCCTGCAACTATTCATTGTATGTTTTAGCCTCAGTTCCCTAATCATCTTTGTTGCTCTTCATTGCACTCTTTCTAGAGTCTCAACATCTTTTTTTTAACTGGATGCAGGTGTGGTCTTATAGAGTGGTATTAGTCAGTGGTGGGCTGCTGCATGGTTGGACCGGTAGGGCCAACCAGGTAGTTGTGATCACTGGCTAGGCCTGACCACCCTCCCCTGAATTATCCTTTCCATATACAACTAACTTTCTGGCTCATTTCCCCCACCCATACTTCCCAGCTGTGTTCTGCATGGCGCCTACCGTACTCACCGGAAATGTCTGAGTAGATTAGCTGCATTTTTGAAGCTCCATTTCAGCCCCAAAGTGTGCATGCACTCACAACTAGCGAACTGGTTGTTAACATAAGTGCAGCCCACCTCTGATATTAGTATCTCACTTGATCTTGATTGCATCCCTCTGTTAATGCAACTTAGGATTGTGTTAGCTTTTTTGGCTGCCACCGCACACTGCTGGCTCATATTTAGCTGGTTGTCCACTAAGAGTCCAAGATCCTTCTCAGAGTTACTGCTATTGAGCCTGGTTTCACCCAGTCTATATGTATATTTTTGGTTTTTCTTGCTTAATTCTAAGACTTTACTTTTTTCTACATTGAATTTCATTTTGTTAGATAGGGCCTAGTGTTCAAGTCTGTCACAATCCACCTGGATCTTGAGCCCATTTGATTTTTATTTTATTTTTTAAAGTGGATTTCACTCAGCATAGAGAAGGCCCAGTTGTAGACATGTTTTAGAAAGGTTCGTCTAGGCTTCAGAAACTCTGGGGGGAGCGGGGAAGAGAGGACATCTAGGAAATGATCTGAAAATTGTCACACACATAAAATGAAAATCACATCACCTTATCTAAGATGGCAGACTTTCCTTGATCCTCCTTTCATCACTGATTTGAAGTTAAATGGCCTCTACATCTGTGGCCATGGCAGGATTATGAGCAAAGCTGACGTGGCCCTTTGAATGGCCTTGTCATTTTTTTAAAAAAATCTATGACTTTTCCCAGACAAAAAAGGAATAATAGATAAAATTAGTTTAAAAAACAATCCATCTCTCAAAAGAACAAGAAATCTCATATCAGAGCTCGCAGGACAGGTATCAGGCATTGAAGTGAACGGTCATGTACTGTCTGAGCAACTGATATATCTTATTAAATGTCAGCTTCATTAAAGGTCACTAGCTGAATTGATTTTGGAAAAGTTTTAACATAACAAACTCTGCCAAGCAATTCCTTGTTGGATCAGAGAACAAAACCATTTTAACACAGATAGGGTAAGCCAGGGATAGAATTCACAGCTGTTTTATACAGTATAAATATAATATTATTTCAAAATGTATCGAGGTTAGAAGACCAAAGGGTGGTAATTCATTTATAATAGTGTTTAGGAATCAATAGTTCTATTCATTGAACATTTTTTAAAAAAGGGGGGGAGAGGAATTGCTCCTTGTCCCTTTGTGAGATGCCAGGAGAACAGCTGTTGCAAATCTTCTGAAGAATATTTTGCCTATTATCTAGACAAAAACCATGGGAATTAAATGACAGTTTCACTAACATCATGGAAGAAAATTAGCCACTGCTTAAGCTTCAAAGAAAAGTCATGCTATGAACTCGTGAGCCGGAGCTTCTTTCTTGTGGTTCTTTAATTTGATCTAGATTCAGACTTAATAATATACTGATGATAATTTGGATTGGGAATGTTATTATTATTAACACTGTCATAAAGCACAACATCACATAATTGCAATTCTGGCAGTCCCAGCTGCTGTTGTTAGGTGAATCCCACACAATCACAGCATCCCATAGTCACATGACCACAGGGACACCACCACAATGGTTTTAAAGATTGGTCCATCTTAAGTCCCCTCATTCAGCACTTTCATAACTTCAAAAGATCTCTGAATGAGTGGTTATTAAATTAGGACTATCTGTACATGAATTGAGATGTGATATAGGAAGACAACTATTTTTGCCCTTCCAACTCTAACTCTAAATCTCTGCATCAAGTAGGTCACATTATGGAAGAGAAGCTATCATCCTTATGAGTCTTGGGATTTTGACACCATGTAAATTTGTGGGTTTTAATAATTAAAGTAACCATAGTTATTATAACAAAGGCTGAGGCAGCTGCAGGGTCTTTTAAAAAACAATGAAACACTATTATACTATCTGTCAACTCTGAATCGAACCTGGCTGAAGCCACCTTTTGCTGCTTCATAGTTACCACATACTCTAGGAGGGGAGGAATAGGTAGATATCTCACAGACAAAACAATGAACCTCCCCATGGGAACCTAGGTCATCCCAACAGATGCAGTTGAAGGAGGTGAGGAGTGACCGGGGAGCCCGC
Organism: Hydrophis major; assembly: GCA_033807585.1. Taxonomy (NCBI): domain Eukaryota; kingdom Metazoa; phylum Chordata; class Lepidosauria; order Squamata; family Elapidae; genus Hydrophis; species Hydrophis major. The sequence goes on from CM066329.1 coordinate 89,730,530, forward strand.
CGACTGTTTTAATTGGACAATATGACTTGGGACATTTGGGGAAGGACACAGATACTCTTTCAATTAAGCTAATAATGCAGGAAACTTCAGAGTTGGTTTTCACTAGCCATGCCAATATGATATATCCAATAAACATGTTCCTTGAGGTCCCTGCCTGCCTTGGAGTTCTGATTTCTCTGGGTGCGTAACTTGGAACGCTGACACTATCATTGTCAAGCTCTGCTGCTTTCTTAACTGGGTGTGCCTGCATCACCCATATACAATGCATAGTTTGCATTGACAGATTATTTTTGTCACTCTCCCCCACTTTACTCACCTCCAGATAATGTGTATTATGACATCATGCCACAAACTCCACTCTTGTATATGAAGCACAACTTCACACACAAATATATAAGGAGCAATGCTTGCATTACAAAATCAGTACATACATGGTATACATTTTTCCATTGGCCCCCTCCACTCTTACTTTCCAGTGATGCCCATGCTCCCAACTAAAATACTGTATGCTCATTAGTACTATGGTCTCCATTTAAGCCTTCCAAAATCTGAAAATGCTGTTTTGTTTAGGTTCTAGTCCCATTCAGGTACTCATCACCTAGGCTTAATATGTAAGTATAATGAAATCAAGCCAGTTCTTTCATTTCTGAGATGGTTCTATATAGAACCATCTCATTTCCAGATATAAAAAGGCCATGTATGGGTATTGTATTTTAGGATAATATGTAAGTTACAATTTAAACATCTCTTCTATATTTGCTTCAGAACAGTTTGCTAAACGATCAGTTGGCAATGAAAGGCTAGAGCAGCGTTACACAATGGTGCTCTTTAAATACTGTATGTATTTATACTCAACATATTTGTTGAGCTCCAACGTATCTCCAACCATCATATCAACTGCAGCTTGTTCCAGCCTGGTATTCTCCAAATATAGAAATATTGGAATAAGAGTGGATTCTGATATAGCTTTTCTTTTAACTGCTGGCCTACAGTGACATATATCTGCACATTTAATACAGTTAGTAATCAAGATGCTAGTTCCCCATATGTTAATAATACATATGATTAATCTCTGAAGGAAAGTGGAAGCATGTGCCCCTCATTTACCATGCCACCTTCACAGTATTGCTTTCCTCCTTATTCTGAGTGTAATTGATGCACTTGGAACATACTGGTGTTTGGGAACTTCTCTATTTGTTTGTTTGATACATTATCAAATGCATGCTTGACAAAAATAAATAAAATAAAGACACTCAATATGGGCTTCTAATGGGAAAGATGGTAGATCAGTCAGGAGAGTTTGTTGCCTATTTAGAGTCAGTTTGGCCTGCTGATTAGAAACCAGGAGGTGTATGAAACTTTTGCCTGAAAGCAACTGGGTGACTGGGCCAATCACTTCCTCTCAATCCAACTCAGTTGACAGGGTTGTTGTGGGGAAAATAGGAGTGGAAAGGAGCATTGAGTGTGTTTGCCACCTTGGATTATTTATAAAAATAATGAAAAAATAATGAAATTATTTTATTTATCATTTACTTGAGATATAGATATGGGGAGATACTCCTAAGGTGGTTTTTCAGAAGACAACTGGACTTACTTGTTTTTCTTTGAAGATGTTTCACTTGTTATCCATATAGACTTTTATCTGTGCAATTTGGAATGAACACCCTTCGAATGGTGTGGGAGTATGAACGGATTCCCAGAAAAATTGCAGACTATAGGAACCATTAGCATTACTCAGGTGACCCTGAGGATACAGATAAACCTCCAGGTGCTTCAATAACCCTCTAAAATGATGCAAATGATGAGCTGTCTGCAAGGAATATAAATTCTTTCATTCCCTACCACCCAGTTAGAGCTGAAGAAGCTTCCTGGATGTGAAGCAAAACACTTTTAAAGAAAAACAAGAAAGTCCCGTTGCCTCTTGAAAAAAGCACCTTTGGAACAACCATGACCTGGATGATTAAAAATCTCTATAGACTTTTAGCCATGGGGAGATATTAATTCTAATCTTTCCTAAAGCTGTATAGTAGAATACAGTCCATAATCTTCAGGGAAAAGGCCTTCATCCTGCTGTGAATTGATTCAGGAAAATACACACACACACTTATACATAATCCAAAATCAATTCTCTGCAAGATAATGGCTTTTTCACTGTAGGTTATAGACTGTAACCTACATGTGCAAGTTAAAAATTACATGCAGATTCACATGCATACTTATATCAACAGACATGCATGTCTGTCTCTCTCTCTTTCTCTCTCTCTCTCTCTATATATATATATATACACACACACACACACATACATATACATACATATACATATATATACAGTATGTACACACACACACACACATACACACACACAGAGAGACAAAGAGGGTCACCTCTTTTTCATTTAGGAACAAAAAGGCCTTTACTAAATTATATTAAAGGTCAGCTTTAAAATCAAAGATATAATTTTATTGGAGTGCTCCTCTCCAGTGGACCCAACTATGATTCTTTACTGCAGTTATATTATTGGATTTCTTAAATCACACTTGAGTGGTTTCCAGAAGCACATATAAGAAATTGTCAAATGCCAGCAACGACTCAAACAATAATACAAGAGATATTGAAGAACTGTAGGTAGCAAGTTATTTTCCACAAAACTCTTCTAAACAGAAGAATCTATAAGAAAAACCTGTGAAAGTAAGGATACTTTTCTTTCAATGCAATATTCTGATTTTGTACAGTTTGACCCCACGTGTTCCACGCAATTATCAACTATTAAGTCAATGGGAAAAAATCATTTTAAAAAAATATAGGAAATATTATTTCAGTTAAATATTAGCCCTGATTTTTAGCATTCCATGAGAGGGTGGGGATGAGTATCTATATATATTCCATATTCATTTATTTCACTTGCAGACATTTTCTGATATGTACAGTATAAAATTGTAAATATACTTAAGCATATTTGGACTGTTTGCTTATATGTAAGTCTTTACTTGGCACCAAATCAAGCTTCCAACATGAAGTCATCTCATTCTATCCTTGTGATTGAGGGGAAAGCCAAGTCTTCAGTGTTATATTTGGAGCATGGGCGAGAAAGAATGGAGACAAGCCTCTGAACGGTGAACTTCAGCTCTTTATTTACATACTGACTTCTAGCTTCTATAGCAGCTTTAACCCGCCTTATATAGGCAAACCCCGTAACTATTAACCAATAACCAACGAGGAGCGCTAGATCTCATAACCAATAGGAACTCTCTGTTAAGGGCCAATCGGATTCCCTGGAGCGGGCCAATCCGATCTGGCCATTTAACAACCAATCAGAAGTGCAGGGCCAGAACCCTGCACTTTACTCCAAGCTCACACTTTATTAAAACTTTATACATTCACAACACCCCTTCCCCCTGGCTTCTGTTTGCAGGGAACAGTTACATAGTCCTTTAGGTAGGACGGTTGTTTTATTTGATTTTTGCTGTGTCATTTGGCTGCAATCACGCTGAGGTAGATCGTTGTTTGGCAGTGGGGCTGTTTCTGGTTCAGAGTTCATTTCCCCGTCATTGCCCACGTTCTCTGTAATTCCCTGAGTTCAACTGTTTCCCTCTCTGGTTCCACTTCCTGAGTCTCTATTATAACATCATTTCCTTTCGAATGGGTTTTCTTCTTCTTGGAATTCATCTTCTTCCGTACCTCCCCCCTCTCAGTCTGGTCATAGGGGAGTTCAGGACTGCCTGCCGGAAGCCGCAATCGTAATTGATCGATATGGCATTTCCATAGTCTATCATCAAGGCATTGTACAAGGTAGGATCTTGGGCTGGTTACATGAACTACTGTCGCCTCCACCCACAATGGGTCGCCCGATAGGTTTTTAGCGTATACCAAATCTCCTACCTGGAAGGCATGACAGCGGCCGCTGGATCCTTGTGGTTTTTCTGATTCGTAAGCTGGGTGTAACCGGTCGAGGTGGGAGCAGAGTTTTCATCCCATTAGCAGTTCGGCGGGAGTTTTGTTGGTGATGCTATGTGGTGTGATGTGATGTAAAAAAAGGATTCGATTGATCTTGTCGTCAATGTTGTCGTAGGCTACCTTCTGTAAGGTTTTCTTCACAAATTGTACCATGCATTCTGCTTTGCCATTGATCACAGGGTGCGCAGGTGAGGTGAGCACATGTCGAATGCCGCGGTCAGCGAGGTACTGCTCGAACGACAGTGCTGTAAATTGGGGCCCATTATCAGATACCAGGACGTCTGGTAGTCCGTGGGTTCAAAATAGTCTTTCCAGGGTTTTGATAACCACCTCGGAGGTTGTAGTCATCATGCGATGAATCTCGAGCCAATTTGAATAGGCGTCGACGGTTAGTAGAAAGGTGCGGCCTTTGGTCGGCCCCGCGAAGTCCAAGTGAATTCGGGACCAGGGTCCGCGTGGTGTCTCCCATTCAGTAGGAATGGCTTTAGGTGGGGTGTTGCTCACTTCCTGGCATTTTGGAGAAGTTTTAACCCAATGTTCGATTTGCTTGTCAATGCCCGGCCACCATGCATAGCTTCGCGCAAGGGCTTTCATTCGCACGATGCCGGGGTGGCCATTGTGCAAGGTTCTCAGAAGCACTTGCTGGAGTCGTTCTGGGATAACGACTCTATCGCTCCAGATGACACAGCCTTTTTGGGAGAACAACTCGGTTTGTTGAGTCTTGAATGGTGTGAAGTCATCTGATAATTGGTCCAATGGCCATCCGCGTTCTACCCAGCTTAGGACTCGCGCTAAGGTGGGGTCACGTTTGGTTTCTCTCGCGATATCTCGGGCGGTCAATGGCGGTGAGTTGAGTGTCTCAATTTGCAACGTGGTTACCGTTGGTGCAGGATCGTCGAGAGTCTCTGGAAGCGGTGCTCGGTTCAATGCGTCAGCGTGGGGAATGGCTTTCCCCGGGTGGTATTGCAGCCGATAGTTATAAGCAGCTAAGAATTCTGACCATCGAGTCATCCTAGGGGATAATATGTAGGGAGTCGGCTTATCTCCGGCTATTATCCCCAAAAATGATTTGTGGTCAGTCACGATAGTAAAAGCCTGGCCATACACGTACTCGTGGAATCTTTTAACGGTTGACACAATTGCGAGGGCTTCTTTATCGACTTGAACATAATTTCGCTCAATTTTTGAAAGTGTCTTTGAAAAATATGCAACAGGGGCTTCGTTCCCATTAGGCAGTACATGGCTCAAAATGGCGCCCACTCCAAAAGGCGAAGCATCACATGTTATATTTTACGGCAAAGTCTTGTTATACTGCATGAGTACAGAGTCAGAAGTGAGCAGTTTTTTCACGTTGCGGAACGCCTGTTCTTCTCGGTGACTCCATAACCAATTTGCTTTCTTATCTAACAACCAGTGTAACAGTTCAGCGACCGTTGCTTTATGCGGTAAAAATACATTATAAAAGTTGATGAGGCCTAGGAACGCCTGGAGATCGGCCTTGTTTCGTGGCCTGGGAGCATTTTTTATCGCCCTTAGTTTACTTTCAGTAGGGTGAATACCCTGGCTATCAATTAGGTACCCTAAAAACTCAACACTGTCAGTACACAATTTACATTTGTTTTTTTTTACTTTAAGACCGGCCTCTTGGAATTTTTTTAGGACTAATTTTAACCGGTCCTGTAAGATTTTTTTTGTAGGGGCTGCAATTAATACATCATCAAAATAGGGGACCACGCCCTTAATCCCTTGTAATAACCTCTCCATAAGGCTCTGAAAAATCCCCAGGGCTACACTAACTCTGAATTGGAGCCGGGTACATTTAAAGGCACCTCGGTGCGTCACAATCGTTTGTGCCAGTGCCGTTTTTTCATCAACAGGCAGTTGCTGATATGCCTGAGCTAAATCTAATTTAGCGAAGACTTTCCTGCCCCCCAGGGAGTGGAGGAGATGCTGCACCACCAGCACTGGATATGCGTTCAGCTGTAGGGTATGGTTCAAAGTGGCCCGGTAGTCCCCACAAATTGGGATTGACCCATCTGGCTTAATGGGTGTTACGATTGGGGTTTCGCAGGGAGAGTGATCGATGGGCTCTAACACCTCCTGAGCTGTCAGTTTGTCGAGTTGTTCGTCAATTTTCGACTTTAAGGCAAACGGAACTCGACGGGGCTTAAGTCGGATGGGAGCTATCTTTGGGTCTAGACTGAACGAAATCGGGGTCCCCTTGTACTCGCCTAAGCTGTCCATGAAGATGTCCCTGAACTCATGGATGAGGTCTCCCTCCCAGTCACTTCCGCTGACTTGGTTTATGCCGGCCACTTCAATGCCGAGTGGCACAAACCATTGGAGGCCTAGTAAGCTAGGACTGTCTCTATCAATGACAGTTAGTGGTAAGTACGCTGTGTGCTTCTTGAAGGAGACTCGGACTCGGCAGGAACCAACGACAGGGATTCGATTCCCTTGGTAGTCCTTGAGGATGAGTCTTTGGAAGCGGAGATCTTGGCGTTGAATCGTGGAGATGAGTTGTTTAAGAGTCTTCCAGGACACCATCGAGAGAGACAATCCCGAGTCGACTTCCATGTGGCAAGGCTGGTTCTCGATGGCTACTGTGACTTGTATTTTCTTGGTGTCTAAAGCTGAGGCATGACCGATAGTGATTGTATGGTGACCCTCTTCTCTCTGCAAAACTCGATTTCTGTAGGAGTGGTTTACTGGCTCTCGCCGTACAGGACGGTTTCCTGTCGATTGGCGATAGTTAGTCCCTTTTGAGGCCTGGCCGGGTCCTGGTAAGCTTCGGCAGACCCGTCCGATGTGGCCTCGCTTCCCGCACTCATGGCAGAGCGCGTCGCGGAATTTGCATTTGGACCTGGCATGGTTGGCCCCACAGCCAGTGCAAGGGCGTAAAGGCTTCAGGTCGTGGTCCCGGTCGGACCGCAGTCGATGGACCCCTTCTTCATCACTGTCTGATGACGAAGAGAAGTCCTCGTGGTGCGTCGTTGCAAGCTGCCCTTCTGACCTGGATAAAATGTCGCTTGTCGGGGTGGTATCGGAGCGCGGTTTCGGCATAGTTGTGCAGCCGACTTCCTGGTTGCTTCTGCTGCAGTAGCATCAGCGATGGCATCAGCAAGGCTGATGTCGCCTTTCGCCATCAGCTTGCTTTGAACGCCTGGTGCATCTAGTCCCAGAACTATGCGATCTCTTAGTGCTTCTTCTAAATTGGTGAATCCGCAGAGGCCTCCCAAATTTCAGAGGTCTGCTATGAAGTCGGCCATGCTTTCTCCCTTTTGCTGGCTCCTCTGATAAAACTCGTGCCGTTTCACAAGCGTAGGCACGGTCGGTGCGTAGTGATCTCGTAGGAGAGGTTCGAGGTCATCCCAATCCATCACCTTCACTTCTCGGGGTTTTGCTAGTGCTTTAGCCATCTTAAATACGGTTGGACCACAATGCGTTAGGAACACCGCCCGTTTCTTTCCTGGTGTGGCGTCCTTTAAGTTGTTGGTTTCTAAGAACATTTGGAAGTGATCCATGTAGGACTCCCAGTCCTCCTGTACTGGATCGAACGGAGCGGGTGGTACGACGCTGTCGGACATGGTTCCATTGTGTAGCGTCGTCTGTCACGTGCTCAGTGTTCTTCGAAGTTTCGTTGGTTCAGATGTCTCCACATCCCACCCTCGTCACCAGTGTTATGTTTGGAGCATGGGCGAGAAAGAATGGAGACAAGCCTCTGAACGGTGAACTTCAGCTCTTTATTTACATACTGACTTCTAGCTTCTATAGCAGTTTTAACCCGCCTTATATAGGCAAACCCCGTAACTATTAACCAATAACCAACGAGGAGCGCTAGCTCTCATAACCAATAGGAACTCTCTGTTAAGGGCCAATCGGATTCCCCGGAGCGGGCCAATCCGATCCGGCCGTTTAACAACCAATCAGAAGTGCAGGGCCAGAACCCTGCACTTTACTCCAAGCTCACGCTTTATTAAAACTTTATACATTCACAACACGTTCCATAGGGCAAAGGTTGCCAGAGAAAAGGCTGGCTTTCTAACGTCCATGATTTGGCAATGTTTAAGGGAGGGGACTAAAAGCATGCACAGCCTATTTAAACCGGTAATACAGGTAGACATAAAGTTAGGTTTTCACTCTTACAGTTACTGTTTTCTTGCCAGGTTTTGCCTAATCCATACTTGTACCTTTGGGTTTTTTTTCTGCCTAAGTGTAAAACCTTGCTTTTCTCCTCATTTAAATTCATTTTGTTGAATAGGGCCCATTGTTCAAGTCAGTCAAGATCTTTTTGGATCCTGAGCTTGTCTTTTTGGATGTTGGCTATTCCTGCCAGCTTAGTGTCATCTGCAAATTTGATGAGAGTTCCCCTTCTATTCCCTCATCTAAGTCATTTATGAAGATACTAGCTCTATACCCATGCTTCGCTACAAAACTATGTCATCAGGCTTAGTTTGGAAGGAGGAAAATAAGGGGTGGGGGTGGAATTTTGCCTCTGCCTCCATCTGGATAACATCCTGTCAGAGTATGAGAAAGTTGAGGGCTATTTGGAAACTGAAACATGTATTTGCTGTGTGAGCAAGAAGGAGACAGCAAGGAGCCTGGGCATGGCTTAGCTCAACTGTTCTGTACTAAAGCTGGTTGCTGCTGTGAAACTAAAACTGAAAGTGAAACGCCTCTCCTCTACTTGTGTTTTGCATTTGGAACAGATTTATTTTCAGGTGTGGAGAGAGAGTAGAACTCCTTAGCATCAAAGCATGTTAATAATAATATAAGAAATACTAATGCTGTGATGGTCATTTCGAAAAATCCTTTCTTAGTGAGCACCTAGAAGCCAAGAGGAACACAGGTGCCAAATTTCAAGTTTGTAGGTTTAACGGTTCTGGAAATTTTGTGATGATGCATGAGTGGTATTTCGCTTTTATAGAGAGAGATTGATGAAGAGTACTGAATCTAAGACGGAACCTTGTGGTACCGCACTGCTTACTTCCCTCCCTGCAGATGTAGTACCATTAAACACTCCTCATTCAGTATGGTTTGTCAGCAAGTTACAAATCCATCTGGTGGTGATGCTATCTATCCCACATTTTTCTAGCTTACCAAACAGTAGGTTGTGGTCTACTATGCATTACATAGCTAAACCTAGGGGCACCCATCACTGTGCATGCCACTGCGTTCTGAACCAGCTGATGTTTTCAGGCAATCTTTTGGTTTATTGTACTGTTTAAAAGAGGAAGCAGATATTGAGGTTGCAAATTGATTGGTTTGTTTTCAGTTGCCCTACTTTTCATTACTTTGTCCTGATATCTATGGTTCCTAATCTATTATTGTTCCATAGAAGGAATTTATGTAGGATATCTTCACAGAAATTTAACTGAGATGTGGGCAGCAGAGATAGAGAGAGGGTTGTTCAAAGCAGGATGTTCCTGTCATCTCATGGTTAAGCTAGTACAGCAAGCTGCATCCCAAGAGATCCCAAGAAATTCTCACCAAGAGAATTTTACAGACATTTTCAGAATCCTGTCTCAACTTACAGTTCCAATCAGGTTATACCAGCTGGCTGAGGAATTCTGGGAGTTGAAGTCCACAAGTCTTAAAGTTGCCAAGGTTGGACACCCCTGGGTATACAGATAAGAATCTGTCTTCCATTTCCTTCCTTTGGACTCCATCTTGTCTTAGGATCTGAAAGTGGAGCAGTTCAGATGATGCTCCTGGGCATCTGGCACAGGATTAATTCATAAGAGTTAGACCCTGGAATGATTGTGCTGATCTTAAAGATGCAAGTACCTGTCCAGATTTGTATTCTCTGCAAACCAAAGAGAAAAACCAGGATTTCTAGCAGGAAGGATATCAAGAAACTAATGTGACTAAGCTCAGCTCCTTCTCTGCTCAGCCTCAGTCATGTCCTGACTCACTCTCTCATAGCCTCAGGCAGCTCCTGCTGATTGACTGATGGCACCCCAGCTGCCTTCAGGCAACTATCAATCTTATATTTAAATCTATGTGCATTCAACAATGGCAGTCATTTAGCTGAAAATTGTGTTTTGGAGTCCTTTGGGAAACAATGAAGCATTACTCTTCCCTGCCAAGCTAATGATCTATCTGGCAGCTGAGAACTGGATCTATTACCAGGGCATAAATTGTATCTTAAATGAAGGCATGAGCAAAAATTTAGTACTTCCCCATCATTAAATGGGTATGTGTCATGTAAATGCCAGCAGAAAAGGGCAAAGTAGTCCTGGCTGGCAGATAGATATGCTGAAATTTGCAGGTAAATTGAGTTTTAACAGTGACCCTTTCCAGCCCCTGTTGCTCTTTTCTGAAATGGATCCTGTAGAGAAAAAAATCAACATCTGAATAAAATAAAATCATCTACATGCAATGTTGTGTATTTAGCTACTTCATTTTTTCTTGTAAAATAATTATAGAACTGAGTCCTTAAAGCCAAATAAAATTACACCAGAACACACGGGACATAAAACGGGAGAGGCAAGAGCACAGAGGGCAGCAGCTCATGTTCAGCAAGAACTTGAATGCATTAACAAGCCTTCAAGGCATCATGATGGTTCTGGAGGCTGTGAGGAGGAAGTTTCAAGCACACAAAAACATTTCACAAAGAGCAGGGCACAGCAGAAATCTCTGAATTACCTACATCGGCTCAAAGGTGAAAAAAATGATAATGGTAATGGAGGCATCACAAGAAGAAAAGAACAAATGAAAAGGGTAAGAAAAAAGGAGAACAGAAATTGATATTTAGTTGAAAGGAATTAGCAGTGAGACTATTCAATAGTGACATGCATTTTTTAAAAAGGAACGCATGAGTGGTGCTGCAGAACAATTGAAAAATATTGCAGGTACCAAAAATAACATCAGCAACCATATCAACAGTAGTCTCTCCAACATTTCCAGCTATAAACTAAGCCAAAAACATGAAGAAATGAGTAGGACCTTCTCAATTATTTTGAGAATCGAGTAGAAAAACAGGTGCTTTTTGGCAGGAAAAAGGAAGGGTTTTAGGGAATTGCAAGGCAGATATCAACTCATCACCCCTTTTGTGTGATGAAACCCACCAGTGCTTTGCCTTTCACATGTTGTGTATAACATCCATCATCTTATGACTGACAAGATGTTAATACATAAATGCCATACAAATAATAATAATGTGTTCAACAACTGCAGGATGACTGGAAAAAAATTGTAGCAAAATCACTGTCAGTCAATTCAAAAAGTACCTTTATGTCCTGCAACCTTTAACACCATCAAACAACATCCACCTATCCTAGGTCCTAGGGAAGCACTCCAAAGTTTGATAAAAATGCCAAATCCAGACCACACATCTGGCTGACTGTGTGGTGGACCAAATTAACAATAATGAGAATCTGAGAAAAGCAGCATGATTAGACTATATGTAAATACATTAAAATATGGAGTTTTCTTTTGAAAAAGATGAAGTGTATGAGAATTGTTGCAGAAACACATCAGCTAGGTCTATTTTTCAACAGTGCATAGATTTTCAACATTTTGAAAAGGTATGAATATTAACATGTATGTAGAATAACTTTTGGAGGGGGGAAATGGAGGGAAAATGCTTTGTTTGTCCTCCATTTTTCTTTTTTTAATGATATCACACAGTTGAACAAACACTACATTCAGAATTGTTGGAAGTTAAATAAATGCATCTTTGGGTTCAGTGGCATCTCTTTGGACTGGAACGGGAGAAGCAGGCAGAGGTGTTAGACTGAAAAAAAGGTGCCTCAATGCAAGCCCCACCTATCTTGTTTGTATGACATAATATTGCATCCACATATGAAAGGAGTGGAGAAACAACAAATTCCAGATGTCTGCTTCACTTGAAAATATGGAACAGGTTCTGATATTGCATTGAGAAACCAGTTGGGGAAAGTAAAGAGGAATATTTCATAGGTTTCAGTTACATGTATTTTAAGAATCCTCATTTCCTAGCATTTCCCTGAGATTCACACAATTTTCTCTAGAAATTAAATATTTCTTTATAATCACCATAACAAGCCAGCAGGATTTGGAAAGGGGTGGCACTGGTCACCAAATCACTTCCCAGTTAGCATTGGATTAATCTGCCATTATGGAAAAAGGCTCTGAATTCCTTCTTTCTATCCTTCCCAGAGTAATCCAGATAAATATAACTGGAGGAGCAAAGGTGCTATTCAACTGGTTCGCACCTATTCAGGTTATTTGGCATGGGTCGCTGAACTGGTGGCAGTCCCTGGCTGGCCACCCCCCCAACCTGGTCGCCCAGTCACTCACTTGCGATTGCTCTCTTAGTTTTTCGTTCCCCACATCCTCTTTCTCCCTGGGAAAAGGAAGAAAGGCATGGACACTGCAAGTATCACTTTCCCCATGTGAGTTAAAGTGTCGGGAGTGAGAAAGAGTGCGGTCTGACAGAAGGTGTGGGGGAATCCACTCCAGCCTTGGAGAAATTTAAAGAAGCTGCTTCCCTAATGCTTGTCTGTTAAGTGCTCTGTGTGTGTGTGTGTGTGTGTGTGTGTGTGTGTGAGAGAGAGAGAGAGAGAGAGAGAGAGAGAGAGAGAGAGAGAGAGAGAGAGAGAGAGAGAGAGAGAGAGAAGAAGAAGAAGAAGAAGAAGAAGAAGAAGAAGAAGAAGAAGAAGAAGAAGAAGAAGAAGAAGAAGAAGAAGAAGAAGAAGAAGAAGAAAGAAAGAAAGAAAGAAAGAAAGAAAGAAAGAAAGAAAGAAAGAAAGAAAGAAAGAAAGAAAGAAAGAGGAAGGTAGAGAAAGAAAGAAAAAATTAGGAAGAGAGCGGTAAAACTCTGTGCTATTATTTTTAATTGTTCCATTATTTATCATGTGTTAATATTTTACACTGTCCCTAGACTTAGAGTGATTTTTCTGCCTTTCTTTTGCCCAGGGCTACCACATATTTTTCAGGGTTTATATGCATTCAATGTCAATAGTCCAGAGCATAAAATACAGATACTTTTAACAAGAGTTGAAAGGGACCTTGGAGGTCTTCTAGTCCAACCCCCAGCTCAAGAAAGAAAACTGAGAATGCCAAACTCTGAGTAGAAATCCTGGGAAAGGTGTCAGAATAATACTTAGAAGGGACCTTGGGATGAAGAGAAATGGCTGTCCAGTCTTTTCTGAAAAACTTCCAGTGATTGAGCACCCAGAACTTCTGGAGACAGGAAGTTCCACTGGTTAAATGTTCTCACTCACAGGAAGTTTCTCCTTAGTTTTAGGTTGCTTCTCTCTGTTCAGTTTCCATCCATTGCTTCTTGTTTGCATTCTGCTTCCTTGGAAAATACATTGTCCCCCTTTCTTTGTGGCAGCCCCTTAAAAGTCTATTGCCTGTCAAACTCTTGAGTAAAGCATGTGAGCCATTTCTTCCTTTCAGTGGTCCATGAAAGTACATCTATAGTATGGAGATAATAAAGTCAGAAAATGAACAACATTTTTACAACATTTTATAGATAAGTTGAGGCTGGGTGATAAGGAATGGCTGGGAGGGGAGGGGCCAGGTGAGGCACCCCTTGATGTGAGTGACATTGAGTTGGCCATGCCCACCCAGTCACATGACCACCAAGCACGCCCACCCAGTCACTTGACCACTAAGCCACACCCATCCAGTCACATGGCCACAAGCCACTCCCACCAAATAAGCCACACCCACAGAACCAGTAGTAAAAAATTGAATTCTACCACTATGGAGGAGCAATGTTGAATCAAATCATATTTCCTTTATAATTATTGAAGAAATAGGAATAATAATTTCTGAGAAATCATTTTAATAATAACTGCAGTCTGGAGAGCAATCTAAGTTTTATGAGTCTTTACATAGAATTATTGTTTTGGCAACCAGGCAAAATATTTTTAAAATAAAGGATAGAGTGCATGCTGTCTGGTAGGTTCCATGTGAAGCTTCTCTTCAGAATGTTTAGCCAAATGTCAACATCCAATTATTTTCCAAGGATGCCAAATCTTTTTGGAACATCACAATTAAGAACCAAGCCTGCCTTCTGTCTGTTAAGCCTGTGTGCCCCAACCAGGGTTAAGGAGACAAGCTAAACAGAATGTGCAGCATTAGTCAGATAGGCACACAGATAAATGAGTGAGATAAGCTTGTATGTTTTATTAACATACGGTAAAAATAACAGATACGCTTGTGCTATCAAAAATATAGTTTATTCCATTATGAGTTCATAGCATAGTCAAAATAACAGTCCATTAGTCATGTATCATTTAGTCAGTCCATTCAAGGATATTCAGTTAGCAAAGTCTGTGTAGAATATCCTATGTCAGTTCACTGACAAATCAGTCCTTTCTCTCTCTCCCGTTCGAGTAACGCAGTCTTGAGTCCATGCAGTAATTAGGGATCATCAAAGCCAGAAAGAGAGAGCAAGCTGTCCTCTTGCTTCTTTTAAAGTGCTTTCACAACCACTCCCCTAATTACATTCCCATATTTAAAGTTGCAGACACTTTAACTTATAAACCATGATAACATATTTATTATTTTACCTAAACCAGTTAGGGTAAACAATGTTATCCCTAACACTGTCCTCCTCCTCCCTGTCTTTTTTGCAAATTTTATATATAACATTTTTATCAAATGGAATGGAAATTACTGTACTGTATTAATAATAAGCAATACAATAAGTGTCAATAACTCTTTTAGCACCTATTCCCTAACTATTTAGTTTGATACCCTATTTTAATGCTTGCCTTTATAAATTAATTTTTTCCAGATTAATTCACATCTATGTAATGAGTACTAAAAGTATTTTAGTTCTTCCTCTTTCTTCACAATTTGGTGAGATCTCCCTGAAATGTTCAAAACAACCAAATACTGTATACCTTTCTCTAATAGTATCTTCTTTTCAAAAAAAAGTGATAATAAATTCTTTTAGGTGGTAGATTTCAATAATATGTGTTCAATAAAAGTAAATAAAGGTCTAATATAGGATGTCTTTAGTAAAAATCAGAAGTAGCTTTATTCATGATTTCCTTCACATTATTTTTTTTCCTATTAAGTTAGGCTTACATTTTTTTTTTACTGGAGGCTTTATTACAAAATAATAATGCCCTGAAAAACCAGCTGTTTTGAAAATGTATTTTCCAGAAAGCTGAATGTTCCGGACTTCTGCTTGTTTTATTTGAAGAAAAATTGATAGGTATATTGTCTCTGACATATGAAAGAGAAAACTTACAGATCCAGCACTGATCACTCTTCTTGTCTAATGTTGATCCACTCACTGCATTGATCCTTCACTTGTTAGCCACTTTTATTTATTTTAATTATTTATTTTGTCAAGTATGCATTTGGTAATATATATAAGTATAAACATGATTATTAATACATGAAATAGATACAACTAAAAGGGAACATTAAGTAAGCACATTGGTGCGCTTACACACGCCCCTTACAAACCTCTTTGGAATGGGTTGAGGTTAACAGTGGACAGTCTGAGGTTAAAGTGTTTGTGGTTAGTGAAAGAAACCAGGTAGAGTATTCCAGGCATTGACCACTCTGTTGCTGAAGTCATATTTCCTGCAATTGAGTTTTGTGCGGTTTACCCTGAGTTTGTATCTATTGTGTGCTCGTGTATTGTTGAGGTTGAAGCTGAAGTAATCATTGATAGACATTGTAATTGATAATTTTATGTACTACACTTAGGTCAGATTGAAGGTGGTGTAGTTCTAAGTTACCTAAGCCTACAATTTCAAGTCTGGAGGCATAGGGTATTCTGTTGCAAGTAGAGGAGTTGAGGATTAGACATTATCACATATTTTCTAACTGGTTTTTAAAATGGAGATCGTATGAGTTAAATCAACATATTTTTCAACTAGTTGCATTGCCTTGACTATGTTGGTCCATTGCTTAGTAGAGAAATTGTAAAAGATGTTACATCTATCACTTTGAAAATGCAATGGGTATAGCCACCATTTTCCAGTTCACAGGCAGAATTATATGCTGACACTTGTGATTAAATGTTCTGGATGTGCAAAGTTTATTCAGTTACTGGGATCCATTAAAAAGGAAAGAGCTTTCAACCTAATAAAAGCACTGTGGAACTCATCCAGGTGCACAAAATGAGTCTGATAGGGTGTAACAGACCAGCTATTTTTAAATAAGCAGTGTGCAGATGAAAGATAAAGATAATAGGGATGGGCAAGAATGAAGTATCAAGGCTTAAGGTAAACAAATTACCCTTTAAGATCCTCCAGTTGCACTGAAAATTTGAAATGTTTTAAGGTGACATAGATATCATAAGCTTCTAAAAGACTTAAGGTTTCCCCTTGGAAATGTCCCATAAATCTTTAAAAAAAAAAAACACTGCCAATTAGTCAAACCCCACTCATTTTAGGAATAAAAGTCACCATAAAAGGGTGACAGGATTACTTGGTTGGCTGAGTAATTATACTTCTGCACCAAATAAGTATTTTGGGACATTTCCGTGGTCTTCTAAGAAAGGATGTCTAAGAAGCAAACAAATTTACAGTACTGACTTCTCCTGCCTTTGGTCTCTGCATACAGCTTATCAGAATTTCAATGAGAGATGCTTGAAAATGTAATTAGCATAAACTATTGATCCCAGATAATTGAAGAAATGGCTATGTGGAAAGTAACAGTAAAGATACAGAGGACATGTTGTGAGTAAGGAATATACAAATCATGTTACGAGTAGGCAATATGCAACTTTCTGAATGCTTCTAAAGGATTCATGACAATAAATTCACACACACACGTGTGTCTATGTGTGTGTGTGTGTGTGTGTATAAATAAACTCTATTAATGGCATTGCATGCAGTACATCATAGAGGGGAAGGAAGATAGTGGCAACTATATTTGAGGGTGAGGAAAAATCCTGATATCTCTTAACACCTTATCTGATGCTGCAGTTAAGAAATTAATATAACTGCCAATCACCTTATCATTTGCGCTGGGTCTTTCTGCTGAATTTAATATTGTTGCCTTGATTCCTAATGTGACATTTTTGCCTCATCATGGTTTGTTCTTGCTCAGGAAGGGCCTTAGAGGTGGATAATTTGAGCTTTATTGGGTATGCCTGAAAGTAACAATTGGTGTAAAACTCACACACGAAAAAAAGCAATGTCCATCCATTAAGAAGACAAATGAAGTAAATTATTTTTCCAGCCATTGTACTGTATGAGACTGCTGCAAAGGGAAATGAGTCTAGTTGTAAAAATGTATAATAAAAAAGACAAAATATGCTTGCATTAGGAAAAGAAACCTAGCAAAATATGTACTAATCCTTTTTCCCCTAGGAAAAATGGGTTTCCAGTAAGCCCAAGATGACAGCAGAGGTACATCTTTCTCTCTTTTCAAAATACACTCATACATTTAAAAAGTGATATGATTATTTGCTAAATCTAATATGCTTCCCTTCTTTTCTCTTTGATGCTTCTTTGCTCCTATAATGTGCTTTAAATGTGCAATAAAACTATAATGAAAAACATATGTTTATTCAGTGTGGCAGCTGTTGCATATTCCATGAAGGCATAATCCTACACAGTATAATTTTACAGTGTTTCTTAGGCCTGCTTTTTCTTATCTGTCACATGTTTCGGGTCTCAGGAAAGAAATTTTGTATTTTAACATAATGCCCTTTTCCCCAACACTGGAAAAAATGGAAGAAATGTTAGTACCAGCATTTTTTCCTAGTCATTGTCTTTTCAGTAATGAAGATAAATGATTCCTGCAGTGACTTATTCTAAGATGAGCCCAAAATGTCTGATTTGTCATTTATGATTGGTTTACAAATTGTGTGTTAATTTTTACCTTTTCCCCCTTTCTTTCAGTTTTAGATATATTGTAGCACACTTCTATGTATTTCTTTCCCAAATTTTCCAAATTCAGTTTTGTTTAGAGCAAAATGACACTGTCTGCCATCAGCACTACTGTTGACAACACTGACATTTTCTCCAAAAATATGGGAACATGAGTGTTAAGTTCTGCGGGTGCAAGGAACGGAGACGAGACAGTGAACAGTGAACTTCAACTCTTTATTAATCATCCTGAACAGAGCAAAACCCTAGGGCAGCAGCAGCCCTTTTATAGGGTAGGCTGCTGACCTATTAGCCAATGAGAACCATGGAAGTGTTAAACCCTTGAACCAATGAGAGTTGGCCCATTAACAGCCAATCAGATTCCCCAGAAAGGGCCAATCCGATATCGCTATTTTCGGCCAATCAGAAGTGCAGGATTAGAACCCTGCTTTTCCTTAAGGTTTGTTAAAACTTTATTAAATGCCTTTATTAGTTCATAACAATGAGCAAAAGGAAGAATGTCTTTATTAATCTTTCTTTACCTGGCTGTACAAGGTCATTTCTTTGTCCAACTCCATTCTATTCATAAGTTAGTTCTGTGTATTTCATTCTGTGAGATGCATGGAATGGACATCCTCAGGGCTGTTAGTGTAAAGTCCTGAGCATGGGTGCAAGGAACGGAGATGAGACATCGAACTGTGACTTCAACTCTTTATTAGTGACTTCAGAACAGAGCAAAATACTTGGGCAGCAGCAGCTCTTTTATAGAGCTGGCTGCTGTCACAACAACCAATGATTTGAGTTTACCGCTCTAACAAGCATCCAATCAGAGTGACCCGCTGTCAGCCAATCAGGTCGGCCAGAAATGACCAATTCGTGGGCCAATGAGAAGTGCAGGATTACGAGCCTGCTGTTAAAGTAAAGCTGTTAGGGTTGTTACTGACGCGTTGGCTTAGTCCATAACACCTCTCCCCCCTAGGTTCCGTCTGAGGGGTGGGGTGACGTATTCTCATAAATAGGCAGGTCACTTCACCTGTCTGCTTGATCTGCGCTGTTCCACCAGTTTCTGTCCTGGCTCTGGTTCCGGTGGGCTGCTTGCTGAGTTGGGTGGCGAAAACGGTCCCGCTGTTTTGCTGAATGGCTCTGGGCTGTCCTCTCTGCTCTCGCCAATGATGTCATCTGGGTTCCCTGGATCTGTTTCCATCATGGTGCTGTCACACGGCGAGGCGATTTCCTGGCTCGGTTCTCCTTCTGGTGGTGAGTATCCCATGGTTGGTTGTGTAGACTGCTGGGTTCCGATTGTTAAGTCATCTGTTATTTCTTTTTCAGCCCCCTCGATGTCTCTTTCCCCCCCAGTTTGAGATTCAGGGGATAAGATGGGAGTAGGTGCTAGTCTGGATTGAAGCTGGTCTATGTGGCACTTCCACATTTTGCCATCTGCAGTTTGTAGACGATAGGATCGGGGTTCCGTAAGTTACGTTATGGTAGCGGGGACCCACAATGGGTCACCCGAGAAGTTTTTCGCAAAAACAGGGTCGCCTTCCTGGAATGATCGACACTTGCTGCTGGATACCAGGCATTGTTGTTCAGGCATGTAAGCAGGGTGGAGACGATCGACATGTGAGCAAAGTTTTCAGCCCATCAGGAGTTCAGCTGGGGTTCTGTTTGTGGTGCTGCTTGGGGTAATATGTTGGAGGAGAAGCATCCGGGTTATTTTGTCATCAATGTCACCGTGGTCCATTTTGTGTGAAGTCTTCTTTAAAAATTGAACCATTCGCTCCGCCCTACCATTGGCCGTGGGGTGAGCTGGTGATATTAAGGCATGGCGGATGCCCCAGTCTGCTAGGTACTGTTTGAATGCCAGGGCAGTGAATTGAGGGCTATTATCAGAGACCAGGACATCCGGCAATCTGTGGGTAGCGAATAGCTTATTCAGTTTTTTAATGACCGCCTCCATGGTGGTGCTTTTCATTTTGTGGACCTCGAGCCAGTTAGTATAGGCATCCACAGTTAGAAGGAAAGTGTGTCCTCTTGTGGGTCCTGCAAAATCGATGTGGATACGGGACCAGGGACCTCGAGGCGTTTCCCACTGAGCTGGGGGTGTTTTTGGAGGAGCAGAGCGAGTCTCCTGGCACTTGCTGCACGTAGCCACCCAGGCCTCTATCTGCTTATCTAAGCCTGGCCACCATGCATAACTCCTTGCCAATGCCTTCATCTGCACGATGTCTGGATGTCCATCGTGCAACATTTTCAAAACTTTATGTTGCAATTTCTCCGGGATGACGACTCTGTTTCCCCACAAGATGCAGCCCTTTTGAGAGAATAGTTCTGTCTGTCGATTCCTGAATGGCCTGAAAGTGTAATTGGGTTCGTTGTCTGGTGAACCCTGTTCCACCCAGCTGAGGACTTGTGCCAAAGAAGAGTCCTTTTTCGTTTCTGAGGCGATGTCCCGAGCAGTCAGCGGTGGTGATTTAAGAGTTTTGATTTGCAATATGGCTAGGGTTGGAGCTGGGTCATCTATGACATCTGGTAGTGGAGAGCAGCTCAAAGCGTCAGCGTGGGGAATGGCTTTCCCCGGGCGGTGTTGCAGTTGGTAATCGTATGCGGCTAAAAACTCCAACCAACGTGTCATTCTTGGTGATAAGATGT
Organism: Hydrophis major; assembly: GCA_033807585.1. NCBI lineage: Eukaryota > Metazoa > Chordata > Lepidosauria > Squamata > Elapidae > Hydrophis > Hydrophis major. The sequence goes on from CM066329.1 coordinate 89,750,912, forward strand.
GGGGAATTGGTTTGTTTCCTGCTAAAATGCCAAGTAGCAGCTTGTGGTCTGTAATTATGGCAAAGGGTCTCCCATACACATATTCATGGAAATGTTTAATTGCGGATACAATGGCGAGAGCCTCTTTATCAAGTTGGCTATAGTTCCATTCAGTTTTAGACAAAGTTCTCGAAAAGAACGCAATAGGTACCTCATTACCGTTTGGCAGGATATGGCTTAAAATGGCTCCCACTCCGAATGGTGAGGCGTCACAGGTAACCGTTAAGGGTAGAGTCTCGTTGTATTGTATCAATACAGCATCAGAAGTTAAGAGGTCTTTTACTTGTTGAAATGCTCGTTCTTCACGCCGTCCCCTTCTTGCCTTCTGGGGCAAGAAGATGTTATAAAAGTTAATGAGTCCCAGGAAGGCTTAGAAGTCTGTCTTATTTCTAGGTCTTGGGGCATTTTTGATTGCAGTTAGTTTTTTTTCGGTGGGGTGGATTCCCTGTCTGTCGAGAAGGTATCCCAGGAACTCCACTCCCTCCATACAAAGTTGACACTTGTACCTTTTTACCTTCAGGCCAGTGTCTTTAAATTTTTGAAGAACCCTTCTGAGTCATTGTTCTAATAATTATTTAGTAGGGGCAGCTATTAAGACGTCATCAAAATAAGGCACAACACCTTTTATGCCTTGTAATAGTCTCTCCATCAGACTTTGGAAAATGCCCAGTGCCACGCTTACTCCGAATTGGAGTCTATTGCACTTGAAGCCACCTCTGTGTGTAACTATTGTCTGGGCTTCTGCAGTCGTCGCATCTACGGGTAGCTGTTGGTATGCCTGAGCTAAGTCCAATTTCGCAAATATTTTTCTGCCACCCAGGGAGTGAAGGTGTTGGACCACCGGTACTGGGTAAGCGCTCTGCTGAAGCGCGTGATTTAGGGTGGCCGAAATCCCCACAAATTCTTAACGATCCATCTGGCTTTATGGGTGTTACTATTGGGGTTTTTCATCGGGCATGGTCAATCGGTTCCAACACACCCTGGGCTATTAATTTGTCCAGTTGCTCGTCGATCTTTGGCTTGAGTGCAAAAGGCACCCGACGAGGTTTAAGGCGAATGGGAGCTACATCGGGACTGAGATTAAATGATATAGGGGTCCCCTTGTACTTGCCTAACGTTCCTGTGAACACGTCCTGGAATTCCTGGATGAGGGCCTCTTCTCAGTCATCGCTTCTGGTTTGGTGGATGCCAGCTAGTTCAATTCTGAGTGGGGCAAACCACTGTAACCCTAACAAACTGGGCCAGTCACGATCGATGACAGTCAGGGGAAGCGTTGCGGTGCGGTCCTTGAAGGATACATGGACATGGCTGGAACCGACAACCGGAATTCTGTTCCCTTAGTAGTCTTTTAGGATGATTCTTTGACTGCTGAGGTCCTGGCAACAGATGGCAGGGATCAGCTGTTTGAGGGTTTTCCAGGAGACCATCGATAGGGATGACCCCGAATCGACTTCCATCACGCACAGTCGATTCTCAATAGTGACCTTTACTCGGATCTTTCTTGCATCTAGTGATGAAGTGTGGCCGATAGTGATAGTTTGGTGTGCCTCTTCTCGTCTCATTGAAGCAGCAGGTGCTCGATTTCTGTAGTAGTGGTTGTTCCATTGGTGGTTCAGGTGGTCCCGATTTCCAGGTGGTTTACCTGTCTCCTGGCGGAGATTATTCTCCCTCTGGCTTGGACTGGACCTTCGCTTGCTTCTGCAGACCTTTGTGATGTGGCCTCTTTTCCCACAGGAATGGCAGAGTGCGTTGAGGAATTTGCAGTCTGATCGCGGGTGGTTTGCCCTGCAACCAGCACATTGGCGCGGACGTCTCTGGTTCCTTTGATCTCGTTCTGAACAGAGCCAGTTGACCTCCTCTTCCTCACTGTCTGAGGATGATTTGAGGTCTTCATGATGGGCAGTAATAGTATGCCTCTCAGAGGAAGGCATACTATCACTAGTGAGTTGGCAGTGCAGTGCGTTTGCTTGGCACATTCAAGCGGCTGACTACCTGGTTGCTTCTGTGGCAGTAGCGTCGGCGATGACATCTGCGAGGCTGATGTCTCCTTTTGCCATGATCTTGCTCTGCACAGTGTGGTCATCTAATCCCAGAACTATTCGGTCTCTCATGGCTTCCTTGAGGTCTGCAAAACCACAGAGTCCTCCCAGGTTCCAGAGGTCGGCTACGAAGTCTCCAACGCTCTCGTTCTTCCATTGGTCCCTCTGGTAAAACTCGTGTTTTCGTATCAGTGTAGGTACTGCGGGTGCGTAATGGGCCCAGAGGGATCAGCGCAAGGTTATCCCAATCCATGGTCTTCACTTCTGCCGGTTTGGCAAGTGCCTTAGCCATTTTAAAAACGGCGGGGCTGCAATGGGTCAGGAACACCGCTCGTTTCTTGCCAGGCGTAGCATCTTTCAGATTGTTGGTCTCCAGGAACATCTGGAAGTGGTCCATATACGAGTCCCAGTCTTCGTTTGCCGGGTCAAATGGAGCGGGTGGTATGGCGCCACTGGTCATTCTGCCGTTTGTTCCGTGCACTCTCAGCCATGTGCTCTGTCTTGTTTGATGAGTGTTTAGTCAGCTCTATCGTCTCTGTATCCCATCCTCGTCACCAGTGTTAAGTCCTGAGCATGGGCGCAAGGAACGCAGATGAGACATCGAACTGTGACTCCAACTCTTTATTAGTGACTTCAGAACAGAGCAAAATACTTGTGCAGCAGCAGCTCTTTTATAGAGCTGGCTGCTGTCACAACAACCAATGATTTGAGTTTACCACTCTAACAAGTGTCCAATCAGAGTGACCTGCTGTCAGCCAATCAGATCGGCTAGAAACGACCAATCACAACTCGCTATTTGCGGGCCAATGAGAAGTGCAGGATTACGAGCCTGCTGTTAAAGTAAAGCTGTTAAGGTTGTTACTGACGCGTTGGCTTAGTCCATAACAGTTAGTGTTTGTCCTTATCCTTGCTGCTGACGTATCCCCTCAAAGTCCATGCATTTGGTGTGATAATCAAAATGCAAAACCCACAGGTATCATTGTTCTACAAAGGGAAAGACCAGAAGATCTGGAATACTGTGCTTATCTAGGTCCCTAGGTTACTCTGTACTGTCATGAGGAAGGGAAGGAGGCAGAGTGCATCTAAAATATTGTTCAGAATGAAATGCGTTTGGAAAATAGCAACACATTAAAAAAAAACACTTTGATGGAAAGCAAAGCATTTGAAAAAGAACCCTTTGATGGAACATAATCTGAGTTGTGTGCTATAGAGCGAGTTGGGGAAGAGAGTGATCATCTAGTCCAAACAATTCTTTGATCTGTAACAATTTCCATCAGAGCTGTGGTGATTGTGAGGCTTTTTCAGAGTGCAGCTTATATGCCAATCAGCTTTTAGATCAAGGGTAAGCATTGGTTTGTCTGAGGGTACTCCCTGTCCCTCAGCACTTAATTTCTTTCTGAAAGTTAAAGAGGAAGTGGTAGCAGAGAAAGAAAGCTTCAGACTTCTGCATCAATTTCATTCCTAGTTCTATAAATGATATTTGGGGCTGGTGGCGGGCCTCTTCCATGTCTGTCTGTCTGTCTGTCTGTCTGTCTGTCATCTATCTATCTATCTATCTATCTATCTATCTATCTATCTATCTATTTATCATCTATCTATCATTTATCTGTCTATATTTCCTTTCTATATATCTATCTATATTAGGAAATAATTAAGATACACACACACACACACACATATCCAGGGTGGGGAGAGAAAGAGGGAGGGAGAAGGGAAAGGGAGGGGGAGATAGGGAAGAGGGAGGGAGAGGGAGAGGGAGGGAGAGAGAGGGGGAAGGGAGGGAGAAGGAGAAGGGCATTCGCCAATTTCTGTATTCTGAAATCTGACTTGAGCAACATCAGTCAAGAATCAATCCAAATTTAGTCCATAAGCAGCAATGGTGGCACATTTTTTTCCATGTGTCAATGTCAACTGTCAAAGCTCACAACTAAAGCAACGTACAAGCTGATTGAAGACCTAGAAATCAGAAATGCAGTCACAGGATTCAAACCTTTTGGGACTTAGATTTGGCAACCTAGATAAGAATAATAATTGAAAAACACACAACTTGAAGTGGTCTTCATTTGTCTGAAATCCAAAACAGAATCAGTGACTTTCAAATATATTTATTAGATGGCACTTCTGTTCAGAATCCTTAGATGCTGCCCATGTGTCACATCCCACCATGTCCAGATCAGTCAAACATCGGCATTATATTTGAGAACAATCTGAATAGAATATGGATTTTGAAGGCATTATCTGACACATTAATCTGAATGTGCTTTTTAAAGCACAACTATTAGATATCAAAAGGGAACCTCTTGTAAAATTGGGTGGATGTCATAAACTTATGAAATCAAGATTACAAATCTAACAGAATACCTCTTTGTTTAAGATAACTTAACAACTAGAAGAAATTGGAAACATCAAGTAAGGTTCAGAAAAATCTAACAAATATAAAAGTAATAAATTATATGCACAAAGAAAAGAGGTTAAATAAGTTCCCTATGATTTGAGGCTATAATCAAAATGTCATCAGAATGACTCCTAGGAAATTAACTCTGTTCATGTTGCATTCTAAGATTAATTTGACTTCTTCTATCAAAAAGTATGACATTTGGTTAATGTTAGATATCATCTCCATTGCAATATGATATTTCTCCCTGGGGACCCACTTACTAATGACTTAACCAGAGCAACAATTGAAATGAAATATCTAAATTGACTTCACATGAGGGCACACACAGACACACACACATATAAGAGAGAAAGAGAGGGAGGGAGGGAGAGAGAGGGAGAAAATGCAATATTTGGTAGTTTGCAATTGTAGAAGAAATATTCATATCTTAATAAGATTCTAAATCAGTTTCATGCTAGAAACAACTGGAGAACAGTAAGAATGAGGGATATCATCAAAAGGTATCAATTGGTTTAATTTCTGGCTGATGTAAATCTATCCAGTTTGAAGGGAACCAAACCCCAACATCAAAACATTTATTCAGAGAGATAGAAGCACTAGGCCACAAAATTTAGTTCAGTTAGATCCCATTCACTTTTAAGGAACCAAGTTGCAAGAGTCACATTTTCTTAGATTTCTCCCATAGGATTGCTGCTTCTCATAAAGATTCATTTCTAAAGTCGATAAAATAATGCACAAAGATATCTATAACTTTAAGTGCTATTATTGGAAAACTGAGTCTTGCAGAATAACCTGATATTGAAAACATCTCCTTAGCCAACTTTTCTCAGTGGTTTTCAGAGCTGAGGGATAGCAGGAGCAGTAATTATCATCATCATCATCACTCTTGTCATTGTCGTCATAGGATAATGATGATGACGATGACGATGATGATGACCGTAATGATACACATAATGTAGTTGATTAATATAAGAAAATGTGTAACACATCACTACAACATTGCATTAAAAGACAATGTTCTTACACTGAATATGCAAGTCATGGCAACGCAAGGGTTTATTGCCACAATGATCCCAAAAAGATAAAATGTGTTGCAATGCCACAATTTAAGCTCTGCCCTTGGCATTTACATTGTGACTTAGATATCTTCAATTACAAATCATGCCATTTAAGATACAGCCAATCAAAACCAATCTAAATACCTACAAAAGCTGAAGTCTTTCAACCAAAAGGTATTATGACTTAAAACAAGGGATCTTCTGTTTCTAGCACTTCCACTTTATTCCATTTTTCCCACAAAAAGGCTTGCAACATAATAAATTCCATACAAGAATAGCATGTGGCTCATGAGCCCAGTATTCCAAGCTGCTAAAATTCATCTATTCTGCAATTATCTACTAATTATCCCATTATTACACAACACGTTGAAGTCAAATCAATAAAAATTTTCAGACAGTCATAAGAGAAACTCCCGACAACATGCAGATAAATTAATGTGGACCGTGTTTGGCTTGAACCTTTGGAAAGCACATCTTTCTTCACCCCTTCTCAACGTTGCCTCCAAGCCCTTAAATGTTACCCTATTGTGAGAATTATAACAGTTCTGATGGTACTTTAATCACTCCACAAATTAAATTCACTATCAGATAAATGGCCATAGGTAAAGCATTTTTTGTGCTATGGTTTGAATGGCGGCTTAAATTAATGGAAGAATTGCAAGAAGATGCAACTGACTTGTTGATGATTGCATGGTATATCTTTGTTCCCGTTCTCACATGAAATCTCTCCCCTCCTACTTTTGATTTATCCCTCTATTTTAGCATTTTCTTTCACATTAGCTTGTCCTAAAGCGATATTATCAGAATTTTATATTTTTTCCCTTCCTCTAGGAACCTGTAATAGGAAATATTTTCTGATTGGTAGAATGGAGAATTCAATCCCAGTGGTTACCTTTGGGAGACTAATCAGTGGGATGCACCAATCCAAGTATTCCAAATATTTTCAATCTAATAAAAAGGCACATTTGATATTTTGAAAATAAATTCAGGATAGTGTTCTAAAGAAGCATACGTGGAAGTATGGATGCTGGTAGAAGCTGATGTTTTGGAGCACACTGGCTTTTCCATATCTTTATCAATATACTGTATATGGAATGATATATTATATATAATAATATATAATATTAATGGAAATACTAAGTGCCACATTAGACATTCCGAAATTAGGTTTTGGAATTCCTAGCCTCCTGATTTCTAACCTGATGTCCTAAGTGCTATATTAAATTGGTTCAAGAAGAAAAGAAAGGAAAGGAAAATAAATTAAAGTCTTTAAGTCAATACTGACTCTTGGAGACTGCCATACATGTCCATACAGTTTCTGGAGCAAGATTTCAGATGTGATTTGCCATTGCCTCCTTTTTAGGACTGAAGATCACCTAACTGGTTTTGTGCCAAAGGCAGGATTAGAACTCACAATCTACCAGTTTCAAGACTTGTGCCTTAACTATTGCACCAAACTGGCTCTCATCTAGTTTCTACCACATATTTTTATTTGGGAAAGGCAGACATTAATCAGATTTTATTCTTGCATTAATCAGATTACATTCTTTTTTTGTAAACTCTCCACTGAAGTGGATTCAGTCTAACCTTTCACCGACCAAATAGATCTTTTCTAGGCACACACACACACACACACCACAGATGAGAGCTACTTGTGTTATCATACAGTCCTTATTCCCATGATTCCATATTCTCATTGGTCCTTCCACATCATTTACAGTAAGAGAAATACGAATATCAGTAATTTCAGGATGTGCAAAAGTTCCAACAGACATAATAGTACAGGACTGGGCATTTATGTGGATTTCTTTTTTTTTTTTTTTAAATAAATTTTATTAATTTTACAAAAAAAAAACAATACACAATCCAGGCATAACAACTTGAAGAATCTATTCTAAAAAAAATAATAATAATAATTAAAGAAGAAAGCCAATAGAACATAACTCCAAATTGTAATATCAATATTTACATTATCTATTTAACTTCATATCTTATCCAAACTTCTCCTTTTATCCAAATTATATTTCTTGCTTATTAAAATTTTATTGCCTTTCATAAACATACAAAACACAAAACATAAACAAAACTAAAACATCTTTTCTGAAGACTGCCTGATCCCGGGTTGAAACTCTTCACACAGACACAAATTCAAACATCATATTCACTTTATATATCCTTCCATATCTTATTATCATTTTCTTTTTTATATATATAAACCAATTTTATCAGTTTTACAAAAACAGTGCATAAACAATCAAGGCATAACAGCTTATAAATTCTTTCCTAAAAAAATAATAATAATTAAAGAACAAACCAATACTTTATCTATTTAACTTCATATCTTATTCCAGCTTCTCCTTTTCATCCAAATTATTTCTTATTGATTAAAATGTTATTGCCTTTTATCAATATACAAAAAAAAATAATAACAAAACCTTTATATATCCTTCCAAATCTTATTTCCATTTTCAATAACATTCTTTGTCTGTTCTATTTCCAACTATCCATTCATCTTTTTTCTTTTACTATACTTCTCCTATACACTAACTGGAGTGACACCTTTAACTCATTACCCTAACTTAAAAGTACTTCATATAACAATTTTTCTTGGGATTCTGTTTAAAAGATTCTAAAATTACACAATAAATTTTATACTCTAAATACACATATAAAAAACACAATCTTATGTACCTTCCAGAATCCCTCTTTTATCCTAAATTAAATTCACCCATTGTCTCTGAATAAACTTTTTTTCTTTAGATCTTGCTTCCCCTCATTGAGGCTTCTCCTCCCCCCCTTTCTCTCTTGCTTATTCTTCTCCTTGCCCTTTTTACCCCTTTGTCTTTCCTCCTCCCTTTTCTTATTCCCTTTCCTTTGCTTCCTAACCTTGCCTCCACCTTTCCGCTTATTTTTCTCTTCTTTGGTTGTTTTTATAATTCTTAAAATCCCCTTTTTCTTATCCTTTTTCTCCTCCTCCCCGGAAAGAACCCATTGTTCATCAAAGATGGCTTCTTCTTCTTCTTTGTCCCAGTCCTTCTGCTGCGTAGTCAACTTTTCATAAGTACATAACGCCATTTCTAAGAATTGAAACAAACTGCCCAAAGTATCTTCTTTTTTATATTTTTGATATTCAGTCTTTAGTTCATCCACAAGCGATGCCATCATGAAAAAAGAAACTTTTCCCAAAACAACCACAAATATTTTTAATCAAGAATAATTCAAAAAAAAAAAAAATTCCAAAAATTAATACTTTTCTTCCTTCTTCTCTTTCTCTTTCTGGGGTTAATGTTTAATCAAAGAGGTCCAATTACCATATACCTTTCTTTGGGATTCTAGGCAATCTCCTCCTTTTTCAGCTTCTGCTCCAATTTTTTTTCCTCTCCCTTTTGCAATATCAATTTTAAATAATCAGAAATCCATACCTCCAACAAGGGTTTTCCAATTTCTTAAGTTTTTCAATGTCCAAAAACCCTTTTGTCCCTTAGCTTCAACTCTCAAAACAATTCACTTTCAATGTCCAGTATATCCAAACATATCTGCTGTTTCCATGGGGTGGGAGAGTGAAGGAAAAAAAAAAAGTTCCTTTTAACAGCTTCTCCGCCGCTTTCGATCTTCTTAGGGATACAATGTATCCTCCAGCAATTCAGACAGCTCAGTTCCAGCCAATTTGCAAGATGTTACTTGACCCGGCTCAGACAGCACTTTCCATTTATGTGGATTTCAACTTCCAGAATTTCTGAGCCATCCACAGGTTGTAAAAAAGCCATAGTTGACCACCCCTGTAATAGAAGATGAACTATGTTTCTGTCAATTTCAGTAGAAGACACGCACTTAGTATAAAACCTTAGGCATAAAACCAGTAGGATATCATTAGACCAGTGACTCTCAGCCCTAGGAAGAAGGTTATGGCAAACCACTTCCAAAAACTTCCCAAGAATACTACAGGGACTCATCCAGGCAATTTCCAGGAATAAATGCTAACTCAAACCCAACATATAATAGAAGCTAGATATTTTCAGTTTAACTTACTTGAAAAGATTTAAGAGATGATTAAGAAACTCCTTACCAAAAGCATTAGGCTCCAGTATTATTTGCTCAAGCATTTCCTGGAGTAGCCATTTCTTGGTCAGTCTGTGCCACATGATGGTTCCAGGAAAAGCTTGAAAAAAAATTCCTCTAAGTATGTTCTTTTTGTTTTTCATGTTTTTTTTAAACAATCATTTAAAGAAATGAAAATTCAATATTTAACCCAACTTGCATGTCATGAAGTCAAATACCCTGGTGTCTGTAGGTCTGAAAAATGCTGACTGGATTTTCAATTCTAAAATATAATTGATAGGATTAGCAGTCTGTCCTACTAAGAAATATTAAAAAATGGAGTACTTTACTCCTACTACAGTACAGGATGGCCAAGTTTTCCCAAGGACAGATATGATTCCAAAAGCCTTATAGCACTCAAAATAGACTTATCCAAACACAAGAGATCTAATCAATTATTGTCTTCCAGCAATTCTTTTTATACAACCATTCAGCAAACATAATTAAGTACATCCCTTTGCACAAAAGTTTTCATTTAATGAATGACATGGAATTTCAGTGAAATGCAATTCAATAAATTTATTCTGACCTGATTTACTTTGTAGGAATACCCATCAAAGGCTGATTCCAAAGCCCTCAGGCTTCAAACAAATTTAAACATTCTTCTTATGGTGGGTCTATCTATCTGTCTGTCTGTTTGTCTATCATTTATCTGTCAACTATTTATCATCTATCTATCATCTTCTATCTATAATCTGTCTGTTTTTCTGTCTCTCTGTCTGTCTAGCTATCCATCAGTGGTGGGATTCAAAAATTTTTGCTACAGGTTGTATGAGAGCATGTGCAGCATTCAAAAACTGCCTATTTTAGGCTTAAAAACTAATACATATCATTATAGTACAAAGTACATATAGATTATAAATAAAAACCAACACAAACCATGCTGCAGCAATTAATGAGACAGGGCAGGATAAGGAATTGCAGTCTTCCAAAAGATAGCAAAACACACACAGTTGGGATGTCAGCAGAACCCAGATATACCTCGACAAACAAAGATAATGCACACTTTGCTTGCAGTAACTTTGCTGTGCGTACTTTACCTTTTTAAACAGTTTTCCCAGCTGCAGCTAATGAAGGGGATCAGAGCCAATCTCCCCTGTAAACCACATAACGCATGTTGTTCCCTTCTCCATTCCTCCCCGCGTTCCCTAGGATGAAGAGAGGGTGGCCCTGGGTCTTCCTCTGAATACTCAACCAGACTGTGCCCTTCCCCTGTTTCTTCCACAACCACCAGAGCCACACTCCCACTCCCTGTCAGCTGCTCGACCTTCCCCTCAGAATCAGATTCCAACAGGGAATCAGCTGCCAAGATTGTAATAATAAAGAGGGAGAGATTTGGAAGAAACTAGAGTTTGTTCAGGATTATTACTAATAATGAACATTGCCTTTATCAGTTTCTTCATATTCAGCTCTTTCCTGTAAAGTCCTGTAAAGTAAAGCTAATGATAGACCCTCTCATGAAATGTCTGGGTTTTTTTTTTTTTTTTTAGTTCCTCCTTCAAAAAGCTTTATAATAATAAGTACAGTATAAGAAGTTATGTTTTAACCTAAGCTACACCCTTCCTTTTTTTTCTTTCAAAAATACATCTAGGTTTATTTCCCTTTTATCCATTAATGCCTTTCATTAGATTCAAAGGCTGTTTTGTGAAATAACTGAAGGCAACATGAAAGTGTAAAGAAACTGGAGGAAGGAATAGAAAACAATTTAAAAATGGGAATACATTCTCCCAACTTCAAAACAGATTGATTTGTTAAGCAAAGAACTTCTGCTTCAATTAATAAAACAGGTCATCCCATTCAGTATGCTGACAATCAGACTTTGGAAAAGAACTATTTGAAATACAGAATCAGATAAATTACTAAAAGTCTTTTAGAGTAAAAGGATAGTAAATTGATTGTAAATTGATTGTCTTTCTTTCTTTGTATATAATAAACAATTCAGAATGCAGAAATTTTGATGGAAATACAAAAGTTAAAAAATGATGATTCTTTTCCCCTTCAAATGCTCAGATGGACCTCACTTTAGGAGCCTTTTCTACCAGAAGCCATGTTCTCACTCAGTTTTCTTTGAAAACTGCTCTTCTTCCAGTTCTTGGTTGGTTGGAACTGATAGTTATCAACTGTTAACCATCCAACGGAGCTTCATTGTTTTAGACTGCAGTTGTATACAAACTAATTCCAGTTAAATCTAACTGAATCCAATGGGACTTATTTGGGACAGTTGTGCATGACAAGAGCGTGCAACTTCATTTCAGTTTGTTTGGTCTTATCATCCATTGCTAGGATCCCAATGCCATCAGGTGGACAGTCAGAAGAAATGAATGAATGGTTTTATCTACTTATTGATATATAATATTAACAAAGAAAAGCAAAAAGAAGACAATATACTGATAAACCTATGACAATAATCATAATAAAGAAAGAAGGGGAGAAGGAAGATGGGGGAAAGAATGGAAAACAACATGATAAGAGTTCTGATGGTGCAGTGGTGAGAATGGGATTCAAATTTTTTAACAACTAGTTCTGTGGGCATAGCTTGGTGGTCATGTGACTGGGTGGGAGGTGACTAGGTGGTCATGTGACTGGATGGATCAAAAGAGAGAAACTCACTTTAACAATGCTCTTGGAGCAGGGGGTTGGATTAGATGACCTCTGAGGTCCCCTCCAGCTCTGGATTGCTGTGCTGTTTCAAAACTTCCTCTGAAGCTATGTCTAGTGCCAAGGTTTGTGGTCCTTCCTTCCTCTCCTTTTTCTCCCGCTCTCTCCCTCCCTCCCTCTATCCATCCATCCATCTATCCATCCATCCATATCTCATTCATTTTCCCTTCCCTTCCTTCTTTCTCCCTTCCCTTCTTCCCTCCCTTTCCCTCTTTCTTTCTTTCTTTCTTTCTTTCATTCTTTCTTTCTTTCTTTCTTTCTTTTTCTTTCTTTCTTTCTTTCTTATTTCTCCCTTCCCTCCCTCCCTCTTCTTTCTTTCTTTCTTTCTTTCTTTCTTTCTTTCTTTCTTTCTTTCTTCCTTCCTTCCTTCCTTCCTTCCTTCCTTCCTTCCTTTCCTTTCTTTTACCCTTCCCTCCTTCCCTCCATTTCTTTCTTTCTTTCTCTTTTCTTTCTTTCTTTCTTTCTTTCTTTCTTTCTTTCTTTCTTTCTTTCTTTCTTTCTTTCTTTCTTTCTTTCTTTCTTTCTTTCTTTCCACCTTCCTGTGCCCCGGTTTGAACCAAGGAAGCCTCCCTGGACCCTCTTGGGAGCAAAAATGGGGCGAAGGGGGCTCACTGCACCCCATTGTACCCCCTTTTTGGCCTCAAAACCCTCCCTGGAGCCTCCAGAGAGCTAAAATGGGGTGGGGGCACTGCACCCCCCCAATGCCCCATTTTCAACCTAGGAAGCCTCCCTGGAGCCTCCTGGGAGCCAAAATGGGGCATGGAGCGGGTGCTGCAACCCCTGCATCCCATTTTGGGCCTAGAAAGCCTCCCTGGGAGAAAGCCCATTTTGGGCCTAGAAAGCCTTATCTGGGAGCCAGAATCAGGCACATGGGGACTCCTGGGAGGAGTGGGGCAGGGTGGGGTGGGGCTAGTTGGTCTTTGGAACTACTGGTTCAGCGAACTGGATGTAAAACTAACATCCAGTTCCTCCGAACCAGCCTGAACCGGATAAATCCCACCCCTGGTTAGAATGCAGTATTGCAGGCTCACTCTGTCCACTGCCAAGAGTTCAATCCTGATGGGCTCAAGGTTGATTCAACTTTTCATCCTTCCAAGGTCAGTAAAATGAGGATCCAGATTGTCAATATGCTAACTCTGTAACGCTTAGAGCGGGGTGCAAAGCATTGTGAAATGGTATATAAGTTTAAATGGTGTTTCGAGTGCTATTGCTATAAACTGGATAACTCCAACAAATGTGACCATATTGCTTGAAAGTCTTCTGTCCTACTCTTCTGTCAAAAAAGGAAAAAGAAAAGCAAAACAAAATAGTTAATTCAAATCCTGTCAAACAACACATGTCAACACTCTATGGGCATGGCTCAACAATAATACAAAGGTTATCTGAACAATTTACAGCTGGGGCAGATTTATTTTCCCTCCCAGTATTATATAATAATGTTTTTATCCAGACCTCCATATCTGAAAAATCTATATGTGATCTCTTAACAGATTCCAAATATTATGGCAAAAAACATATGCATAGTTGAATATACAGCATCAATCTAAGCATATTTTAAAAATGCCAGGATGAAAAATTAATCAAATTAACATTAAAAGTGAAATTTAATTAAATCTATTCAATTATATACAATTAATAAGATTTCTCCCCGTGAATTTTTTGCATCACATTAATATTTATAAATCAGCTCCTATGAGTTTTTAATGAGATAATAATGAAGCCATAATTTGAAAGGATGGTCTATTTTCGAAAACAGCCACAAAACACTAACAATAGCTTGAACTGGATAGCATTTTTTACAACCCAAGCTAGACCTTCAAAAGAGTTCATTGCAAAGAAGGACAGTATCTAGTTCTATGAACTACAGAGCTATCAACCAATCTTCAAGCCTTAAATAACTTACTGGCCTTTGAAAATGCAAAAGAGATTTGAGACTGGAGTGCTTGGACTGGTCTGGGCTGTGAAAATTATATTAGGAGAGCTTGAAAGTTGTTCTCTTAATTTGTCACTCTTGGGTGACAGATTTGAGGGCAGGGGCTTTAGATCATCAGGGAATGGGAAGGAAGGAAGAAGGAAGGAAGGGAGGGAGGGAGGGAGGGAGGGAGGGAGGGAGGGAGGAAGATTTCCAATGCACTCTACCAGTTACCACAAAAAAATTCAATGGGGAAGCTGGCAGAAAGTCAGAAGTCACTCCTACTCCCACTACTGTGGGCAAACTGTTTTTCTGTTTAGGAAAGGAAATGTCTCTGAAGCAATGACTCAAAGTGTAAGAATTCAGGTGCTCAAATAAGATCCATCCTCAGCCATGGAAGCTTACTGGAGGCTGTTACTTTACTTCATGTGTTCTCCTTCTTTACAAGACTATCTACCAAGATATCAGATAGGACAAGAATCTAGTGGTCTGTTGTAACTATGAATCATTCATGTGATTTGTAACTTTGTATCAGTGCAATTCTGTACCATCCTAGCATTGTAACGATTTAGCTTTCTTGTATAAACATTAGACTCCTGTCTGCATTGTATCTTTCTCATGTAAACATTAGACTCCTGTCTCTTCAGTGATCTTTGCCAGGCATGCAAAAGAGAAGAGGAGTTAAACAGCTGTCAATACAGAATGATGTTCTAATTGACCTGGATTGTTATAAATTACACTTTCTGATACCCTGTTGTCTTTACTAACCTGAGCTATTATAAATTATATGTATTTCCTGCTGACCTAAGCTATTATAATTCATGAATGTCTTGTTTACCCTGGGCTTTGAAGAATTTCACCCCCCTGTGAAAAAGCATAATAAAAGAGCCTGTGCCAAGGCATTCGGCGCGCGCTCATCCCGAGAAACCTCATCTCGTATCGTTTCTTCCTCCTTTGTTCCCTCTCATGAGGCGCCCATCTAATGCGGGATGGCAGATACCGCATTTTGGTGACCCCGACGTGATTCCCTAAGGGGGATACACAGCGGCGCGCCCATACTTATCAGCTCGGTTGGAGCTGTGCATCGCCAGGCGCCTGAGTGAATTGCACCTCATCGGATCTGAAAGACGGTCTCGACTTTAGTAAGTATGGGTGGAGGCTTTTCTCAACAGCAGAAGGAATTGAGAGAGCTAGTCGCTTCTTCTAAATACTCTGCTAATTTAAAGGGCTTTCCCATAAAAAGGAAATCTATTGCTATGTTATTGGCTTATGTGTGGCAACATTGTCCCAATTATTCAAAGAGAGGGTCCTTAAAAATTTTCCAATTGGCAAAAAATTGGTGAACATCTCCATTGTCCTCCTTGTGCACCCATTGGCTTTTTGGTCACTTGGAGGAAAATTATGGAGGCTTTAAAAGTCCATCAAAAAATAGAAGCAGGGAGTGTGTTTGAATCTCCCCTGCCAAGTTATGATAACTTTTTAATTTTCTCTAACTCAGGCAGAAGCTGCTACATTCCATTCCCATAGGAGTAAAATCCTAGAGGATTAAAAGCTTGTGAAATTTGGCAAATGGATGTAACTTAGTATCCACCTTTTGCCCCATGGAAATATTTGCACGTTTCAATAGATACATATTCAGGATTTATTTTGGCTACTCCTCAAAGGGGAAAAGCTGTAAAACATGTCATCAATTATTCCATTCGTACCTTTGCCTCGCTGGGACGTCCAAAAGAAATCAAAGAAGACAATGGATCTGCCTACACAAGTTCTGCTTTTCAGGACTTCTGTAACAAATGGGATGTAATCCACAAGTTTGGAATTCCCTGCAACAGCCTGGGGACAGGCTATTAGGCTATTGTGTAATGAGCTCACTTATCTCTGAAACGTGCTCTTAATTGGTATTCATTGCGGGAAAAACCCCCGAACCTCCCAGCATTGCAAAACTCTCTTAACATTTGTCTTTTTACTCTAAACTTTCTAAATTTAACTGGAATTCCTCCTACTTCTGCTGCTTTTCGTCATTTCTCCCCCCCCCTCCCCCTCCTAACAGACCTTTGGTATATTACCGTAGATTGCCAGACCCAACCTGGCAGGGTCCTGATGAACTCATTACTTGGGGGAGAGGATACGCTGTGATCTTACTGCCAGACAAAACCACTTGCTGGATCCCTGGTCAGGCGGTAAGACCCTATCATGGGAAATCCTCCGATACATCTGCATCTTAAACTCTTCCTGATATTATTGCCTATACCCTCCTTGCAATTTCTACCTTATTCATATCCTACTTATATTTTTGTTCAACATGGTCATTGGACCACATTAGAATTTCGCTTTAGTAAATATGATAATGACTGTCCTATTGTTTGTTGGCATAATAATCTTCCCATAAATATATCTCCTTATATTCACACATATTTCAACAAAACACATGCTTCCTGTCAAAAGATTATTCGTGTTAAAGCTACTCCTTTAACAGAAGGCTCTTATACTTGTTCCATGAGGGTACGTCATGAAAATGCTACCCGTAGCTTTCACTCTGTCACTTCTGTTTTGTTTACAGAACACTCTACCACTCGCTCTTTTTTTTCTCCTTTACTCTTCCTATGGAAAGGAACCTTAAAATCTTTTCCTCTTTTTAATCTAAACATAGGGGGATCTGAATGTCCTTATATTGTATCAAGGGTTTCCCCACCCCACTTAACGTTCTTAATGAATGATCAAGTTAATCTTCATTGTCATTATTGTAATTATTATCCTTTTTCTACTAATTGTATTCCTTCCTCATATCGTAAATGTTCCACAACTAACTTGTCCCTAGCTCTTTCTCCTACCTGTCATGCTTTTATATACCCAAACTCTGATCCTGTCAACAAACGACGCTTCAAAAGAACTGCCCATGACGATCCGCAGAAGCCTCATAGAAGATATAATATTACTTGGACTATAACTGACTTTCAAGGCGTTCGTTTAAACTTCACAACCAATTTCTCTCGCATAGAAGACTTTTACCCACCGCTTCAATTCGATTTGGTAGAGATGCTTGTAGGCTCCATCGCTTACAATTCACCTTCTCATACAACGGAGCCTAATCATAGATTTGTGAAAAAAAATAGGTTTTATGTATGCCCTGGACAGCCTGTTTCTAACACTCAGTCCCCTGCTCAACGACTTTCTGACTGCGGGGGGTTATCAGATTACTTTTGCAAAGACTGGTCGTGTGTTTCAACTGGACACATTTATTGGAATCCAGGCACTTAGGGTGATCTCATTACTGCCACTCGCACCACACGGAATATTCCATGTAGTGATAGAAAATGGCCCAGATGCAACCCAGTAACCATATGGTTCACAGACAAAGGCAAGGAAACTACTTTATGGGACACTGGCTTGAAATGGGGTGCTCGCTTAAAATTACCTTGGCCAGGAGAGCATTATGGAAATATTTTTTACATTCAACGTCACATTGAACTCCCTCGCTTTGACCCGGTGGGACCACATGAAAAGACTATTAAATCCCCTTTCCTGCAACCCATAACACAAGAAGTTAACCCATTGATTCCATTGATCAAAGCTTCCTATGCTTTGTTGAACTCCTCAAACTCATTTATTGCCTCCACATGTTGGCTTTGTGCTTCTGCCTCTCCACCTTTTTACGAAGCCATCGCTTCCCAAGAACCCATCGTTAATTCCACATCAGATGAACTTTGCCGTTGGAGAAACTCCACTATTACTGTTTCTTCCATCACTGGGGTTGGTTGTTGTTTGGGAAATATTCCATCCAATTACTCACAATATTGTCATAATGTTTCTAATGGCTATCATTGTGATTTATATCTTCCTAAGCATCGCCTTGGCCGCTACCACACCGTTGGGGGATATGCTCCAGTCTACACCTCTTCAGGAGGAAATTTAACATCACGCCTAAAAGGAATGTATTTTATCCCTGGCAAAAATTCTGTCTGGGCTTGTAACACCGGTCTCACAGCATGTGTCTATGGGGATGAACTTGTTAAATCCAAATCATTTTGTATTCAAGTATGGCTTGTACCAAAAATTAATGTGTATAACTCTGATGATTTTATATCCCTACAGGCACCCATGGAATACCCCCTCAGAGCAAAACGGGAAATTATTAGTACTCTCACTTTAGGTCTACTGCTTGCTCTGGGCGCCACGGGCGCAGCCATGGGCATTGCAGGACTAGCTGTTTCTGACAAAAGAATTACAGCTCTGGGTTCAGCCATTGATGATGATTTATTACGAATTGAAAAATCAATTGTAGCTTTGCAAAACTCCTTGACGTCCCTCTCGGAAGTAGTCTTGCAAAATCGTAGAGGTATAGATTTGTTATTTTTAAAACAAGGGGGATTGTGTGCTGCGCTTAAAGAAGAATGTTGTTTCTATGCTGATAGCAGTGGAGTCGTGCTGGATTCTATGAATGAATTAGAAAAACGCTTAAAAGATAGAGAATACGAAAGGTCAAACACGTATAATTGGTATCAAGGTTCGTTTTCTATTTCACCATGGCTTACAACCCTTTTAACTGCATTGGCAGGACCATTAATAATCATTATATTGATATGTATTATAGGACCTTGTTGTTTTAATAGAATATTGCAATTTTTTAAAGATCAATTATCTTCCATGACTACTGATGCTGATGTGTTATTGCAAGCTCATGTTATGTCTTTAACATCGGATGAAGAAATATCATTGCTGAGTTACCGCTCCTTGGACAACCCTGATGCTGACGGGTCGCACGCCTGCCTAGATGATGGGGACGGAGAATATTTCAGAAAAGTAGTTCCTGTTTTCTTGGACAAGGAAGAAGACTCGTCATAAAAAAATAAAAACAGAGGAGATGTTGTAACTATGAATCATTCATGTGATTTGCAACTTTGTATCAGTGCAATTCTGTACCATCCTAGCATTGTAACGATTTAGCTTTCTTGTATAAACATTAGACTTCTGTCTGCATTGTATCTTTCTCATGTAAACATTAGACTCCTGTCTCTTCAGTGATCTTTGCCAGGCATGCAAAAGAGAAGAGGAGTTAAACAGCTGTCAATACAGAATGATGTTCTAATTGACCTGGATTGTTATAAATTACACTTTCTGATACCCTGTTGTCTTTACTAACCTGAGCTATTATAAATTATATGTATTTCCTGCTGACCTAAGCTATTATAATTCATGAATGTCTTGTTTACCCTGGGCTTTGAAGAATTTCACCCCCCTGTGAAAAAGCATAATAAAAGAGCCTGTGCCAAGGCATTCGGCGCGCGCTCATCCCGAGAAACCTCGTCTCGTGTCGTTTCTTCCTCCTTTGTTCCCTCTCATGAGGCGCCCATCTAATGCGGGATGGCAGATACCGCAGTGGTCCCTGAAAAAATGCTTGAGGTACTTCTACATGAGTGTTATACTGCACACACTGCATATCATAATTATTCATAACAACAATGCAACAATAATTCTGATAAAAGGTTAAAACTGTCAACTGGGTCACCTAGGAATCTATATGTATTTATAGGCCACAATCAGAGCTAACTTTTATCCTTACAAACCTCTAGTATCTAACTTGTTGTGTTATGTATGTACATAGTTAATAAAGTATGAGCTTGAGGTTAAGTGCAGGGTTCTGGCCCTGCACTTCTGATTGGCTGTTAGGCAGCCAGATCGGATTGGCTAGTTCTTAGGAATCCAATTGGCCCTTAACAGAGGATTATTATTGGTTTAAAGTACTTGTGTTCATAGCTCGCTATTGGACAATTCTCACAAAGGTTGCCTATATAAGGCAGGGTTCATTGTTGTTGTTTTGAGAAGTCACTATGCCAATAAAGAGCTGAAAGTTCACATTCAAAGATTGTCTCCATTTACTCCAACCATGTCAGAATACTTAACACTGGCGACGAGGATGGGATTTGGAGACATTTGAATCTGAGAAGCCAGGAAGAGATACCGAGCACGTGTTGAGACGGCACCATCAACGGAACCATGTCCGGCGGCATCGTACCACCCGCTCCGTTCAATCCAAACCAAGAGGATTGGGAATCCTACATGGATCGCTTCCAAATGTTTCTCGAAACAAATAATTTGAAGGACGCCACACCAGCAAAGAAGCGGGCACTGTTCCTGACACACTGTGGCCCGGCTGTCTTTAAAATGGCTAAAGCGCTGGCGAAACCTCGAGAAGTGAAGGCCATGAGCTGGGACGACCTCGAACCCATCCTGAGAGACCATTACGCGCCAACTGTTCCAACACTCGTGAGACGCCACGAGTTCTATCAGAGAAACCAGAGAAAAGGAGAGAGCGTGGCCGATTTCATGGCGGATCTCCGAAATTTAGGGGGCCTCTGCGGGTTCGCAGATTTAGAGGAAGCACTGAGAGATCGATTAATTCTGGGATTAGATGCGCTAGGCGTGCAAAGCAAGCTGATGGCGAAAGGTGGCATCAGCCTTGCTGACGCCATCGCTGAAGCCACGGCTGCGGAGGCGACCAAAAATTGAGCTGCACAACTACGGCGAAGCCGCACTCTGGTACCACCACCGACAAGCGACATTTTATCCAAGTCTGAAGGGCAGCTACTAACGACACACCACGAGGACCTCTCTTCGTCATCAGACAGCGACGAAGAAGGGGTCCATCGACTGCGGTCTGACCGGGACCCTCATCCTAAGCCCTTACGCCCTTGCGCAGCGAACCATGTGGAGCGAACCATGTGGAGCGAACCATGTGGAGCGAACCATGCCAGGGCCGAATGCAAATTCCGCGACGCACTCTGCCATGAGTGCGGAAAACGAGGCCACATCAGCCGGGTCTGCCACAGCTTACCAGGATCCAGCCAGGCCTCAAAAGGGACCAACTATCGCCAATCGACAGGAAACCGTCCTGTAAGGCGAGAACCAGTAAACTGCTCCTACAGAAATCAAGCAATTCAAAAAGAAGAGGCCCACCATACTATCACTATAGGTCATGCCTCAGCCATGGACGCTAAGAAAATTCGAGTCACTGTAGCTATAGAGAACCAACCTTGCCACATGGAGGTCGACTCGGGATCGTCCCTCTTGATGGTGTCGTGGAAGACGTGAAAGCAACTCATCCCTACAATCCAACGCCAAGACCTCCAATTACAACGCCTCATCATCAAGGACTACCAAGGGAACCGAATCCCTGTAGTCGGGTCTTGCTGAGTCCGAGTCTCTTTTAAAAAGCATACGGCGTACTTACCTCTAACGATCATCGACAGAGATAGGCCTAGTTTGTTGGGCCTCCAATGGTTCACACCACTTGGCATTGAAGTGGCTGGCGTGAACAGAATCGGTGATTGTGAGTGGGAGGAGGACCTTGTTTCTGAGTTCAGCGATGTCTTCGCAGATCATTTAGGCAAGTATAAAGGGACCCCAATCTCATTTAGCCTAGATCCAAAAGTAGCCCCAATCGAGTTTGAAGCCCCGTCGAGTTCCCTTCGCTCTTAAAGCTAAAATAGATGAACAACTCGACAAACTAATTGCACAGGGGGTGTTGAAGCCCATTGATCATTCTCCATGGGAGACTCCTATTGTAACCTCCATTAAGCCAGATGGGTCAATTCGAATTTGTGGGGACTACCGGGCCACTCTAAACCACGCCCTGCAGCAGAATGCGTATCCAGTTCCGGTGGTGCAGCACCTCCTCCATTCCTTGGGGGGCGGAAAGATTTTCGCTAAATTAGATTTAGCTCAAGCTTATCAACAATTACCAGTGGACGATAAGACGGCCCAAGCCCAAACAATTGTAACGCACAGGGGTGCTTTTAAATGTACTCGATTGCAATTCGGGGTGAGTGTGGCCCCAGGGATATTCCAAAGGCTAATGGAAAGGTTGTTACAGGGAATCAAGGGCATGGTTCCGTATTTTGATGACGTATTAATTGCAGCACCAACAAAAAAAATTTTGCAGGATCGTTTGAAATGTGTTCTTAAAAAATTCCAAGAGGCAGGACTTAAAGTAAAAAAGGATAAATGTCACTTATATACTGACAGTGTTGAGTTTCTAGGGTATCGCATTGATAGCCAGGGCATTCACCCTACGGAGAGTAAATTAAAGGCGATAAAAAATGCTCCCAGGCCCCGTAACAAGACCGATCTCCAGGCATTCTTAGGCCTCATAAATTTCTATAATGTGTTTTTACTGCACAAGGCGACTGTTGCTGAACCGTTACACCGGTTATTAGATAAAAAAGCATTGTGGGTTTGGGGTTACCGGGAAGAACAAGCGTTTCGGAATGTAAAAAATTGCTTACATCTGACTCTGTACTTATGCAGTATTACGAGACATTACCATTAGTTATAACCTGCGATGCCTCACCCTTTGGGGTGGGCGCCATTTTGAGTCATGTACTGCCTAATGGGAACGAGGCCCCTGTTGCATACTTTTCGAAGACTCTTTTACATGCAGAGCGGAACTATGGACAAATTGATAAGGAGGCTCTTGCAATCGTTTCAGCTGTAAAGAAATTTCATGAATATGTGTATGGAAGGACATTTACCATTGTAACTGACCACAAACCGTTGCTTGGGATAATAGCCGGGGACAAGCCAACCCCCTACATATTATCCCTGAGAATGACTCGATGGTCAGAATTTCTAGCTGCTTATAATTATCGCCTGCAATATCGACCCGGGAAAGCCATTCCCCACGCCGACGCATTAAGCCGAGCACCGCTTCCAGAGACTCTCGACGATCCGGCACCAACGGCAACCATGTTGCAGATCGAAACACTCAACTCGCCGCCTATAACCGCCCGAGACATCGCGAGAGAAACCAAATGAGACCACACCCTAGCTCGAGTCCTAGGCTGGGTAGAACGCAGATGGCCATTGGACCAAGTCCCGGATGACTTCGCGCCATTTAAAGCAAGACAGACTGAACTTTTTTCACAAAAAGGCTGTGTCATCCGGGGCGATAGAGTCATTGTCCCAGAATGACTCCAGAAGACGCTACTACAAACCCTGCACGAGGGCCACCCCGGCATCGTGCGGATGAAAGCACTCGCACGAAGCTACGCATGGTGGCCGGGAATGGACCGGCAAATCGAGCAGTGGGTCAAAGCGTCTACCAGTTGCCAACAAGCCAGCAACACCCCACCAAAAGCCATGCCTACTGAATGGGAAACGTCACATGGACCCTGGTCCAGAATCCACCTGGATTTCGCGGGGCCAACCAAAGGATATACCTTCCTGCTGACAGTCGACACATATTCCAATTGGTTAGAAGTTCATCGTATGACGGCCACAACTTCTGAGGCAGTGATTAAGATCCTAAATAGACTCTTTGCAACCCATGGATTGCCTGATGTCCTGGTGTCCGATAACGGGCCACAGTTCACGGCATTGATGTTCGAGCAGTACCTCGCTGACCGCGGCATCCGCCATGCGCTCACCTCGCCTATGCACCCTGCGACCAATGGCCGAGTGGAACGCATGGTCCAATTTGTTAAAAAGACTTTGCAAAAAATGGACTATGACAATATCGATGACAAAGTCAACCAAATTCTCTTTTTGCAACACATAACTCCACATAGCGTCACCAGCAGAACTCCCGCAGAACTACTGATGGGACGAAGACTCCATTCCCACCTCGACCGGTTGCACCCTGCTTACGAACCGGAAAAGCCAATAGGATCCAGTGGCCGCTGTCGCACGTTCCAGGTAGGAGACTGTGTCTACGCACGGAACTTATCAGGTGATCCGTTATGGATAGAGGCAACGGTAGTACGAGTGACCGGCCCCAGATCCTACGTAATGAAATGCTGTGACAATAGACTGTGGAAACGGCATATCGACCAATTACGGTCACGACTCATAATGGCCAGTCAACAACTCCCCCATGACCAAACCGAGGGGGGGGGGAGGTACAGAAGAAGAAGATGACGTTCCAGGGAACCTGCTCAAAGAGAGCAACAAATCAAGTGAGACTCAAGAAATGGAACACGAAGGAGAATTGTTTGCACCACAAGAAATTGCACCTGAGCAAGAAGCAGAGACACTGCCAAACAACAATCTACCTCAACAGGATTGCAATCAAGCAGTCCAACGAAAATCTGAAAGACTTAAAAGACAACCATCCTACTTAAAGGATTATATAACTACACCATAATTAAGAAGCCAGGGGGAAGGGGTGTTATGTATGTACATAGTTAATAAAGTATGAGCTTGAGGTTAAGTGCAGGGTTCTGGCCCTGCACTTCTGATTGGCTGTTAGGCGGCCAGATCGGATTGGCTAGTTCTTAGGAATCCGATTGGCCCTTAACAGAGGATTATTATTGGTTTAAAGTACTTGTGTTCATAGCTCGCTATTGGACAATTCTCACAAAGGTTGCCTATATAAGGCAGGGTTCACTGTTGTTGTTTTGAGAAGTCACTATGCTAATAAAGAGCTGAAAGTTCATTCAAAGACTGTCTCCATTTACTCCAACCCATGTCAGAATACTTAACGTGTTGTATGAACTAAAGGCAGTTATTCATGCAACAATCCATATGGAAAAGTTACAGAAATCCCACCAGAACAGATGATATTTTCCTGTAGAATCCATAGCCAGGGTCTGTGAACCCTTGAATGATGTTGGCATATAGCATCACAACTGTGTTTAGAGTACTTATTTCAGAAAGACTTGTATAATTCCTGAAACATAATACAACACAGTTACAATGAAATGGTATGTATTACCCCCAAAGTGAGTGCTTGGAGCCATGTCTTCAATTTCTATACTGCTTTCTCACATCTATTTTCCTTACAATTGCTCTGTCAGAAGTTTTAGAAACAGAACAGAGCAGATTTAAAATCCCATTGGAGATTATATAATATATTAAACTAGTGGTGGGATTCAAATTTTTTTACTACCAGTTCTGTGGGCGTGGCTTGGCGGGCTTGGCAGGGGAAGGATACTGTAAAATCTCCAGTCAGAGGTGGCATTTGCCAGTTCTCCAAACTACTCAAAATTTCCGCTACCAATTCTCCAGAACTGGTCAGAACCTGCTAAATACCACCTCTACATTAAACATATACACTTAATGAAGGCAATTTACTGAGTATAACTGCAGGTTGCAAAATTATTTTGTATTTATATACAAAATTATTTGTAATTATACAGATTGATACATCCCAGCTGTGGCTTGTCAGAATTTTAAAGGGCAAAAGGTATAGACTGGCACAATATAGTGAGAATTTTAGTCTCTAGCCCACTAATAAGTGCAGAGATTAAGCAAAATAAATATTTTTGATGCACTGATTCATAGAAAAATGATAGCAATCATCTCATCGAGAAACTGACATCTGACATAGTGGAATTATTTTGGAGGCATGAAGGCACAATGAAGGTATTAGAATCAACAACATTTATATAATTGCAAAAGACAACACATGACAGTATCTGATAAAGCTTTCTATTTCTGAAGGGCTAGTGATCCCTGAAATTGTGGTACATATAAAACATGCAACTAGAAATAGTTGGAGCAAAACTATTGAATGTCTCCCCTCTAAACAAATCTTCATGTAA
Organism: Hydrophis major; assembly: GCA_033807585.1. Lineage (NCBI taxonomy): Eukaryota > Metazoa > Chordata > Lepidosauria > Squamata > Elapidae > Hydrophis > Hydrophis major. The sequence goes on from CM066329.1 coordinate 89,776,651, forward strand.
GTCTCAAATGAAAAATCCCTTCATATATGTCAAAAATCTGGCATGACTTCTATTCCTCTTCTAAATGGATATCCTTTCTTTCTGCTGAAGCTTAGGGTGGACACTATGGATCTAATTTTGCATGAAGGCCAAGATCAAAAAATGTCTTAACTCAGCAGATATTTTCATGCAGAGACTTTCAGGACATTGCTGACATCAGTAACTCCCAAGTTTACTTTGGTCAGGTGGATCAACATTCCCTTCATGTTTGTGAAGTCAATAATTGTGTCCTTAAACCACCTATTAAAGAATTCCAAGGTAGACCTTGACTTGTAATTACAATTGGACCAGAATTTCCACCTCTAAAGGATGTGTTCATAAAGTGAGTTGTCACATGACTGCATTGCTTAGTGGTGGAAATCCTGGCACACCCTGTTGCCATTTTATACCAGTCATTAACCAAGGAGACACCTAATCCAAGCCATTCTGGGCTTGGTCCTTCCGAACCCCAATCCTCAGTTAGGTAAGTGATTACCTCCTCTTCAACTGCTTCCATCCATCTAACTCCCTACTCATTTCTCTCCTTTTGGATGCCCTTCCCCTGACTTATGGGGCTGCAAGAAACCCCTGAGTGCAGTGCATTGTGAACCCACAATCACTCCTGGAGGCCTAGCTGATCCAGCCTGGCCCAAAGAGGCTTCTTGGCATATTACAGCTTTGGTCCTTCAAGAAGCTCTGAGAGACATTACAGCATAAAGTCCAGCCCCAGCCTGGCTCAGCAGCAATGTACACAGGAGATCTTTGGTGCACTATAGCTCTAGGGCTACAAGAAGCCTCTGAACTGCACTTCAAAGCCTCACCCCAAACCCAATATGACACAGCAGCATAGTACAAAGCCACAGTTGCTTTGGAAAGCTGCAGCTCAGCTCCAACCACAATTATCCTCACCACCCTACACTCTGAGACCCCTGCCACCCTGTGCTGCACCATCACAGCCAACTTTTGCTTTCTTCTTAATCCCACTGTTGATATGGTATGCACATCCTGGGCCTTCACAAGGCAGCTACTGGCCACATAAAGCCATCTTCCCCAGGTCTTGCAAGGAAACCACCATGCATGACTTAGGGAAGAAAGCTTTGTGCAGCCAGCAGCTCCCTCACAGGGGTCAGGTTGGACTTTCTTGGTCAGCAGTGGAAGCAATAAGACAACAAAGGTCAGGTAGAGCAGCATGGACTATGAAATGCAGCAGGTCAAAAGGGCAGAGATGCAGGGGGGAAAATAGGGAAGTGGATGGAATAGAAGTACTCTGTAATAAGTGCAAACAGGATGGCAAATCCCTGGATTTTGATGACAGGACTGCAGGAACATTGCAATGGTAACTTCTAGAAGTGGTAATAAGTCCCATAAGTGCAGCACCACCATAACTTTGCACAATTATTTCATGAATGTGTAAAATATTAGTACCCATCCCTCTCCTAGAATGAAATATTTTGAGAAATATTAAAAAGGCAGATTATATTTCCTTGGATGAGAAATGGAGAGAGATGATTTTGAAAAGCAGCCTCCACCTTTCTTAATAGCCCTCAGCAGATGTCAGCACTTAAGAGATAAAGAGGTAGCTAGCTCTATTCATAAACAAATACCCTCACCCAAGATCCAACAAAGATAAGATTAGCCCTCAGCCACTATAGGAATTGCCCAACGCCCCTTCATTGCATCGGTAATCCAGGCTTCAACCAAATTTAGCTCAGACAAACTCCCAAGATTTTTACATGACCATGTAGGAGTCTGACATCAGCCAATAGAATACATGTTTTTGGACAGGAAGCCCAAGTGCAAAGCCCAAGAGAAGGTATAAATACCCCCAGGGGTGGGATTCTACCAGTTCTGTCTGTGTCTACAGAAGTGGTAGCTCTGAAGACAGCAGACATAGAACTGGTTCTGTGTCTGCTGCTGTTTTGGCCCACCCGCCTGCTCTTACCTGACCTTTATTTCCTGCTTTTTCAACCACAGCTGCTTTGCATGACACAGCTGTGGTAGGAAAAAAGGGCTTTTCCAACCGCTGTGCACCCACACGCAGCACTGCTCAGCTGTCTGGGCAGCTCAGCAGGTCGTAAATTCCACTCGCGTGACTCAAGTGACTCATGTGACTTGTGCAACAGAACCGGTAGTTATACCAGTCGGATCCCATCCCTGAATACCCCACACTATCAACTCCATGTAGTCAGCTGCACCAGAACTGCAAACATTTGGTTCTGTTCATCAATAAATGGATCCTCTTTCCAATCAGCTTCCAGCCTCCATTTTGTGTCCAGTGCCCTTCTCCCTGCTTGGAACTGAACCAGATGGATATTTTTTCCAACAAGTGATTGTAAATTGAGGACTACCAGTAGAATACCAGGTTCTTGCATTCCTTCTTGAGGATAAGCTCTTATTTCTGGCTTTTCCAGCTGACAAAGTTGTGGTCTTAAGTGGAGTAGGTGTCAAATACATCTGCAAGGAAATTGAATCAGTCTCTGTGGAACAGAAAAGCAATCTACATCCCTAAAATCAAAACTCTCAGTGCCAAAAGAGGAGCATTTGTTTGGCAGATGCATCAAGGCTTTTAAGCTAAAAAAACAATTCCACAGCGGAACAGGAACTCAGCTGAAAGAAATACACTAAATGAAGCGAAGAGTACAACTGGTCTGCATTTGAGAGAAAAGGTATTGATGCTGTTTGTAGCAACATGATTGACTCTCAAGTTGAGTTCTTGAATCAATATTTCCATGATTTGGAACATATTGGTACTGATTTGTTGTTCATTATGAAGCCATTTGCCATTTTTCTACTGTTAAGACAAAGATATTCAGGAGCAAGGAGAGAAATGAAATTGTTCTTTCAGCATCAGTTTCATTTGGCAAATGTTAATTTATCTAGCAAACAATATTAAAACATATTATTAAATCAATCTTGTCTTCATCAATGCCATTGATATCCATGCTCACTCTGGAAACTTCAATTTTACTCTTCTATAAAAAGCAAGTCTTCACTTAATGTTAAGGGTACTCTGCATGTACTCAAGTACAGTACATGTCCTGAAATCTCAGAGCTGCCCAATAAAAATGAATAAAGTTTGGGGGATTCTGTTTCCTAGCTAACAATAAAGTATAGTATCATAGGATGAGAAGGTTAAAAATGTATCATAACATCACACATGTACAAAAAGTGAATTGCATCACAATAGCGCAATGCTGCTTTTGCAGACATGCATGTCTGAAAAGATATAATTAACTAATTATGCATTCCCCCATCTACCACAATGGATCACTTGGTTTCCTCCTTTCCATCTCTTTCCTGCAGCCGTTAGGTATATGAAAAGATTTAAAGCTAGAACAGCCAAAGGCTAAGGACACACAGCGATGCTTCCAGCTCAGGCAACATCTATGCCTTTCAACATAAAGTAAATACAATAGATGTATAAACAAGGCAAACTCTTGCCTGTTGTTCATGTCTTCTCTCTCTCTGCTTTTGCTTGCCTTTTGTCCTATCTCACAGTCTGTGATATGAAGAGATGAAAAGAGAAGGGAAGGAAGGGAAGAAGAGAAGAGAAGAGAAGAGAAGAGAAGAGAAGAGAAGAGAAGAGAAGAGAAGAGAAGAGAAGAGAAGAGAAGAGAAGAGAAGAGAAGAGGGAAGGGACTTTGGAGATCTTCTAGCCCAACCCCCTGCTTAGGTAGGAAACCCTATACCATTTCAGACAGATGGTTGTCCAGCCTCTTCTTCAAAACTTCCAGGATTGGCATACCTACAATTTCAGGCAAGTTGTTCCACTGATTAATCCACTGGTTGAAACTAAACCCTTGCAAGACTGAGTGGCTCTGGATTTGGGGTTTGTTGGCTCAGGGAGAATTGCCACCTTTGGTTTTGGATGGGGTGGCACTACTCCAAACAGACCATGTACGTAATCTAGAGGTTTTCCTGGATTCACGACTCCTGCTCAAAGAGCAGGTGGTGGTCGTGGCCAGGGGGGCCTTTGCACAACTACACCAGTTACACCCTTTACTGGACTAACAGTCCCTACTCACAGTCACTCATGCCTTAGTCACTTCCCGTCTTGATTATTGCAACACACTCTACATGGGGCTGCCCTTGAAGAACATCCAGAAGCTACAGTTGGTGCAAAATGCAGCAGCCCACATAGTTTTGTGCAGACCCCAGTGTGCACATGTTTCACCTCTTTTGCAAGAGCTGCATTGGTTGCCGATTTGCTTCTGGGTGCAATTCAAGGTGCTGGTTGTCACCTTTAAAACCCTTCATGGCTTGGGCCTAGATTATCTGAGGGAACATCTCTTGCTGGTCACATCTACGTCTAGAGCAGGGAGCAGGGAATGCATAAGCATGCATAAGCACACAATTGTCCCTACCATCCCTGTCCTATTGTCCCCAGTTATTAGTTCCTATTTCTTATATTTAAATTTATGTTTATTCTTATTTCTATTGTATTGTAAGCTTTTGACAAAATAACATAAAATAATAACAATAACAATAACAATAACAATAACAATAACAATAACAATAACAATAATAATAATAATAATAATAATAATAATAATAATAATAATAATAATAAATGCTTCAGGTCCCATCCCTGAGGGAGATTCACCTGGTGGGATCCAGAAGAAGGGCCTTCTCCATAGTGGCTCCCTCTCTTTGGAACATCATTCATCCAGAGATTAGAATGGCCCCCACTCTAGCACTCTTTCAGAAGGCGCTGGAGAACTGGTTCTGCCAGTGGACCTGGGGAACCCAGAGTGGGATGAAGCCCATCAAATGGCTTGTGTGATCTGCTGTCATCGGGACAGAGGATAGGAGTTGGGGGTGTTTTTTTATTTATTTTTTCCAGATTTTGTTCTATTGTACTTTTTAATTTATTTGTTTCTTTTTATTAGTTTTTATTATTTTTATTTTAAATATGTTTTACATTCTGTAAGCTGCCTTGAGTGGCCATGGGTGAATAGGCAGCAATATAAATTCAATAAATAAATACATAAATAAATTATTCCATTAAGAAATTTTTCCTTAGTTCTAAGTTGCTTCCATCCTTGATTAGTTTCTGTCCATTGCAACTTTAGTTGGTAAATGCAATCACAAATATTTCACAAAAGAAATGAGTCTCAGCTTAATGTAGTTTAAATATTACACTATAAAGGGATTCATGATCTAATTGCTTGATTGCCAGGAAGGCAGCTGAGACGGAAGTGAAAAAGAAAGGAAAGATCTTGAAACAACATGCTTAGTCTTGGTAAGAATCACTCCAATTTCTGCAGTGGAATTTTCCTTGGAAAGTGGGATTCAAAGGTGGAAATTAGCTGTGATTAACAATCGGGAGTGACTGTCAGATTTAGTAAAGAAAAAAAAAAGATATTGCAGCTAGAAGTAACTTTAAAAGTAAAGGACAGATTGGATTGGTTAACCCAAATTTCTGGACTGTATTTTTACTATTATTCAACCTGAAGAACTTTGGGAAACTATTGGAAAACAAACTTATTTATAGACATATTGATTGTAGTTAAAGTGTTTTAATTCAGCGGGTTTTGCTCTCTTTCAATAATCCAGCGTGCTTTTGAACATCCTGTTACAGCTTATTGTTTATAGCATAATAGCAGCAGCCATTGGAGCAATAAATTCCTTCCACCCAGCAAATAACAGCTGCTAGTAAAACAATTAACCCTTTCCTTGCAGACTCTGAATACTACCTCATTACTTTAATCAAACACTGATTAATTCATTACCTCAAAACTTACAACTTTTCTACCTCATTACCTATATCAATGATTAGATAATCAATTTCTATAAAATATTTCATGAATGTTTTAATTGATTTATTGTTTTAACTGATTAGTGTGATTAGAGTTTTTAGTGCAAATAGTGCAATTACTGATTAGTTTAAAAGATCAAGGTTCATGTAATTTAATTGATTAGAAAAATTAGTGATTTAGTGAATTTAATTGAACAGTGTGATTAATGATTAGTGTAATTAATTGATTAGTGATTACTGTAATTAATTGATTAGGCTGATTGTTGCTTAGGAAAATTATTTGACTAGAGAGATCATTCCAATTGATTGATTGGTGTGATATTGATTGGTGTGATTACTGATTAGTGATTACTGATTACTGGTCAAGGTTCATGTAATTTAATTGATTAGTAAAATTAGTGATTTAGTGAATTTAATTGAACAGTGTGATTAATGATTAGTGTAATTAATTGACTAGCAATTAGTGTAATTAATTGAGTAGGCTGATTGTTGCTTAGCAAAATTATTTAACTAGAGAGATTATTCCAATTGATTGATTGGTGTGATATTGATTGGTGTGATTACTGATTACTGATCAAGGTTCATGTAATTTAATTGATTAGTAAAATTAGTGATTTAGTGAATTTAATTGAACAGTGTGATTAATGATTAGTGTAATTAATTGATTAGTGATTACTGTAATTAATTGATTAGGCTGATTGTTGCTTAGGAAAATTATTTGACTAGAGAGATCATTCCAATTGATTGATTGGTGTGATATTGATTGGTGTGATTACTGATTAGTGATTACTGATTACTGGTCAAGGTTCATGTAATTTAATTGATTAGTAAAATTAGTGATTTAGTGAATTTAATTGAACAGTGTGATTAATGATTAGTGTAATTAATTGACTAGCAATTAGTGTAATTAATTGAGTAGGCTGATTGTTGCTTAGCAAAATTATTTAACTAGAGAGATTATTCCAATTGATTGATTGGTGTGATATTGATTGGTGTGATTACTGATTACTGATCAAGGTTCATGTAATTTAATTGATTAGTAAAATTAGTAATTTAGTGAATTTAATTGAACAGTGTGATTAATGATTAGTGTAATTAATTGATTAGTGATTACTGTAATTAATTGATTAGGCTGATTGTTGCTTAGGAAAATTATTTGACTAGAGAGATCATTCCAATTGATTGATTGGTGTGATATTGATTGGTGTGATTACTGATTAGTGATTACTGATTACTGGTCAAGGTTCATGTAATTTAATTGATTAGTAAAATTAGTGATTTAGTGAATTTAATTGAACAGTGTGATTAATGATTAGTGTAATTAATTGACTAGCAATTAGTGTAATTAATTGAGTAGGCTGATTGTTGCTTAGCAAAATTATTTGACTAGAGAGATTATCCCAATTGATTGATTGGTGTGATATTGGCTATATTGATTACCCAAAATTGTTCCATTAAGTAATTTAATCAACGTGCCATCTTAACAAACCTACCATGCCAAGAAAAAAATCCAATGCCAAACCACAACCTAAAGAGAAAGTAATCCCCACCAATGAACCACAAGACTCCTGCACAAGCCTTAAATGCTACAAAACTCTAAAGGATAATGAAAATTCCATCAAATGTTCTCTATGTAACAAATACACTCATCATGACTGCTTGGGATTACTCGAACAAATGATTCAATACCTAGAATCATCCAAGGAGTTTCCATATCTCTGCAAATCATGCAGACCCTAACTGAATCTGTTTGAAAGAGTTGATACCATAGAAACACGAATAACATCCTTTGACACCATAGTAGCCTCCCTGGATACTTTAAAAGAAAGATTATCCAACCTTGAAAAAAAAAGACACAATGCAAAATCCTGAACATTCAATAGTTACAAACCACATCTCTACCCAACAACCACAACCCAATCCACAACCCAATCCACAAAAAAACATAAATCAGACAAATAATGATATCCCAATCCTCATCAGAGAAGCTGTTGAGCGCAAATGGAAAAGTCAAATCGCCATCTTATTTCATCTAGAGGACATCAATGACAATGATGACATCACAAATGTCTGAAACATCATCAGTGATTATCAAGCATCAAGCATCTCCCCTGTTGAAATACTTAACATTTTCCGCATTGGCCGAGAGCTCAAAAACAGAGATGGCTCTGTGGCCCCACGCTTCTGCAGGATCATTTGCAAAAATGGATCAAGCAAATGTAAATTCATTTATACTATAAATTCACTTGCCAAAAGCAACACCAACCATAAGAACCTCCATTCTTGCCCTGACCTCACCATACAGCAACTTGCCTGCTCCTATGTACTCCGCACAGAACTCAAAAAATGTCTAGACAATAGAGAGAAGGACCTGACATTGACTACCATGCTGTCTGTATCAAAAGTAAGTCACACAACCCACAACTCAATTTTAAACTTTAAACTTCAACCACAACCCTACCTCAACCACTCCACTATCACCCAAGACTAGGCACGCACACCCCTAACTCCCTCAATTCCAACTACAGCTGGCCTTAAATGCAAGCTACTCAACACACGAAGCCTTGTGAATAAAATGCCTGAATTTCTCCTCTTACTAAATATTGCTAAATTCAACATCATATTTGTCTGTGAAACATGGCTCAATGCAGCTCTCCCTGACTCCATTACCACAGCAAGAGACTATCATGTTTACTGATCAGATCATGCTGTTCATAGAGGAGGTGGTGTTGCTATCTTCTATAAAAAGTCCTTACATCTAAAAAACATCCAAGTTACCCAGGAGCTTGCTCTTCCTGAGACCATCATCTGTGAACTATCCTTAAATATTACATTTTGATTCTTACAGAGCACCTGATTATGACATTGAACATGTAAACAAGCTAAATTCACTACTAACATGGGCAACATCCTGCCCACACACTTTTTCTTGGTGACTTCAATCTATCTCACATTAACTGGACTCTAAATGAATGTACAACTGAACCCATACATGCAACCTTCTACAATGCTGTTATAAATCTGGGACTGGAACAACTAGTAACCAACAATACTAGAATTAACAACTGCCTCGATCTCATCCTCTGCAATAGTTTAAATTTAATTTATGGAATACAAACTAAAGAACCCTTTTCCAACAGTGACCACAACATGATTGACTTTTGTCTCAACATATACCCACACAAAAATCATCACAATGACGTAATCCCCAATTATAACTTCAAAAAAGGCAACTATGATCTTATAGACAACAATCTCTCATCCCTTGATTGGCAATCTCTATTTACTGGATGCAATACTGTTGAAGAACATTACAACATATTTTTACTTGAAGTCAAAAGAGTCATCAAACTATATGTACCAATAACAACTCCCCCCACCCAAAAAAACAGATTACCCACAACAATAAGGAAATTCCAATCAAAAAAGAGATCACTCTGGCAGAAAAACAAATTTGGTCATGTTGCCAACTTCAAAAGCTGAAACAAAAATTTATGCCACCAGATAAAGACTGAATGCATCAATTATCACATTAAACAAGAGGAAAACCTTCTACGCACCAATTCCACCCGCATTTTTTACATTTTGTAAACAACAAACTAAAAGACTCAAGTCCATAGGACCTAATGGTAAAGACTGAAATGACGACACTATTAAAGCCAACATCTTTAACACATTCTTTGGCTCAGTATTTGTAAACAGCAATGAATCATGTCCAGTATTTCCTAGCCAAACCACAGAAAACTACAATGATCTAATACATATCGATTTTACAGAAGACAATGTTGATAAAGCACTACGCAATCTAAAACCATCTCTATCTATTGGACCAGATGGAATATGTGCCTACTTCTTAAAAAAGCTATCCACTGCCATAGCAGAACCTCTAAGTATAATTTTTGAAAAATCTTTCAGGACCAACTCCTTGCCTAACCTATGGTCACAAGCCATGGTCATCCCCACTTTCAAAAAGGGAGAGCCCAGCCTAGTTGAAAATTACAGACCAATCTCTTTATCCTGTAAAGTCATGGAATCAATTATTAACCAATCCATTATTCTCCACTTAGAGACAAACAACCTATTCTCTAATAAACTATTTGGTTTCAGAAAAAACTATCATGTAATCTGAAACTCTTACACTACAAAAACATATGGACTACACAACTTGATCAGGGCAAAGCAATAGACACAATCTACATAGACTTCTTCTGTAAAGCCTTTGATTCAGTGGTACAGGACAAACTACTCCTAAAACTAAAATCTTATGGTATCTCTGGACACCTGCATAACTGGAGGGAAGCATTCCTGTCAAGCAGACAACAGATTAGCAAAATTGGGAGTGTCCTATCAAATTCTGTACCTGTCAATAGTGGTGTCCCCCAAGGCAGTGTTCTAGGACCAACTTTCTTCATACTCTGCATAAATGACCTCTGTGATCATATTAAGAGCAACTGCGTTCTTTTCGCTGATGATGTAAAGCTGTTCAATACCACAGACAATATGCTACCCTTCAAAAAGATCTTGACTATGTTTCAGAATGGTCAAACAAATGGCAATCTCAAATCTCAACAAATAAATGCTCTGTCTTACATATTGGCAAAATATATCAGAAAATAAAATACAAGCTGAATAGTCAAGACCTTGTTGATAATCCAAGCTCTGTGAAGGACCTTGGAATACTCATCTCTAATGATCTAAGTGCTAGAGCCCACTGTAACTACATAGCCAAAAAGGCATTAAGAGTTGTTAACCTAATCCTATGTAGCTTTTTCTCTGGTAATATCACACTACTAACTAGAGCATGCAAAACATTTGCTAGACCAACACTCTCATAAAGCTCATCAGTCTGGAACCCACATTACGTATCTGATATTAGCACAGTTGAGAAAGTCCAGAAATATTTCACAAGAAGTGTTCTCCACTCCTCTACTCATTGTAGAATACCTTATGCCACCAGACTTGAAATTCTAGATCTAGAAAACTTTGAATTACACCATCTTTGGTGATATAAATCCAGGCAATATTGCTGAATGAGACAAATGGAATGAGAATCAGTATGGCACAGTTGTTTACTATCATAAAAATACAGGCTAGGAAGTTTATTTAATGAATTCAAAACTATGTGTTGTGCTGAAGGTATTGCCAGCTGTCATCCGTACATTGAAACAGAGGGGTTGGCATCTCGTTAAGCTTGGCAGATGTTATATTTCATCCCACAATGGAACTCAACAGGCCAGATAGTACCCTTAGGGTTTGATTCTTACAGCCTCTTACAAAACAGCGTACTTCTATAATCATCTTCCCGGCAATGTCTGATGATGAGCTGAATCAAGGGTTATCAGTCTTCAGATATGCCAGGCTGAGACATTTATTTAAAGAATGACAAAGTTGTGGCCTCACTGCTACAATCACAGAAGAAATTCAAGCGAGGGAGAGGAACAAGTAAGGGAGGTCTGGTTCTTTTTGAAGGCCTCAACATCAATATCTCTAGAAGGGATTTAAAAATGTCAAAATGGTTGCTGCAATTATATTATTGAAAATCTATCTTTTTATTACACATGTGATGCACAGAACTTCTGTAAAAGGGGCAGGACTCTAAGTGATCAGTGAAGCTATCTCACTTTTTTTTTTAAATCCTCCATCCCAATGTCTCTAAGGCCTCAGTCAATATTTACATGGTAGTAAACAACACAGTAGTAAATGGAAGATAGTTGAAATGCAAATTAACTGAAAGCTTTAGTAATGAAAACCATAAAAGGGAGGAATTAAAATCAAATGTAAAAAAGACCAAAATAATACAGATACAGGAATCAGCCTTCGAATTGACTGTGAAAACACTGAAGTATTTTCTGAAGTAGTTTCTGCCTTCTAGCTTCAATTAGTAAAGGAACCAACAGTCAAGAAATATACCCTAGACTAGCACTTGGTGATGTTCGTCCATCGTGTTCAAAGAGGACCTTGACATCAGGTTGTAAGCTATCCATGGTGTGTCTGCAGGTGGCTGGTAAGGCCTTTGTGGGCAGGGAATATTCTGCCACATGTCGGGCAAACGTGTGGGCACCATTGTTGTAGCATTTGCAGCTCTGCCTTTGCAGAGTGCTTGTTCTGTGGTTGTATTTCTGTCTTCAAATGTCTGGCAGCCTTGGTGGATCAACTTGCACCAAGTTGATCAATCCTGTACCAGGGTTTTCCAGGAGGTGGAGTCAATGTCCAGGGACTTGAAGAAGGCTCTCAGTGTGTCTTTTTATTGCTTCCTTTGTCCCTTGTGCTATCACTTTCCTTGAGACAGCTCACCATAGAGGAGCTATTTAGGGATGCAATGGTTTGGCATCCTTGCAACATGGCCTGCTCAGTGTGTCTGGACTTTCATCCGCAGGGTGTGGACTGATGGAAGACTTGCTCTAGAGAGGACTTCTGTGTCTGGCACCTTGTTCTGCCACCAAATCCTCAGAAGTCTGCGGAGGTCATGTGGAAGTGGTTCAATTGCCTAGCGTGCCTCCTTATACAGTCCAAATCTCACTGCCATACATCAAGGTAGTTAGCACTACTGCTCGGTAGACTTTGAGCTTTGTACCAAAGCTTATTCCATTGGTCACATGCAGAGCTTGCCTTGGTGAATCTGCAGTTGAGCTCAATGTCAATTGTCACTGCATGGGAACACTTGGTAAAGGATTCATGAAGGTCTTGGAAAAATTATTCAGATACCATGACATGTTTATACCCATAAAATCAGAAATGTCCAGGTAACAGTTCTCCTTGTGATACTTTATAGAAGTGAAGTTAGACTTTGATGAAACAGGATAGAAAAAATGATGCTTTTGAACCTTGATGTTATGGAAGATCCTTGAGAATACCATTGATAACTAACCCAAAAAATGGATCATAAAACAAATGAATCCAGAATTCTCACCCATGTTGCAAACAATCAAACACGAATTATTATGTTTAGGATACAGTATGTGAAAATCTTACTCTCTTTAGAATTCCATATGCTGGGGTGGAAAGAAAGGACAACCCAATAATTAGAGTAACCACAGGTACATAATTGAGAGGTATTAATAGCCAAATTGGGGACGTCATGGAGAAAGTCTATGCAGTTGCACTGGAGTCAACATTGGCTTGATGGCATACCTCAAGATATATATAATCTGAATTTATACAGCTTTTATCAGTGGTCAGTGAAATATTTCCAAGCAATCTAGAATCGCACGAAAGAACATTTTCATCTGTGCTGTGTAAAGAACATTTTCATCTGTGCTGTGTATCACCATTATCCAGTATCCTTTTAACTTTGATGAGAAATTGATTTAAACCAGCTAGTTTAATCCATTTTGCTAACAAGGGAAACAGCCAAAGCGAAAAAGGAGTAAATTATAAAGTAATTTACCTCAATAGATTTGGGGATGAAATTCTCTCTTCACCACTCCTTCACACTTATTTGAAAGGTCTACAACTCACTTTGTGAAAATATCATCTATATCTGAACTTGTGCCATGCTTGATTACAAGGTTGACTCTCAGAGATACTAATATGCCCTTCTTGCTTCTACTGCAAGAACAATAATGAGCAATTTTTTCCCATTTGAACAAGTAGTTATGATCATTTTGTTGTGGGAGAACAAACATGATATATCAGCAAAAGATATTGCTGATATGTCCAACCTTGTTTCATTATGCAAATTTGAAACTAAGCACACAGTGCACCTTTCAAAAATGATGCTATCATTTTTAAAATAATAATAATAATAATTTATGCAGTCCTTTTTTTTTTTTTTACAAAAAAATAAAAATGACTGCTATAAACTGATACCAATATAATGAAGAACTGGTGGAGACATTATGAAGAACAGGTTAAGCCATTAGTTCTAACAAAGCTATTAATAAGAACAATTTTTTAAATAAATTAAAAATTTTCTCATGGAAGCGATGTCCCCTCCTAAGCTTGTAGTTTTCTCCCAGAAATGTACCATCTCAAAAACAGGTTTTTGAAGACAAGTAAACAGGGAATTATTAAAACAAATTAAAGTATAAAATAAAGCAAGTAGATATGCAACAAACAGATAAAACCCAGTCAAGATAACTTATCAAGATAAATTTCCAGCTAATGGGAGGCACTAATAGAAAAGAGCTGTCACTCTCCTCATGCCCATATGTGTGACCTTCTACTTACCATTGTGTGATTCAAAAACTGGGCTAGCCAGATTATTACTAGATCCAACAAAGATCTTCTATTTTTAAGATCTCATGAAACAGTCACCCTGCATGGGAATAGTTCATCCCCTGCACTGCCACAACTCTCTACATATTGGGATGAATGTCGGCATTGAAGAAGCAACTATACTTGACTTATTTTTAAAGCCCTTTGCCCCCTGGCAAGAAATCTCATGTCATATCACCTTCCTGGAGTCTTTTGCCCATTGAGTGAGAATAGCTTTAAGAAAATGCTTTTTTCTATACATTGACTTCTGTTGGAACTGGATCTTATATTATTACAGGAATAATATCCAAAAAGTGGAAATGGGAATGAAAATAAATACATTGTGTACTCCACTGTCTTCAAGATAGTGATATCATTTGTTCATCTGAACAGGGTTTTGATCCTGGTGGAAATTTAAAGTAGTTGCAGAAACTTCTCTGTGGCAGAAGATTAGCAAGAATAAATGAAAGGTTCTATTGTTTAGAATAATAACCTTCACAAAATCCTGGGCTAGATTTGCTTTCCTACCTCTAGATGAAGTGAAGCTGTTGTTTCTGGCAACAGACCTGGACAGGCAAACAATAAGAACCAAGACCTATCTCTTACTCTCCCATCCCCACTGACTTCTGAAAGAAAATACACTATTGTTTTAGATATTTCAGTTGAAACAAAAAATGTATTTGATGGAACAACAAGACAGGTTAACTTGCCAACTTCAAAAGCAGCTACAAAGCCTTATGTCACCAAATTAAAGATGAATGCACCAATTACTTCTGCAAATAGGAGGAAGTTTTAAACTCTAACTCTACTCAAGCCTTTTACAATTTTGTTAATTCAAAACTTAAAGATTCGCAAGTGATTCCACAAAGGGCAAAGTGGGGTTGATTGTAATGACAATGTTGGCCAGGCCAATCACTTCAGTTCATTTTATATTTCAGTTTTGTGGATAGCAATGGTTGCAGTCCCTCATTTGCAAGTTGAACCACAAATAATTGTAGAAAATTGCTGAATATTAACTTTACAGTAGATAATGTTGAATTAGCATTATGTAATCTAAAACCATCGCTATCCACAGGAACAGATGGTTTATATGCTTTTTTTTTTCTTGAAAAAGCTTGCTACCATCCTAGCTGAAACTTTGTGTACAATTTTCAAAGTATCATTTTGAACTAGTTCTCTGCCTGATACATGTTTATCAGCTATAGTTATACCAATTTTTTAAAAGGGTGGTCCAAATTCAGTTGAAAATTATAGACCAATCTCTTTGTGTTGTGTTACATGCAAAGTTATGGAATCAATTATAAACCAATCCATTGTTCACCACTTTGAGACAAAGAACTTGCTATCTGACAAGGAAAAACTTATCCTGTAATCTACAAGTTTTGTACTGTAAAAACATCTGGACTACATGTCTTTACCAAGGCAAAGCTGTAGATGCAATTTACATAGATTTTTGTAAGGCTTTTGATACAGTAGTACCTGATAAACTGCTGTTGAAATTAAACTCTTGTGGCATTTCTGGTCCTTTGCACAAGTGGATTGCTGTTTTCTTGTCTAATAGTCTGCAGAAAGTCAAAATAGGAACTCACTGTCTAATGCTGCATCAGTTCTGCAAGGCAACATCTTGCTTTTCTTGCTCTGTATCAACGATGTATGTGATCAATTTAAAAGCAATTGCATCCTTTTTTATGTTAAATTATCCAATACTACAGATAATTCTGTTGTTTTGCAAAGTAATCTTGACTATGTGTCTGAATGGTCATCTATTTGGCAACTTCAAATTTTGATCAATAAATGCTCTTACATATTGGTAAACGTAATCAGAATGTCAAGTATAAGCTAGGTGACATTGAACTAGACGATGACCCACACTTTGTCAAGGACCTAGGTGTACTTATCTCTGAAGAGCTATGCTCCAAAGTTCACTGTAACAATGTTACTAAAAGCATTTAGAGTTGTAAATTTAATTTTGCATTTTTTTTCTGGAAACATTGTATAAACTTATGCTAGACCAATTTTAGAGTATTGTTCAACTGTTTGGAATCCCATCAAATATCTGACATCAGTACCATTGAGTGGGTTCAGAAGTATTTCACAAGAAAAGTCTGGCACTCTTCTGTACACAATAGAATTCCCTATGCTACTAGGCTCAAAATTCTCAGTTTGGATAACTCAGAACTGTATTACTTGTGATCAGAACTAGGTATTGCATACAAAATTATATGTTATATAATATAATATTATAATGTTTTACCTGTAAATGACTTTTTTTTGTTTTAATCGCAGTAATATATGTGCTAACAACAGCTTTAAACTCAATGTAAACCATTCTAAACTTGACTGTAAAAAATATGATTACTGCAATAGAGTTGTGAGAGTCTGGAATGCTCTACCTGATTCAGTTGTCTCAGCTACAAATGTTCACAGTTTCAGTCACAAACTGACTTCCATGGAGCTTACTTCATACTTAAGTGGTTAGTAGAGGGAGTGTGAATAAATAATCTAACATGCCTATCATCCCTGTCATTGTATTTTTATTCTTTTACTCTTGTTCTCATTTTTGTTTGACAAATTCTAACAAATAAATAAATAAAAATTCTCCCAATCTCAGAAGAACATTTTTGAGCATACAAGATCCTAGTACTCTTTTGACCTGCAATTTCAACATTGTTGATACAAGGTGCTTTGATAATGTCTGTCCATGCATAATTACTCTGGGATTAATCCTTCAATAATTTAAGTGAATTGTTAGTTGATTAAAGTTAATACTACTTGACTGCTTACTGTGTCCCTCAAGATTAAAGTAGCTAGTTATCAGGGCTAGAAGAATGAGATAAAAGATGTTTCTCTTATATATTTTGAAATGCTGGATGGTCCTGTCATTTTATATCAGCGCATTTTAGACTATGTGGATTGATCAGGGAAGCAATTGATGGACTTTGTTATCTATGACATAGCTAGTAGGGGTTTGTACCTATTATTTAATACTAACTAGGAGTAATTTGAGATTATAATTGTCCTTATAGAAATCTGAAGGACAAATTGAAAGTTCAGATTGCTAACATTTAATTTAATAAAATGGGTTACCAGTATATTTGCCATTTGACTTCTCCACGAGGCAATTTTTTCCTTTATTCTGTGCTATGATAAAATGAGCAGCAAACCAACTCTCTCAAATCTTGATTACACGGCAGGGGTGTGACTTTTGAAAAATGATTGAAAACTAAATAGAATATAACAGGGCATCCTAGACTACAGTGCTTCCAATAACCAAGATGTGAGGTTGTCTTATATTGAATAAGTTGAGATATTTATTGAACTTTTCTTCAAAAAAAAATATTTACAAAGGTGGCTAATAGTAAAAAGTAAAGTAAAATACAAAGCAAACTCCAATTTGATTTTAAAAATAGAAAACATAATTTTAAGAAAATGCTGTAAAGAAAGACAAACAAGTCCCCAACTCAGGAGCCAAACTTGCCAAGACACATATGCTGGTTGTCAGCAGTTTGGTAGTTCTAGTCCCACTGACTCAAGGTTGACTCAGCCTTCCATCCTTCTGAGATTGGTAAAATTGCCCCCAGATTGTTGGGGGCAATATGCTGATGCTGCAAACTGCTTAGAGAGGGCTGTAAAAGCACTATATAACTCTAAGTGCTATCGCTATTGCTACCTGTCAATAGTTGCTCTGATTTTGCCTTTTATGAAAGAGTGTTCAAAGTGAGCCATTCTATTAACTGATAGCCTGGTTCCTTTTGGGAACAGGTTTAGTGCTATTCTAAAAGAAGTACTATTCCAATTAAACCCACATTCATTAGCAACCTAAACAATACCAATCAACCTGGTTATACTATAAAGCTGCAGTAGAACAGCTTTCATGATTCACTGTACAGTTCTACCAGCAGTAGCTTTGCTAGTCAGATAATCTGGATTAACAGAGATTGTTTTAGATGCCTGAGGTACAACAAAAATATCTGGTTTCAAATATCTTTCCTTCTGCCTTAGCAAAATGGCCTGGGGACTGGGGTGATGAGGCACACCTAAAACAGCTAATTGATGCTGATTGATCCTGCTCCTTAAGAACTGTGATGCTACATTGCCAGTGAACCATAGCAGACTGCCTTGATGGCAGACCTGCTGCAGCTTGTTGCTTGTTTAAAGGGAACAATCCCCCCCCCCCCAATTAATACAAGACTAAAAGACTTTTAAGATGTAACAGGTTTGACCAAAATATAAAGGACAGGGCAGATTTTTTCTTTCTTTCTGCAACTCTTCAATCCCTTTATTCAGGGTAAAGTCAGGGTGACTGAATGGAGCTGAGCATTTACTGGCTGGATGCCCTTCCTGATGCCTATGTGGAGTTCACAGCAGATATTTTCTCTTTGTACCCTGATAGAGAAACATCTGCTGTTACCTAGGATTGAACTCTCAACCTTCCAATTGGGAGGTGAGCATCTTCACCACTCCCAGACAGAGAAAAAGAAAGACAGAAAGAAATGCCAGTTGTATATTTGTTCTGTAGTTAGAAGTGAATAGAGAAAGATTTGAAGTATCAAGTTGCTAAGTGTATTATCAGAGAAAATATTAAGAGTATGATTAACAACAAGAAAAGTAGTAATGCGGTTTTTATTATTCTATAGCCCAGGAGCAAAGGGAAGAAAGGACATTCATATTTAATGAGAAAATAATATTCTTAAGAGTTGTCATACAGGTGAAACTCAAAAAATTAAAATATCATACAAAAGTTCATTTATTTCAGTAATGCAACTTAAAAAGTGAAACTAATATATGAGATAGACTCATTACATGCAAAGCAAGATAGTTCAAGCCATGATGTGTCATAATTGAGATGAGTATGGCTTACAGCTCATGAAAACCCCAAATCCACAATCTCAGAAAATTAGAATATTGTGAAAAGGTTCAATATTCTAGTCTCAAAGTGTCCCACTCTAATCAGCTAATTAAGCCATTACATCTACAAAGGGTTCCTGAGCCTTTAAATGATCTCTCAGTCAGGTTCAGTAGGAATCACAATCATGGGAAAGACTGCTGATCTGACAGTTGTGCAGAAAACCATCATTGACACCCTCCATAAGGAGGGAAAGCCTCCAAGGTAATTGCAAATGACTTCCAGTTTGAGCTTCTTCGGGGAAAGAATGAAACTGCGACTCTGCACAATTTCGATCCGTGCTCGCCGCTGGAGTGGCCCGAGCTGACTGGTTTCGGGGCTAAGCCACCCTGTAGAGGTGATGAAGAAAGGGGGAGACTGCCTGCAGGGTTGAGGAGAGCTGCATCTCTCCTCCTCAGCTGCCCATTACTCCCTTTCCCACCTCCGTGGTTGCAGCAGTGGTCAGAAATGGCCACCACAAAGAAGAACTTGACCAGAAAAGAATGTGCAGGAGGAAGATAAGAAGAGAAAGTTTTGGTTGACTGGGTCAAACAGAAAAAGCAACAAATAAGGTACCCTGGAATTTAAACTATTTAAAAAAAAAAACACTGTTCCCAAAGAAGATTTCTAAGCAGTGAAGGAGAGAGAAAAGGGAAAGGATTTGTTTTTTTCCCTCCTCTTCCTATACTGACAGCTAAGAGACTTAAGCAAGGAATTGGGGGGAAAAAATCCAGTTTGACATTAATAGACAATTAATGCTGCAAATAAAAAGTCAAAGGGATAATAAAGATTTCTGGATAATTAAAAGCTTTTGAAAACAGAAAAGGAGAGAAAAAGAAAAAAGGGGCAGGATCTGGAAGGGAGGAGACTGCCTGGAATTAAAAAGAACTTACAGTAAAATCTGAACAAGACTTTCAAAAGACACATCTTAACTGAAACATCGCAACAAAATAGTAAAACCCCAGGAAGAGAAAGTGAAAAAAGAAGTAAGAAGAAACAGCTTGGGACAATTTGGATTATTTGGTGATCTCTGGATTCTTGGTTACTGCATTTGAATGACTAAAATCAATTGGGTGGTTGTTTAAAAGTGTTTAAAGTGGCTCCACTTTTAGAAGAATTGAAAATGGAACTTAAAAAGTACAAAGAAGATGCAGAAGAAGGGAGAGTTCTTTTGGCTTCATATTTCAGTTCTTGGGAATGGAGATTTGGAACTATGAGAAACAACAAGAAATGCCTGCCAAACAAGAAGACTGGGACAAAGAAGAAGCCATCTTTAATGAAGACGTAATCTCAGGTGGGGGAAAAAAAGGAAAGTGGGGAAAGAGAATGGAAAGTTTAAGATTGGGAAAAACAATCCAAAAAAAGAATAGCGTGAAAAATAAGTATAAAATCAGAAAGCAACAGAAGAGGGAAATGCAGAGAGAGAATTAGAAATAGAGAGACAACGGGGTAAAAAGGTGAGGGAGAAGAAGAGAGGGAAGAAAGAAAGGAAAAGAAGTTATAAAGGACAGAAACAAAATATTGAGAAACAGGGCCTATTTAGAGATAATGGGTGAAAATTTAATGGGAAAATGTATGCAAAGGTACATAAGACAGTATTGTTATATTAGAAATAGAAATAATTTCAGAAAATATGAAACAATGTATGATTAAAATTTTTGATAAAATAGTTATTGTAACTTAGTGGAATGCTTGTCAATAAATAAATGTAACAAAATGAATATAAAATATATGTGAAGAGAAATAAGGGAAAAATTAAGTATGGAGATTATATGTGTCTTTAAGGAAGTATGATATTTAATTGAAAAGAAATGTTAAAGAGGTTAAGACTTTAATGAATATTAATGATAGAACTGAATTGGAATGGAATGAGGGTTTTAATTGCATATATTTACAATCCTTTTTTTAAAGAATATAGTGTGTATTATAAGAATGTACCAAGCAGAATTAGATTGGAAGTTATGTATTATATTGAATGTTATAACCTTAAGGTATATATCGAAGTTTAAATAAAAGTTGAATGGATAAAATTAAAAGATATAAAGGTGTCATACTCCAATTAGTAACTACAGGAGAAAATTTGTCCAATGAGAAAAGATAATATGAAATTGAAACAGAACAGACAAAAGTATAAATATAATGATTTGAATTGAGATGAGATAATCAAAATAAAATTGAGAAAATTAAAAGAGGGGAAAAACTATATAGAAAATGCAGAATAGTAATAAGATATGCAATAGAACACAAAAATGAGCATGAAATTGAGTTTGTGTCTGTATAAAGAAGCATAACCCGGGACTATGCTATTCTCAAAAAAGACGCTTTACTTGTATTTTTTGTATGTGAAAACCCAAATAAAACTTTATTTTTTTAAAAAATGGTAATTGCAAATGAAGTTGGATGTTCGCAAAGTCCTGTATCAAAGCACATTAGTAGAAAGTTATGTGGAAGGGAAAAGTGTGGAAGAAAAAGGTGCACAAACAGCAGGGATGACCACAGCCTGGAGAGGATTGTCAGAAAAAGGCCATTCAAAAGTGTTGGGGACTTTCACAAGGAGTGGACTGAGGCTAGAGTCAGTACATCAAGAGCTACCATACACAGACGGATCCTGGACATGAACTTCAAATGTCATATTCCTCTTGTCAAGCCACTCCTGAACAACAAATAACATCAGAAGTGTCTTACCTGGGCTAAAGAAAAATAGAACTGGTCTGTTGCTCAGTGGTCCAAAATCCTCTTTTCTGATGAGAGCAACTTTTGTATCTCATTTGGAAACCAAGGACCCAGAGTCTGGAGGAAGAATAGAGAGGCACACACTGCAAGATGCTTGAAGTCCAGTGTGAAGTTTCCACAGTTTGTGTTGATTTGGGGAGCCATGTCATCTGCTGGTGTTGGTCCACTATGCTTCATTAAGTCCAGGGTCAACCCAGCCATCTACCAAGAGATTTTGGAGCACTTCATGCTTCCTTCTGCAGATGAGCTGTATGAGGATGCTGACTTCATTTTCCATCAGGACTTGGCACCTGCCCACACTGCCAAAAGCACCAAAACCTGGTTCAATGATCGTGGGATTACTGTGCTTGATTGGCCAGCAAACTCGCCTGACCTGAACCCCATAGAGAATCTATGGGGCATTGCCAAGAGAAAGATGAGAGACATGAGACCGAACAATGTAGAAGAGCTGAAGGCTGCTATTGAAGCATCCTGGCCTTCTATAACACCTCAGCAGTGCCACAGGCTGATAGCTTCCATGCCACACCACATTGAGGCAGTAATTGATGCAAAAGGGGCCCAAACCAAGTACTAAGTACATATGCATGCTTATATTTTTCAGAGGTCCGATATTGTTCTATGTACAATCCTTGTTTTATTGATTGTATGTAATATTCTAATTTTCTGAAATTGTGGATTTGGGGTTTTTATGAGCTGTAAGCCATAATCATCTCAATTATGACAAATCACGGCTTGAACTATCTTTCTTTGCATGTAATGAGTCTATCTCATATATTAGTTTCACCTTTTAAGTTGCATTACTGAAATAAATGAACTTTTGCATGCTATTCTAATTTTTCAAGTTTCACCTATATGAGGAAGAGACAATGAATGGCAAATTGAATTTACAAATAACAGGAGAATCATTTGCATCTTTAAATTCACTGCCAGTTTCTGCCTTTTCGGGAGATTTAGATGGCTTTCTTTCCTATTTGTACATAAAAGATAGAGCAATTAAATATATTTCTGAACATCGAGCCACTCAGAAGGAACTGCCCAAATCCATAATTAGCATGTGGAGAACTGAAGGCAGTCAGAAGGCCGTTGACAAGGTCTAATTCAAATGTCTATCCAGGACAATAACCTCAGTGACAAAATCTTTTCTCAAGGGGACCAATTAGAAAATAAAATATGTAGCATGTTTTCAGTGTATTTACAGACTCTGCACTCTCTATCTCTATTAATCTAAAATATGCTTTCCCTATTTTCTATTTTTTTTTTTTTTTTGCTGTCCTTCTTCCTTTAGGCTTATTATAACTTACTAATTAGAGTAGTTATTTGCATCAACTAATTAGCTGCAGCTTTCAACCCCAAAAAACTATCAGAGGTAGGAGTAAGAAGATTGTAAATAAGTAGTGCATCTGAATTTAGTTTAGAACCCAGAAACCACACTGGCTGAGTTCACCTGCACAATAATTTTGAACCGAGCAAGCCACATAGGTTGGGTTGACACATTTGCTAAGCTATAAGCCAGAGTTGACCAACTACAATGCCTGTGTTTACAAACCATGGCATTATCTTTATGTTGTCTGTTGTTTTGTACCTAAATCATTTGGTAGTATATAAAGAACTTGAAAGTGAAGATACCACATTATTGCTTAATATTGTGTGAATCTAGCCTTTGTCTCTGTCCAGGCATTTCGTTAGATTTAATCATAAATTCTTAGAATTCCCTAAGGCTTTGTGGAGCCACATTCACTCCTATCTAGTGATCTGAGGCTCATTGCCAAGAACACCTCAGTGCAGGAAACTACAATTAAGTTGCATCCTTTTCATCTCATTGTGCAATCTATTTTTTTTTCATCTTAAAACTGAAATTCAGGTGTCTCAGACAAAGTTTTTATTATTTAATAGGAAGACAAACATTTGTCTTTCTTTAAAAATAAATAGAATGTGTAAAGATTTAAAAATGTAAAGAGATCCCTGTCAGAATAATTTTCTACAATATTCCCTCTCATGATATGACATTTCTCATCCTGAGCATTCCAACATCATTCTTAAATACCAAGATTATATTACAGGCTTCATTGCCATAAATGAGAGATGCCCAACTTCCATCAATACAAAAGTTATATTGCATGTTCATTGTTGATTGCCACAGTGCAGAAGTGGAAAAGGAAACTCTTTAACAAAACTTATTTCTTTATATTTATTATTGTTACTTTTAATTTAATTTTATGTGTTGTGTGGGAGTAGAATAGCAACATTAAAAAGAAAAAGAAACTGCAACTTTTTTTCCTTCAGCAATAAATGATGCTATGACCCTGATATTGTTTCACAGTCTCCTCTACTAATGAAACAAAACAAAGCCCATCAAAACATTTTTTGTTATTTTTTTCCTGTCCATTCCAGACAGAAGTTATTTCTTCCATCTGTTCCAGAGAGAAACAAGAGATAGAGGCTACATTTTCCTTCCATTAGCAGAAGAGGCAATGAAACTGAGACTCAATGTCATAGCAACTTCTTCAAAAGGATGATGATGATGATAATAATAATAATGATAACAACAACAATAATAATAACAACAATAATAATAACAATAATAATAATAATAATAACAATAATAATAATAATAATAATAATAATAATAATAATAATAATAATAATAACAACAACAATAATAACAATAATAACTTTTCAGCAGGTTCCTAAAATTGTGAGCAGAAGTTAGGAAAAGTTACAAGGAGAAAGGCCTGAGGAGAACAACTTCTTGTAACAATCCTGGGAGGACTGGAGAGAGGCAGTGCTTAAAACAGTAGAAAATCCAGAGAGAAAGCCAGGGAGACAGACAGATAGCAGGGAGGCACAAGAGAAAGCAGACAAGAACATGGAAAGAAAAGAAAGAGAGAGGGTAGGAGATGGAAAAAGAAAAGCAATATTTTAATTGAAAACTTTTATTTATTTAACTATTTATTAAATGTATATGCCATCCATCTCCCCAATAGAGCAACTCAGGGTGGCTTAAATATGGTAAAGACAAGCAGGAAATGCAAAAGTTATTGGGTAGGCACAAGTGGAGGTAAAACTTGAGGAAAGTAGGAAAGCATTAGACTATGCGTCATCGTTCTGAGTAATGAACTCAAAGCAGTCAAGACTCTGGACAGCTTGCTCAGGTTCAAGAAACCCTTTAATTGAGTACATCATGTTGGCATTTAGATAGGTGAAGCTAGCTCTAAAGGGTTTCCATGCTTAGGGATAGTTAAAAGAATAAAAATTCCCCACCCCCTGTGTCTTTTAGATCATATGGGGCAATCAATTCAGCCACAGGTTCCCACTCAGCTCTGACAGGGGTCCATTGACATGACATTTTAATACTGTATCTTTAAGAAAATGCAAAAACTGTAGTTGGGTGTGGTTTCTCAAACAGCCATAAGTGGAGCCAGAAACCTGGGTTGTTTAGTCTTAGTCTCAGAAGAGAGTGTGTCTGACTGAGTCTCTCTGTTTCCTTCTGTTGGAGAGCTTTGCCATTTCTTCCAGTTGACTGTTATTCCTGGATTTGATGTAAGTCTGATACTGAACTGTTTTTGACACTGGACTTTGTTATTGGATTATCCCTGGACTGAAAACTGACTGATTTTACCTGCAAATGACTTTGGACTGCTTGTTTTGAACTTTGCTTCAACCTTTCTGGAAATAAAAACCTACATTTACTGTACAGTGTATCTGTGTGCTGTGTGTGTATTATTCAAACACTTCTCTCAAATACGTCTCCCTGTATGAGCTCATTCTCCAAATGGGGAATTACCTCAACAATGACCTTGGTTCACAGCTAATAGATGTTTTGACCACATTCTCAAACTCTGCCATCCTTCCCCCTATGAATGGCAACCAAGAAACGAAACAGGAGTAAGCATGAGAAAGAATGACTTCAGTTGAAATTGTTTTGCAGGCTGACACTATGTGCTTCAGATTATATGCTTCCCAAGGGAGGAGGACTGAATGTCGCTTCTACTCATTTAAGAGATCCTGCTAATGAGTTTTGGAGAAATATCTCAAGATATGCTTGATAGGACAGGAATACCGATAATTCTTGGGTTACATGTTTTGTATCTTTTCTAGAACCCTTATTTTCCAGAAATGTCAGTTCTACCTAAGAAGATTTACAAAACAAAAGTATATGCATCTAGCCCAACATTGGCGGCTATCTTCTTTTTATATAGAAATGAGAGACAGGTTACAGAGATGCCATTTCCTGCCTTTTCATATCAAAATCTATATTCATAGCCTGAAGTCCCAAATTCAAAGCACTGTCCTGAAGACCCAATATAACACATCTTTATATCTTTCACATTGCCAACTTGAACTATACATGCAGAATCTTGTTGCATATTATACTTTTGGGGGCGGGTATATGTTAGGAAAATCAAACTATGCCTTTTTTATCTAGAATTTATCTACTTGAGTGGAATTCCTCAAACAATTCTAATTTAAAGGATCTGTACATCAGTTTTTTAGAATGACAACATTCTTCTTCTGTGCAATTCAAATGTCACTAATGCTGTGGAAGTAGGTTTATGAACATGTGCAGAGAGAAATAAAAAGATTCATAAAAGGCTTGATGCTGACACTTTTGTTTCTTTAAAAAAATAAGGGAATTAAGGGATTAGATATAATTAGAAAGCCTAAATACCTAAGACAGCATGAACAGCCCTGGGATTTGTCAAACCACATAGAGGTTTGCATGGTATCTATTCAATTAGGAGAGAAAAAGGAGAGAGCAATAAAAATTTGGAAGAGATTATAGATTTATGAATATTTGACTAATCAATTATAGGCATGTTAGTAAAAAAAAAAAAAGAGGACATGGAAAAAGGGTATCTCTGTGGAATTTTTTTTTTTAAACAAACTTTATTGATTATACAACTAAAATGTCAAACAAACCCAAACACAACATACAGAAAAAAAGGAAAAAGGAAAAAAAATTAAAAACTAGCAATTCTATTATCGACAGCCTATGGCTCCTTGTATTTGTAAATATATCACCAATATATATTGGTGATATATTTTCAAATACATCTTATTGCGAGTATATAATTACTACCTCTTTTACATTTTATGTTGTTTACTAATATATTTTCTATTTTTGTTCTATCCAGTCATACCAGCATTCCCAGCTTCTATAACATTCTGATGTTTCTTTTTCCTTAAGTGCTAAAGTTAACTTATCCATCTCAGTACAGGCTGTTATTTTCTGAATGACCATTTCCTCTGTTGGAATATCTGCTTGTTTCCAACACTGTGCAAAGGTTATTCTAGCTGCAGTAAGAATGTGTTATATATTTGACTTTTTTAGAAATTTGTCTATTAAATATCCCCAATAAGAAGAATTCTGGTTTTAATTCAATTTGCTCCGCTGTTATTTTTTCTAACCATTTTTTTATTCTATGCCAGTAGAATTGGGCTTCAGTGCAGGACCACCACATGTGAAAGAATGTTCTGTGTTTCTTTTTACATTTCCAGCAATTCGGATTCATGTTAGGAGACATTTTTGCTATTCTCGAGGGTGAGAGATGCCATCTATAAAACATTTATAGGCATTTTCTTTATATGTTGCTGAATTTGTAATTTTATTATTCCATGTCCAGACCTTTTCCCATTCTAATAATGTAATGCTACGTCCTATGTTTCTACTCCAAGCTATCATGTTGCCTTTGACTACTTCCTCTTCTAATTCTATCTCTAATAAATAATTATAAAATCTAGTTATTTTTTTTTATCTGGGCCTAATAGGATTTTATCTAATTGTTGTAGCTTAGCATAAATTCCAAATTTTTTCTTGTCCTGGCTATATCTATTTTGAATTTGCAGATAAGCTCACCAGTCTACTTGTAGCCCTTGTTCTTGGAGATCTTGCCATGATTTTAAAGTTTCTTGCGCATCAAGAAGGTCTTTGTATTTTACCATTTTATTAAGATCTAGGTTATTTGGATGTATCATCACCTCCATTGTTGAGATCCAGATTGGGATTTTTAAATGTTTTTTTATTTTATTTTGAATCTTAATCATCCAGGTCATGGTTGTCCCAAAGATGCTTCTTTAAAAGGCAACTGGACTTTGAAAACTTGAAGACATTTCACTTCTCATCCAAGAAACATCTTCATTTCATTTCATCTAAGATTTTCAGAACTAAAGAAGCTCCTTGGATGAGAAGCTAAATGTTAAGTTGCCTTTTGAAAAGATTAATTTTGGGTAAAAGGGAATCCTTCCACTATATTTATTTTATTTTACTTTTTATTTATTTTGATTTGTCAATTGTTTACAAGATATTAGGCATAAGTATACACATAGTTATGAATACATGGAATGGGTACATATAAGAAAAATAAAAGAAACAATAGGACAGGGACGGTAGGCATGTTGGTGTGCTTATGCACGCCCCCTACAGATCTCTTAGGAAAGGGGTGAGGTCAATAGTAGGCAGTCTAAGGTTAAAGTTTTTGGGGTTTGGGGAAGAAACCACAGAGTCAGGTAGAGTATTCCAGACATTGACCACTCTGTTGCTAAAGTTGTATTTCCTGCAATCAAGTTTGGTGTGGTTTACCTTGAGTTTGTATCTATTGTTTGTATCTATTGTGTGCTCTTGAATTGTTATGGTTGAAGCTGAAGTATTCATTGACAGGTAGGACATTACAATATATAATTTTATGTACTATACTTAGATTGGACTGAAGGCAGCATAGTTCTAGGTTTTCTAGGTCTAAAATTTCAAGTCTGGTGGCATAAGGTATTCTACAATGAGTAGAGGAGTGGAGAAAACTCTTCTTGTGAAATATTTCTGGACTTTCTCAACTGTGCTAATTTCAGATATGTAACGTGGTTTCCAGACTCATGAGCTGTATTCGAGTATTGCTCTAGCAAATGTTTTGTATGCTCTTGTTAGTAGTGTGATATTATCAGAGAAAAAGCTACGTAGGATTAGGTTAACAACTCTTGATGCCTTTTTGGCTATGTAGTTACAGTGGGCTCTAGCACTTAGATCATTTGAAATGAGAATTCCAAGGTCCTTTACAGAGTTTAGAGCATCAACAAGGTCTTGACTATTCAGCTTGTATTTTATTTTCTGATATATTTTGCCAATATGTAAGACAGATAATTTATTTGTTGAGATTTGAAGTTGCCATTTGTTTGACCATTCTGATACATAGTCAAGATCTTTTTGAAGGGTAGCAGTATTGTCTGTGGTATTGAACAGCTTTACATCATCAGTGAAAAGAATGCAGTTGCTCTTAATATGATCACAGAAGTCATTTATGTAGAGTATGAAGAGAGTTGGTCCTACAACACTGCCTTGGGGGACACCACTTTTGACAGGTACAGAATTTGATAGGACACTCCCAATTTTTACCATTTGTTATCTGTTTGACAGGAATGCTTCTATCCAGTTATGCAGTTGTCCAGAGATAGCATAAGATTTTAGTTTTAGGAGTAGTTTGTTGTGCATCACTGAATCAAAGGCTTTACAGAAGTCTATGTAGATTGCATCTATTGCTTTGCCCTGATCGAGTTGTGTAGTCCATATGTTTTTGCAGTGTAAGAGTTGCAGATTACAGGATAGTTTTTTCTGAAACCAAATTGTTTATTAGAGAGTAGGTTGTTTGTCTCTAAGTGGAGGATAATGGATTGGTTAATAATTGATTCCATGAATTTACTGTTGGAAAAGGGTTCTTTAGTTTGTATTCTGTAAATTAAATTCAAATTATTACAGAAGATGAGATTGAGGCAGTTGTTAATTCTTCTATTGTTGGTTACTAGTTGTTCCAGTCCCAGATTTGTAACAGCATTGTAAAAGGTTGCATGTATGGGTTCAGTTGTACATTCATTTAGGGTCTAGTTAATATGAGGTAGATTTTTTCCTCCTAATAATTAATAATACGAGAAGATATAGTAAGATTATCATATGGAAATAGCTATTCCAATTGATGTAATGTGTAGGTAAAGGATTTCCCCAAAATATAAGCTCCTATATTTTTTCACTTTGACATCAATATCACCTTGTCAAATTTTCTAACTCTCTTTTCTTTAACTTTGTAGATTCTAGACAAAATCTGCTGTCAACTCAAGGATTTTACTTTTTAAGGGATTTCTGGGCTGAAATAAAAAGGTAGCAGACCCAGTCTTCAGCTGCTGAATTTGGGTGGCCTCTAGGGTTGGACAAGTACAATTTAGGAAGACAAACATCTTTCTGTCTCAATTGACAGATCTTCTACTCTCTGAAACCATTTGTCTGCAAGTGTTGAATGAACTCTGATCTACCTCTTGAAACTCACAGTAAATGACTCAAAATGTGTGAGGAGCCTGTTGCTCAGTGAAAAGACAAAGTGAAAATCCCTAACCATTTTAAATCCACTTTCCAATACTATATTAACATTAGTCTGACTGCAGTCAACTGCTTGTGTTCAGCCAAAAAGACCTTTCTCAGGCCTTTTTTTCTTTGACTTCAGCTTGCACAGGAAATAAAGGGGATTTTCTGATTAGAAATATCTGAAAAGATTTTCAAGAAAAGTGGAGCTACGTATCTTTGAAATGAACATATGAAAACTCATGATGTGCTGACAGTCTGGGTCTTCCTCCCCCAGAGCAGCAGAGCAGATGCAGATCCAGATGCTCAGATTAGCACCTGTCTGCAGCTCCTTAACCAAAACATCTGAGGGCAACTACCTGATTCCAGGAAAAGATACAGCAGCTTTAAGGAGCTGCTGACAGGTGTTACATCTGCAAACCCTAATCCCCACAAATACTCCAAAATTTGAAAGTCCAAAGGGTTGCCTAGACTTGATTACAAGTCTCAGTCATGTAAAATATTATGCAAGATATATGATTCTGGAAGAGCAGCAGAGAATCACAAGTTATGGAGTAAAATTAAAGTCAAAAACTGATTGGCTCATATATTATTTTATGAAGCCTCTTCACTGTGATATACTTTCCTCCTTCTTTATGACATATCAGCTCTCCTTTGGCTGTCCTAAATTTATTACACAGAATACCAGAACATCAGAACAAAGATGATTAGGAGATTGCAGGCTAACACATGTAAAGTACGGTTGCTGGAATTGGGTGTGTCTAGTTTAATGAAAAGAAGGACTATGGATGGTATGATAGCAGTGTTCCAATATTTAAGGAGCTGCCACAAAGAAGAGAGAGTCAACCTATTCACCAAAGCACCTGAAGGCAAGACAAGAAGCAGTGGATGGAAACTAATCAAGGGGAGAAGCAATCTAGAACTAAGGAGAAATTTCCAGACAATTAGAACAATTAATCAGCGGAAAAACTTGCCTCCAGAAGTTGTAAATGGTCCAATACTGGAAGTTTTAAAGAAGAGATTGGATAACCATTTGTCTGAAATGGTATAGGGCAGGGGTTTCAAACTCACGGTGTCACATTGTCATCACGTGACATATCATGACTTTTTCCCCCTTTGCTAAACTGGGGGTGGATATGGCCAGTGTGTGACACATCCAGCCCACAAATTGTGAGTTTGATACCCCTGGTATAGGGCTTCCTGCCTGAGCAGGGGGTTGGACTAGAAGACCTCCAAGGTCTTTTCCAACTCTTCTCTTCGGTTCTCTTCTCTTCTCTTCCCTTCTCTTCCATCCCATCCCATCCCATCCCATTCCATTCTATTCTCACCATAACATTAAAAAGGGGAAATATTCCAAGTGTAGTCATCTGTTTTTCCAGTGTACATGACAAAGAAGACAACGTGGAAAGATGAAAGAGTGATGACCAGAGCATGCAAATCCAAGGCATACTTACATTCATTTGATGGACCTGGGAGCCAAATTTCAAGGGACATTAAGAGATAATCTTTTTTTCCTCATCTAAAACAAACAAATGTTAGGGAAAGGCGGGGATAGGATAATGATAATAGAGGCAGCTTAATCAAAGACTCCTTCTGCATCTGCAGGGCAAAAAAATTGAACATCCTGGATGTTAGATTTCCCCCCTCCTGCTTCCTTTCTAAATTTATGGCCAGGTTGTCACTACCTACAAATATTACATACGTACCAGAGAGGAAACAGCAAGTACAGCTTCTGTATTAGCCTTGCAAATGCCAGCCTCACTTATAGATTGACCTGTTATCACATTCTGTCCACTTTATCACTCATTTGAATATTGGTGTGCATATCCACTAAAGGCAATTCTGGGGGGAAAATAGAGCAATCAAAATCCTCGATGTTACAAATAAAAATATAATGCAAAATCATTGCCTGTAGCAATAGAAATACTAATGAATACAGTTCCTTCTTGGGTTCCTTTAAAAAAAAATTGAAAGCAGCATTTTCATCCTTGAATTAATAAATTCCCTTGAGGGCAGAGAGGCTTTGTGTTGGGATTGGTTTGCAACTTCATGAATGTTGAATGGTTCTTCTCTCTCTACTGCAGTATCGCTGTCAAAAATCTGTTTCTGAGTTGTCAAATGCAGATACTGTTCTTTAGTAGGCAATCTTTCCCACAAGGCATTTGAATATTGGGGTTTTTTTTTTCCTTCCAATTTCTCTCTTTCTCCCCATCCCCTTGCTCTAGTGCACACGCATATTACATCCATTCTAGAGGGCAAAGTTTGCTGGCAAAGAGTACAGATAGTCTTTGACTTACAACCAACTTTGGGATCAGCATTTTTGCTGCTAAGAAAGACAGCCGACATTGCAAGGGGTTTTTTTGGGGAAGGGACATGGTTCTTAAGAATGACTGCAGTTATTAATGTGGTTGTTAAGTGAATCTGGCTTCCCAACTGACTTTTGCTTGTTGGTAGCCATCTGGGAAGGTCACAAATGGCAATCGCATGACCATGGATATTGCAACCATTGTAAATTCATGTCGGTTGATAAGTGCCCAATTTTTTATCATGCTGCAGGATGCTGCAATGGTCATAAGTGTGAGGACCAATCATAGGTCACTTTTTTCAGTAATGTTCTAACTTTGAATAATTGCTAAATGAATGGTTGAAGTTGAGGATTACATATATCATCCTACAAGCCATATAACATCAAGCATGTTGTAATATTCACGAATGAAAGCAAATATACGTGTCCCAGGATAATGTTGCAGGATCCAATCTGGTTAGAGATTTTATCTTCCAAGCATTCAGACTCATGTGGGAGCCCATCCTCAAGGAATTTCTCTCTAGCAGAGAGTGTGCTTTGGACTATACTTTGTGTGGTATTTATATAGTGCCTGTTGTATGTACCTTTTTGTATGTTGTAATATTACTGACTGATTGTTTGCTGATCTTAGAAACATTTAAAAAACATAGAAACATAGAGCTGGAAGGGGCAGATTAGATACAGATACAGATTAATAGAGTTGGAAGGGCCCTTGTAGGTGGTGCAGTGGTTAGAGTGCTGTACTGCAGGCCACTTCTGCTAACTACCAACTGCCTGCAATTTGGCAGTTCAAATCCCACCAAGCTCAAGGTTGACTCAGCCTTCTTCCTTCCAAGGTAAAATGAGGACCCAGATTGTTGAGGGCAATAGGCTGATTCTGTAAAACTGCTTAGAGAGGTATAAAGTGGTATGTAAATATAATAAATCTGGGTCCTCATTTTACCTTGGAAGTATGGAAGGCTGAGTCAAGGCTATCTAGTCCAACCCACCACCCAAACAGAAGAACCTACACCATTTCTGACAGATGGCAGTCCAGTCTCTTCTTGAAAGATTCCAATGATGAAGCTCCCACAATTTACGGAGGCAAGCTGTTCCATTGGTTGATTGCTCTCACTGACAGAAAATTTCTCCTTATTTCCAGGTTAAATATCTCCTTCTTCAGTTTCCATCCATTATTCCTTGTCTGGCCTACAGGCACTTTAGAAAATAGACTGACCCCTTCCTCTCTGTGGCAGCTCCTCAAATATTGGAAGACTGCTATCATGTCTCCCCTGGTCCTTCTCTTCACCAGACTAGCCAAGCCCAGTTCCTGCAACCATTCTTCATATGCCTTAGTCTCCAGTCCCCTAAACACCTTGGAGGTCTTCTAATCCAACATCATGCCCAAGGCAGGAGACCTTATACCAACTCCCAACAAATGGATGTCTATTTTTTTTCTTGAAAACCTTAGTGGCTGGCTAAATTGGGCACTGAAATCTGACTGAAATCTTTGTATAGCATATTGAAGTAGAACATATAGAGTTTTCATACAGCATATTCAGCACTTAATTTGTTAATTAAATAAAAAAAAATAAGAGGAAGGTAGGTCTTAAACCATAATGTTGCCATTGTATCAAAAGCATAAACCTATGAAATCTTTCTTCTCCTCATGTAAGACCTGCACATTTCATCCAGCTGAAAACATTTCTTTGTTTTCTGCTTGTGGTCTTGGCTGAGATACCTGAGTGGTCTAACTTTGCAAGCTAATTTGCTAAGCATGACAGAATATATTAAGCGAAATGAATAGCTTTGTCTGGTTCCAACAGTGCTAGTCAAGCGATGCTGGAGGTTTGCTAACAAGTAAGGCATGTTGATAAGTAACCTCTTCCATTATGTGCACCCAGCATCTTGTAGTCAGAATTATATTGCTTGTTTCTAGATATGGAGTTTCAGTTTGGCTCTTTATTCATCTTTCCCTATGCTTGCTTGCTTGAATTAATTCCAAATGAATTTAGCTGGCTTTCCTTTCATCTACAGACAGACTGAGTGGGCTATAAAGATTCATATCTTTTCCATGAAAGTCTCTTTGGAAAAAAAATCACATTCACTTTGTAGATAGCATTTAATGAATTCAAGAGAGAGACAGAGACTGCGACAAGCAAGCAGACAACAGACAGATATCAAACTACTCTAATGATTATTGTGCTGTCTTATAAATCATGTGCTGGACCAGTTGCTCTTTATACTCCAAATGAAGTATAAAAAGTCTACGTGTTTTTCTTTAGTAAGTCTTTGTCATAACGTAGGAAATTGTCTAAGATAAAGGTGAACTCCATCATTGACAGGACGGAAACTGTAAAAATATCTATTGAATGGACTTTGGAGAGTCACAATCTAAGATATGCAAAAGGGCACCGGAAGATGAATGCTGAGTTATCTTAGCTATGTTGCCAGCAGAGGAAAACTAACTGAAGTGGCATTTGCTGTCAGAAAATTCCCCATTGGTTTCTAATGCTTTAATACAAGAAGTGTAGGAACCATTCTATCTAAAAGCCACAGTTGTCAACTATGCACTCTCACTACATCTATATTTCAGATTCTTCCATTTGAAAGGAGGCTCATAAGCTCTTCTGATTCTAGGGTAGTTACTGATGCTGGCCCTCCTGTTCTTTGAGCCAGCTAACCCAAATAATACCTGCCTTTGTTAGTGTTCCATTTGCATGAACAGTGCTGCATCTGGCACACCGAAGGCACAGAAAAATAGCCATAATACCAATTCCATGAGTAGGAAAGGAAGAAAACTCCAAGAAATTATCTTGTTCTGTAGCTCAAACAGAGAGGGCAGAGGGAGGTGAAATCCAGCCAACAGGAGAAATAAGAAGTGAGTCAGACAATATCAATAAGTTCAGGGAGTCGAGCATCTGGAAATTGGATGGGTAAACGACAGGTAATAGATATTAGCAAGAGAAGTTTACATCAGGCTGAACATCATTGCAATAGACGCTGCTTTCATCTGATGCCTTTTATTTCTCACCATCACACATTCGTAAATATTCAGAGTTACAATGGCATGCAATAATTGTTAGCCCTAACTTCTCCCCCAGTACTTATGAGATCAGAGAGTCAGTTCATAAATAAAGTCTTCCACCAGAAAAGATTCTTTGATTCCCAAGATTTTCCCTATGATTCCATCTTGTTTTGGCTCTCAGTTGCCTGAATTTGCAAAGTCTGCCTTCTCATATGCTTAGGTGGATTCAATTCTTCTGATGTCTAACATGGTTTTCTCTAGCAGGCTTAGTTCAATAGGCTTTTAGGAATCTTTCTTATATTAGGGAGAAGAGAAAAACTAGCCGGTATTTTAAAAAAAAAAATCTCTAAAAGGAGATTGGGAAAAAATTCAGCCCATTCAAGAAGTATGAGTTTGACCATAGTATGCCAGATCATAGTTTTGACTCAGAGAAAGAATCTGAGAAAATGAACCCATGATAAAAACCACCACCGAAGGTGTTTTTTATTTTTTCTTGTTATATAATACTATTTCACAAGGGGAGTTTCTCGTGTGAATTGTTTGACATTATCCAATGATCAAATACTGTAGTAGATCTGTATTAATAAGTATTATGATTTATAACCTGTGGCCTGATTTATGAGTTACAACCTATGACTTAATATTTATATGTACACTATGACAAATTCTGAAGACGAATTTGTATGAAGACAAATTCCTTGTGTGTTCAATCACACTTGGTGTCAGAGCTGCTTTTGTATGAACCAAAAGCAACAAGTTTCTTGGCCAATAAAGCCATATTCTATTCTATTCTATTCTATTCTATTCTACCCTACTCTATGCAATTTTCAGGTTTCTGATCCTTTATATTGTTATAGACAGTGCTCAATTTCTAACATGTCCGTATCCCAGTTGCCATCCATTTATTATATCAGAAGAGTCAGCCTTTTCTATATGTAGAACCCTGAGAATGCAGAATTTGAAACTGCATTGGGGTAACTAATTCTAGCTTTCATATAAATTCACAGATAAACTTTTTATCTCTTTGGTTCTTTCTAGTGGTTATCATTCAGATTGCACCCCAAATATGGGGGTGGGCCTAAACATTATTTTCTCTACAAGTAATTTAATAAGTATATGACCAAGAACACCAGAATATACTATTGTGCTATCTTGATGTGGAAATAGATACACATTATAATACAGTAACTACTCATTCCCTAAAAGAGGGATGGTGTGATGATGGAGCATGGCATAAAAATAACAAAAGTAGATAAATTCCCTTAATCCAACTTGGCCCCCAATGTCCATTTATCCTTGGCTGGAGATCAAACTCTTTCAAAAACAGTCTACAAAGGGAAGAAATGTAGTCCGAACCCAAAATACAAATAAATTAGAAATAAAAAAAACCAACACAAACCATGCTGAAGTAATTAACATGACAGGCCAGGATGATAAATTGCAGACTTCCAAAAGATAATGAAGCACACACAGTCGGGAGGATGCCAAAACCCAGATAAACCTCAACAAAGATAATGCACACTTTGCTTCCAGCAAGGTGCTATGTGCAAATATCCTTCTTATATCCTGTTCTTAATGAAAGGGATCAGGGCCTTTTTCTCTCCTGTAAGCCACATTGCTCCCTTCTCTGTTCCTCCCTGCATACCCTAGGATGAAGAGGGGGTGGGCCTGGGTCTTCCTCTGAATGCCCAGCTGGACTATGCCCTTCCCCCATTTCTTCCACAGCCACCAGAGCCACACTCCCATTCCCTGTCAGCTCCTCAATCTCCCCCTCAGAATCAGACTCCAAGAAGGGCATGACAGGTGGGGTTGGGGTTGGGGTAAAATGTAGAGAAAAGCAGTTTATTTTTGTGGATTCAAAGATTTCCCCTACAAGTTAAGGTCAAATTATCTTGACATTTTTTAGCTTAGACATTTAAAGAATTAAGAAGGACACAAAATGTTTACAACATTATACATATTGTGGATCATACAGAGACCAATAGTACACAAATCATTTTGTGTGATGGAAAGAGGAGGTATTATATTCTGTCCCTTCTTCTGTATTTAATGCAGGAGGCAGCATTTTGGACTAGACAGGCCTTTGGTTTGATCCTACAAAGATCTTCTCATGGGTCAAAGCATTGCTGATAAAATTAATCACATCCATTTATTATAGTAAGTGTTTCCAGCTTATAGAATAGAATAGAATACTTTATTGGCCAAGTGTGATTGGACACACAAGGAATTTGTCTTGGTGTAAATACTCTCATAATAACGTAGAACACTTAATGATAGTCATAGGGTACAATCAACAATTAAATCATACTAGGAAACAGTCAATATAAATCATAAGGATACAAGAAACAAAGTTACAGTCCTACAATCACAAGTGGGAGGGGATGAGTGATAAGGAGTGATGAGAAGATAAATAGTAATAGTAGTGTACACTTTGTAAATAGTTGAACAGTGCTGAGGGAATTATTTGTTTAGCAGAGTGATGGCTTTCAGGAAAAAACTGTTCTTGTGTCTAGTTGTTCTGATGTGCAGTGCTCTGTGGCATCGTTTTGAGGGAAGGAGTTGAAACAGTTTATGTCTGAGATGTGAGGGGTCTATAAATATTTTCACAACCCTCTTTTTGACTCATGCAGTATACAGGTTCTCAACTGAAGGCAGATGGGTAGTAATTGTTTTTTCTGCAGTCCTAATTGTCCTCTGAAGTCTGTGTCTGTCCTGTCGGGTTGCAGAACCAAACCAGGCAGTTATAGAGGTGCAGATGATGGGCTCAATAATTCCTCTGTAGAACTGTATCAGCAGCTTCTTGGGCAGTTTGATTTTTCTGAGTTGGTGCAGAAAGAACATTCTTTGTTGTACTTTTTTGATGATGTTTTTGATGTTAGGTGTCCATTTTAGGTCATGTGATATAGTAGAACCTAGAAATTTGAAGGTCTCTACTGTTGATACTGTGTTGTCTAGTATTGTAAGAGGTGGTAGAATGGGAGGGTTTCTTCTAAAGTCTACCATCATTTTTACGGTTTTGAGTGTGTTCAGTTCCAGATTGTTCCAGTTACACCACGAGGCAAGTTGTATAATCTCCTGTCTATATGCAGATTCATTGTTGTCTCAAATGAGACCAATCACTGTTGTGTCATCAGCAAACTTCAGTATTTTAACAGATGGATCATTTGAGATGCATTCATCAGTATATAGGGAGGAGAGAAGTGGAGATAGCACATAGCCTTGAGGTGCTCCTGTGCTGATTGTACAGGTATCAGATGTGATTCCACCTAGCTTCACCTGCTGCTTCCTGTCTGTTAGGAAGCTTATGATTCACTTACAAGTGTGTTCAGGAACCGCTAGTTGGTTTAATTTACTTAGAAGAGTGTCTGGAATGATGGTATTGAATGCTGAACTGAAATCTACAAAGAGGACCCTTGCGTAGGTATTTGGAGATTCAAGGTGTTGTAGGATGTAATGCAGAGCCATGTTAACAGCATCATCTGTCGATCTATTTGCTCGGTATGCAAACTGCATGGGATCTAACAGCGGATCCAAGATGGTTTTCAGGTGGGACAGCACAAGCCTTTCAAAGATTTTCATAACTACAGATGTTAGAGCAACTGGTCTGTAGTCATTCAGTTCCTTGATGGAGAGCTTCTTTGGCACTGGGATGATAGTAGAACATTTGCAGCAGGAAAGAACTTAGCACATCTCTAGTGATCTATTGAAGATTCGGGTGAAGATGGGGGCCAATTGGTCAGCACAGACCTTTAAGCAAGAAGGAGTTATCTTGTCTGGCCCTGGTGTTTTTCCTGGCTTCTGTCTGATCTTGCACTTCTTTTTCTGTGATCACCAGAGATTGTGAGCCCAATGGATTGGGGCCAGTTGTGGGAGGCTTGACTTTTGTTGGTGTTGTTGGTGTGTTGGTGTGACTCTGCAAACCACTTAGAGCAGGAGTCGCCAACCTTTTGGACCTCAGGGACCACTAAACTCATAATTTTAAATCCCAGGGTCCACTAACCAGTTATGCAATTAAGTTATATAAATTATAACTTATTTATCCATCATTTTCTGTTTCTTGACACTTTGCTTTATCATCGAACTAAACTAGACTGGTCAAAACCATACTCCTTGAATGGGCTGGATTTTTTCCCAAGTCCTTTTAGAGGTGTGTGGGTTTTTTTTAATGCCAGCTAATTTTTATATTCTCCCTAATACAAGAAAGAAAGAAAGAAAGAAAGAAAGAAAGAAAGAAAGAAAGAAAGAAAGAAAGAAAGAAAGAAAGAAAGAAAGAAAGAAAGAAAGAAAGAAAGAAAGAAAGAAAGAAAGAAAGAGATAAATATGAGTTGAGAGCTTGCCAATTCTGGCTTCTATGATATTTGACACATATCACCAATGTATCAAGTACAGCAATGAGTATGAGAGGAAAATTAATGTTCAGAAATTAAATAGAAAGCTATTTGCAGATTTGAGCTAGACATTTGCAGTTTCCTTCCAAAAACCCAGGATATCAGGTTATGCTACCAATATAACATTTGCTTTCTGTTCAGTGGTTTCTGATGATACACAGACTGTGTGCCTTTTTGTTTCAGTTTCTAATTTTATTTACTTAATATAAATGGATGATGGACAATTGTTTGACAGGGATAGTACAAGGCTCCTGCCTTGAACAGTGAGTTGGACTAAAAGACATCTGAGGTCCCTTCAAGCCGTATGATTCTATAAACTACAGTTATTTATTATGCTTAAGGGTCAACATACACGGATAAAGTAAGCCTTGTAATTTTTTTTTTTTGCCCAAACTTTCATGTACACAACATAACTCTGATTTAATTTCCCTTTTTTATGGCATTGTTTTGAATGGAATATTTTTGTAACTCCATTGTTGTGCAAACATTTTTTTTTCTTTTTAATAAAATAAAATGAGCGATGATAAGACTTCTCCATACATAATGGTCCTGATGGGCCACCATGTGGTTACGGCTAGTATAAAATGAGAAACCTGGAGAAAATGATATTCAATTTTCACAACATCATGTTTAGCTCTCATAAACTAAGACTGACTTCTAATGTGAATTCAACATGTCAATCCCTTATACAATTTTCACAAGGGAGTAATTTCAAATAAATACGTGAGAACTTTCAGTGCATTAACTCCTCCTATTCTTCCAATGCTTGTATAATGAACAGGCATGAATAGAAAAGTAGCTTATTATTTGTAATGGACACACTCAGATCTTAAAGCTACTTTCATCCTGGCTATTTGATGTTTATTCTGTGCTGTTCCTTACCAGCAAAAGCATACAAACATACAGACAGACACACCTACACACATACCCATACACACTCACACACACACATATATATACTCACTTTTGTTGCCAGCAGTTTAGACATTAATGGCTATGTGTTGTGTTATTTTGACGGGACAGCACATTTACACTGTTACACAAGTTGTATACTCACTACTTTACATTGCAGCCAAGTATCATTTCTTCAGTGTTGTCATATGAAAAGGTATACTTAAATATTTACAAAATGTGAGGCAATGTACTCATTTCTCTGATATACTCTGTGTGTGTGTGTGTGTGTGTGTGTGTGTGTATCTATATCTATCTCATCTCTCTCTCTCTCTCTCATGTCTAGAATCATATATATATATTCTGAGGTTTTCATGGGTATTTGTATGTGGATCTTTGGTTATTCAGGTTTTCTCCCGCGTAAAATTAGAAGTATCTTGGCGACATTTTGATGAAATCACATTCGTCATCTTCAGGCTTGTATCTTTGGCTTTGTGCTTCTCGGAGTAATGTGAGCTTGCAGTTGCTTCTTCCTTTTAACTG
Organism: Hydrophis major; assembly: GCA_033807585.1. Classification (NCBI taxonomy): domain Eukaryota; kingdom Metazoa; phylum Chordata; class Lepidosauria; order Squamata; family Elapidae; genus Hydrophis; species Hydrophis major. Next base: position 89,817,713 of record CM066329.1, read on the forward strand.
CTAGTGGGGGTGTGACGTGATTTGGTGGAGGCTTGGCTGTGTTCTGATTGGCTGGGTGTGTGTTCTGTTCAGATGGGGGCTTGGTTGTGCTCAGGTTAGTCTTAGTTGCTGAGGGATTTGAGCTGGTGAGCTGTGGGTGGTGGTGGGATTGGGCATTGAGGAATATGTGTGTGTGTGTGTGTGTGTGTGTATGTATGTGTTTGTGTTTTTTTTTTGTGTGTGTGTGTGTGTAGCCTGATGATGGCAGATGAGATTCTGCTGAAACATTGCTACAACTTTAAAAGCACAACTACTATGACGTGGGAAAATACCCGAACTAAGCTGAATGCCATACATGTAAGTACCCGCGAAAACTTAAGAAAACAAATATTATATTTGTTTTTTGAGGTTCTCGCGGGTATTTGTATGTGGATCTTTGATTATTCGGGTTTTCTCCTGCATAAGATTGGAAGTGTCTAGACAACGTTTCGATGAAATCTCATTCATCATCTTCAGGCTTGGTCTTCAGCTCTGTGCTTCTCAGAGTGATGTGAGCTTGCAGCTGCTTCTTCCTTTTAACTGCTAGTGGGAGTGTGACTTGATTGGGTGGGGGCTTGGCTGTGTTCTGATTGGGTGGGGGTATGTTCTCATTGGTTGGGGGTTTGGCTGTGTTCTGATTGGTTGGAGGGTTGGCTGTGTTCTGATTGGCTGGAGGCATGTTCTGTTCAGGTGGGGGCTTGGTTGTGCTCAGGTTAGTCTTAGTTGCTGGGGGATTTGAGCTGGTGAGCTGTGATCTTGCTGTTTGGCTTCGAGTTCGTGGTCGTGCTGCATCTTCATGGTGGGGGTCAGTTCGCTTCATGTATGGCTCAGAGGGGTTTGAAGTGGGTAGTGATGCAGCTGCAGTGCGGCTTCTGGTCCGTGGTCATGTCTCATTTTCTGTGTGGGTGTGAGTCTGCTTTCTATGTGGAAGTGTGGTGGTGGCATCTTGTGTGGCTCTCAGGGGTGTGGGTCTGGTGTCATTCTTCATGTTAGGTGCTCGTCTGTTTATGAGGACGGGTTTCCAAATGGCTGGTAGGCGGGAGGTATCATCTCGTTTATTCATGCTGTGTGGGCGTTTTTCTATCTCTATGGCTTCTCTGATTATTCTGCTGCTGAAGTGTTCAGTTTTGGCGATAGTTCTGGTATTTTTAAAGTCAATCTCATGTCCTGTGGCTTTGAGATGTTGGACCAGGGAAGAGGTCAGTTCTTCCTTTTTGATTGAGTTCTTATGTTCTTCAATGCGTGCACTTATTCTTCTGTTAGTTTGTCCAATGTATGTGGTGGGGCAGGCAGTGCAAGGGATTTCGTATACTCCTTGATTTTCTAACTCGATTTTGTCCTTAGGGTTTCTTAGGATGGTGGATATTTTTCTGTTTGTGCAGAATGCTGTCTTAATGTTGTGTTTTTGGAGGATTTTGCTGATTTTGTCTGTAGTGCCTTTTATATATGGGAGGAGGGCTTTGCCATTCTCTTGTTCTCTGTCTTGGATTTTGGTTGGGGTTTCTTTTTGGATTAGGTGGGTGATCTTCTTTCTTTGGACCTCTTCCCTGGACCAACACCTTAAAGCCACAGGACATGAGATTGACTTTAAAAATACCAGAACTATTGCCAAAACTGAACACTTCAGCAGCAGAATAATCAGAGAAGCCATAGAGATAGAAAAACGCCCACACAGCATGAATAAATGAGATGATACCTCCCACCTACCAGCCATTTGGAAACCCGCCCTCATGAACAGATGAGTACCTAACATGAAGAATGACACCAGACCCACACCCCTGAGAGCCACACAAGATGCCACTACCCCACTTCCACATAGAAAGCAGACTCACACCCACACAGAAAATGAGACACGACCACGGACCAGAAGCCGCACTGCAGCTGCATCACTACCCACTTCAAACCCCTCTGAGCCATACATGAAGTGAACTGACCCCCACCATGAAGATGCAGCACGACCACGAACTCGAAGCCAAACAGCAAGATCACAGCTCACCAGTTCAAATCCCCCAGCAACTAAGACTAACCTGAGCACAACCAAGCCCCCACCTGAACAGAACATGCCTCCAGCCAATCAGAACACAGCCAACCCCCCAACCAATGAGAACATACCCCCACCCAATCAGAACACAGCCAAGCCCCCACCCAATCAAGTCACATCCCCACTAGCAGTTAAAAGGAAGAAGCAGCCGCAAGCTCACATCACTCTGAGAAGCACAGAGCTGAAGACCAAGCCTGAAGATGATGAATGAGACTTCATCGAAACATTGCCTAGATACTTCCAATCTTACGCGGGAGAAAACCCGAATAACCAAAGATCCATATATATATATATATACATATACATATATGGCTGGCATTCAGCTTTGTTGGGGTATTTTCCCACGTCATAATAGTGGTGCTTTTAAAGTACATATACATGTACATGTACATATACATATACATATACATATACATATACATATACATATACATATACGTATACGTATACGTATACGTATACGTATACGTATACGTATACGTATACGTATACATATATATGGCATTCAGCTTTGTTCGGGTATTTTCCCATGTCATTGTAGTTGTTCTTTTAAAGTTGTTGCAACGTTTCAGCAGAATCTATATTCAGCAGAATATATATATATATATATTTCTAGACATGATTCAAGGAATCTTACAAATGATGAAAAGGAGAGAAGGACCAGCCTGGAGAAACCTTAGGTAAGAACTTTCTCAATCCTCTACCCGCTCCCCCAAAACTGGCAGATAAGTGATATTTTGCAAAGAATCTGTCTTCTCTTTATAATAAACTACTCCACTGTTGTTAAACAAAGTGCAGTGCAATAGGCCCCAAGCATCATGGCAATGAATGAGAATTGGTTTCCAAAGATAATCTCTGTTTCAGGGCACAACTGATTTATTGCTAGACATTCAACCAAGAGAACAAGAATGCTGAAGGTGAAGAATTAACTCGCAGAAACGTATCAACACAAATACACTGCCTGCTTGCTTTTAGTCTCTCTTTCGCTCTCTTCCCAACACCACCCCTCCCTTCTTTCTCTGCCTCTCTTTTATTGATGAATTTATTCTGTCAGATCTTTTTTAGGTTGTTTCTAAAGAAGACATGTTTCTAAAGAAATACATATGAGACGGGAAAATCCAGAAGAACAATAGGATTAGACACCCTTGGCTTAAAACTCTGCCAGTCAGTTCGATAATCTGAGCAGCCACACTTTTATTTTAAAATGTAAAGCTAAATGCCTATAGAGATTCTCAGTTATCCAGGTCATGGTTATCCCAAAGATGCTTTTTCAGGAGGCAACTGGACTTTCTTGTTTTTTTTCTGTTGAAGACATTGCACTTCTCATCCAAGAAGTTTCTTCAGCTCTTCAGGATGATGGAGAATGGAAAGATTTATATTCCTTGCAGACAGCTGGTCACTTGCATCCTTTTTGAGGGTTGTTGAAGCACTTGGAGGTTTATCTGTGTCCTCAAGATCAGCTGAGTAGTGCTCCTGGAACATGAAAGGGTTTTAAGATTGAGAAAAAAAGTAAAAGATATGGCTATTACTATGAGAAAGCTTTTCTTTGAGAGCCTGTATTTTCTGAGAAGAGTCCCAAACAGATGAGACTTTCCTTTTTAAAATGTTGCCTTGGGGGAGGGTATCGTTTCCACAAATGGCTTCTCCAGTGACAGTTTCCCCTCCAATGTTAGTTCAGCTTTTTTTCTGCAGAGAGATCCAATTTAATCTGGGACTACAGGGTGAGGAAGATGACTCCAAAAGGTCAGTGCAAAAAATTTGATAGCTCTGAAAGAAAATGACTGAAAGCAATGCTTGCTAGGTTGTTTCTGTCTGATTCTTTAGTTAGAAAATAAAGCTACTTGGCTTCTATTGATAGAAACTATCTATGTAAGGATCATTGGTGGAAATGTCATTTGTAACAGACAAGGGTTTCCTAAAGTTCAAATCGCTTCTTATAAATTCACAATTATTATTATACACAGAACCATGTGAAATCATAGTTACCAGTTCTTTAGCTGGTAGGGTCTTAAATGCATTATTATTATGGTTCATTGCACATTATTATTATTATTCATAAAAAGGTTTATGATTGACATTGAAAACATGTATAGCCATTTACTTCATGGTTTAAATGAAAGTTATTACTAGGGTGCCACCTAATGGACAGTTACAGAAAGCAAAAGATGATCTTGTGGGAGAGAAGATATAAGAATTTGAAATAAAATAAAATCACCAGTGTCATAGAATTGGTTGTTGAATGAACACCTCCAACTGTTTGTCATATAAGTTTCCTTCTACGATCTTTGTTGTCTTGGTTGATATTTTGTGGACATGCTTCTGTTTATCCATGTCCTTTCTTAAATGTGAGATCCAGAACACAATACTGTGTTCTCCACAAAGTCTGACCAACACAAAGAGGGAAACAATGACTTCCCTTGAACTTGACATCATATTCTAAACCTCCTTGATTTCATTTCCCTTTGTTGCTGTTGTTTGTTTTTGGTTTTTGTTCTTGCAGTAGTCTATGGAGATTCTCAATCATTCAAGCCATGGTTGTCCCAAACGTGCTTTTTTCAAAAGACAACTTTTTTGTTGTTTTTTCTGTGAAAATGTTTCATTTCTCATCCAACTGAAGTAGCTTCCTGGATGAGAAGCAAAACATTTTCAAAGAAAAAAGCCAAGAAAGTCCAGTTGCCTTTTGAAAAAAGCACATTTGGGATGCTCTTGCAGATGTATAAAATTGTTGGCTCATTGATGGTTCAACTTGTGATGCACCAAGACACCAAGATCTTTTTTTCACCATATAAAATAAGCTTGAAGATATAGACTATGTAAGTTATAGCACACCTAGAATTTCAAATACATTTATCTCAGTGGTAGTTTTTCAAATTTTTTCCTACTGGTTCTATGAGCAATTCTATGCACGTTCGCTTTGCGCGTGCTTTGTGCACTCATGCAGGGCTCAAAGACCGACCTTTGTCAGAATGCTGTTGAGTGAGCTGAGCTGTTTTTTAGCTCAGCTGAGGTGCGGCAATCCGCTCTGCCACATGCATCAGCTGAGCTAAAAAACAAAGGAATACAGGAGAGCTAATGACGGAGGCAGGTGGGCGGGAGCAGTCAGAGGTGGTATTTGCTGGTTCTCCGAACTGGTCAAAATTTCTGTTGCCTCTGTTTTATCCTAAACATTTCTGAAAGCAACACACATATTTATGTCCTATATTTTCTTTGAAAATTCAAACAAAGCCATATAAGAGTTTCTCCTCTTTTTGTATTCTATAATATAAAATTTAGATTGGACTAAGAGAAAACCAGGGAGACTGGGTTCAAGTCCCAAATGGTCTTCCATATTTCCTATCCATAGCAGAGTTTCTTAACAATTACACTATATTATTCTCAAATACTAAGAGGCTCAGTATATGCTACATCTACCTATTTATGGTTTCTTAAACAGCCCACTAGCCAATCATTTCCTGTTTATTCATGTTTTACCAAGGCAATTTGGTGGAAATACCCCCAAAGGTAGAGAAAATTCCTTTTTATTTATTTTTTCGCAACCTGTTTTTTGTTGGTATTTATCACTTGTTGTTCTGTCACTAAGCAAGAAAACTGGAACTTTGCTTGTTTGGATTTATGTCTTGAGTGTTTAATTAATTATCTTTTTTTTTAAAAAAAAGATTTTATTATTTTTCTACAAACAAACAAGACAAACAAAACATTAAAACATCAACTCTCATATGTACATCCAGTGTGTCAGTTGGTTCATCAGTTTTGTGCATTCATTTTGTAGTCTCAATTACAATTATGTTACATAACAACTCATATTGTCAATCCAAACTTATGTATCCTAATATCACTAAAAAAAGGAAATTTTTGACTATACTTTTAATCATTCATGCTTTATGAGATAACAATACTTTAAACAGTTTATTCTGTAACAAATCATATAATCATACCAAATCAATCCTAAAAAACCCTTGATAAATATAGTGTCAAATAACAAAGGCAAGTAAAACAAAATAAAGATATTCCTTACTGTCTAGCATTCTAAATATTCTATTATCTATTTTATCATCTAGCCATTAATAAAAAATATCCCAAATTTCATAAAATTGTTTCTCTTCTTGCTCTCTAATTTCAAATGTCAATCTACTCATCTCAGCACATTCCAATATTTTCTTAATAATTTCTTCCTGAAATGGTATTTTCTCATTCTTCCAATTTTTAGCAAATACAATCCTAGCCACTGTTAATACATTTAAAATCAGGTATTTCAAATCTTTACCATATATATCAGGTAAAATTCCCAATAAGAAGATCTCTGGTTTCAAGTCTATGTGTTTCTTTGTCATTTTTTCCAACCACATGCAAATTTTAGTCCAATATTTTCTAGCGTCCTCACAAGTCCACCACATATGGTAATATGAGCCAGGTATCTGATGACATTTCCAGCATTTTTCAGATTTGTTCTTAAACATTCTTAAACATTCTTGCTATTCTTTTTATAAAACTCTTCTTGTTTATCATTCGGAGCATAAATTGCAATCAAGACTATTTTTATATTATTGTCCATTATTTCCACCATTAATACTCTTCCATCTTCATCCGTGTAGATCAGTTTTGCTGGTTTTTGATGTATAGCCTCTTTGATGTGTAGAGCCACACCTCTTTTCTTACATTGAGTTAAAGAAGTAAATATTTTCCCCAATTTTGGCTGTACTAACAATTGTTCATGTTGTTTTTTAATATGAACTTCTTGTAGACAAATTATATCAAATTTTAATTTCTCTAATTTATGAAAAGTTTTCCTTCTTTTAACAGCTGAATTAAAGCCTGGTCACACTGCAAGAACTTTGCTCTAGCGGTCCTGGAGCGGTGAAAAAAAATCATCACCGCTCGTAACTGTTCACCACCGTTTAACAGAAGTTGGCCTCCGTTAAGGCAACGCCATATACGCTCGGCCTCCGCTGATGGTCCCTCCTACCGCTCCGAAAGTTTTGAGCTGCACAAAGTATTGCGAGCGGTGAGGAGCGGACAATTTTCCACTCCGGCAAAGTTCACCACTGCTCCAACAATGCCCGGTCAAAGTTTGGTGCCGCTAGATGCAAGTCCGTGGACGCTTGGGTCCGCTAGGCCAACGCAGAAATCTTCAACGCTGGACCACCACTGTTTTGGAAGCTTTGCCCAGGCGGTGATTAAACGTTGCACTAATTTTGGTGGAGCGGTTGTAAGAGTTTTACGAGTGGACATGGGATTCCTGGAACGGTGTCAGGCGTTGAAGCAGCGATCCATTGCGGTGATGAACTTTGGTTTGGTGTTGGTATGGAGGTGTTGGAGCGGAACCAGAATTTGGCTATAAATACAGGGAGAAGTGGACCAGTAGCCCTTTTGGAATAGCCGTTGAGTCACAACACCAACAACATCACAACACCATCAGTGTGGTAGTCAAAGAAGTGGTAAAGGCCATCATTGAGGAGTACACAGATGAACTCTTGTTTTGCCCAACAACTGAACAAGGATGGAGAGACCTGGCTGAACAATGGTACCAGCGATGGAACTTTCCCCACACAGTTGGTGCCATTGATGGCAAGCACGTGGCATGTAAAGCTCCTCCTAACTCTGGCTCAGAATTCTACAACTACAAAGGTTTTTTTTCGTTATTAAGTAAAGTAGTCAAGAATAGTTTAATAAAAATGCTGTTTATTAAAGATCAAAGCTTTTGAGACCACCCAAACACAAAAGTGCACAACAATAAACAACAAATATCAAAACAGCTGACCAGCTCAACCCTTAAACAAAAATCACATGAAATATCTGAGCAGTCCCTTCAACACATTTCAAGCAGTCTCAATTCTCCTTGGTGGTGGCCCTTATCTCTGCAAGTACATCAGCAGTCCCTTGAGATGAGGTGGTGATTGGTAAGGGTGGAGCATTCATCTCCTGCCTCTGGAGGTCCTGGAGAATACCCCCCTCGCTGATGTTGCTCATGTTGGTGTGGTTACTGGAGGAAAGGTTCGGCATGTCTGACAACATGAGGCCTTCGTTGGAGCTCCTTGGGGTGGAGGATGGCTGGCTGACTCTGGGTGTCTGCAATTGCTGGAAGAGCTGAGGCTGATGCTGAGGCTGAGACTGTTGCCGAAAGTGGAAAGGCTCCTGTTGGAAGCCGTGATGCTGAGGCTGGAAGTAATGCGGCTGCTGGTGGTGGTAGAATGTGTGTGTGGGTGAAAGTGCGAATGCTGGACATGGTGGAGCTGGAGGAATGGGGTGGGACATGGGTCGCTGCATCTCGTGGAGGATGGCCGTCATCCTCTCAACTGTGAGCTGGTACTGGGCCTCAGGTAGTCATTGGAGAGACTGGGACATGTACGTGATGAAGGGCTGCCTTGCATGGCTGATCTCTTGGGCTTGGACCAGTCTCTCCATGAGGGCGTTGGTGGCCTTCATACAATCTCTCATCTCCAGCATTGCAGGGGAGTCTTCAGGCTCAGCTTTGGTGGCGGCACGGCGTTGTCTGGTGGTGGTGGAGGCGGGAGCTGGTGAGGGGGTGCCCATGGACCTCGAGACTGCCGCTTGCATTTCAATGAGCGAGAGTGAGCCCTCGTCCTCTTCCTGTTCCTCGACGTCATGGGAAGGCTGGCGAGAGGTGCTGGCTGACGCCAAGGGCTGGGCTGCTGGAGACTGGTTGGCTATAGGTTCCGGTGTGAGGAGTATGCTTCTAAGTGGCTGACCTTTCCTGGGCTTCACCTCCTTGTGCAGGAAGGCACAGTTCCTCTGAATGAACAGTTCTCTGTCCGTCAAGTTCGCTGCAGCCTGGCCAGACTTCTTGGTGAGAAGCTTAGTGTAGAGGTCCCGGACTGACTTCCACCATGTCCTGAGAGCTTCAGCTCCCTCCTCAATGTCCAGCTCTCTTGCCTTCCTGGTCCAAAGCTCCATCTTCTTCTTTGTATCCTTGTAGTCGGTGGCCCCCTTCTTCCAAATAAGTTCGTGCTCCCGGATCCACTCGATGAGTTGCTCCTGAGTGTCATCGTTGAGCAGGAAGGCCTTGCGGCGAGACTTCTTCTGAGGCTGACGCTGTTCATCGTCCCTCTCCAAGTATGGGTGCTGAGAGTCAGAGTCTGAAAAATATAGCAATTGAATAAAAATAATATTAATAAATAAATAAATTAAACATATATTATTTAGATCAACTTGTATTGATTACGTAATCGAATATCCTTCGGATCACCTATTGTATTTGTACGAATTTTCTTTATTCCTTTCTTTTAATTCTTTTTATTTATTTATTTTCACCCTTTTTTGTTCGCCAATTTTCTGGACAAACAAATGACTAAATGACCTGTAACTTTGACCAATAATAAATATTGACCTAACTTAGATCTGGTAACTTTTCTTATGACGTCACTACCCTGTGACGTCATCTATGTGTCATTTTAAAAAAACGCATTATCCGTAATAACTCAATAATGAAAAGGGAACCGAATCTTGGACTTGCCCATTAATTGAATTTTATCAAAACTGATGAATGGAAATTTTGTTTAAATGCATTATTCATTTGACATGAAATTAAATTGCGCATTCATGACCATTTTAGCTATCTCACCACCTGTGACTCCAATCTTTGGATCACCTATTTCGTCCGACTTGACGAATAGAGGGGTTTCGAAATGTAGTCAAATTTTATGCACACATCTTTGTTAAATTTTCAATGAGAAAATAGTTGTTCTCCTGATAACAAACAATAACATTCAAACATTGTAATGGATGGAATGATCGTCACCCGCAGTCCTTGTTGCTAGGTCGGACAAGCTACAATGTTTGTCCGACTTGGCAACACTAATGTATGCAATTCACCTTCTAACTATTGTGATGTGGTTGTCTTTTGACAGGTGAATACATATTTTGTCTTGGGGGAAACATGAATAAATTTGACTACATTACAAAACTCCTCTATTGAAAGTCTAGTTTTTCATTGCATTCATCACATTATAATTACCTTCAGCAGCAGCACGGCCCTCCTCAGGTTGGTCATCACCAGGGGGTAGCTCCTCACCATCAGGCTGGTCCTGTGTCAGGGCCTCCTTGGGCTCATCATCAGAGTCTGCAAAATATACAAAATGAATAATAAATGAGCAATGACAATTAACGTGAAAGAAAGATTATGGTTATTATTATTATTATCATCATAATTATATTAAATTTCATACATTTTCATTGGTGATTACCTTCATCAGCAGCTGCCCCTGCCTGGGCGATGGTAGCAGTGGTTGTGGCTGTGTTAGCAGTGGCTGTGCTAGCAGTGGCTTCTGGTGTGGCCTGACTGGTCTCTGCAAAATATAACAATGGAATAATAAATTAAAGAGAATGGTTGAGGTTTCAAATTTTTCTTTCTTTCTTTGTTTTTGTACTTGTTCATGTTGAAAGGACATTATATTTCGAGTGTGTACTGAAAATGATACGCCTCAAATTAAGCTCATATTTCTATAAATTAACATTGTATGTATGAGATACCACGTGTTCAGCATGTGATAATAGCATAGTCGCACATATATATAAATTTTTGTGTAAGCTCTCTGTCAGCATGCTGCTTTATAAGGTTATTTTGTTTTCTACAAACAAAGTTCACTACAAAATTAGAAAGATCTTATATCATATTTTCTTCCTTAAATATTTTAAACAATGAAGACTGGTTTTTAACTAATTTTGGTCAAAATAATTGGTTCTTCTGCAAGTACTCCTCATTCTATTTCAAAATGTTGAAATAAAATACATAACACTACAGTATTTTTTTCACAGTTAAATATTTCTTGACGCAACCAGTGGGCCACATATATTTACCTGACTCCACTGCTGCCTGCATCTTCTTGGAGGCTGCTGCCTTTCCTCCTCCAGCCTTCCTCTTCTTTTGTCCACATCCCATGATGAACTTCTATCAAAACTCTTTGAGAACTTCCGTACAGCTCCGTTACGGTAGTCCAAAGCGGCATGTCGCAATTACTTCAAACCCCCGCCGAGCCAACGCACGCATGCGCAGAACACCGCTTTATCAACACTCGCGTCACCGCTAAACCAACGTTCCCTACCATTAAACCAACGCTAAAGCAACGCCGGCTTCAGCGGTGCACCGCTAAGGCAACGCCTGTGTTTTCGAATTTTTTTCCAATTTTGTGCGCGGTGACGAGCGGTGTCGAAATTTGTCCCCCTCTTCCTACCGTTCAAGGACCGCTATCGCAAAGTTCTTGCAGTGTGACCAGGCCTTTAAGTCCATTTATATTCATTGTAATCAGTTTTTTTTCTTCCATGATTATGCTTTATATTTAGGTCTAACAGCTCTCGTGGATCTCACTTCACACTGTTCTTTACTATCCACCTGTCCACCTACAGCTCCTTTCTCTTTTTCAGACTCCAGTTGTTCCTCTTGAAACTCAATTAATGAGACCTCTTAATTAATTATCTTTGTTCCTGACCTAAGAAGTCAAATCTGAAGCAAACAAATACTGTCATCATTACTGAGCAAATAATGAAAATAAATGTGTAGAAAGAGAGAAGCAATTATCATAATTACTTTACACAGACAAGACTGAAAATATTTAGATGCCTAAACTGATTTGGTGTTGGTTACAGTCTCATAGTTTTGTGCACATAAAACATTTTTAATGTTGGCATTTCCAACACTTCCCATACTGCTGAGGCTGACTCAGCATCCTTCAAAATGTTATTACAAAAATAATAAGGTTTTTCCTCTTTCTTAAAATCTCCAAAACAAAGCAATTTGGAATAAGTTTTATTTTTTTTAATCACAGATTCTTGGGCTCCTTTAAAGGCTGGAAGACTCAATAAATGGGACTGAGTTCTGAACAGACATGGATAAAATTGGACTCTTAAGACATTTATGGCATTTTGCTTTTACCACCACATTTATAATAATGGATGACAATCTAAGAGAGAACAATTTTAAAAAAATTAAAAAGGGACAAAAAGGGATAAAATATAATCAGGTATGAGTTATTTTAAAATGTCTGGATCCAACTTTACACTAAGCCATAATGGAGCTTATTTTGTTTTATTACATTGTGATCAGGGGTGGTTCTGTCCACCTCTGTAGAACTGGTAGCTCTGAAAAGCAGCAGACATAGAACCAATTCTATGTCTGCTGATGTTTTTGCCTACATGCCCACCCGGGCTCTTACCTGACCTTTATTTTCTGATTTTTTTCAAGTTCAACTGCCGAATGAGGCATAGCTGCAATTAAAAAAAGCAGGAAAAAGGGGCTTTTTCAAAGGCTGCTTCTCTGCACACAGCGTGATGATGACAATTTACAGGCGCATGCGCAGCATGCAGGGAAGCACACCATAAATCAACGAACCTTGTAAATGACCGAACTGGTATTTAACCCTCTTGGATTCCACCCCTGATTGTGATTATCTCTGATTAGAGCAGCTAAGTTTGTTTTGTTTCATAACGTATGCTTAAGCAAACCTTGGCTTAGGATGATGCACAAGCTCAGTCAATATTGTATAATGATCAAGAAATATGAATCTCACGAGAGAAAATGTTATGGTATACTTAATGCTCTCTGAGTTTGGTGGTTTGCTTACAGATATATCTTTACCTGACTAGATAACATCATTAGTGAGTATGTAGTTTGCTCCTTTCTTGTATACAGCAGCTTGCCATTGGTGATAGTTTTTTTATTAGAGTATTCTTTTCTTCTTGATTGGTGTTATTCCCTGTTTATCTGGCTGTAGGCTGCTGGAGAGGTTGTATTATGGTCCTTTTAACTCTTATTGTCTATTCTGGATGTTGTGTAAATTGGGTTTTATCCAGAGATGGTATTCAGCAGGTTCTGACCAGTTCTGGAGAACTGAAATTTGAGTAGTTCAGAGAACTGGCAAATACCACCTCTGCCTCCATCTATTCTCTTCCTCCCGAGTCCCAGCTGATCAGCTGGGGCTTCTTTTGTTGCCCTGCAAAGGAAAATGGAGCTGGAAAGCAAGTTAGTGGGGTGGGAAGGAAATTGGGATTTTGCAGTATCCTTCCCCCAGGAATGGGGAGGGAATGGGGATTTACAGTATCCTTTCCCTGCCATGCCCACCAAGTCACACCAAGCCCACCAAGCCATGCCCTCAGAACCTGTAGTAAAAAAATTGAGTCCCACCGCTGGTTTTATCTCTACATGTTTATTGTGACTGATTTATCTGTGTTTCAAGTTTTCAGGAATTCCCTGGCATTTTTAGATTTAGCTTGGTTTAGGCTGCTCAAAATTTCCAATTGAGACTATGGATGCATCTGTCAATGTATTGTGAGATAAAGGAGTTTTCATAACATCTTCTGACTGCTAGTTGGTTTTATAAATGCAGGCTGCTATTCCTCTACCCATTTGTCATACAAACTGGCTGTTGCAGTCCTTACACTATATATTTAGTATGTTGGAGCCCATATTAAATATAACCTTATAGTGATAAATGCTGCAGAACATCAGCCTTTCTCTAGGTTTAGTGTATTTCTGACTGCTGTCTAATTGTTGTATTTTAGGTGACCTACTCATTAATGGAAGGGACAGGGCACATGACCATCTGCTGTAAAGAATATTCTGGCTATCTGATGAATAAAGTCACTTGAATCAGCTCCAGGTTCTGCACTCAGACATCTTGCTGGGTGACTTCAACCTATACACCAGGCAGGTTTGACTGAGGTAGTTTGGTTTAGTGTTGTAATGATCTGGTATGGGTGTGAACTTCCTCTTTTAAGGAAATAGGCAGTTCCTCCTGTATTGTGAAGACAACCAGAGAAATGACTTGATAGGATTTATGCTGTGATTTCAGCCTCTTTGAGCGGCTAGTGCCTCTGAAGATGAGTGGTACATCCCTTTCCCAAAAGACCATTCTTGAATTCAAAATTTTGATTAACCATTACCCCATCTGAAAAAGTTGAAGAACATTTTTGTTGTGTTTAATACCATGGTTCAATATGGAGACAGCCTTGGTCATGCTTGTTGATAACATGTGGTAAAATCAGGATGGAGATAGTGTGTCCATTCTTGTGTTTCTTAATTTCTCAGAGGCTTTCAATACCATAAGTATAACATCCTTCTGGATTGGTTCCAGGAACTGAGAATTGGAGGAAAGTATTAGTTTTATTTCTTCCATCAGAGGCTGATTCTAAGCTGATGTTGGTTGTTGGGGAAGAAATCATTCTCTCAACCTTTCATTAGGGTGTTATGCTCTCTCATTTACTATTCAAAATCTACATGAACCTGCTCGATGGGATCACCTGCTTGTTTGAAGTTTGGTTACACAACTGTATCTTTTGATCCAAAGTAAGTCAGGCTTTCAAAATCTTATTTCCATGCCTGGATGGGGAGAAACCATATCAATGCATATAAATGTACTTGCAGGTAGAGAAAAGTGCTGGACATCTTGATGAAAAATAAAGATGCAATCCAATGCAGCACAATATATAATTTAAGATACTCTACCAGAGCTAGGAAAACTCTGTTTCAATTCTGCACTCAGACATCTTGCTGGGTGACTTCAACCTATACACAATCTCAGTTCTGAGGCTAAAATGGAGGTGTTCCATATGGAGGGATTCTCACCCTGATCAGAATCATCAGACTCATAGTTCTCAGAATGCATTCCAAGGTTTTTGAATTGATAGAAAGAACAAAACCCAATCCAATTTGTGGATATTTTCTCATGTGTAAATGTTTATACAATTGCAGCCTTTATCCTTAAAGGATTGGCATAGCTGTGATATTATGATCAGAGTTAGAATTGACCATTGTTTCAGAAAACATTAGCATTGGGGGGCGGGGGGAGGAAATGGAGAAGCAATTGGCTCTTGATTTAATAATCAGTCACTAGCAAGTTACCGTATATACTCGAGTATAAGTCGACCTGAATATAAGCCGAGGCACCTAATTTAACCACAAAAAACTGGGAAAACTTATTGACTCGAGTATAAGTCGAGGGTGGGAAATGCAGCAGCTACTGGTAAATTTCAAAAATAAAAATAGATGCCAATAAAAACTTTCACTAGGACAGTTGAGAATAAGTTTGATGTTCACAATTTCCTCTTTGAAAGAGACCAGTAAATAGGGAACAAGAAGATGAAGAAAAAGAAGTGTGTTTTTTCACACTTTTCACACTGAAGTGAACAAAAATGGCATCATAGGAACAAGCTTATTCTCAGCCCAAAGGTTTGTTTCTGATTTCTTCCCTGATTTAAGGGAAATTTGGGAAATGATCTCACTATCATGAAAGGTTTGATTGATTCACTAACCCAAAAGATGATGATGATGACAGTGGTAGGCAGGAGTCACTCTCTCCCTTGCAAGAAAAAACCAAGAGCCGTTCTTATGATCTCTCTCTCTCTCTCTCTCTCTCCCCCTCCTCCCGAGTGGACTGAAAGCAGCTGGAGCTGAGGAAATGAAACTGAGTGGAGCGACCTCCGCTCGCATTGCTTTCTCAGCCTAGAGCTCAGAAAAGCCTCCCCCTCCTCCTCCCCCTCCTCCTCCCCCTCCTCCCGAGTGGACTGAAAGCAGCTGGAGCTGAGGAAATGAAACTGAGTGGAGCGACCTCGGCTCGCGTTGCTTTTCCAGCCTAGAGCTCAGAAAAGCCTCCCCCTCCCATGCTTAAAAGTTGCAAAGGAAACACGGAAGCAGGGAAGCGGCTGCCCAGCTTCGGAGCTCCACACCATTTTTTTTTTCAGAGGGGAATCTGACTCGAGTATAAGCCGAGGGGGTTTTTTTCAGCACAAAAAATGTGCTGAAAAACTCGGCTTATACTCGAGTATATACGGTAACAATTTAGATAGTTCCTACTTGTGCCCATTTTCTTCTGGATAGAAGAAATTCTGAGAAGAAAAAATAACATATAATGTGTCAGAAAACAATCAACATTCCTTATCTTAGTCTAACCCTGGTGCCTAAGAACAAAAAATGAAGAAGTTAGAATATACATTTGATCATAAAAAGGCAGGCTTCCACAAATTGAAAAAAAAAATGTAGCAAATATTTTGGATAATATGGGGCATGATTTCATCTTTGTAATTTTATCTCAGGAAAATTACATCAATAAAAAATATGACACAATCATGCTAAGGTTTGGGAAAGAAGATGGTGATACCTTAGGTTATCAACCCATAAATTTATGTAAATATGGAATATGAATACTTAAGTGCATAGTAAATTAGGGTGAGTAGAAAAAGAGTTACCCGGAGCTATTTAAAATGAACAATTCTCTCACTTCCTTCTTGCATATGATTTAGATTGACCTATTAAACAATGGTTCCTTCAGCTTTGAAATATAAATGTGTTCCTTAGCGGATTATGTAAATGCTGTAATAACACTAAACTAACCTTGTAATCATTTTATACAATCATTATTTATTTAGTATGGTTTATAATCCAACTCAAAGTGACTTACAAAGAAAAATAAATGCAACATTCAAATAGGAACCACCAGAAACTAAACAGAAGAATGCAATTGTCCAATGCTGAGGAACTGCCATCATTGCCACTTCACAGGAAAAGGATCTCCTTTATGCATAATCTGTTCCAAATTGAAAGGCTTTCCAAACAAAACCGAAGTAGGAGCCAAGTTTATCTCAGAAGAAACGCCGCCCCAAAGATGGGTGGCAGTGAGCAAGAAGTGTCATGTCCATGGTTCCTGGAGATAATATTCCAAAAGTGAAAGAACTTGGAGAATGCCCATCCTAGTTGATCTGGTTGGGTAGGCACTAGCAACTGGGAATCCCAAAGATATCCAAGTATAAGTGGTTCAAGACTTTAAAGTGACACCCAAAACCTTGAACTCAAAGGAAAACTCTGCCTATTTTAACCAATAAAAGAATTCTATATGCATGCATACACATATATCACACTAGACCACTCAAGGTAATACAGAAAGCAGAAAAGGAGTAGGCTAAAGAAATTAGCATAAAATAAGAAAAAGGAAACATAGCTAACACTTGTTTATTCTAATACTTACTCTTCAGTTCCATACCTTTCTATCCTTGCAAATGATCCTCATTTCTACTATTTCCAGAATTGTGTTTTAATTAAAAAAAACAAAAAACCTTTTACTTCAGATAAAAATTTAAATACAAATACAATGAACTGAAGATCTCAGAGCTCTATATCTTCTCTGGAAGTCAATGATGCATTTCAAAAGCTCTTAAATAAGTCTGATAATTGTTAAAGCAAAGGCTTACCTAGACAGAGACACACACAGGATATTTTAAAACAATGGTTTAGAAGTTTTCCCAGAGAACTCTTACCTTGAACTAGTGCATGGGTTCAGTGAACCTACTGTCTGTGATATTGGTAAAATAATGAGCATCTGGTGAGTTCACCTTTCCTGGTGAAGTCAAAGGAGAGCAGGAACCCTAGCAATAATTTTCAGTAACAAGGGAAGCCAACTTATTTGTGGAGGGAACTTTGATATGAAACTTGGCAGAAGACTACCACAAACCTGTATTATTGTCAAGAAAACTATATGGACCTGACTCTATTATCTAGACAAGGAGCCATGAGATGAATCTCTAAGGTCAGAAAAGACTTTGCTAGTTGCACAGAAACTTCACCACCATGGCTCTTTTAAAACCCAGATCTGGATTTTTCACCCCCTGCCTGAGATTTTAGTGTTGTTTTTTTAAAATGAAATCTAAGTTTTTCTATACATTACATTAACTTGGATGCATTAAATAGGTCAGAATATTTTAGTTTAAAACTGATTTATTGTGCTTTTGTTATCTTTTTTAAAAAATAGAATCTGGGTTTCTTTGAGCATGACATATTGTTCTTGTTGATGCTGTTTTTGAGAAACCCTGCTAGTAATCCTGCTGGAACTCATCATTTTAATTCATATTATTACATGATATATATTCAGAGCATGTGTCCCTGTGAAGAACTGCAATGACATTGATATTCAAAACAGGATATCAGTAACTATGTGCTTAACTGTAGCTCAGTACACGATAGGATCGTATTTATTAACATTAGTGAATGTCCAAATGTATCCTCCTATTATAAACACAATGGAGGAAGAGATGAAGACATTATTTGCAAGCAGCAAGGAAACCGCAAGATGAAATATCAAGAGACATGGGTGACTGAAGTTTTGCAAGCAAGGTGCATGCAATGTGACATAAATGCAGATTCTAAATCTGGATAGTACTGAATAACAGATAATCAGAGTTGGAAGGGACCTTGTAGGTCACCTTGTCAAACCCCCCGCCCAAGCAGGAGACCCTACACCATTTCTGACAAATGGCAGTCCAATCTCTTCTTGAAAGTCTCAAGTGATGGTGCTCCCACAACTTCTGAGGGCAAACTGTTCCATTGGTTGATTGTTCTCACTGTCAGAAAGTTTCTCCTTATTTCCAGGTTAAATCTCTCCTTGTTCAGTTTCCATCCATTATTCCTTTTCTGTCCTACAGGCACTTTAGAAAATAGCTTGACCCCTTCCTTTCTGTGGCAGCCCCTCAAATATTGGAAGACCTCTATCATGTCTCCCCTGGTCCTTCTCTTTACTACACTAGCCAAGCCCAGTTCCTGCAACTGTTCTTCATATGTTTTAGTCTCCAGTCCCCTAACCATCCTGGTTGCTCTTCTCTGTACTTTTTCTAGAGTCTCAACATCTTTTTTATAATGTGGTGAACAAAACTGGATGCAGTTCTCTAGGTGTGGTCTTACTAAGGCTTTATAGAGTGGTATTAGTACCTTCCTTAATCTTGAATAGATAACATTAGAATCAAACAAACTACACAAAAGAAAACAAAAAATAAAGAAGTAAAGCCAGGAATGCTTAGCTAGGTGAAAGAGAACTGATGAAATGTAAGGAAAAATTAAAAATGTTTTTGGGAGGAAATTCCAAAATTTCATAAAAGAAAAGTTCCAACATGGTGGGGGGGGGGGGGGGAATGACTCAAGAAGCCATAGGAGAAATTACAACTAAGGTAGGAAAACTCAATAACCATGGAAGAGATCTAATAGAGAAAAATGAGGTTAAAGAACGAGGAGGAAACTCTGAGATTCTTTACAAATGATATTGTAAAGTGACAGACATATTAGTAGAGAGAGACTATACTCTGGAAATAATTTAATTATAATGTGGGATATGACAGATAATAGAACAGCTGTGAAATAAGAAAGCACTTTGTTGAGGTAATTCCCCGTTAGGAGAATGAGCGCACACAGGGAGATGTAGTGAGAGTAGTGAAAAATAACACACAACTAGCACACAAATACACTGTATTGTAAAATGTAGGTTTTTACTTCCAATAAACATTTAAGCAAAGTCCAAACAAGCAGTCCAAGTCATTTACAGTTAAAGCAGTCAGTTTTCAGTCCAGGGATAATCTAATAACAAAGTCCAGTATCAAAAACAGTTCAGTAACAGACATACGTCAAATCCAAGAACGATGATCAGTCACAGTCAATAAGGAAATGCAACACTCTCCAGAACAACAGAACAGGAATGGACTAAACTACCCAGGTTTCTGGCTCTATCTTATGGCTATTTCATGAACCACACCCAATTACAGTTTTAGCATTCTCTTAAAGAGATAGTATTAAAATGTCTATCCTGGTTTATATATTTTCCAACCCAACTATTAGGTGACTTTCATTCCTAACATTCTCCCCTTTGGGTAGGACAAACATGAGAATTCAGCGTCCATTGTTGACAAACTTAAATGTTTCTGTCAAATAGACCTCCATCTAATCAACACCTTTCCCAATGATACTACAGTACCCGATGTAGATTTATGTGTATTTATGTTGGCATATGCAGTTAAACTCAGTTCATCTTTAGGCTCCAAATACAACACATAATGCATTGTTTGTTTCAGATATCTTAACACACGTTTAGCAGCTTGCCAGTGCCTTTCAGTGGGCTCAGTATTAAATCTCGCTAATTGGTTAACACTGTATGTTATATCTGGCCTTGACCAATTACTGAGATAAAATAAACTACCAATCAAAGACTGATAAATTTTCTTATCAAAAACAGGACTTTGAACATCATTATGGCTAAACTCCTGGCTCATTGGTGTCTTAGCCAGTTTACAAAGTTTCATTTTAAAACTTTTTACTAATTGGTTAATTTTATCTGCCTGTGAGATCTTGTATTGTCCCCTAGTTCTATGTAACTTTAAACCAAGATATTGTTTGATTTCTCCTAACTGTTTTATCTTAAATTTCTTTTCTAACAGTGAAATTATTTTAGTAGCTTCTTGTTCAGTTTTGGTGATAATGCTATATCATCAGTAAACAATAGCAACAATGACCCTACACCATCATTTTCCCTTTTGAATAAACATGGATCAGCCATGCCAGCTACAAAACCTCTCTTAGTTAATTCCTTAACTATACACTGGTTCCACTCATATCCTGATTGTTTTAAGCCATAGAAACTTTTTTTCAATCTTCAGCAATCATTGTATTACCATTTTTGATACCTAAAGGTTTCTTTAAATATATAGTGTGTTACAATGGTGCATGCAGATATCCTGTCTCTACATCTAAATGATTTACAATGTATTTCTTAGCTGCCCACACTAATGCTGTTTGTAATGTAGTAACCTTTAGACTAGGTGCAAAATCTCATCATAGTCATTTGCTGTCTGACTGAACCCTTGTGCTACTAACCTGGCTTTATGGGTAACAGTCCCATCTACACCTGTCTTAAGTTTATAAACCCATTTATATCCTATGGCATGTTTACCTGGTGGTAACTTAACATTTTCGTATACCACCAGTCTTTTTAAAGTTTCTAGTTCCTTATCCATTGCTTTCTGCCAAACAGCCTGATCCTTAGCAGGATACAGTTTTAGTTCATTATAGTTATTTGGAACTGTATTCACTTGGCATACAACACTAACCTGATATCTATCAGGTGGTCAGTTACTTGAACATCTTGGTAATACAGGGCTTACTGGTGGACTCACCTGTGCCACCTGCTCCTGTTCTTCTACCTCCTCCTGTGCCTGTTCTCCTACTTCCTCCTGTGCCTGTTCTTCCTCTTTAATGGCTATTTCTGGTTTACTTAATTCATCTTTAGGGACTACTTTGGTGTCAATAATAACATCATTGCTGGATTCCTGTTCCAGTTTATTCCACCCAACATGCTCAAGAAATTTTGGACTAGTGCTACAATAAACATGAGCTGTGCCTTGATCCCAAAATCTAAATGATCTATGGTTGGCGTTGTAACCTATGAAAACTAATTTCCTAGTCCTATGCTGCCTTCAGTCTTACTTGTGAGGGAATATGCACCCATGCTGGAGCTCCAAATGTGTGTAGGTAACTTAAATTTGGTTTTCTGCCATGCCAACAAGTGAATGGCAATTCTCCTGTTGTTGTATTAATAACATTGTTTAAAACATGGTTACTACACATTATGGCTTCACCCCACAGTGTTTCAGGCAAACCTGAATCAGATAACATAGTGCGAGCCATGGCTTGTAACATGTGCCTTCTTTGTTCTACAAACGAGTTATGTTGTGGTGTGTAAGGGGCAAAACGTTTATGCTCAAAACCAGCCAATTTCAGCATTGTTTGGAATCTCTTGTTAACAAACTTAGTCCCATTATCAGTAACTCAAATAATTACTTTACTCCTCACTTTTCTCTCAGCAAATCTTAGCCACTTAAAGAAATGCTGGAATGTTTCTGTTTCATTTTTCTTGAGATAGCAGAAACCATACCGTGAGTAATGGTCCATTATACTCAAAATATAGCAGGCACCTTCCAAACTGGGTTTCTTAGGACCAATTATGTTTGCAAAAACAACCTCTAAAGGTTCTTTGGTCTTAAACCCATTAAGTCTGTTTGCTGGAGTAACCTGGCTCTTCTCTTGGCTACAAGCATTACAGTTTATGTACTTGCTACAGGGTTTTAATTTTACTCCCTATGACATTATTCATTGATAGGTAGGACACTGAAGTACGTATCATTGAAATTGAATATTGAATACTGAAGTATTCATTGATAGGTAGGACATTGCAATATATAATTTTATATACTATACTTGGATTGAACGGAAGGTGGCATAGTTCTAGGTTGTCTATGTCTAAAATTTCAAGTCTGGTGGCATAAGGTATTCTGCTACAAGTAGAGGAGTGGAGGATTCTTCTTGTAAAATATTTCTGGACTTTCTCAATTGTATTAATATCAGATATATAATGTGGGTTCCAGACTGATGAGCTATATTCAAGTATTGGTCCAGTAAATTTTTTATATGCTCTAGTTAGTAGAGTGATATTACCGGAGAAAAAGCTACGCAGGATTAGGTTAACAACTCTTAATGCCTTTTTGACTATGTAGTTACAGTGGGCTCTAGCACTTAGAACATTTGAGATGAGTACTCCAAGGTCCGTGATTAAGTTTTTGTCATCAACAAGATCTTGTTATTCAGCTTGTATTTTATTTTATTATTTTATTTTCTTGCCAATATGTAAGATAGAGCATTTATTTGTTGAGATTTGAAGTTGCCATTTGTTTGACCCTTCTGACACATAGTAAGGTCTTTTTGAAGGGTAGAAGCATTGTCAGTGGTGTTGAATAGCTTTACATCATCAGCAAAAAGGACACAATTGCTCTTAATATAATCACAGAGGTCATTTATGTAGAGTATGAAGAAAGTTGGTCCTAGAACACTACCTTGGGTGACACCACTGTTGACAGGTACAGAATTTGATAGGACACTCCCAATTTTGATCATTTGTTGCCTGTTTGACAGGAATGCTTCTATTATGCAGGTATCCAGATATACCATAAGACCTTAGTTTTAGGAGTAGTTTGTCATGTACTACTGAATCAAAGGCTTTACAGAAGTCTATGTAAATTGCGTCAATTGCTTTGCCCTGATCGAGTTGTGTAGTCCATATGTTTTTGCAGTGTAAGAGTTGCAGATTACAGGATAATTTTTTTCTGAAACAAAATTGTTTATTAGAGAGTAGGTTGTTTGTCTCTAAGGGAAGATAATGGATTAATTAATAATTGATTCCATGACTTTACAGGTGACGAAGCATGAAGAGATTGGTCTGTAATTTTCAACTAGTTTGGGGTCTCCCTTTTTGAAGATGGGGATGACCGTGGCTAGTGACTATAGTTTTGTCAAGGAGCTGGTCCTGAAAGATTTTTCAAAGACTATGCTTAGAAGTTCAGCTATGGCAGTGGGTAGCTTTTTTAAGAAGTAGGGACAAACTCCCTCCAGTCCAATAGATGAAGATGGCTTTAGATTGCATAATGCTTTTACAACATTGTCTTCTCTAAAATCAATATTTATTAGATCATTGTAGTTGTCTGTAGTTCAACTAGGAAATAATGGGGATGATCCATTGCTGTTTACAAATACTGAGCCAAAGAATGTGTTAAAGAGGTTGGCTTTAATGGTGTCATCGTTGCAGTCTTTACCATTCGGTTCTTTTAGCGATGGGATGGTCCTTGAGTCTTTTAGTTTGTTGTTTACAAAATTGTAGAAAGCGCAGATGGAATTGGTGTGTAGAAGGTTTTCTTCTTATTTATTGTGCTAATTGGTGCATTCAGTCTTTATCTGGTGGCATAAATTTTTGTATTGGCTTTTAAAGTTGGCAACGTGACCAGATTTGTTTTTCCACCCAAGGGATTTCTTTTTGGATTGGAGCTTCCTTATTGTTATGGGTAATTTGTTTTTTCTGGTTTTGCAAGTTGTTATTGCTACATGTAGTTTAATGTACAGATTAATCAATCTTGTAACCCAGATCTAGATTACCAGAGTATGAAAGAGTACTAATATTAATACTTCCATGTTGGAAGCACCAAAGTAAGAATTTGCCAGTGACATCACTGTTGCCTGGAGAATGAATTTATTTAGTTATTTATTTTATTTGTCAAGCAAGTATTAGATAACAGGTATAAGTATAAGCATGGTTATGAATACATGGAATGGATACAAATAAAAAAGAAACAACAGGACAGGGACTGTAGGCACGTTGGTGCACTTATGCACGCCCCCTACAGACCTCTTAGGAAATTAGAATGCCCAGTTGGGGCTCCTTTCACATCCCTGTGAAGTTGCCCATCAAAGTGATACCCATTTATCTATTTGCAGTTGCCCATTTTTTGAACTGCTGGATCAGCCAGAGCTGGAGCATATGATGGGAGCTCATTCCACCCTGCAGCAGCAGGCAGGTTTCAAATATGAACCTGCTGATTATCAGCCCAGCATTCTAGACCTGTCAGCCACCATGCTCCTTCATTAAAGAGTAAATTGATTGAATTGATTTGTCAGAATTCATTGAGATAATGTTAGTTCAAAACTCTATGCAAAAATCCAGCTTGCTTCTACTAAATTAATCTTACGGAAGTCTCCAGCTTCCACTAAGCTCATTCCTTTTACTACAGGTCTTCCAGCTAATTGCATTGGGATTTGTCTCAAAGACTACAGTCCCCTCTAGCCACAAGCAAGCTTTCTTGTCCAGTATTATGGCAACTTGCCTAAAAACACCTTCTTACCTTAGGGGAATCATACCAAAAGTCCAGTTTTAGTCACTTTGAAATCTGAACTTCCTCTCTATGCTACTATTCAAAGCTTTGCTCACTAAATCATCAGCTGTAGAGAAGCTTCTAATTTTTTATCTGGCCATTACTTACTGCTTCCAATGGTGAGCACAAGTCCTTTTAGCAACATCAATCCCAGTTTGTCACCTGAATCACAAGGTATACATTAAATAAATAAATGATCATTACATAGCCTTTCTGTTGCTGATAAGAATGATCAGGTCACTTATAATGTTGCCAAATTTGGATATAGGATTTACTTGAAAAATGAAAGGGATTATATGTATTCTGAAGAATACATTTTACCTATGTTAATGATTTCTCAGTCTTTTTCTGTTTGTTGGTTTAATGAGCCGTTGGCTACAATGGCATTTTTTATTGGACTGAAATTTTTATTGCTACAGTAATATAAACTGTTCAAATGCTACTTAGAAAATATATGTGTGAGTGTGCGTGCGCATACACATGTGCATATGTTTTTGGTGTGTGTGTATGTATGTTCTGGAGAAGAAAAACTATGTGTTCATTGCAGGCCAACTTGATGACAGAATATATAAATGATGAGAGAGAGAGATGTAAATTCACACACATTCACACATATTTAAAATGGAATGAGCAACTTGCTAAACTGTGGTGGTGCTGACATGGAGAAAGAACTGCCAAATGAACAGCAAGGTTTTACAAAAGGCATACATTCATTTAGCAAATGTAAGATGGATAATGGGAAGCACAAGAGAATACAGAAAAATTGTTTATCTTTGCTTCATTACCTTTGATTATGTAGACCCAGTGATTACACTGCTGAGGAATATTTACCAAGAACCAAAATTACTGCAAGAAACAGATGTGAAGAAATAGGATAGTTCAGAACAGGATAGTGAGTGAAACTGGGAGCATATTTGTTTATTTAACAGAGCAAATACATTGCCTCCACATATGTTTAACAGCAAATATATTACCAAAATGGCAGGAATGGAAGAGATAACTGCTAGCATCAAACTTGGAAGTTGAAACTAACTATTTGAAATAGATAGATGACTTCATTAGCAGAAAATAAATAAGATTCAGAAGGTGTTGTGTATGTACCATAGTTAATAAAGTATGAGCTTGAAGTAAAGTGCAGGGTTCTGGCCCTGCACTTCTGATTGGCTGTTAGGCGGCCAGATCGGATTGGTTAGTTCTGAGGAATCCGATTGGCCCTTAACAGAGGATTCTTATTGGTTAAAAGAGCTAGCGTTCATAGCTCGTTATTGGACAATTCTTACAAGGGTTGCCTATATAAGGCAGAGTTCACTGTTGTTGTTTTGAGAAGTCACTATGAAAATAAAGAGCTGAAAGTTCACTATTCAGAAGCTGTCTCCATTTACTCCGACCCATGTGCAAGTACTTAACACTGGCGACGAGGATGGGATGTGGAGACGTCTGAACCGAAGAAGCCAGGAAGCAATACCGAGCACATAAGACGACGCCAACAATGGAACCATGTCCGGCGGCATCGTACCACCCGTTCTGTTTGATCCAAGCCAAGAGGATTGGGAATCCTACATGGATTGCTTCCAAATGTTTCTCGAGATGAATAACTTGAAGGACGCTACACCAGCAAAGAAGCGGGCACTGTTCCTGACTCATTGCGGCCCAGCTGTATTTAAGATGGCTAAAGCACTCGCCAAACCTCGAGAAGTGAAAGCCATGAGCTGGGACGACCTCGAACCCATCCTGAGAGACCATTACGCGCCAACCGTGCCTACACTCGTGAGACGCCACGAGTTTTATCAGAGAAACCAACGAAAAGGGGAGAGCGTGGCTGATTTTGTGGCGGACCTCCAAAATTTAGGGGGTCTCTGCGGGTTCGCCGATTTAGAAGAGGCACTAAGAGATCGAGTAATTCTGGGATTAGATGCGCTAGGCGTGCAAAGCAAGCTGATGGTGAAAGGTAACATCAGCCTTGCTGACGCCATCGCCAAAGCCACGGCTGCGGAAGCGACCAAAAAGTCGGCTGCACAATTACGGCGAAGCCGCACTCCGGTAACACCAACGACCAGCGAAATCTTACCCAACTCAGAAGGGCAGCTACTAACAACGCAGCATGAGGACCTCTCTTCGTCTTCAGACAGCGACGAAGAAGGGGTCCATCGACTGCGGTCCGACCGGGACCCTTTCCCGAAGCCCTTACGCCCTTGCGCTGGCTGTGGAGCCAACCATGCCAGGGCCGAATGCAAATTCCGTGACGCACTCTGCCATGAGTGTGGGAAATGAGGCCACATCGGACGGGTCTGCCGCAGCTTACCAGGACTCAGCCAGGCCTCAAAAGGGGCCAACTATCGCCAATCGACAGGAAACCGTCCTGTAAGGCGGGAGCCAGTAAACCACTCCTACAGAAATGGAGCTTTGCAAAGAGAAGAGGCTCACCACACTATCACTATTGGTCATGCCTCAGTTTTGGACACTAAGAAAATCCGAGTCACGGTAGCCATCGAGAACCAGCCTTGCCACATGGAGGTCGACTCAGGATCGTCCCTCTCGATGGTGTCTTGGAAGACGCTCAAGCAACTCATCCCCACAATTCAACGCCAAGACCTCAATTTCAACGCCTCATCCTCAAGGACTACCAAGGAAATCGAATCCCCGTTGTTGGGTCCTGCCGAGTTCGAGTCTCCTTCAAGAAGCATACAGCGTACTTACCTCTAACGATCATCGATAGAGATAGGCCTAGTCTATTAGGCCTCCAATGGTTCGCGCCACTCGGCATTGAAGTGGCCGGCATGAACCGAGTTGGTGTTTGTGAGTGGGAGGAAGACCTTATCTTTGAGTTCAGCGATGTCTTCGCGGACAGCTTAGGTGAGTATAAGGGGACCCCAATCTCATTTAATCGAGATCAAAAAGTAGCCCCTATTCGCTTGAAGCCCCATCGAGTTCCATTCGCTCTTAAAGCCAAGATCGACGAACAACTCGACAAGCTAATTGATCAAGGGGTGTTGAAGCCCATCGACCACTCTCCATGGGAAATCCCTATTGTAACACCCATTAAGTCAGACGGGTCAATCCGAATTTGTGGGGACTACCGGGCCACTTTAAGCCATGCCCTACAGCAGAATGCGTATCCAGTTCCGTTGGTGCAGCACCTCCTCCATTCCTTGGGGGGCGGGAAGGTTTTCGCTAAATTAGATTTAGCTCAAGCTTATCAACAATTACCAGTGGATGAAAAAACGGCCCAAGCCCAAACAATTGTAACGCAAAGAGGTGCCTTTAAATGTACCCGATTGCAATTCGGAGTTAGTGTAGCCCCGGGGATCTTCCAGAGCCTCATGGAAAGGAATCAAGGGCGTGGTTCCTTATTTTGATGACATATTAATTGCAGCCCCTACCAAAAAAATCTTACAGGATTATTTGAAATGTGTTCTTAAAATATTCCAAGAGGCCGGACTTAAGGTGAAAAAAAATAAATGTCACTTATATACTGACAATGTTGAGTTTCTAGGGTACCGGATTGATAGCCAGGGCATTCATCCTACCGAGAGTAAATTAAAAGCAATAAAAAATGCTCCCAGACCACGCAACAAGGGCGATCTCCAGGCGTTGTTAGGCCTCATTAATTTCTATAATGTATTTTTACCGCACAAGGCAACTGTCGCTGAACCGTTACACCGATGATTAGATAAAAAAGCATTGTGGATATGGGGTTACTGGGAAGAGCAAGTGTTCCGGAATGTTAAAAAACTGCTCACATCTGACTCTGTACTTATGCAGTATACCGAGACTTTGCTGTTAGTTATAACCTGCGATGCATCGCCTTTCGGGGTGGGCGCCATTTTGAGCCATGTACTGCCTAATGGGAACGAAGCCCCTGTTGCATACTTTTCGAAGACTCTTTCACAAGCAGAGCGGAACTATGGACAAATTGATAAAGAAGCCCTCGCAATCATTTCAGCTGTAAAGAAATTTCATGAATATGTGTATGGAAGGACATTTACCATTATAACTGACCACAAACCGTTGCTAGGGATAATATCCGGGGACAAGCCAACCCCCTACATATTATCCCCTAGAATGACCCGATGGTCAGAATTCCTAGCTGCTTATAATTATCGCCTGCAATATCTCCCGGGAAAAGCCATTCCCCACGGCGATGCATTAAGCCGAGCACCGCTTCCAGAGACTCTCGATGATCTGGCACCAACGGCAACTATGTTGCAGATCGAAGCACTCAACTCACCGCCTATGACCACCCGAGACATCACGAGAGAAACCAAACGAGACCACACCCTAGCTCGAGTCCTAGGCTGAGTAGAATGTGGATGGCCATTGGACCAAGTACCAGATGACTTCGCACCATTTAAATCTCGACAGACTAAACTTTTTTCCCAAAAAGGCTGTATCATCTGGGGCGATAGAATCGTTGTCCCAGAATGACTCCAGAAGATGCTGCTATGAATTCTGCATGAGAGCCACCCCGGCATCATGCGGATGAAAGTGCTTGCACGAAGCTACGCATGGCGGCCGGGCATGGACCGGCAAATCAAGCAGTGGGTCAAAGCGTGTGCCAATTGCCAACAAGTCAGCAACGCCCCACCAAAAGCCATGCCTACTGAATGGGAGACGCCACGTGGACCCTGGTCCAGAATCCACCTGGATTTTGCGGGGCCAACCACGGGCTATACCTTCCTGCTGACAGTCGACGCATACTCCAATTGGTTAGAAATTCATCGTATGACGGCTACAACTTCCGAGGCAGTGATCAAGATCCTAAACAGACTCTTTGCAACCCACAGATTACCTGACGTCCTGGTGTCCGATAACGGGCCACAGTTTACTGCACTAATGTTCAAGCAGTACCTCGCTGACCGCGGCATCCACCATGTGCTCACCTCGCCTGCGCACTCTGCGACCAATGGCCGAGCGGACCGCATGGTCCAATTTGTTAAAAAGACTTTGCAAAAAGTGGACTATGACAATATCAATGACAAGGTCAACCAAATTCTCTTTTTGCAACACATAACTCCACATAGCGTCACCGGCAGAACTCCCACCAAACTACTGATGGGACGAAGACTCTGCTCCCACCTCGACTGGTTGCACCCTGCTTACAAACCGGAAAAGCCAATAGGATCCAGCGGCCGCTGTTGCACCTTCCAGGTAGGAGACCTCGTTTACGCACGAAACTTATCGGGCGATCCGTTATGGACAGAGGCGACAGTAGTACGAGTGACCGGCCTCAAATCCTACGTAGTGAAATGCTGTGACAATAGACTGTGGAAACGACATATCGACCAATTACGTCATGACTCACAACGGCCAGTCAACAACTCCCCCATGACCAAACTGAGGGGGAGGGAAGTACGGAAGAAGATTAAATTCCAGGGAACCTGCTCGAAGGGAGCAACGAACTAAGTGATACTCAGGAAATGGAGCAGGAAGGAGAATTGTTTGCACCACAAGAAAATGCACCTGAGCAAGAAGCAGAACCACTGCCAAACAACAATCTACCTCAACAGGATTGCAACCAACCAATCCAACGAAAATCTGAAAGACTTAAAAGACAACCGTCCTATCTAAAGGACTATATAACTACACCGTAATTAAGAAGCCAGGGGGAAGGGGTGTTGTGTATGTACCATAGTTAATAAAGTATGAGCTTGAGGTAAAGTGCAAGGTTCTGGCCCTGCACTTCTGATTGGCTGTTAGGCGGCCAGATCGGATTGGTTAGTTCTGAGGAATCCGATTGGCCCTTAACAGAGGATTCTTATTGGTTAAAAGAGCTAGCGTTCATAGCTCGTTATTGGACAATTCTTACAAGGGTTGCCTATATAAGGCAGAGTTCACTGTTGTTGTTTTGAGAAGTCACTATGCAAATAAAGAGCTGAAAGTTCACTATTCAGAGGCTGTCTCCATTTACTCCGACCCATGTCCAAGTGCTTAACAGAAGGGGTCATTTTGAAGGTAAAATAGAAAGTGAAAGATCACCATTGATGTTAAATATTAGGAAATCAAGATAATGTCAGTCTTCATGCTTAGGGAATTTATAGTGTCAGTAAGGAACTGAAGATGGTAGATGGTTTTGTTTCCTTAGGTTCAGAAACAGATAAAGATGGACAGAATGCAGTAGTGGGGGCGGAGGAAGAGATCAATGCTAAGGAAGAAGACAATGACAAGTGAGAAAAATCATGAAGGATAAGGCCATTCCAATGTTAGCAATAATGAGAACAGTTAAAGTAATGATAATGTCTGCTGTGAAAGCTGGCTACTGGAGGAGAAAGTATGTAGACACTTCAAATTATGAGTTTGGAAATAGCTTTTAAGAGTACTGTGGATTTTAGTAAATTGGTCTTGGACCAAAAGAAGATTGACCGTTTTCCTAAAGTGATGATGAGCAAATAAAAACTCAAAGGATATGTAATACAATGATATGTAATACAAGATAATGTATTAGAAAAAAGCTGTTATGTTTGTAGGATTGAGAAGGGAGAAAAAGAAGTAGAAGAGGAAGGTAACAATTGAAACAAGTAGAAGAGGCGGAAGGCAAGAAATCAATTTAATTTACTGAAATGTCCTAAAAGGGCAATGGATAATTACTACAGACGTACATGGAATATTTGTCCATACAGTCAACAGGAGTCAAACCAGGTGAATAACATCTAAATACCTAGATATGTAAAAGGAACATGTACAACATAGCTAAAATGTCAATTCTACCAAAACTGAGTAAAACAATATGGACTGAACCATCTATTCTTGCATCCTCTAACATATAGTAGACACCCAGCTATATTTAAAAAGCTTCCAGACACAGATTCTACTACAGCTACTCCTGAGCAACTAATACATAAAGAAGGAAGCTAGAATGACTCATCAAGATTAATAATCTCCACAATTTAGTCCAAGTCCCTCTTAAGACATGATGGCCATCTTCACATGCAGAGTAGGAAATCAAAATATGCATTATACAAAGGAGTACTTATCTTGTGTAGTGCGAATACTTCGATAAAAATATGGAGGGAAGGATAAAACCCTCCTCACATTTACTGTATAAAAAGAAAATTTGCCTTGATTACAGAGTCAATTGCTATCAAGAGATTTCCAAGAGTAGAAATAGTGTGAATTTCTTTATCATTAGAATTTTTCTGACCCCATTCAGTCACTCATGCCATGACCCAGTTTATAAGACCATTTATACTTTAGATACCTTATACACGACATATTACACAAACAGCCACAGGCACTCTTGAGAGCTCAGAAATAATTGTGCTTAGCAGTTTGCTGGCACTTACATTAACTTGTACATCTGTAATACACATCATAAACAATCCATCTGAACAAGTTGTATGTTGCTGGCACATTTTTATTTGATATTGGTTTGGTTCATATACTGTACTTTGTTAACCATGGTTCATCACAAACATGCTTATTATATAACGTGCAGTGGCCAGGTTAACAAAGTATTTAACCATAAAATTAAAAACCATAGTGCTTAGATTCAGAAACAATAGCTTGGTTGGATTAATCTACGTGATTTCTGAACCATCATTATGATGTTATATTATATGCAACTTATGACATTCTTCTTTACATCCATCCTTTTAAAAATAATGTGTGACTGAAATCTAAGATGAGATTGATGGCTATAAGCAATCGTCTTTCCTGTAATAACTGCTTTTTCATAAAACTCCTCATGTCTTATGGTAGCTGATCTGGAGTCTACCTTGCCAGTCTTTATATCCATTTTTGTTAATTAATATACCTTCTCTTCAGGGGTGGGCTGCACATACCGTAACAATAGGTTCACCGAAAATGTGAGTGTGTGTGCCCACACCCCCTTTATGCATGTTCCATGATAATCCAGAACTAGGTTTTTGTCATTTACCTGGTCATTTTGCAAGAAGAAATTAAAATATTCCAAGAAGACAAATAAAAATATTTTTCTCACTTAACAGCACTGCCTAGCATGGTTTCTAATTTTCTAATTAATCAGACTACTTGTATTCACTTGAATTTTATCCTTGCTCCAAATGCTATGGCGTTCATCTCAGAGAATCCTGTCCAACAGCCTCAGTCATGGTTAGATGCTAGCTGTAATAAACTTCAGAACTTCATGGCATGTTCATATTACTATACAGGAGAGATGCTAGCAAAATTCTAAACAAAAATATTGTCCTTTGAGAATAAGCTGCCTGGATTTGGACTGTTTTCTTCATTTCTTTTGTTAGTTCAGTCTTTCATGAGCAGTGAACAGGGTGGGAAATTGTTGACTTTGCTTCAAAAAATGGATTTCTTTTTCAGAGTGGATAATTGGATTGTTCTGTTTCCTTGGAATACTGTATTTGGTGGATTATCATAATTATTTCTAAAATGTGACTCATCCAAGATTATTTTTCATAGGCTGCCATCTCATCAAGCCAATCGTTTGGGATGAGAGTAAAACAAGACATTCGGATCTTTTGCTGTCTCCTCTTCCAAGCTTATGTTGGCACAGACAGTAAGCAAGGAACTGAACAGTTCCACTCATGCTCTCTGCCTGAT
This sequence comes from Hydrophis major, assembly GCA_033807585.1. NCBI lineage: Eukaryota > Metazoa > Chordata > Lepidosauria > Squamata > Elapidae > Hydrophis > Hydrophis major. The sequence continues at coordinate 89,850,810 of CM066329.1, forward strand.
ATGTAACATAAGGAATTTTTTCAACATTTATTCTGATATGTTCAAGAATTTGGGGAAAATTGTATTCTATTAGAAGCAATTTTGTCAGACTCCAACTGACTTAGCTGACCCTTTGTTTGTAAAAGTATAATGTGAAGATATACCTTTTGTACTATATTCTGTCAAACCATTTTTCCAACATCTGGACCATATCAATGACTGGCAAGGACTCTGTGTGAATTTGGATATAAAACTTTCCAACTCTATTATATGTGACCTTTTTCAACAGGAGAATAAAACTGGAACCTTGCTAATGTAAAACATATGCGTGCATTTCCCCTATTTCATTTTCATGGATACCTTATATGTATTTACACTCAATGGCAATGATATTATTCCCACAGCATTGGTAGTATAATTATGCCTTTTAATTCTGAAGATCAGTGTAAAATGTTAGGAACCATTTTCCAGCATGGTTGTCAGTTCTGAGAATATTTCTATTTTTCAGTTTTTCATTTCTACCCTTAATAAAACTTAGCCTCCAACAAAACATAGATGAGATAATAAAAATATGTAAAGAACAGTCCAAGATAAAGGAAGATGTTTTGTTATTATCTAAATAAAATAACAAATACAACTAAATGTTGCTCCATATTTTGGAGCCAAATCTTCCTGTCTTTTTTTATTTAACAATTCCACTTCAGCTTTGTAGATAGCTGCATGCTTAACCATTAATTTGTTTACCGGCATTCATATTATTTATTTAATTTAATTCACTGTCATCCAACTCAATCCAATTTGAAGCAGTTCACAATATAATATACAATAAAAGCACAATATAACAAAACAAGTGCATGACCTTAACTTGCTGCTCTATCATTAAGTATTGTACCTTATGATTCTTGACTCTGATGAATGTATCTTTTCTTTTATGTATACTGAGAGCATTTGCACCAAGACAAATTCCTTGTGTGTCCAATCACACTTGGCCAATAAAGTATTCTATTCTATTCTATTCTATTCTATTCTATTCTATTCTATTCTATTCTATTCTATTCTATACTACCTGATTTTGAATACATATAAGCAGTTGTATTAAGGTGTTTTCTTCCAGCCTGTAAGATGACACAAAGGTATGTTGGCATAATTTGTTTCATCTAGTAGGCACTCTCTAAAATATTTCAATAATAATGCCAGTTAATAGCCTATTAGTCCTAAAAGCCTACTGCAGGGCAAGTTACTTTTAATATTCCCAAAAGCCTATTGCAGGGCAAGTTACTGAGCACTTGGTAGACTCTTCTGCAAGTTCAAAAACATTGCACACTCACTGAACTGGTTGTTACACCAGTTGAATTGCACCACTGAATAGAGGGATAGAATCAAGATCATGTGAAGTGTTAATACAATACCACTTTATAATGCCTTGGTAAGGCCACACATGGAATACTGCACCCAGTTTTGGTTGCCATGATATAAAAAAGATGTGGAGACTCTAGAAAGAGCAACAAAGATGATTAGGGGACTGGAGGCTAAAACATAAAGAACGTTTGCTGGAACTGTTCAGTTTAACAAAAAGAAGAACTACGGATGACATGATAGCAGTGTTCTAATATCTCAGAGGCTGCTACAAAGAAGAGGGAGTCAAGCTGTTTTCCAAAGCAGCTGAAGGCAGGACAAGAAGCAAAGGGTGGAAACTAATCAAGGAGAGAATCAACCTAGAACTAAGGAGAAATTTCCAGACAGTTAGAACAATTAATCAGTGCAATAAATTGTCTCCAGAAGTTATAAATGCTCCAACACTAGAAGTTTTTAAGAAGAGATTGGATAACCATTTGTCTGAAATGGTATAGGGTTCCCTACCTAAGCAGGGGGTTGGACTAGAAGACCTCCAAGGTCCCTTCCAATGCTGTCATTTATAGTATTATGTTCTATTATTCTTAATAATAACATGTGTCTGTTCTGTTCTATTCTATTCTATTCTGTTCCATTTTGAATGTTAATTGCAGAATTTCAGCAAAGAAACATTCTGCATCCTCTCTTGAGAGATGGTCATTTTTGAGCATGAGAGAGAATTGGAGATTGAGTGTAGAAGAAATGGGCTTTAATGCTTCTGATCTGCCTGCAAGACTTGAGATCCTAAATCCTATTACAAAATGCTCAGTTCACAGCAATATGTTAAAGCCAATTATTAGTCAATAATTGTATTTAAATGTTTGTCAAATGAAATAAAAGCCACCTGAGATGCATTTTGTGGTATCCTGAGTATGGTTGGCTCAGGAGTTCTGGGAATTGAAATGCACAACTCCCGTCATAAAGGGATCATAGTTGCCCACCTCTGGTCTAAAGCAAAATTTGAACTGATCTGAGTTTTCTTACTGGTATTAAGTCAGTTAATTTTAAATTAAGTAAGAACTTTGTTCTGTATCTCACTTTGCATTCTTGAAATCCCCGCGCTTTGATTGGTCAAAGCGCGGGGCAATCTGATTGGTCAGGCGAGCCGCGCCGATTGGCCCACTAAGAATCTCCCGCGATTGGTCCATTCGAATCGCGGGAGATTCAAAGTGATGCCATTGGCCGCGGCCGCCGTGGCTAGAGAATAAAAAGCCGGAAAACTTTCCGTTGCGCTAGTTCGGTTTTCCTGTACCCAATAAAGAGCTAATGCACAAGTCACCGACTGCTGGCATCATTCCGACGGACACAACACTGGCGACGAGGATGGGATCCTGATCCTGAACCGAAGCACGTGTCCGACGGAAGCCAGACGAAACTCCAAGATGACAAACATTGCGCCACCCGCACCCTTCAACCCCGCCAGCGAGGACTGGGAATCATACTCAGACAGATTCCGCATGTTCCTCGAATGCAGCGACCTGAAGGACGCCACCAGCCCGAAGAAGCGAGCCGTTTTCCTAACCCACCGTGGGCCCGCAGTGTTTAAGATGGCCAAAGCGCTAGCCAAACCCGCCGACGTGACCACGATGGACTGGGACGACCTCGAGCCAATACTCCGGCGACACTACGCTCCAGCCGTGCCTATCGTCATCCGACGACACGAGTTCTATCGGCGGGACCAACAGTCGGGTGAGAGCTTCAGCGACTTCATTGCAGAACTACGGTGCCTAGAGGGGCTGTGCAAATTCGCCAACATGGACGAAGCCCTGCGAGACCGAATCGTGCTCGGCCTTTGGGACCCCATCCTCCAAAGTCGGCTGATGGCCAAGGGCAACATCGCCCTCACCGATACCATCACTGAAGCCACAGCAGCCGAAGCTACCCAACGATCCGCCGACCGCATGCACAGACCGAATGCCGGGGACCGCAGTGGGAACAACCACCCTGCAAGGTCGACCGAGGCCCAACCCGAGACGACCACCCACCAGGGCGATGTCCACTCTGCATTGGGCACTTCCGACGAGGAGGAGGAAATCCACCGTCTCCAGGCAGGCCGCGACCCATGGAACCGGTGGGGTCGTAAGTCGAGGACCACCTGTGCTGGTTGTGGAGGCGACCACCCCAGGTCAGAATGCCAGTTCTTCGACTCAATCTGCCAGCATTGCGACAAGAAGGGGCACATCGCCCGCGTCTGCCGACTCAAAAAGAACCGCAGCCCTACACGATGGGAACAGAGCGAACGGAGATGAGAGAACACACCACCCTGGACCAGAGATCGCCCCACTGACAACTGATGGGACCGATGGGACCGGAACGGACGATCCCAACGAGGCGGCGAGACCCGGCGAAGAGAGGAGACCCATCAGACGGTCACCATCAGCCATGCCACAACCAACAATGCCTGGAAGGTCTACATGGAGGTAGGCATCGAAGGCAAGCCATGTAAAATGGAGGTGGACTCCGGGTCCTACCTCTCCATGGTAGCATGGCAAGAAATAAAACGCTTGGTGCCTACCATCCAGAGGAAAGGCCTAGACAACCAGAGATTAATCGTGAAAGACTACCAGGGAAACTGCATCCCTGTTGTCAGAACCGGACAGTTCAAGGTAACCTACAAAGGGCACACTGAAAGACTTCCCTTGACCATCGTAGATCATGACCTCCCAAGCCTACTGGGACTCCAATGGTTCACACCGCTCGGCATCGCAGTCACGGGCATTGACCACATTGCCGACGACGACTGGGAGCAACAACTAGCCCGGGATTTCCAAGAGGTCTTCGACGGAAACCTAGGCAAGTACCGAGGGCCCCCTATATCATTCAGCCTAGACCCAAACGTCCCCCCGAAATGCCTAAAACCAAGGCGGGTACCATTCGCACTTAAACCGAAGATTGATGAGCAAATTGATAAGCTCGTCAAGCAAGGGGTCCTACAACCCATAGACCACGCCCGGTGGGAGACCCCAATAGTCACCCCAATCAAGCCGGATGGGTCGGTGAGAATCTGTGGGGACTATAAGGCCACCCTAAATGGCGCCTTGCAGCAAAGCGCTTACCCCGTCCCAGTAGTGCAACACCTACTACATTCACTGGGTGGGGGCAAGGTTTTCGCTAAATTCGACCTTGCCCAGGTATACCAACAATTGCCGGTCGACGAGGAAACGGCAGAAGCGCAAACCATAGTCACCCACCGGGGAACCTTTAAATGCAACCGACTCCAATTCGGAGTCAGTGTGGCGCCTGGAAAATTCCAAAGCCTAATGGAAAGGCTGTTACAAGGCATCAAGGGGGTGGTACCCTACTTTGACGATGTCCTAGTGTCGGCAACCAACCAGGCCGAACTAGAGAGTCGCCTAAGGGAGGTGCTAACCAAGTTCAAAGAGACCGGGCTCAAAGTAAAGAGGGAAAAATGCCAATTATACATGGAACAGGTTGAATTCCTAGAATATCTCCTAGATCGTCACGGCATTCATCCCACCAACAAAAAGATCAAAGCCATCAAAGAAGCCCCCACACCCAAGTCAAAGACAGAACTGCAGGCATTTCTGGGGCTGCTTAACTTTTATAATGTCTTCCTGCCCCAAAAGGCGACAGCGGCAGAGCCTTTGCATAGGCTCTTGGACAAGGCGGCGACCTGGACTTGGGGGAAACGCGAGGAAGCCGCCTTCAAGAAAACAAAGGACCTACTCACTTCGGATGCCGTCCTCATCCAGTACAACGAGACCCTTCCACTAGCCGTCACCTGCGACGCATCACCTTTCGGCGTCGGAGCTGTCCTCAGCCACACTCTTCCCGACGGAAAGGAAGCACCCATCGCGTTCTTTTCAAGGACCCTCAGCAAACCGGAGCGGAACTATAGCCAACTGAACAAAGAGGCATTGGCTGTCGTCACAGCGGTGAAGAGGTTCCACGAGTACCTCTACGGCCAGACCTTCACCATTGTCACCGACCACAAGCCGCTGTTGGGAATACTCGCCGGGAACAGGACCACCCTGAACATTCTGTCTCCCAGAATGACAAGGTGGTCCGAATTCCTGGCCGCATACAACTACAGACTCACACACCGACCCGGTAAGACTATCTCCCACGCGGATGCCTTAAGCCGTTCACCGCTACCCGAACCGGACACTGACCCAGCACCCACAACGACCACCCTGAGCATAGAGACTTTACCCGACCTACCCATAACCGCGTCAGACATTGCCTGAGAAACTAATAAAGACAAATGTCTGGCACAGGTCTTGCATTGGGTAGAGAAAGGGTGGCCGGAAAGAGAAAATGACGAGACTTTCAAAACATTCCGGAACCGACAAACGGAACTTTCATTGCTAAAAGGGTATATACTATGGGGGGACAGGGTGGTCATCCCGGAAAAACTACAAGGGAAGGTACTGGAACTGTTACACGAGGGGCACCTGGGCATCATCAGAACAAAAGCCCTGGGCAGAAGTTATGCTTGGTGGCCAGGGATGGACAAACAGATCGAGGCCTGGGTAGCAAGGTGTCAATGATGCCAGGAAACCAGGCCAAGCCCACCCACAGCACCCATCCTAAAGTGGGAAACCCCCAGGGGACCTTGGTCTAGAATCCATATAGATTTCGCCGGGCCCACAAGAGGCCACATTTTCCTAATAACGGTAGATGCTTACTCCAACTGGCTGGAGGTAAGCAATATGAGAACAACCACCACGGAGGCCGTGACAAAAGAACTCTGCAAACTTTTTGCAACTCACAGCCTCCCAGACATCCTCATGTCCGACAACGGGTCCCAATTTACCTCGCTGGAATTCAAAAAATTCCTAGTGGAACGGGGCATACGGCACGCACTGACAGCCCCGGCGCACCCGGCGGCGAACGGAAGGGCGGAACGGATGGTCCAATTCACAAAAAAAACCATCCGGAAAATAGACCACGGGGAGATCCAGGACAAAATAAATAAATTACTATTCACACAGCACATAACCCCGAACACCACAACAAACAAGAGTCCGGCGGAACTACTAATGGGGAGGAAAATAAGGTCCCCACTCGATAGACTACACCCCACATACAACCCAGAGAAACCCCCAGACTCTACCAGCAGACACCGAACCTTCACACCAGGTGACGCGGTCTACGCGAAAAACCTAACCGGGGATCCAATGTGCCAGCAACAATAACACAAATAACAGGCCCACGCTCGTACCTGCTGCAAACAACTGACGGACGAGCATGGAAACGCTACATCGATCAGTTAAGACCGAGGACGGCCATACAAGATAGACAACCAAATGCAACCAGCCCCCTCAATGCAAACCAAGAGGGGAGGGAATACCCCGGAAACCAAAATACAGAAAAAGGTAACCAGCGATACTCACCTGCAAGCAACCAGCACGAACCCTCACCGACAAGGGAAAGCCAGGCCAACTCAACCATCCCGGAAAGACCGAGTGGGAGCAGCGAAAACTGCAGCTCAACCAACCTGGGTAACCCAGGAGGGAGCTGCGAAGAGCGGCCCGGCAAGACAGACCAGGCGGTCCCCACAACGGAAGCAGGAGGAACAGGTAACCCGACCGAACTGGCGACTGACCTGTGCAGGTCCAGTAGGCAAAGACGGAGCCCCGCCTACCTACGGGACTGAACCAAGAGGGGAGGGGTGTTCTGTATCTCACTTTGCATTCTTGAAATCTTCGCGCTTTGATTGGTGAAAGCGCAGGGCAATCTGATTGGTCAGGCGAGCCGCACCGATTGGCTCGCTAAGAATCTCCCACGATTGGTCCATTCGAATCGCGGGAGATTCAAAGCAATGCCATTGGCCGCGGCTGCCGCAGCTAGAGAATAAAAAGGCAGAAAACTTTCCGTTGTGCTAGTTCAGTTTTCTTGTACCCAATAAAGAGCTAATGCACAAGTCACTGACTCCTGGCATCATTCCGACGGACACAACAAACTTTATTCCAATTTATACCAATTTTTGCTTTGAGGATTTTCCAGCTAGAAAATACTAACTTTAAGTGATCACTAATACCAGATTTGTGACTGCATTTATAAATTGCTTCTTGTGGTTCATGAAGCAATACTGACTGGAAATGGAACAGACATGTGAACATATCACCCAAAAAAGAAGTCTTAAGAAATTGGCAGAGAAATACTCCTGTATGTTTTCTATCCATTTTATGAAGGAAAATCTGCTTTAAAAATCCTTTCAAATAAGAGGATTTCTGAGGAAATCTCAAGGATGGGAATGAGAGGTTTTTCTATTTCTTTAGTTGCAGTTTTCGGTCTCCTTCACATTTCATCGTTCCATTCAATCTCAGCAGAAGAGCCCTCTGTTGGTGTGGTGTTTTCAATAGAGGTGTCACCATGACCAGCAAGGGGTGGAAATGGGATGATGTCTCCTTTCTCTGGAGTAATATAAAGTTTTACTCTTCTCGCATATTTTGAAATATCATTTGCACCATTTTTTTGAACATGTGGTTTCTTTCAAAAGATCACAAGGCATTGTGGGTCTCCAACCCACCCACCCACCCACTTTTTTTTTTTGCAATTTACAGGACCAGCTCAGACTCCACTGCTAAACTTTAGGGGTGCAAGAACCAAAATCAACAGTGTTGCCTTTCAGAGGGAGAAGAATTTTAAAAAGGCAATTCTCATTCTTCTTTGCTCTATCTTGCTTCTTCTGTCTGAAGGCATGCTGCTCTCTCCTCTGGTGATTTGAAGAGAGGATGACAAGACATGCACATTTTCTGCCTCACATCCTTACAGTTGGTGAGAATAAAAGGAGTATCCCATAATAAAGGAGAGGGCAGGATTTTTGGTCTAGATAGCCCCCACCAGCAACATCAGGGAAAGGGAAAGGGAAAAAAATTAATCACAGTTTCTCTGTTGCCAAATCTTCTGTTGCTGCGAATCTTCAAGTAAGCTAATGTGTGTTTGGGTGTGTAACTTTTTGTGTTTCTATACATATACTGTAAAAGTTCAAGTTTCTATGTGCGACTGTTACTTGAGTGCTGAACTGATAGAATTAGCTGTATTAACTCAGATGATAGAGAAAAATCTCTATAAAATCAAAAGTTAGCACTATCAGGAGAAATGTTTAGGTAAAGGAAGAAGAGAAAAGATAAATTTTCCCTCCAGTTGGGTTAAACTAAAAAGTTGACTTTAATCAAAAGGGGTAACCTTCAAGTGATCCCCTCAGAGATTAGAATGGCCCCATCCTTTCCAAAGGCTTTTAAAACCTGGTTGTGTTCCCAAGGCCTAAATATGTTAAGGGTCCCATTTTCTAACTTTGTTAACTGGTCAAGTATTTTGGCTGTTGAATGTATTTATTTTGGATGTTTGAATTAAGTAAATAAATAGCAGACCTCCACTTGTAGCATTTTTCACTACTGGAGTAAATTCATAGCCAACTTTTCCTCCAGAAATTGAAAATCCTGGACATGGTATTCTTTCCTAATGTTTTGTTTTGTTTTCCCCACACTAATTTTGTGAGGTCATTTATGCTGAGAAAGGATGACTGACCTAAAGTCACTCAGTCAGGTCTCATGCCTTAGAGCAGATTTGAATCTGGAGCTCTCTTAACTTAGTTGAATATCTTAACCATTACACCATTATTTTAAATGCTGATTGGTCTTTACAGGGAGGAAACCAGACCTTGTAAGATAACAAACTACAAATTGAGAATGTATAAAAAATTGTCATGAATTCCTTTTTAAATAAAATGCTTTTATGATCCAGCTGTATGAACTCAGCCATAACACAGAAAAATGGAGTCCCCTAGTGTCTGTCTTTTTTCCCTATAAAGTTGTTAAGAAAAACCTCTGTGCATTCTTGTAAAGTACAAAACAACCTATATTTTAGAAAACTGCACATAGTGGCATGCGTTCTTATGAGACACAGGGAAAACCAAACAGAATTATTTCCACAGACATGTAATTAGAGATTCTTTATTGGCTAAATGGAATAAAATAAAGAAAAAACACTATCTAAAGATCCCGATTTGGATCTCAACAATGGAGGCGATGATACAGCCGAACAATCTGGATCTTAACAAGATGATAAAATACAAAGACCTACTGGATGCACAAGGAACCTTAAAATCATGGCAAGATCTCCAAGAACAAGAGCTACGAATTAACTGGTGGGCTTACCTCCAAATACAAAATAGACAGGATAAAAAAGCTTTTGGAATCTACAGTAAGCCACAACAATTAAATAAAATCTTACTAGGTTCAGACAAAAAAAAAATATAACCAAATTTTACAACTACCTATTAGAGGTAGAAGTAGAGGAGGAAATAGTCAAAGGCAATATGATAGCTTGGAGTAGAAATATAGGATGTACCATCACCTTAACAGAATGGGAAAAGGTCTGGATCAGAAATAATAAAATCATAAAATCGGCAACATATAAAGAAAATGCCTATAAAATGTTTTACAGATGGCATCTCTCTCCTTCGAGATTAGTGAAGGTGTCTCCTAACATGAATCCGAATTGCTGGAAATGTAAAAAGAAACACAGAACATTCTACCATATGTGGTGGTCCTGTACAGAAGCCCAAAGATACTGGCGGAGAATCAAAAAATGGTTGGAGGAAATAACGGCTGAGCAGATTGAATTAAAACCAGAATTCTTCCTATTAGGGATGTTCAATAGACAACTCCCCCAAAAAGCCAAATATATAATATTACACATACTTACTGCAGCTAGTTTAGCTTTTGCACAATGTTGGAAACAAGCCTATATTCCAACAGAGGAAATGACTATTCAGAAAATAGTAAGCTGTGAAGAAATGGATAAATTGACCCTAGCACTTAAGGATAAAGATTCATCAGAATATTACAAGAGTTGGGAATGTTGGTATGAATGGATAGAACAAAGATTGGATAGAACTATTATATAGATAATATAATAGTAAACATTATTAAACCATAAAGAAGGTAGTAACTATATACTCGCATTAAGATTTCATTGTAAATATGACACCAATAATGATAACAAATAAGGAACCACAAACTGTCGATAATGGAATTGCCTTTTATTCATTTTTTCCTCTGTTTTTCTGTTGTGTATGTGTTTGTTCGTTTATTTTAATTGTATATTCAATAAAGTTTACTTTTTTAAAAAAAACAGAAAACTGCACATAAAATCAGCAATTCCTTGTAAAATGTGTATAAAAACTAAAGTTGGGGATACTTGTGCAAATAGAGCATGCATTGAGGGAAATATACTGAAAAAAAAAAAGATTCAGAATGGGGAGCACCATTTAAAAAAACAACAACAACCTAAATGTATATATAAATGTATATATAATCTTTTGAACAACTGCAGATTTAGGGACTTCTTTTAAAAAATAAGCTGCATTGAAAATTGAAGAACATTGCAGTATGTGCAGCACTTAAAAAAATCTAAATGTACTTTCCTATGGATTCTTGCTTCAAGATGTAGTAAATCCAGTCACACTTGGAGACACTCTTTTTTGATGAACAGATCAGAGGTGGTATTCAGCCAGTTCTGACACGTTCTGGAGAACCGTAGTGGAAATTTTGAGTAGTTCAGAGAACTGGCAAATACCACCTCTGGTTTACCCCACCCCCATCTATTTTCTGCCTCTCAAGTACCAGTCTTCTTTTGTTGCCCTGCACAGGAGAATGGAACTGGAAAGCAGGTTAGTAGGGTAGGGAGAAAATGGGGATTTTACAGTATATCCTTTCCCTGCCACGCACACCAAGCCACATCACATCCACCAAGCCATGTCCATAGTGTTAGGAATATGAGTCACCTAACAGGTATTTGGGTTAGAAATATATAAACCAGGATAGACATTTTAATACTGTCTCTTTAAGAGCATGCTAAAAACTGCAATTGGGTGTGGTTACTCAAACAGCCATAAATTGGAGCCAGAAACCTGGGTTGTTTTAGTCTTAGTCTTAATCTCAGAAGAGAGTGTGTGTCAGTCTCTGTTCCCTTCTATTGGAAAGTATTGCTGTTCCTCCATTTTTCCTAATTGACTGATATTTCTGGATTTAATGTAAGTCTGATACTGAATTGTTTTTGACACTGGACTTTGTTACTGAATTATCCCTGGATTGAAAAACTGACTGATTTACCTGTGAATGACTTTGGACTGCCTATTTTGGACTTTGCTTAAACCTTTCTGGAAGCAAAACCCTACATTTACTGTAAAGTATATCTGTATGCTGTGTGTGTATTATTCAAACACTATTCTCTATACGTCTCCCTGTATGCGCTCATTCTCCTAACGGGGAATTACCTCAACACATAGAACTGGTAGTAAAAAAAATTTGAATACTACGACTAGAACAGATCACAGGATTTTGGTCCCAAGATCCCATCCTGGTGACATAACTGAGTCTATGATCTGCACTCAGAATAAGTCAAGATCTTTATTTGCGTCAGAAGCACATTCCAATTGTAGACATATAACCTTCAATAATCCAGTCATATGGCTTGTGACACACAAGCCATATGACTTCCTATCTGTGTTTCCCTTTTGATTCACAAGGAACTTTGAATTAAGAAGCTTTCTATTATCCAAAAAGAAGAAACATCACTTGAGGGGAAAAATGAATTCATAAATTACAGGTAGTCCTTGACTTATGACCACAATTGAGCCCAAAATTTCAGTTGCTACATTTGAGCAACTACAGTTGAGACATTTGTTAAGTGAGTTTTTGCCCCATTTTATGACTTTTCTTGCCATAGTTGTTGAGTGAATCAATGCACTTGTTAAATTAGTAACATGGTTGTTGTTGTGAACTAATAAAATACTCAAATAAAGTTTATCAAAAGCTTTAGAAAAAAGCAGGGTTCTAGCCCTGCACTTCTGATTGGCCGATAATAGCGATATCAGATTGATCCGTTCAGGAGAATCTGATTGGCTGTTAACGAGCCACTCTCATTGGTTAAGGGGGTTAACACTCCAAGTTTCTTATTGGTTACTAGAGTAGCACTTTGCCTATAAAAGGGCTGATGTTGCTCTAGGGTTTCACTCTGTTCAGAATGTATAATAAAGAGATGACGTTCACTGTTCACCGTCTCGTCTTTGTTCCTTGCGCCCATGCGCAGAACGTAACACTGGCGACGAGGGTGGGATATGAAAATGTCAGAGCTTACTGAACACTACAGAGCACAAAACAGAGCACGTGGCTGAAGGTGCATCAATGGCGGAAATCATGACTGGCAGCACCATACCACCCGCTCCATTCGACCCAGCACAAGAAGACTGGGACTCATACATGGACCGGTTCCAGATGTTTCTGGAGATGAACAACTTGAAGGATGCCACTACTGGAAAAAAGCGAGCGGTATTCCTGACTCACTGCGGACATGCCGTTTTTAAGATGGCTAAAGCACTGGCGAAACCGGCTGAGGTGAAATCCATGGACTGGGACATCCTCGAGCTCCTCCTACGGGCCCACTATGCACCTACCATACCAACGCTTGTCCGAAGACATGAATTTTACCAGAGAGACCAGCGGAAAGGAGAAAGCGTTGCAGATTTCATCACGGATCTCCGGAACCTGGGAGGCCTCTGTGGGTTCGCCGACCTCGAAGAAGCTCTCAGAGACCGAATAGTTCTGGGATTAGATGCACCGCACGTGCAAAGCAAGCTGATGGCGAAAGGCGACATCAGCCTTGCAGATACCATCGCTGATGCTACTGCAGCAGAAGCAACCAGGAAGTCGGCTGCCTGAATGCGCTGCACCAACACCCCACTCCGCCAACTTGCTGGCAAAACCTCACCTCACCTTGAGGGACATGCAACGGCAACCCACCACGAGGACCTCGAATCGTCATCAGAAAGTGATGAGGAAGAAGTCAACCGGCTCCGGTCTGAACGAGACCAACGCCACCAGCGTAACCAGAGACTGCAGTACCAATGTGCAGGTTGTGGGGCAAACTACCCATGATCAGACTGCAAATTCCTCGACGCACTCTGCCATATTTGTGGAAAGAGAGGCCACATCGGAAAAGTCTGTAGAAGCTAGGATCCAGCCCACTTCAGAGGGGGACCAACTACCACCAAACCACAGGAAGTCGTCCTGTGAATCGGGAACATTCAAACCACCAAAGGAACAACCACTCCTACAGAAATAAACCACTAGCCCATTCAAGGAAATGAGAAGAGGCACACCAAAACATCATGTTTGGTCATGAATCATCATTAGATGCAAAGAAAATCCGAGTGAAGGTCGCCATCGAAAACCAGCCCTGCATGATGGAAGTCAATTCAGGATAATCCCTCTCGATGGTTTCCTGGAAGACCCTTAAACAATTAATCCCTGCCATCAGCGACAAGACCTCAAAGTCCAAAGAATCATTCTCAAGGACTATCAAGGAAACCGAATTCCGGTCGTTGGATCCAGCCTAATCCAGGTCTCATTCAAAAATCATACTGCATCTTTACCATTGACCATCATCGACCGTGATCAGCCTAGTTTGTTAGGCCTTCAATGGTTCGTCCACTTGGGATTGAGGTAGCCGGCATTCACCAAACCACGACAACTGGGAGGAGGCCCTCGTCCAGGAATTCCAGGACGTTTTTGCACACAAACTAGACAAGTACAAGGGGACCCCAATATTATTTAACCTTAACCCTGAAGTAGCCCCCATCCGCCTTAAGCCTCGAGTCCCTTTTGCCCTTAAACCAAAGATTGACGAGCAGCTTGATAAATTAATAGTCCAGGGCATTTTAGAACCAACTGACCATGCTCTTTGGGAAACCCCAATCGTAACATCCATCAAGCTGGATGGATCATTAAGGATTTGTGGGGACTGCCGTGCCACCCTGAATCACGCCCTTCAACAGAACACTTACCAGGTGCTGGTGGTACAACACCTCCTCCATTCCCTGGGGGGTGGAAAAGTATTTGCTAAATTAGATTTAGCACAGGTGTACCAACAACTGCCTGTAGATAAAAAAACAGCAGAGGCACAAACGATCGTTACGCACCGAGGCACTTTTAAGTGCAACCAACTCCAATTCGGAATTAGCGTGGCCCCAGGGATCTTTCAGAGCTTGATGGAGAGGCTATTACAGGGAATAAAAGGGGTCATACCATACTTTGATGATGTTTTAATTGCTGCCCCGAATAGAAAATACTGAAGGAGCATCTTTAACTGGTTCTCCAGAAATTTAAAGACTCTGATCTTAAAGTTAAAAAAAATAAACGTCAACTGTGTACAGATAAAGTAGAGTTCCTGGGGTACCTAATTGATAAACAAGGCATTTCACCCCACCAGTAGCAAGTTAAGAGCAATCAAGAACGCCCCAAGACCCAGAAACAAGACTGATCTCCAAGCTTTCCTGGGGCTAATTAATTTTTACAACATCTTCCTGCCCCACAAAGTGACCATAACCGAGCCCCTACATCGGCTCCTCGATAAAAAAGCAACCTGGGTTTGGGGGCACCGAGAGGAGCACGCGTTCCAACAAGTGAAAAATCTATTAATTTCAGATGCTGTTTTAATGCAGTATAACGAGACTTTGCCTTTAACAATCACATGTGACGCATCACCATTTGGAGTAGGAGCCATTTTGAGCCATGTGTTACCAAATGGTAGTGAAGCCCCTATTGCCTATTTTTCAAGAACTTTATCAAAAGCTGAATGTAACTATAGTCAAATTGATAAAGAGGCTCTTGCTGTTGTATCTGCTGTTAAACGGTTTCACGAATATGTTTATGGATGAGTTTATACTGTTGTTACTGACCACAAACCTTTGCTGGGGATTATAGCAGGAGATAAGCTAACCCCCTATATATTATCACCTAGAATGACTCGCTGGTCGGAGTTTTTGGCTGCGTACAATTATAAGCTGCAGCACCGCCCGGGGAAAGCCATTCCCCACGCTGACACATTGAGCCGTGCACCACTTCCGGAAACCGTCGACAACCCAGCTCCAACCCTTACAACGCTCCAGATTGAAACGCTACAGTCACCGTCATTAACAGCTAGAGATATCGCGATCGAAACAAAACACGATCCTATCTTAAAGCGGGTTCTTAGCTGGGTCGAAAGAGGATGGCCAGTAGATCAAACCCCTGACGACTTCATTCCCTTCAAAAATCGGCAAACGGAACTTTTTTCGCAAAAGAGCTGCATCCTGTGGGAGGATAGAGTCATCGTCCCAGAGCGGTTACAACGAGCTGTATTAAAGACACTGCATGAGGGCCACCTGGGCTTCATGCGTATGAAAGCGCTTGCACGAAGCTACACATGGTGGCCGGGCATCGACAAACAAATCGAAGCCTGGGTAAAGACTTGTTATAAGTGCCAGGAAGTTAGCAATGCCCCACCAAAAGCAACTCCGACAGAATGGGAAACACCTCGGGGACCGTGGTCCCGCATTCATATTGACTTTGCGGGACCTACTAAGGGACATACGTTCCTATTAACAGTGGATGCCTATTCAAACTGGCTTGAGATCCATGAAATGAAGAGTACCACAACCGAATCCGTCATCTGGAAGTTGAACAGATTATTCGCGATGCATGGACTGCCAGATGTTCTGGTATCCGACAACGGAACCCAGTTTACCGCACTTCCTTTTGAACAATACTTAGCGGACCGCGGTATTCGCCATGCGCTAACTTCGCCAGCACACCCTGCGGCCAACGGAAGAGCCGAGCACATGGTACAGTTTGTTAAAAAAACCTTCTACAAAATGGACTATGGGGACATTGAAGATAAGATAAATAGAATACTCCTTCTCCAACACATCACTCCGCACAGCGTCACCAGCAAGATTCCAGCAGAACTATTGATGGGACACAAACTCCGCTCCCACCTCGACCAGCTTTGCCCGTCTTATGAGCCAGAGAAACCCTGTGGATCTAGCGGAAAATGCCGCGAGTTCAAGATAGGCGACTTAGTTTTCGCCAGAAACCTTTCTGGCGAACCATTGTGGATCGAGGCCACTGTTATTCAAGCCACTGGACCCAGGTTGTACCGGGTGAAAACCTGCGATGGAAAAATATGGAAATGCCATATAGATCAGCTTTGCTTGAGGCTACAACCTAGTTTCCGCAACTCCGGTGACTCCCAAACTGAAGGGGGAGATGTCAAAGAAACCAAATTCGAGATGGCGGAAAGCAGGAATGAAAAAAGTCAGCCATTGGGCATGACAAGTGAAGAAGGATCAAGGATGGGTGTGGCCTCGCCACAGAGGAACAACCCAACAGAGGCAAGCCCACAAAGGCCAGAGGACAACGACGAGAACATTAGCGGCACCGAGTCTTCCAATGAAGAACCACCAGCACCCGACTTGCCCGAAAATGCCCCGCCAAAACAGGCTTACGGACAAGTACCAGTGGGACAGCGTAAACCCAATAGACAGTCGAAGCAACCTTCCTACCTCAGAGATTATGTCACCGCACCTCCCAAATGGAACCCGGGGGGAAGGGGTGTTGTGAACTAATAAAATACTCAAATAAAGTTTATCAAAAGCTTTAGAAAATAGCAGGGTTCTAGCCCTGCACTTCTGATTGGCCGATAATAGCGATATCGGATTGGTCCGTTCAGGAGAATCTGATTGGCTGTTAACGAGCCATTCTCATTGGTTAAGGGGGTTAACACTCCACGTTTCCTATTGGTTACAAGAGCAGCAGCTTGCCTATAAAAGGGCTCCTGTTGCTCTAGGGTTTCGCTCTGTTCAGAATGTATAATAAAGAGTTGAAGTTCACTGTCTTGTCTCCGTTCCTTGCGCCCATGCGCAGAACTTAACAGTTGTTAAGTAAATCTGGATTCCCTCTTACCTTTGCTTGGCAGAAGGTTGCAAAAGGTGATCACCTGAGCCCAGGACCTTGCCATCATAAATTTGAGTCAGTTATTATCAGCATCTGAATTTTGATCACATAACCATCACATAACCATGCAACAGTCATGTGAAAAATGGTCATTAGTCACTTTTTTCAGTGATGTTATAGCTTCAAACGGTCACCAAATCAACTGTTGTAAATCAACTACCTGTATATTTCTCTCTCCTTGTCTTATGCCTCCTTTTGCTAAGCACAGTTGTGTATAAGTATAATTGGTATTGAGCCATCCACAGCCTATTCAGGATTGCTTGTAGGAATTCTATCTGGTACAACCACAGCATATCAAAGACTTGATTATGCTGCCATAGCATCTCCAGCTGCAACAGAAATTCCCCAAACCAGAAATACCATGGTCTGCCTGCAAAGCACATTTAATTAAAATTAATGAAATCTGACAGATTGGAATGACCTCAGTTGTAAAGAGATCCTTTACTTCATTTAGAAATGAAACATTTGGGATAGTATTAATAATGGGCGGTCTTAACATCAGCAGCAAAATGAAATGGAAGGATAATTGGTGCAATTTGTAAAGCAGTGACAATTTAATTATTTGGAGTTTCAGTTAGGCTATGACAAGCAGAGAAAAGAGGACTGACTGAAGCTTAATACCAAATTGCATAAATCTCTCCAAACACCCAAAAAGTTTGACTTCCCTCTTGATTGTCAGGGAAGGCCTTTTTCTCTTGGAACTTTATTCCTTGAGATTGATATATTCCCAAATGTAAATTCTGGCTCTGCATTTACAAAAATCCATTAGAATTAATTGGCATGAAGCTTGACAAGATGTTAAATGAGCTTAAAGCCTGTATTAATTAATATACTTGGGAGACTAGAAACAGACAGAAGAAAATGAATTACTTTCATACAATTTATTGTACTTGCTCTAATAATCTATTGCAAGTTTAATCTCTTTAAGCAAAATAAAATCGATGATGTTACCCTGTTCGTGAGTTCAGAATAGCCCCCTAGTTATTAACTATACTAACATAGTCCATGATAACATAGCCAATTAAATTATACAGATTGTAAAGTTATGCAATTTATTACCAAGTTTCAATTATTTTATATTACTGCTGTGTATTCAATAATCTCCTTTATTTTGAGTACCACCTGGAGTCCAATTGCGGGACAGGTAGTCCTCAATTTATGACCATAATTGATCCCAAAATGTCCATTGCTAAGCAATATAATTGTTAAGTGAGTTTTGCTCCACTTTATGACCTTTCTTGTGACAATTGTTAAGTGAATCTGCAGTTGTTAAGTTACTAACATAGTTCTTAAGTGAATCTGGCTTCCCCATTGACTTTGCTTGACAGAAGGTTGCAAAAGGTGATTACACTGCAACCGTCATCAACCATCATGAATACATGCCAGTTGATGAGCATCCAAATTTTGATCGTGTGACCATGAGGATGCTGCAACAGTTGTAAATGTGAAAAACAGCCATAAGTCACTTTTTTTATAATTTTGAATCTTCACTGAACAAATGATTGTAAATCAATACACAACCTGTATTTTAATTTTTTAAAAAAAATTAAGTAAATATTAGGATCAGGATGTACTGTTATATGAGGTATGGAACAAAATGCAGTCCAGAGTTGTTGTATCAGTGAGATGGGTGGCATAGAAATTAAATCAATATATAAAAATGGCAGACTCTACCATTTCACATATGAAAGCTGACAAAATAGGCAACTGAATCTTACTATGTACTATAGCAAGCTGAACAATTGGCTCCATCACAGCGAGGACAATAGTCTAACAATTAAGGATTGATGTGACAGAGAGCAGATCTTCTAATACATGTTGCAGTTTTCCTCATCCCACAGTATCTGCTCTCTGAGAAGATATTTTATTGTCTGTCCTCATTATGTTTTATAATTGAACTATATTGTATTCTAATAGCTATCACCAAAAAGATGAAAGGAATCTAACAATCACTCCTTAGCCATCTTAACCATTCTAACTTTAAGCAGAAAGCTAAATTCTAGGCTAGAGTACTGGCCATTTTAATTGTTTGAATAATTTTTGTTTGTTTATATATCATTTTAGACTGTTGTATATTTTAGTTTAGTTTGGTTTATTGTCATTGCACTTCGTACAAAGAAATTAAATGTCATTTCAGTGTACATTATAACTATAAAAATAAAACACAAACACATCCTTTGCATTCTATACAATTAAATTGAAACCCCCTGATATTGCATTAATATTGCACTATACAGTAGAATTCAATATAGTTACTGCAAAGTGAACATTTTATTATGTCCTAATTTGAAACAAAATTGCCCCTCTCCTTTTTAGTATATAAGCTTTCATGTTGCATATTAGACTCTTTTAAATATATTCAGTGTTTACCTCTAGGGGACATGTGCTGAGGGAGAAGATCATGTCCCTTCATTAAACAAATCTGGACTGAATTTTTGTACATCTCTGCACTATGTTGGAAGGAATATTATCATCCATTTGGTTCTTTTCAAATAAGATTGCCACAAAGAAGAAGGAATTATCCTATTCTCCAAAACACCTGAAGGCAGGACAGGAAGCAATGGATGGAAACAAAGCAAGGAGAAAAGCAATTGTGAGCTAAGGAGAAATTTTCTGCCAGTTAAACATTTAATCAGTGGAATTACTTGCCTTCAGAAATTGTGGGTGTTCCAACGTTGGAGGTTTTTAAGAAGTGATTGGACAACCATTTGTCTGAAATGGCACTTGTCTGCCTGAGCAGAGGGTTGGACTAGAAAACCTCCAAGTTCCCTTCCAATTGTGTTATTCTACAGTATTCTGTTATGTTGTTCTTAACATGTATCTATAAATTGAACATAAACACAGTTGTCTACAAAGTCATCTTGATAATAGCATTGGAAAATTTGTGTTCACTGCTCTGGAGACATGGGTGGCCATAATGAATGGATGGATGGATGGATGGATGGACCTCACACTAATCTTTTTGCACACCTTAGCAAGATGACTTTTGTCCACTTATTCCTACTCTCCATTTCCTGTTGCTAGACCAATTAGCCAATTGCCAGACTGCCTGGAACAGGACTTGATGTCCATCACTCCACCAGTCCATCAATTTTATTAGGTTTATTAGGCATGGATTGGCCTTGTCTGAAATCAATCAGGCATACAACATTGTTAAACTAGATAAGTATCTTTACTGTAAATCAGAATGAAGCATCATTGAATTATTAATTGCTGTCTGTCAGCATTATGGTGACATTCTCTTCTTAGATCCATAACAGTTTAAAATCATTGCTGCTGCTTCCCACTTTGCTCATGTTTCAACAGACTATTTGCTTTGTGCTTCATGGCCTTGATACTGAATTGTTTTTACTATTGACATAACTCACAGCTCTATCTTAAAGTTAAGATTCTCAGTTATCTCACCAATTGACAATCCATTCTAGTAGCCAAGTTGTTTCCTTCTAAAAAGGCTTATTCTATGAGTTTCATTGTTTTTCTCTTTAATAATCACTCCCTTTTAAAATCTAGATCCACATCATCATTCTTAGGAATAATTATTGATGTACTGAGAAATTGCACATATTTGTAAATAGATGAGTAGTTTCACATTTCATATTTCAATTTCATATTCAGGTTAAGAACTCATGATAGATAAATTCTGGACCTTTGATATTATGTAAATTGACAATTTAGCTTATAACCCCATCTCTCATGTATGTCTCAGTTTAATCTTCCTCAAACATGGACATGTGTTCTCTATATTCTCACTAGTGAAGACAGAAGCAAAGGATTAATTTGATTGCTCCATTATTTCTATATCTTCCTCTACCAGAATGTCTATTGCATTTAGAATAGAATAGAATAAAAAATTTATTATTATATATTATTATTTTGACAAGATTTCTGGGTTTTGAAGAAAAAAAGGTTTTTTTCCTAATTTACAGCATACCTGACTCTTCTTATTAACAACCTGCTGCCATTTTAGAATCTGTGATGCCTTTTCTTATCCTAAGTATATAGAGCTTCACATAGAGATATACTCTACGTGAAGAGAACTGACCTGGTTTGTTTTCCCTTTCAATTTTCTTTTCACTATTCTCTTCGTGATTCTTCTCTTCCTCTTCAAATGTGCTTGTGTTGAACTTGTTCAAAAACAGGGCTAAATCTCAATTCTGCCTAAACAACATTTTTCCATTCCTTGTTCAGTGACAATCACATCCTGCCTTTTAGAGAATGAATGCAGAAGGACCATCTGGAGGAATGGGGTACAATGGAAAAAAGGCTGAAATCATTACTAGAACTTAACAGGAATGGCATAGAAAAGATGTCGTTGAGCACAGCATGTGACCATCTGTATTTCACTGTAACACCAATTGCCACATCTGCTCAAGGCAATGGGATTGTTTAACCACATTTCTAGATTTCTACAGTACTAAATTATGATTTAGTACTATATTAAATATAGACATAATTTCCCCTAAAATTCCAGATGGTACTGTACATGCCATAAAGCCAAGCAGGCATGTTTTAATGTTTCCTGAGCATTCAGTGGATATAAAGATACATAGCTTTGAAGTAGAAAAGGCTGGAATGAAACTCTAAAGTTGAAGGCATTATAACAACATCAAAGTTCTGGAACTAGGAACTAATGGGTCATATATCAATGATATCTCCCTGGTGTTCTAGGACATGTAAGGAACAGTCAGATGAAGATCAAAGACATCCAGCCCTACTATGATGCTAGTAATTTCAAAGGTGACCTGTCTCCTTGAAGGCAGATTATACACTATAAATGCAAAGTAGTAGAATCAGAAGATTGTGAATATTTTGGTGATAGTGAAGGTTTCAGTCTAATAAATCAAAGTGTAGCTGTTATGTCTTTTGTTGCTTCAATTTTGTTGTCTTAATCCTGAAAAACTGTTTGACATAGAAAACAATTAATCTTGCAACATCATAATGTCTGAATTTTTTTGTTTTACAATCTAATGCAAATTCTTCTCAAATTCTTGCAACTTTCCCATAGCTAATTGTAGGGAAACAATCAGTCACTTAAAAAGTGAAATGAAATGACCCAGTTCAACATTGGTATGGGATAGCTGTTATCAAAAGGAGTTTTGTAGAAACAGGAAGAGAGCATCATTAGCAATTATACTGGGGCCAGCTTTTATAAACAACAAAACTAAATAAATCCTCTATAGAAGCTTATGAATGATTTATGTATCTGAGTGTGTGGGCACATATGTCTGTTTAGAAAGTTCTTGCTTACTTCTCTAGATGGCAGCATTCCTTAATATAACTAAAAGTTGTAAGAGACAAATGCTACCTTAAGATAAAGAATGGAAATTTTTTTGTCCATATTTTTGTCCACACTATTCTACTTTTTTATTATTCTAAACTGAAAGAGCCACTTACTGGTCCTTCATCATTGTGAGAGCAATGTTCTTCACCACTATGATTTTGACAATTCACTTTCCAGTGATATAGAAACACATACCTAGTCAAGCCTTCTAATTTTCCACAACATTATAACATGAAAAGGAACAGGGAACGAAATGCACAAATTCCTTATGTGATTTGCCACCTCCCTACACACACACACACACACACACACACACCACCCAGCTCTCTCAAAATTCTAAATAGTGCAGGTGTTTAGAGATAGGCAGCAGCCTTGTGTTTAGAGATGTTCCCTCCCTAACCCTGTTAAGGATAGTGATGTAGGGGCAAAGTAGTGATCTTATTTCTCCTCCCCAGAGGTGGTATTCAGCTGGTTCTGACCAGTTCTGGAGAACCAGTATTGGAAATTTTGAGTAGTTCAGAGAACCAGCAAATACCACCTCTGACTGGCCCCGTCCCCATATATTCTCTGCCTCCTGAGTCCCAGATGATTGGCTAGGTCTTCTTTTGTTGCCCTGCACAGGAGAATGGAGCTGGAAAGCAAGTTAGTGGGGTGGGGAGGGAATGGGATTTTGCAGTTACCTTCCCCCAGATGGGGGAAGGAATGGAGATTTTACAGTATCCTTCCCCTGCCATGCCCACCAAGTCATGCCCACCAAGCCACGCTGTGCCCACCAAGCCACGCCCATGGAACCAGTAGTAAAAAAATTTGAATCCCACCACTGCCGCTCCCTCATGGAATTCTACTCAATTGGAGGGGGGAATTAAAAGTCTCAAATGTAAGCATTATGCTTCTGCTTCCCCAGGCTTTGAACACTATCATCACCAACTGCAGGTAGGGTTAGGGTCCTTGGGTTATAACTTTTCATTTAGGGACTGTTTGACATTACAAGGGCACTGGGGAAAAAAGTGACTTTTCACAGTCAGATAATCAGTAGGAGTCCCTTTATTAGCTCCAACTTTGCCCCCAATGTCCTGGTTACCTTCTGGGCTAGAGAAAAATTCTCTCAGGAACAGCCTTTGGCTGCAGAGATTCAAGCCCAAAATGTTGTCAACAAAAACTGTAACTATAAGTTATAATCAAGGAAAGTTGAGGTAATTAGTCTGGCAGAGCAAGAAAAGGAATTCCAGACGTGAAGGAACACCAGTAATTCAAACCAGTTGGGAGGATGCCAGGAACACAGATAACCAAAGTCAACACAAGATAAATTCATGTTTGTTCCAGGCAACCGCCGCTCTCAGCTTCCTCTTTCTTAAACTCTCTTCCCAGGTGTGCCTAATGAAGGGAATCAGGACCCTTTCTTCCCCCATAAGCAATGCAATCATGTTGCTCTCTTCTCCGTTCTTTCCTGCGTGCCCTAGGATGAAGAGCAGGTGGGCCTGGGTCTTCTTCTGAATTCCCTCTCCCTTGTTCTACCTCTTCCCTACTCTGCCCAGCTGGACTTTGCCCTTCCACAGTTTCCTCCACAGCCAACAGAGCCACATTCCCACTCCCTGCCAGCTGTTCTTCCTCCTCCTTGGACTCAGACTCCAATAGAGGCATGACACACAGCCTAGTTCATGTATGTGGCAAGAGAAACAAATCTTGTGAGTTTATCTAGGGATGGCCTAGGGAACAAAGCTGTTGAATCTGCTAGTCCTGCTAGAAATACTTCTAAACCTCCTCCCAGAGGGGGAGCAACAGAAATGGACCATAAAGTGGATGTTTATAGGGGTCTTGAACAATGCTTTGAGCTCTAAGCACATAGCACTTATGAGCAGTATCCTGAATAATGGTAAGTGAGCTTCCAATTCTCTGCTCCATTTACCAATCTCTGAATGGACTTTCTCTCTGAGGCACTAAAGCCACTAAACTAAACAGTGATGCAGTTTGTTAAAACGCTCTCAATCATGTCTCTCTAAAAAGTGGCCAGGATAGAAGGAGAAAGATGTGCTCTCCTCATCCTATGCGGGAAATGAAGATGCTGTTTTGCATGCTTCACTAAAGATGATTTGTGGAGAGACCAGATTGTTAGTTTTCTGAACCTCCAGATACTTAATACTGAACAAGGAAACAGGAAGGGAGAGTGGTTTAAGCCATCTTGTAGTTTTAAGTCTATAGTACCGATTAAAAGACAAACTGTGTCTCCCAGCATCCAGATAATTAGAGATTGTGTTCTTATTTGTCAAGAGTCCAGTTTGATTAAAGGGCCAATCCAGCTCAAAACAGGGACAGATGTCCCACAGCTGATGAAGCTGTTGCTTCAGTTTTCTTCTGCTAGTTGTCAGCAAACAAGAGCATTACTATTCTAATGATTTATTGGGTGGTGAGATCAGACTCTCACCGGATCACTGAATACATCTGGGCTGGACTAAGAAAAATTATGATAGGTCTACAAATGTTTTAAGCATGATTCACAGATGCAAGGTCTTGTTTATTGACACACTATCTATAATTTCAATAAAATCACCTCAGGAGAGAAGGAAGAGTACAGATTTTTTTTACAAAAAAAAAAAAAACCCTCATACATACAAAGATATATATTATTCCAAGTGAATGGCCCCTTCTTATCCCTGCCATCAGTAATCTCATGTTACACTTACAAAGTCCTCAATAGTTTGTTTTCAATATTTAAATCAGTGACATTTTTGAATAAAGGATGAGAGTTCAGCTTTTCTCCCTCTTTCAGTTTATTTATCTTGGCAGGATACAGCTTTAGTTCTCTCATCCCCATGATGACAAATAGACCTAAGTGAAAATAAAGGGAAACAGGCAAAAGGCAAAATTAATGTGATAAACTTTGGCCTGGTAATGTGAGGGTTAGCCTCATGTCATCATTCAGGATGTTGTGGAAAAATGAAGCATAACGTCTTCCATTCACTCCTTTGGTGAGTTTACATGTGCATTCTCACATGGTATGCTTTTATAAGATCAGCATTCAACAATGCATGACTTGGTCAGAACAATAGCTAAAAACATAGTATGTGATACACTGAAAGAAATCAAGCTGGAAAATGGCCCATCAAAAGCATAGATACTAAAAGGAGCAAATGTGAGGTTTTGGTTTTTCTTATTTTATTTTACTGGACTAAAGTTCAACTGGTCTATGGGGATTCTCAGTCATTCAGGTCATGGTTGTCCTAAAGGTGCTTTTTTCAAGAGGCAACTGGACTTTCTGGTTTTTCTTTGAAGAAATTTCACTTCTCATCCAAGAAGTGTCTTCAACTCTGATTGGATAATGGGGAATGGAAGGATTTATACTCCTTGCAGACAGCTAGTCATTTGCATTCTTTTACAAAGTTGTTAAGGTTACCTGGAGATTTATCTGTGTCATTAGGGTCACCTGAGTGGTGCAAATGGGTGTGTATCCTTTTTGGTACATAGGAAAACTAATCCACCAGGACTAGAATCAACAGTCCATCTGCATTTAAAAGACAAAGGCCACTCTTTTGAAGACAGCAAAGTCCACATTTTGGACAGAGAGGACTACTGGTTTGAAAGAGGGGTCAAAGAGGCCACCTATGTCAAAATTGAACAGTCCTCTTTCAACAGAGGGGGAGGAAAGCAACATCATCTATCTCATCTATAACCCAGTCCTTTCAACAGTTCCAAGAAGGCTCCTCACCCATTCACATCAGTCAGGTGACCCTGATGACACAGATAAACCTCCAGGTAACCTTAACAACTTGCAAAAAAAATGCAAATGACCAACTGTCTGCAAGGAGTATAAATCCTTTCATTCCCCACCATCCAGTCAGAGCTAAAGAAGCTTCTTGGATTAGAAGTGAAACATCTTCAAAGAAAAGCCAGAAAGTCCAATTGCCTCTTGAAAAAAGCACCTTTGGGATAATGCTCCACTACAGTCATACCTGATTTTGAGTGGTTTACCTATCTTTTTCTATAAATAAGGCTACAAATAATACAAATCATATACAAATAATCCTACCTTACTAACAATACTCCAATACTATTTAAATAAATTCTCAAGCTACAACATTCAGAAAGTTAGAGAACAACATTACTTGAGGATACCAGTTTGGCTTCCAACAATGGAAGAACTCGTTTACCCAAATGTTATTAATCTGGAAAATATTGTTAGGTACAAAGATATTTTGAGTGAAAAGGAGGAACTCAAAACTAAACAAGAACTGAGCAATCAAGGGATTGATATGACATGATACTCACAAGTGCAGATACTTATGATATGAGAAAGATGTTAAACTATATGGTTTTTATAAAGAACAATAGAATCAGACAAGATATTAACAGGGACAGAAAAAAAATGATAAAGAAAATGTACATTGCTGTCACATGATGTTTCACAATGTTTTTCCCATTTGCGGAGCTCGGGTAGGTGTGGCCTGCATGTGACACATCCAGCCCATCAGCTGCCATTCGACACCCCTGTTCTACATGATAAGAACAGGTATGAATAATTGATGAAAACAAGTGCTACTATGTAATGTACCCAAAAGCAAAATGGTAACTGGCAAGTGGTTTAGTAATTCCTTCGATTATTCCCTACCTTAGGACAGGTCTTCTTCATTTCTTCCTTCTTGTTTTCAAAATACTTGTAAAGCATAGTCTGCATTTCTGCTGAATAGCACGTGATATAATTAACTAATATTGCACAGTTGCAATTTTTTTTTTTTAAAAAAAGCAACAAAATGTAAAGAAGCAATCATATGAATATTTTGGAAGAAAACTAAGTTCATCAATTAACTAGACTTTCATTGTGATAGTTTTGCAAAGACACGTTAAAGACCTGATCCATTAAACTGGAATGTACCCAAAGATCATATTTTATATTAAAATGAATAAATGTAGAGTTAACACAGAACTTATTTTAAAAACTGTTTTTTTCAAAAACATAAAATAGAGATGAGTTCTTAATCAGCTGCTCTGATTACTCTTGTAGTTAGAGAAAAGAGTTTATGTGAACATACAAAACCTTCAGTTTTTCATGAAGCCTAGATTTAAAAAAAAAATTGAAAAACAATCGTTATTTTATTTTTGGCTTTTGCTTCAGTATCATACAGAGTTCCAAGAGCAGTAATATCCATTTTATAGTTTTGGACAAGGACAAAAGTTATACTGAACTAAGAAGTCAGTTCCAAGAGGAGAAATAGGGGAAATCTTACAGGGTTTTGGTCTATTTGGAGAAGGCCCAGTCATTTGTAAGTTGGGGAGAAAAATAATTTAAAAATAAGACCAAGGTTTAGTTGTGTATACTTTCCCCCCATTTTTATATTGTTTGACTTACTGCTGTGCCAAAATCTGTGCAATTTTTTAGAACTGCAAAAAGAGATTTCCCTACTCATCCATAGTCCTATGGTGACTGAAAAATTCTTTCCAATTTCTCTTTAAGGAATGTTTTAGTTTCTTTTAATATTGGAGATGGTGAAGGGTATTATTGATGATTTTGTTGTGGATTTTTAATGCATATTTTCTTATTTGAAGCTGCCTTGAGAGACACAGTCTCTAATCTGACAAAGGCAAAGGGAAGATTATGTCTATGATGTTTCCCTTAAAGCCAAGGAAACTAAGATTATTATACAGTGAAAGATCTTATTACCAAATAATACCAGAATATTATGCTTCCCTCATATCTGTGATACTGCTCTCTAAAAGGAATTTCAGAAACAAATTCTCTTTTGCATGACAGTGGCATAAAAAGTATAGCTATCAACTTCTTCATGGCACTGGGTTTTTCTAACATAGATTTCTTTTTAAATAATGCATTTTAATTTGTTAGGCTATCCCTGTCCCAATTTTATAGTGGCAAATATAAAGACATATTAAATAAATAGAGTATAGCCTTTACAGGCAGAAGATTTTATGTTTAATTTTTTGCTTTTCTAGTTAAGAAAACAAAGGATCAGGTAGTAAGTCATGATATGAAGACCTTTTCTTCTGACCTTGACAGTTGACACTCCTGGGCTGGATAGACAAAATAAGGCAGCTCTTTGTGGTCTGAAAATTTTATTTGCCTGGATTATATAGCCTGGGGCATGTGTGGGGGGACTGGTGCAAAGAATGGTTAAATTGGTTTCTTGTCTTTTTTGGCAACTTGCCCTAAATGGTAATAATTTACAAAAACATAATCAGACAGGTGTGCTTTTAAGATCTGTCAATTTTTACCCTGAAAACAAATTGCCATTTAGTTGATATTATTCCACAAAGTTATGTCACAGACTCAACCAAAACATAAAATCAGTTAAAACTCCCATCTCCTATTTCAGTTTGTTCTAATATTATTTCCTTTCCTAATATCTTCAGAGACATTGTGAATATATGGATTGTTTTCTTCTACTCCCGTTGTCTCTATTCCCTAGAAAATAGGAGCCCAATGAATGTTGTTTTTTAATTTTAATGATTCAATGAAGATAGAATAGCTTCATAAGTATCCCTGATAATGATAAAGAGGGGAAGAGGGGAAGTGACAGAAAGCACAATAACTTTAAAAACATGAAATAAATTGGCCCTACAGATTAGAATCTGCATCTCATATCCTATGTTTAATAGAAAGTTTATCAAAAGATGTCTGCAAGAAAATGGAAATCTTTGAAAAAAAAACCCCAGCACTAATTGATAATACTGCCTATAAAATATACATTATGTCTTTATAAGTTATGAAAAAGCAGCTTCTATGGGAATTGCTAAGTTTATGGATTGCTCGAAGGAAATAAGCCTATAAAACCATAGGCTACAATCCCTAGTCAGCTCAGCATGTTTTGTTTTCTTCAAACAGTTGTGTATCATTAAAGACAACAAATATTGGCTGCATTCCTACACAGCCTATTTAAGTCCCATTGAGTTCAGCTGAAGCTGTGGTATTCAGCAACATTGTGGTTCTGAACTTGTCCCCACAGAGTGGTTGGTAAACATGATCTAATTTCAACCACAGTTAGGATATTCATTCAGTGAATAAGTTTCAGGCAGTACCGTAAATGGAGCTGAAATGTATCACTTTCTAGTGAATATCCCAGCAAATTTGATACTGGTTAGTCCTTCCTGTTATTTCACTCTCACAAAGCCCATGATGGCTGTCAAGACTGAAGCCATCATTTATGAAATAAAAATAGAAACAGGAGTGGGTTTCCTTCAAGATATCTTGCTATTGGGCTGGCATGCTTTTTTATGGTATAAGGGAACTAAAACACAGGGTTATTTTAGAAGACATTATATACGGGAGTCTTTGTGGATAAACTGGGAGAAGATAAAAAGACAAAGTTATTTGAAAATTCCAGTTTGGTTATCGACTATTGAAGCATTTTCCTATCCTATGATTTATAAGAAGAAACAAACAGTTAGATATGGGGAACTATTGGATGAAAAGGGTGAACTTTTCAAAACTTAGAGGAACAAGGTATAAGGATGAATTGGTTTTCATATGTGCAAATACATTCAAGGTATGATGAAGATTCTAAAATGGAGGAACTCTGTGATAAACAGACTGATTTAGATAAGATCTTGATTGGTACTGATGAGAAGGTGATTAAAAAATTATATGAGGAACTTCCGGTTTGCGTGGCTTCGGGGCAGCAGGAATTCGCGACAGCTCGCGATTCCTGCTGGCTAGCTGTCGAGGTACCCCCGATCCAGATGGGTCAGGGGGTTAAGGCTGCCCTGTAGGGACAGCTGAAGATAGAGGGGAGCCGGCTAGGGAGGTGGGGGCATCGCAGACCCCCCCCTTCTCCGGAAAAACCCCTTTTTCCCAAGGCGGTGGAGCGGCGGTCAGCAATGGCCGCCACAAAGATGCCAGCAACCGGGTAAGAACTGTGCTGGAGGAAGTGTGAAAAGTGAAAGTTCTGTCTGAGCCGGGTCAAGTAACAACTTTTAAATTGCCTGGAATTGAGCTGTTTGTTGCTGGAGGATACATTGTTTCCCTAAGAAGATCGAAAGCGGCGGAGAAGCTGTCAAAGGGAACTTTCTTTTTTTTATTTTTGTTTACTCTCCCATCCCACGGAAAAAGCAGAAATATTTGGATATATTAGACATTGAAAGTGGATTGCTTTGAAAGCTAAGCTAAGAGACAAAGGGATTTTTGGACATTGAAAAATTTAAGAAATTGGAAAATTTTTGCTGGAGGTATGGATTTTTGATTATTTAAAATTGTTATTGCAAGTGGGAAGGGAGAAAAAAAAAATTGGAGCAGAAACTGAAAAAGGAGGAGACTGTCTAGAATGTCTTGGTGGATCCCAAAAGAAGATATATGGTAATTGGACCTCTTTGATTAAAAATTAATTTAGAAAGAGAAAGAGAAGAAGGAAGAAAAGTATTAACTTTTGGAACTTTTTTCTTTTTTTAATTGCTTTTGATTGTCCTGGATTAAAAATACTTGTGGTTGTTTTGGAAAAAGTTTTCCCTTTTCATAATGGCATTGTCTGTGGATGAACTAGAGATTGACTATCAAAAATATAAAAAAGAAGATACTTTGGGCGCTTTGTTCCAATTCTTAGAAATGGCGTTATGTTCTGTTGAAAAGTTGATTATGCAGCAGAAGGACTGGGACAAGGAAGAAGAGGAAGAAGAAGCCATCTTTGATGAACAATGGGTTCCTTCCGGAGAGGAGGAGAAAAAGGATAAGAAAAAGGGGTTTTTAAGAATTATAAAAACAACCAAAAGAGAGAAAAATGAGCGAAAAGATGGAGGCAAGGTTAGAAAGCAAAGGAAAAGGAGCAAGAAAAGTGAAGAGAAAAAGCAAAGGGGTAGAAAGGGCAAGGAGAAGAATAAGCAAGAGAGAAAAGGGGGGAGGAGAAGCCTTAATGGGGGGAAGCAAGATTTAAAAAAAAAAAGTTTATTTAGAGACAATGGGTGAATTTAATTTAGATTAAAAGAGGGATTCTGGAGGGTATATAAGAGTGTGTTTTTATATGTATATTTAGAATAAAAAATTTATTATGTAATTTTAGAATCTTTTAAACAGAATCCCAAGAAAGATTTATATGTAGTATTTTTAAGTTAGGTAATGAGTTATAGATGTAACTCCAATTGTTGTACAGGAGAAGTATAGTAAAAGAAAAAAGATGAATGGATGTTTGGAAATAGAACAGACAAAGAATGTTGTTGAAAATGGTAATAATGGAAGGATATATATGCTTTTCTTTTGATTTTGTATATTGATAAAAGGCAATAAAATTTTAATTGATAAATAATTTGGATGGAAAAGAGAAGTAGGGACAAGATATGAAGTTAATATTATATGAAATATTAATATTATAATCTTGAAATGTTATGTTTTATTGGTCTATCATTATTATTATTTTTAGAAAAGAATTTATAAGCTGTTATGCCTTGATTTTGTGTGCATTGTTTTTAGAAAACTGATAAAAATGGTTTTTATATACATATATAAAAAAAAAAAAATGATAATAAGATATGGAAGGAGATTTAGGTTGAATATGATGTTTGAATTTGTGTCTGTGTAAAGAGTTTTAACCCGGGAACAGACAACCTTCAGAAAAGATCTTTTAGTTTTGTCTATGTTTTATGTTTTGTGTTTGTATGTTTGTGTATTATGCTTATGATAAAACTAACAAAATTTGTTTTTTATTAAAAAAAAAAAAGGAAAAAAGAATCAATAAAACCTTGGAGGAATGTTAGATGAGAATAATTTAAACAAGCCAGAAAGAAAAGAATATGATGACTATAAAATGGATAAATATGGAAGAGAAATGAAATTGAATAGGAGTAAAGAGAAATAATGAGAAATTTGATGAAAGATATTTGTGTGTCCATATGGGGATGGGATAAATTGGAATTATGCTGTATAAAAATATTGTTTTGTTTGACTTGTAAGGACTTACAATATTAAGAGGTTTTATGTGTTTATGTATTTACTGGTTAATGATGTGTTGTTTTATCTTTAAAATTAATAAAAATTTGTTTCAAAAAAAAAAATTATATGGTTATTTACTGGGAATTAAATTAGAGGAAGAACAAGTTAAAGATATCTGCTTCTCATTTCATACCTTTATTTTTCTAAGGTATAGTAGGGTAGGGAAGGATAAGGTAAAGTAGGGAAGGGAAAAATGTGCCGCCAAAAATGACCAATTTTCTCCCAAATTTGAACAATATTTTAGAACAATATTGGCATTCTGGAGAACACAAACTAGTATGCACTACATTCCTAGGAATTACCTCACCTTCCTTGTTAAGTACTTGGACATGGGTTGGAGTAAATGGAGACAGCCTCTGAATAGTGACTTTTAGCTCTTTATTAGCATAGTGACTTGTCAAAACAACAACAATGAACCCTGCCTTATATAGGCAACCTTTGTGAGAATTGTCCAATAGCGAGCTATGAACGCAAGTACTTTAAACCAATAATAATCCTCTGTTAAGGGCCAATCGGATTCCTAAGAACTAGCCAATCCGATATGGCCGCCTAACAGCCAATCAGAAGTGCAGGGCCAGAACCCTGCACTTAACCTCAAGCTCATACTTTATTAACTATGGTACATACATAACACCCCTTCCCCCTGGCTTCTTAATTAAGGTGTAGTTATATAATCCTTTAAGTAGGATGGTTGTCTTTTAAGTCTTTCGGATTTTCGTTGGACTGGTTGATTGCAATCCTGTTGAGGTAGATTGTTGTTTGGCAGTGTCTCTGCTTCTTGCTCAGGTGCAATTTCTTGTGGTGCAAACAATTCTCCTTCCTGCTCCATTTCTTGAGTCTCACTTGATTGGTCGCTCTCTTCGAGCAGGTTCCCTGGAACGTCATCTTCTTCTTCTGTACCTCCCCCCCCTTCGGTTTGGTCATGGGGGAGTTGTTGACTGGCTGTTATGAGTCGTGACCGTAATTGGTCGATATGCCGTTTCCACAGTCTATTGTCACAGCATTTCACTACATAGGATTTGGGGCCGGTCACTCGTACTACCGTTGCCTCTATCCATAATGGGTCGCCTGATAAGTTCCATGTGTAAACGCGGTCTCCTACCTGGAACGTGCGATAGCGGCCACTGGATCCTATTGGCTTTTCCGGTTCGTAAGCAGGGTGCAACCGGTCGAGGTAGGAACGGAGTCTTCGTCCCATCAGTAGTTCTGCGGGAGTTCTGCCGGTGACGCGATGTGGAGTTATGTGTTGCAAAAAGAGAATTTGGTTGACTTTGTCATCGATATTGTCATAGTCCATTTTTTGCAAAGTCTTTTTAACAAATTGGACCATGCGTTCCGCTCAGCCATTGGTCACAGGGTGCGCAGGCGAGGTGAGCGCATGGCGGATGCCACGGTCAGCGAGGTACTGCTCGAACATCAATGCCGTGAACTGTGGCCCGTTATCGGACACCAGGACGTCAGGCAATCCGTGGGTTGCAAAGAGTCTATTTAGGATCTTAATCACTGCTTCAGAAGTTGTGGCCGTCATACAATGAACTTCTAACCAATTGGAATATGCGTCGACTGTCAGGAGGAAGGTATATCCTTTGTTTGGCCCCGCGAAATCCAGGTGGATTCTGGACCAGGGTCCACGTGGTGTTTCCCATTCAGTAGGCATGGCTTTTGGTGGGGTGTTGCTGGCTTGTTGGCAACTGGTACATGCTTTGACCCACTGCTCGATTTGCTGGTCCATGCCCGGCCACCATGTGTAGCTTTGTGCGAGTGCTTTCATCCACACGATGCCGAGGTGGCCTCGTGCAGGGTTTGTAGTAGCGTCTTCCGGAGTCGTTCTGGGACAACGACTCTATTGCCCCAGATGACACAGCCTTTTTGTGAAAAAAGTTCAGTCTGTCTTGCTTTAAATGGCGCAAAGTCATCTGGGACTTGGTCTAATGGCCATCCACGTTCTACCCATCCTAGGACTCGGGCTAGGGTTTGGTCTCATTTGGTTTCTCTCGCGATGTCTTGGGCGGTCATAGGCGGCGAGTTGAGTGTTTCGATCTGCAATGTGGTTGCCGTTGGTGCCGGATTGTCGAGAGTCTCTGGAAGCGGTGCTCGGCTTAATGCATCGGCGTGGGGAATGGCTTTCCCCGGTCGATATTGAAGGCGATAATTATAAGCAGCGAGGAATTCTGACTATCGGGTTATTCTAGGGGATAATATGTAGGGGGTTGGCTTGTCCCCGGCTATTATCCCTAGCAACGGTTTGTGGTCAGTTATAATGGTGAATGTCCTCCCATACACATATTCATGAAATTTCTTTACAGCGGCAATGATTGTGAGAGCTTCTTTATCAATTTGTCCATAGTTACGCTCTGCATGTGAAAGAGTTTTTGAAAAGTATGCAACAGGGGCTTCGTTCCCATTAGGCAATACATGACTCAAAATGGCGCCCACCCCGAAGGGCGAGGCATCGCAGGTTATAACTAGTGGTAAAGTCTCGTTATACTGCATAAGTACAGAGTCAGATGTGAGCAATTTTTTAACATTCCGGAACACTTGTTCTTCCCGGTAACCCCATACCCACAATGCTTTTTTATCTAATAACCGGTGTAACAGTTCAGCAACAGTCGCCTTATGCGGTAAAAATACATT
This sequence comes from Hydrophis major, assembly GCA_033807585.1. NCBI lineage: Eukaryota > Metazoa > Chordata > Lepidosauria > Squamata > Elapidae > Hydrophis > Hydrophis major. The sequence continues at coordinate 89,885,821 of CM066329.1, forward strand.
ATAAAAATTAATGAGGCCTAAGAATGCCTGGAGATCGGCCTTGTTACGTGGCCTGGGGGCATTTTTTATCGCCTTTAATTTACTTTCGGTAGGGTGGATGCCCTGGCTATCAATCCTATACCCTAGAAACTCAACACTGTCAGTATATAAGTGACATTTGTATTTTTTCACCTTAAGTCCTGCCTCTTGGAATTTTTTAAGAACACTTTTCAAACGATCCTGCAAGATTTTTTTTGTAGGGGCTGCAATTAATACGTCATCAAAATACGGAACCACGCCCTTGATTCCCTGTAACAACCTTTCCATGAGGCTTTGGAATATCCCCAGGGCTACACTAACCCCAAATTGCAATCAAGTACATTTAAAAGCACATCTGTGCGTTACAATTGTTTGGGCCTGAGCCGTCTTTTCATCCACTGGTAGTTGTTGATAAGCTTGAGCTAAATCTAATTTAGCGAAAACCTTTCCGCCCCCCAAGGAATAGAGGAGGTGCTGCACCACCAGAACTGGATACACATTCTGCTGTAGGGCATGGTTTAAAGTGGCCCGGTAGTCCCCACAAATTCGGATTGACCCATCTGGCTTAATGGGCGTTACAATAGGGGTTTCCCATGGAGAGTGATCGATGGGCTTCAACACCCCTTGAGCAATTAACTTATTGAGTTGTTCGTCGATCTTAGCTTTAAGTGCGAATGGAACTCGACGGGGCTTCAAGCGAATTGGGGCTACTTTTGGATCTAAACTAAATGAGATTGGGGTCCCCTTATACTCGCCTAAGCTTTCCGCGAAGACGTCGCTGAACTCAGAAACAAGGTCTTCCTCCCACTCACAACCACCGACTCGGTTCACGCCGGCCACCTCGATGCCTAGTGGCGCGAACCATTGGAGGCCTAATCGACTAGGCCTATCTCTGTCGATGATCGTTAGAGGTAAGTACGCTGTATGTTTTTTGAAGGAGACTTGGACTCGGCAGGATCCGACCACAGGGATTCGATTTCCTTGGTAGTCCTTGAGGATGAGGCATTGAAATTGGAGGACTTGGCATTGGATTGTGGAGATAAGTTGCTTGAGTGTCTTCCAAGGCACCATTGAGAGGGACGATCCCGAGTCGACCTCCATGTGGCAAGGCTGGTTCTTGATGGCTACCGTGACTCGAATTTTCTTAGTGTCCATGACTGAGGCGTGACCTTTAGTGATAGTATGGTGAGCCTCTTCTTTTTGCAAAGCGCGATTTCTGTTGGAGTGGTTTACTGGTTCTTGCCTTACAGGACGGTTTCCTGATGATTGGCGATAGTTGGCCCCTTTTGAGACCTGGCTGGGTCCTGGTAAGCTGCGGCAGACCCAGCTGATGTGGCCTCGTTTCCCACACTCATGGCAGAGTGCGTCACGGAATCTGCATTCGGTCCTGGCATGGTTTGCTCCACAGCCAGCGCAAGGGCGTAAGGGCTTAGGACGAGGATCCCGGTCGGACCACATTTGATGGACCCCTTCTTCATCGCTGTCTGACGACGAAGAGAGGTTCTCGTGGTGCGTCGTAACGAGCTGCCCTTCTGAGTTGGATAAGATTTCGCCGGTCAGTTGTGTTGCTGAAGTGCGGCTTCGCCGTAATTGTGCAGCTGACTTTTTGGTCGCCTCCGCAGCCGTGGCTTCGGCGATGGCATCAGCAAGGCTGATGTCGCCTTTTGCCATCAGCTTGTTCTGCATGCCTAGCGCATCTAATCCCAGAATTACTCGGTCTCTTAGTGCTTCTTCTAAATCAGCGAACCCACAGAGGCCTCCTAAATTTCAGATGTCTGCCATGAAATCGGCCACGCTCTCTCCTTTTCGCTGGTTCCTTTGATAAAACTCGTGGCGTCTCACGAGTGTAGGCACAGTTTGCGTGTAATGATCTCTCAGGATGGGTTTGAGGTCGTCCCAGCTCATGGCTTTCACTTCTCGAGGTTTGGCGAGTGCTTTTGCCATTTTAAAAACAGCCGGGCCGCAATGCGTCAGGAACAATGCCCGATTTTTTGCTGGTGTGGCGTCCTTCAAATTATTCATCTCAAGAAACATTTGGAAGCGATCCATGTAGGATTCCCAATCCTCTTGGTTTGGATCGAACGGAGCGGGTGGTATGATGCTGCTGGACATGGTTCCGTTGTTGGCGTCGTCTTCCACGTGCTCAGTCTTGCTTCCTGACTTCTTAGGTTCAGACGTCTCCAAAACCCACCCTCGTCGCCAGTGTTAAGTACTTGGACATGGGTTGGAGTAAATGGAGAAAGCCTCTGAATAGTGACTTTTAGCTCTTTATTAGCATAGTGACTTCTCAAAACAACAACAATGAACCCTGCCTTATATAGGCAACCTTTGTGAGAATTGTCCAAAAGCGAGCTATGAACGCTAGCTCTTTAAACCAATAATAATCCTCTGTAAAGGGCCAATCGGATTCCTAAGAACTAGCCAATCCGATATGGCCGCCTAACAGCCAATCAGAAGTGCAGGGCCAGAACCCTGCACTTAACCTCAAGCTCATACTTTATTAACTATGGTACATACATAACATTCCTGTTTTTGTCAAAGTAGGGATCTTCCATATTTTTTATCTTTCATGAAAGTGCTAATATATATTGTGACCTCCTGTATCATCTTGAAGACACCTGCAAGAAATCCCAGAACCGCTACAGGATTTAAGCACAACTGTTATTTTAAAATAATAACAACAATAGGTTGCCCACTGCACTGGATTTCTACATGCTCACTATATCATTAGGCAGTTTCACAGTCTTAAAGCAAAGCACATTTTGACTGTGCCTTCACCCTGAGACTTGTCCTCCTAAGAATATGTCTAAGATGAAGATATTATGGAAGACATTGAGTTCTTTGCTTTGTCTATCCTTAATTCCGCTGGTTCAGTCTTAATGTATTTATTTAAAACCAACATAACAAGTATAGGCAAGTCAGAAGCCTGTGGTTTTCAAATGCTTTCCAACCAGGCACACCTTTCCAAAAGATGTGTTGTAATAATCCCTCTATCCTGATGTCAGAACAGACAAAGTGCTTTTCTAACTGTTGCTGAACTGAAACGATATATTTTAAAGTGACAGAATTAAAGAGTTGTGGGGTCTTAAATCAAATTAGCAGATGTTTCCTGAGTGTGAGACTCTGTAATATAAACGGGTTGACTTTAAAAGAAAAAAAAAGTATCCACAAGCTGATGAACAAGTCTGGCATTAACCTAAGTGGATGAATAGAGATAAACCCACAAGGTGAAATTTGGGGCTCACTAAAATTTGCAGGGTAGTTGTCACTGATAACAACTGAGTATTTCATATATACCAACCCTCCAGATGGTTCTTTTAAAGCAGATTTCTGGCAAAAATCTTAACATGAAATACAATATGACACAGTTGGGATTAAATTATTATTAACTAAGTCCCAGGCAGCATTAAAAGAAATACAAAAGATTGACTTTCCAGTGACAAAGTTCAAGACTATAAAATTTTGACTATGTTGATTGAAAAGTATGCATTCATATCTGTTCACTCTTTCTTGCAATGAAGATGTTCATTTCAGACCAGTGAGCCTAAAATTTATATTTAGGTATGCATTAGCCATATGTCTGTAAGTAAATAAACTTTAAAACACAGGCTATAAAAATAAAATTTGGATGTTCTGGGATTAAGATGAGTAGGTTTATTAAATATATAGCCATAGGCCATTATATATAATTAATACACAGGAAGATACAAAGCAAGCAAGTTAATCTTCACCATATTACCAGGATGATCACCATATTATGTGAAATAATGCATTTTAGAATCAACTGCCACAGCTCTTAGTAGTTGGCTTGTAACATGTGAACTAATAACAAAATAAACCTTTACACTAAAATGTTTCACATCAGACTATGTTAAGTTAAAGTTGCAAATGGGTGTATTTTGTTTTATTTACTACTTAAAACCACAGAATCAAAGTAGTATAACAGTTAAGGTCCTGAGCTGAGAACAGGAAATTCTAGGTTCAAATCCCCATTTGAACCTTGATGTTGCATGAGTGATTTTGATCAATTAACATCTCTTGTGTCCCTGCTTCCACCTCACGCATTTTGCTGCGCTGCCATATTATGGCGAGGAATGGACAAAGAATGGTGAGAGTGTATGGCAAAAACAAGGCTACCCAAAGTGTGAAGGTCATCCCAGCTGTCCAATTAAAACAAGCAGGCATCTACATTGGGCAGTACAGATATAGGAAACTACTGGAAACAGACAATCACTTTAGTAACAATGGCAATGGCAGAAAGTCATACTGCACAAGAGAAGGCAATGGAAAACCACTTCTGTATTTTTATCAAGAAAACCACATGGATAGAAAATATAAAATGATTGATGATACAGTGCTGGATGATAGGCCCTTTGGGTCAGATGGCACTCAACATGCTATTGAGGAAGAGCTGAGAATCTTTCAGAGTATTATTGATGTTTATGATGTGGCTAGATTAAAGCCTTCAGATTATCTTGTTGCTGATGTTATAAAGAAAAAGAAAACCCGAAATTGCCAAAACAGAATTACAATGGGAATATGGAATGTAAGAAGCATGAGCATGGGAATGCTTAACACAGTGAAAGATGAAATGAAATGACTACATATTGACATTTTAGGCATTAGTGAATCAAGATGGCCTGGAATCAGAAATCTCCATTCAGAAAAACCACCCTGTTCACTACTCAGGATATGTAAAATAAAGAAGCAGTGTTGCTTTTATAGTGTGACAAGAACATACTTGGCTGTAGTGCAATCAATGACCAAATAAACTTTGTGGACAAAGCTTTACTATGACAACTATTCAGGTTTATGCTCCATCCACTGATGCAGAAGAAGATTGATGTGTTTTGTGATCAAGATCTATCTCAAATTAACATACAAGTGTTGTTTGTGGTTGTAGACTGGAATGCTAAACTTGGAAACCTTAAAGATGAAAATGTCATGTGATTTTTCTCTTTTTGCACGTCTTCAAGTCAATGTTGACTCCAGACAATTGCCTGGACTAATTCCTGTAGTTTTCTTGGCAAGATTTCAGAAGTGGTTGCCATTGTCCTCTTCCTAAGGCTGTGAGAGTGAATGACTGGTCTAAGGTTATCCATTCAGCTTTATATATGAGGACTAGAACTCACAGTTTTCTGGTTCCTAGTCTGCTCCCTTTAACTGCTACACTAAACTGGTTTAGGAATCTAAACAAAAGCAGGAGAATGACTTGTAAATTTCTACTACTGCAATCATTTTTTTATTGTTGACTGACTTCCAGCAACCAAAATGATGCCTGTGTATATAGACATCAACAGTTCAAGTACATAGAAATCAAATTGAATATATTATTGCAAAAAGGAGGTGGAGGAACTCAATTATGGCATCAAAGACATAGCCAGATGCTGACTGTGGAACAGATCATAAATTACTCATGTGTTAAGTTCCAGATGCTGATTAAAATTCCGGATGACTATTAAAAAGGCAGAGAACCATGAGATGTTGTTGTTGATGTACACTGAATAGTTTAGAAAGCCAAAGCATACAAAAAAGAAACCAATATGTAGTTCATTGATTACTGTTTGCTTTGATCATGTAAAGGCTATGGGATGTGCTTAGAAACATCTCATTTCGCCATGTGAAGCATATATTCAGGTCAAGAAACTATAATACAAATATGGTAAAACAGATGGGTTCTAGGTTAACAAATAACCTTTGCTTATTTATTCATTTTATATGCTGAATATACATTGAGAAAAGCTAGATTGGAAGAAGATGAGTGTGGTTTTAAAATTAAACCTGTGCTATATTGATGACACTGCTCTGAAAGCTGAAAATGCAAAGAATCTGCAAATTCTAATAGCAGAAGTCAAGGAGCACAGTAGCAACATGGGATTAAAATGTTCATTAAAGCAAGTGAAATGTCTACTATGAGCAAGACTGATTCTCATCTATTTTGGGGAACTAAATAGAGAAAGATAAATGTAACTTGTTCAGTGGGACAAGATGCTGATGAAATATATGAAATATGAAACAAAGAAATAGGATCAAGAATTAATGGGGGCTGAATATATATAGAACTAATCCAAAGTGAATGACCAAGACAAAATAAATGCATTGAGTATGTTCTGTTTTGTTCATTAACATTCTTGTAAACACCGCGCCCTGATTGGCCAGGGCGCATGGCAACCGGATTGGCTGATTGGCCCACCGCGAATCTGATTGGCCCACCGCGAACACTGATTGGCCCACCGCGAATCCCTGCAATTGGTGGAAACCGATCGCAGGAGATTCAAAGCGGTGCCATTGGCCGCGGCCAGCACAGCCAGCAGAATATAAACCACAGCCGATCCACAGAACCCCGAGTCGATCTCGGGACTAATTAAGAGCTGAAAACTAGTCACCGACTCCTGAGCCTCCTTTCGAGTGCCTACGCAACACTGGCGATGAGGATGGGATCGCGGAACTGATACCCACCGAGCACCTGGCACCAAGACGAGCGAAACCAACGAGATGGCCAGCATCGCGCCGCCCGCACCCTTTAACCAGGCTACTGAGGACTGGGAATCGTACATTGATCGGTTCTTGATGTTCCTGGAGAGTAGCAACCTCAAGAACGCAAATGGGGAGAAAAAAAGGGCCGTATTCCTGACACACTGCGGGCCCGCAGTGTTCAAGATGGCAAAGGCCCTCACGAAACTGGAAGATGTAAAGGCAATGGACTGAGCCAACCTTGAGCCTCTATTGTGAAGCCACTATGCTCCCACCGTGCCCACCCTCATCAGACGGCACGACTTCTACCGGCGCGACCAGAAAGAGGGTGAGAGCATCAGCGGTTTTGTTGCTGACCTGTGAAATCTGGGAGGCTTCACATGGACATGGATGAGGCGTTACAAGATCGCGTCATCCTCGGGCTCAGGGACCCTGTCCTACAAAGCTGGCTGATAGCGAGAGGCGACATCTCCCTCACCGATGCCTTCGCCAAAGCTACTGCAGCCAAGGCAACCCGGAAATCAGAGGCCCGAATGCGGAGACCAGATGCCGGGGAGCGAACCACAACCTCCGAGATGACCCCAGCAGCCAAGACACAGCCAGAAGCAAGCCAACGAGCAACCACCATTACCATGGAGACCTTGATTCCCCCTCAGACACCATAGATGAGGAGGAGGACATCCACCAACTCCAAACAGAACAGGACCCGCACGAGCGGCAGAGTCGTAAGTCGAGGCTGCAATGTGCCGGGTGCGGGGGTGACCACACTCGATCGGAGTGCTGATTTTTCGACATGATCTGCCAACAATGCGACAAGAGAGGCCACATTGCCCGAGTCTGCTGACTCAAAAGAGCCTACAGCCCCCGACGAAGAGGCAGCAATGGCCGGAGACGAGACGGCATCCCCCCAGAATGAGGGACCGCCAAACCGAGGGCCGTTGGAACCGGGACGGACAAGGCCGATGAAATGGCGAGAACTGACAAAGAGAGGAGACCCACCAGACGGTCATCATTGGCCATTCATCTAGCTGGGATGCCCGCAAGGTACACGTGGAAGTGGGCATCGACGGCAAGCCATGCAAGATGAAGGTGCACTCCGGGTCCTACCTCTCCATGGTTGCATGGCAGGAAATCAAGCGCCTGGTGCCCACCATCCACAAAAGGGGCCTGGAAAGCCAGAAGCTAATCCTAAAGGACTACCAAGGGAACCGCATCCCTGTAGTCAGAACGGGACACTTTGAAGTCACATTCAAGGGGCACACAGTAAGGCTTCCCCTGACAATCGTGGAGAGAGACTGACCCAGCCTTTTGGGACTACAGTGGTTCGCGCCGCTCGGAATCGAGGTAACAGGCATCGATCACATCGCAGAGGTAGACTGGGAGGAGCAACTCGCAAGGGACTTCCAGGAAGTGTTCGACGGCACCCTAAGCAAGTACCGAGGGCCCCCTATTTCCTTCAGTCTAGACCCCAGCGTTCCCCCGATACGCCTAAAACCGCAGCGAGTGCCTTTCACCCTCAGACCCAAGATCGATGAGCAGATAGACAAGCTCATCAAACAGGGTGTCCTAGAGCCAACTGATCATGCCCAATGAGAGACCCTCATAGTCACCCCAGTCAAGCCCGATGGGTCAGTGAGAATCTGTGGGGACTATAAGGCCACCCTAAACTGCACATTACAACAAAGTGCTTACCCCGTCCCAGTAGTACAGCACCTTTGCACTCACTGGGGGGAGGCAAGGTTTTCGCAAAGCTGGACCTGGCGCAAGCCTACCAACAATTACCAGTCGATGCGGAAACAGCCGAGGTGCAGACCATAGTAACCCACCGGGGGGCTTTTCACTGCAAGAGACTCCAATTCGGAGTCAGCGTGGCACCAGGAATTTTCCAGAGCCTCATGGAGAGACTCCTGCAAGGGATCAAGGGGGTGGTGCCCTACTTTGATGATGACGTGCTGGTGTCAGCGGACAACCAAAAACAACTGGAGGGTCACCTGAGGGAGGTACTACAAAAATTCAAAGACGCGGGGCTAAAAGTCAAAAAAGAAAAATGCCAGCTACATACCGAAAGGGTTGGGTTCCTAGGGTACCTCCTAGACCAGCACAGAATTCACCCAACAGAAAAAAAAATCAGAGCCATCAAGGAGGCACCCAGGCCAAGGAATAAAACAGAACTGCAGGCATTTCTGGGGCTGATTAACTTCTATAATGTTTTCCTACCCCAAAAGGCGACCGCGGCAGAACCATTGCATAGGCTGTTGGACAAAACAGCCACCTGGACCTGGGGGAGATGGGAGGAAGCTGCATTCAACTGAACCAAGGACCTGCTCACATTGGATGCCATCCTCATCCAGTACAACGAGACCCTCCCGCTAACAGTAATGTGCAACATGTCACCGTTCGGAATCGGGGCAATCCTCAGCCACACACTCCCGAACGGAAACGAAGCACCCATCGCCTTTTACTCAAGGAACCTATCAAAACCTGAAAGGAACTACAGTCAACTAGACCAGGAAGCCCTGGCCATCATCACCACCGTAAAAAGGTTCCACGAGTACCTCTACGGCAGGACATTCTCCATCATCACTGACCACAAACCACTGTTGGGCATCCTGCCGGGAAACAAGGCCACCCCGAACATTCTATCCCTGAAAATGACAAGGTGGTCTGAGTTCCTCACCGCCTACAGTTACCGGCTGACCCATCAACCTGGTAAGACAATCGCACATGCAGACATCTTAAGCCGCACCCCGCTGCCCAGGACATTTCGAAACAGACAAATGAAACTTTTTACACAAAATGGTTGTATACTATGGAGGGACAGGGTTGTTATTCTGGAGAAATAACAAAAAAGTCCTGGACTTGTTACACGAGGGGCACCCGGGCATTGTTAGGTCAAAAGCCCTGGCCAGAAGCTATGCCTGATGGCCAGGGATGGACAAACAAATCGAGACCTGGGTGGCAAGCTGCAAGCAATACCAAGAATCCAGGCCAAGCCCACCCGCTGCCCCAATCCTGGAATGGGAAACCCCCAGAGGACCATGGTCCATGATGCACATAGATTTCGCCGGGCGCACAAAAGGACACACATTCCTCATAATGGTAGATGCTTACTCCAATTGGCTGGAGGTAAGCAACATGAGAACTACCATCACCGAGGCCGTCATCAAAGAACTCAACAAACTATTCTCAACCCACGGTCTCCCAGATGTAATTGTATCAGATAATGGCCCACAGTTTACCGCACTAGAATTTGAGAAATTTCAAGCAGAATGGGGCATACGACATGCTCTGACAGTGCTGGCACATCTAGTGATGAATGGTAGGGCGGAACGAATGGTCCAATTTACCAAAAAAACAATCCAAAAAATCGAAACCGGGGACATGCAAGAAAAAAATAAATAAACTACCATATATACTCGAGTATAAGTCGACCCGAATATAAGCCGAGGCACCTAATTTTACCACAAAAACTGGGAAAACTTATTGACTCGAGTATAAGCCGAGGGTGGGAAATGCAGCAGCTACTGGTAAATTTCAAAAATAAAAATAGATACCAATAAAAACTTTCACTAGGACAGTTTAGAATAAGTTTGATGTTCACAATTTCCTCTTTGAAAGAGACCAGTAAATAGGGAACAAGAAGATGAAGAAAAAGAAGTGTGTTTTTTCACACTTTTCACACTGCAGTGAACAAAAATGGCATCATAGGAACAGGCTTATTCTCAATCCAAAGGTTTGTTTCTGATTTCTTCCCTGATTTGAGGGAAATTTGGGAAATGATCTCACTATCATGAAAGGTTTAATTGATTCACTAACCCAAAAGAAGATGATGATGACAGTGGGAGGCAGGAGTCACTCTCTCCCTTGCAAGAAAAAAGCAAGAGCCGTTCTTATGATCTCTCTCTCTCTCTCTCTCCCCGTAATACAGTCAAGCCCTTTCCAGCACACGTGATCCGCCCCTGCCACTTTGCACCTTGCAAATGCAAAACCCCCGGGATTTTGCATTTGCAAGGTGCAAAGCGGCGGCGGCAGATCACGCGTGCTGGAAAGGGCTTGACTGTATTACGGGGAGAGAGAGAGAGAGAGATCATAAGAACAGCTCTTGCTTTTTTCTTGCAAGGGAGAGAGTGACTCCTGCCTCCCACTGTCATCAACATCTTCTTTTGGGTTAGTAAATCAATTAATTTGGGAAATGATCTCACTATCATAAAAGTCAGTGTTCTCTGCCCGTGGGGCATTTGAAAGAAAATGCCCCGCCGCATATCCACGCGCGTATAAGGGGAATTAGAAATCCCTGCATTCAATGCCTAGCACAGCAGAAGAAAAAACGCAGCTGTGAGCAAATACTGGGAAAACCTGATTGATCAGAAGGAAGGAGGCAAAAGAGGGAGGGGTGGTGGTGGACAGATGTCCCACTGGTATTTGTGAAACACTTGGTCGGCAGCGCTTAAAGTCAACGTCCTCGCTCCCACCCACCCAAAGCCACGAAGTCCCCCAATTGCACAGCCCAGAATCGCCCTTCCCTCGGGGTAGCAACGATGCCCAGTATTTCCCGAGATGAAGCTCCGCCGTGCAATGAAAGCGCCCTGGCTCTAGGCTTGCAGGCTCAGAAAACAACGCGAGCCGAGGTTGCTTCGGCTCCACTCAGCTTCATTTCCTCAGCCCTAGGTGCTTTCAGTCTGCTCAGGAGGAGGGGGAGGAGGTGGTGGCGGCAGCTTGCGTTGTTTTGTGAGCTCTAGGCTCTAGGCTCGCGGGAGGAGGTGGTGGCGGCAGCTTGCGTTGTTTTGTGAGCTCTAGGCTCTAGGCTCGCGGGCTCAGAAAACAACATAAGGCGAGGTCGCTTCAGCTCCGCTCAGCTTCGTTTCCTCAGCTCCAGCTGTTTTCAGTCCACTCGGAAGGAGGGGGAGGAGGTGGTGGCAGTGGCTTGCATTTTTTTCTGAGCTCTAGGCTCGCGGGTTCAGAAAACAACGCAAGCCACCACCACCACCTCCCCCTCCTCCCAAGTGGACTGAAAGCAGCTGGAGCTGAGGAAACGAAGCTGAGCGGAGCCGAAACGACCTCGCCTCACGTCGTTTTCTGAACCCGCGAGCCGAGAGCTCAGAAAACAATGCAAGCCGCCGCCACCACCTCCCCCTTCTCCCGAGTGGACTGAAAGCAGCTGGAGCTGAGGAAACAAAGCTGAGCAGAGCCGAAGCAACCTCGGCTCGCGTTGTTTTCTGAGCCTAGAGCCTAGAGCCAGGGCGCTTTCATTGCACGGTGGAGTTTCTTGTCTCAGGAAACACCAGGCGTCGTTGCTGCCCCCTGAGGGGAGGGCAATTCTGGGCTGTGCGATTGGGGGACTTCGTCGCTTTGGGTGGGTGGGTGGGTAGGAGCGAGGATGGACGGAGTCCATGAAGTGGGGCTTGCCTGCCCTTGCTGGCTGCCTCTGCTTCCTTAGGGGCGGGGAAGGGGGCTCATTTGGACCAAGGGTGAGTCCCCCCCTCAGTTTCCCCTGAAGGATCTTCCGTCGCTTTTGCCTTCTCCCTACATCTTCCCTCCGTTAAAATCCCACACACACACACACTTATTTTCGGTGGATAGATTTCGTGTCTGAGCATTCTCACATGGCGGTGGGTCTTTCCCCCCCCTAAAAACAGTTTAAAAAAGAAAAAACAATATATCCTCATGCAAGAACTTTTCTGCTTCCGATTACTCCCATGCTTAAAAGTTGCAAAGGAAACATGGAAACAGGGAAGTGGCTGCCCAGCTCCGGAGCTCCACACCATTTTTTTTTCAGAGGGGAATCTGACTCGAGTATAAGCCAAGGGTGGTTTTTTCAGCACAAAAAATGGGCTGAAAAACTCGGCTTATACTTGAGTATATATGGTACTTTTTATCCAACACATAACACCTAACACAACGACAAACAAGAGCCCCGCAGAACTGCTAATGGGGAGGAAACTAAGATCCCCCCTAGATAGACTTCACCCCACATACAACCCCGAAAAACCCTCCGACTCATCAAGCAGGCACCGAACATTTGCACCAGGAGATGCAGTATACGCGAAAAACTTTAGAGGGGACCCCCTCTGGATACCAGCAACGGTAACCCAGGTAACAGGTCCCCGCTTGTACCGGCTACAAACAATCGATGGACGAGCATGGAAATGACACATCGATCAAATAAGATTGATAATGACCACGGGAAACACAACCAACACGCAAGCAGACAGAAACATGAACCCAGAGAGGGAAAAAAACCACCCAAGGACCAACCAAGAAGGGAGGGAAAGCCCCGAGAACCAACCCCAACCAGAAAGAAACCAAGAATACTCACCAACTGAAAAAGAAATAGGCAACCAGTTCGCCTGGAAGAAACAGCCAGGCCAGCTCAACCAGTCCGGAAGGACCAGGCAGGAGTGGCAAAGACAGCAGCTCGACCAGCCCGGATAGACTGGGAGAAAGTGACCACGAAAGGCCCGGCTCACCATTCCAGGCGGTTCCATCAACGAGGCAGAGAGCAGCACAGAACCCGACCAAACCGCCCGAAGGCCAGGCATCAACTAACCTGCGCAGGTCCAGTAATCAAGTACGGAGCCCCGCCTACTTACGGGACTACATCACATAGGACTGTACCAAGAGGGGAGGGGTGTTCTGTATTGTTCATTAACATTCTTGTAAACACCGCGCCCTGATTGGCCAGGGCGCACGGAAACCGGATTGGCTGAGCGAGCCGCACTGATTGGCCTGCCGCGAATCCCCGCGATTGGTGGAAACCGATCGTGGGAGATTCAAAGCGGTGCCATTGGCCGTGGCCAGCACAGCCAGCAGGATATAAGCCGCAGCTGATCCACAGAACCCCGAGTCAATCTTGGGACTAATAAAGAGCTGAAAACTAGTCACCGACTCCCAAGCCTCCTTTCAAGCGCCTACACAACAGAGTGGATTTGGACATACAGAGAAAATAAGTAAGTAAATTGTAAAACAAATATATGAAGGAAAAGTGATGGGGTCAAGAGGAAGAGAAAGTTGTGGTTGGAAACCAGAAAATGAGAAACGTGAGAGCTTTAAAACAGAAAAGGCAATGTATAAAGTGACATATGGATATGGTGAAAACCAGGATGATTTGCAATTATAGAAAAGTGTGGGATGATATATTGAATGGTGCTGATATAAATTATACTTAGCAGTACTTCTTTTGCTTTTAAAATGTTTTAATTTCTTTAGTTTCTTCTTCCTCTCTGCATAATATAACCCTCACAGAAAGAACCTTGAGGGGTATTCTGCATTGATGTTCTAGTCTCATACTATTAAACCATTTGCCTAGCCCAGTCTATGGTGTTTCCATGGAATATTGTTTGCAGACATTGTAAATAAGGGGGGGAAAGGTAGTAACAAGTGGTGTGAAAGCTTGAATCAGTTTAAATAAGTTTATAACGGTATCATTCCCACTTGATCAGGACTGTCAATGATCTTGCTGTAAACATTGCTTTTCTTGCAATTTGTCATTTTATTGAATGGTAGCTGGATATAGTTTTAATTCTATCTCCCTACAAAAATTTTTTTTCCTGCTTTTCCCTACAAATTTTTTTCCTGCATTCCAAAATAAAAATACAGATGCAGCTTTCTCCAGTCTCAAAGATAAACAGAGTATAATGTTTCATGCCCAGCAAGACATATTTTAATCTTAACAAAGATCATTTTGTTAACAAGCTCTGTGAAGGAAGCTACTTTTGTATAAACCTGTAATTGTTTTCCTGATCTAACAATTAAATGAGAAAGATTTACTGCAAAACCTTAGAGTATTTATCTTCTGAAATACTGTAGCATGTAAACACCATTTATTCTTATGTCTGTGAAGAAGCAAAATTAACTTTAGGTAATACCAGATTTGCTTACATTACCAACAAATTCACTTTTCAGAGAAGTTAGTGATTAATATTTATCATTAGCAAATAACAATTTAAGTGTGGCACTTAGAAATTAAATTAATTAAAAGAATACTTACTGTCAGCTGTAGCAAACTCAGATTGTGAGTGTTCACAATAATATAAGATGATTTTATTCTATCAATTATGTTAACAGTTCAGCTACAATAAGGGTGTCAAACTCATGGCTTTACGGTGGCATCATGTGACGTATCGGGACTTTCTCCCCTTTGTTAAACTGGGTGTGGGCATTGCATGTGACACATCTGGCCCACAGGCTGGGAGTTTGACAGCATATTTGCAATACGAACAATTATGAACTGAGTAAGAATTATGGATACATTATTTTCTGGACAGGAAAATGATCAGTTCCTGATATATAGATCAAATTTGTGCAGAAATATTAATATATTAGATTCCTATTGTAATTGTTAATTAAGCATGCTTGTGATATTATATCATTCTTGCAGATTCATTATTCTTCTAGAATTTTCAATAAAGCCAGCAACTGAAAGATGCTTACTCCTGATTCAGGTATCTTCTCTTTGTTCTTTAAAAAAAGTACAAGTGGGGTAATAAGCACAGGATTATTTACCAGGAAATATGTAATATAAAAAGTGAAATGAGATCAGCAGCTGACTACTATCAAAAGAAAATGGCAAAACCATACCAATATAATTGGAGACTGGCTCTGCTGTATCCAATTTTTTCCCCTATTCAATCATGTCCAATTCTTGGAAATTGCCTGGATAACTCCCTATTTTCTTGGCAAAGTTTTTCAGAAGTGGTTTGCCATTGCCTCTTCTATAGGGCTGAGAGAAAGTAAGTGGACAAAAGTCATGCAGCTGATTTCATTCCTAATGAAATTATGAACTGAGTAATGCAGGACCAGAACTCCCAGTTTCCCAGTTTCCAGCCTGGTGCCTTAACTAATTGGCTCTGCATTTCCATAGTATCATTGCATAAATTTCAGCAGCAATTGGGAGATGCCAAACTAAAGCTGCCAGAGTTACAATAAACAACTTGTGCTTGAGAAAAGTTATTACCATTGGAGCAGTCATATTATATAAAGACTTAGAGTCATCATGCCATTCAAGCAGAGAGCTAGAGTGTTGAAGGATTTACCTATTATCAGAATTAGAGTTGGAATAGACCAGAGGTCTCCAAACTTGGCAACTTTAAGACTTGTGGACTTGAACTCTCAGAGGGACTCCTGGAATAGAACTTGGAGGTCTTCCAATCCAACCCCTGCTCAAGCAGGAGATTCTATAGCATTTCAGTCAAGTTGTCCAATCTCTTCTTAAAAACCTCCAGTGATGAAGCATCCACAACTACTGAAACCAAGCAATTCTACTCATTAATTGTTCTGTCAGGATATGTTTCTAGATTGATCTTCTCCTTGATTAGTTTTCATCCATGATTTCTTGTTCTGCCTTCAGGTGCTTTGGAGTCTGGACAATAAGTTGATCCCCCTCTTCTTTGTGGCAGCCCCTTAGATATTGGAACATTGCTATCATGTGACCCCAGTCCTTGTTTTCATTAAACTTGATGTTTGTAATTAGAAACTACAAAATTTGAACAGCTTGAAATGAGTTTTAACCTTTCCAGACTTAATTTCAGAGCAGATAACTGAAACACATTGGTCAGCCTTCTCAGGTTGTAATAGTTCTTTATTGGACAAATTACTAGCAAAAGGCTGCGTTAGGGAGCACAGGTGAATAAGTAGTAACATCAGAGAAAGAACCGAACTTTTTTCTTATATTGTAGAGATTGCTCCTGATGTGATACCAATAGAAAAGAACATAGGTAAAAGAAAAGTTGCACCAAATGTGACTAGAGGTTCAACTGTAGCAGAAGCAGCATTTACTCCTGAATGTCTGTAGAGATTCTCGGTCATCCAGGTTATGGTTGTCCCAAAGGTGTTTTTTTCAACAGGCAATTAGACTTTCTGGTTTTCCTTTGAAGATATTTTGCATCCAATAAGCTTTTTCAGCTCTGAGTGAGTGGTGAGTAAATACCAAAGTAACCTTGGGATTTACCCCTGAAGTACATACAGTACAAGCAATGGTTGTTCCACAGTCAGCAATATGATCAAATACACCATGTATTCCTGTTTATAATAACAAATGATATCCTATTCACATAGAAAAAACATGGCTATTATAAATATAATAGAAGCTATGTCTTGGTGGGCAGAGCTATGTTATATTGATTTTAAAGGTTAATTGGTATCAATAAGAAAGTAAGAACAGAAGAAAATCGAGGAAATGCATAAATTCCAAGACCTATAATTGTTATGTCTCACCTATTTTCACAAGTGAGAACAAGGAGTTCCACAGTTCAAAATATTCAAACAAAACAGAGTCAGACTAAAAAAGGGTTAACAGAATTATATTCCAGTCCTTGGCAGACTTCCCGGAATCTGTCTGGTAATTCAGAATGTCCATAAATTACAAAAGCCGCTCCACCCGTATCCTTTCGATACATCAAACACTTTGCTTCCAAGCAAAGTTTGAGAATCATCCCGCCTCCTTAAATCACCTGGACGGGCGTGTCAGTCTCTCTAATCAATGTCTGGCTTGACACCTCCCCTCAGCTTGACGTTTCAGTCTCCTCCTAGTTCTGGCATCAAGCCACGATCTGTCAGTTTCCCCACTCGAAGCCTCTGACTCATTTTGTGGATCAGTTGCTGGCATGAATGACGTCGAAGGCTCTGAGGGGGGTTGTCTCTGTGATAAACTCTCATCCTCCTGGCTCACATCTGTGTCCTCTAATAATTCAGACTCCACATTCACAGCAGGCTCCAGTCTTCCATCTTCAGAGTCATCAGAGTCAAAACTCACAGCAGGATCGGTCCTTTCAGTCACAACATATAATTATATAGAGATATTGGAGATAGGTTCTATAATGTTTTCAATTCTACTGTCCAATGCTTTCAATCTTAGAGATTCCTAATGTTTACTTGCTAATCATTGCACAAGACATAATTAAGAAGAAACAGACACCCACCCATAAATCTTCAATTTTACTTTGTGTAATTATTTTTGTTGAATAAGAATTGTGAATAGACGTAACTTTCCACGTTCAAAGTATGAGGTAACCAAATATGGAAAGATGTTAAAGGAATTATCACAGCCTTTACAGACATTATTTTTGACCAAGATACATTTTCACTCAGTGACTCAGTAGCATCCAGTGACCCTGAGGGGAAAAAAGTTAGAATGCATCTTCCACTCTACCAGTTGCGGTAATACTGCCTTTCTATCAAGGAAATATAACTATGAACAAATAACTGCAACTAAAATTGACATATGAAGAAATCTCTTTACTCTCTTTACTAACAGCCATTACTAGAACTGACATCTGAATTTAATTAAATGCTGTACACATAGATACACGATTTCATTATTTTGTTGTAGCCATTGCTCTCATTCATGTTTTCTAGAGACTACAGAATTAGTTCATCGGTAGTGATACTCTCACAACACTTCTTAATATTATTATCCTGACTTGGGTGCCATCTCTGGAGCACATTTAGATGTTGTCTCCAAAACATAATTTTAAAGAAAGGAAAGTGTTTCATGTGATATGGAAATCCTTTATTGCTACTTTTAATTGAGTGCAGTAAAATGATAATTTAATAATTATCAGGAAAGATTAAATTCACCTGTGTTCCTAGCCCAGTCCATTATTTGGGGCGTGATCCTCAGCACCCTATTGCTGAGGATCACATATTATTCAAGTCAAAGATATGTGTTTTCCATTTCAGAACTTGATCAAAGTAAATGTGGATTATTAAAAAAAAAAATTACAGGAATCTGCCTTTTTTCATTTATTCAATAATTTGTCAACCCTAAAGCTGACCTGACTGGGGCCATTTTGGGGCTTCAGGGGTGCCACAACTGGAGCTAGGGATAGGGAGGGAGGAGTAAAGATAGTTGTGGGGTTTGTAGCCTAAACAAAATATTTTCTCATGGGAACCAAGGATGTTCCAGCAGGTGCTTGAAAGGAGGGCACTGAAGTCACCTAGCAACTGGAGTGTATCCTGATTGGACCATGTGATTGATTGTTTTGAGAAAGTGAAAAACTTTTACTTTTAATTAGGTAAAAACCACGGGAATGTTTAGAGTCAGTTTTCACAGAGTCAGTTTTCACCAGCTTGTGTCAATATGGCATATCCAATAAAACTATTATTTGAGAAATATACCTGCCTCGGAGTTTTGTTTGCTGTTGGTATGTTACTTGGAACCCTGACATTATCATTCTTCTTACCCAAGTTTGAGCCTTGTCATTCATGTGCTGGGATGAATTTCTATAAACTCTACCCAACAATTATCAAATTTGTAAAAGGGGGAGAGATCTCAAATGGTAACAAAGTTTCCTCTAGCCACGTACAACTCCAGTGACTCAAGAGCCATGGAGTTACTAGTGATGATGTGATCAAGTGATGAGTGCCTTTCTACATGCTTATTTTCTATGAAACAGACTCAGATAACTGACTGGCATTGAGCAACGTCCTGCATCTTTTACTTCAGCAATTCATTGCAAAGAACTATAAAAGGACATGAAAGAGACATGAAGTCTAGGATTTTCTTTCCCAAGAATTTTGTCATTGTAAGAAAGGAATTCTGTTTAGTTATGATGACTCTGCTAATTCCAAGTTTCTACAACTGATTTATCAATCTTTCATTGTCATAGCAGACTTAAATATGCTTTACTGATTCATGAATACTCACAAAGAACAGTGGATTGGAGAAATATACAGGAAATGATCTCCCTGATTTTCCAAAAATTAAGTTCCTTTCGTCCTTCATCAGACTTCCCCAGGAAGGTTGCAAAATATGTCTGGTGCAGAAATAGATCTGATAGAATAAAATAATGATGTGGATCCTGAAAAATTTCAGAATTTCCAGTTTATGTTATGTATTTTTATGTTAATTTTTGACTCAGTGCTGTCATTGCTTTGGTTTTTGGTGTTCAACTACTGTACAGTTTGATGATATTATGGCTAACAGATCTGGATTGCAAAAATACAGCTCATTCCCAGATGGTAGCAGACAGACACAGAAAACTGTATTTCTTTGTTCACATAGGCAGATTTTTGCAGCCAAAATATGATAGCCCTAAAAGTATAACTTTGGTCTTCATTTCACTGTTCTTTCCTAGGTCTGATTTTAATCTTATTTCTGAGGGAGGAGTTAAATTTAACAAAAGGCAAAAAAAGAGGACATTATGCTTTTGCAAAGTTGATCATAGGGGTATGGAAAATAAAAACCATAAGTCATCCTACAGTTTTCCTATGTTTGAAATTATGAAGTTATTCATTTTAATAGTCTAAACTTTACTCCCAAAAAATCGCAAATACCTAAATGCCACTACAGCCTTTCATAAAGCATACTTATAAAGATCCCAGCTCAGTATTTTATTCATTTTTAGAAACTGTAGAACACAACAATCATGTACAAACACATGTCATAAAAATAAATCATGGAGTTCAAGTTAGTTATGACTACATGCTGAATGAGTACAACTCAAAGGGATTAGCAATATAATCCAAGCAAGCTCAAATATTTGAAATATATTGCTTTGAATCATACAAATGACCATATCTGGAAACACAGAGGAGACTACATTGAGTGTAGAAAGCACATGATAACTTGGTTATTTGAAGTGGTCATCACATGATGATTCATGACAGTCTCTTAAATGAAAGAATAAGATTTATTTCATAACACTATAATCCAAGTACAATTTTATTTTCAAAGTATTACTTCCCCATTTTACAAATTTGATAGCCAGTTTGCTTGTAGCTGGGATACAAATATTTAACTAATTTATTACATGTATTATCATCAAATCAAAGTACTCAAGTCTTCCCAGCAAACAGTAATGAATTGTGCTTGAAATGTACAGTGTGTTTGAAATTGAGCAAGCTTTTTGCCCTTTGGAATCATTTTTGTCCTCCCTTTTTAAATTGCATTATGTTTCCTCTAAACTGGTCAGACCCAATCTAGAATGAAATGACCTAGAAATCATTTAAATGAATGAATAAATGGATGAATGAATGAATGAATGAATGAATGAATGAATGAATATTTCTTAGCACTGGACTCTTTCAGTGATTGCAGAGTATTACTGCATAAGTTATTTAAAAAGTTGCTTCACACTCATAAGTGAAAGATCTTCTCTGGATCTGTCCTTCAAACCAATAAAGAAACCACAACCAGTTGAAGACTGTGCACAGTAGGAAATTGCAGTTTAATTGTTTACTCTAAATGAAAGTCTTCTAATTTTATTGAGACACTTAGCACAATCCATTGCATGTTTCTTGGAAACAGATCACAATGGGTTGTACAAAACGTACTTCACTATGAATTATGATCATAGCCTATTTATTAAAACATTGTTAAATTGCTTACAATAAAACTGTCAACAAATATAATTGCTTTAAAAATATTTTTTTAAAAAAAATAACAATATCAAACTTTTTTTTAAGGCAAGAGCATTTTGGAGGTAGCTGGCTATATAACGGCCAGAGAATCAACAAATGATCAACTCTTTAATTCTTGGTGGCAATGCTCCCACAGTAGGAATTCCTATAGTAATCTCAAACAAAATCATCCCATTGAAAGTGTCCACTTTTGTGTGGATATCAGAAGCTCCTGGCATGAGAAGCAAACTGGTTCTCCTCACAGATCACAAAGAGTCAATAGATCTGTATAGAAAAAAAATTACATTTTCTCGGACAATTTGTCCCATGCTGCTTATAGCTTCATAAACCAACCACAATATCTTGAATGTGGTTCAGTAGCTAATTAGACATTGCAACATAGGTATTATATGTGAATCAGTCATCAATCCAAATGTTTCATCTTTTGATAGCTATAATATCTGGGTTACTCTGTGGAGTAAGTTACCGGCCTTTAGGTTTCTAATACATAGATCACTCTGGAAAGACAATCCCCATTTAAAATAGTTACTGTACCTACCTTAACTTGTTTTGGAAAATAGTTTGACCCTCTTGACTTCAAATATTAGCACTTCAAATATTGGAACATGATAGCACAAGGGGTCAAACTATCTTACAAAGCACCAACAGGCAAGTTAAGAAACAATGGTTGGAAACCAACCAGGAATAAATGCAACCTAGAACTAAGGAAACATTTCCTATTGGTGAGGATAATTAACTAATGGAATAACTGGCTTTCAGAAGTTGTGGGTGCTTCATCATGGAAGGCTTTCAAAAAGAGACTGGACAACCATTTGTCTGAAAAGATATAGAGTATCCTGCTTGAGCAGGGTGTTGGACTAGAAGATTCCAGGGTCCCTTCCAATTCTTATTCTATTCTAACCTCCAAAGGTCACTTAGGCATCTAATAATGAGTCTTATCAATATCTCCAGGTTGCACACTTATTCACAACACATGTAGAATGCTGTAAAGGTTCCCTTCGCACATACATGCTAGTCGTTTCCGGCTCTAGGGGTTAGTGCTCATCTCCGTTACAAAGCCGAAGAGCCAGCACTGTCTGAAAATGTCTCCATGGTCATGTGGCCAGTATTGCGAAATGCTGAAGGCACATGGAATGCTATTACTTTCCTACCAAAGTGGTTCCTATTTTTCTACTTGCAATTTTACATGCTTTCGAACTGCTAGGTTGGCAGAAGCTAGGACAAGTAACTGGAGCTCACTCCGTTACACAGCGCTAGGGATTCAAACTGCCAAACTGCCAACCTCTCTGATCAACATGCTCAGTATCTTAGCAGTGGCTAAGCCACCACATCCCTATAAAGGCTTTACAAACTATTAAAACTCTGCATTGGTTTGCCTCACCCAATGAGAATTTAAGGTTTTTTTTGCTGTCACTATTGTCTTTTTCCCCTCAATCAGGTTATAGTAGGGGTGTCAAACTCACGGCCCATGGGCTGGATGAATCACCTGCTGGTCCCGCCCCCACATGGTTTAGCGAAGAGGAAAAAAGTTCTGATACAACACTGTGACATCGTGAGTTTGATACCCCTGGGTTATAGGAACAAGGCTAAGCAAGCAAAAATGCTTCCTATCCTGAGGAATATAAAGACACTTTAGACTCAATATCTAGTAGTCAGGAGAAGATTAAACCTTCTGAAGCATGGTAATAAACTATAACCTGTATTACTGGATACTTGTTCCAGTATTGAATAGCACTGGAGATATTAGGAATAGCATTGTTCCTATTATACTGACCAAGTACAGATCTTTTAGTCCATTCCCAGAATGAGGCAGTCCCAAGAAATTGTTTTATAAATAGCCATATGGACATATCTTTGTTATCAATGAAAAGACCTGTCATTTTGCTGGTTCAAGAACAGGAAAAAAAATAGAAAATGAGAAAATCTCCAATGAATGTTTGGATATATTGGTGATATGTTTGGAAATATTTAAGTTGCTGTAATCTTTATAGCTTCAGCCATTTCTTCTTAAACTCAGAAAGATTTGTTTATTCAAAAAGTTTAGATAGAGATTACTTAAGGAGAGTTTCACTCAACTCACAGAGTTTAGGTAGAGATTAACACAACTGAGAGGAAATGTGATAGAAACCTTCAATTATAATAATCTAAAGAGTTGTTATAAAGAAGAGAGAGTGGGATTATTTTCTATTTTCCCAGAGAAGGATTAGAATCATTAGATTGAAACTATAAGCAAAGAAGTTGACTTCAAGAGGAACTTCCTGGTTATATTAGCTGCCAGTCAATGGAAAGCACTTCCACACAAAATAATACATTTCCCTTCACTGAGAACTTCAAACAGAGACCATCTGTCAAAAACAATTTAGTGAATCCTCCATTAAGCAGTAAGTTGGGTTAGATGACTTCTAAAATTCCTTCCAAATGTATCATGTTTTTTTTGTTTGTTTTTTTAGATACCAAATGCAGTCATCCCTTGCTCTGAATTAAGATTTGCTATCATAGTGATTAAAGCTGATTTTGTGTCAAAACTAAGGCTTAAATGCCAAACTGAAATGGCCTTAATCGCCTCTGAGATCATTCACAGCTGTGCTGCTGCTACCCTTCCAAACTCCTTGTCAATAGAGAAGAATACTAATACTGATGATGTTAGTTAGCTTGGGTAATGAAATGTCCACAAGAAAACAACCAAACTCACAGAGCACCAAGACAAATTCCTTGTGTGTCCAATCCCACTTGGCCAATAAAGAATTCTATTCTATTCTGTTCTGTTCTGTTCTGTTCTGTTCTGTTCTGTTCTGTTCTATTCTAGGATCCCTCATATGTACAACCAATCTATAATTACTGTAAATTTATGAATGGGGGGAAAGTCTGCTACTGCCACCACAATTCTCTCTTGAGGAGCACCCAACATTACTGCATCCCATTTTCACAACTTTCTGGATTGATCTGGCTAGTCCTTCCCCAGGTCTAACTGAACCCTACCAAAATATCCTGTGCTTTGCTAGATCAGATTAAATAAAAATCATTTCTGCAAAACTGGGTAAGACAATTTTGTATATACTTCATTAGAATCTATATCTCTTGGACTGTTTCCTAGAAACTTATTTAAAACAGGCTGAGGAACAAAATACCACCTTTTACGAAGCTGTTCAAACAAATGGAGGTGGGGGGGGAGCCAGGCCCAAAATTGGTCTCTTATGTTTTTCTCATCAACATATGAAAGAAATTTGAGAATGACCAAACCATGTATTAAAAAGAGAAAATAGAGGGTTTGAGTTAGGGCCTTTCCTTAAAAACATTAATACATAGGCTAGAGATTAGGAAAATAAATTTGTTATCCTGGATTGTGTCCCACCTTTAAAATTCTTAGAAAATGTGTTTAGATTTCTTTTTTCCACCAGAGATAATTGGGATGGGGAATTATTTATTTAAACAAATAGAATAGGTCAGTTTATTGTCTTGGTTACAACATTGTAACATCACTCAACGGAAGTTAAGAAAAAGACTCCTCTGACTTTCCATTTTAAATAACAAGTATAAAAACTAATGATTTCAAAATCAGATCTGTTTCCAATTCTTCCTCTGCTTTGTAATGTTCAAATCAATAATCTGAACAGCTTTACAATTCTGCCAATATAGACTCTAATGCAATAAGGTTGGCAACAATTCTATTAGCCTTCCAGAAGATCCTTAAAACATGGTTCTGTAACTGGCTTGAGGAATCCTTGATGGAGTAGAGCTGGGGTGTCAAACTCAAGGGCTGGGAGCCGGATACGACCAATGGTATGCTTAGATCTGGCCCGAGGTGCTGCCTTGGAAACAGCAAAGGACTGGCCCGTGGTGCCTCTGCCAGCAAAAACAGAGCTCAGGAGGGGCAGGCATGGCCCTCCTGAGCTCCGTTTTTGCTATTAGAGTGCTAGCAAAACAAACTACAAGCAAAAGTGGCATTTGATAACACAAATGACATTGAGTTGGGCATGTCCACCCTGGCCCCGAGGTCAAACACAACCCTGATGCGACTCTCAATGAAATAGAGTTTGACACGTGGAGTAGAACCTACTAGATGGCATTAGGATAGTTAAATGAACACTCTCTTGTATGTGTTCCTGCCATACAGATTTTTAAATGGTTTATCTTATTTAATAGCAACAGCACTTAGACTTATATACTGATTCATAGTGCAGCCCTCTCTAAGCAGTTTACAAAGTCAGCATATTGCCCTCAACAATCTGGGTCCTCATTTTAACCGACCTCGGATGGATTGAAGGCTGAGTCAACTGTGAGCCGGTGAGAATCCAACTGCTGGCAGCCAGCAGTCAGAAGAAGTAGCCTACAGTATAGCGTTCTAGCCACTGCACCATCATGGCTCTTCTTTAAATTATGTTTTTAACTGTTTTTGTTTCTGTGAGATATAGATAGACACAAATTCCTTGGACAGCAAAGGCAACCAATAAGTAAGCGCTGGAGTGCATTACCCCAGCCATGTCATTGGAAGGACAAAACTGTGTCTCACTTATTTTGGCCATGTCATACAGGGGAATTCACTGGAGAAAGCAACTTTTGTTGGGAAGAGGTAGCAGTAAAAGAAATCCAGACCACCAAAGAACACAATGGCAGGACATCATCAAAGCTGACATCAGCCAGAGCATAGAGAAACTTGCTAAGACTTAGACTGAATGGATAACATGACTGAATGGACAATGGGTAGGTGGATGGGTGGGTGGGTAGATAGATAGATAGATAGATAGATAGATAGATAGATAGATAGATAGATAGATAGATAGATAGATAGATCATTCAATACTTGTGGTCAAGGACATCTCTGAAATTTTTTTTAAAAAGCTGCTCTGCAAAGAAAAAAAAAGGAACTTTTGCACCTGAAGTTGAGACTTTATTCTCAGCAAAAGTTATGAAGTTTGACTTCCAGTGATTTCCTTAACCCTTTTCAAAACCTTAGTTGATTACTTAAATCAGTTACAGCTTTATTGAGTAAACAGGCAGATTGGCTAGCTTCCACTATATTTTCTACCTACCAAATGACTACTGTACTTTATTTCCCCAAGGGTTTGTATGTGGGTTTGAATTCCCAGTCTGGAGATGATTATGTATTCAGCCTCTTTGGTGCTTTATCACTCCCTCAGGTGATCCCAATTGCAGTCTGAAACTATTAGATCACTCAACAAACCCTCGTTTGAAAGTCTACTGTACTTCCAATTCTACTTTAAGAACTCTGATCATCAGTATCCACCTCATTTCCCATTCTTGGCTCATGGAAAGTTCTAGAAACTTTGAAAGAAAGCTCCTCTTCATCCCCATTACTGAACTGCACAAAATCTCTGTGGCAAATGATCCTGTAGATTTATTTATTAAACAGTTCTATAAATCCAGTATAATATTATACACATTGTACACCTCTGGTTTGCAAGCTGCATTTACCAATTTGCTTCTGGGTCGAATTCAACGTGTTGGTATTGATTTTTAAATCTCTTTATGACATGGGATTGTGATGTTTGAAGGACTGCATTTCCCCAAATTCATCTGCTTGTCCCACCAGATTCAGCTATGCAGGCGTGATGCAAGTTCCATCTTAAGCATGCACTGTTTTCCCCCACTCCCTTTTTCTGGCAGCTAAAATGACCAAAGGAGTATCTTTTTAGTTGACACAGGTCCTACTGCAGGTGGCAGGCCTTCTCTGCAGTGGTAGAGTGGTGGAATCTCTTCTCTGTTGAGTGGAGGTCAGCTTTATCACTTCCAGCCTTGTGAAAGTTCCTCAAAACCTGGTTCTGTCCATAGACCTGGGTACCCCAGATGATGGGGGAAGTAGCTTTGCTATGTTAACATTATCTTTCACCTTCTGTTTAATTTAGCTCAGTTTTTAATACAGGTAGTCCTCAATTTAACAACAGTTCATTTAATAACCATCCAAAGTTACAATGGCATTGAAGAAAAGTGACTTCTGACCATTTTTCACACTTATGGGCCTTGCAGCATCTCGATTGTTACGTGGTCAATATTTAGATGCTTGGCAACTGGCTCATATTTCTGATGGTTGCAGTATCCTGGAGTCATGTGAACACCCTTTGTGACTTTCTGACAAGCAAAATCAATGGGAAAGCAAGATTCACTTAACAACTATGTTGCTAATTTAACAATTGCAGAGATTCAACTCTGGCAAGAAAAGTTGTAAAATGAGGCAAAACTCACTTAACAATGTCTTGCTTAGCAACAGAAATTTTGGGCTCAATTGTCAAGGTCTTTTGATGTTTTAATTGTTAAATGATTTTTAAGTATTAATTTGTTCTGAGATGGGCAGCTGTTAAATAAATAAACCTTTATTAAAATAAATGGACCTTTATTCTCAATAGAAATAGTGGTTTATTACTACCAATCTCCCTTGCCACAGCTGTCCTAAATACAGGAATCATTACATAAAACCTAACTGCAGCACAAGGAATTTTATCTGAATGATAACTTCTATGCCAAATTCACTTGGCTAAAATATTTGAAAATATTTATATTTTAGTCTAAATATTTTATCTGTAACCATGTAGAGATTTACCAAGTGAAAATCACATCATGCACGGGATGAAATAGGATGCATAATCTGCACCTTGTATCACAGTATCTCTTAATCCTTCAGGGGCCAAAGGGCCTCTTTCTATTTTTTGCTGCCACAGTCAAAGTATAGCTCTGCTTAGGGCATAATTCCCAACCAAGTATTTTAATGATTTCCCCAAATCATAGATTATCCTAACCTAAACAAGCTTTCCCCCAGCTGGTTCCTTCAGTTCCCACTTCTAATGTTTTTTCTTTTCCTTTTGCATTTTGTTTCCCCCCAAAAATGTTACCATGGCTTAAAAATATTTTTGGATTAGATAAAACGTTTGCTTAATTCAATGACTTCATCAGTTCCGCCGAGATAGGAATTTATTTTTGGATTTAAAGAGCTAATAATATCGCCCGCTCCGCCCCCAGCCCCTTTGCTCTGAATGAATGAACTTGGCTGCTTTCGCACAACGTCTCCCGGCCTCTCTGTGAAAGGCGAAATAGGGATACGGGGACTTTCGGCCTCGGTGTTCAGACACCACGTGAAACAGATGTGGCAGACGCCGTCCCCAGCTGGAACGCATCACCCACCCCGCCCTTTGCTCAGACAGGGTTTTAAAGCAAGCCTTAAGGACCTGAAGCGAATGATTCGCTTCTCATTGGCTGGAAAAGTTAGAGCCGCTCGCCCGATTGGCTGCGGCGCTGTAAGAGGGAGTTGTGGGCTCCAATTATAAAAGGGACTTCGCTCAGGCGGCGAGGAGATTAGCGCTCCGGATCAGAAAGTGGAGTTTGTGGTACTTGCTGAATCCGGATTCCCTCCTGACACCGTGCTGTAGACAAGTCGTTTGTTAGTCTCTGCAGCGAGGCGCTTTTGCAAGCGGAACCATGGATCTGAGTTCAGGGATTCAAAAAGTAGGTACCTTGCCCCGTTTCTTCTCCGGGGAGCCTTACTTTCTCTTTCGTTCTCCCTCAAAGTTTTTAAAGCGGGTCTCCACCAGGGAAACCTGCTTTTTTAAAAATATATGCGTACCTGTTCATTTACCGAAAAGCTCATTGCGCTCAATGGGCATTCGGTTTTTTTAACCGGCATCTGTAACACTGCGCAGCTGGACCTTTCTTGGGGGAAACTGACGCTGCTATCTGACAAGCCCGATGTCTTAAGAATCCTTAATGTTGTGGCGGTTTGGATAAACTTGTAGGTAGCCCATAATACACTGCCTTAGATTTTATCTGGGAGATTCAGCAAAGGTAACGGTAGCAGCTGGTATGTTAAGTTTTTAAAGCAACGACCTGAGTTTGTTAATGTTACAAAACAGTAACCTATTAGAAGATGGAAGCTTGCTAGTCTCTGTTTAGCTCTAGACTTTTGACCTGGTTCCTGGACTCCAGGAGTGCATGTAGAATGTGGTCAAGGTTACAAACTGTATCATGCAAACAAGGAGTTTGGATTATTTCAACACCTAAATCCGTTTTCCTTTACTAATATGGGGAATGGGAAGCCTTGAATTAAACGTGTGGCACAATTATATGCAGCTATATGTTCACTTTACTTTCCCTTTATGCAATAATCTTATGTAGGGAAATTCTGCAGGAATGGGCTGCAATCCAGTACACCTTTTAAGCAAATCTCAAACTTTTGGTCTTGCTATGCTTATTAGGGCTTCATTTCCAGGATATGCAAAGAGAAGGTTCAAGTTTTACACAGGATTGTTTTGAAATATATGAAAGGATGTACAGCTCCGTTGCTCTACTTCCTTTTCCTGAGAAATTCTTCATTTAACACAGTTGATAAGTGGAGGGCCTTGACCCCACAGTTCACTTTTTGTAACCACACCCAATTTGAAGCTGTATAAGAGGGATAGAAAGTGTGGGATGGAGGGGGGGGAAGAAATGAAGTGATGGGTGAATGGAAGAAAGTTGAGGTAGAATTGGAATAGTTGTATGACAGGTGTGAGGTCAAATTCAGTAGTTGAATAAGGTTATGTGGTGAGGGAAATATAAACTGGGTGGTGAGAAATGGTAATGTAATGATCAAACAATGGGAGTTTTAGCCAACAGCCCAAGTCTGTTCCCCAAATAGACAATAGGCTAAGGTGCTTGTGCATACACAACAGGGGTCCTCAAACTTGGCAACTTTGACAAGTCTTAAAGTTGACAATTTTGGAGACCTCTGATACAGAAGCTGGCACTATTAGAACAAAGTGAGAATGAACGGTGACTTGTTTTTCTCAAGCAGATTATAAAAGCCAATTCAGCTGAACACTTTTTTCCTAAGTTACAAGGTAAAAAGGGCATTTACTTCTAAGTAAGTGTGTTTTGTAGAAACTTAGTCCCGAAGTAGAGAGGTTGGGGAGAAGCCTAACTTTTATTATGGCTCCAATGGAGAAAATAAAATTAAGTAGAGTGAATTTAGTACTCTGAGGAGCTCCAATTTTGAAAGCCATTGCAAATAAGTTTACTTGGATCTCAGTCCAAAAGTCTAGGGCTTGCACTCAGAGAGGATAGTAATAGAAATCCAGGGAAATAAAATTGTTAAAGTAAATTAAAATGTAGAGTTAGGTTTAGGATTATAGTGATATATGTGAATAAAGATAGAACTAGACAACAAACAAGTTTCCTTGCTAAACCCAAGACTCCTTTTTACAGAATAAAACACTCTGCAGTGGAGCAAAATGCAATAAAGTCTCTGTGGTTTGTGCCAACTTAACAGAGTTCTTGCAAATGGTGTTAGTATTAGGAATAGGAATGTGTGCATGAAAAAAGCTCAGTCTCCCAGAGAAGAAGCATTTCCTTACTTTAGTTGAGGGAAAAAATACAGAATAAGGTTATCTAAAATAGTGAAATATATGATATACAGGGATTATTTACAATATTAATGAAGATTATAATTACCACAAAAACTGAAATTACCACAGACTGAAAAATAAGAAAAAGGAAGAATAAAAGGTGTAGAACAAAAAAAGGAAAATGGAGAAATAACAAGAGATGCACTTGTCAAACTCTTTATACAAATATAAGGTATAAATTTTAGTAACTTATCACATTTTAAAAAATTATGTCTTCTTCCCATTTCTCTTATCAACAAATCCATAAACATCATTTCAACAATGATATCAGCGAAGATTCTTGTAAGAGTTACAGAAAAACTTATTTTGATCCTTGATCAGATAAACCAATGTTATATTCCTTTTACTGTCAATCTTAATTTTTAGTCACTTCAAATAACATATAACTTGAGCTCTTTCCATTTTTTCTTTGACAATATAATTCTTTAAAACTTTAATAAGCTGCATTTTTAAATGCCATATAGGAAAATTATCCAGGCCACTCTTTTGATTTATTTTAAATTTTCCCCTTTCATTGTTAAAACATCAGCCAGGTTTTTTTTTTCCTGTCCAACGGAACACCTTTTTTCTTATCATTCATGAGACCAAACACTTGGTCCCAGTCTTGTGAGAAAGAATTTGCTTCTTTCCAGGGGCTTCAAATTCCCATCGTCATGTGACATATTACAACTTTTCCCCCCCTTTGTTAAACTGGGCGTGGGCTGAGAGTTTAAACACAGGGTATCTATTAAGGCAGACATTTTTAAAATTAATTTCAGGATCCATTGATCAAAAATATCCTTTAATATGTCCAATGTTAAAAAAAATTTACTTCATTCTGTAATTGTAAGTTGAATGCAACTGTTCTTTTTAATTGTAATCTTTAGTTCCTTCTAGTGACCTAATTGTTAAAATCTTGTGGTTTTTTTTAAAAGCATTTTCCCACAGGAATGATTATAAGTAATTTCAAAATCTTATTTCAAATTTATTTGGACTCTTAGTCAATTTGTAACTTTCTAAAATCAAAAGTTTTAATCACCATTTTATAAGTTCTAAGATAACCCATTAAAGATCATTATTTTGCAGTCTCCCAAGTATGGAGCATTTGTGGACAATCTCAAATTCTCTCCTTGTCCTGAGAAGGGTTAACAGAGAGCTGGTCTACTTGTCTGTTCTTTATTCTGCAATCATTGGCTCTTCTCTTCACAGAACTGTCTTCATTCTGCTATTTCTTTCCAGAAGTCCACAAACTTAGAGACATAATAAAAAAAGTTTCATCCTGTGACTGGATAAAATATACATGCACGGCCAGGGTAACTCCCTGTTTGATCACCAGAAGGATAAGAGTATGCATCAGTCTCTTTCCATTTGTTATCCATAGTTGTAAGGGGTGGAGAAAATAGAATAATACCATTATGGAAGAATAAAATATTAAATCCACAGCCATTTCAAGATTGTAACTACAACTCTTGGGAAGAAAATTGAATGGGTTTAACTCTCAGACCTAAGGAAAAAATGGCTGAAGCCAGGTGAAGGCACCCAGAAGAAGGTTGTACAAGAATAATTTATGCAAATATTGTGAGGTGCAATATATTTTTGTATGCAAAAACGTCACCCCGAAACAGAATCAAAAATAGTTTCCAGTAATTTCCTTACAGTAGCTGAGGATGATTTACTGCTGGGGAAGCTAAGCAGGGACAAATGGAGGGGCCAAAAACAATCTAGTGAAACCAAAAGAAGTATTGTAGAAATCTTAGACAAAGAAGAGCTGCTGGTGAAAGATGCAGAAGATCCCTATCAGGGACTGCATCATCTAGATTTATCACCACCTGGTGAAATGTACAATTCCCAAGGTCACTTTTCATGGGTTCTCCTGAAACCATCAGTGTGGAAGAGAGTATAGTGTAATATGTGACAATTAATGGGGAAGAGATGAAATGACTTTTGGATCAAGGGATTATAGAGTTGTTCTTTTGTCTTCAGGCAGAGAAAGAAGCACTCTTCTAGGGAAGGGGCTCTTAACCAATAAAGGCCACAGCAGAGGTAATGGCTCAAGGCAGAGAATCATATGAACAGAGCTATGCAAACTCCCTGGAAATTTACTGTAGCCATGATGGCAAACCACACGTGCAGGAAGTGGCACACAGAGCCATTTCTGCTGGCACCTGAGAGGTCACCTGGAAGAGCCCCACTGCACATGCATGTGCCACCTGACAGCTGATATCTAGCATGTGGGGGGGACGTGAGAGACACCTGCATATAGGTGGGGGTCTTGTGTGCATGCACATGCACAGAGGCATGCGGGCGGGGGTCTTATGCACATTAAATGATAGAAGAAAAAATTTAAAAAATATAATTGTCTTGAACCAGGACATTAACAAATCATAAACCTTATAGCTGCGTACATATTTTCTTTAGTTTAGGCTTGTTGTAGAAAGCAAAAATGAACTATTTGGACTGTTTTCCCTACAAAATCTGATAACTTTTCCTCCCATAGAATGTTGATAGGAAATTTATTTACCAAAAAAAAAAAAAAAGAAAGTGGGGGGATGGCTTTTTAAATATATACATGTATATTTACCATTTTTTTCAAGATGCATAATTTGTATATTCTTTAGTATAATAATGGCTAGGATTGTACCTAATATGGAATGGAATGGAGCGGAATTCTTTATTGGCCAAGTGTGATTGGACACACAGGGAATTTGTCTTAGTGCAAATACTCTGTCGTGCCCCTGTTGGAGACTGACTCCAAGGGAGAGGAGGAACAGCCAACAGGGAGTGGAAGTGTGGCTCCAGAGGTTGTGGAGGAGGTTGGGGAAGGGCACAGGCTGGCTGGGCAGTCAGAGGAGGACCCAGGCCCATCCCCGCTCCATCCTAGGGCATGCAGGGAGGAGAGGATAAGGGAGAAATGTGAATGGGTGGTCTATGGGGAGGAAAGGGCTTGATCCCTTCCATGGGCTGCAGCTGTGAGAACTATTTAAAACGACAGACTGCACATGAGCCATGCAGGAAACAAAGCATGCAAATATTTCTAATCTGTCCATTCTTACCTGAGTTTGGTGTCCTTCCCAGTGTGTATTCTGATACCTGTGGATGTCTTCAAGCCTTTATCTTGCCCGGCTCCCTTAATTGCTTTTTTTCTAGTTATAATTTATAGGTATTTTTAGTTTAGTCAGCATTTCCTCCTTTTTGCAACTATTTGTGGGGGAGCTTTTTGTCTCCAGTCAAGGATATTTGGAGCTTTGAAACCGAGTTGAAGGAATTAAAGGGACTTCACCTGTTTTTGTGCCTGTGTTGTTTTTGTATCCCACCCTGGGTCATCACATACTCTCAGTATACATAAAAGAAAAGATACATTCTTCAAGAATCAGAAGGTACAACACTTAATGATAGTCATAAGGTACAATAAGCAATCAAATCATACTAGGAAACAGTCAATATAAATCATAAGGATATTTATATATTTACTGAACCGTGTATTGCAAGGTCTTTGACTTAATCTGTACCAAAGAATCTTTTTTATTTTGGCGCAACTTTTTAAGCATGGGTACACTTATGGCATAATTCTGGCCAAGTATTTTAATGATTTCTCCAAATCATAGATCATTATTAGCCAAACTAGGTTTACTCATTCTAGTTCCTCCAGTTCCTACCTCTTGTTCTTCTCTTCTGGAGGAAACCACACAAATGGTACCATGGCTTCATTTTTAAGTGCATAAAACATTTAATTAAAGCAATGACTTCATCTGTTCCACCCAGATAATTTATTTTTGGAATTAAAGATCTAATGTTTCTGCTCCCTATCCACCCTCTTCCCCTTGGTCTTAATGAATGAACTTGGCTGTTTCAGCATGTTTATCAGCCATGCTATGAAAGGTAAAATAAGGATGTGGGAGTTTCGGCCTCCATGTTCAAACACCATGTGAAACAGATTTTATCTCACTGATAAAATAACTCTAGACTGCAGTTGTGGTAAATGCATTTCCCATCTGGAACTTGGCATGACCCCACTACCTACTGAGAAGGCTAAAGCAAGCCTAAGGACCTGAGGGAATGATTTGCTTATCATTGGCTGAAAAAGTTACACCCACTCATCTCATTGGCTGTGGAGTTGTGGGAGGGAGTTCTGACCTCGAATTAAAAGGGGTTCACTCAGGCAGTGAAAAGGTCATTGGTCTGGATAAGAAAATGAACTTTGTAATACTTTCCTCCCAGCCACAAAGAAGTTGCTTCACATTTTGGAAGTGGCTGAACAAGAAAGGGGAACATGGATCTAAATTCAGGGATTCAAAATGTAGGTACCCTGTTCCATTTCTTCTTCTTCTCCCCTCCCAAGTTTCTCTTTCATTCTCCCTCAAAGCCTTCAAAACTGGTTTTGTCCTTGGAACCTTCCCTTTTATACAGGAAGACCTCTACTTATGATTGCAACAGAACCTAGAATTTTGGTCATAAGTCCTTGTGGTTGTACACCAAATCACCATATGCCTGGACTCTATTCTACAGCCATTGTTACAATGGTTTTTTAGTGAATCAGATCATCATAAGTCCAAATCCAGCTTATCCAGTGGGTATTCTTGCCAGCAAACAGCAAAATAGTCAACACATGATCTTGAGACACTGCATAGTCATATATATAGATGTCAAGTGTCCAAAAAGCAATCACATGATCTTGAGGGTGGTGTGGTAGTTGTAACTTTTGAGGACAGGCTGTAACATTTTCTTCAGTCCATCATAACTTCAAATGATCATTATGCAACTGGTTTTAAGTCAAGCATTGATGATTGGACATTATATAACTTAAATAGCATTTACATAAAGACCATAAAAAGTATTGATATTTGTAGATGTGTAACTTAGAATGCATATTTATATAGAGACTATACAAGAAGAGTTTAAGTGCTTGGTTTTAATAACATAATTTCATATTAATTCCATTAATAGAGCTTTTTTACATTTGTGTAGTGGTGTTTTGGAAAGCGGGCATCTTATACAACTGATATTTAGAGGGGGACAATACAAGGTCATCCATGTGGAAAATAGAACTAATGTAACTAAAGTGAAAGCTAAGTTGGAATTTTGCTTCCAAAGAGAGAATGATGATGCCATATAATACTGCCTAGAATGTAAATGTAATAGGAGTGTACAACCTACCTTATCCAAATAAAATGAGAGGCATCCAAAACATCAAATGGCTAGAAAACAGTAATGGGAATACTATTAGTGTTGGGTTAAAATAAACTGGACTCCACCATAATGGAATGAGAAGCATGGTGAGAGTTGGCTGGATAAACTTTCATAGTGAGTTCTTAAAACCGCTATCCTAATAGTCAGACTTGGAATGATTATGCCGTAAGATCAGTTCCACAGCTGGCCTTGTGCATCTTTGACTTATAAATTCAGGCTGTGGCTGGGTTTGTTGAACACAGTATGCTAAAACAGCCAGTTTGTGATTCAATATGTTGCACAGATCCCTGCAATTAGGGTAATTCAGTGAACCGAGTAGACAACCCCAATTAGTCTATTGTGGAAACAGAATTTTGAACTCAGTTTATGAGCTTTAACTTGCAAACTGTAGTACTTTCAAGGATAATGTGATGTGGTCTCTATGCAGCAAGCTTTTGGAATAGGCTAATTATGTGGCTGTTCCTCAGGTCAGCATAACTTCATGGATACATTCAGTGCTTGAAAGAATGGGTACATCCATGGATACATTCAGTGCTGGCTTATTCCAGCAAAAGAACATTAATATGTATGTCCTAGCGAAGAGAAATTGGTTGCTCATCTTCACTCCTAATCCTTTCATTTTATTCTAATGCAATTATTACACCTCTATCTATTTGCTCCCTTAGGAATAGTCATCTAGTCCAAACCCCCCTGCCCAAGCAGGAGACCCTACACCATTTTTGATAAATGGAAGTCCAATCTCTTCTTGAAAGTCTCAAGTGATGACGGTCCCACAACTTCCGCAGAATTGGTGTGAATCAATAGAGAGTGATTCTTCCTGTCTGAAATGCTGTAGGACGGTCTCCTGCTTGAGCAGGGGGTTGTACCTCCAAGATCCCTTCCAACTCTGTTATTCTGTTGTTCTGTTATTCAGGGACAAAAGATTGGGGCTTTTTAAATTATTATTGCAGGAATAGCTGCAGAAGAATGCTATCAATGGCAGCTTCCAGTGATATAGTCTGTTAAAAAAGGTACTGAGAGACATGCCAAATGTAATGGTGACATTTTCTTTATGAATCAAATGTAATACTAGTGGGTTTTCTACAAATGCCATGGAATGAAAGTCTATGGATGGTTAGTTTCATTGTCAACATTGGATGTTTCATCTCATAATATGTATGTGATTATTAGCTGAGGAAATTTCAACGCTGTTGGTTACACCGGAAAGTCAACTACACATTCTGGATGAAGACAGTGCAAACCACTTCATTAATACTTCTAAGAATATTTCATGATTTTTTGACTCCTAACTTGCAGAAATCAAGCTTAACTTGAGAGTGTTTTTATCTTTTTTTTTAGAGATCTGAAAAACATTAATCACTGTAATTAATTTTTATATGACAGGAGATAGAGAGAAATAATATGGACTCCACCACAGTGAATGAGACACATAGATAGCATATAAAGTTGTTATGGAGTGTTCAATATGTCATTTCACTAGAGAGGGTTAAGAAAAATGTCAAAATGAAGAGCTGGATTATGAGAAGGAAGAAAAATAACAGATCGCTTCAGTTTTCAAGAGAAATTTAAATTCTGTCTGCTTCCTCCACTTCCACCAGTACCATACAATTCTAGTTTTAGTGCTGGAACTTTTTTTTTCCCTTACTAATCTTGGGAGGGAAGGTTCTTAAACTGAGAAAGGTGATACTCCTTTCAGGTAAATGTTCATCAAACATAATAGTTGTCTCATAGTTATATTGAGTACTGGCAGTTATGGTCATAGCTACCTCCAGGAATAAAGTTGGGGTTAGGTGTCATCTGAATAAACTTGATGCTCAATTCCAGATTGGTTGATGAAACTGTATTATTACAAAGACATTTGGGGTTTCCTTTGTCCCCATGAGGTACTCATTACCATTTTCCCCCCTTGTGGGCCGTTTTCTCCATGCAGGAGAAATAAGCACAATTTGAAGTTCACCCCCTTTATCAAGTTACGTAGCAATGTTTAAACTTAGCTAATCTGGCAAGAGAAGACTGAAATACCAATGGAGGCAAAAATATTTGACCTTAAGTGCTTTAACCCTACAGTGGGGCAAGTGGGGTTTGGGTAGATGTTAGAGATGTGCAGAGCCCAAGAAGATGTGTTTTATTTCAATGCTTGTATAGACTGAGCAGTTTTCAAGTTTAGTACATTTCTAAGGATTTTGTTTTAAGTTTGAAAAAATATTTCTTAGTGTGGGTGAAATTTATCCTTGTGTCATGCTCAAGTCAGCTGTGCTAAATAACTCCAAGATATTTTGCAGCATTTTGATCTCCTGTCCCTCAGTTTTTAGAAGGCTTGAATTGCAGTTACAAGAAGCATTTGTTGCTTTGATTTCCTTGGTGCTTGTGGGATTGCTGTCTGGCTATTTCAAAAACACCCACCTCAATGAGAAAATTTTAAATTACCTGATATCTCTAATTTGAGCAATCAGTGAAGTAGAGCAATTCCCAACCTTTGTATTACATTTGGGGAAGGGAAAATCCCTTTACTAGTTGACTTCTGCTTAAGGCAAGTGATTGTTTTGTTTAGTTTTAATTATGAAAATCCAATCCCTGATAAAAGTCTGAGTGATTTTTTCAGTACCTACTACTAAAAAGAAGTCAGTTTTGAATTTTGACACCACTTCTCCTCTCCAAAAGAACAAGATCAAACAAGATCATAAACACAAAATTCCCTTATGCTGCCAATTTCCCTGCTTTCTCATCTAGCGGTTGACTACTGCCACTAAAATGTATGCAAGATAGAATCATGTGCATTTATGCATATTTATGTTATAGACAAATGTACAGAACAGGGGCCATATTAAAAAAAAAACCCACAAGAGCAAAGAAATAAGGAACTCTACATCTGTCTCTCCCATAGGAATGCATTGAGATTTTTTTTTGCATCTGCAGACTCTAGGCACATCTGGTCCATTTTTCAAGTCAATGTTTCTTCCCTCCTGTAATAAATTTTGTTCTGTTCAGTTTTCAAAGAATTATATCCAGACTTAATGGACAAGGTCTACATTATTTCTTTCCAATCTTCTGTTGGCTTGGAAGAAATAAAATAATTAATAGTTGTAACCACTGATTAAAATTTAAAATAAACTGCCTTGAAATTAAGACATTCTTTTATAAAAGCATTTGATCTCTCCATATGGGTATATAGATACAACTGTTCTGTTTTACATAAAAATATTCTTTTACATAGGCAAAGATATATGTATAGTTAGAGGTTGTAGGAATCTGTATTCAGCAAGTGTATATTTATACTTATTCTAGAATATACTTATTCTATAGCAGCCTAATGCAATCCATGCTTCCTACTGGTAAGGCCTAATGTAGTCTATGCTTCATATCCCAGGTAGATATGATTAATTTGGCTAGGAGATGCCTGCTTCCTCAAATGTAAATTGGCTGGAAACCAGGAAAGAAATCTTTGGGGAACGAAGCTGTTTCTTCTTTCCCTCTTCATGATCCCTGAGACTCTCCATGATCAGAGATTCTGATTTTCCATTCCAATGTAGAATTTCCATTGACCAGGGACTAGCCATGCAAATAATAATCTGCTTCAAATGAAAGGCAACATAAAAGGAAGGCTAGAAGGTTTAAACCACTCTTTTATCCATCTTGGCCGTCTGCTTTCTGTTTGCTTTCATTATTTGCAATCCCTGCCGGTTTGCTTCCTTTCAACTCCCTCTTCCTGTTAACTCTAGTCTCAACAAATGAAAGACAACCTACTTCTTGTTCAAATGTGCAGATAATGATTTGAGAGAAAACTTAATCATCCTTCCTACTTAAAGTCAAAGATTATGTAGAGAATATACAGGGTGATTTGCTGACCATCCTCTTCTCACATTGGTTTGTTTTGAAACCAAAATTTGGGGGAAAGAAAGAATACTGACATATGAAGCAAAGAGGGAGATAGTGGTATCATAATGTAATATTCTTAGCTATCATTTAAAAATAAAGACGATGTTTGTGTGCATGCCTATGCATTCCAGAATAATAGAACAATTAATATGATCTGTTTTTTTCTCTAACTATATAATGCAAGAAAATATTAAGATACAAGATCTGATCTTCCTTAATGGTGAAAAGGGAACAGCATTGTTTTCTCTATTTGTACCTTCTTGCATCAATAGACTTGAGAATATGGTGAGGCTGCAAAGCTTTCCTAGTCTACCAGCTTTAGGTGGATTTCTTATTTCTTCTTTAGTCTGTTTGTTTTCTCGTTTTTGTTTTGTCCACTTTTGTTTCTGAAATACATTGGGTTTCCCAGAGACTGTAGGAACCTAAAGTTCATGTGTATGTGTGTGTGTGTGTGTGTTATATTCAGCTTTGTTCGGGTATTTTCCCACATCATTATAGTTGTGCTTTTAAAGTTGTAGCAACGTTTCAGTAGAATCTCATCTGCCATCATCATAAGAAAACACACACACACACACACACACACACACACACATATATATATATATATATATTCCTTTTTTTTTTGTAAAAGTTTTATTGATTTTAACAACAGACAAAAAACATATAAAACATAACACATGACATAAAAAAATAAAAATAAAAAATTTAAACATTCTTCATAAATTTGCAGTGTTATCGGTTGGTTTACCACTCCCTTTTGTGCATCCATTTCATAGTCATCAGAATAATTATATTACATAATAACTCACATTATCAATCATCAATAAAATATCCCAATATCATTATTAAAGAATCATTTGACTATAATTTTACTAATTCATACTTAAGCGAGATAACTATAATTAGGTTAAATTATATTATGACAAATCATGAAATCATATCAAATCTATCATAATAAAATATTCTTAAGAATTATCAAAACCAAGAAAAATTATATATTCATTATTTCCTAAATTTCTAAATATTCTATTATCATATTGTATTATCTAACCATTGATAAAAAAAGATCCCAAACTTCATAAAATTGTTTATCTTCTTGTTCTCTAATTTCAAATGTCAATCTACTCATTTCAGCACATTCCAATATTTTCTTAATAATTTCTTCCTCTATTGGTATTTTCTCACTCTTCCAATGTTTAGCAAATACAATCCTAGCTGCTGTTAATACATTTACAATCAAATATTTTAAATTTTTATTATATATATCAGGTAAAATTCCCAATAAAAAAATCTCTGGTTTCAAATCTATGTGTTTCTTTATCATTTTCTCCAGCCATATGCGAATTCTAGTCCAATATTTCCTGGCCTCCTCACAAGTCCACCACATATGGTAATATGAGCCAGGTATCTGATGACATTTCCAGCACTTTTCAGATTTATTCTTGAACATTCTTGCTATTTTTGTCGGGGGAAAGTGCCACGTGTAAAACATCTTATACAAATTTTCTTTATATGCTGTTGACATTGTCATTTTATAATTTTGTGACCACAGTTTTTGCCATTTCTCTAAATCAATCCCATATCCAAAATTCTTCCCCCAAGCAATCATTGTTTCTTTAACTTGTTCTTCCTCTAATTTAATTTCCAACAAATAACTATATATTTTTTTAATCACTTTTTCATCAGTACCTGTCAAAATCCTATCTAAGTCAGTCAATTTATCATAAAATCCTTCTATTTTAGAATCTTTAAGATACCTTGCATGTATTTGCCCATATGAAAACCAATTCATCTTTATACCTTGTTCTTCTAAATTTTGCATCGTTTTAAGTTCACCCTTTTCATCCAATATTTCCTCATATCTAACTGTTTGTTCCTTCTTATAAGTTATAGGATACGAAAAAGCTTCAATAGTTGATAACCAAACTGGAATTTTCAAATAACATTGTTTCTTAATTTTCTCCCAATTCAACCATAACGATTCCCGTATATAATGCCTTCTAAAATAACCCTGTGATTTAGTTCCCTTATACCATAAAAAAGCATGCCAACCCAATCATAAATCATGACCTTCTAAAGTCAACAATCTAGTCTTAACGTTATCCATTCTTTAACCCACATTAAGTTTGCAGCTTGATAATACAACTCCCAATTAGGAAGGCCAAATCCTCCTCTAATTCTAGCATCCTGTAAAAGTTTTAATTTTATTCTCGCTTTCTTGCCTTGCCATATATACTTCAACAAAATTTTATTTAGTTCTTCGAAGTAATCCTTACTTAACCTAATTGGTATTGTTTGAAACAAATATAAAATTCTGGGTAAAATATTCATCTTGATTGTTGAAATTCTACCTATCAATGACAATTGTAGGTTTTCCCATTTTTTCAGGTCGGATGCTATCTGCTGTTTAAGCTTAATATAATTATTCTCTTTCAATGTAGTACACCTTGATGTCAAATATATCCCCAAATATTTAACTTTATTCGTAACTTGAATTTTCAATAAATCTGCCAGCTCTTCTCTTTGCCTTAATAACATGTTCTTTGTCAAAATCTTTGTTTTGTCTTTATTTATTTTTAAACCAGCCATCTCACCATACGTCTCTATCTTTTCCAATAGTTTTAAAGCTGTCTCTAAAGGATATTCCAAAATAAAGACCAAGTCATCCGCAAAGGCTTGCAATTTGAATTCCTCTTTTTTGACTTTCATTCCTTTTATGTTTATATCCTCTCTAATATTTCTATTTAAGACTTCCAAGGTCAATACAAATAACAAAGGAGATAATGGGCATCCTTGTCTTGTACCTTTTTTAATATTAATAGAGTCTGTGAATTCTCCATCTATCATTACTTTTGCCGTTTGCTTATAATATACGGCTTCTATTACTTGTATAAATTTTCTAGCAAAGCCCATCTGTTCCAATAATAATAACATAAATCTCCAGTTCACATTACAAATGCCTTTTGAGCATCTAAGAATATCAAAGCCATTTGTTTTTCCGAGTGCGCCTCATAATATTCCAGTGTGTCCAGGATTACCCTCATATTGTCTTTAATCTGTCTCTTTGGTAAAAATCCATTCTGATCAGAGTGAATAAAATTATTTAGGTATTTTTTAAGCCTTTCTGCCAAGATTGAAGCAAAGATTTTATAATCTGCATTCAATAAAGAAATAGGTCTATAGTTCTTAATTTGTAATGGGTCAACCCCTTCTTTTGGAATAAGTGTAATATAAGCTTCTGACCATGTTTCAGGTATTTTCTTATTTATCATAACTTCATTCATGACTTCTAACAGTGGAATGCTCAGCGATTCTTGTAGTGCTTTATAAAATTCTGCCGGGAAACCATCTGGTCCTGGTGCTTTTCCCATTGTTCTGTCTGTTAAGTGCTTCAGTTAATTCCATCATTGTTATAGCACTTTCTAACATTTTCTGAGTTTCATCAGGTATCTTAGGTGGGTTAGCATTTTGTAAATACTGTTTAATTTTTCCCTCATCAAGATCCTCTTGTTTATATAATTGTCCATAAAAATCTCGAATGATTGCCTTTTTCTCCTTATTACCATAACAAATTCGACCATGATCATCTATTAACTGTGATATTTTCCTTGATTCTTTCTCTTTTCTCAGCTTATATGCTAACCATATACCTGGCCTATTTGCATCTTCAAAATAGTTCTGTTTAGCACTTCTAATTTTTTGTGCCAATTCTTCTTTCTCTGCTTGATCCATTTTGTGTTTAATTATGTCCATTTTAAGTTTGATATCTTTTTTCTGTGGCATCTTCTGTCATTCTTTTTCCAGTTTTTTATGGTCATCTTCTAGAGCTTTAATCATTTGCCTCTTCCTAATGTTCTTTTTCTTTATATAGTCCATTATTAATCCTCTTGCATATGCCTTCATTGTATCCCAAACATTCTGTATTGAAGTATCTTCTTTTTTGTTTTCATTGAAGAAGAAAGCCAATTCTTTTTCCATCCATTGTGTAAAATCTTTTCCCTTTAGAATAGTATTATTTAATGTCCATCTAGATCTTCTTTTTCGTCCTTTCCATTTAATTGTAATTGGATTATGGTCTGCCCACGTACTTGTTTCAATATTCATTTCTTGAATATTAGATAATAATTCTGTTGATGTCCAAATCATATCTATTCTGGACCACGATAAATGCCTGTTTGAATAAAAAGTATATTGTTGAGTTTTAATATTTCTTTCTCTCCATATATCTTTTAAATTTAGTTCATCTGTCATTTTAAAAAAGGATTTAAGGAGAGTTTTCCTATTTTGTCGTGTTGTTTTTGCTGTATAGTCCAGTTTATTGTCTACAATTCCATTAAAGTCCCCCATCATAAATATGTTAACATAGTCCAGTTCAATCATTTTCATATGTAATTTTTTATAAAATTCTTCTTGCTTATCATTTGGGGCATAAATTGCAACCAAGAGAGTTTTTATATTATTATCCACTATTTCCACTATTAATACTCTTCCATCTTCATCCGTATAAATCAATTTGGCTGGAGTGGTTTCTTTAACGTACAAAACCACTCCTCTTTTCTTACAATGGGTCAGAGAGGTAAATATTTTCCCTAACTTTGGTCGTATCAATAATTGTTCATGTTGTTTTTTAATGTGTACTTCTTGCAAGCAAATTATATCAAATTTTAGCTTCTCTAATTTATAAAAAGTTTTCCTTCTTTTGATAGCTGAGTTCAGTCCATTTATATTCATAGAAATCAGTTTTTTCTCCCCCATAGTTATGTTTTATATTTAGGTCTAACAGCTCTCGTGGATCTTATTTCACGTTGTTCTTTGGTCTCCATTTGTCCACCTATTATGCCTTCTTCTTTTTCCATCTCCATTTGGCCCTCTTCAAGTTCAATTAAAATCTTTTCTTTTTCCGTCTCCATTTCTCTTCTTTCAAAAAATTCCTTGTAAAACATTTCTGCTTTCGCAATTGAATCAATTCTGTATCTCTGTTCTTGCCATTTAAACATTAATCCTTCTGGAATCAGCCATCTATAATTCACCTCTTTTTTCAATAGCATTTTAGTCAAAAATCAATACTCTCTTCTAATCTCTCTCATTTTTCTAGGTACTTGTTTTAAGACCAGAATCTCTTTGCCTTTGTATTTCAACCCCTTCTCTATTACCACTTGCAATATTTGGTTTTTGATAGTTTTTTTTAGTAAATCTAACATGGACCTCTCTTGGCAATTGATTCCTCGTCGCATATCTTGTGAAGACTCGATATATCTCATCTACTCCATCCATCATCTTTTCCTCTGGTATTTCCAAGACTCCAGCAAAAATTTCAATCATTACTGCCGCCAAGTTTTGTCCTTTTTCTTCCTCAATATTTTGGAATCTAAGATAAATTTCTGACCTGTCCATCTCCCACTTCAACATCCCACTTTTTTCTTGTTCGACCATTGTTAATCTGTTATCGATATTCCCAATTGTATCATCTCTTTGCTTGTCTTTCTCTTCTATTTTTTGGATTCTCTCATCATGTTTCACCATCATTTGTTGAAAATTTTCAATTTTCTCATCCATCTTTCCAATTCTTTGGTCAATACTCTCCATTCTTTGTTCCATACTCATTTTAAGATCTTGTATTCCTTGCATAACCATTGTTAAATCCACTTGCACTTTGTCTTGCTTCGCCATTATTGAGAGTCGT
Organism: Hydrophis major; assembly: GCA_033807585.1. Taxonomy (NCBI): domain Eukaryota; kingdom Metazoa; phylum Chordata; class Lepidosauria; order Squamata; family Elapidae; genus Hydrophis; species Hydrophis major. The sequence continues at coordinate 89,930,785 of CM066329.1, forward strand.
CCTCCAGATGACGGGGAAACAGGAGCGGAAGTTGAGATGCCCGAAGATAAAATTTTCTTACTCATTTCGATAACTCAGGGTCTTCCGGATCTTTTAATCCAATTAGTGAGGTAGCCAATTATAAATCCAATTTTAAAAAAAGGAAAACACCACAAAAAAACAAAAACAAAACCAGTAATAAGTAAAAAGCCCAAAATTAAAAAGAAAAAGATTCTTCAGGTTCTTCAATACCTTAATCCAATTGTAAAATACGCAAATATAATTCAAAAATAAAAATAAAAAGATGAAGAAAAAAAAAAAGAGCAAAATAAAGCCCAATAATATCAAAAAATAATAAGCAAAGAAAAAGGAAAAAAAGGAAAAAAGAAAAAGAGAGTTCTTCAAATTCTTCCCACCTTAATACAATTGAAAAACCTCAGAAAATGAAAAAAAGCCATAAAAATAAGTCAAAAAAGGAAATCAAAAAGGCAGACATCCCTATAAAAAAAAGAAAAGAAGCAAAAAAAGAGTATTCTGACGCTTCCCCTTTAAAAAATAAAAATAAAAGTAAAAGATAATAAAAGATAAAAAATAAACATATCAATATTACAAAATAGTGTGGGGTTGGAGGGGAGGGATGAAACAATAAGGAGTTTTTTTTAAAAAAAGACACACACTGCCTTTTATTTATCCAAGGCTCTTATTTGACTTCTCCACAAGTTTCAAAGCCAAACTTCAAATATTCATTTAATAATAGAAGTTCCAAAGAGCACCTGTATAAACATCCTCCAGTACTCTTCCCTCTATCTTATCATTTCCAGTTGCCTTGAGAAAAGTTTTTCAAACAAAAGTTTTTCAACTTCAAACAGAATATTTCCAAGCCTCTAGTTGGCAGTGTTACAAAGTTTCTTCAATCCACTCCCCCTTTTTCTCCCCAGAGAAAAGCCTAAAAAGAGAAAAAAAATATGTATGTATATTTATATATATATATATATATTAAAAAAAAGATATTAAAGGGGACCTCTATTTTTAAAAATACAAACAGTCAGAAAAGCAAAGAGAAAACCAGTAAATAGAAAAATAGAAAAAAGCCAGTCTGGTTAACTATATCGCAATAGAAATTCAGTAAAGAAAAAAAAAGTAAAAATAAAAAGCCAAGCCTCACTTTGATGTTGCTAAAAAAGATCACTGCTAAGTCAAATTCTGTCAATAATTTTACAGATTTCTTCTAATATTGGAGTGTTCTTGAATCCCAAGCAAAAAAAAAAAGATTCTCACCAGCTGATACACTTCTTTCTATCCCGTTCTTCCGGAGCTGTCCCAGCTTCAGCAGCCTAATGGCTGCCTCTCCGCCGTTGGCAAAGGGGCTTCTTCTGGATCGACCAGGGACTTGCGATGTCCCCGGAATCTACAGAACGCGCCCCTTACTGTCACCGTCACTACGAGATGGTTTAGGTCCGTTAGGACCGACCAGGGGCGAAGATATCAGCTGAGATCTCGGAGCCCCGAGATCACAGCTGTATCGCGACGACGAAGCTCCGCCTTCTCCTCATATATATATATGTATATATTCTTAAGTTTTCGCGGGTACTTACATGTATGGCATTCAGCTTTGTTCGGGTATTTTCCCACGTCATAGTAGTGGTGCTTTTTAAAGTTGTAGCAACGTTTCAGCAGAATCTCATCTGCCATCATTGGGCTTCTGTATAGTGTTTGCTTAGCCAATGAACAACACCTAAAAGCCAAACTACACACTCTCACCAATGTACTAATAGCCAATGGATTCCAAAGAAAGAATATTACCCACCTAATCCAAAAAGAAACCCCAACCAAAATCCAAGACAGAGAACAAGAGAACTGCAAAGCCCTCCTCCCATATATAAAAGGCACTACAGACAAAATCAGCAAGATCCTCCAAAAACAGAACATTAAAACAGCATTCTGCACAAACAGAAAAACATCCACCATCCTAAGAAACCTTAAAGACAAAATCGAGTTGGAAAACCAAGGAGTATATGAAATCCCCTGCACCGCCTGCCCCACCACATACATTGGACAAACTAACAGAAGAATAAGTGCACGCATTGAAGAACATAAGAACTCAATCAAAAAAGAAGAACCGACTTCTTCCCTGGTCCAACACCTCAAAGCCACAGGACAAGAGATTGACTTTAAAAATACCAGAACTATTGCCAAAACCGAACACTTCAACAACAGAATAATCAGAGAAGCCATAGAGATATAAAAACGCCCACACAGCATGAATAAACGAGATGACACCTCCCGCCTACCAGCCATTTGGAAACCTGCCCTCATGAACAGACGAATACCTAACATGAAGAATGACCCACACCCATGAGGGCCACACAAGATCCCACCACCACACTTCCACGTAAAATGCAGACTCACACCCACACAGAAGATGAGACACGACCACAGACCAGAAGCCGCACTGCAGCTGCATCACTATCTACTTCAAACCCCTCTGAGCCATACATGAAGCGAACTGACCCCCACCATGAAGATGCAGTATGACCACGAACTTGAAGCCAAACAGCAAGATCACAGCTCACCAGCTCAAATCCCCCAGCAACTAAGACTAACCTGAGCACAACCAAGCCCCCACCTGAACAGAACACACCCCCACCCAATCAGAACACGGCCAACCCCCCAACCAATCAAGTCACACCCCCACTAGCAGTTAAAAGGAAGAAGCAGCTGCAAGCTCACATCACTCTGAGAAGCACAGAGCTGAAGACACAAGCCTGAAGATGATGGAGTATCTTGGCGACGTTTCAGCGAGGTCCCACTTGCCATCCTCAGGCTGGTGCTTTCGGCTTTGTGCCAGTGCAAGCAGTGTGTGATCAGAGCTTCCGGGTTTTTCTGGGTTTTGGTCTGGCTTCGAGTTTGGGGTCTGGGTCTGTGTTCTTGGCGTGTGTCAGCTTGTTTGGTTTTGGGGTCGGGATGCGACAGCTGGCAAAGCAGCCGTGGTTTGGTTTCTGAATGGTGGTTGTCCTTCGTTTATAGGATGGGTTTGGGCCTGGGTCTGATGAGGGGGATTGGCAGTGGTGTCCCATGTTGTTTTGGGTCTGGTGTTGGTTTTCGTGGCTGGGACTCGTTTGTTGGTGAGGGCTAGTTTCCAGATGTCTGGTAGGCTGTCGCACCCCCCAACCCCAAAACCAAACAAGCTGACACACACCAAGAACACAGACTTAGACCCCAAACTTGAAGCCAGACCAAAACCCAGAATGCCACATCGTAGCCACCCGCTCAGGATATCACATCAGAAAACTCAGGAAATTATACCACAAGAACTCAAGAAGTTGCAACACAGCAAACGACCCAGGAAATCACAGCACAAGACCAAGGATACCACAACAAAAGAACACACAAGGCCATCATACAACCCATTACCCAAGCCGTTAAAACACGGGAGGCTAATGAAAAAAGATCACTACAAAACAAACAACCCAGGAGATTACAGCACACGATCCAGGATATCTCCACAACAAAACTCATAAGGCCATCACACAGCCCATTATGCCAACATCAACTCCATTAACCAATCAAGAGGCAGCAGCGCAGCCAATCAGCCCAGCACACTAGCCCCCCCCCCCCAGTATTTATAGAGAGACGGCAGCTTCGATCACACACTGCTTGCACTGGCATGAAGCCGAAAGCACCAGCCTGAGGATGGCAAGTGGGACCTTGCCGAAATGTCACCAAGATATTCTTAATCTTACATGGGAAAAGACCCGAACAAACCTAGACCAACACATCCACACCCACACCCACTATGTATATATATAATTTTTCTTAGAATGTGAAATCTGCTCTGATAAAAGCATTTCAGAAATGAATTCTAGCTCAATAATTTGTTTATATGCGACCTTGATTGCAGCCAGTTAATGAGCCAGTTAGCAGTTTGAAATTTTGCTTAGCAGTGCCACACAGGCATTTGGGCTAACATGTGTATACAGAATCTGGAATTCATTAAGACTATTTTTAGGGTCCTCACGTTTCCACTGTTTGCTCATTTTTAGGCTTAAAAATTATTGATGTTTGAGAATATTCTGTAAGTTAAACAAAATGAGTGGACAGAATAGGATTCTTAATACTAGACTGATTTGATTTAAAAATGAAATATAAAGAGCCTTAAAGCGGAATTTAACCTTTGTTGACTTCTTCAGGGGGAGTATGTTTTTTTTCTTAAGCAAAACTCAAGACAATTGGTTTCAAAACTTGATTTTAAAAATAAAATGTTGTCTTTTTTCCCTCTAAGTGTAGATAATTGAACAAGCTGTAATTCTAAAGTGTTCAATTGCTATAGTACAACCTAGCTGCTAAGTGGCAGTGTAATGCATAATATTAATAAAAAAAATGTGTTGTTAGTCATAAAGTTGTGTCCGACCCATCGCGACCCCATGGACAATGTTTCTCCAGGCCTTCCTGTCCTCTACCATCCCCAGGAGTCCATTTAAGCTCATGCCTATTGCTTCAGTGACTCCATCCAGCCACCTCATATTCTATTGTCCCCTTCTTCTTTTGCCCTCAATCGTTCAGTAAAAATATAGTCATATAGTAATAGAATAGAACAGAACACAACAGACTAGAATGACAGAGTTGGAAGGGATCTTGGGAGTCTTCTAGGTCAACCCCTGCTCAGGTAGGAAGCCATATACCATTTCAGACAAATGGTTCTCCAATCTCTTCTTAAAAACTTCCATTGTTGGAGCATCCACAACTTCTGGAGGCAAGTTGTTCCACTGATTAATTGTTCTAACTGTCAGGAATTTTCTTCTTAGTTCTAGGTTGCTTCTCTCCTTGATTAATTTCCATCCATTGCTGCTTCTCCTGCCTTCAGATGCTTTGGAGAATAGCTTGACACCCTCCTCTTTGTGGCAGTCTCTGAGATATTGGAATACTCCTAGTCCTTCTTTTCATTAAACTAGACATATCCAATGCCAACAACCATTCTTTATATGTTTTAGCCTCCAGTCCCCTTGTCATCTTTTTTTTTTTTGAAACAAATTTTTATTAATTTTAAAGATAAAACAACACATCATTAACCATTAAATACATAAACACATAAAACCTCTTAACATTGTAAATCCTTACAAGTCAAACAAAACATTATTTTTATACAGCATAATTCCAATTTATCCCATCTCCATATGGACACACAAACATCTTTCAGCAAGTTTCTCATTTTTTCTCTTTACTCCTATTCAATTTCATTTCTCTTCCATATTTATCCATTTTATAGTCATCATATTCTTTTCTTTCTGGCTTGTATAAATTATTCTCGTCTAGCATTCCTCCAAGGTTTTATTGATTCTTTCCTTTTTTTTTTTTTTATAAAAAACAAATTTTGTTAGTTTTACCATAAGCACAGTACACAAACATACAAACACAAAACATAAACAAAACTAAAAGATCTTTTCTGAAGGTTGTCTGTTCCCGGGTTAAAACTCTTTACACAGACACAAATTCAAACATCATATTCAACCCATATCTCCTTCCAAATCTTATTATCATTTTCTTTTATATATATATATATAAAAACCATTTTTATCAGTTTTATAAAAACAATGCACAAAAAATCAAGGCATAGCAGCTTATAAATTCTTTTCTAAGAAAAAATAATAAAAGACCAATAAAGCATAACATTTCCAGATTATAATATCAATATTTCATATAATATTAACTTCATATCTTGTCCCTACTTCTCTTTTCCATCCAAATTATTTATTAATTAAAATTTTATTGCCTTTTATCAATACACAAAATCCAAAAAAAAAAAAAAAGCATATATATCCTTCCATATCTTATTACCATTTTCAATAACATTCTTTGTCTGTTCTATTTCCAATTATCCATTCATCTTTTTTTTTCTTTTACTATACTTCTCCTGTACACCAATTGGAGTAACATCTATAACTCATTACCCTAACTTAGAAATACTACATATAGCAATCTTTCTTGGGATTCTGTTTAAAAAAAAAAAATTCTAAAATTACATAATAAATTTTATATTCTAAATATACATATAAAAACACACTCTTATATACCCTCCAGAATCCCTCTTTTAATCTAAATTAAATTCACCCATTATCTCTAAATAAACTTTTTTTCCTTAGGTCTTGCTTCCCCACATTAAGGCTTCTCCTCCCCCTCCTTCTCTCTTGCTTATTCTTCTCCTTGCCCTTTCTACCCCTTTGTTTTTTCTCTTCGCTTTTCTTGCTCCTTTTCCTTTGCTTTCTAACCTTGCCTCCATCTTTTCGCTCATTTTTCTCTCTTTTGGTTGTTTTTATAATTCTTAAAATCCCCTTTTTCTTATCCTTTTTGTCCTCCTTTCCAGAAGGGACCCATTGTTCATCAAAGATGGCTTCTTCTTCCTCTTCTTCCTTGTCCCAGTCCTTCTGCTGCGTAATCAACTTTTCAAAGGAACATAACGCCATTTCTAAGAATTGAAACAAAGCGCCCAAAGTATCTTCTTTTTTATATTTTTGATATTCAATCTCTAGTTCATCCACAGACGATGCCATTATGAAAAGGGAAACTTTTTCCAAAACAACCACAAGAATTTTTAATCAAAGACAATCAAAAGCAATTAAGAAAAAGAAAAAAAGTTCCAAAAGTTAATACATTTCTTCCTTCTTCTCTTTCTCTTTCTGAATTAATTTTTAATCAAAGAGGTCCAATTACCATATATCTTCTTTTGGGATCCACAAAGACGTTCTAATCAATCTCCTCCTTTTTCAGCTTCTGCTCCAATTTTTTCTTTTCTCCCTTCCCACTTGCAATGAGAATTTTAATAATCAAAAATCCATACCTCCAGCAGAGATTTTCCAATTTCTCACATTTTTCAATGTCCAAAAATCCCTTTGTCTCTTATCTTAGCTTTCAAAACAATCCACTTTCAATGTCTAATATATCCAAATATTTCTGCTTTTTCCGTGGGGTGGGAGAGTAAAAAAAAAAAAATCCCTTTAACAGCTTCTCCGCCGCTTTTCGCTCTTCTTAGGGATACAATGTATCCTCCAGCAACAAACAGCTCAATTCCAGGCAATTTAAAAGGTGTTACTTGACCCGGCTCAGACAGAACTTTCACTCTTCACACTTCCTCCAGCACAGTTCTTACCCGGTTGCTGGCTTCTTCGTGGCGGCCATTGCTGACCGCCGCTCCACTGCCTTGGGAAAAAGGGGTTTTCCCGGAGAAAGGGGGGGTCTGCGATGCCCCCACCTCCCTTTCCGACTCCCCTCTATCTTCAGCTGTCCCTACAGGGCAGCCATATCCCCCTGACCCATCTGGATCGGGGGTACCTCGACGGCTAGCCCAGCAGGAATCGCGAGCTGTCGCGAATTCCTGCTGCCCCGAAGCCACGCAAACCGGAAGTTCCAGTCCCCTTGTCATCTTTGTTGCTCTTTGCTGCTTTTCGAGTTTCAAAAGAGTATTGTATAATAGTACTAAATTAGCATATTATAGTCAGCAATGACTACCAGAATAAAATCTGCAGGGACTCTGTTATCGTCTTTTTAACTTTCATTTTCAAAAAAAAATATATACATTTAAATTACATATTTGTAACCAGTAAATAGTTATAGAATACATCCTTGCTCTATATCATAGGATCACAAACCTTGGGTGTCCCAAAGGGGTTTTTTAGGAGGCAACTAGAATTTCTTTTTTCTTTTGAAGAAAAATTTTGCTTCTTATCCAAGAAATGTCTTCAGAAGAAAAAACAAGGAAGTCCTGTTGTCTCCTGAAAAAGTACCTTTGGGACAATCATGATCTGAATGACTGAAAATCTCTATGGACTTTCACAAACCTTGGACAAATTGGTTTCTTGCCAGTAAAATATACTTCCTTCCTTCCAGTTGCCAGATGAAAGCTAAGCAGAGAAATTGGCATTTGTAACAACAAATGTTGCTGGAAAATGCATAATTAGAGCTTTTCTTTCCGCCTTTTCAAAAAAGTGGCTTGGGCTAAGTTTTTAACCCTAAGTTAAAAGGCCAGCCATTAAATGTTTGGACTTGCTTATCACTTGAGATGATAATACTAGCTATGCTTTTATTGAGGGATGGATAATCACCCCAAATATTCTATTTCTATGGAATAGAGAACTGAGGTTTCAGATAGGGTGTATAGGCTCCTTTATAGACCATGATATTAAAAATGGCTTGATGCTTTCCAGCTGTTCTGAAATTCAACTCTTAGATTCCCAGGCAACACGCTCACTTGATGTTCTGGAAGTTAAAGATTTAATACATCTGGAAACCATGTCGGCAAATTGAACTAATAGTTAACAATAAAACAAAACTTATTAAAAGATGTATTCAATAGCTGAATTTGTCATTATATGCAGGTGGGTTATTCAAAATTCAAGGCAAAAAAAATTGTTGAAGACTGAACTGCAAATATCCTGGTAAATGTCTGATACATAAGTTACACTTGGGGGAAAAAGCCTTCACAGCCAGACTTTTAAAAACAATCATTTTATCACATTTATTAGTTATACATTACCCTTAGTAAGTTAGGCATTCTTAAATAATCATTACAGACAGAACTTAGTCCAATATACCTTCAAGGTGAAAAAAGTCAGAAATAAAATCACTTTGGGAAAGTAGAAGAGGTGCTGTGAGCAATCTGACTCTTTTACTATCTTGTATCACAAGTCAGAACATGTTTTCAAAATTCCAAATGTGTCCCCTGGCCTGAAATACTATATACAGCAACAAAAGAAGTTATTAGTGTAGAATTTCCTAATACTAGCTAATGCAATTACAGCTATCAACCAAGAAAAAGAAAGAATTTACTCTGTCCAATTAGAATTCCTAAAAGCAGCAATACCCGCATCACTAAAGTCTATTAAGAAAAGCAAAACTGAATGCAGCATGCATAAAAGTGCTCACAGAAAAACTGGTGAGTTTTTCAAAAAACACATATAACTTGAGAAATGAATTGCTACCAGCAAGTTGAAACCTATCCTGTGTTACTGTTTTCTGTTTAGTGCCCAGGATCCTTTTTCAAAATATCCATATAAATCCAGTTACTGGAAAATTCTTCCAGCTCTATTTTTAAAAGCTGCTTTTCCAAAACCCTTATCATGAATTCACACATTGTAGTTGGAAAAGGCATCCTGCCAAGTATATGCACTTAGAAGAGTACAGTATTTGCAGAGACTCGTGTGCTGTTTTGACTTTGTCACACTGGAGATCTTATGGCAGCTATCTGAGCTTTGGTTTTCTTGTGATAGCAGTGAGTATGAGTGGCCAGAATTACTACGGTGACCAAACTGTAGCTTGCTTTGCTTCCTAGTGCTGTTAGCCAATCAAATGCTCCTAAACAATATTTATGGCAGTGCAAGTAGTCCTTGACTTACAACAATTCATTTAGTAAATTACAACGGCACTGAAAAAAGTTACATGACAATTTTTCACATTTATGACCCATGGCCATGTGGTTTACATTTGAATGCTTGACATGTGGTTCACATGTATGACGGTTGCAGTGTCCTGGGGTCATGTGATCCCCTTTTGCTATCTTCTGAAAAGAAAAGTTATTGGGGAAGCCAGATTCACTTAACAACATAAATTTTGGGCTGAATTGTGGTCATAAGTTGAGGACTACCCCTAAACCATATTTTGTGTTTCTATACAAAATTGTTCCAGTTGGATATTGTTGGCATATCTGTTTTTTGTATCCTGTAATGTTAGCTGCAATATAGTTAGCATATCGGCACATTACATTTATTTGTCATTATGAAATCAGTTGTGAATTTACAGTTGTTCTCAATGAGGAAGATTGGTATAGTCAATTCATAAACATTGAAAGCTGAAAATTAATCTGGACTAAAAGTGATTCTAAGCATTCATATATTCTCCACAAAATTTTAGGAAGTAATACTAAAATATATGGTCCTCATGTAAATGTTTAAAATTTACTGGAGTTTATCCATTGGCCTCTCAGTTTTAAACTGCTTTTGTCTGTAGTATGCAGTTCTAAAAATAGCAAAAATAGGCTGTGGAACAATTTGCTATGATTGTGAACTTGTGCGGGTATACACAGTGAAAAAGAAAGTGCTATATATTTTAACTCTTGGGAATGAACTGCCTTATCGGCAATACATAAAAAACTATTGAGGATTGTACAGAGTAAATATTGCTATAGCATACCAAATATAACATTCCAGAAGTTGGTTCATTTCACTTGTGTTGGCCTGTTTTGTATCACATATTGTAGAGTTAAAATGTGATTTCATAATTTTTATTAAATTTTCTTTTAACATCCAGAGGTCAGAAGATTTGAATTTGCTTAAATATATTTAACAGATTTCAATTTACCAAATATGTTGGATTTTATGAGATATTTGATTAGTGCTAGTAGCAGGGGGATTCAGTTTTTTTTACTACCAGTTCAGTGGGCATGGCTTGGTGGGTATGGCAGGGGAAGGATACTGTAAAATCTTGAGTCAGAGGTTGGTATTTGCCGATTCTCCGAATTACTCAAAATTTCCACTACCGGTTCTCCAGAACCGGTCAGAACCTTCTGAATACCACCTTTGGCTGGTAGCAAGAATTTGACTATATCAAAAATAAAATGTTTCTGTTATCAACATTAAAATGTCTCTGGTAATGGGACTTTTAACTGTTACTAACAGAATGGAGAGTATTAAACAAAACAGAAATATTTAGTTTAAAATAAGTAATTGAATCAAAACAGTTTTTTCCTTGGGTAGGGTTAGCAAAGATTGAGGGAGCTTGAAATAACAAATGGTAGATTTTTAATAGCTTGAGATAATAAATGGTAGATTTTCAAAAGACTGCAAGAAGAACCATGATTATCAAAATTTATTCAGCTGGTTGTTGGGGCTCTAGGAATTAAGTGTAATTTAAGTGTAATTTTTAAAAGTTAATAAAGTTAAGTTAATTTTAATAATTTAAAAATTGCTCACTCCTAGCATTGACAATATTTATGGAATATAGATTATTGTGGACAAAAGTTAGGGTTAGGTTTTCATACTTGAACTGTTCATACTTGAACTGTTCTCTTAATTCTCTCCTACTATGGAAAGTAAAAGATCTTAATATATCATACCTGTAAACTTTATGCTGAGCAAACTAGGTATTTGATATTCAGAATAAGACTACTATTTAGTAAATATGTGCAGAATTAGTATGCATAAATCATTTTATGAAATAACTTGGAAGAAGTGTCAAATAATCATTCAGTACAATGAGATTGATAAATGTAGTATTTCAAAACATAGTGAGATATCAGGGGAGAACTTTCAGTGATTAAAATTCCTCAGTGTGTCTCAAACATTGGAGAAGAAGTATCAATAATCAGTATGTCTATAAAACAATACTTTTATAGATTACCAGCTCATTTTTGCTCTGCTATGTCTATGGAGATTCTCAATCATCCAGGTCATGGTTGTCCCAAAGGTGCTTTTTCAGGAGGCAACTGGATTTTTTTTTTTAAAAAAATATTTGTTTCTCATCCAAGAAGCTTCTTCAGCTCTAACTGGATGGTGGATTGAATCCTTCCATTTCCCACCATCCAATCAGAGCTGAAGACACTTCTTGGATGAGAAAAAAAATCAAGTTGCCTCCTGAAAAAGCACCTTTGGGACTATCTTTTAGCATACACTTTAGCATTCCCCATTAGAATGAGCGCATACAGGGAGATGTATTGAGAGAAGTATTTGAATAATACACACACAGCACACAGATACACTGTACAGTAAATGTAGGTTTTTACTTCCAGAAAGGTTTAAGCAAAGTTCAAAACAATCAGTCCAAAGTCATTCACAGGTAAGGTCAGTCAGTTTTTAGTCCAGGGATAATCCAATAACAAAGTTCAGTATCAAAAACAGTTCAGTATCAGACTTACATCAAATCCAGAAATAGTAGTCAATTAGGAAAAATGGAGGAACTGCAATACACTCCAACAGAAGGAAAAACGGAGAATCACTGACTTCACTGAGACTCTTCTGAGACTAAGACTAAAACAACCCTGGTTTCTGGCTCCATCTTGTGGCCGTTTGAGAAACCACACCCAATTACAATTTTTTGCATTTTCTTAAAGATACAGTTTTAAAATGTCTATCTTGGTTTATATATTTCCAACCCAAATAGCTGTTAGGTGACTTACATTCCTAACATTCCAAACATTTGTCTGAGGATTGTCTTCCTCCCTTACTCTCTGTCATCAGTACCATCTCCTGTGTATCAATGGGATGGGAAATTTTAGAATGGCATTTTAAAAGTCTGCTTGCAAATCTTTCTTCTGTGAAATCTCTACATGTTTTTCTCCTGGGTTGAAAAGAGAGAGGAGAGGATACTAAGTTTTTTTTTCCCCTCCAGTATTCCCATGGCATTTTCAGTCCTATTCACAATATTCTCTGCAGTCTTTGCCAGAATGAAGCTCTAGGAGTGAATGAAATTACTGTATGTTGAAACTGTTTGCACCTCCAATATTTGCTCTGGTTTTGTTCCTCCCAGTGAAGCTTTGAGCAAGCTGTTGGCTTTTTATCCAGACTTGGTCTGCCATATTTTTCACCTTGGAATCAAAGTAAACTTTAAAACACTGTGTCCTGTATTCATTAATACAGGGACAAGTTCAAGCAAGGATAGACTGTAGACAAAGATCTCCTGTTTCTAGTATAGGACAACAGGCATAGCTGTTTCAGGAATGTTCTAACTTGCGTTGGAGTCATTGAAAGTCTAGTAACTTTTTTTTTGCTTGAGGGATTTGATTTCATGAGCTTTCTAATCCTGCCAGTTCATCACTGATATTTTTTAACTGTTCTACTGAAATAGGCTGGATAACAGAGTTTAGTCTATAAAAAAGCCAGTTGTAATCTATTGGAGCTAATCAAGAAGCCTCTTTATTTACATGTAGCAAGTTGCTATAAAGAGAACAACAAACAATAAGGCGATAAACTATTTGTTTTTATTTAATTGTATTTATTTACTAGTTCCCCCCCATCTTTATTGCATTATAAGTAACTTAAAGCAGTAGATATACCAGAGGCTTCCTCATTTCTCCCACAAGAACTCCGTGAGGTGAGTTGGGCCAATAGTCACTCAGTCAACTTTCAAGCCCAAGGCAGGACTAGAACACACAGTCTCCTGGTTTCCAGGACAGCACCTTCACCACTTCACCAAACTATGTATAAATCCTTGTATTAACACCAAAATGTCCATAGCTACATTATGACCAGAAGCGCTTATGTTGGATGGAAGATCCGCCTTTAAAGGTAGAGTCTATGGATATTTTCAGTCATCTAGGTCATGGTTGTCCCAAAGGTACTTTTTGTGTTTTTCCTTGAAGATGTTTTGCTTCTCATCTAAGAAGCTTCTTCAGTTCTGAATGAATGGTGGAAGATGGAAGGATGGACGCAAAATGTCTTCAAGGAAAAACAAGTCCAGTTGCCTTTTGAAAAAGAACCTTTAAAGGTAAAAGTTTCTCTGTCCAATCATGTCTCACTTTAGGGCATTTTGCTCATCTCCGTTTCTTGGCCGAGGGAATCACATTGCCTGAAGACAGTTCCATGGTCATGGGGCTAGCACAGCTGTACACCAGAGGCACACAGAATGCTGCTACCTTCCCACTCAATGCAAGAAGCCTTGCGAATAAAATACCTGAATTTCTCCTCTTACTAAATATGGCTAAATTCGACATCATATTTGTCTGTGAAACATGGCTCAATGCATCTCTCCCTGACTCCATTACCACAGTAAGAGACTATCATGTTTACCGATCAGATCATGAAATTAGTAGAGGAGGTGGTGTTGCTATCTTCTATAAAAAGTCCTTACATCTAAAAAACATCCAAGTTACCCAGGAGCTTGCTCTTCCTGAGACCATCATCTGTGAACTATCCTTAAATATCACATTTCGATTCTTATTGTTACAAACACCTGATTATGACATCAAACATGTAAACAAGCTAAATATACTACTAACATGGGCAACATCCTGCCCACACGCTTTTATCTTTCTTGGTGACTTCAATCTACCTCATATTGACTGGACCCTAAATGAATGTACAACTGAACCCATACATGCAACCTTCTACAATGCTGTTATAAATCTGGGACTGGAACAACTAGTAACCAACAACACTAACCTAAACAACTATTGTTGATCTCATATTCTGCAATAGTTTGAATTTAATTTACGGAATACAAACTAAAGAACCCTTTTCCAGCAGTGACCACAATATGATTGACTTTTGTCTCAACATACGCCCACACAAAAATCATCACAATGACGTAATCTCCAATTATAACTTCAAAAAAGGCAACTATGACCTTATAGACAACGATCTCTCATCCCTTGATTGGCAATCTCTATTCACTGGATGCAATACTGTTGAAGACCATTGCAACATATTTTTACTTGAAGTCAAAAGAGTCATCAAACTGTACGTACCAACAACAACTCCCAAAACAAAAAAACAGATTACCCATAACAATAAGGAAACTTCAATCCAAAAAGAGATCACTCTGGCGGAAAAACAAATCTGGTCACGTTGCCAATTTCAAAAGCCGATACAAAAATTTATGCCACTGATAAAGACTGAATGCACCAATTATCACATTAAACAAGAGGAAAACCTTCTATGCACCAATTCCACCTGCGCTTTTTACAATTTTGTAAACAACAAACTAAAAGACTCAAGGTCCATCCCACCCCTGATAGGACCTAATGATAAAGACTGCAACGACGACACCATTAAAGCTAACCTCTTTAACACATTCTTTGGTTCAGTATTTGTAAACAGCAATGGATCATGCCCAGTATTTCCTAGCCAAAACACAGACAACTACAATGATCTAATACATATTGATTTTACAGAAGACAATGTTGAAAAAGCACTACACAATCTAAAACCATCTCTATCTATTGGACTGGATGGAATATGTACCGCCTTCTTTAAAAAGCTATCCACTGCCATAGCTGAAACTCTAAGCATAATCTTTGAAAAATCTTTCAGGACCAGCTCCTTGTCTAATCTATGATCACAAGCCATGGTCATCCCCTTCTTCAAAAAGGGAGACCCCAAACTAGTTGAAAATTACAGAGCAATCTCCTTATGCTGCATCATCTGTAAAGTCATGGAATCAATTATTAACCAATCCATTATCCTCCACTTAGAGACAAACAACCTACTCTCCAAGAAACAATTTGGTTTCAGGAAAAACTATCCTGTAATCTGCAACTCTTGCACTGCAAAAACATATGGACTACACAACTCAATTAGGGCAAAGCAATAGGCACAATCTACATAGACTTCTGTAAAGCCTTTGATTCAGTGATACATGACAAACTACTTCTAAAACCTTATGGTATCTCTGGACAACTGCATAACTGGATAGAAGCATCCCTGTCAAACAGACAACAAATGGTCAAAATTGGGACTGTCCTATCAAATTCTGTAACTGTCAATAGTGGTGTCCCCCAAGGCAGTGGTCTAGGACCAACTCTCTTCATACTCTACATAAATGACCTCTGTGATCATATTGAGCAGCTGTGTTCTTTTTGCTGATGATGTAAAGCTGTTCAATACCACAGACAATACTGGTACCCTTCAAAAAGATCTTGACTATGTATCAGAATGGTCAAACAAATGGCAATCTCAAATCTCAACAAATAAATTATCTGTTTTACATGTTGGCAAAAAAAATCAGAAAATAAAATGCAGGCTGAATAGTCAAGACCTTGTTGATGATCCAAACTCTATCAAGGACCTTGGAGTACTCACCTCTAATGATCTAAGTGCTAGAGTCCATTGTAACTACATAGCCAAAAAGGCATTAAGAGTTGTTAACCTAATCCTAGGTAGCTTTTTCTCTGATAATATCACACTACTAACTAGAGCATACAAAACATTTGCTAGACCAAAACTCGAATACAGCTCATCAGTCTGGAACCCACATTACGTATCTGATATTAGCACAGTTGAGAAAGTCCAGAAATATTTCACAAGAAGAGTTCTCCACTCCTCTACTCGTTGTAGAATACCTTATGCCACCAGACTTGAAATTCTTGAATTCTAGAAAACCTTGAATTATGCCGTCTTCGGTCCAATCTAAGTATGGTATATAAAATCATACATTGCAATCTCCTACCTGTCAATGAATACTTCAGCTTCAACCATAACAGCACAAGAGCACACAATAGATACAAATTCAAAGTTAACCACACCAAACTTGATTGCAGGAATTACGACTTCAGCAACAGAGTGGTCAATGTCTGGAATACTCTACCTGACTCTGTAATTTCTTCCCTCACTCCAAAAACTTTAACCTTAGACTGTCTACTATTGACCTCACTCCTTTCCTGAGACGTCTGTAGGGGGCATGCATAAGCGCACCAACGTACCTACTGTCCCTGTCCTATTGTTTCTTTTATTTTTCTTATGTACCCATTTCATGTATTCGTAACTATGTATATACTTATACCTATTATCTTGCAAGCAATTAACAAATCAAATAGATAGATAGATAAATAAATAAGCAGTACCTATTACTCTACTTTTATTTGCATACCTTCGAACTGCTATGTGGTCAGGAGCTGGGGCAAGGAACAGGAGCTCATCCTCTTACATGAGTCTCAAACCTAGGCTATCAAGCTCAGCATCTATAACCCCTGTGCCATCGCTCCCCCAATTCTTAATTTATCTTTCTTTAATTTAGTCCATTTAAGGTTCAATAGAGAGCACCCAAAATGTGGAATCAATAGCACCTTGATTGGGCATTGCATCTATCATTACTTTTGGTGTAGCTAGAAAAAGAGATGTAGGTATATTCAAGTTTCAAATAGTGCTACACATAAGAATAAAATGGAATTTTATTTAGTATTCTCTTGAAACAAATGTCCATGGTCCAGTTGCCAAAAGGGGGGGGGGACATGTTTCCGAGGCTTTCCTTGTGCTGTGAAAAGCTACAGCACACACATTTGTATGAATGATTCCCCTTTCCTTTTATTGCCCTTGTATTTTATGCCTGAGTTGCCTTAGTCTGTCAGCAGGATTTTGATGGATTTGGTCTGCGTAATGGTGAACATTGGAACAAATTCATCTGCCTCAGATACGTACCTTGGGAATCCTTTCAGTCGAGAGGATTAGCGTTTGAATATGGCAAGCCGTTCATCAAAAGAAACTCCCAACTGGGTTTAGAGACTCTAGAAAATAATGATTATAATAACAACACATTCTAAATCTGTTTCACGTCAATTGTTTCATGTTAGGAAGAGTGTTTTGATTCAATCAAACTACCACAGGGGTGGAGTAACTTTGTGGGGGGTCTTTGTTGGTTTCTGCTAATGTGTTCAGCAGTTGGGAGATGGTAGAGTTCAGGCCTCTCTGTAACTCTTTAAAAAACTCCTAGAAAAAACCCTTTATTCTGCAAAACCCTCTACTATTACATTGCTTTTGACATTAATGAGTCCAATTTGTTATGGTAGCAATTAAGTTCTAAGGAATGGAAGTCCTAACAGCTGCATGTCAATTTAGCCGCACAAACCAATATATTTGTTCGTAGTCTAGAATCAAAATACTTACAAAAAACCCCCACATACACAAGAAATTTGATCTTATTCATTCTAAGATTGTTTTGAAAGCAATATTTAAATCAGCTTTTCTTCCCTTCTCTTGTATTCTTTTTATTTGCAAATGAACTATTTAAATTGACAGTCTTATCTGTCTGATGTTATCCAAATATATTGAAATGACAGTTCCAAAAATTCCTGGCCAGAATGGCATAAAATTCTGGAAGTTGCAATCCTCAAACAATTGGAAATTAAATTGAGGATGTTTCTTCTATATTGAACTTCTGATGTACAATTAAATAAATTAAAAATAAGAAACAAATGCCAGTGGCCAATGAGATACATTTACAATGAAATCTGTTTATGTACATAAGTACTACATGAAGGCCATAGTTGTTTTTTTGCTTGTATTCCGTCCCAGAAATATACAGCCATTTTGGCTAATAGCCACTGATAGCCTCATCCATCATTAATTTCCCTCCTCCAGGACTTTGTCTGGTACATTTTTAAAAGCCAGCCAAGTTGGAACCACTAACAGCACATTCCACATGTGTTGTGCGAAAATGCATTCCCTTTTTGTCTGATTCTCTCACCATTTAGTTTCATTGGGTGACTTTGGGTTCAAATATAATGAAGAAGGATTTTTTTTCCTTTTCCATTTGCTTTGCATCATGCCTAATTTGACATTTTTATAATGTCCCAACTTACTCATCATCTTATTCCCAACCAAAATCTTTTTGTTTGTTTGTCTTGTACTTCTGAGCTACAGATAAATGAACACTTATGTCAAAAGCATTTTGTCTGGGTGCCGATTGCACTTTTAATTTCTAGACAGATTAGAAAGCCAGCAAAACTGGTATGATCAGAAACAACAGTGACTGAAAGGAGTATCTTTTTACTAAGGGGAAGCTGCATTCTAGTAGTACAGCTTCCTATCGTGGTGGCCTCTCTGCACCAGTGGTGTGCTGGTAAATGTTTAATAATAATTTATCAATATACCAACAAAACAAAACCCCGTATTCCAATGCCTCCACATCTCACTATCACTGCTGACTCCATTTCTCCTATTTTGCTATGCTGCTAGCATGGTTAGCTGAACAATTGATTGGCATCCCAGCAATGTGGCTCAGGTTTGCTCTTAACAAACCAGCAAAATTCCAGAATATTTAACTGTTCACTCTTATGAGACAGTACCAGCTGTCTCTACCACACCAATGTCCCTCTAGCTAAGTATTGTCATTGATTTCAGCTCTAGGAATCCAAATTCTGACCAAGATTCTTAACCTATATCTGGATGTTCAGATTTCACGTTCTTTGCATACCATTGAGGTGTACCACTGAGCTATGGCTAGTTCCTTTAAATTCTTTTCTAGGTTATAATGTCAACATTCAACATAGCCTGTAGTTTTAGCTAGGGTTGGCATATATTTGTGTATCTGGTCACTACTGTTGTGTCAGAAATAACACATGAAATATTGATTTGTAAAACAAGGAAAATACATGTTCCAATTTGTTTGCCTTCCTCTCATTCTCCAGATACCAGATATCTAAATTTATCTAAGGGATGATATATTTCTGCAGGATTTTTCATTTTTAGTTTGTATGTAAAACTGAACTTGATATTTCATTCAGTTAGACTTCAATGAGTACTTTTATGTTGGCAGAACTGGCAAAACTCAAAGGATAAGAATCTCCATTTCTTCTTTGTCTTTTGAATTGTGTTTTCCCTGGGTCAAATTTATCTTTTCAGTTACTCTCTCATTTCCTTAAAGTTTGCCAACAGTTATGAGACTTCGGAACACAATTTAGAGATCTGTATTTCTGCACAGCAGGTTTTTATAAAACACTCTAAATGTAGACAAAGCCTTGTTTGCAAAGAGAATATTTGGCAGATAGTATTGACAGCAGGGGTTGGTTTAAATCCAGATTTTGCAATCTTTGCCAACTCCTTAAACCATCCTCTCTGCTTTATATGGTGTGCAAGCATTCAATTAAGATAATATTTATCATCTGTGAAAAAATATTTTTTGAAATTCATATTCAAGATACTAAGGAAGAACATGTTTTTGTCTATTATTGTGAGTCTTGTATTATGTGAAAAGTGTAAAATTTTGTTGTTGTTCAGTTGTCAAGACATGTCTGATTCTTCACAACCCCATGGACCACAGCCAGGCCCTCTGTCTTCCACTATCCCAGAGCCTGCTCAAACCTACTGTGTTGATGACACTATCAAACCACCTCATCCATCCCCTTTTCCTTTTGCCTTCAATCATTGCAAATATCAGGGTTTTTTATAATGAGTCCTTTCTTCTCATTTGATGACCAAAGTATTTTAGCTTCAGCTTCAATATCTGTCCTTCCAAAGATCAGTCAGCGTTGACTTTCTTTAGGATTGACTAATTGGATCTCCTTTCAATCCAAGGGACTCTTTAAGAATCTGTCCAAAACCATAATTCTAAAGCATGAATTATTTGGTGCTCAGTCTTCCTTATGTTCCAAATTTCCCAGCTATACATTACTGTTGAGAAAACCATAGCTTTGACTATATATAAACCTTTGTTGGCAGGATGATGTCTTTGCTATTAAAATATACAGCAAAGGAACATTTTCTGAAAAGTAGTAGTATCTACTTTACTTACATTGTACAAATGTTTCAGAAGATCCATGTATAAAAGAATATATCAGTAGAATGAACTATAATGAAGAAGGAATAGTAATCTGAAAGCAAAACAGGTTTGATCTTTATCAATTATTACAAATGTTTAGGATTCTTCATTGTAAGCAGAAGAACATAGAATCATAATGTTGGAAGGGTCCTTAGAAGTCTTCTAGTCCAACTCCCTGTCCAGGTCAGGAATTTTCATCCTATGCCAGACAAATAGTTGTCCTCACTTTGTGTGAAAACCTCCAATGATGGTGCATCCATGACTCCAGGAGGCTCCTCCACAACTTAATAAGCTCTTGTGGTCAGGAAATGTCTAGTTTGAAATGAGGAATTTCCTGACCAAATGCCTAGAAGGAAACAGGATGATTACTAGATTGACACACTGAACTTTGTGTATATTAATATTCCTGTGACACTTCATTTTTGTGTAATGATGGGAAATTAAAAATAACAGAGCATTCAGCTAAAGTTCATGCAGTAATGAGAATTCCACCCAGTTCTGTTCTTCTGCCCAAATGTCATCAAACTAGATTTTTATAATTACATCCTATGCTAAGAACATTGGGCTACAAGCATATCCACAGTTCTCAATCTGCAGCTACAGCTACAGCCTGCATCCTTCCATTTAACATTAATGTTTTTAGGTTTTCCTGAAATGTTTGGCACCAGGTTTTCTTTGGCCTTCCTCTTTTTTTATGACCATTCGGTGGTATCAAATTTATGCTGGACATTGCTCACTCATGAGGGGCATATGTCCAGCAAAGCACACTCTTTGTTCTGTCACTATCTCAGACAGTCTTCGGTAATTACGTCTTAGAATTTTCTCATTTGTGACATAGTCATGATATGAGACCCAAAGGCAACGTTGTTGGAAAACATTGATCTTATGAATAATTATTGTTGTCTCACTGGCATAGATATTGGTCAGTATGACAATGGCATTAAATAATCTGATCTTGGTTGTTATGTTTATGGCGGTCCATACTGAGAGCATTTGTTGGAAGATAGGAATGGCTTTGGCTGTTCAGCAATTCACATCTGCTTCTGTTCCCCCCATCTGTATCCATGATGCTCCTACCAAGATAGTTGAATTGTTCTGCAGATTGAAAGGCATTGTCTTGAATGTCAATTTGCATCTGCAACTAGATGGGTGCATTTGCTCTTTTTTTGCTACATCAAAAGCACATATATCGTATTATGCTCAGCCACAATGGATGAACCAGGCTATCTGTGACTTATCTGACAAACTGTAAAGCCTTGTCTTAGCTCTACATGCAAAACCATTTAATTGTAAAGCCTGGGCTGCATCTCCTGAGCACCAAGTGAAAGGTCTGAAGAGTATGCTGTTATGGCAAACTATTTAGAACCATACATGATTAAGATTCAAAAGCCATGTAGAAAACAATCTCCCTTGGGATCGTGGGCATTTCTTGAGCCTCCACCCCAATGAGCTAGTAATACCCAAATGGGAATTGAGTATTCGGTGTGTATGCTGACTGGTATGTATATTGGCAATCTCTACAGAAACGTAAATACATATTACTTACTTTGCTGGTTTTCTTTAAAAAATAGATACAGCAAAAAATAAAGGAAAGAAAGAAAAAACACCGAACTGGCACCTTTCTGGTTAAGATCTTGAACAGAGTTACTTGCCAGATCTGAAGATTCAATCTTTAAAGTTTTGGTCTCTGCAAAAGTTCCTTGGGAATAAGGTGATGACAAGGCTGATGATTATGAGATCATTCCATGTTATCCTTTTCTCTACAATGTTTCCTTTTGGTACAGCTTAACTTTTGGCTCTTCCAGTACATTTTTTCTTTTCTTTGACTCCACTGTCACATTTAATCTGCAGAAAATGATCAAAGGCAAGAATGCCTTCCAATTTAGAGACAATGGTCAAAACACTTGCTTCAAATAAACTCAAAACAGCCTCTGTTCTTCAACGTGTTAAAATTAATTTCAACTCAAATTGCTTTTATAGGCTGCTTTATAGGACAAATCATCTATTGTTCCATCAAGAAAAACCAGAACAGTATTATAAAACTAACTTTTAGGACATCTTAAATGATTGGGAATCATGATATGGATGTGAACACTTGACATTTATCAAGTTTCTAACATTACAACTTGTTACATTGTGGATCGGTTACGTGTGGTTTTGAAGGCTAGACATTGCTACTTTTATAACTCCAACTAATATAAATCATGGTGTGGTTTTTGAATTTTCATTCATGTGTTTCAAACATTAAAAATGAAAACATTCCATAACCATTGATAGGACATTTAACATTTAAGTTTTTGAGCCATCTGCTTTTTTCCAGATGCAATTTTATAAAATGTATGGGATACTACTGTAAACTAGAGCATATCCCATGTTTTTGCTATTTCCATATACAACTTATGGGAATAATCAAGGGAAGGTAGATTTAGGTTCTTGGGTAGATCACTGGGTATTTTCCATGAATTTCAAGAAATTCTGATCAGTAGTTTAAAAAACAACAGCTACAAAAATTGTTCAATTCAAATTATATTTTAAAAAAAGATATATATCTTTTGGGCATATACACAAGTAAATGATAGGGAGGGAATTCATTCAGTTACTAGTACAACAACTTCTCTAAGCCTGAATTTTTTTCAAAGCCATTCCATATTTTAACTATAAAGGTATAGGATGACTCTTGCACCTGGAACTTGTTGGTTTTGGGTTTCAGATACAAGATAATATAAACCCAGCAACCCTAAAATATTTCTACTCTTTACCCAAAGCAACTACCATATATACTCGAGTATAAGTCGACCCGAATATAAGCCGAGGCACCTAATTTAACCACAAAAAACTGGGAAAACTTATTGACTCGAGTATAAGTCGAGGGTGGGAAATGCAGCAGCTACTGGTAAATTTCAAAAATAAAAATAGATGCCAATAAAAACTTTCACTAGGACAGTTGAGAATAAGTTTGATGTTCACAATTTCCTCTTTGAAAGAGACCAGTAAATAGGGAACAAGAAGATGAAGAAAAAGAAGTGTGTTTTTTCACACTTTTCACACTGAAGTGAACAAAAATGGCATCATAGGAACAAGCTTATTCTCAGCCCAAAGGTTTGTTTCTGATTTCTTCCCTGATTTAAGGGAAATTTGGGAAACGATCTCACTATCATGAAAGGTTTGATTGATTCACTAACCCAAAAGATGATGATGATGATAGTGGTAGGCAGGAGTCACTCTCTCCCTTGCAAGAAAAAACCAAGAGCCGTTCTTATATCTCTCTCTCTCTCTCTCCCCTTCCTCCCCCTCCTCCCGAGTGGACTGAAAGCAGCTGGAGCTGAGGAAATGAAACTGAGCGGAGCGACCTCGGCTCGCATTGCTTTCTCAGCCTAAAGCTCAGAAAAGCCTCCCCCTCCTCCTCCCCCTCCTCCCGAGTGGACTGAAAGCAGCTGGAGCTGAGGAAATGAAACTGAGTGGAGCGACCTCGGCTCGCGTTGCTTTTTCAGCCTAGAGCTCAGAAAAGCCTCCCCCTCCCATGCTTAAAAGTTGCAAAGGAAACGCGGAAGCAGGGAAGTGGCTGCCCAGCTTCGGAGCTCCACACCATTTTTTTTTCAGAGAGGAATCTGACTCGAGTATAAGCCGAGGGGGTTTTTTTCAGCACAAAAAATGTGCTGAAAAACTTGGCTTATACTCGAGTATATACGGTATTTAGTTTTTGCTGCATTTTAATAAATCCTTCTATGTGTATATATATGGCCCATTAAGAAAGGCATTTTCTTCCTGGAGAATTGGAAAGTTTCCTTGAACGAGCTTACTGAATATCTTACAGTGAAAGTTCTATTTGGAAAAGGTGATGGAAATTATTAAGAGTAAACCTATATGAACTTGTCTCTCTTTAATCACATTTGGTGATTTTATGGACAAGCAGAGTATGCAAATCCACAACAATCTCCATTTCTAGCTAACAGTAAATGGAATTTTAAATAAATCATACTTCCAGATTATAGTTCATATTCACCAACAATGATATCCCCTTGGGTTCTCACATTATGCTTAAGTATAGACATGCTATCTACCATGGTTAAGGAACAGAAAACTGCAAAGATAAAATGGTGCTCAAGTTGACATTAAGCAGCCAAAGCAGCAAAATGTGTTGTCCAGTTGTCCTAGCAAATTTCATGGAAGGAGAGTATAGTCTTTATAAGAGACTTGAATTCATCATTTACAGAGAATTTTGAAATAAGATTAAAGGATGCGTATGGCCAAATAGCAACACTTTGTATACCTCTGATTAATTATATTTAGTTAAACTTGCTTTTCGCTGGACAAATTACAGCTGCTTTTTCTCATGTTTTTAATATTGTGCATACTAGTCATAATGTATACTAATTAGTATAAGTGGATAAAAATAGATTTAAAAATATTCTTCTCTTTAGGTCTCAATTAGCCATCAACCATCAGGAAGAGGAGTGCCTTGTTTGAAATGCAGAGAAAAGTGTGCTGGTTTTGAACCACATTCTTGGAGGTAAACGTTTTACTGTTCCTTTTGCTCTTATTTTCTGCTCTCATTTACTTTGTATTCAGGGCAATTGTAAAGAGCTGTGGTGGCACAGAAGTTAGAATGCAGTATTGCAGGCTAACTCTGCTCACTGCCAGAAATTTGATTTTGACTGGCTCAAGGTTGACTCAGATTCTATCCTTCTGAGGTCAGTAAAATGAGGACCCAGATTGTTGGGGGCAATATGCTGACTCTGTAAACTACTTAGAGAGGGCTGTAAAAGCACTATTAATCAGTATATAAGTCTAAGTGCTATTGCTAAGTAAACAAATATCAATTGTTCTTTAGGGTAGAAACTGTCAGGTTTGTGTTAGTCTGTTGTATTAAAAATCTTTCCCCACTACACATTTTATTAAAAGGTTGTGTATCTGATAAAGTGAGCTGCATGTTTTATGAAAATATTTAAAAGTTGGAAAAGGTGATGCCTGATTATAGGTGAGAAGGAATACTAGTGAAATCCATTACTATCAGAGAAAGGGAGTGTTGTTGATTTGCCTTTGCCTTTTCTATCAAATTTGCTTTAGTAATTCCCATCTGTAGAAGTAGTTACAATGTAAAAATAATGGTGTCAAAGTTTGGCTGGTTGATTCATTATTTTTCTAAAATTTTGATTTGGATGCTTGACTTCCCTTACGTTAAATGTCTTCATCCTGTTAACAAACACCGAGTATGACATGTTATAATATTGACATTAAGAACATATTAATACATGTCTACAATTCAGATCATACATGTCCACATTCAAATCTAGTGGATTTCATTTCCATTAAGTCAAAACTAGAGAAATATACTGGATGCATATTAAAAATAAGTGCTTAGTGGAATCTCTAGCTTTTAAAAAATCCTGTTACAAGCAGTGTAGACAAGTGTGTGTGTATAAACTTCCTTGTATAACTGGCAATAATCCATCATTTGTCTTTATTATCAGTCATTGAAATAGAATAAAGCAGCCCTATTCAAGATGCAAATTTTTATTGAAATCTTCTTTCACTTTCACCATTCAGATAATGGAAAGAATCTTATTAACTTTAATACACTGTAGAACAGACTGGAAGTAGTACAGTTTTTTTTTTCCTTCAGAAAATGGAACTCTAGATCAATGTAGCAAGGGTACAAAACTGCATTGTGCCCTTGTCAATTTTCCAGATCAGTAGCATTATGCTGCTGATTTTTTATTCACTGCATTTGAATTGTTATGTTCTTTGTTAAAAGGTCAGCTTATATACAGTAATTGTGTATCTCTGACTTCTGGCATTTCCAATAGTGGGTAGCAGCTCAGATAGTTCTATCAAAGGATGCCAGGATTTCAGCAGTGATGTCATCTTTAAAAATGTCACATTCCCTGAAACCTTCACTCCCACAGGAATAATTTAGAAATATGCTAGTGATTTGGTTGAGTACAAATATTTGAATCCTTTGGTTATATTGATTTTGGTTATATTTGATACTTTATGTGAATGCTGTTGGGCATGTTGTGATTTCAATTTGCTTTGGTATCAATGGAAAAACATTTTCAGAAGAGTGATCCAAAATACACATAAAGGTACAGTACCATTCCTACCTATATTTTAATCTTACACAATAATGATTTCTTCCTCAGTAATGATATCTTTGTAGCTTTCTAAGAACTACTCAAATAATCCTTCCTCTCAGAGGTGGTATTCAGCAGGTTCTGACCAGTTCTAGAGAACCGGTAGCGGAAATTTTGAGTAGTTCGGAGAACTGGCAAATACTCCTTCTGCCTGGAGATTTACAGTATCCTTCCCCTTCCACACCCACCAAGCCACACTCACAGACCAGTAGTAAAAAAATTTGCATCCCATCACTGCTTCCTCTGCAATTTATCATCATGATCTTTATTAACATACTGTTCTTGCTAAATGCCAGCTTCAGAAATGATATTCAGCTGGTTCAGACCAGTTTGGGTGTACCAGTAGCAGAAATTTTGAGTAGTTTGGAGAACCAGCAAATATCACCTCTGCCTGGCCCCGCCCACCTGCCACCGCCCTTGCCCTTTCCTGCCCTAAATAAGGCTAAATTCCCCTTTTTTTTAAGCTTAGCTTATTATGGCAGAGTGGATTGCCATGCCTCAGCTGAGCTAAAAAACAGCTCACCTCACCAATGCTGACACCAAGGGCAGTCTTTCAGTGCTGTGCTATGCTGCACCTATGTGAAGCGTGCTCTCATAGAACTAATTGCACCAATGGCTGGCCCCGCCCAACCTGCGTCATCTCACCCACTCCACCCCGCCCTATATATCTTGCCTTTGCCACTTGGCCCAGCTAATCTCCTCGCCTTCGCACCTCGCCACCCCTTCGCACCTCGCCACCTCTACTCACCAAAGGTAAGCAATGCATGCCACTGCCCACTTGCTGTTTCCTCAGCCAGGTCGGGAAACACACCATTCCCTGGCTCCAGCCTTGCCTCCACCCACTCGCTTTTCTCCTTGGCTGGGTCAGGGAATGCACTATTCCCCATCTCCAGCCTTGTCCCGAGCCTCCGCCTGCATGCTGCTGCCCCACTCTGGCCTCAAACTACAACCTCATGGCCCAAAGCAATTTATTTGGCCTGTGGTCTGCTGCACTAGGCCGAAGGGCTGGTGGGGGACACAGGAGGGCTGAAGTGGTTTAGGAATGGACTGGATGGTTCTTCTCACCTTTAAAAAGATCTATCCAGAAAGCACTGCAGCAGAGATCTTGCTTTTTCCATTCCTTGCCGCTAAGGCTTCACTTGTGGAGAAGCTCCATGTGTTCTCCAGGTTGGCAGCTGTTTCTCTCCACTGCTGCTCTTACTGGGAGAGCAGACTGCAATTTAGCAGCCGTCAGCCGCTGTTTTGGGTCCTCTAAGTCCCATCCGGAAAGCGCTGCAGCACAGAGAAGCAGCAGCCATATTGCATCAGCCACAGCACTTTCCGGATGGGACTTGGAGGACCCAAAGCAGCAGCTGACAGTTGCTAAATTGCAGTCTGCTCTTCCAGCAAGAGCAGAAGCAGAGAGAAGCAGCTGCTGCCCACCCTGGAGAGCAGAGATGGAGGGAAGCAGGTCCTGAAACGCTGCTCCATTAAACCTCACCATGTGAAACCACGCATGCACGGAAGCTATGTGCACGCACATGTGCATGTACTCACATTTTTGGCAAACCGGTGATGGGTTTACTTGAACCCCACCACCGGCCAGCTTCCTCCTACTTTCCATCTATTAACTGATTCTTATGTTCTGAGCACATGTTTCTGCCTCAAACTAAAAGAAAATGTAAGGCTCTTCCCACTCCCCATTGGGATACTTCCTCAAGGTTTCATGCCTCATTTTTATGACTTATCAGTTCTTTTTTACCCTCTATATGTGAGTGGTGTGATAATTCTTGTATTTCAACTTCCAGGTTTATTTCAAACATTTAAAAAATGAATTTAGAGATAACTTGAAGAAAGAAGAAATATTACAAAATCAGTTTATTTGATCAAGGTTAAAATAGGTCATTGCAGTGATTTTTTTAAAAAAATTGAGACTGGACTTTATTTGAAAAGAAGAAATGAAGGAGGGTCTCTTTAAACAGAAATGGAGACTTAAATATTAAATATTAAAAGAAGGATTCAAATTGGGTATGAATCTTGTTTTTTGTAGTTTTTCTGTATTATGTAATTTTATTACTTTTATCTGTCTAATGTAGTCTTCAGTAAAATTATTGGGGGGAAAACCTTTTCATCCAATTTGAATCATGATTGTTTATCAGTGAGAATTATTTGGATACAGATTCTTCCAGATTTCAGTTGTAACCAACAAGAAATCATGAAAAAATAGCACCCTAAAATTTGGATTTCTTCCATGTGAGCCCATCATTGAAAAAATATGAGCTTCATTTCATATACAATTATTCCCATTCTGTGTATGAGACTGAAATATGGTTTCAGTAAAGCTTTTAAGGAAACTAAAATCTAGATTAGAATCATTGGATATGTTGATTCCATTTGCGGCTAGCTTATACTTCCAATATATTATTCTTCCCACACAAGTTCAGTAGCGCCAATGTTATGGTTATAATGAACCCAAAATAATTTTTAATGATATTACCATCTGTTAATCAAATGAACTTCCAGGTATAAAATTTGGAAAGTTATGCTCTTGACTTTATGATTTTGCAAAAACATATAAAACATAGCCTGTGTGGATCTCAGTTTTCTGTAAATTTGCTTCTGCTTAAAATATGTTTTCCCTTCAAACATTGAAATAATCATAGCTCAGAGTAGAACATAATGTTCAGCACCCAGAATCAAGCCTTCTTTCTAAAAGGATTTTGTCTGTCTGTGTGTCTATCTGTCTAATTTATTGGCCACCCATCTTGCTACAAGGTAACTCTGGATGGTCAATGATCTTTATGATATATATACTAATTAGAGTTGCAAACAACTCTGCTAAAGACTTGAGATAGAATACCTCTTTAAAGTAATAGCTTAACTATTTTAGGGGGATGGTGTAGTTCTGTGGTCTACAACTAACTTTCCTAGAGAGCCATAGAAGACAAAACAAGAACTAAAACCCAACAAATAAAAATACACCAGCAGTTAAGGAAATACAGCAATCACTAACACAACCAGGAAACTGTTATCATTTATAGTTTGGGGGTTAATACATTCTGCTAAGTTATGAATTTTTTTAATTATAATTTGTCAAGTATGCTGTAATTGTCCTAAGTTCCTGTGAAACAGTGGTGGGGTTCACACAGCAGGCTAAACAAAATAAGTTTCTATTTCTTCTGGGCCTCAAAAATTAGAGGGGAAAACCTGATTATTTTAGTCTAGCCTAATTCCAGGGATATCTTTTGCACATAAAATCAACTCATGTCCTCTCTGGAATGTACTTCAAATACATATTTTATTCAAGTTTAGTGGAATAGTGCCCACAGGTGATGATTTTCTATGGTGTCCATCACCTATGAAGAAGTTTCTCTCCTAAAATTAGTTCATCGCCATCATTGGTGATTTTCAGAAGTTATTTAAGACTAAAGTCTTCTGTTAGGTCTTTGAGAAACATTGTTGCTGTTATGCTAAGTGTTTCTTCCTCCCTTATTTTTATTTCTGCTGTAGGATTATTGGTAGCATCCCTAGTTGTTCACAATTGTAAACATCTGGGAGCACAAGCTGATTTAGCAGTATATGAGTCAAATTAGCAAATTAAGTATTCTCTGGATAAGTATTTCTCAATTTCAGCAACTTTTGTGCAGATCTATGAGATGTGTAAATTTCAGTTCCCAGAATTATCTCAGTCAATCTATTTAGCTTCCAAGTTCAGATAGAAATCAGTCAGATGCTGTCACTTGCTATAAAATATTTAATATGGATGTTTTCAAATTAGCCTTGTCTGTATTGTTATATAAATAGATAAAAGATCTATTTACAGCTGAGGTGTCATTCCCCTATTTACGGAAAGAATTAATAAAATATTTGATGATAATAATTGTTCATGTAATCTGAAATTGAAATAAAGTATTAATGAACTCTTGGTTCTTTTAGAATCAAAGATATCACATTGCTTCTTTATGAAGCATTAGCCATCTCTGACACTAAAAATTCAGATTGAAAGCAGTAGATTTAATTATTCAGGAAGTAAAAACCATGAAGAATTCAAGAGTTGGGGCTTGGCCTAAGTAACTTAAATTAGGCTTGTGTTTTAATTAATACTTCTTGCTTTTCTCATTCCTAGGTAGGCATCCCATCTGTTGCATCACAAACTATTTTCCACATTGTACAATATTCTGTATTGTTTGGCTGTATATCTGTTTCTTACCAGGACTAGTTTGGTCAAGATTTGTTCGACATTTTCTTTGAAGTTTGAGCTTTGATACAGGCAATCTTTTGCAGCTGCTGACTATATTAAAATAAAAATAACTGATTTCTGAGAACTGCAAGAGGGTATGGCTGTGAAATGTAAAGATGAAATTTAATTTGGGGGTGGGTAGTTAATGAAATAACTTGTGATGAACCTAGCAGAGGCTCAGTATACATATTATATTTCTCTCAATGAAAAAAATCAATGCTGAATTACTGTTTGCCTCCAAATTTTTAGCTATGGCCCAGAGTAACCTTCCCTATTTTAGAATATAAATCAGCATCAAGCGCTTTTCTTTGGCTTTATTTAGAGTTTGACATTAACCTATTGCTCATATAGTTGAAAAATATAAACTCTGACAACTTCAGTGAATACATTTTTGCCAGGTATTTTTCAAAGCCAAAACATCCTGAAATAGCCTTATCCTACTACTTGGGCAATCCTTTGAAGCCAATTTTAGGAACTATGAATAGTGCCTTACTGTGGCAGCTGCAGAAAACAAAAATACATATCCTATTGCTTTATGATGAATATAATTCTATCCCTTTGTTATTTCTCACATTTTGTCAACTAAAAAGATACTCTAGTTAGAGACTTTTGCTTTGAATTGAGGGGGATATGTTGTAGCCCTGACACATTTCCATTTAGGATGAGAAACTGATTTGTACAATGGAATTCATGAAATGACACTGAAATGATTTCTTGGTGCTCAACAGTGTTTTCCCAAAAATCTCTGTATACTATTTTTAGCTCATAAGTGAAATGTAATCACCTCGACTCAAAGTACTTTGGAAATGCACAAAACAGAAATAAGTAAATCAAGAAGTGCTTACACTTCTTTTGTAATACTAGCACTCATTCAGGATTGAAGTTTGGCAAATCTAGTTGGAACAAATATTCTTTTATATATATTCCTAAGAGCCTATAGTTTCATTTTAGTATTTTAATACTGGAATATTCACTATGTGGACACTCCATTTAAGCCCCATTTGTCTTTATCAATGTTAGCTGAAAACATAGGCTTCTGTGTAGGCCAACGTTTATCAACTTTAGTAATTTTAAGATGTGTGAACTTCAACTCCCAGAATTCCCCAGCTGGTGCAAAGGTGTAGGCATTAAGACTGCAAAAAGGGCCCATTTATACCAATCTGTTTTTATAATTGGAATAGAACAAGAAACTCCCCCATTTTGTTTAATTAAGACTGCTACAAAATTCTGCATTTCCATATTGCCTGTGTGCCACTGAGTGATCAATACAGATATTGAAGTTTAATCATTTGAATGTTTTCCATTGTGAAAATCTCAGAGCTTCAGTCATTGAAGGCTTTTTTTCCAGGATTTTGACAGTGTGGCTTTTTATAGTCTTATGTTCTACACCATTGCAAATTCTGTTAATCCTCATTACAGATTTTTCTCTCTGGATAGCATTTAACCAAAAAGATCTTTTGTTCTATGTCATAATCCATTTTGATTTATAACCTTGGCTGTTTATTCTAAGGCTCACCCTTGAGCCACCAAAAGAGCACATACCTCTGAGGGCCCAAACTTATATCAAAATATGACCTCATTTGTCTCTCACAGGAAAATATGCAAGTCATGCAAATGCAGCCAGGAAGATCACAGCCTGAGCTCTGATGCAGAAGATGATCGGAAAATTGGCCGCTTGCTTGCTGATTCAAAATATTCTTCGCTCACTGCTCGAGTAAAAGGAGGCGATGGAATCCGCATCTATAAAAGGAATCGCATGATTATCACTAATCCTATAGTATCTCGGAAAGATCCAACTTTTGACACTGTTACATATGAATGGGCTCCACCTGGATTGACTCAGAAACTGGTAAGAAAGTGTGCCCAAGGAGTGGGAAGAAAATGTGGGCAGAGAACAAGGTTGCATAGCCATCAAGCAGTGCATACATTTCAAAGAGATGACGCCAGAAGGCAGATAGGGAGTCACTGGTCTCTGGAGCTTCAGAAAGCCCCTGGCCCATCCCTTTATTGCCATTGAAGGCCTCCTTGTATTTTTCTCCATTTCTCTGCCATATTTGGGAAGACCACAAAAAAGAAAAGCTAACATTGGCTCTGCCTTTCTCAAGAAGCTAAATCAGTATGGTTGGTAAAGTTTCATTCAAGTTTCATTCATTTAACCAGCTAAACCAAAAGTTAATTGAATGCCTAGCAGCTGTATTTGTGCTATATGCTTAAATCTTAGTTCTTTTTCTTCTTTTTCCTTGGTTCCTTTTGCTTGGAATGTTAAGTGAATCCAGCTTGATTCATTAAGATCCAGTACGTTATACAAGCTTAGGAGCTTAGGGTTAATTCAATAACCAAGCTAAACTTGTTATGCAAACATAGCCATTTTGGAAGAAATGTGATATTTAGTATCATATAATTAGGACTTTTCAAAGACCCAAGTATGTTTGCATTGAAATTAAATAGTTTTTCCAAAGGAATGCATTATTTAATATCACTAAAACCAAGTAAAGCCAAACATATTTGAGTGTGGTAAATATCCTTATTCTTTGGGAAAGCTTCTTTACACAATATAAACTTACAGTAAAATAAACCTGTTACTGAAGAATAATGCTAAAAATAAAAAGTAAAAATAGTTGGCAACATAGTTTTTGTAAAGAAAAATGATTAATGTAAATTGTTCACCTGTTTGAAAACACCGATTAATCTGTATTCTCTGTTTAGTAACAGATTATATTTATGTGAAAACTTGAATCCTTGGTTCTTTGCTTCACTGTTTATTTTCTCCACTCATCCAAATACAAACACTAAAAGGTACAAAAAACTTTTTCCTCCACTTTCACACAAATAAATTTAACCATAGATTTTAAGATCTGATTCTTGTGTTGCTGCAAATTAAATCTGAACTTGATCTTACATCTTTCTAAAGTCTTCTTAAGGAACAAAAGTCTTCTTAAGGAACTAAGAGAGATTATATTACACATCATATTGTGCTGACTAGAATAAATCTCTAAAATGTCAGTACTTGGTTTCTATTATTACAACGCTCATTGTGCTCACAGTAAGCAGCCATAGACTGGAACAAACCTACTGCAGTGATATCAAGTAACCAGTGCCTTGTACTCTGTAAAACAAAGAAAATGCTTAGTGTTATGTTTATAGTCTGTAAATTAAGCAGAACAGTGCAAGCCTGATCACCTTTATGCTCTCTTCAACGGGGAGTTAAACCCACAAAATGGAAATTTTGCTAAGGCTGATAAGGTTTTCTTATTAGGGTGCAATACCAGCCATTTTAGCTTAGCTATGTTTACTAAATCCCAAAGCCTCTTTCCATAATTTTCTAACAAGTTGTACTACATCTTTACATTAAATTGACCACTATAAGAAGAGACTCATGACTGATTCTTGTTTCCTACAAGGGGAAGCTGGTACACTCAGATGAATACCATTTCAAAGCAGGTCTATTGGACTATTCAGGTCTCTTAATCCTAGTTACCCAACGTAATGATGATGTTGACCTTAAACCAATAAACTGACTTTATTATTTCAGCAGCATGTAACAATAGAGCAACTTCTGACTATATTCGCTTAGAAATCATGAAATCATGAATGTGTGAACCATGGTATATATATGCAACCTGAATTTAAATGAGAATTATATCAAACAGCTGCTTTAAAAAAATAAAAGAATAAAAAAATGAAGTCTAAAATTCAAATCTACATGAATTTGCCAGTTTTAAATGTATTTTGGATTTCAAAATGTCCTATCTTAAAGGATAAGGAGAAATGGACTCTTAGGTTCCTTGGGTTCTTAAGACAGCTTTGGTTTTTATGATTTTCATTTGAATGAACAATGTGATTTAGAACTAAAGTTTGATACTATTTACCGATTTGGTAACAGTGACTTCTACCTTTTGTAAATTAATCTACTGCAAACCTCTATTCTCTTATATCCCCTCCTCCAAAGCTTTCTCATTCCTTGATATACTCCTTCAATGGGAGAGGCCAAAAAAAAAAAAAAGGCCCATGAGCTGACAGATCATCAATCCTTCCTTCCCATTGGGATGAATGAAAGTAAAATGTCTCTTATAAAAAAGGAAAAGAAACCTCCAATTTTCCATTAAGAACAGCAGGGAATAAGAAGTGATTGCTCATTTATCATAGTTTCTGTGTCTATTAGATTGTTCTGCCATTTATTAAAATCAGAGGATGGGATGTGGAGATGTCAGAGCTGACTGAACGACGAACTATAACCGAGCACATGGCTGAAATGCACCAACGGCGGAACCATGTCTGGCGGCGTCATACCACCCGCTCCATTCGACCCGGCACAAGAAGACTGGGACTCATATATGGATCGCTTCCAGATGTTTCTGGAGACCAACAATTTGAAGGATGCCACTACCGGAAAGAAACGAGCGGTATTCCTAACTCATTGTGGGCCGACCGCATTCAAGATGGCCAAGGCATTAGCGAAACCGGCAGAAGTAAAGTCTATGGACTGGGACGTCCTCGAACCCCTGCTGATGGCTCACTATGCACCGACTGTGCCAACGCTCGTTAGAAGGCATGAATTTTACCAGAGAAGTCAATGGAAGGGCAAAAGTGTTGCTGATTTCATAGCGGATCTCCGGAATCTGGGAGGCCTATGTGAGTTTGCCGACCTAGAAGAAGCCCTAAGAGACCGAATAGTTCTGGGATTAGATGCACCAGGCACTCAGAGTAAACTAATGGCGAAAGGCAACATTAGCCTGAAAGATGCCATAGCTGAAGCTACTGCAGCAGAAGCAACCAGAAGTCGGCTGCCCAAATGCGCCGTACCCACGCCCCGTTTTGCCAACGCACCCGCGAAATTTCACCTCAGTCAGAAGGTCAGCTAGACACAGCCCACCACGAGGACCTCTAATCGTCATCAGAAAGCGATGAAGAAGAGATCCATCGACTTCGGTCCAAACGAGACCAACGCCAGAAATCGCAGTACCAATACGCCGGGTGTGGAGCAAGCCACCCCCGGTCAGAATGCAAATTCCTCGACGCGCTCTGCCATGTGTGTGGGAAAAGAGGCCATATCGGACGGGTCTGTAGAAGCTAGGACCCAGCCAGCCCTCGAGGTGGGCTAACTATCGCCAACTGACGGGAAGTCGTCCCGTAAAGTGAGAACCCGTGAACCACCAATGGAACAACCACTCCTACAGAAACAAACCCTAAACCACCCAACGAAGCGAAAAGAGGCTCACAAACGATCACGATCGGTCACGCCTCATCTCTTGACACCAAAAAGATCTGAGTAAAAGTGGCCATCGAAAACCAGCCCTGCCTGATGGAAGTCGATTCAGGATCATCTCTCTCGATGGTTTCCTGGAAGACCCTCAGGCAGCTCATCCCTACTATCTGGGATGAGACCTCAGATTCCAAAGACTCATACTCAAAGACTATCAAGGAAATCGAATCCCGGTCGTTGGATCCAGCCGAGTCCAGGTATCGTTTAAGAACCGTACAGCATTCCTACCCCTGACTGTAATTGACAGGGATCGGCCTAGTTTGTTAGGCCTCCAATGGTTCGCTCCACTCGGGATTGAAGTAGCCGGCATTCACCGAACATACAGCAGTGACTGGGAAGAAGACCTCGTCCAAGAATCCCAGGACGTCTTTGCAGAAAAACTAGGCGAGTACAAGGGGATCCCGATATCATTTAACCTCAACCCTGAAATAGCCCCCATCCACCTTATTAAGCCTCATCGAGTTCCATTTGCCCTTAAACCAAATATTGATGAGCAGCTTGATAAATTAATAGCCCAGGGTGTGTTAGAACCAACCGATCACTCTCCCTGGGAAACCCCAATCGTGACACCCATCAAGCTGGATGGATCGATAAGAATTTGTGGGGACTACCAAGCCACCCTGAACCACGCCCTTCAACAAAACGCTTACCCGGTACCGGTGGTGCAACACCTCCTCCATTCTCTGGGGGGCGGAAAAGTCTTCGCTAAACTAGACTTAGCCCAGGCATACCAACAACTGCCTGTTGACAAAAAAATGGCAGAGGCCCAAACGATCGTTACACACTGAGGTGCGTTTAAATGTAACCGACTCCAGTTCAGAGTGAGCGTAACCCCGGGAATCTTTCAAAGTTTGATGGAAAGACTATTACAAGGGATAAAAGGCGTTGTCCCATATTTTGATGATCTGTTAATCGCTGCCCTGACTCGGAAAATACTAAAGGATCGCCTGAGGTTGGTTCTCCAGAGATTTAAAGACTCAGGTCTCAAAGTTAAAAAAAAACAAGTGTCAATTATGTATGGATCGTGTAGAATTTTTGGGATATTTAATTGATAGTCAAGGCATTCACCCCACCGATAGCAAACTTAGGGCAATCAAAAACACCCCAAAACCCCGAAATAAGGCCAACCTCCAGGCTTTTCTAGGCCTTATCAATTTTTATAATGTTTTCCTGCCTCATAAAGCAACCGTAGCCGAACCCCTACATCGTTTATTGGACAAAAAAGCAACCTGGGTATGGGGACACAGAGAGGAGCAGGCGTTTCGACATGTGGAAAATTTATTGACTTCTGATGCTGTTCTGATGCAGTATAACAAGACTTTGCCTTTAACGATCACGTGTGATGCATCACCATTCGGAGTGGGCGCCATTTTGAGCCACATTTTGCCAAAAGGTAGTAAAGCCCCTGTTGCCTATTTCTCAAAGACGTTATCAAAAGCAGAATGCAATTACAGTCAAATTGATAAAGAGGCCCTTGCTATTGTATCTGCGTTTAAGAGATTTCATTAATATGTGCATGTGTGTGGCCGAGCCTTTACTATAGTGACTGACCACAAACCTTTGCTGGGAATAATCACGGGAGATAGGCCAACACCTTATATATTATCTCCCAGAATGACTCGCTGGTCAGAATTCTTGGCGGCATATAATTGCAAGTTGCAACATTGCCCGGGGAAGGCCATTCCCCACGCCGATGCATTGAGTCGCGCACCACTTCCGGAGACCATTGATGACCCCACTCCGACAGTTACAACACTGCAGATTGAGACACTTCGAACGCCGCCATTAACAGCCCGAGATATCGCGATGGAAATGAAACATGACCCCATTTTAGCACGAATCCTCAGTTGGGTCGAGCGCGGATGGCCATTGGACCAGATACCTGACGACTGCGCCCCATTCAAGAATCGACAAGCAGAACTATTTTCCCAGAAGGGCTGCATTATCTGGGGTGATAGAGTTGTCATCCCAGAGCGGTTATGACCAGCGATACTAAGGACCTTGCACGATGGCCACCCCGGCATCGTGCGCATGAAAGCCCTCTCACAAAGCTACACATGGTAGCCAGGTATCGACAAGCAGATCGAGACATGGGTAAAAGCTTGTCACAAATGCCAGGAAGTAAGCAACGCTCCTCCAAAAGCAACCCCGACTGAATGGGAAACACCGAGGGGACCATGGTCCCGTATTCATCTGGACTTTGCGGGACCTACCAAGGGACACACATTTTTATTAACGGTGGATGCCTACTCGAACTGGCTTGAAATCCATGAGATGAGGAATACAACAACCGAATCAGTCATCAGGAAACTAGACAGACTCTTTGCAACGCACGGATTACCAGACATTCTAGTATCCGATAACGGGCCCCAATTTACCGCGCTGTCCTTTGAACAGTACCTGGTGGACTGCGGTATTCGCCATGTGCTGACTTCACCGGTGCATCCTGCGGCCAACGGAAGGGCCGAGTGCATGGTACAATTCGTCAAGAAAACCTTGCATAAAATGGACAATGGCGATATAGAAGACAAGATTAACCGGATACTCCTTTTGCAGCATATCACTCCGCACAACGTCACCAATAAAACTCCCGCTGAGTTATTAATGGGGCGGAAGCTCCACTCCCACCTCAACCGTCTGCATCCATCATATGAACCTGAAAAACCACATGGTTCCAGTGGGAAATGCCGTAACTTCCAGGTAGGTGACTTGGTTTTCGCTAGGAACTTTTCGGGCGATCTGTTGTGGGTCGAGGCAACTGTAGTCCAAGTAACCGGCCCTAGATCATACCGCGTGAGATGTCGCGACGATAGAATATGGAAGCGCCATATTGATCAGCTGCGTTCAAGGCTACAGTTTGGGATCTCTGAGTCCCCTGACTTCCAAACTGAGGGGGGAGGAGATACCAAGGAAGCTGAATTTGAAACAGCAGAAAGTTTAAGCGAAAGTAATGCCGCTCTGAGGCAACACGTGAAGGATCAGGAATGGGGGTGAGCTCGCTTTGAGATGCCGAGAACATTAGCGGCAACGAAAATTTGAATACGGAACTGGAGGCACCCTCTTCACCAGATAACGTCCTACCCCAACAAGACTGTGGCCAACTACCGGGAGAACAATGCAAATCAAATAGACAATCAAAACAACCTGCCTACCTCAAAGACTACGTGACCGCACCTCTTAAATGGAACCCAGGGGGAAGGGGTGTTGTGAATCAATAAAAGTACTTGAATAAAGATTATTAAGAGCTTCAAGTAAAGTGCACGGTTCTGGCCCTGCACTTCTGATTGGCCGATAATAGCGACATCGGATTGGTCCATACAGGAGAATCTGATTGGCTATTAACGAGCCTCTCCCATTGGTTAACGGAGCTAGCGCTCCCCGTGTTTCATTGGTTAAATAGTTAAGAGTTTGTCTATATAAAGAGGGCCATTGCGGCCATTGAGCTGAGCTGTTTGCACATGTAAATAAAGAGTTTGAAGTTCACTGGTCACCGGCTCGTCTCCTCCTTTGCACCCATGCACAGAACATAACAATTACCTTCTTTTTTGACTTTTTTCATTAATCATTAAAATGACTTTAAGAAGAACAGTTCCATCTGATTATTAAAGTTATCATTTTATGTTGAAATCACATAATGGTAAAAATCATACGTCTTTTGTTTCATTGCTTTTAAAATTTGGAAGTTAATCTAGGGTGGAATTTTATAAACTTCTTTAGACCTAGGTTTTTAATGACTGCTCTTCTCTCATGTAATTTATTCATACATCAATTTGAGGTCAGGGGACACAATTTTTATCGATGATCAGTTTTCTTTGGTGGGTAGTGTCAAGGGGCCATAGTATCAATGTACAGAGATGATCAATGAACAACACCTTATATAAGAAAGATTATTCTAGAGTTGCTTTGGATGACCTTATAAAATTACAGTTCATCTCAACCCTGCATGTTCATTGTCACTTAAAAGGAATGAAACTGGGATTCTTGAGATACCTGTTAGCCTCTGGTACATGTCCTCATTTCCACTACACTTGTGGGGAGGGAGAATGGTATTGCATTGTGAAATTAGTTCAAGATTTAAGTAATATAATTCAGGGGCTCTGTTCTACCTGAAATATATGAATATATATATAATATTCATATGTGAAATATATGAATATTAAGTCATTCAACCATAGAACATTCATAATTGCCCTACTATCTAGTTAATTCTATTGATCTTGTCTTATTCACACTACAGGTCATGAAACTATAGTATACGTACAATGTTGATACAAAGCAACAGAAAACAGTTCTTTGTGCCTGGGAGTAATGTTCTTAAATGCCGCTATACTTATTTGTGGGCATCCAATTTAAATAGAAATTGGAGATAAGTAGGAAATTGAGTGTAAGACTTCAGCTTTTGTTATCTACTTGAAATATTGACTGGCATAATTCTGGTATGCATCTTCAGATTTGATTATATCGGTTTCCTAAAAAGTGTAAGAGCTTGTGTCTGATTCAGAATAAAATTAAAAAGCAAAAAGTTTATGTCCAGCACAAAACTATCTGTTTACATTAATGAGGACCATATCATTTAGCAACAAGGCTCCCTTTTGGAATTAAAATAAAGAATTTGGAACTGATCTATATCTACTGTTGGAACCATCACTTTTCAAAATGCTACAGTGGCCACTACAAGATGGTAAAGCAGCATTACATATCTGTTATACAATTACTGTTTTGCTCCCTTCCTTCTTTCTAATAGCAAACAAATGTTGTTGTTTTCCAAATCCTAAGCCAAAATTCACCCTCCCAGATTTCTGGCTACTTGGAACAGAGTATTCCCAGTAGCTATTTATGAAGTCTCCATATCTCTAGAATGCATTTCCCTGCATCAGCATTTTGTGAGAATTTTAATTGTCTCATATTTATTATAAATGCTTTTCTTATATCTTTCAGCACTTATAATAGTAGGGTAATTGTTGAATAGAGTGATTGGGGGGGGTTGGTTTTTATATTGTGAATCTCATGTGAGTGAACTTCAACAATCAAGTAACACTGCAATTATATTCATTGATGAAACTTTTTATTCTCAAGACTTCATTGAATTACATTAGCAATCAGTAATATTTCGTAAGTAGCATACAGTAGTCTCGGTTCTTAACAGAGCAAGAAATAACATTTTTATTTCATGGCAATGAAAAATGCAGGTGGGAGGAGGATACTTTTTTCCCCAGTATTCTCAACCTGGTTTCTTTCATTTGTTTTGGACTTTAGTTCATGGCTTGGGACCTTGGGAATTGACATCTGACTCGTTTGAAGAGCATCAGGCTCGGAAAGTGCTCTGTCTTTCATACCATCAAACAGGAGCTTAATAGGACAAGTATTCCTTTCCATGTCATAAGTCGATTTACTGGAAATCCCTTTTTAATGACTAAGAAACTATCTTCTGCTGAGTATTTTCCAGATGCGTTGGACCATGACATAAGTTCTGTCTCATAAATATTCTGGCTAGGAAATTTGGGGATGTAGTCCAACATCTGGAAGGCACCAGGATGGGAAAGACTGTCCTAGATAATAATATATGTCTAAGGAAGACAGTATTGAGAATGTAAACATAAAATAAACAGGCATAAATTAGGAAACAAAGATTGTATTTATAAAATTACTGTCTAAATCAGGGGTCTACAACCTGTGGGCCATAGCCCACTACCAGGATATGGCCTAATTGTTACCAGCTATGTGAGTGGCTGGATGGTGCATGCATGTCTGCGCTGCCTCACTTGTGTGAGCATAATCGCAAGCATCGCCAGCAGTTGTGGCCATTTGCAGTCCCATTCATGCAAGCTTCAGAGCTTGTGGCCTCATTCGCGTGTCACTGTGAGCATTGTGGGCTGCCATTGATCCACTTGCACAATCATCATTGCAGGTACTTGCGATCCCAGTGATGCAAGCCTGGTGGGCAGTTGTGATCCCACTCTGTGAGAGTACTGTTATGAGCAGTGATGGTCCCACTCACATGAACCTCATTGCAGGTGCTTGTGACACCACTCATGCACATGAACCTGCCCCTCCCACAAAATCATGCCTCTTTCCCCCTGCTCCAGGCTGCCAAACTGGAAAGGTTGGGGAACTCTGGTCTCAATGACATTAAAACAAACAAACCAAAAAGTGACCAAAATAGTTTACTTTTCAGGTATCATTTTGCCTTTTTGTCATTCTTTCATACAATCTTTTAGTGAAAGGTATTTGTAATGGGTGTCCCTTTATTTGAATTAGTATTGCATAGAAATTTGTTTTTGCCACAGAATGATTTTATGACCTGTAAAGTAGCTCTTGGTTTGAGTATCTAACAAAGCAGTTGCAACATGAGTGTATTCAAAAAGTAAGTCCTATATTTTATGGACCACGAAGCCTACTAAATCTGTGTAGGAATTCAGCCTAGAGCACATAGATTTAAAGGTAATAAATCAGTTTTAGAATACATTTGCAAATATATTTGCAAGTATAATACTTGGAAATAAAAATCTGTGCAAGATCTGTAATATATTGTACAGCCAAAGTGAAAGCGACAAGAGTAGATAAACTATAAAGTTTCTGTATGAACTGTATTACAATTCAAGTAATTGATATTCCAAGAGTAGCTGAAGAAAAATATGTTCAATAAAATAGAGAACTGTTTGTTCATGCATGAGGAAGCCAACATTTAAGAAGAAAAATATGTTTTATGTTCCATATTTTCAGTAGGATTCAAGTGTGATGCAACTTAGTATAAAAATCAAAAGACATCACATCCATCTTCCAAGTTGTAGCTACTGTACTTGGATCAAATAATTGGTCTTAGGAGTTATAATAATATGTTGTTTTTGTCATATAGCCCAGGTTTTTTCAAATTGTTTCTGAGTACTGCAAGAACTTGATGGGATTCTATGAGAAATTTAGGGCAAACATGTAAGAAGTTTGCTCAAATCTTTCCAATTTTCAATTGCTAAAACTTTGTCTCTTGATGTGAAGTGATTCAGGATTTTTTCTCTTTTCACTAAAAGATTCCATGGCTTGAAAAAAGTATGAAAAATTCTGGTCTAGCCTATTTAACAGTTGGTTACATAGAAACCTTACATAAAAAAACCTTGTTAAACAGCATTTCAGTGAAGCATGTTTTATAACAGTGGTCACCAACCGGTGGGCCGCGGCCCACTGGTGGGCCATGGAAAAATTTTGGTGGGCTGCAGAAGAAATGGCCCCAAAAGCAATTAATCTGGGCTGCGCAGTTCTCTCGCCTTCCGGCTTTTCAAAGAACCCTGGGGTTCTCATCTCAGGTTCCTGAGATGCACATGCTAACCAACTCCCACATACGGCAATGGCAACAGTCCCTACCCCCAGCGCCCACTGTTAGCTCTCCCCATTAGTTCTCTAGCTTTGAATTGCTCCCGCCTCTCTTTCTTCCCCCGCGCCCATGTGCAGGCAGGCAAGGAAAGGGAGATGGAGCCTTACGCAGCTCTCTGCTCTTCCAACTGCCTCTCCCAACATCAAAGCCTCAGAGACTCAGGCAAAGCCACTGCAGCAGTAGCACCTTGAGTTGCCTTAGCATGCTCGGTTAAATTAAGAATCACCCTACCCAGAGAAGGAGGTGCTGAGGAGGAGGAGGAGGAAGAGGCAGTAGTGGAGAAGCAAGCAACTACCGCTGTGGTAGCTTTGCCTGCATTTCCGAGGTATCGATATTGGGAGAGGCAGCGAGGGCTGGAAAAGCAGAGAGCTGCGCACGGCTCCATCTCCCTTTCCTTTCCTGCCTGCACGTGGGCACAGGGAGGGGGAGAAAAGAGAGAGATCCCGGAGCAATTCAAAGCTAGAGAACTAATGGGGAGAGCTGACAGCGGGTGATGGGGGAGGGGACTGTTGTTGCCACCACCACTGTGTGTGGGAGTGTGCATCTCAGGGACCTGAGCCGGGAGGCACGGGAACTGCAAGTGGGAGCGTTTGGTGGTTTTTAAGATCTGGAACGCGGTAGATTGGTGTTTTGTAGATCTCGGTGAAAGAGTGAGTTTTGTTTCACTCCTTTCCTCTCCTGGTAATGCGAGAGATGCCTTCTTTCTCTCTCTCTCTATCCCTCCCTCCCCCAAATAATCACTGGCTGTGGCTGGGTTTGGCAGCAAAGTGACCCCAGGGACACCTTTCCTTGCCTGTCTCCAGGTGAGGCTGGATGAGCCACCTCCCCCCCCCCACCTTTTCCTTGGCTGCAGATCTGAGCTCTCTCAATTCTCCACCTGGCATCTGAAAGGCTCTTCTGTCCCTTTGGAAGGTGCAGGTGGAGGGAGGCTTCCAGCCTGGAATGCATTTACGTTTTTCTTATAATTAAATAAGTGTGTGTGTGTTTGTGTGTGTGTGTATATATACACATATATGCACACATATATGTATATATGTGTGTGTATATGTATGTGTGTGTATATATATATATATATATATATATATATATATATATATATATATATATATATATATATATATATATATATATATATATATATGGCATTCAGCTTTGTTTGGGTATTTTCCCACATCATTGCAGTTGTGCTAGGGTTTTGGTGCCATTGAAGTTGATGCTATGACAAGTGGCTTCCATGTGTTGGACTAGTGAGGAAGTGTGTTCCAGTTTTTTGACTGCATTTTTGTGTTCATCCAGGTGGGTACTTAGCTGGAACACACTTCCTCACTAGTCCAACACATGGAAGCCATAGGTCATAGCATCAACTTCAATGGCACCAAAACCCTAGCCACTATAGAAAACCCCAGCCACAGAATCATCAGAGAAGCCATAGAGATTGAAAAAAGACCTGAAAGCATGAATAGAAGAGATGATTCCACCAGACTGTCAATCATTTGGAAGCCTGCACTCACTAACAAAAAAATCTCCACACCACTAGCCAGACAAATACCTGGACACAAACAGATCCCCCCTGATATG
Organism: Hydrophis major; assembly: GCA_033807585.1. Lineage (NCBI taxonomy): Eukaryota > Metazoa > Chordata > Lepidosauria > Squamata > Elapidae > Hydrophis > Hydrophis major. The sequence goes on from CM066329.1 coordinate 89,975,556, forward strand.
TCCAGCTCAAACACACCCCAACCAAGCACCCAGATGAAGCCTAGCTTCCTAACAAATGATAGCCATCCATTTACCCGGAGCCAAGCTGCACAAAAGGCCTCCAATAAGGGAACACTATGTTGCCAACCAATCAAGACACAAAAAGAGCCACAAAACAGACAGAAGATATTAGAAACACCAATCAAGCAAAACACAGCAAACTCCAAGACCAATAAACACAGACCAAGATTCCCAACCAATTGGGATGAAGAAAAAACCATTCTGGCACAGCAATAGGCTGCCCCAAATTTAAAACTGAAACAACTGTGGGGGCCTGACTCACAGAAGGATACAATACAGAAGCCTGATGATGGCAGATGAGATTCTGCCGAAACATTGCTACAACTTTAAAAGCACAACTACAATGAGGTGGGAAAATACCCGAACAAAGCTGAATACCATACATGTAAGTATCTGTGAAAACTTAAGAATATACATACACACACACACACACACACACACACACATATACATATACATATACATATAAATTATATTTGATATAAAAAATTATATTAAATATATTAGCTTTTAAAAAAAAATTGTATTAGTGGTCCTTGGGATTTAAAAGTATGAATTTGGTAGGCCCTGGGATCCAAAAGGTTGGCGACCCCTGTTTTATAAGTCTGAAGTATTCAAATTAAAATGTGTTTATAACATTTTCCAATTGTCAGAAAACAGACATTCACTATCCAAATATGGATTCTAATATTAAGTTTGACTAAATATTAAAAGAAAGACTAAATATTTTGTTTAGTATGTTGATTCCTTCCTCTGATGAAGGAAATTGATTAAGTATTTATTATCCCAGTGAGTGTTTATTCCTCATTTCTCATTGCGAAAAGTACCAAACAGCATGATGAACCTGCTAAAAATGATTTGTATTAGTCAGTGTTAGAGTTTGATGGGAAGGTAGATCTTCAATGGAAAGGGTTGTTAAGCCTGGATTCCCCAATCAGGGTTAAGGAGACAAGCTAAACAGAATGTGCAGCATTAGTCAGATAGGCACACAGATCAATGAGTGAGATAAGTTTGTATGTTTATTAACATACAGTAAAAATAACAGATACGCTTGTGCTATCAAAAATATAGTTTATTCCATTTATAGCATAGTCAAAATAACAGTCCATTAGTCATGTATCATTTAGTCAGTCCATTCAAGGATATTCAGTTAGCAAAGTCTGTGTAGAATATCCTATGTCAGTTCACTTACAAATCAGTCCTTTATCTCTCCCGTTCAAGTAACGCAGTCTTGAGTCCATGCAGTAATTAGGGATCATAAAGCCAGAGAGAGAGCAAGCTGACGTTCCTTGCTTCTTTTATGGTGCTTTCACAACCACTCCCTTAATTACAATCCTACAGTTAAAGTTGCAGACACTTTAACTAACAAACTATGATTACATACAATGTTATCCCTTACAAGGGTGTATGGGTGTTCATGTGTGTTTGTTTGCATGCTGATGAAAGACCCACTATTTCACACAACTAAAATGGCTAGATTATAATTTGTTGTAGTGAGTTTCATTCAGGAATGGTATGTTTGGTGTGCCAACATCTGTATAAAACTTTTCTACCGATGCAATTAACAGTTAAAACGAATCAGTTATTTGTGGTCTTCCTAGTTTAAGAAAAACTTCATCCAGATTGGGGGAGATCTTGACTTGACAACTTTCATAACTTCTAATTATTGCAGAATATTCTGGGAGATTGTCCCACTTGTATCATCAGAGTTCCTATGAAGCTGTCAACACCTGTGAACTTTACCACATCTCCTAAAACTGTAGGGCAGGGGTGAAAATATCCAGATGTTGCAAAGCTACAGCACCCAATATCTTCATGTGCTATGCTCACCATGTTAGCTAACAGGCAGTTGGCTTTCTACCTTGCTGTAGTGTACACTATAAAGCCACAGAGCTAGTACTGGTCAAATAGTCATTAAAATAGCATTTCATTACTATAATCTTCTGATTAAACAAGAACTGAAAAGTTTTTGCATATAGTCATAATAAGCCCTAGTATGTAACTGGACAGATGTTTACCAAGTAACATGGCTGGTCTTGCACACTATGCTAAGTTGAAAACACTCAAGTCATCATGGTTTATATTTTCTGTGAACCCAGTCTAAATATAAATGCTGTTTCTCAGAAATTTCAAAATTCTTAAACTAAATCTAACGTAGTATTTTTTTATACTACAGCTTTCATTTATAGGAGAATTATAGTGGAGTCAGGCATATCTTTTTCTTAGTAAACTTCAAAAGCTCTATTTCATACAATTCCAGGCAGAACCAAGAAAAAATTATAGTTGAAACTGCTAGAAGAACCGCTCAGTGTTTATGCATAGGTAGTACTGAGTTGCCTTGGCACACTTTTTAAACATTACATCAAAAATGCTAAAAATTGTGGTGTTTGTATTATGTTTTAAAGCTGAATAGCATGCTTCATCTAAGAGGTATCAATGGGTATCATGCAGGCAGTGGATGGCATGCTGGTACTATTTTGAATATAACCCCTGTTGTATGCCTGAAAAAGTGTGTCTTCTAAGCTTGTGATAGGTGCTGTGCCAAACAGGGGCATGCCCATCAATTTTATTGTCAGCATCAAGGTTGGACACCACACTTGGTGGGGGTGGGGCGGGAATCTTCCAAATTTGGCTTTCTTTCATTTCCATACTGACTGTGGCCCCGAAAGTGCTCCCTGTACTCCTACTCTGAACAAATATTTCTTACCAAAGGCCCAGCCATGCTTTAAGCTAGTCTCTCTCTCTCTGTGGCCCCTTCCATTCAGTGTTGATTCCCGATGACTGCCTGGACCAGTTCCTGCAATTTTCTCAGCAGTATTGTTTGGAAGTGGCTTCCCATTGCTTCCATCCTATGGGGCCAGCGAGAGTGATTGTCTCAAAGTCACCCAGTTGGTTTTATACCTAAGGACTTAGAATTCACAGTCTTCTTGTCCCAAAGGTGCTTTTATAAGAGGCAACTGGATTTTTCAGTTTTTCTTTGAAGACATTTCGCTTCTCATCCAAGAAACTTCTGCAGCTCTGACTAGATGGTGGGGAATGGAAGGATTTATATTCCTTGCACACAACTGGTATACATATAAATCCTTCTATTCCCCACCATCTAGTCAGAGCTGAAGAAGTTTCTTGGATGAGAAGCGAAATGTCTTCAAAGAAAAACTCAAAAGTCCAGTTGCCTCTTGTAAAAGCACCTTTGTGACAATCATGACCTTGCATGACTGAGAATCTCCATAGATACTCACAGTCTCCTTGTTTCCAGCCTGGTGTCTTAACTTCTCGCTAAGCAAAACCTGGCCATATGTGACCCTTTGGTCCCCTGTGTTTGGCTCACGTGAGCCAAATTAGAAATCAAATGCAAATAATTTGCTTGTATACTACTTCAGTCACCAGCAGCCGCAAGAAGGCAATGAGAAAAGGTGTTTTTCTGCACCTGTGCAGTGCTCACCCCTCTTCTGGAGCAGCTTGAGAAGTTGAGGTCACAGAGTTTGAGGTCATCAAATCAGGTTACATTGGTTCAGCCTTCTGCAAGAATTGCAGTTTTTCATGTGGCCCCCTAAGAAAAGTAATTACCCACCCCTGCTCTAAGCTGGGTAGATTCAAGTTTTCTACACTGAAATCTATCACACTTTCCTGTTAACTCTTACCAGGCATAGTGAACAAAAATTGCTTCCTTATCCACATCAAACTCTTCCACAATTATTTTTTTTGATGTTGTTATATACTTTGCCTATTGTACTGATATATGGGCAGCAGATCTTTGATTTAAAGGCTTGAACTTCACATAGAGTGAAACCTCAGGCAAGTATATATTAAAAATATTTCTACAGTTCATTGACAATTTGCTGACCAAGATGGAAATAAATTGAATTAATACAGCTGGAAGCCTTTCTTCTAAAAACACTGGTTGGCCAACTGGCTGCCTCTGAAGAATTTTCACAGCAGAAACACAAATGTCCCTGTTTTTTCAATCCTGATCCATCAGCTGTGCCAACAATAGCTTCTCCTTAAATGTTAATTTAGAATTCATCACCCTGTTATCTCTCTGAATTAATCTGCAGAGTCATTCAGTTGTTGCTACTGAATGCCAGGTCACACTATAATGCTTCTCTCTGTAATTTCATCATGGATGAAAGCTGACTTGGCATGTATTACTGGGTTCAGAAGAGGATGTTCTCCTCTTATAAATGTATCCAGCTGGGTTTCAAGTGTGGCATCAATCAAGATTCCAGATTTGTAGTAGGTTTAACCATCTGGGAATCTCTAATGGTTCTCAAGAGAGATTATCCCACAGGTCACCAGATGTGAGACACAATTTATTAAGCTGGATTCTAGGGAATCAGTTGAAATTGGCGCTAATAGCCTCCCTGCTACATATAGTGACTTCTCTGACTGAACTCCTTGACTCATCTTCTGGATTGCTCATAGAGTTTCTCAGGCTTATGGTTCTAGAAGACTTCAGTCTGACTAAGATTACTCAGGAGTTCATGACCACTATGGACCTGTCCTAGATCATCTAGGGCCTGACTCATGACAATGGTCACACACCTAATCTGGTTCTCTTGTTCAAGTGATAGTAAGATAATTGGGGCAGCTTTCTGTGCTTTGCTGACATGGTCAGACTACTGTCTGGTAACCATGAGCTTGTCTTTCACTACACCACATTACAGAGAGGTGGGACCTTTTCAATTGCTCCACCCTTATCAACTGATGGACACAGCTGGGTTCCAAGGGAAGTGGAGATTGTTCCTGAGGGTCTGCTATATGATATAGTCAAGGTTAGTTGATACCCACTCTGGAATGGGAAGGGAACTGGGGCTTTGGATTAGTTCATGCCAGTGCAGCTTTTCCTTTCCTGTGGTTCCCACAATTCCCAGAAAATGAGGAAAATGAAAAGAGTTATAAGACACTTAGAACAATGCTGGCAGTCAACAAGGAGTGAACTTGACTAAACAAGGTTAGAAGTGCTATTAAGGTCTACTTTGTGATGGTAAGGATGGCAAAATGTCAATATCTCTTCATTATTTCAGTTGGATAGAGAGAACTCTGAGATTCATCTATAGGTTCACACAGAAGAAAATGAAGGCCATTTGTTGGATGAAATCGCTTGGATTCACTCTCAGTTGGACACCAGCCTTGATGCAGGTCCTATAGAAATTCATGGAGCATTGCCTTGTTCGTTCTCTGGGAGGATTGTTGGGCCTGCTAAAATGGACTGGTCTTCATGACTGTGTGCTTAGCCATCTGTTTATGGTGTTTAGATCCATGTCCCTCCTGGTTGATAAAGGCCTCCCAGGAGATGATATTTGGTTGGATTCTGGCAATATCAAATTCTTCAAGGAAAAGGGGTTCTTCCTCTCCCTCTCAAGGAAGCCGTGGTTCACATGCCCCTCCAGAAGCCTTCACTGACTCCAGCTGTACTTGATAACTTTGATCCAATATCCAACCTTCCCTTTTGAGGGAAGGTTGTTGAGAAGGTGGTCATGCAACAGCTTCAAAGGATCATGGATGAAGCAGATTATTTGAACCCCTTTCAATCAGGTTTCAGACCTGCACCCATACACCGCCCATACACATGAGATTGCATTAATCTAAATGTTGCTGGCCCTCAGGAAGTCTCTTAAGACTTGGAGATCCAGTGATGGTGTCAAGCCTGCTGGTCGGCTGCACTGGCCCACAGGCTTCGTTGTTAGCAACTTATTGTTTTAATTAACTGCTTTAATTGGTTTAAATGGGATTTACCTTGCTTTATTCCTAATTGTTGTTTTAATTATGTAAGCCACCCAAAGCCACTTAGGTAAGATGGGAAGTGGTATAAATAACCAACTAAATAAATCAGATTTACTGATAAACTGTTCTTGCTATGATAGAAAAAGAGTGTCCAAATAAAATATTATTGTTATCCTTTTCTCTTGTAGCATTTGTCTGAATGCTTGATTTTTTTAAAAAAAATTTTTTTTTTAATTGTCCTTTATTGTTGGTAACCATCCTTCTTCAGGTTTTTCCATTAATTTGCATTAAAAAAGGAAGTTGTGCTGGAGAAGTGAACTAGCCTTTTCTAACTTAGCCCTCTTTAGATGTGCTGGGGTTTCATTTCTCAGAATTATTAGGCTTAAAGAGAGGCCAAATTGGTATATATTGGCTCTTTTTCTAGCCTGCCCTTAATAGAAGGCAGAACAAGAAGCATTTTAGACACTTTACAAGCCTGATATTGTTTCTGCTTTTCCTTAAGTATTAAGTGAGAACCATTAATATCTCACCAGTATTATTTGCACACCACAGGGAATTTATAAGGCATAGCAGCTGGTGATTAACTATTACAGCAAGCTTGCTTTTTAATGGCTTTTAGCCAGCTAAATGTTGGCAACCACTTGAAAGTAATCTATCATAAATAGGAAGCATGTCCCCAGGCTCATAATTAATATTTGCAAGACACTAGAGAATCCAAAAAAGTAAAAGAGACTGAGATTTTTACTGATTTTCTCCCCATTCCCCCCAATTTTGTAATGCTGGAGCTTTCAAAAATGTGTTGTGTTTCTAGAATGTCATGCAAATTGGGACTGAACAAGGCAGAGCCAAACTATTTGCATTTTCAACAACTGGCAGGAAAGTGGTACAGTATGTTACCCACAAATAGAGAACATCAAGAGAAGTGGCCTTAAATGATTGTGGTCCATGTTTCTATTCTGTTCCAGAAAAATATCACACATGCAGACCATATCACACATGCAGGTTTTGGGTGCTTTTGGTAAACAGCCACTAAAAAGCTTATTAACATTTTAAATGTTTGAGTTTAATTATAAATATAAAATTTACTCTCATGGAAGCCTTTAGGTTAAGCTTTCTGGTAGCCAACACTTGGTTTCCCAGATTCAGTGGTCCTTGCATCTGAACCTAACTCATTCCATGATTCCATCTCTGCTTTAGTTGAAAAGAGGAAAAGTCTATTCAACATTCCCCTAACATCAGGGGTGTTAATTCGAAGCCTGTGGGCCAGATTAAACCCATGGGGTACTTAGATTTGGCCCACCCTGGAAATAGCAAAGGACCGCCCCGCAATGCCTCTGCCAGTGAAAACAGAGCTCGGGAGGGCCAAATGCACCCTCCCCCCCAGTGCCATTTTTGCTGGCAGAGGGTTGCAGGGGGCCGTCACAGCTAAAAAATGGAGCTTAGGAGTCCATTTTTGCTGGCAGAGTGCTCAGGCCATCACAGGGGCTCCCAACACAAGTGACATACCCAAGGTCAAACACAATCCTGATGCAGCCCTCAATGAAATCGAGTTTGACATCCCTACCTAACATGATCCTGTATCAAAGTATTTGGTTCCTTGTGGCAAGGTAACAAAGGATATGCCAAGCCTTCCTTTGTCTTCACTTACCCAAATACCAAGACTCAATATTCATTATATAGGTACTCCTTCTTGTAACCATTTATTTAGTGACCGTTTGAAGTTACGTCACTGGGGGGGGGGACTTATGAGTTTTTCACACTTAGATTATTGCAGCATCCCAATAGTCATGTGATCAAAATTTGGATGCTTGGCAACTAGCATGTATTTATGACAGTTGCAGTGTCCCAGGGTCATCTTTTTGTGACCTTTTGGCAAGCAAAGTAAACGGAGAAGCCAGATTCACTTAATAACTGTGATACTAACTTAACAACTGTAGTGACCTGTCTAGCAACTATGGCAAGAGTTGTGAAATGGAGCAAAATTTACTTATTAACCTAGTTAGCAATGGAAATTTCAGGCTCAACTGTGATCCTAAGTCAAGGACTACCTATACTGTACTAATGTTGCATGTTTTATTATGTACAGATATTAGAATATTTATGCTGAAAGAATCAACTGCATAATTAACATAGTTGTCTTCATAAAAAACAATCCTGCTATTGTTTCTGTTCTGAATCAGCGTGAACAGAGTACTTACTGTTAGGGTAATGTCCTGTGGTTGGACAGCAGGGAAGAAACCCCAGGTATTTGGGCTGCTGAACAAAAAATGACTGCTCAAACCACAGCTTTTGCACTCAACTTGAGAGGACGAAGGCTTGCTGTGCTTTTTCAAGGCTGTGATTGTGTGTGCTTCTTTATGCTGAATTTGTGTTTCTCCAATTTCTTCAGGCGACCCAGTATATGAGTTTGATTTCAAAGGAAATGCAACCCGTAGCTGGCACAGAAGGTGCTTATTACCGTCGTAGAAGGTTGATGAGGCAACTTCCTCTTTATGATCAGGACCCTTCCCAATGTCGGGGCCTTTTGGAGAATGAAATCAAGCTGATGGAGGAGTTTATAAAACAATATAAAGACAATGCTCTTGGAGTCGGAGAAGTTGCACTGCTGGGTCAAGGGGGAGCTACCAAAGAGGAAGGAAAGCAATCTGATAAAAACACTCCAGCAAGTAAGGAAGCTGCTTCAACCAATGGCACGTTGGGCCATCCATCAAAAGGACAGGACTTGGTAAGTCCTCGGCACAGTGTTACAGAGTGGAAAATGCATTTTTAATAACAACAACAACAATAATATAATATAATATAATATAATATAATATAATATAATATAATATAATATAATATAATATAATATAATATAATATAATTAATATAATATAATTAATATAATATAATATAATATAATATAATATAATATAATATAATATAATATAATATAATATAATATAATATAGGATGTAACATAGATATTCAAATATGAAATGCATAAAATACCATCAAATCTTGTTTGATTGAAAGATGGTGAATGGGGATAGATGAAAAAACTGCATGTAGCTTTAGGGAGTACAGAACGTATGTGGAATTACAAAATTAATCATGTAATTGTACCCAAAGTTTAAGCCTAATAATTAGTTCACAAACATAATAGCCATGAACAATGACGACAATAATGCTGCCAATACAAATGGTAAAAATCCAGCAGCACAGTTGTATTAGACATTAGACAAGTATTAGACATGAAGTAACTGTCAGAAGAGGTGCTGAAATTAACAAAGCAAAAATATGACAGTGTTCTGCCTTGGAAAGACATTCTATGAAATCCCTTCCTGGCATGGAGCTGAGTTATTTGGAAGACTGCCTCTTCTACTCAGGCTTGGCAGAAGAGGTATGTTGTGGGTCCTTTTCTACCTGAACCCACCCCATGGAACATCAAACCCCCCCTCCTCCTAGGTGAGATTGGCCTCATTTCTGTTAAACTTCCTGAACTCCCTCAAAACTTTGCTGTGTTGATATGCCAGGGAATCTTAAGGAATGTTGAGATGATGAGATGGCTCCATTGTTTGTAATATCTAATGCTTTCTCCTAGCCTTCTAATCCTAATATTAATATTTTTAATCATAGACATTTTATATTGATATTTTATTGATATTGTATTAATATTTTTAATCATAGACATTTTATATTGATATTTTATTGATATTGTACCCACTTAGAATCACATTTTGGGCAGCTGTGTAAATTAGAATGATGTTTGATGGATAAATAGATTAGATCAATGGATAAATAGATTAGATCAATGGATAGATAGATAGATAGATAGATAGATAGATAGATAGATAGATAGATAGATAGACAGACAGACAGACAGACAGACAGAAAGACAGACATCCCTGAAGCATTTTAATAGATGAAAATCAGACACATCATCTGAACTGCTTTGATCGAAATTAATCATGTAATTGCACCCAAAGTTTAAGCCTAATAATTAGTTCACAAACATAATAGCATGTTGGTGTTAAAATTATAATCGGCAACCTGTATAGGTACTACTTTCAAAATAGCCAGTTTCAAAAACAGCAGTGTAGAAAAGGGTTCTTTTTTCCTTTGTAATTTAAATCAGTGCTTCAACCTCAGCAGCTTTAAGATATTTGGACTTCATCTCCCAGAATTCTCCCAACCCAATTTAAAAGCCATGAGCAGAGACTGTAAATAGGAAAATCGTGATTGCAATCTGCTGCATAGGTTTGGCAGTGCTTCCCTAGAGCACAAAGAGATGTTTTTGCTTGTTTGTTGGTTGGTTTAGAGAAACATATTTTTCTTAGTCTACATTATATGTTGTTATAGAAGCAGTTCAGTCTAAGAAAGGCTTTTTATTTCCCCAGGAAATAAAAATGTACTTGTGGCAGAAGCTTTTATTAAAGGTATTTATGAATACCATCATGGCATGATGAAATAGTTTTGACTACAAGATCATCCCGCAAGTAAATATGTGTTTGTGGTGTTTATTTTCTGGGAGATTTAAAACTTTACTTACTATTCTAGAAGCATCAGTGGAAAGCCTAACTTCATTTAAAAAATAATTGTACAGCTAAATTCTTCCACTGAAGTGTTTTTTGCATTCTAAGAAAACAACATTAAGCATTTTGAGACTTGTTTCATGCATTCATTTAGACTTTTAAGGCTGTAGTTATTTTTATTGACATTCATTTCATCTTTCTTACTATATCAAAGTATACTCTGATTCATAATTTCCAGCACATTTCGACAAGGATCCGTATATTTTTGTAATTATTTAAATATTTTGAGATTCTTAGTAGAAAACATCACAGTATTAAATTTTCCATTATTTTCTTAATCTTTACACTTCTCATTCTGATACTCTTTATCTATCAGAACAATGTTGGAATTTTGTGAAAGGTACAAAGTTCTGTTATTGCTGAACAGTCACTGTCTAAAGCTACAGACAACATAGTCCTTGTTTTGATGAAATGGGCTTTACATTCCAAAACATCCTTAATGAAGCCCTTGCTATCTTCTGGATTTTAACCCCAGTGAAGGACATCGCATAAATTCTGCAGAGTGTCTCATTTTTCAGATAGATGAGGAATTTCATCTTTCTTACTATATCAAAGTATAATCTGAATCATAATTTCCAGCACATTTCTACAAGGATCCATATAGCTTTGCTTGAAATAAGAGCTGAAAGTTCTAATTCATTTGTTTAAAACATTTGTATAGCCACTTATTTTATAATCAACTCTGGGCAGTTCCTAGTCAAAAATCTATGGGTTATGTACTGTATGAAAATAACAAGTAATTATTGTTGCTGAAGGAGCAAAGCAGACTGGGTTCCCAAAGAGAGGGATGGTATCCTATTAATGATTCAAATTTTAAGCAACCCCAAATTCTTAGCTTTCTAGTTTGGCCAAAGCAACTCTTTCTGCTCTGCTCCAATACAATAATGTGGAAGATAAAAGTAAAGCCTCCTTCAATTTGAGCTCAACTCTTGATGACTTTATTAGTGTAACTTTCTTGGCAACAATACAAAAGCGTTTAGCTATTCTTGTTCCAAGATGTTTTTTCAACTCCCCAGTCTAGCCTGCAAGTCTGGTCTTGATAATTGTTTGCCAATCTCCTCTACATTTCCAATAATTGTTAGAGCATAAGTTGAGGTAAGAGCTTGCTTCTAAGCTGTTTATTTGTTCATACGTACATACATTCCAGGCATACTTAAAAAGATTTATATTCTGTCTATCAAATGCTTTAAGGATTACTTAATGAAGCTTTCCAGTATTTAAAATAATAACCCAAATTGAAATGTATAAAAGACAAAGCTTCTCTATGTGTCTCTTAAAAAACAAAACAAAACATAGTGTTCCATAGTCTTTAATATTGAAGCTTTGAAGTATTTCTTAGTCAATCAGGTTAAGCCTATTTGATAACATTACAGGACAATACAGGGCAATATTCAAGTATTTCCTGTCTAATGTAACAAAAAGGTAATTGAAGGGGCTCCAGCAATTGCCTATTTTGGGGAAATTATGACCTGAATTATGACGCTCCATATTTATATTGCTTTGTAAATGTAATATTGTCTGTCTGTCTGTCTGTCTCTTTCTCTCTTTCTCTCTCTCATCGTTCTGTTATTGTACTTTCCCCTTTTCTTGTATTCAGAAGAAGAATTTACTGGAAAATATTAGTGGGACTCTGGGGATAAAGCTCAGAGGTGAGCACATCGAGTCTGGGACTATAAGCTATGCGCCTCTACATGATTCCATTAATCTTCTTGGAATGTGGATCTTGATTTAACACTGCAAGGAGATAAAATGCCCAAATAACTTTTATATCTCTTGTCACCATCTGCTCACTGACTGGATAAATCTTTCTAATTTATTTTAAAGTTTTAGTAGTAATGATACAAATCATTACTAGAAGACTTGCTCTGGATTGCAGGCTTCTAATGGATTAAAGGAAAGACGTCTATTGGCCACCCTGGTATTTTCCTGGCCTTTAACAACAAAAAGAACAACAACAACAAAAAGAACAACAAATTGACTGAGACATTCCATTGTGGACCAAGTTTAACTTCCTATGAAAAAGGGATGTTGTGGGTAGAAGGTTTTTCTGAGGAAAATGTTTTCATTTCTCCTGAAACAAAATGAAAGTCTTGTCAGTATTGACTAAGGAGTTGGCATGTGGAGAAAACAGTACAACCTTCCTGTACAATTTGGCTAGGAAGGAAGTATTTGTTCTTCACAATATCTGATCTAGTCTCTTCTTTAACAATCATGCTTTTTCATTCTCAGTTCCAAAGCAAAATTGTTTAATTGTATGAAAAGATTTAAAATATGTGATCTTTCTTGAGGCCTTATGGGAAGTTTAGATTGGGCCTAGGTAAAAAGATGTGAGTGGTCCTTAGTCTAATTTCATGCAGCTGTTTCCAAAAGCTGATTCAGCCAGTCCATTCAGACATTGGAGAACAGCAAGGGCAGGCATGAGAAGCAGTGGTAGGATTCAAATTTTTTTACTACCGGTTCTGTGGGCATGGCTTGGTGGGCATGGCAGGGGAAGGATACTGTACAATCTCCAGACAGAGGTGGTATTTGCTGGTTCTCAAAATTTTCCACTACTAGTTCTCCAGAACTGGTCAGAACCTGCCGATTACCATCTCTGATGAGACGGCAATGTCAGGATGGAGGATGAGGGAGAAAAGTAGTAGAGAGAAAATGGAAGAGCTATGAAGTCCTGCCGCTAAATTTGCCTGCCATAACTATTGTAAACTATAACAGATAATCAGAGTTGGAAGGGACCTTATAGGTCATCTAATCCAACCCCCCACAAGGGGGAGACCCTACACCATTTCTGACAAATGGCAGTCCAATCTCTTCTTGAAGGTCTCAAGTGATGGTGCTCCCACAACTTCCAAGGGCAAGCTATTCCATTGGTTGATTGTTCTCACTGTCAGAAAGTTTCTCCTTATATCCAGGTTAAATCTTTCCTTGTTCAGTTTCCATCCATTATTCCTTGTCTGGCTTACAGGCACTTTAGAAAATAGTTTGACCCCTTCCTCTCTGTGGTAGCTCCTCAAATATTGGAAGACTGCTATCATGGCTCCCCTGATCCTTCTCTTCACTAGACTAGCCAAGCCCAGTTCCTATAACTGTTCTTCATATGCCTTAGTCCCCTAACCACCCTGCTTGCTCTTCTCTGTACTTTTTGTAGAGTCTCAACATCTTTTTTATAATGCGGTAAACGAAACTGGATGCAGTACTCTAGGTGTATGATTGTTTTGCTCCCAAAGGTATATTTATCTGTCCTGAAAGATGGCCTTGGTAAGCAAATCACTCCGTAGCTCAATGTTTCTCAAACGTTATTAACGTTAAGACTTGTGGACTTCAACTCCCAGAATTCCCCACCACCAGTATGAGTGGCTAGGGAATTCTGAGAGTTGAAGTCCAAACATCTTAAAGTTGATAAAGTTAAGAAACTTCAGGGAAATTGGGGTACTGAAGTTCAAATGCATCTCTAGGGTGTCATAGAACAGTTGTCTACAACAGTCTACGGTTTTAGATTACCAAGGCAAAATGCCTGAAAAATGCACCTATGAAGTAAAAACTATGGTGCATTGTATAAGCCCCATCCAAAAGGAAATAAAGTCACATATTTCATTTTTCTATGACTTAATACAGATAAATAATTCTGAATCATTTAATAGGAAGAAAGGTGGAAAACCTAGTAATAAATAGGGGATTTTTAAAAATAAATTTGACAGTGCCATGAATCGTATTTTGATAGAACAGCAGATTGTTTACAATCTGTACAAGGAAATATGCATCTATATGTGTGTATAGATCTATGTATTTATTTATGTAAGAAATTGGCATGTGGCTCACTTCAGTTAGTATCTGGCATGTATGTTTTACAAAAATCCTAAATCAACGTATAGGAAGCCAATAGAATAAAATTATTGTTACTTCTGGTATTGGAAGAAAAGTGAACCTCTTGCTAACTGCCAGGTTTTTCTCAGGCTTTTTCTATAGTTACTATATGTTTCAATACCATTCATTATGCTGCTCTAAAGTAGCGATCCATTTAGATTTCTTTATTGCTAAATCTAATATTAACAGAGACAATTTCACGACTATTTTGTTTTTACTTAGGAGATTCATTTCTGAACATCAGAAGCTTGTTTTTGCAATGCATCACAGAATGTTTCCACAAAAATGACTAAAGGGAGAAGTCCATCTCACTGGATGGATACTTATTTTGTTTCACTTGGGTGTAAAAGGCAAAAAAATATATATGACACCATTGACTTCTTAGCATGGGGCAGGCCAATATGCTGTCATCTACTGTGGGAATCTCTCAAAATATACTGTGTATAACAGGAAAAATGTCTAGCCCTTCACATGCTGCTGAATTATCACTCCAAGCAGCCTCTGCCATTAGCTATGCCTGTTGAGGGTGCTGGGGATTATATCAATATTGAAAATTTTCAAGTACAATGTCTGCACTGCTGCTGATCACCTTTTAATACCACTGAGTGCCTTGCAACCGATGACAGGTTTACATATTAAACTGACATATTCAGCACATTCATATATTGAGGCTTGCTTGTGGATGTTCCACTTTGGATGCCTTAAATGTATTCAACTCTAAAAGTTAACTAGAACATTTCCTGAATGTATTAATTCAGCAGAGACCTAATTCAACAGAGTTCTTTTTCTTTTAAATTATTCTTTTTGCTTCACCATTTTCTATATCAGGCTACTTTTTTAATGATATATGGTAGCTTTTTTTTTAAGTTGGGCAACCTTATAATATGCTGCACATACATATATCAATGGGAAATCCCTGGAGAAGAGCAAAAGGTCATATGTTTGGCTGTAAGCTGATTGAGAGAAATTCATTATTATGTGACTTTGATTTCCTTCCTAGTGTTGTGACTTCTGTAAGCAGGTGTTACCTGCTGAGCTTCCGGTAGTGTATGCAGATCGAGCTGGTTACAATCACCAGTGGCATCCAGCATGCTTTATGTGTTCTAAGTGCTCTGAACCACTTGTTGACTTGATCTACTTCTGGAACAATGGAGCCATCTGGTGTGGACGGCATTACTGTGACAGCATAAGGCCACGCTGCGCAGCTTGTGATGAGGTATGATTACTCTGAAAATGGATATTCTTTTCTAGTCTGTGTTGGATGCAATTGTGAGATGGTCTAAACAGATGCAAGGAGTTAGACATTTATTCAACATCTTTCCTCTCTTTTTCCCTTTTAAGCAGGACCTATGTTGACTTGCCAAAAAAGGTATTAAAAGTGTGCAGAGTACTTTTATATATGGTAATCAGTGGGATGATCTTTTATTCATTTATTCTGGATTTTTTTAAATTACAAATGAATTTTCCAGATAACACTGCATATTTATTTTATACCATAATGTGAAATACATATATTTTGCTTGAATTTATGCTTAAAAAGTCTAAAACAGACTTCATTTTACAAGAAAGGAAGGTGGAGAAACTCTATAATCTGTTGCCATTCAGAAATAAGCTACCGCAGGAGCTTATTTCGGCCATTCCATGCCATTTGACTTCTATTCCCTGTCTTATCCTATTTCTAAAAGAACTGCTCTAAGCTTGTGATAGAATTAGCTTATTTTCTCTTTCCCTGTCCCCTTAATATGTGCACATAGGCTATTTAGTCTGTATTGATCTTACTAAAACCATTCCCGGGATAAATATTTTATTCCTTCCAAATTGGTCCCTTGAGCCTGATATTAAGTAGATATACAGTTAAATGTTTTACAGCAATATATTTCCAATAAGCATTCTTGTACCTCTCAGATCTATCATCATAAATGTTATTCAGCATATAAACACATCCTTCAAAAAACCGCCCCAGCTGAGTTTATAGTTCTTCCATCTCTGTGTTTCTTTTATAAACAATTTATCAAAATCTAGGCTTGCAAATAGGGCTCGGTTTCTCATTCTATGGAAATCTCTGAGGATTCTTGCTTTTCTATGAAGGAATAGCCATCCGGAATCCAAGCTTAATTTTTACCACAGCTCACTATCATGGTGCATATTTTCAAAGCCAGAATTATATGAAGTAAAGCGGGATATGGGCAATAAGCAAAAATAAACAAATCATTCATAATACTCAATAAATGCTAAATTCCACAGGCTAGATTGTAGGGAATATTTTAAAAAAAACTAGTTTCAAAAAGGTAAATACAATTAATTCAAATTTTAAAAATATCCTTTCTGCATCCCATTTCCTCTCTCTGCCAGTTGACCCATTATAGAGTTGAAAGGATCTTGGAAATCAAATAAATATCTGCTCAGTATAATAAGTAATCCATGGCTATGTTTGTTCATTGTTGTTTTTTCCCACAGCAGCTGATAAGATGGTTCTTTTTTGTTTGGACATAATATCCTTTCTTGACACCTATGTAGCATATATGCATGAGACTAGCCAATTTTGTACATGTTAACCATTGCACTGTGATAGTTAGGATTGGATAACGTTTAGTGTTAACCATGATCAGAGAGATTTGGCTGTGTTCTTACCATGCTATAAAGCTCACTAACAGCTTCAGCTCCTTCCTAGGTTTCTATAGGAAAAACAATATACAGCATTCTGAGCTTCCTGAATTATGATACAGTAGCTGCTATTTCAAAAAAGGAACTCTGTGTAGTGAGTGTAGACTATTGTTAAGAGAAGGAAATAGAATTTAGAGAAGGCATAAAATATGTAGAGGCTAGTGTTCTGTCTTTAACTTGCTAGCTGAATATATAGATAGTTAGATAAACTCTACAAAGGCTTCCATACAAAGTTTCTTTATTGGATTGTAATAGGCATCCTCAAGGTATAACTCATAGTTATGTTGAGATTCATCTAATGTCCAATCTTTGCATAATCATCTTCATAGTGTAAAAATATAGTTATCTTCATCCCATAACGATGGAGCAAAGGGAAAGACACCAGCACAATGCTGGGGTCCAAGCAAGAGTAAAGGAAACTCCCCAAACCCAACCAAGGTCAATTCAGTGACAATTAGGATTACAGAGGTGACTACATGACATGAACTACATTTCCCATGAGGCATTCCCTTAAGGGGACAGCTCCCAATTCCCAATTAACTATATACTATCTGAACAGCACAGCACAACATAACATAAATTATTTAAGGAATTCTTGCTTCAGGTACATATTGTATAAAGAACACAATATATTTCAGTGAATTCAAAAAGTCTCCTCAGCAAAGGTATTTTTGAAGTATTTGTTTTAAACAATGCTTAGAACTAAATGTAAACTTGTTCTGCAGCTTGGTTGGACCAGAACACTGTTCTTTATAGGAATGTGTAAATATTTATTTTCTGTGCAAAGCTAAGTAGCATGGATGTACTATTTATACTGTTGGCTTGTCAACAGCATTGTGTTTGTTTTTCTCTCTGTGATGTTTTCATAATAAAGACATTCAGGAAAGGAATGATAAATGGACTTGTTTATTTTCACAGACAATATTTTCTGATGACTACCTGCAAACTGAAGGCCTTACCTGGCACAAACAGCATTTCACCTGCCTGGAATGTGAGAGCTCGCTGGCTGGCAAACCCTTTATCCTGGAGACAGCCAGCCTGTGGTGTACCTCTTGCAGTAAAAACAAGCTCCCTTAAACTGGGTGTCATTTCAGTGCTGATGTTTTTGTGTGTTCTGACTTGGAATGGACTCATTGGTGGGCAGGTTTTAAGCCAAAGAAGTTGCATCCTTAGGATTTAGAACACTAAAGGTTATTTTCAATCAAGTAATTATAGGAAATGAGATGGGAAATGATAACACAGTATGAAAAGAATAGAGGAATGGAATGTTCTAGGTCTTTCAGGAAAGACTTTAAATGTAACCAAATGTACTGAAAACTAGGCCCCATTATGTTAAATTATTTCAACTTTGGCATATTACAAAAACAACTACTCCATGAGATTGAGAAATATATACATACAATTATCATTGTGTTGCTGGGTTTTGCCTTTTTTTTGGTGGGGGGAAGTAACCAAAGGAATATATTTCTAAACTAAATATCACAATACCATTGCCCACAAATGAGTAGTTTTAGAAATATATATATATATAATGATATAGTGCGAAAACAAAACCACCAATATCTGCAAAAGAAGGGTTTTCCTTCCCCTATGTGTTATACACACATTCCCTCCAAGAAACATGATTATGGTTTGAAAAATAGATGATATAAGAAAGAGTTTGACAGCTTAAAGAACCTGAAAACAGAATCACTTGTGAAGGATTACTGGAAAAAATAAAGGTTATAATGGATGGTTTTTCTTTTAAAATGCTATCTAGAAGTAGAATTAAAGCAAAATATATATTTAATGAACTTTCTGGATTATACATGTACTCAGTGTTTTGATTATTTTATTCTGTCCCATCTTTTTTCTCATGGAGGGGGCAACAAACAGATGAAAATATTTCACTTTAGTGCATTTAGAAATATATGTGGAGTGGTCTTTTTGCCAACAACCACATGGAGGGAGTAAAGGCTAATAAATCTCAGCACATTAGTACTTGATCGCTGGAGGCACTGCTTACACAACATTGCCTTCATAGACTAGGAAGAAGAAATGACATAAAATCAGCTTAAATATTCTTGATAACTTCTCCCTTCCTCAGTGTTGAACAGTTGTGGCAATATGATTGATTCACATAGATGACCTTTAAACATATGAATAATGGCGTGGTTTTGTGTAGCCCCTAAAGAAGACTGCTTGATAGTGCTTAAAGCCTTCTTTATGAGATTGGATTTTGTTATTGCCACACCAGCTAGCTAATGGTCAACAATAAGAGGAGTTGTGTTTGTATTACATCTGTTTGGACAAGAGAATTTAACATGTATATATAGATTATTAATATTAAATTCTCAATTGCTGCATCCCATCATAGATTTTGAAATGGGCAATAAAACTTATTCTTCCTAATATTTGTGATAAGGCTTTTTTGGCTTTAACTGTAAGAAAGTTTTTTTAAAAAATAATAATAATAATGGGATATGTGCATAGCAAGTGAGTGCATGCAAAGTGATATTGGTTTTCTTGGTAAGAATACATTGAAATTCTAAAAGCTAGCCAATTAATTCTGCTAGGTTTAGCAACAAAGTTTATATTGGCTAGATTTACTGTTTCAACTAATACCACTACTATAAATATTGGATACTTTGTTAGAAAACAAAAACATTTGTTGTTAAATAACATTAGATGTGGTCAATTAGTAATGACAATTTATAGAAATCTTAACGCAATAAAAGGAATTAAGACAGACAACTGGAAAATATCTGTTTGGTTTTAGACACAACATGTATTAAACATTTTTGTGTGTTTGAAAACAAATTAGAACTTAACCTTTTATGGGAATTAGAGATTTGTCCCATTTGTCCTATACTGTTCACCTAATACAAGCATCTCCAAAAATTCAGTGCTGAAGACACCTTACAGATACAAAGCTGTTGTACCTTTCAATGTACACAGTATATAAAACAGAACTCCATGGGTATTTATGAAGTGTGTCTTTCTTTAAGAAAGTGTTCCGTTCAGTAATGTAGGCATCTCATACATGTTAACAGAACTGCATCTCAATGTCTCTTAAATCTGTATTTGACACTCAGAGCAGTAACTAACTAACATGAGTGTTAAAGTGGCAGGATCATCTACAAAAAGCTAACTTAAGTATATTCCTGTAAATTGGAAGAGAGAGCCTATGAGTAGTGTGTATCTGAAAGAACTTCCTGCAGAAGTCAATCCTTAGGTAGAAAAATCTGAATGCTAAATCAGTTAACTAGAAGTAACTTAGGCCAGGTGTGTCAAAGTCGTTGCATCACGGCGGCATCACGTGATGTATTGGGACTTTTTCCCCCTTCGCTAAACCAGGCAGGGGCACGACCAGCACATGATGCATCCAGCCCACGGGCTGCAAGTTTGACACCCCTGGCTTAGGCCAATTTAACCTTCATTTCCTACAAAAGAGGCAGTCATTCAGGTACATATCATATTTTTTGAGGTGCTGTTTATCCTAGAGCAGTATTAATAGTTATTGACTACCATTAATGACTGGTAAAATAATTCTCAAAATACAGGAGAATCTGATTATGATTCTCCTTTATTTCTTTTGTGTTTACTTTAGGTAACTTTATGTATATGTAGTTGATATGCAGCTATTCTACTTCTGATCATTGGTCATGCTGGTGTTTTGTGAGAGTGGAGACCACAACAGCTTGCCTTCCTACATGCTGTAAGGATCAGCCAGACTATCACTTCCCCTAGTTACAGTGTTTGTAATTTAGCTATTTTCAACTTAATGTTTCTGGAAGTACTAAAATCATAGCTCTTCTCATCCCCAACCAACAAGGTCAGTGGGGATAACATGAATTAATAATCCAATAGAGTTGAAAAATGTCACTGTTGAAAAAATTTCTATTAAACTTTATGGAATTTTTTTTATCTAATTGTCAATGGGATGCTATAAGCAGCATAATTAAATAGATGGATTTCATTTTATTTTGGTGGAATACTAAATGCATTCTGGACTGTGCTTAATAGCTTTTGTATATTGATGAGACTTAAGTTCTATAATAAATTTTCAGAAGTTTAAGTATTTGTGGCAGGGAAACTTTGCAGCTGTGTGTGTTTGGAGGAGTGAGCTTTTCTTCAATCACAGGTCGAAAACTACATTTGTGTTTAATTTCCAAAGGGAATCATTGGATTTCTACCTTCCACCCAGCTGTTTGTTTCCACTGTCTAGCATTCCTCTTTATGTCTATGAAATATTCTTCCAGTCATGGTTCTTGTGGATATGGAAGTTCTACCAATCCAAATACAAATAATTTGCAAGCCATTGTTTAGGTCTGAATGAGAACAAGGAAGCACACAGGACATACTCACCTGTGTTATGGCCAGAAGGTTGCTACATTCATGCCAAGGAAACTTCATTAATATCATCTGCTAGTCTTTTTGCATCCCTGTAGGTTTTAAAGATAAATAAATGTTTTTTCTAATGTGGATCGAGACAGATCACAAAGGTTGCTTTGGCATCATGTTCTAGGAATTGCACTCCATGATATTGTGTCTATATGCAAGAGATGTTAAAGTCCATGATTCCAGAAGCAACCTGATTTGATATCATTTCAGTTTTGATTCCCTGGGAATTTTGATAGTCATGGAACTTTTACCAGCAATGGAATAGTGTGCTTAGCCTTGTTTCCCTACAACAACTTTTCTGTTTTGTTTTTTCTTTTATTGGGAATTGTAGAGCTTAATGTATCTAATATTTTTTCCTAAGAGGTTAACTGACAAGCCATAGAAATGTATCTAAATGCTTCAATAAATAAAATATTAAAATGAAAGTTGTTTGAAATGTTGCCATTGAATTAATCAATAAACTTTAAGTTATTCCAAAGAAAGCTCCAATGGATAGAACAGAAGTGAATAGAGGAAAACTATAATTAAGTAACTTCTTAATGAGTGAGGTACTTTAAATCAGCGGTCACCAACTGATGGTCTGTGGACCACTGGTGGTCCACAAGAAAATTTTGGTAGACTGCAAAAAAATTATTTACATTTTTTATATTGCACTAAATCAGGGGTCCTCAAACTACAGTCCCTGGGCTGGATATGTGCAATGAATATTTGTGTTGTTGCAGAGAGTCTCCCCCTTCGGGGTCTCTTTGTGTTGGTCAGAGGAGGGCAGAAATACCAACTTGGGGTCTGCTTCAGCCTCCTGGTACAGGGCTTTGGACAAAGGCTGGAGGTAAGTGTCACTGGTAGTGAAGAAGCGGAGGGCCTTGTTCCAGTTCCCTGCACCATGGCCTAGAACTGGCTGACCATCTCAGCCTACTAGGCGCCGGTACCTGGCCTTGTACTCCCGCAGGTCTTCCCTCTGCTTGGAAAGCCTATGCTCGTAGTTCTCAGTGAGGTGCTTCTGCTGAGCACTTCCTTGGTCAAATCCAATTTGAACTGAGCCATCTGTTTTGCCAACTCTTTCTTGTGTGGCTGCTTAGCTCCAAGAATTGCTTCCTGTTGGGGCCCTAAGGAGCCCAGGCAGGCAGACAAGGAGTGGCTGAGAGGGGAGGGGTGAGTAGAAGCCAGCAAGGCACTCCACTACGTGAGAGACATGAAGTTGGCTCTGCCCATCCAGTCTTATGGCCACCTAGCCATGCCCACCCAGCTGGTCATTAGGCAGATCATATTAGTGGTCTGCGGGTTTTAAAATTATGAATTTAGTGGCCCCTGAGGTCTGAAAGGTTGGTGACCTCTTGCTTTAAATTCCCCTTTACACTCTGACTTTGCTGTTAGGTAATATTGTATCATGCTTTGTTTATATGAGTCACTCACTTTTGTTTTCAACCAAAATTCATTTTTCCCCTATTCATTGTTGAACCTTGCTATTCGTGTTTTACTCCACATACTTAAAACATTATTCCCATTTCATTCAATTTAGCTTTATGTTTCTCCAGATCTATCCATCACTTTCAAGTAACAAACTAATGTACACTGTCCTCAACTTACAGTCAGAGTTGGGACCAGAATTTCAATCTGTAAGTGATGTAGTCATTAAACGAGTCATCATAACTGGAGCTGATTTTTATGGCCATTTTATATGATCATTAAGTGAATCACATTATTGTTGAGTAAATCTTGCTTCCCTGATTGACTTTGCTTGTTGGAAGCTAGCTGGGAAGGTCACAAATTAGAATGATGTGATCACAAGATGCTGCAGCTATTGAAAATGCAAGTTCGTTGCCAAGCATCCAAATTATGAACACATGACTGTTGGGGTTGTACTGTAGTTGTAAATTTGAGGATGAGTTGTAAGTCATTTTTTCTGAGACAATCATAAGTTTGAACCATCATTAAACGAATGGTTGTAAGTTGAAGACTACCTAGAAAAAGCATGCACTTATATGCATTTTCTCCTTTTTTTAACAAAGATTCATTCCTCTCACATGCTACTGTTCTACCAATATTTGCATAATTTAAATTTCTCCATCTATTTTTTCATATTTAATAAAATTTATACCAAGGTGAACACATAATGTTCTACTTTTTCCAGCACTTATATATAACTTGCAATTATTCATTCCCATGTCATAATCACTTTGATCTGGTAGATTGTTATGATCCATACTCTTCACTGAATCATATGGCCTGGCACTTCCTGCAAATCGTTCATGATCTTAGCCATCACCCATCATCATCTGTAAAAAAAGGTGCTTGTACATCCAAGTCCCCAACCATCATAAATCCAACAACATAAGCATTCCTTACATATCTATTCAAAAATTTATTCATAAACAGAGAGGCACACACATATCAGTTCCATAATCTGTTGAATTATATAAATCTGAGTACATATAATGAAGAAGATAACATGTACTTATCTTGCTACTTTAGATCTCCTCTTAAGATACTTGAACAGGGTGAATTCTCTCCCTTTTCCAAGAGCTGCTAGAGAGTTAAAATATCTAAAACTGAAAAACTGAACTGAAAAAGTGGCAAAATTTAATTTCACCAATTTATTCTCACTCGGTTTGCAGCACATTAAAAGTTACAGCATCTTACTTGTTGATTTGGATTACACTTTGTGGTAAATCAAATTTTCTTAATTGTGATTTGAATAAGCTACAGTTGGCTCAGCTGACACAATACAATACTGCTAAGCCGTAACAGAAGATGGATTCAATAACATACTAAAAGGTAGCTTAACTATATTAAGACCAAGTACAATGTATGCTTGCACTCATATTTGAAATGAAACAAAGCTACAATTGTTGAAGTTCTACACCGTCAAGCTTTCCTCATATAAACCTGATAGGCTGTATGTTTGATGATAGAAAACGGGATGAGAGTATATGAAGAAATTCTATCTAGTTGCTACCTCATCAAACAATTGTTAGATTTTTTTTTCCATTCTACATTAAAGCCTTGTTTGGTTTGGAAGACATTTATATCTAACCCAGTGTCAGAACACATCTTTTACTTAACAAAAAGTTCTAAATTCAGTTCCAAAGCTGGAAGAATCAGCCTCAAACTCTGATTTGCCCTTGCCAGTCCATATTGACCTCAGTAAACCAAGATGCCTTAATAGAAAGCAATTTCCTATTTTGTTAAATCCATGACTTTTAAAGATAGGCAGAGTCTTAAAAGCCTGCCATCTGCTTGTAATTCAGGACACACGAGATCAGCACAGCCCACTTATCATACTCTTAGGTTGTTTTAGCTGAGGTTTGATAGTGCTCTTAGCCTTCTGAAATTTAATTCTTCACAGGATGGAAGGAAAACTCTAAGTAAACAGTCTAATCCAATGACAGGTTTATTCCTTAGAACTGCAGCCTGCAGGGCAAATTGTACTTGGGCCAAATTAACTAATTGGCATAGCAGAATCCAATCAATAGCAAAGATATAAATACTACATCTGTTTCGTATTGACCGCTGCAGACTGAAGTTTCATCCCAAATTGCCTTTTGGAATTTATAATAAAGAACTGGTGCTGATGATGAAATGCCCATTCTGTCTTTGGACATGAGCATCTTAGATGAAGTAGCCTCCTTGCAAAACTTGGTAGTCCTCAAAGTCAGTGGAACTACTATCTAGAGAAATCTAATCTTATTAAAGATAAGAATAGGAGAAACTTTGAGTAAGCCAGAACCTCTAGCCCCATGTTGGCTCTTGGACACACAACTCCCTCTGACTCATAATTAAAGGTATTGTGACAGCACAAACATAAGGGATGACAAAAGTAGCTCTCTTTGATTTTTTATGCCACCCTTTGTCATGTTTTCATTTGGAGTAGCTTTTATGCCTAAATGTATTTGAGTGATTCAGAACCAAAATGAGATGATTTGATCCCCCACCCCCACCCCTCATTTTGTGTACTAGGTTCACATCTCATAAGTTTCCAATATATTTTACATATACTGTACATTGTATGTCTCCTTGGGATTTTGCATAGCAAAGATAGAAGATCAGTTTCTTAAAATAATATTTGGAGCAATGATATTACATTAAAATATGTGAACTGTCCTATTGTATCTGATAGATGAATATGCAAATATATCTTAATTCTCACTTGTTTCATTCTTAGAATTTATGGTAAGTATTTCCAGATTTTCTGGCTACATTAAAGCTCTAGTAGTAATCTATCAGCCAGGAATGTCAATTTGCTCTGCAGATCAATTAGAGAAGGAGCTGTGTGTGCTGTGTGTTTTCATGTATGGTATGCAAGCATCATTTCAAAAATACCAATTCTTTAATTGTTCCAATCAGGATATTTTATTAGAAAAGGGAAAGTTTATGTTGCAACAAAGAATATTTCCAAAAATATACAAAGATAAAATAAAACTTAAAAACTTCCTTGTATTTTCATAACAGACAGGCAAGGCAGTTTATGGATTAGACTGAAATTATTCTGTTATCTGTTATTGTCCAGTAGCTTTTGAATAGCCTAAATATGATTTTATAAGCCCACTTTATGAGTAGTATTTTAATACAAAGTTTTCTAGCATCGTTTTTGTAAATCCCATCACCTGGAATCATGTCTGTAGAGCAGATTCCAAAGCAAATATTCTGGAAAACAAATATTAATTTTAAAAAGAAGAATGTTTTAATGATTTTTTTTAAATCTGTTAATTAGGCATATTCACAGTTGTGACCTATTTAATTCAGCAGCTAGTAAAAAAGATAACTGCAACATTATTTCTGGAAATGTAAGAATTTTCACATGTATTAGCCAAACATTTCTCCTGGGCCATGCTCATGAGCTACTGCTAAAATTAAGAAGTATTTGCATAATCAAATCCCAATGCTATTGTTTTCTTTTATATATTCATGAAGTAAGCTGGTGATCTTACTATTTATCTTCATATATACAGATTGATTTTCTCCATTGACTAAAGTTATCTCTTCCAACTGAAAATAACCCTTCAGATTATTGTCCAGAGGTTCTACCCATCATACACTAATTGGGATTTGATCTAGACTATATATTTATATTATGACACACTATGCAAAATCTAGCACTAACAATGGAATATCCACTTGGCTTATCTATTGAGACCCATTTAAAGCAGCAAAGTTCAACCAACAGCAATTTTTTGCTTAATAATCTTTGATTTACAACTACAATTGAGACCAGAATTTCTGTTGCTAAGCAAAACAACTTAAGGTTATTAAGTGAGTCACACCCTACTTTAGAACCCTTTTCTGCCATGGTTGTTAAACAAATCACTGCAGTTGTTAAGTGAGTCATGCAGTCGTTAAGCAAGGGTTGTCACGTGACATATCATGACTTTTTTCCCCTTTGTTAAACTGGGTGTGGGCATGGTCAGCATGTGAGGCATCCAGCCTGCTGGCCATGAGTTTGACAGCTGTGTAAATCCAGCCTATCCCATTATTGGAAGACATCTGAGAAGTCTACAAATGACAGTCACATGATCTGAGTTGCCAAGAATCCAAATTTTGATGACATGACTGTAGGGGTGCTGCAATGGTCATAAATCTGAGGGGTGGTTGTAAGTCGTTTTGTTTTCAGTGCCATTCTAACTTCAACAGTAGCTAAACAAATGGTTTTAAGTTAAGGAGTACCTGTTCTTAATTTTTTTGGCCTATATTCCACCTACCTTTGATTAGGGTGGCCAACATTTCCTGATGTGTTTATGTTTAAGGGGGGAAAACATCTGATTGAGATCAGAACCATCCATGAAGAAATGAACTCATGGGAGCTCATGGGAGAGAGAAAGAAATGAAAAAATGGAAGCAATAGTGATATTCTCCCTGGAGTGACTTCATTTTACAATCTCTAATGGTTCTGTCATTCTATTCTATGGCAGAAAAGATTATCCCTACATTCAATATATCACTTTGTCTGCCTTTATACGTTGCTGATAACTAAAAACTAGAAACAAATGTAAAAAGACAAGCATAATCTCTGAGGAATTTCCCCCCCTGACTAGACATTTACAAATAACAAGGAGAAACTTGCATTTTGTTTCTTTTTT
Source organism: Hydrophis major (assembly GCA_033807585.1). Classification (NCBI taxonomy): domain Eukaryota; kingdom Metazoa; phylum Chordata; class Lepidosauria; order Squamata; family Elapidae; genus Hydrophis; species Hydrophis major. The sequence continues at coordinate 90,002,896 of CM066329.1, forward strand.
TTTTTTTTAAGGAAAGAAACATGAACTCTAGAAATAGAAACCGGTGTACATTTCATCAAATGCCTAACCTTTTACAACCAATGTTTCACTTGCAATATCAGATGTTAAATACACGGGGCATTGAAACTGAGGTCATAAGTGTTTGGGATATTTTTCATTGTTTTTGGTATCTCCAAATATTTTCATGAGAAGAATGTTCTGGATTGGGTTTTTGTAGCATCTTGAGGTGAAGCAAGATTTGATAAGTAAAACATATTAAAAAGAATATTGCTTTAAAAAAATAGCAAGAGAGATTAGATTTTCATTAGGATACTGCTGACATTCATTCATTAAGAAGCCCTTCCCTTATGCTGCCACATCTTTCACCTTGGGACATCTTGAAAAAAACTAAGTTGGCTAGTAGTGAGATGTAAGAGCACTAGGAAGCCCCAAGGCTGCAGGCTAGACTGGAGGTTGAAAAACATCCCAGGAAAAATAAAACAGTGGCAAGGAAGAGTTATCTAGTCACCAGAAGCTTACTTTGAAGGGGATTTTATTTCCTGCCCCCCCATTTAATATTTTATCCAGTTGAAGAAAAGGCAATATCATTTGACCACTCACCACTTCAACATCACCACTCATTTAAAGAAATGTAGGGTGTGGTAGCAATGGAGAATTTTGAATTTTAGGGACTAACTACTTATTAATGATGAGATAGAGGGGGGTATTCATAATTAACAAAAACTTGATGAACGTGCATTAATGGTTCTATATCTCTGAAACAGGCGACACTCCTTATACAACTATGGAATGAAATCATTTAGATTCCTTCAGTCTCGTATTATGACAGTTCCCATGCATTACTTCTCTTGCAGCACTTTCAGAGGCAGGCTGTCAAAATTATTGCCAGGTTTTATGGCACTAGAAGAGACATTGGGCTAATGTTTGCTGTCTTCCGCTGGGATATTTTCTTTTAATTCATTCAAGTGCAGGGTGGGGGACATTAAATGACCCAGTGCGCGTGCCTTTTCTCAAGACATCTGGAGATTGTTATTGTACTGTTCTGAATTTAAAAGAAAAGGAGACAAGGGTTTTTGTTTTAAGAAAAGACATGGTGGTCTTAGTTAATCGAAATGGAGTATGTCCAAACAATCTGATACCTAATGGCGCACACATGGAGGAAGGCAATTATGAGACAAAAAGTATTGACACATGAGTGTTGCCATAATATGCCAGCTGTCCCCACCCTTGCAGAGACAGAGGAGAGTTTGTGTGCTTCCTGCCATTTAATACTACGACTAACTGTTGTTTTTAAGAAAATTAATGGTTGCTTTTAAGAAAATTGATCTGTCATATAATACAAGCAGAAACCATGCAAAAAAATAGTTTACATGTGATTCTGCTGCTTTTCCCAGACACAGCTGTGTTAGGACAGAAGAATAGTATACAATTCTTTATTGGATGAGTGTGATTGGACACACAAGGAATTTGTCTTTGAAGCATCTCAGTGTACAAAGAAAGAAAGAAAAATATATATATTCATCCAGAATCATAAGATACAACACTTAGTGATAGTCATAGGTTACTAATAAGCAATCAAATCATACTAGAAAACAAATAAAAACAATATAAATTGTAAAGATACAAGCAACATAGTCATAAGTGGGAGGACATAGGTAATAGGAAGGATGAGAAGAATAATAGTAATACAGTCTTAGTAAATAATTTGATAGTGTTGTGGGAATTAGTTGTTTAGCAGAATGATGGCATTAGGGAAAAAACTGTCCTTGTGTCTAGTTGTTCTGGTGTGCAGTGCTCTATAGCATCGTTTTGAGGGTAGAAGTTGAAACAATTTGTGTCCAGGATGTGAGGGGTCTGTAAGATATTTTTACAGCCTTCTTTTTGACTCTTGCAGTATACAGGTCCTCAACGGAAGGCAGGTTGATAGCAATTGTTTTTTTCTGCAAAGCCAAACCAGACAGTTATATAGGTGGCAGGTTGATAGCAATTGTTTTTTTCTGCAGAGCCAAACCAGACAGTTATATAGGTGCATATGACAGACTCAATAATTCCTCTGTAGAATTGTATCAGCAGTTCCTTGGGCAGTTTGAGCTCTTTGAGTTGGCGCAGAAAGAGCATTCATTCATTTCACTATTCAGAGATCACTAGCTCAAACCATGCAAGTTACATCGGTTAAATCATGATATGTAATTTGTGCCATTTGTACAATATTGACACCTAAACGTATGTCCAAAATAGCCTGTTACCCCTTGTCCTCATGAGCCAAGAATGCTCACCTGAATTTACAGCACAAATATTGTTGGCATCGTAGGGCTTTCTTCAGGTTTGAGGTTCAAGTATGGCTAATCTCCAAAGTGCTAATTTGCTTACAACTCAAAGATAGAAATCCAATTCAATTGAAGAGTAACCAGCAAGCTGGAAAATGGCATTGGGCCAAAGCTTCCAAATAAAGTATTACTGCAAAGATCCCACTCTTTGAGTCTCGTCCACAAGATTTTCTTTCTTGGTAATGAAGAAATCAACAGATGATTGCTTGCTACCTTCTGTGGAAAGAAAAGTGTCCTTTTCACCACTAGGCAAGACACTTTCAGACTTGTGTATACCTCCACATTATCTTCTCCTTTATAAGATTTCAGTGGATAACTTAAACATCAATATAGGCTAAGGCAGCCTTCACTTCCCAAGATGTTCCCCAAGGATTTCAACTTCCATGGTGCTTATCCTATACAGTAGTCAAGGCTGGTTGAAAAATAATGGCAATTGAAATGTAATAAGGAGGAAGGAGGAGACAGGCTCTCAGAGATAAAGACAAAATAGCAAACCACAGCTGAGTCAATGGCACATCTGCAAATGTGGAGTATCTTCTCACCAAAATATTGAGCTGAAGTTTAGAAAGGGATATGATTTCTTTTATTTGAGGGGATAGACAGGAGTACTCTGTACAGTCCTATCATTCTCTGGATTAGCCCATAATCTATCTTGATTTCTTTTAATTTCTTGTCACAATATATAAAACAACACAAGACCTATAAAATAATTGATAGGTATGATCCTAATACTGTATATACCAATACAAGTTTTTAAAATATTCCTTTTAAGAAAGATGAAGCCATCATCTGCTTTTATCAGCTTGTTCTCAATGAATCTAAGACAAGGATCCCTACTTTGAAGAGAAATCTAGTGTTTTAGATAGACATAGCGCAATTTTAATGGTGTAGATTCTAGCTTCTTGTACTTTTGTTTCTTCTCCACAGCATTTCCATCCTTCTATATTTCTTGGGTCCCATCCATTTCCTATCTCCTTTCATCATTTTCCTGGTTTTTCCACCTTTTTTATTCTCTTTGTGCTGCTTAAAGTCCAACTTGACTTGGGGGAACAGGGTAATGTTTATCTGCCTTCAGGCTTGTTCAGCACATTACCAACAGTTGGAAAATATTAACAATGCAGAGATATATGCAACAAAACCTATAACATGTCAGTACCATTTTTAAGTAGAATGCAATGATGCTGGTAAGTACCTTCTTCTAGTGTTAAATTTATATTTACCAACAAAGAAATAAAGGGAGACTAGTATCGATCTATTTCAAACTATTTAGTTCTCATCAACTAGCCACACCCTTTCTGGGATTTGAACCTGGGCTGCTTACATGTTAGGTAAATGTATTAACCTATTAGGTAGTTGTGTTAAAAGCAGAAGCAGTATTATGCTCCATCCCATATTTAGGTAGCCCTAATAAAAAAACACTTCGCCTTCTTCTAGATTTTGCCTTCTTCACGCCAGCAATATTTTATAACACTTTGTAAAACTACTTGTCTTCCGTACAATCTGTGATGACCAGGGGCATGGCACAAAGGCAACACAGTTAAATAAGCAAGAAATGTCCTTTTAATACCTCCAACTTTACCCCCAATGTCCAGGTTACTTTTGGCTGGAGAAAAAACTCTCCCAAGGACAGTCTTTAAGTGGAAGAAATTCAGTCCAAAAACAAAGTACATACAAACTGTAAATAAAAATCCACACAAACCACACTGCAGTAATTAACTTGACAGGGCAGGAGAAGGAATTGCAGACTTGAAAGCCCAGCAAAACACACACAGTTGGGAAAATGCCAGGAACCCAGATAAGCCTCTACAATACCAGATAATTCACAATTTGTTCCCAACAACTTTACTGTGTGCAGCTTCCCTTTTTAAACATTGTGTTCCCAGCTGCAACTAATGAAGGGAATCAGGGCCCATAAGCCATGCAACTCACGTTGCTCCCTTCTCCATTCCCTGCATGCCCTAGGATGGAGAAGGGGTGGGCCTGGGTCTTCCTCTGAATTCCCTCTCCCTTGCTCTACCTCTCCCCTGCTCTGCCCAGCCAGGCTTTGTCCTTCCCCAGTTTCTTCCACAGCCAATGGAACCACACTCCCACTCCCTGTCAGCCGCTCGGGCTCCCCCTCTGAATCAGATTCCGACAGAGGCATGACACTTTTACCCCTGCCCTTTGAATCAGCAGATGAAATGGGAGCTGGGGGGGAGTTTCTTTTTATTTATCAGAACACCCTAAAGCTCTGCTTTCCTTTCCTTTCCTTTTTTTTTTTTTTTTAGCAGATTAGCTGGTTTCATGCACAGAGAAATCTGTTTCAATTGAGGGAAAACTAAAATGAATATTTTGACAGCTGAACTTGGTCTAAGGAAGTAAAGTTCTAAATCCTGCCATCAGAAATAAATGAAATCCAGGCCATTTAATTTCATTGCAATGAAGAATAGAGATTATTGAAGCATTAGTTGGGAAAATCTGGGGAGAGGGTAGACCATTAAAATCAAATTCTATCACAGGAAAACAGGCATTAAGGCAACTGAGATGTGAAAGCAAAGATAACCCAATAAGATCAGAATCATACAAGCCTTGGTTTTCCCTGTAGCAGTCTATGGAAACAAAGCTGGACTTTGAAGAAGCAGGATAAGAGTATTGGCACTTTCAAACTTCAGCTCCTGAGAAAACCATGGACAATAAATAAACTATTGAGCAAATCAACCCAGATTTTTCAAAGTATAAATGACCAGACTCTAAGTTGCTAATTTATCTAACTGCAGCAGTTCACTAAAACAACTGTGGCAAGAAAGGTTGTAAAATGGGGCAAAACTCACTGAACAAATTCTCACTCAACAACATACATTTTCGGCTCAGTTGTGCTCGTAACTTGAGGGCTACCTGTACTGAAAGCAATTTGATGTCACATAATCAAAATAATAAAATGCTTCCAATAACAGCAGATAGCAGTATAGTGTATTGATTGCATATGTATTCAAATGTGAATCTTCAGGTCTTTAGCCAGGATGGGTACAACATTCATTTGTTGCTTCTGAAAATGTAAGAGTAGAATCTGTTTGTTGATCAGAGAAATGTAACCTAGGAAGACTTGCACATACAGCAATAGCACTTAGACTTATATACAGTGGTGGGATTCAGCCAGTTCGCACCACTTTGGGAGAACTGGTAGTTAAGTTTCTGAGCAGTTTGGGGAACTGGTTGTTGGAAGAAATCATTAGGGCAGAAAACAGATTGTTAAATTACTTTGAATCCCACCACTGCTTATATACCACTTTACAGTGCTTTTGCAGCCCTGTGGTTTACAGACTCAGCCTATTGCTCCCAACAATTTGTGTCCTCATATTACTGACCTCAGAAGGATGGAAGGCAGAGTCAACCTTGAGTCTGGAGAGATTTGAACTGCCAAATTTCAGGCTGCTGGCAGCCAGCAGAAGTAGCTTGCAGTACTGCACTCTAACCACTTTGCCACCACAACTCAACATAGAGGTTCAAAGCCTTTCTGAGCATATTTTACAAGAGCAAGAAGCAGCTGCTCCCCATTACACAGGGAACTGCTGATGTCAATGAAGCAGCAATCTCCATAGGTGACATGTTCAATTTAACTTGGAAAGGGGAAGAAGCTGCAAAGGTGTTTCCCTGACTGAGTGGTCAAAAAGGTTAAGGCAGCAGCTGGGACTGTGTGATCAATGCTCTGCTTCATATTTTTTCTATGTCTACTGCAAAACACATTTTAAAAGAGGTGACTTTGATTAACACCAAGGTTTCCCAACATTGGCTGGCTGGTGAATTCTGGGAGTTGAATGCATCTTAAAGTTGCCAAGGATGGGAAACCCTGATTTACACAGTTATAGTGAACAAAATGATGTTTTGGGGTGGTTTTTTTTTTTTACTTCTTCTTGTTCATGGAAGGGCTATCCATCCATCCTTGTGTTTATATACATTGACATATTAACCTTAAGAATAAATCTGTGGACTAATCTTTTCACAGCTAGGATTCTTAAGTAGATCTTTCCCGTAGGAATTCCCTTACAAAAGACTTGACGGTTTTTGTTTGCTTGCTTTTAAATTTGTTCTGGTTTTGTACAAACAAGTCAGGGATTTGGGAGTATAAAAAAAATCCCCTCTTTTACTCATGGACAACATAAAAGGAACAATACAAAGTTACCCAAACATCATATCTGAACAGTGACTATTTACCATGCCAACCTATCAGTATTGTTAAAGGAAAATGTCCAAGCCTTAATAGGATTTGAGCTACCTTTTTATTTACTGCTCAGTGAATGAACAAAATTCAAACAGAATTTGGCTTATGAGCAGACTAAAAAACATTATGTAAGATCAAGGCACCAAAATATTTTTTTTTGAAAAACCTGGTCTGGCTTCTTTTTGTTTGGCTCTGAGAAAGGAGGGGAAAGGAACTTTCCAGTTCATTCTCTTAATACCACAAAAAACCTTCTTTCCTTTTATAGAGAATAACTGCCTGTTTTATTTCCAAGTATACATGAGGTCTAACATACCAGGCTGGGAATGCACCCTTAATCACATCCACATGTTGCAGCAGAATGAAAGATCTGCATACAAACACATACATGTCAGGGACATATGCTTACATAGATCCTTAACATTATCTTAGCATTAAATTTTAGTTCTGACACTTAACATTACAATTACCTGTTCCAATATAAGAGACAATTAAATCTACATCTAATTGTTGGTATATTGAAGTTACCATTGGCTTTTTTCCCTATGGGGTGGGCAAATGTTACAGAAAGGAACATCCAAGAGCAAAAAGCAATATATGTGTTCATCAGTAATTTTAAGCCCATTTCTCCTTTTAGCTAGTAAAGCTGGACTTGGAAAAGGAAGAAGCAACATGATAAGATTGGACAAAGAAATGTATTTTACCCTACTCTGTAATACAAATTCTTGGGTGCTTGGCTGCTTATTAGTGAGACAGACCAAAATGTGATTGATAGCTTATAATATTTTTTTTTAAAAAAAATACAAAAATAAAAGACAAATCTAAAATGACAAAACAGAAAAATAAGAAATAAAGAGTAGATGAAAAAGTGCAGGAAACAAACAACAATGAAAAAGAAATAGAAAAAAAGAAAAATAAACTTAGAGAATACAAGTCACAATTTCCTTCTTTAGTTTTACAAAAAATCATTCAACCCCTTGTTTAATCCTTTTTCAATTATCAAATCCATACATTATTACTTCACTTTCCTCTATTTTACAGCAAACAGTCTGTAAAAGGTATCCAGTCTTTTTTAAAAAGTACTTGTTTCTGCCTTGATCACAAAAATCAGTTTTGCCATTGGTTACAGTTCCAACATCTTAGAATAGAATAGAGTAACAGAGTTGGAAGGGACCTTGGAGGTCTTCTAGTCCAACCCCCTGCCTAGGCAGGAAACCCTACATCACTCAGACAAATGGTTATCCAACATCTTTTTAAAAACTTCCAGTGTTGGAGCATTCACAACTTCCAGAGGCCAGAAGTTTCATTGATTAATTGTTCTGTCTAATCTTGTCAGCCCATTCATCTGTTGTGGATTTCCACCATTCCCCTATTGTTATGCATATAATAGTCTGACCAGAGTTACTACATATAAAACAATCTTCTGTGGGTTTTTTTCTAATTGGTTATCCATAAGTCCCAATAAGAAAAGTCTGGTGTTTATTTTAACATTAATCTTTAAGACTTTTTTTTTATCATTCTACTGTAGACATTTGCATCCAGAATTTTGTAGCTTTTTTACAAGTCCACCATGCAGGGTAAATGTTTCTTCATGTTCCAAAGATGCTTTTTTCAAGAGGCAACTGGACTTTCTGTTTTTTCGTTGAAGACATTTCACTTCTCATTCAAGAAATTCAATGTAGAGAAAAGTAAAGTCCTACACTTAGGCAAGAAAAACCAAAAGTAATAAAAGTAATAATATAATTTAGGATTGCATTAGCTTTTTTGGCTGCTGCTGCACACTGCTGGCTCATATTTAGCTGGTTGTTCACTAAGACTCCAAGATTCCTCTCACAGCTACTGCTGTTGAGCCTGGTTTCACCCAGTCTATATGTGTACTTTTGTTTTTTCTTGCTTTGGTTTTGCACTCCTAGTAAATAGCTGCATTTTTAATCATCCTCTCTTTAGTACCCATTAAAATTTTATCTAATTCAATAAATTATTTCCTTCTATCTTATTATCTTTATCATATTTAGAATGTATTTGCACATATGAATACTAATTCATATTTATCCCTTGCTCATCTAATCCTTGCTTTGTTTTTCACCCTTTTCATTTAAAATCTCACTATATCTAACAACGTGTTCCATTTTAAAAATAATTGGATATGCAAATACCTCTATTGTTGATAACCAGACTGATATTTTCAAATAATGTTGTTTCCTTATTTTCTCCCAAGTTGATAGCAAGGCATCTCAAATATAATGTCTCTTAAAATACCCACATGCTTTACTTTCTTTATACCATAAAAAAGCATGCCACCCCAATGGCCTTCCAGTGTTAACAATCTAACATTTCTCAAATAATCAATTCTTTCACCCACATCAGTGTTACAGCCTGGTAATATAATTCCCCATTGGGTAGTCCAAACCATCACCTCATTCTAGCATCCTGTAATAACTTATGTTTAATTCTTGTCTTCTTTCCTTGCCAAATATATTTCAATATTATTTTATTTAAGTCCTCAAAGTATTCTTTCCCTAGTTTAATTGGAATCTCCATAGACATGTTTCTTCATGGGTTGCACATTTCCAACATCGATTATACATCTTTGATAGTTTTTCCAGTGTCATATAACAAAAGTACATTATTTTATACAAATCCATTCTTAAATTATAAAGCAGTATGAATTTCAACCCATTTACTCACATTTTTATCATACATATTGTATTATCATACACTTATTATACATGAATTATCATACAATTCTTAACTTGTTCTTCAGTTTCATGAAAGCTTATACATTTAATAAAAGCTTATACATTTTTGCAATTATACATTCATTGTTTGCACTTAACTAATTTTTAAATTCTTGATTAATTCCAATCACCATTTTGTCTATACTAAAGCTTTCTCTTAATGGTGCATATGAAAACCACTGTAAGCTATATCCCTCTGCAGTCGGTTATTCTTTTGACTTAGGTTTTACCTCTTCCTGTATTAATAGGAATCTTAATAAGCAATCCATTTCTCTCTAACTGCCATTCCATTTTTATTAGATGCTGCCTAGGCTGAGACCATAAAGGTATGATAGCTTACTGCATTTTGTACATACCATATATTCAAAAACATTACCTAAATAATAGCTTATTCTTCTGCCTGAAGATAATACAAAATTGGGTTCTGAATGAAACTAAATTCTGATATTGATACAGTACTGTCCTTGGTTTTAAAGCACATGCTGCATAGAATTACTGCTATTAGATGTTAAACTGTATTTTTTTTTCCTGTATTATAAACATATGGCATAAAAAATAATTACTTAAAATTATCTCAGATTAATGGAAGAGAAGAAGAAACAGTATTTTTAAAAGGCTTATAAAACAGCAAGCTTAAATGAATTCTTGCACATGTTCTTTAAATATTATTCTGGTTGCTTAGCTTGAAAAGATACACAGCTAGGAGAAAGGAAAATAGGGCATATTAGGAAACAATGTTTAGTGATATAATTTTCTTCAAAAAGCTCTTCCTTTTTACTTTGTGAAATCTAATATGATAATGGGTATTACAGTAATAATAACAACAATATATAAAGAAGCAATCTGATTTTATTACGTCAGCATCTGTTTGGGTTTTTGATAGGCATATGACACTTGACTCAACTGGGCAATTTGACCTGTCATGTCAATAAATGGTGGGTTAGACAGGATGCCAAAGATTGACTTAGTTTTTTAATCAGATGCTCTGAAGATGATGTAAGCATGTTTTGTTTTTTTTGTTCTACCAGGAAGAAAATGTGTAACTCCAAAAGGAAAAGGACAAATATGGCAATAGATTAGCCTGCAGGCATGTCCAAAAATAGGATCTTTGAATGAGATTAATAAAGGCATTCTTCAGACAGGGTAGACTACATTTTTAATAAAGGCATTCTTCAGACAGGGTAGATTACATTTTTAATGCAAAAATTCCTTAAATGTATCTATTTACTGGACAATTGGAACTAGGAGGGAAACCACTATGCTTTGGAAAGCTAAGAAAACATTCAATTCATGGCATTTTTTCCCCCGCAAAAAAGAGCTAAGTCAGGAGGTCAGCATGTGAAGAATTTCAGAGCTCAAGGAGTAGACCAACACACAAGATACATTTAATTTACATTTGTCACTTCATCTCAGAAGCTGCAGGATTTTTCTGCATGTTGATGTGAGGGTCTTATATCCATTTGTATTGCTAGGATAAAATCCTACAAGTTCAACAGTCTAACATTACAGCTACATGGTTTGATGATGATGGTGTAGAGAGAGGAAAAGGGAGAGAAAGGGAGAGGGAGGAAGAGAGAAAGAGAGATTCTTTTTCAATACATGTATAAAGAATAACAGAGTTGAAAGGGACCTTGAAGGTTTTCTAATCCAACCCCCTGCTCAGACAGGAAGCCCTATACCCGATACAATTTCAGACGAATGGTTGTCCAATCTCTTCTTTAAAATCCCCAGGATTGGAGCAACCATAAGATCTGGAGGCAAGTCATTCCACTGATTAATTGTTCCATCAATTAAGTGTTGTAACTGTCAGGACATTTCTCCTTAGTTTTAGGTTTGTTCTCTCCTTGTGTATCCCTCAGTTAAGGTTTTCCAATTCAGTTTATGAAGTTTAGAAACACACACACACACACACACACCACAACACACCTGCTGAGTGCCAAATAATACCTGTATAAAACAAAGAGAAATGTTTCTCTTTTCATGTTATTCACCTTCCCTTTACATGCAGTTAATTTATGCTGTAGGAATGAGGTGGGATAAAATTCTTTTTATTGACTCTTTAGACTAAAAACTACCAAAAAAATGCTGTTTATTCATGTAGGCATATGGGCAGTTTGAAAATATTTTAGAATTTTTAATGTTCCAGGAATTAAGAAAAGGAATAAGATTTTCATCCTCCCCTGCTTTCTGCATTTTAATGTATCAGTTCAAGGGAGACTCTGCTTATTGTTATTCAACAAAAATGAAAATCATCTGCCTTTTCCAAGAAAGATATTTAAAAATATATTGGTAGGTTCTTAGCCCTTTTTTGTTGCTCACTTTTCAAGAGAGAGGCAAAGTGGAAATTTCTTTTCTCTAATCCTGTCAAAACCACCCAGAGATTAGTTATTGGTTTCTTGTCTTTTGCCAGCAAAGGCACTTTCATTGCAGACAGCAGGATACCATGCACTACAATATCAGTAACAATAATGAATGTATCATCTTTATTGCCTAAAATCACATTTTAGAAGTTTTAAAAGATATTTCACAATAATACTGTACAATGGGAAAGCCTCCAAATAGGAATATTACATCTGAGAAGCAATCTTCTGAAAATAATATAATGTAGGTGGTTAACCTGTGACTTTCTAGCTGTTGCCAACCCAGCCCATATCACCAAAGGTGATATCTTTGGGATAGAAGCTCAATTATTCTGGGAGCTTCTCAGGTTGCCAGGTCCTGTATTATACTGTATTGTACTATATATATAAACATAGCTAGCAGTGATTCCACAGGTTATCATCCAGAAGATCTTCTCTCACTTCTGAGACTCACTCTAGATGCACTTCAGAGTTTCTTGGAAAAAAAGACATTGAACTTGCAAAATAACAATTCTATCCATAAGATCCGTGGTGCCACAATGGCTAGAATGCAATTGTTATGTTCTGTGCATGGATGCAAGGATGGGGACGAGCCAGTGAAACAGTGAACTTCAACTCTTTATTTAAATATGAAAACAGCTCACTCAATGGCCACGATGGGCCCCTTTATATAGGCAACTCTTAACTTATTTAACCAATGAAAACACAGGGACGCTAGCTCCATCAACCAATGGGAGAGGCTCGTTAATAGCCAATCAGATTCTCCTGAACGGACCAATCCGATGTCGCTATTATTGGTCATTCAGAAGTGCAGGGCCAGAACCCTGCACTTTGCTTCAAGCTCTTAATGATCTTTATTAAGTATTTATTGATTCACAACACCCCTTCCCCCCCGGTTCCGTTTAAGGAGTGCGGTCACATAGTCTTTGAGGTAGGCAGGTTGTTTCGATTGTCTATTAGATTTTCGTTGTCCTCCCGGTATTTGGCTACAGTCTTGTTGGGGTAGGACGTTATCTGGTGAAAAGGGTGCCTCCCATTCCGCATTTGAATTTTCGTCATCACCACTGCTCTCGGCATCTCTTTGAGGCGAGGCCACCCCCATTCTGGGTCCATCATGTGCTGCCTCTGAGCGGTCATTACCATCACTAAAACTTTCTGCCACTTCGAAATCAGCTTCCTCGTTATCTCCTCCCCCCTCGGTTTGGAAATCAGGGGGCTCGGAGATCCCCGACTATAGCCTTGAATGCAGCTGATCAATATGGCGCTTCCAAATTCTATTGTCGCGATATCTCACACCGTACAATCTAGGGCCAGTTACTTGAACTATAGTTGCCTCGACCCACAACGGATCACCTGAAAAGTTCCTAGTGAAAACCAAATCGCCTACCTGGAAATTGTGACATTTCCCGCTAGAACCGTGTGGTTTTTCAGGTTCATATGATGGATGTAGACGGTCGAGGTGGGAGCAGAGCTTCCGTCCCATAAATAACTCGGCGGGAGTTTTATTAATGATGCTGTGCGGAGTGATATGCTGCAAAAGAAATATCCGGTTGATCTTGTCTTCTATATCGCCATAGTCCATCTTATGCAAGGTTTTCTTGACGAATTGTACCATGCGCTCGGCCCTTCTGTTGGCTGCAGGATGCACCGGCAAAGTTAGCGCATGTCGAATACCGCGGTCCGCCAGGTACTGTTCGAAGGACAGCACGGTAAATTGAGGCCCGTTGTCGGATACCAGAACATCTGGTAATCCGTGTGTTGCAAAGAGCCTGTCCAGTTTCCTGATGACTGCTTCGGTCGTTGTATTCCTCATTTCATGTATTTCAAGCCAGTTCGAGTAGGCATCCACCGTTAGTAAGAATGTGTGTCCCTTGGTAGGACTCGCAAAGTCCAAATGAATACGGGACCATGGTCCCTTCGGTGTTTCCCATTCGGTTAAGGTTGCTTTCGGTGGGGCGTTGCTTACTTCCTGGCATTTGTGACAGGCTTTTACCCATGTCTCTATCTGCTTGTCAATACCAGGCCACCATGCGTAGCTTTGTGCAAGGGCTTTCATACGCATGATGCCAGGGTGGCCATCATGCAAGGTCCTTAGTATCGCTGGTCGCAACCGCTCTGGAATTCGTGGACGAAGTCTTCTTCCCAATCGCTGCTGTAGGTTCGGTGAATGCCGGCTACTTCAATTCCAAGTGGAGTGAACCATTGGAGGCCTAACAAACTAGGCCCATCCTTGTCAATTACAGTCAGGGGTAGAAATGCTATACGGTTCTTAAACGATACCCGTACTCGGCTGGATCCAACGACCGGGATTCGATTTCCTTGATAGTCCTTAAGTATGAGCCTTTGGAACCAGAGGTCTTGCCTACAGATAGTGGGGATGAGCTGCTTGAGGGTCTTCCAGGAAACCATCGAGAGGGATGATCCTGAATCGACTTCCATCAGGCAGGGCTGGTTTTCGATGGCCACTTTCACTCAGATCTTTTTGGCATCCAGAGATGAGGCGTGACTGATCGTGATCGTTTGGTGAACCTCTTCTCGCTTCGTTGGGTGGTTTAGGGTTTTGTTTCTGTAGGAGTGGTTGTTCCATTGGTGGTTCATGGGTTCTCGCTTCACGGGATGACTTCCCATCGGTTGGCGATAATTAGCCCCCCTTGAGGGCTGGCTGGGTCCTGGCTTGCTTCTACAGACCCGTCCAATATGGCCTCTTTTCCCGAACACATGGCAGAGTGCGTCGAGGAATTTGCATTCTGACTGGGGGTGGCTTGCTCCACACCCGGCGCATTGGTACTGTGATTTCTGGCATTGGTCCTGTTCGAACCAAAGTCGATGGACCTCTTCCTCGTCGCTTTCTGACGATGATTCGAGGTCCTCATGGTGGGCTGTGTCTAGCTGTCCCTCTGCCTGAGGTGAAATGTCACAGGCTCGTTGGCGAACCGGTGCATGTGTGTGGCGCATTTGGGCAGCTGATTTCCTGGTTGCTTCTGCTGCAGTAGCTTCAGCTGTGGCATCTTTAAGGATAATGTCGCCCTTCGCCATTAATTTACTCTGAGTGCCTGGTGCATCTAATCCCAGAATGATTCAGTCTCTTAGGGCTTCTTCTAAGTTGGTAAACTCGCATAGGCCTCCCAGATTCTGGAGATCCACGATGAAATCAGCAACACTTTCGCCCTTCCGCTGACTTCTCTGATAGAATTCATGCCTTCTCACGAGCGTTGGCACGGTCAGTGCGTAGTGAGCCCTCAGTATTGGTTCGAGGACATCCCAGTCCATAGACTTTATTTTTGCCAGTTTTGTTAGTGCCTTGGCCATCTTGAATACGGTTGGCCCGCAATGAGTTAGGAATACCGCTTGTTTCTTTCTGGTAGTGGCATCCTTCAAATTGTTGGTTTCCAGAAACATCTGGAAGCGAATCATATATGAGTCCCAGTCTTCTTGTGCCGGGTCGAATGGAGTGGGTGGTATGACGCTGCCGGACATGGTTCTGCCGTTGGTGCGTTCAGCCACGTGCTTGGTTATGGTTCTTCGTTGTTCAGTAAGCTCTGATGTCTCCACATCCCACCTTCGTCGCCAGTGTTATGTTCTGTGCATGGGTGCAAGGATGGAGACGAGCCAGTGAAACAGTGAACTTCAACTCTTTATTTACATGTGAAAACAGCTCACTCAATGGCCACGATGGGCCCCTTTATATAGGCAACTCTTAACTTATTTAACCAATGAAAACACAGGGAGCGCTAGCTCCATTAACCAATGGGAGAGGCTTGTTAATAGCCAATCAGATTCTCCTGAACGGACCAATCCGATGTCGTTATTATCGGCCAATCAGAAGTGCAGGGCCAGAACCCTGCACTTTGCTTCAAGCTCTTAATGATCTTTATTAAGTATTTATTGATTCACAACAGCAATAATGCAAGCTAAGTCTGCCAACTGCCAGCAATTCGATCCTGACCAGTTAAGGTTGACTCAGCCTTCTATCCTTCCAAGGACAGTAAAATGAGGACCCAGACTGTTGGGGGCAATATGCTGACTCTGTGAACAAATTTAGAGAGGGCTGTAAAAGCACGATGAAGTGATATATAAGTCTAAGTACTGTTACTATATAATTACACATTGATGTTCTATCTAGAAATCAGCATGCATATCTTTAAAGTCCAGATACTATATCAAGGGACTTCAAACTTGGCAAGTTTAAGACTTGTGGACTTTAACTCCCAGAATTTCTGAGCTAACATGACTGTTAAGTTTGAAGACCCCTGTACTATATCATCTTTATAACCATCTTCTAAAATAAATTGTGTGTGTGTGTGAAAGAGAGAGAGGGAGGGAGAGGGAGAGGGAGAGGGAAAGAGAGAGAGAGAGAGAGAATCAATTCCTAGCATCATGCATAAGAACATGACTGTTGATTAGGAACTCCTGAATAAAATGTACAAATCAGATTCTGGGACTAGGTTCACACAACCTTCTGGAACAACCTTCCCCCAGAGATCCACAACCTCAATACTTCCTGCCTTAAAGAAAGCCATGAAGACCCTGTTGTTGTTGTTTTTCACATAAATTAGGCTTGGCCATTAGAGGAACCACCAGCAAGGATCTATGAAGTGGAATTGTATCACTGTAGGAATTTCATTTTAATTGCTATACTGGTTTTTATCCTATATTAGCTGGGCAGAGACATATATAAATGGGTGACTATGGTGGTTGAAATGATAGATAAATTATAAATGATAAACAACCAACTAGGCTAAAATGAAATTGGGTAATTAACAGCTTACATGCTATGAATGTTGGCCATTTTTTAGTATACTGTATGAGCCAAATCTTCAATATAATTATTTGTTTACATACACAATCTTATGGTGTCCCAGTAGAAGAATTATATTTGTTATCCTAGGTTAGCATTTGTATGAAGCTATCCAATCGGCACAGCACAAAATACAAAAATCAAACGGCCTGTAGTTAAACTGAAAAGTAATTATGATTGCAGTTCTATGTGCTAACTTTAGGGCAAAGTTTATTCAGTGGAATTTACTTTTGAGTAAACCATGCAAATATTACACTATTTATACTGCAAACCAGTATCTGCAATGTGCTTTCTGCTGTTGTCTGAATTTTTGATTGTTTTTCCTGCCTGCTGTGGATTACATCATAGCATCCGGTATATATTCATATAAAAGGGTGAGAAAGAATGATATGAATGCTTATATGCACAGTCGCTTGACATGTAAATGCAAGTTGAATATACAAGCACAAACACAAACGCATTCACATCCCAAGTGGATTTGCAAAATGTCTCACAAATATGTACTTGTCCATGAATAATAAAGACTGTTTTTTTTAATATAAATTTTTATTGGTTTTTAAAACAAACATAAACAAACGAAACATAAAAACATCAAATCATCTTCCATATATGTACATACAGTGTGCCGGTTGTTTTACAAATTGTTTTGTGCTTCCATTTCATAGTCTTCAATTATAATTACATTGCATATAATCTCGTATTTTCAATCAATATATTAAATACATTAATATCATAATTAATTATTTGACTATACTTTTATTCATTCATGTTTTCCAAAATGATCATATTTTACTTAATTTGTTTTATGACAATTCATATTATCATCCCAGATCTATCCTAGAATCATTTTGTAGATATAATAAGAAAACAATACATCTTTATATATTTATTATTTTCTAAAAGTCTACAAAGTCTTTTTCATTACTATATTTTATTGTCTAACCATTGATAGACTAGATCCCAAATTTTATAAAATTGTTTATCATCTTGTTCTCTAATTTCAAATGTCAATCTACTCATTTCAGCACATTCCAATATTTTCTTAATGATTTCCTCCTGTGATGGTATTTTCTCATTTTTCCAGTTTTTAGCAAATACAATCCTAGCCGCTGTTAATACATTTACAATCAGGTATTTCAAGTCTTTATTATATATTTCAGGTAAAATTCCCAATAAAAATATTTCTGGTTTCAAATCTATATGCTTTTTTGTCATTTTTTCCAACCACTTGGGGATTTTAGTGCAGTATTTTTTAGCATCCGCACAAGTCCACCACATACGGTAATATGAGCCTTCATATTCTTGATTTGTAATGGATCAGTCTCCTCTTTTGGAACAAGTGTGATATAAGCTTCTGACCATGATTTAGGTATCCTCTTCTTTAACATAACTTAATTCATAACTTCTAGCAATGGAAAATTCAATGATTCTTGTAATGTTTTGTAAAATTCTACTGGAAGTCCATCTGGGCCTACTGCCTTTACATTATTTTGTTTTTCAAGTGCTTCAGTTAGATCAATCATCATCATATTGCTTTCTAACATTGTTTCAATATCTTTAGGTATCTGGGGTAAATTAGCATTCTGTAAATACTGTTTAACTCTTTCCTCATCAATATTCTTGTGTGTATAGTTTCCCATAATAATCTTGAATAATTTCCTTCGTCTCTTTACTACAATAGCAAACTTGGCCTTGATCATCTGTTAATTGCGATATTTTCCTTGATTCTTTCTCCTTTCTCAATTTATATGCTAACCATCTACCTGGTTTATTTGCATCTTCAAAATAGTTCTGTTTGGCACCTCTAATTTTTTGTGCTAATTCTTCCTTTTCTATTAGACCCATTTTATGTTTGGTTATATGTATTTTTAACTTAATGTCCTTTCTCTGTGGCATTTTCTGTAGCTCTTTTTTGAGTCCTTTATACTCATCTTCTAATGCCTTAAAGGCTAATCTTTTCACAGTATTTCTTTTCCTTGTATAGTCTATTATCAAGCCTCTAACATATGCCTTCATTGTATCCCATACATTCTGGATTGATGTATCTTCTTTTTAGTTTTCTCCAAAGAAAAAGGCCAATTCTTTCTCCATCCACTGTGTGAAGTCTTTTCCCTTTAAAATAGTATTATTTAATGTCCATCTGGATCTTCTTCTTTGTCCTTTCCATTTAATTGTCATTGGATTGTGATCTGCCCAAGTACTTGTTTCAATGTTAATTTCTTGAATATTAGTTAACAATTTTGTTGACATCCATATCATATCTATTCTGGGCCATGATAAATGTCTATTTGAATAGAAGTTGTATTGTTTAGTTTTAGCATTTCTTTCTCTCCATGTATCTTTTAAGTTTATTTCATCTACCATTTTAAAAAAAGATTTAGGGAGAGTCTTTCTATTTTGCTTTATTGTTTTCTGTGCTGTGTAGTCCAGTTTATTGTCTACAATTCCATTAAAATCTCCCATCATAACTATATTAACATAGTCCAGTTCAACTATTTTCATATGTAATTTTTAATAGAATTCTTCTTGTTTGTCATTTGGGCACAAACAGGAGTGTTTTTGTATTATTGTCCATTATTTTCACTATTAATATTCTTCCATCGTCATCAGTATAAATCAATTTCGCCGAGATGGTCTCTTTAATATATAAAACCACTCTTCTTTTCTTACATTGTGTCAAGGAAGTGAATATTTTCCCTAATTTTGGCTGAATCAACAATTGTTCACATTGTTTTTTAATATGTACTTCTTGTAGGCAGATTATATCAAATTTTAATTTGTCTAATTTATGAAAGATTTTCCTTCTTTTAATGGCTGAGTTAAGTCCATTTATCTTAATTGTAATCAATTTTTTCTCTTCCATGGTTATATTTTGTAATTAGGTTTGACAGCTCTCGTGGATCTTGGTTCACACTGTTCTTTGGCTTCCTCCTTTCCACCTACTGCACCTTCTTCTTTTTCAATCATCATCTTGGAATTCAATTAGTGAATTTTCTTTTTCTGCCTCTTCCTGCCCTCTGAAAAATTCTTTGTAAAATGATTCAGCTTTCTCAATTGAGTCAATTCTATATCTTTGTTCTTGCCATGTAAACATTAAATCTTCTGGAATCAGCCATCTATAATTCACTTCTTTTTTAAGTAATAATTTGGTCAAGAATTGGTATTCCCTTCTCATCTCTCTCACTCTTCTGGGTACTTGTTTCAAGACCATAATCTCCTTATCTTTGTATTTCAATGTTTTCTCTCTTGCCACTTGCAATATTTGTGTTTTAATGGCTTTCTTTGTAAATCTGATGTGAACTTCTCTTGGTAAGCTGTTTCTCATCGCATATCTTGTGAAGACTCGATAAACCTCATCTATTCCATCCATCATCTTCTCTTCAGTTATTTCCAAAGCTTTAGCCAATATTTCTATTATTATCTCAGCTAGATTTTGTCCTTTTTCTTCCTCTATTTTTGGAATCTAAGATAAACTTCTGATCTGTCCATCTCCCATCTCAATATACCGCTTTTATCTTGTTCAACCACAGTTAATATGTTTTCAATGTCTCCAATCTTCTTGTCTCTTTGTTTATCTTCTTCAATTTTTTGGAGTCTCTCATCATTCTTCATCATCATTTGTTGGATGTTCTCCACTTCTTCATCAGTTTTCCCTTTGTTCAATGTTCTCTGTTCTTTGTTCAATATTCTCTATTCTCTTTTCAATATTCTCTTGTTTGAATATTTTGAATTCCTTGCATAATCATCTGCAGGGTCACTTTTTCTTGTTCTTTTTCTTGCCTTAATATTGTCTGTATTGAATGTTGTCCTCCAGATGGTGGAGAGGAAGAAGTGAAAGTTGAAGAACCAGGAGCTGTTAATTTCCTACTCATTTTGAGGAGTTCAAAATCTTCAGGTTCTTCTAGACCTTAATCCAGTTGTAAAATAACCAATTGCAGTTCCAAATAAAAATAGTAGGAAAAAAGTAGGAGAATAGTAAGAAAGGACAAGCCAAATAGTAATAATAATAGAAAAAGAAGAAAATATTTCTTCAGGTTTTTGTATACCTTAATCCAATTGGTTGATTAGATGACAGTAAAAATTCAAAAATGAAGGAAAAGACCATAAACACACCATGAACACACACAAAAAAGAAAAAGTTGTAAAATCCTTAAAAAGGCGAAAAAGTGAAGAAAAAGGCTTTTAAAAAAAGGAAAAATTATTCAGGTTCTTCAACACCTTAATCCAATTAAGAGGTCTCAAATATAAAAGTATGCATAAAAATAAACCAAAAGAAAAAGAAAAAGAAAAAAATCCAATATGGAAGGAAAATGGAAAGACAAAAATACCAGGAAGGGAAAGAGAAGAAAAAGGCTCCTCCCTTAAAAAGAAAAGGAAGGGAAGCATTAATACTAAAGCTTTTCCTTTAAAATAAAAAGCAGACATAGAAATTTAACTTCCAAAGACAAGAAAAAAAACAAAGACAAGTTCCAGAGAGCCAAAAATCCAAAGAGCTATTGCAAAAAAAAAAGTAAACTGATGAGGAGGGGTAGCACAGCTTAAAAAGAATAAAAAGAGCACACTGCACTTTGTTTGATTATCCAAGGCTCCTGTTGTAACTCTCTTCTCCAAAGACTTATCACCTTTTCTTTTCCGAAGCTTCAACACCAAACTCCAACTGTTGATAGAAACCCAGAAGAGCACCTGTAATAATACTCTCCCGTGCTCTTCCCTCTATCTTATCAAGCAGGCAATGTCCTTGAAACAAAGTCTCAGTTCTTTCTCAGCTTTGTCTGGTCAAAAGAAAAATAGAATATTTCCAAGCCTCTAGTTGTCAGTGTTACAAAGTTTCTTTAGCTTTCACTTTCCCCCTCCTTTTCCAAGTGAAATATAATAAGAATTAATTTTAAAAAAAGAAAAGAAAAAGATATTTAAAAAATAACTAAAAGGGAGTCTCTGGCTTAAAATATTATAAAATCAAAAAAGAGAGAAGAATATATAAAAAGAAGAAACAAAAACCAGTCCAGTTTCAAAATATAAGATCATGTGTAGAAAATCTAGCAATGAGCAAAAAAAAATTAGTTTGACATTCCTGTTTAAAATCGCCGCTTAATCACTTCTGTCAAAACTTTTACAGATTCTTTCTTTCCTTTAGAGTGTCCTTTTAAGTCTTAAAATAAAGAAAAATTTATCACCAAACCGGTACACTCTCTCTTTCCGTTCTCTTTTGTTTCACAGCTGTCCCAACTTCAGCAGCTTTAATGGCTGCCTCTTTGCCACTGGCAAAAAGAGCTTCTCCTGGATCTACCAGGGACTTTGTGGTATCCCTGGGATCGACAGAATGAACTCTTTACATTCACCATCTCTTCAGGACGGTTTAGATCCACTTTGACCATCCAGGAGCAAAGTTATCGTCTGCGATCTCAGATCTCCAAGATCGCATGCCGTATCGTCGTGACGCCAGACTGATTTTTATGTCATTGCTTCCCTCTAGTGGGAAATCATTAAAGTGGAACTGTGTTCGTAGGCTTTTACTGAAATGATTGTTAATACCATGAATCCCGCAATAACAGGGACTACAGTATATGGAAAATCATCAATGGCTCACTTAGGAGCTGTAAAGGAAACTAGTGGGACTTGTAACAAAGCATCATTCTGCCTTTTTATCCATTCCAGTCCTCCACTTCCTGTTTTTTGAAGCTCCACTGAGGCCTTCAGTCTCTTAATTATTTTAGTTTAATGAGATCCCTCAAGCCTGTGGATATTCCCTCTTGGTCTCATGCACTGGATCAGCATTCTCAAATTGAGTTTTTTATTAGTTTACATAAAAAACAGTGAACCCCAAGCATTCATTTATTCATCTCCTTTCTGTCATTGGCCTGAAATCATGAGTAAGCAAGGCAGGGTACTGCAGATTCATTCACTTCTAAATATGACCTAGCAATTCTGCAAATAAATAAATAAAATTGTCTTTTAATGATCTTGCAATCCCTTGCATCAGGGTGGAGTCAGTGCAACTAATGGAGGCTGAGTGTTTATTGGCCAGATGCTCTTCCTGTCACCAATGTAGAATTCGCAGCTGATATTTTACTCATTGTGTCCGGAGAGAGAAATATCGGCGGCTACCTAGGATCGAACTCACAGCCTCCTTATTGTGAGGCGACAGCTCCACCTCTAGGCCACTACACCACTCCAGCTAGCAATTCTGCAGTGATATGTGAAAATAATTACTCTGAGAATATGGAAACCTGACATAGTTGGGATTGGGACTCACATCAGATTTTTTTCTTTTTCTATTTTTCTTTTAATTTGTTTTTGAGGGGAGAATATTATGTCTCATAATTAGTCATGTTTTTTCTAAAGAAACATCATAGACAAACATATTTATGAATGAATTTAGGATTTAAGTATCAATGTCTTATTGATCTCTGGAAAATACATTGGCTGTAAGATATACTATGAAGTCCTCAACTGCCTGTCTACTCTGCCTGTCAGTTTGAAATTTATATACAGATAAATCTTAGGATGCTTCCTTTCTGCCTAATCCTGATGAAACAGGTTCACAGCAAAATAAAGGGTGGTTTTATTATATTGTTGTGTTTTCCCTACAAAAATATATTATATACTCAGTACAACATATTCTACTAAAATACAAGTATTTTATCTCAAGCTTGTAATTTAGTACATTACTATGCCTTAGAACAAGGGTGTCAAACTTGTGGCTCGTGGGCCAGATGCATCACAGGCTGGCCCTGCCCCCACCTAATTTAGTGAAAGGGGAAAAGTCCCTTTACATCATGTGACGATGCCGTGACGACGCAAGTTTGACATCCCTGCCTTAGAAAAACTAGATTCATGCTACATATTTTTTTTTCCTCTATATACAATGCGCGTGCAACTGTTTCTTGATAACTAAAGGGGAGGAACTGAATTTCATTGTCTCTCACTTAACCAAAATCAAATGCAAAACAATCCAAATTTTAAAGAAAATGGCATCAACCCATATATAATAACTTCCTTTTCTAGAGGTTTCTAGAATTATTCCTGTTTTCATCGTCTCATACATCTGCTTAAGTCTTTACTCCCATAGATTTAATAGTGATTACTCTACAACACAGTAGATTTAGAAAATAGATACATAGTTTGTGCTCCAATGGGCTATTTTTCCAGAAAATATATATTTACTCATATATTTAATATTCATCTATATATTAATATATATATAAATATATTGGATATATGTTGTTTAGATATATGTTGTTTAAACAAAAGTAGAAATAGGATTTAGGAAATTTTATTACCATGCTTTCAGCTTTCTTATCTGGAGGAGTAGGATAACAAAGATTATTCTGCTTATCACAGCAGTAAGCAAGGAAACCATATCATCCCACTCTAGACATAAAAGTACCTTGTTTTATATAAAGAATACTTGCACAGAATTTCACTGTCATATTATAGTGCAGCCACAACAGTATCTTTCTGGATAGTCCAGGGCATACACTTTGTTCTCTGTTCCGTAGATATAATAAGTATAGAACTTTGCAGCATATCGATAATGGACTTCAGTCACAGGAATTAGCTCTATGGTTTGTCTCTGAGAAAAGAAAAGAAAATATCATTGTCATCAGATATAATAATCATGCTGAGGTCTGCACTCTGCTCTATCTACCGGCAATCCATCTCTTGTTTTATTAAAATATATGCATACTTTCAGCACGCACAATTAGCATCTCATGAATATTATTTTAGTTGAGCTTTCTGGCACACCAGTGTGGACTCTAGAGTTGTGTGCATGCTTTAAACAATGAAATCTACTGTGTGTCACAATAGAATCCAGAAATGAAAGAGATGTGTTCTGTGTTTTCTCTCTCTTTATCTGTATTATTTTCCATATTTAGAGAAAATATATAGTAAGAAACAAGAGGACGGTGGACTGTGAAATTATTGCCATTACTTTTCATATACTGGACATAATTTGGGGGAGGCACTGTATCTTGTATGCATACAATAAATGTATCAGGATCTTTCTATTAAGGGATTTGGCAAAGTACTACTAAATGTGCCATTTGCAAGATAAAAAGAAAATCAAATGTAGATTTGTGGACTCTGACTTCTAAATCCTTCATATAAAAGACTCAGTAAAGTTTATAAAATGCATATCATATGTTTTAGTTTCCTGGGCTATTGAAGCACAGGTCAAAACTAGAAATATTTAATAACTGTCCCTTTAAAATGAGAATATTATTGAATGTGTTGCATGCATGAATTTGACACCCCTTCCACACAATATAAAATACCACATAAAAGTGTTGCTTGTGTGATTGACATAGAAAATTGGTTGAGTCCTTCAGCAAATAAACAGCTATTACAATCAATATGTCTATCCCACCTCCTACCCTCCAAAAAACCATTGTTTAATTGGGCTGGGTGCTATATGTGATGGGCAATATTATCTACATTACATACATAATCTGTGCTAATACGAAATATATTTTTATAAGTTCAGCAGGAGGATTTCCATTTTTCTACCATATGATGTGATCTTTGTGCATAAAAGAAACATGACTTACAGAAGGCAAATATTTTGCAATGTACTTGTGTCTTTACTACATAATTGTCTTATTCACATGGATAAAAGAAGCAAGAAGGATAAATGTAAAAAAAATAGTCGAACAATTGACTGCCATTGTTTAAGTGCCTAATCATTATGATTGCCTGATTCTCCTCATGCCACCCTTAAATTCCAGATGTTGTGGTAGAGGGAAAATGTAACTCTCTCCCAAGCTACTGACATCTTTATCATTCCACAACTCAGACAAATTCTACCATAGCTTCCACATAACTTCAACCTACCACATAGGTATTCATATCTCAGAACCTATGAAAGACCCTCAGACCCTCGTTGAATCAGAAGTTTTAAAATAAGTAAAAAAATATAATCAAAACATTAAAACTGCAAGGATTAAAGTATGAGTAAAAACAGTATTAAAATTGAAACTAAGAGAACTAAGAGATGGACAAGACAGGATGAGGTCTTCTTACCTCATCAGCCACTTCCAGTGGTGAGCAGCCCTAGACCAACCAGCAATCCAGCTTTTAACACCCTTCCGAAAGGTCAAAAAGGAAGGGGAAATCTTCATTTCTGACAGTAGGATGTTTCACAAGGATGGGGCCATAGCAGAAAAGGCTCTTCCCCTTGATCCCCACCTGATTCAATTTCGTAGCAGATGGGATCCATAGCGGGCTTCTTTCCACTTGCGTGAGTCGGGTGAGTGTGTCTCATTACATACACCATGGTGGCGCAGTGGTTAGGGGGCGGTACTGCAGGCTACTTCTGCTGACTGCCGGCTGACTGCAATTTGGCAGTTCAAATCTCACTGGACTCAAAGTTGACTCAGCTTTCCATCTTTCTGAGTTGGATAAAATGAGGACCCAAATTGTTGGGGCCAATAGGCTGACTCTGTAAGCTGCTTAGAGAGAGCTGTAAAGCGCTGTAAAGCAGTATATAAATTCAAGTGCTATTACTATTAGCAAAAGACAGCTTTTCTCAGATACCCTGGACCTATGCCATGTAGGGCTCTAAAATTAACAATGAACACGTTGAATTGTACCCAGAAGCAAACTGTAACCAATGCAACTTGCACAGTAATAATGTTATGTATACAGTCTTAGGAACTTCCAGAACTATGCATTTTAACTGCAGTTTCTGGATACTCTTCAGGTATCACACTCACCATGTAGAGATCGATGCCACCCCTTTTCTCTGGTCAGAGGTTGGTACAAGACAGATTTCAGATGGGATGAGATCACTGTCCTTATCCAACCGAGTCTCAGTTATATATGGGACATTTTCCTGTCATGGATGGATGAATTCTTATAAAAGATAGATCACGGGTGTCAAACTTGCTGCCTTGCATTGCTATCATGTGACATTTTGTGATGTGTTTCCCAATCACAGAGCTGGGGTGCGTGTGGCCATGACACATCCAGGGCATGGGCTGCCAGTTTGACACCCGTGAGAAAGATTTAGAGTTGACCTGAAACATTTTTAAGCAAGGAATTCTGGCAATCTGATGACTTACGTCCCAGAAAAGAATTACCTGCTCAAAAGTAGAGATGTGGATTTCTCTTCACATAGAACTATTTAGTCCCAGTTCACTTTACTTTCTGAGTACTACTAGGATAGAGTTGCTGTGCTACCTTGATTGCATGATAATGTATCTCCCCTCCAATGACCAGAATACTAATGACTTGTAATGCAAATGTGTTCAGGTTCATCTCTTCAACCAGGACAGCCTCTTATAGGAGTAGGAGCAACAAGCCAGGAACAGACCTAGCTGTACACAAGAAGTCTTGGCTCTCTCAAGTAGTTTTAATATGTGTGTGTTTAACATGTTTTAAAAGTGTTTCCTGCTCACTTTTCTGCTATTCCTCCAGTTCCAACCTTTCTGTCCAGGTTCCATGGTCTTCTAGTCAATCTCTGGGGAGAGGGCAGTAATGTGCCCTTAATTCCATGACTTATCCACTTTCCCATTGGTCTAATATCCCTCCAATACTCATTCCAAACTTTCCTGTATTAGAAGCAAAACTATTTGCACCCTGACTTCATGTTCAGAAAAAAAAAAAATGGCAAGTGATGTTTACAAGAGAGAGTGGCAAGGGTTGAGAGAGAAAACACTTTATTTGGTTTTTTTTTTCATCTTTATATACTTCCCCAACAGACAGAGAAAATACATTTCTTAAGAGGAAGAGTACTTCTCACTTGAAAAGGCTGGTGCCAGAGACACTTTTAAAGCTGCTTGTTTTTATTTATCCTTTCCTTGATGTGAGCAAACCCTTTCCATTAAGTGAAAAACAAGCTTAGTGAAAGCAAAGTGAAGGAATAAAAATGATTCAGTATGCCGTAATTTCAGAGATATTCTGTTGGTACCATCAGTGCTAGCTGGTGTCATCCACAGTAGCCTCCTTCTGCCGTGAGTCCTAGCAACTTTAAAGAAAACACAAAAAGTATTTCCAAGTGCAGGAGTCCTTTTCAAACTTGGCAACTTTAGGACTTGTGGTCTTCAGTTCTCAGTTTTCCTCACACTGGCTGGGGAATTCTGGGAGTTGAAGTCTACAAGTCTTAAAAGTTGCCATGTTTGGAGAACCCTGCTTTAAGGATAAACCACATCCTTTGGCTGTGTATCCTAAAGTAAGATTACAGAGTTTTACAGAGGTTTCTTCCCAAATAAGGATAACAAGTGGAGTTTTTGAAATTCAGATTTTCCCTCAAATACATCTTATTTGCACTGGCACCAATGGAAATGTTCAAAAAAGGCATGATGGTAGTAGCAGTAGTACAACAGAAGCCCCATCTCTTTGATTTACATGCACGTGTACAAATAGCTTCAGTTGTGTCACCATAACCACTTCCTGGCTTTATTAGCAATTCAACCTGAAAATGCCAGAGTTATAGAAGCAGAATGGATACAGCACAAATAAAAATAAAATCTTCTTTAGCTCCAGATTTATTTCTGGTACTGTAATTGACACATCCATGCATTTTTTTTTGAAATTGTTCAAAAGTTGTTTGCCTCTATAATACATACTAAGCAAATTCATGGTCAGTACAGAAGAAAAGGCAAAAGGTAAGTCAGAGAAATTGGCCCTGGTTGTGTAGTGGTTAAATTGCATATTGCAGGCAAACTCTGCCCACAGCAGGAATTCACTCCTGATTGGATTTGAGGTTGACTCAGCCTTTCATCCTTCTGAGGTCTATAAAATGAGGACCTAGATTGTTGGGGTCAATAGGCAAATAATGCTCACATTATAAACTGCCTGGAGAGTGCTATAAAGCATTACGCTATTGCTAATTGAAAGGCATGGCATTAAAAAAATAAAGGGGGAAGGGAGGCTGCACCAAGGGAGGCTCATTTCAATTTCATTGTACACATGTTGTGCATTGACAATAAACGTTTGATTTGATTTGATGTCTACAGCTATACATGAAAAGAAGTGTTAAATCCCATAATGGAGGAATGGATTGAAAATATGATGGAACTGGCAGAGATGGCAAAGCTGCCCGCATTAATTAGGGACAAGAATGTAAATAGTTTTGGGTTACAGGTAATCCTCAACTTACAATTATAATCAATCCCCAAATTTCCATTGCTAAGCAAGACTGTTGTCAAGTGAGTTTTGCCCCATGTTACACCCAATCTTGCCTTCACTGTTAAGTACAGTAATTAAGTTAGTAACATGATTGTTAAGTAAATCTGGCTTCCCCATTGACTTTGCTTGTCAGAAGGTAGCAAAAGACGATCATATGACCTGAAAACACTGTAACCAATTCTGTTTCTCTTCACTTTATCTTCGCTATCCTCTTTCCATTGTTTTTATTTATATTTTACATTAAGAAAACAAACTTTTAATAAAATATATTTTCAAAAGAAATAATACAATAGAGAAATTAAAAACAGCAGGTAGGCTAATTAGGATAATGCAGAGCTCACAAGGGGACACAGTACCTGTTATGAACTAATAAAGGCGTTTAATAAAGTTTTAATAACCTTAAGTAAAAAGCAGGGTTCTAATCCTACACTTCTGATTGGCCGATAATAGCGATATCGGATTGGTCCTTTTTGGGGAATCTGATTGGCTGTTAACGGGCCGACTCTCATTGGTTCAAGGGTTTAACATTTCCATGTTTTTCATTGGCTAATAGGACAGCAGCCAACCCTATAAAAGGGCTGCTGCTGCCCTAGGTGATTGCTCTGTCAGTATGATTAATAAAGAGTTGAAGTTCACTGTTCACTGCCTCGCCTCCACTCCTTGCACCCATGCGCAGAACTTAACACTGGCGACGAGGGTGGGATGCGGAGACATCTGAGCTTATTGAACACTCACAGAGCACCAAACAGAGCACGTGGCTGAAGGCACATCGACAATGGAAAACACGTCCGGCGGCGCCATACCACCCGCTCCATTTGACCCAGCACAAGAAGACTGGGACTTGTACATGGACCGGTTCCAATGTTTCTGGAGACCAATAACTTGAAAGACCCAACTACGGGGAAAAAGCAAGCAGTGTTCTTGACCCATTGCGGGCCTGCCATCTTTAAGATGGCCAAGGCATTAGCGAAACCGGCTGAGGTGAAATCCATGGACTGGGATGTCCTCGCGCCCCTTCTATGGGCCCACTATGCATCCGCTGTACCAACGCTTGTCTGAAGACATGAGTTTTATCAGAGGGACCGACGGAAAGGAGAGAGCATCACAGATTTCATCATGGACCTCCAGAGCCTGGGAGGCCTCTAAGAAGCTCTGAGAGACCGAATAGTTCTGGGATTAGATGACCATAAGGCGCAGAGCAAGATCATGGCCAAAGGGACATCGATCTTGCCGATGTCATCAAAGACACTACTGCAGCAGAAGCAACCAGGAAGTTGGCCACCCGAATGCGCTGCACCAATGCACCACTCCGTCAACTTGCCAATGATACCTCGCCGAGAGAGGCACACAACAGCGGCCTACCATGAGGACCCCGAATCACTATCAGAAAGTGATGAGGAGGAGGTCAACCGGCTCCGGTCCGAACGCGACCAACGCAACCCGCAGAATCGAAGACTACCACACCAATGTGCTGGTTGTGGGGCAAACCACCCGCGATCAGATTGCAAATTCCTTGACGCGCTCTGCCATTCCTGTGGAAAAAGAGGCCACATCGGGAAGGTCTGTAGAAGCAAGCGAGGATCCAGCCCAATTCAGAGAGAAAACAACTACCGCCAGAACACAGGGAATCATCCTGTGAGTCAGGAACACTTGAACCACCAATGGAAATAAAACACTTGCCACTTCAACGAGACGGGAAGATGCACACCAAACCATTACCATTGGTCACGCTTCATTGTTAGATGCAAAGAAGATCCGAGTGAGAGTCGCCATCAAGAACCAACCTTGCGTCATGGAAGTTGACTCAGGGTCATCCCTCTCGATGGTTTCCTGGAAGACCCTTAAACAGTTAATCCCTGCCATCCGGCGTCAAGACCTCAGAGCCCAAAGAATTATACTCAAAGATTACCAGGGGAACCGAATTCCAGTCATTGGCTCCAGCCAAGTCCAAGTATCATTCAAAAATCATACTGCGTTGTTACCGCTGACCGTCATCAATCGCGACCGGCCTAGTTTGTTCGCGACCGGCCATCTTCAATGGTTCGCCGCACTCGGGATCAAGGTAGCCGGCATTCACCAAACCAGAAGCGATGACTGGGAGGAGGCCCTCATCCAGGAATTCCAGGACGTCTTTGCAGACAAACTAGGCGAGTACAAGGGGACCCCGATATCATTTAACCTTTACCCTGAAGTAGCCCCCATCCGCCTTAAGCCTCGTCGGGTACCTTTTGCCCTAAAACCAAAGATTGAAGAGCAGCTTGATAAATTAATAGCCCAGGGTGTTTTAGAACCAACTGACCACACCCGTTGGGAAACCCCAATCATAACACCCATCAAACCGGATGGATCGTTAAGGATTTGTGGGGACTACCGGGCCACCCTCAATCATGCCCTTCAACAGAACGCTTACCCGGTGCCGGTGGTTTAACACCTTCTCCATTCCCTGGGGGGCGGAAAAGTCTTCGCTAAATTGGATTTAGCGCAGGCGTACCAACAACTACCTGCAGATAAAAAAACCGCGGAAGCACAGATGATCGTTACACACCGAGGTGCTTTTAAATGCCACTGACTCCAATTCGGAGTGAGCGTGGCCCCAGGGATTTTTCAAAGTCTGATGGAGAGACTTTTGCAAGGGATCAAGGGGGTCGTGCCATATTTTGACGATGTTTTAATTGTGGCCCCGAATAGAGAAGTACTATAGAGGTGTCTTAGAATGGTTCTCCAGAAATTTAAAGACTCTGGCCTAAAGGTTAAAAAAAATAAATGTCAACTGTGTACAGAGAAAGTAGAATTCCTGGGGTACCTAATCGATAAGCAAGGCATTCATCCCACTAATAGCAAACTAAGAGCGATCAAAAATGCCCCAAGACCCATGAATTGGATAGACCTCCAAGCTTTCCTGGGGCTCATTAACTTTTATAACATCTTCTTGCCCCAGAAGGCGACTGTAGTTCAGCCCCTACATAGACTTCTCGACAAAAAAGCCACCTGGGTCTGGGGACACCGAGAGGAGCACGCATTCTGACAAGTGAAAAACTTACTAACCTCCGTTTTAATGCAGTATAACGAGACTTTGCCTTTAACCATTTTGTGTGACGTGTCACCATTTGGAGTAGGAGCCATTTTAAGTTATGTGTTACCAAATGGTAGAGAGGCCCCTATTGCCTATTTTTCAAGGACCTTATCAAGAACTGAATGCAACTATAGCCAAATTGACAAAGAGGCTCTTGCTGTTGTATCTGCTGTGAAACGGTTTCATGAATATGTGTATGGACGAGCTTTTACTATTATTACCGATCACAAGCCTTTGCTGGGGATTATAGCAGGAGACAAGCCAACCCCCTATATATTGTTACCTAGAATGACTCGTTGGTTGGAGTTCTTAGCTGCGTACAATTATAAATTGCAACACTGCCCGGGGAAAGCCATTCCCCACGCTGATGCATTGAGCCGTGCCCCACTTCTGGAAACCGTCGACGACCCAGCTCCAACCCTCACGACACTCCAGATTGAAATGCTAGAGTCACCACCGCTAACAGCCAGAGACATCGCTATCAAAATGAAATGAGATCCTGTCTTGGCGCGAGTTCTCAGCTGGGTCGAACGAGGATGGCCAGTAGAACAAACCCCTGATGACTTCACCCCTTTCAGAAACCGGCAAACAATTTTTCTCACAGAAAGGCTGCATCCTATGGGGAGACAGAGTCATCGTCCCAGAGCGGTTACAATGAGCAGTTTTGAAAGCATTGCATGATGGTCACCCCGGCATCATGCGTATGAAAGCGCTCGCATGAAGCTACGCGTGGTGGCCAGGCATCGATAAGCAGATCGAAGCCTAGGTGAAGACTTGTCTAAAGTGCCAAGAAGTCAGCAGCGCCCCACCTAGAGCAACTCCAATAGAGTGGGAAACCCCCTGGGGGCCGTGGTCCCGCATACACATTGACTTTGCGGGACCTACTAAGGGACATACGTTCCTCCTAACAATGGATGCCTATTCCAACTGGCTTGAAATCCACAAGATGAAGACTATTACAACTGATTCAGTCATTCGCAAATTAAATAAACTATTCGCAACACATGGACTGCCAGAATCTCTGATAACGGACCCCAGTTCATGGCCCTGGCATTCGAACAATACTTAGTGGACCGGGGCATCCGTCATGTGCTAACCTCGCCGGCGCACCCTGCGGCCAATGGAAGGGCCAAGCGCATGGTCCAATTTCTTAAAAAAACTCTCCACAAGATGGACCATGGGGACATTGATGACAAACTGAACAGAATACTCCTACTCCAACACATCACCCTGCACAGCGTAACCAACAAAATGCCAGCTGAACTGTTGATGGGACGCAGGCTTCGCTCCCACCTCGACCGTCTCCACCCGGCCTACGCACCAGAGAAACCCTGTGGATCTAGCGGAAAGTGCCGCGAATTCAAGGAAGGCAACTTAGTCTTCACTAAAAATCTTTCCGGCGAACTGTTGTGGGTCGAAGCAACCGTAACCCAAGCCACTGCACCCAGATCGTACTGCGTACAAACAAGGGACAGGAAAATATGGAAACGCCATATAGATCAGCTTCGCTCTAGGTTGCAACCCAGTTCCCACGACTCCTGTGACCCTCAAACTGAGGGGGGAGGGGATGTTGAGAGAACCGAATTCGAGATGCTGAATGACGAATTCGAAGAAAGTCAGCGGCCAGGCGTAATCCATGAAGAAGAATCAGGAAGGGGGTGTGCCTCACCACAGAGAAACACCTCAATGGAGGTGAGCCCGCAGGAACCGGAGGACAACGATGACAGAATTAGCAGCGCCAAATCATCCTGTGGGGATGCGGAACCGCCTGCACCAGATAAATCAAAAAACGTTTCACCGGAACCGGACTACAGACAGGAACTGGTGGGACAGCGCAAATCTAAAAGGCAATTGAAACGACCTGCATATCTACGCGATTACATTACTGCACCCCTCAAATGGAACCTAGGGGGGAGGGGTGTTATGAACTAATAAAGGCGTTTAATAAAGTTTTAATAACCTTAAGTAAAAAGCAGGTTTCTAATCCTGCACTTCTGATTGGCCGATAATAGCGATATCGGATTGGTCCTTTTTGGGGAATCTGATTGGCTGTTAATGGGCCAACCCTAATTGGTTCAAGGGTTTAACACTTCCATGTTTTTCATTGGCTAATAGGACAGCAGCCAACCCAATAAAAGGGCTGCTGCTGCCCTAGGTGATTGCTCTGTTCAGTATGCTTAATAAAGAGTTGAAGTTCATTGTTCACTGCCTCGTCTCCACTCCTTGCGCCCATACGCAGAACTTAACAGTACCAATCACACTCTATCAGTCCAACTGCCTCTGTTGTTGGGGGTATAAAATGAAGAGACCTATGTGCACACTACATTAAGCTCAGAGGAAGAGATATAAAAGCAATAGTAACATAATAAATAAAAAATATGCAAATCCTATTACAAAATAAAATGCAACTATGTAGCCTCTCTGTGCCAAAAATAATTATATGAACCATAATGTGTGACTAATTCTTTAACTGATAAGATTTCTAAAATAACTCCATCTAATTTAATATATATTCACCACATTTCTGATTTTATTCCATATTAATTCTGAATCTTCTGATAGGCTGATAAGTCATCTCTTTATGTAGCAGAAGATATAGTATTCGTGTTCAGATTCCTGGCAACTGTGATATAATTGATTATACACTAAGATAATATGGATGACAACCACTTTCAATGCAGTTGTGTATGAGAGACATTTTAAAACAGAAAGCGTATATTTTTAAACAACTGTTCAATTAAAATGTTTGGCAAGAAAGGTTTTAAGAGCAATATTGTGGGTGAATCCCTTAGGAGGGAGAAAAAGTGTTCTTATCATGTAGTCACTCTGCCATCTGGTGTATAAATGTAGACTGCAACATGTACAGTTCTCTTGATCTGGTTTCTCCTGCTAAATTTTCAGCTCCATCTGATTTTTTTATTCATCTAATCTAAGACAAAAACATGGCCTTTTCCAAAGGATTTATGAAAGATTAATTTCCAACATTATCTTTATTTCTAAAGATCGCTTTAGCCTTCAAAACTGCTATGCCTTCTTACCGTACCTTTTGCAAAGTCTGAAGATGCCGTTTCATGGGAAAAGGCTTGATGTGCTCCATAAACAACCCAATTGTGGCTTATTCAGGAAGTCAGTGTTAAGGTCACCTTCTTTAGTGAGATGTGTGTGCCAAAATTCAGCAAGTTTCCAGCCTCAATCATTGTGTGATGAAGTGAGTAGGTTTTAAGTATCTTTCATTTTAGCTGTCATTGCATTTGATGATTGCAATTATGGTTTCAAATTATATTCCATTTGAGCCATTCTTGCAATTGATTAATGTTTATTGGTATTATTTTTATTATGTTTTTGATACACATAAACCACCCAGATTTTTAAAATGGGGGAAAATATTTATAATCTTCCACAGAAACCAGACTGGGGAAATATTTCTCTTGGAAAAGTATGCAGATAAAAAAAGGTTATGTTCCTCATCTGCCAATACCACTTCTTAAATTAGCTACTTATAAGTAAAACAAACAAACATTAAGATCTCCCAATTTGCCTCATTCGCAGCTCCTGCAATAGGAATTGTGCATTTCTTCCTTACAAACACACAGCAGATAAACTGAAATATTGTGTTTCCACGAAAATACGACCTATCCTGATTTTTAAAACCTAGCTTGATTTTTATATATGTGCCTCACATAAGCCCTACCCCCCCCCCAAAATAAGCCCTAATTAATACCCCACCCACTCCAAGGTGCACAGGTAAAAATTAAGTTAGTGTGGGGATAGAGGGGTGGAGCTGCCCTATTACTTACCTTTGACAGTTGCAGCCAGGCCTCGCACACCTGTCTTGCCGGCCCATTTCTTCTGCAGCTGGCAAGGCTTTTCTGAAGGCAGCTGATAAGAGAGCTCCAGATTGATCCAGAGCTCTGTTATCGGCTGCAGAGGGCTTCAGGAAAGCCTTGCCAGCTGCAGAAAAAGAAATTCCTGAAGACCTCTGACAGCAAAAAGGAGGCTAGGGGTGACATGTGCAAGTGAGGTGAGTCAGTGGATATAGCCCCCAAAAATAATGCCTGGTACCTTTTTGGGTAGCAAAAAACAACAACAACAACACAGTCTTATTTTCAGGGAAACATGATATCACAAACAGTTATTTTTGTTTGCTTGTTATTTCTAACATCGTGTTGTGATTTTCAAATTTCTCATATGTGATAAGGTTAAAGTTTGGGTAGAATTCAAGTTTCAAAAGGCCTACTTTGATATACCTGCCGTAGGATGCGAGATGTGCTGGTGAGTGGGCCATGATGTTCTGCAACAGCTCTTTGTGAAGCCAGTGTGATCTCAGCATTAGGGAAATCAACAAGAGGATATACCTGAAACATTAAAAAAAAAAAAAACCTTCAAAAACTACATGTTCTATTCTTCTGAGTTGCTGCTGTTTTTTTTTAAGTTTCCCTTCTCTCCTTTCTGACCATGTCCACCCATCCATTAGCAGACCAGGAACATGAGTTCATTACTTCAGGCATTGTACATAACAAGTTCACCTGTCCCTGTTAAAAGGAAGATTGCTCAATCCCTAAAGCTATGAGCTGCGGTGGCACAGTGGTTAGAATCCAGTACTGCAGACTACTTCTGCTGACTGTTGGCTGCCAGTAGTTCAGTAGTTTGAGTCTCACCAGCTCAAGGTTGACTCAGCCTTCCATTCTTCCAAGGTTGGTAAAATGAGGACCCAGATTGTTGGGGCAATATGCTGACTCTGTAAGAGGGCTGTAAAGCACTGTGAAGCGGTATATAAGTCTAAATGCTGTTGCTATAAGAAGCAGAATACTAGGAGCTGCAGAGTTTAAATGTGTCTCCCTACTCCAATTGCTTAAAATAAGAATTATCTCAATATATGTAATATGCAAATGATAAATATGAAACTGCAAGACATGATATATTTACTTTGTAATTCTGGAAATGTTAATCATAATAAGAAAAATTCTGAGTCATCATCTGTTCCTCTTAAGGCACCAATGTAGAAATTGTACATGCATCATGTTTCTGGTGCTTATATCTTAATATATAATGTCATTGTTACATTTTTTTTTAGATTTAGCTTTTTTGACAAATAGAACAGGCATATCAATTCAACAAAATAAAAAATATTGTGCAAACGTTTATGAGATGCCAAATTATGAGAGTGGCATGACTACCACCTACAGACCAAGATCAAATGTATTAAATACTAATCAAAAACTTTAAAAGATGGTTAAATCTTGTAACAAAAAGCAGGAGCAAATAGCTGAAGTAGGCCATTTTCTCTGAAGTGGTCCCTTTCCATTGGACTGGATTATAGCTCCAGAAACTAGAGGTTCAGAAATACCATTCTAGTAATTAATTAGCTAATATATGAACCCAATTTAAGAATATAATTGAAATCCCAATGAAAGCCCAATTATGTTTAATATATCAATGCTAGATAAACTTACTTGAGGTAATAAATGAATTATAACATTAAATCACGTTGTTTCTAGTTGCCTTTTTTTTTTTACCGCTACTGGTAGTGATGGTGCTGATGATTAGAAAGACAATAAGGATCTGAAGGCATCAGGAACTTTGCCTTAAGAAAGTATTATGGTACTTACCAAAGTATTTTCATCTTTCAGTACATTTTCCCCCATAGCATTACTGAGAAGATCTCTTGGAAAGCTTAGTTGTTGTTCAGAAATGAATTCATATACATTGTTTTTCCTGGAAGATAAAAAAGGATTAGAGAAGGGGAAGGAGGAGGTGGGGGGTTTTAATATGGGGT
Organism: Hydrophis major; assembly: GCA_033807585.1. Classification (NCBI taxonomy): domain Eukaryota; kingdom Metazoa; phylum Chordata; class Lepidosauria; order Squamata; family Elapidae; genus Hydrophis; species Hydrophis major. The sequence continues at coordinate 90,040,292 of CM066329.1, forward strand.
TTCCCAAACTGTAAGGTATACCAGGGACGATGTAGAACTTCACAGTTCCATTATCCCAATAGAACCATCTTTCCCAAATGTTAATTGTATTCTTTTCATTGTTCATTTGTGTTTGTGTTGGGTTTTTAGGGGAGGTGTACCTTAGGAAGACAGTTTAAAAAAGAGTGATGACAAAAGTTTAGGAAACCCTGATGCAAAATCATACATACATAGGCACAACACCGCAGTTTTAAAAGATGGATGTATCAATAGTTTGCTGTGTGTTAAATGGATAACTGGGCAGGGAGGAAAGTAATCAGTTTTTGAAAGACAAGTTAAAAGGAGAGTAGCACAACAGTGACAAGAGAGGTCAGTTAAGATAAGCTAGTTCATAATGAAAGCCCACAGTCAAAACAAGATTCAGAGGAACTAAAAAGGATAAGCAAGTGAAAGTGAAAGAAAGAGTTCGTTCAAGTTCTTCATTAACAGGAAGGGTCCTTTTTGTGTAAACGTCCTTGGTGTAAGTAATTTTGTTTTCTGATCAATAGGTTTTTTTTTCCTATTAGAAATAAGATGGAAGAAATGGTTGGAAAGTATGCAGAATTTACAAATGAAAGGTGAGATTGTCTTAAAATCTAAAGAGTGAGCCAGTGAAGGAGGAAGGGAGAGTCTGAGATAGAAAGACCCCAACAATCTGGGTCTTCATTTCACCTTGAGCTGGTGAGACTCAAAGTGCCAGACTGCTGGTAACCAGTAGTCAGCAGAAGTAGCCTGCAATACTGCATTCTAACCACTGTGCCACTACAGCTCTTAACATTATTCAAAACAAATAATTTGATATTCTAATTTAATTTTAAAAATACAACCTGATCCTAATTTAATTTTAAAAATACAACCTGATGCTTCTAAATACAAAACCTCTTGGTTATTATTCTGCTAAAGAACTGACAAACAAGTATGTCATTTTGAATAAAGGCAACAATTGTCTTGTCAGAAATCATGTAATTTATTACAATTAAATATTTGTCTTGTGGTGTTTTAATCAAGTAATAAAGGGTTTATTTCTCAATAAGTCTCAAAGCAAATAAATCTCTCCCTCCAACTTCAGAATAGTCTCCCTTCAACTATCTGAATAGTCCTATGGCTACCAAAATATTCTAAGTTTCATTTTAAAAAAAAACAATATTTGCTTTATCCCATCTTTTTGTGAGGCACCAAATATATCAACAGGAGAGCCAATGAAATATCAGGCTGAGCACTGGGAAAGAAGGCTAATGTCCAGTATACTTGAACAGTGAAAAAGATGATTTAAAGTAGTAAGGACAAAAATGAATGAAAACAAGGAAAGGATGTGAAATTGAACATTCACCACATAGGTTGGGCTCTTTGAAGAGGCTTTAGCAATGACAGCAATCGATATTTCATGCTAACATCAACATAACATCAACAACAGGATTACATACCAAGTTATTATCAATTGGATGAAATGTAGCAACTTTTTCACCCCTTGGCAGGTGGAACAGGTTTTATTGCCTCTTCCAGAACAAGTGTTGCACCTTTTAGATATAAAAATGGAAAGTGTTTATTTTTTTGGTTTATTTTAAATACTAAAGATAAAACTAAAGATAAAATATCTTTTTTTAAAAAAAAAAACTCTATATACATACATACAGACAGAAAGACATATGCTTAAAAATTGTGACTTCTATTGTTAGCAAATTCCAGCGAAAGTAAAATACTATTTGATTTAAATATTTAATAGATATCTAGGAAAACCAGAAGGAAAAAACTAAAGATGCAGAGATTTCACATGAAGTGGGGTACTATATTTCAAATTAACTGGACTTTGGTGAGAGTAGATGCTTAATTGGAACAATTGGTATTGATATTAGTCAGGACAATTTGTGTATTATTTATTTTGTAGTATCTTTCAAGTCTAATTTACATCAGTGAATAATTGCATCAGTTGAATAAGCATTTAATTTAATCCTGAAAGATAAAAGGGGAAAAAGATCATGTTCCCCACCCATCTTTTGGCATTTAAAGAGACAATCCATTAGAGGAGGAGGAGGAAGAGGATGATGGAAGGAGAATTATTATTATTATTATTGTTGTTGTTGTTGTTGTTATTGTTAGTAGTAGTAGTAGTCATAGTAGCCGTAGTAGTCATAGTCGTCATAGTGGTAGTAATATGAACCAGTCTTCTCTTAATTAGCTTCACCTCCAAATGTGTCATCCTTTAAGATCATTTGATCTGAATAACCTATCAAATGCATCATGTTGCGCAAGCTGTTCTGTGTATGTTTGCAAAATCTGACATTATCATGGTTTCTAAAAAGTTATTAACTCTGGAATTTTGAGAAATGTTGAAGGAGAGGAAGAATTAAATGCAGCATGGCTGATATGGGTCCACTGTGTGACATTATCATTCCGACTACTAAGATAAAAGTTTAGAAACTAAAGAGATAAAATCTGCCTGGCTTCTTAATTAACTCTGACTCAACAGCTAATTGACTAAACTCTGTGATTTATCCACTAATACCAACATCATTTGAAAACAAAGATGGTAGCCCAGGAAATTAGCATGAACATCTGCACAACATGGCTATTTCCAGATTCAATGGTGGAAGATTAGGTGACCCTTTCAAGATATGTATTATCCTCTCTGTAACAGTTGCAGATGGCATATGTTTTTGGTTGGTAAATTTATATAGCATTAGTCTGATACAGATCAGCAGCAATTACCTACTGATTTATTAAACCATTTTAAGAAACTGTTAGTCCCCAAAGATCCCCATTTTCAAATTATTGCCTTGTTTATTTGTTCTTTGTTATTTTATGCTTAATGGAGTCTTATAAAATACTTTGGAAGAACAGAGAGGTATTTTGCATTCCCTAAAGATCATGGCAAACTATGTATTTTAGCAGCTGGAAAAACTAAAAGGTAACAATTTGTGAGCTGCATGTAAGCTTATGTAAATAGATATCAGCTAAAGACAAATATTGGTAGAAAAGTGGGAAACCTAAAATCAGTAGGAAAAAAAGTTTAATATATCATGCTGAGATTTGGCTCTCTCTGTACAAGGTAATTATGATTGAGCATGATATCTTGATCTCTCCTCCTATGATTTACAAAGTTATATGCATTTCCTATTGAGTTCTACTATTTGCACTGGAAAAAATAATAATTCAAATCCTTGTATTTTATGGAGTCAGCACAGCATTGCTATTAGGGACAGGAGTCGGCTGGTAAAAAAGAAGAAAAAAGTAATAGCATTTTGCAGAGAACTGATGTTTCTATGTCTTTTCTTAGCTATTTTCTTCTCATTTTTCTCAATAAGAATAATTGTCTCCTCTACCTGTACATGCATGGGAATTCTACTAGGCTCAACAAAGTACATTTACCTTCTTCCTCCTCTGTTTCACTTGCCAATATAAATGTAGGGAGTAGCGGTTAAAGACACCAGGCTAGAAACCAGGAGGTTATGAGTTCTAATCTCTCCTTAGACATGAAGGCCATCTAATCTCTCCTTAGACATGAAGGCCAGTGAGTGACTTTGGGCTAGTCAGGCTCACTCAGCCCCTGAAATCGGGCTTTGGTGACAAACTGGTTGGTTAATCCAGTCACAACCATGGGATCAACACTGGGTTGATCTGAAAAAAAAAAGCAGACCATTCACTTGCAGGAAACCACTGGGAAGAAAAAAAATGTTGAGAGAATGGGTCCACTGGACTCCCTACTTTATTTGGATGTTTTGATTTACATTCCAGGGAAAATGATGCTGAAGAAAACTTATACCACTAATATGACTAATATTACCACTAATACCACTAATATCCTCAACCTTGCATATAACATATGACAAACATTTGTAACCCATGCACTATTTCTGGATTTTCCTCAGAAACTGAGGTCATATACTTCTTTCATGGTTGACTCCCCTTCTGGTGTTGATGTCAGTGTAAGGTTCCAAGTAATGGAAGAGACAAGTTGTTTTGTTTTGTTTTTGCCTCAGTGTTGTGAGTTTTCTTTTCTCTGATCTCTTATGAAATATATGAGGTTGAAACTTTCTGTCAAAAACCTAGATAGTAAATGAGCAATAATGATGCTTCCTGCAATGCACTTTTAGAAGAAAACCTAATCTCATTTGAATACTTGATGACACTTTACAAGACTTCAGCCATCGTTTTGTTGCAGTTTATTGTTTTGGAGTATGTTTTCTGAAAATGTACTTTGGAAGAACTTTCTTCCTACATGGGAAGTAGGAAGAATGTTTTATGAACATTTCAAAACTTTCAGAATAATTTATTTCTAATCCCAGTGAAAAGCCATCTATGTTATCAATAGTCCACCTCTACAGTCTGGCCTGTAAGAAAACATCTCCATTACTGCTTTAGTGGATCTAAATCTGTCATATTGCTCTTCCTCCCAGCTACTTGATGGCTACTGCACTCAGGTAATGAAAAACCCTTGAAAAGCAGTTACAAAGAAAAGGAGGAAAAAAACAAGATGCTTATGCACATATCTTCTATTCCAGGAAAGGGACAATGGGCAATGAAGTAATATTACTTTAAAGTATAAACTCAGGTATAAAGATATGCATTTCTCTATTGCCAGAAATAATCTCCAATTTTTTAATTCAGATAATAACTGTGTTCCTTTCTTATGTGGAAATGAAAGTTGTGTACATCACAAGAAACATAAAAGTACGTGGAATGCACTAAAACGAGTCTGGTAATACCATATAAGAGATGATTGGATCAAGAATGAATGGGTGAATGAACCCTGAGAGCAGTATGGAAGAAGTGTATTTTAAAGGTTATACAGCATCTTGAACTTCAGCCAATTCTTTCAAAAAGATCCAGTGTTTCTTAAGCCAAACTTAGATATTCCAGTGTAGATTTATTTTGATTGGAATTGAGGCTAAACTGGTGCTCCCTTTAGTCTATGGGCAGCAGTCTGTTGCTTCTTGCCAGTAATGAGATGTGGGAATGACCTTGGGAGATAGAAGACATTCCATCTATACATGGGTCAGATAAGTGACAGCTCAGTCTTCAGGTGAGGGAAAGCATGGGAAGCTGAAATAGGACACAAACACACCCAAGTTTTCTGGTGATTAAAAAGAAAGGACAGAAGAAATATTTTCAGTCTTGCAGGATTCTGCTAATGTGATGAAGTAGGATTACCTCATTTGGAGGTGCTTTTTGTCTGGAATACAGCACAAGGCTGTCATCAATCAAGTACATCTCCCTTCCTCTCTTTTTAGTCTCCAGAAAACTAGGGAGGGTCCCTTCTGAAATACTTTATTTTTATTTATGTATTTTGTCAATTGCTTACAAGATAATAGGTATAAGTAAAGACATAGTTATGAATACATGGATATGTTGTGTCTGAAAGGATCGATCCTGCTGTGACTTTTTACTCTGATGACTGATGATGAAAGACTGGAACCTGCTGAGATTTTGGAGTCTGAATTGTGAGAGAGATTGACATGTCCATCTAGGTGGTTCACGGAAACAAACTCAGTTAGAAGGGAGGGCGAGCCTAATTAGTAATTAGCACGTTGCCTCAAGGATTATAAAAGGACACAGCTGTGTGGGAGAAGTTTGTCAGGAACAAAGTGATTGATTATGTGCAGAGGTTTTCGGCAGAGGCTCGGAGCTTTGAGAATTTGTGCCTGAACTGTTGTGATAAACAGGGCGTGTGGAATATAATCTTGTAAGACTCCTTTCTGTTGGATTTGAGTTTTGGAGCGGCTGCCTTTGGTTTTGTATTGTTGGAACTTTGAAGGGGGAGCCATAACATGGATATATATATAAGAAAAAAAAGAAAAGAAACAATAGGACAGGGATGATAGGCACTTTGGTGCACTTATGCACACCCCCCCCCTACAGATCTCTTAGGAAAGGGGTGAGTTCAATAATAGACAGTGAAAGGTTAAAGTTTTGGGGGTTTGGGGAAAAAACCACAGTCAGGTAGAGTATTCCAGACATTGACCCACTCTGTTGCTGAAGTCGTATTTCCTGCAAGTTTGGTGCAGTTTATCTTGAGTTTGTATCTATTGTGTGCTCTTGTATTGTTATGGCTGAAGCTGAAGTATTAATTGTCAGGTAGGACATTGCAATATATAATTTTTTATATACGATATTTAGATCGGACCGATCGGTGGCATAGTTCTAGGTTTTCTAGGTCTAGAATTTCAAGTCTTGTGGCATAAGGTATTCTACAACAAGTAGAGGAGTGGAGAACTCTTCTTGTGAAATATTTCTGGACTTTCTCAATTGTGTTAATATCAGATATATAATGTGGGTTCCAGACTAATGAGCTGTATTTGAATATTGGTCTTGCAAATGTTTTGTATACTCTAGATATTAGTGTAATATCACCTGATAAAAAGTTACGTAGGATTAGGTTAACAAATCTTAATGCCTTTTTGGCTATGTAGTTACAGTGGGCTCTAGCACTTAGATCACTTGAGATGAGTACTCCAAGATCCTTGACAGAGTTTTGATCATCAACTTGACTATTCAACCTGTATTTTATTTTCTGAATTTTTTTTTGCCAATATGTAGGATAGAGCATTTATTTGTTGAGATTTGAAGTTGCCATTTGTTTGACCATTCTGATACATAGTCAAGGTCATTTTGAAGGATAGCAGTATTGTCTGTGGTGTTGAATAGCTTTACATCATCAGTGAAGAGAACGCAGTTGCTCTTAATATGATCACAGAGGTCGTTTATGTACAGTATGAAAAGAGTTTGTCCTAGAACACTGTCTTGGGGGACACCACTGTTGACAGGTACAGAATTTGATAGGATGCTCCCAATTTTGACCATTTGTTGTCTGTTTGACAGGAATGCTTCTATCCAGTTATGCAGGTGTCCAGAGATACCATAAGATTTTAGTTTTAGGAGTAGTTTGTCCTGTACCACTGAATCAAAGGCTTTACAGAAGTCTATGTAGATTGCGTCTATTGCTTTGCCCTGATCAAGTTGTGTAGTCCATATGTTTTTGCAATGTAAGAGTTACAGATTGCAGGATAGTTTTTTCCTGAAATCAAATTGTTTATAAGAGAGTAGGTTGTTTGTTTCTAAGTGGAGGGTGATGGATTGATTAATAATTGATTCCATGACTTTACAGATGGGGCAGCATAAAGAGATTGGTCTGTAATTTTCAACTAGGCTGGGGTCTCCCTTTTTGAAGATGGGGATGACCGTGGCTTGTGACCATAGTTTTGGCAGGGAGCTGGTCCTGAATTTTTTTTTTGAAGATTATGCTTAGTGGGTTCGGCTATGGCAGTGGGTAGCTTTTTTAAGAAGTAGGCACATATTCTGTCTGGTCCAATAGATAGAGATCGTTTTAGATTGCGTAGTGTTTTTTCAACATTGTCTTCTGTAAAATCGATCATTGTAGTTGTCTGTGGTTCAGCTAGGAAATACTGGGCATGATCCATTGCTGTTCACAAATATTGAGCCATAGAATGTGTTAAAGAGCTTGGCTTTAATAGTATCATCGTTGCAGTCTTTACCATTAGGTCCTTTCAGGGGTGGGATGGACCTTGAGTCTTTTAGTTCATTGTTTACAAAATTGTAGAAAGCGCGGGTGGAATTGGTGTGTAGAAGGTTTTCTTCTTATTTATTGTGATAATTGGTGCATTCAGTCTTTATCTGGTGGCATAAATTTTTGTATCAGCTTTTGAAGTTGGCAATGTGACCAGATTTGTTTTTCCGCCAAAATGATTTCTTTATTGTTATGGGTAATTTGTTTTTTCTGGTTTGGGAGTTGTTATTGGTACATATAGTTTGATGACTCTTTTGATTTCAAATAAAAATATGTTGTAATGGTCTTCTACAGTATTGCGTCCAGTGAATAGAACTTTCCAATCAAGGGATGAGAAATCATTGTTTATAAGATCATAGTTGCCTTTTTTGAAGTTATAATTGGGGATTCCGTCATTGTGATGATTTTTGGGTGGATGTATGTTGAGACAAAAGTCAATCATGTTGTGGTCACTGTGGGAAAAGGGTTCTTGAATTTGTATTCCGTAAATTGAATTCAAACTATTGCAGAAGATGAGATTGAGGCAGTTGTTAAGTCTAGTGTTGTTAGTTACTAGTTGTTCTAGTCCCAGATTTGTAACTGCATTGTAGAAGGTTGCATGTGTAGGTTGTTGTACATTCGTTAAGGGTCCAGTTAATATGAGGTAGATTGAAGTCACCAAGAAAGATAAAAGCATGTGGGCAGGATGCTGCCCATATTAGTAGTGTATTTAGCTTGTTTGCATGTTTGATGTCATAATCAGGTGCTCTGTAACATAGTAAGAATTGAAATGTGATATTTACAGATAGTTCACAGACTATGGTCTCAGGAATAGCAAGCTCCTGGGTAACTTGGATGTTTTTTAGATGTAGGGACTTTTTATAGAAGATAGCAACACCACTTCCTCTACGGATTTCATGATCTGATTGGTAAAGATGATAGTCTCTTACTATGGAAATGGAGTCAGGGAGAGATGCATTGAGCCATGTTTCACAGACAAATATAATGTTGAATTTACCTGTATTTAGCAAGAGGAGAAATTCAGGGATTTTATTTACAAGGCTTCTTGCATTGAGTGGCTTGCATTTAAGGCTAGTTGTGGTTGGAATAGAGGTAGTTAGGGGTGTGCGTGCCTAGTTTTGAATGATGTTGGATTGGATGGGGTGGGGTTGGATGCGGAGTTGTGGGTTGTGCGACTTTCTTTTGATGCAATCAGCTTGGTAGTCAATGTATAGATCCTTTTCTCCATTGTCTAGACAGTTTTTGAGTTCTGCACGGAGTTCACGGGAGCGGATTCTTTGCAGTATTGATAAGTCTGGTCTTGAGTGAAGTTTTTTGTGGTTGGGATTGGTTTTTGCAATGGCATTTATTGTATGAATGAATATGCATTTGCTGGACTCATTTTTGCATACAACTCTACAAAATCTTGGGGCCACAGAGCCGTCATTGTATTTGTACCCAGGACCATCTCTGGTTATTTCAATGATATATTCAGGAGAGATGTTTGTTGTATTTGAGTTGTTTATGATATTGCAAACTTTGGTGATATTGTCTGATTCGTTGGTGTCTTCGAGACCAAATAAGATGGCATTTGGACATTTCTGTTCATGTTCCATGATGTCTTTGATGAGTAAGGGAATATTATTTGTGGAATTATTTGATGGGATAGTAATCATTTGTGGCTGTGGTTTGGTGGTTATTTTTGGTTGTAGTTGTGATTGTAGTTGAGGTAGTGGTTGTGGTTGTGGGATTTGATTTTGAGCTGATAGGTCCTCACTTATCTGTGCTGTATTTTTTTTTTCAAGAGAGATTAGGCTTGCTTGTATAGTTGTTTCAAAACTTGTTGCTAAGCATTCTTCTATTGAGTGAATGAGTGATTCCATGGTTTCAACTCTGTCAGGCAGGGTACTCAGTTTCTTTAGCTTAGGAGAACATGATGGACATGGATAAAAGAATGTATCTGATTTTTTAACCATATCAGCTAGGCTTTTGTTTGTGTTTAAGCAGGCAGGGTGGGCTTGATTGTCGCATAGGTGGAATTTGATGTAAATTTCACTTTACTTGATGGTTCCAAGACATCTGAAACATATGCAGGAGTCTGGGAGGTCATTGGTAGAGATATTTTTCTTTTGTTTTGGTTTGGAGATTTTGGCTGGCATGGTCAATGGCAATAGTACACTAAAAAATTGCAATAGCTGGTTAATGTGATAGGTAGACACTTACTTAATGAATGTTGGTAATTAATAAATGTTAATTGATATGTTAGAGAACAAATCAAAAGTAAGGTTACTTATTACTAAAAATCAATCAATCAATTGATTATTCAAATCACTCTAATCAAATAATTTTGCTAAGCAACAGCCTAATTAATTACAGTAATTACTAAACACACTGGTCAATTAAATTCACTAAATCACTGATTTTACTAATCAGATATTCAATAATCACACTATGTGCACTAAACACTCAAACACACTAATCAATAAAAACAATAAATCAATTAATCATTTGATAAAAATTAATTATTTTAAAGAAATTGATTTGGAGACATCATTATCTAATCTTTGATATAGGTCTTGAGGTAGAAAGTTATAAGTTTTGAGATAATGAAAGTAATGAAATAGTATTGAGAGTCAGCAAGTAAAGGGTTATTGCTTTGCTTAGCTGTTGCTGATATCTGAGAATAGGTTTATAACCCCTAATAAACTGGCAGGAGGCCTCTTTTTCTGGGCTGGAGAAACAGCAGTTTCTTTGTGTCAAACAGGTTTTAAAACATGAACAGAGGAAACATTTTCAAGTCCTACTCAAGCTGTTTTTCTCTTTCCTCTTGAAAACGATCAGTGAGCAAGGGTTTACCCTCTCTTTCTTGTTTTGTAGATTGAGTTTTTGAGATAGTAAAGATGCAAAGATGCTGAAGCGGGGATCTCTGGCCCCATCTCCTTGAATTTAAAAAAAAGTTTGTGGCTCAGAGAGAGAAAATAATTCAGAGAGAGGATTTGAGCAATCTGATTACTTATAACTTTGCTTTGATTTATTGCTGTTGTTATCTGATCTGCTGGGGACACTCGTTGTAAAACCTGTAAAAACTGTAGGTTTTGAACAAGCTGAAATAAGAACAATGCACACAGCTGACTCTGATCAAGAAAGGACTGAAAAACTCCTTAAAGACTCGGTCTCTCTATCCTCCCTCCTTATTTCTCCCTGCCAGCTGTCTGATGTGGCTCTGGGGAAATTGTGTGGGGGATATTAATGGAGACACCTTGTCTGGCATGGAAGATAGTTTGATTAGCTATGTGGGGGATTTAAATGAAGGTCTGTTGTTTGCGCTCTGCTGGCTCCAAGTGATCCAGTTCAAGAGTTCCACCAGTGTGGTTGATAGGGCTTGATGCAAAGAACTACTCTGGGGAAGGAGAGGAGGGCTCCGGATCAGTTAGCAGGAGCTCCGCTGGCATGATTAGGGCTCCAGGGCTTCTGAATCCAGGCAAACTTCATTGGCTAACTCCTGTGCTATTGATCCATCAGTTCTTAAGGACTGTTCCTTTGTCATTTGGTCCACTCCCTTAACAAAGCAACAGGAACATGCTTCACTTAGTGGGGTGTTCACTGGAAGCTATAAGGTTTGAATGGTACTTGGGTGTACAATTGTGAATTGACTTAAAGTCTATGACTGAATCAACCACAAGATTCATATATATTTAATATTATTTGAGTTGGAAAACAGCAGTTTTGAATCATAGCTGGGGTGTATTTACAATAGGCTCAAAATGAAAGGACAACCAAAACATCTGTCCCTGCTCAGAAAGTAGTGTGATTGGCCTCTGCTGACAGAAGCTGGAAATCTGTCCATAGAGAAGGCAAATGAAAATTGAATTGCAAAACAAATATACAAATAAAAGGTCCTTGGCGCTCTCTGAGCTTGGTTGTTTTCTTGCAGACATTTCAAGAAACGATAGCAAGAAAACAACCAAACCCAGGGAGCTCCAATGACTTCTCATTTTAACCATGACCTACAAGTATCCCCCTTTATCAGTAAATATACAAATGGATCAAGAGGAAGACGTTGACAAAAGGAAACTGAGACTGGATGAGTTGATCAGATCCTCAAGAAGACAAGAGTGAGAATTTTAAAGAACAAATAGCTGTATATGGATGCTTTGGAAACAATTATAGTTAAGAGGGATAGAAAGGAGTGGAACAATATAATGACTAATAGTCTAAACTATAGGTGAAACTCGAAAAACTAGAATATCGTGCAAAAGTTCATTTATTTCAGTAATGCAACTTAAAAGGTGAAACTAATATATGAGATAGACTCATTACATGAAAAGCAAGATAGTTCAAGCTGTGATGTGTCATAATTGAGGTGATTATGGCTTACAGCTCATGAAAACCCCAAATCCACAATCTCAGAAAATTAGAATATTGTGAAAAGGGTCAATATTCTAGGCTCAAAGTGTCCCACTCTAATCAGCTAATTCTGCCATAACATCTGCAAAGGGTTCCTGAGCCTTTAAATGGCCACTCAGTCTAGTTCAGTAGGAATCACAATCATGGAAAAGACTGCTGACCTGACAGTTGTGCAGAAAACCATCACTGACACCCTCCATAAGGAGGAAAGCCTCAAAAGGTAATTGCAAAAGAAGTTGGATGTTCCCAAAGTGTTGTATCAAAGCACAGTTATGTGGAAAGTTATGGGGAAGGGGAAAAGGTGGAAGAAAAAAGTGCACAAGCAGCAGGGATGACTGCAGCCTGGAGAGCCATTCAAAAGTGTTGGGGACTTTTACAAGGAGTGGATTGAGGCTGGAGTCAGTGCATCAAGAGCCACCACACACAGACAGATCCTGGACATGGGCTTCAAATGTCATATTCCTTTTGTCAAGCTGCTCTTGAACAACAAACAACGTCAGAAGCATCTTACCTGGGCTAAAGAAAAACAGAAGTGGTCTGTTGCTCAGTGGTCCAAAGTCCTCTTTTCTGATGAGAGCAACTTTTGCATCTCATTTGGAAACCAAGAACCCAGAGTCTGGAGGAAGAATGGAGAGGCATACACTGCAAAATGCTTGAAGTCCAGTGTGAAGTTTCCACAGTCTGTGTTTATTTGGGGAGCCATGTCATCTGCTGGTGTTGGTCCACTGTGTTTCATTAAGTCCAGGGTCGTCGCAGCCATCTACCAGGAGATTTTGGAGCCCTTCATGCTTCCTTCCACAGATGAGCTATATGGGGATGCTGACTTCATTTTCCAGCAGGACCTGGCACCAGGCCACACTGCCAAAAGCACCAAAACCATGATGATGGGATTACTGTGCTTGATTGGCCAGCACACTAACCTGACCTGAACCCCATAGAGAATCTATGGGGCATTGCCAAGAGAAAGATGAGAGACATGAGACCGAACAATGCAGAAGAGCTGAAGGACGCTATTGAAGCATTCTGGTCTTCCATAACATCTCAGAAGTACCACAGGCTGATAGCTTCCATGCCACACCGCATTGAAGCAGTAATTGCTGCAAAAGGGGCCCAAACCAAGTATTGAGTGCATATGCATGCTTATACTTTTCAGAGGTCCGATATTGTTCTATGTACAATCCTTGTTTTATTGATTGCATGTAATATTCTAATTTTCTGAGATTGTGGATTTGGGGTTTTCATGAGCTGTAAGCCATAATCATCACAATTATGACAAATCATGGCTTGAACTATCTTGCTTTGCATGTAATGAGTATCTCAAATATTAGTTTCACCGTTTAAGTTGCATTACTGAAATAAATGAACTTTTGCACAATATTCTAATTTTTTGAGTTTCACCTGTGGATTTTGCCTGCTTTTCTTTCCTTCTCCTTTTTCTTTTTGTCTTTTCTTCCTTTTCTTCAATTGATTTTACTTAGCATTTCTTTCTATAGTTATTCATTTTGTATAATATTGCTAACACTGAAAGGCAATAGTATGATGCAGTCATGTATATGAACATATGTATAAAAAGAGGGCAGTCACCATTGTTATTATCATTGTTATTATTCATCATTATAATTTTCTTAAAGTCCTTACCTTTTGCGACCGGTACCTGAGCACACTTGACACCGTTTCTGATATTTTAAATGTTTGGCTTTCTTGGCTCCATTACATACGACACACCTCATCTATGGGAACACAAAATAGCTAAGATAACATTAGGATGGAAAAAAAAAACCTTGGAATAACAACAGAGTTAAGACATGCTTTTATTTGATTTGGGCTGAAATTCTTTTAGCTCAGCCTCTAATTCTTTTCAGGCAAAAATATTCAGAATGATACTTCTAGTTTTGAGCTAGGTCTATTTTTTCCTTATGTGTTGTTTTACTATGTGAAACCTTGTATAAAGAAATGAAATTCATTTGAGTTCACAGAAAACAGAATGGTTACCTGGAATTTTAGGCTTCATTATTAGCATTAAAAAGGTGGTTTGTTTGTTTTTTTAACATGGCAATCTGGGCCACTTTTCTAACTTTAGGAAAGCACATTTTTCTTCTAAGCCAAGACAATTTCTTTTGGTATATGAGAACTTGCTTTTTCAGCAATTAAACAATAGAAAACATATTCTGAAAGTCCTTAAATGTACTTGCAAGACTAAAAGATACAAACCCAGCTGCTAAAGACAATAATGTAATCCATACATTTGCCACTCATGGAATGCTATCTAATATCAATGTTTCCTATTGTTCAATTCTCACATGTAATCAATTTGTTTGATCACTTCAGTGATGGGGTTCAAAAAAAATTACTATTGGTTCTGTGGGTGTGGCTTGGTGTGGCTTGGTGGGTGTGGTGTGGCTTGGTGGTGTGGCAAGAGAAGGATACTGTAAAATCTTCATTCTCTCCCCACCCCACTAGCCTGCTTTCCAGCTCCGTTCTCCTATGCAGGGCAACAAAAGAAGACCCAGCCAATCAGCTGGGACTTGGAGGCAGAGAATAGATGAGGGCAGGGCCAGTCAGAGGTGGTATTTGCCAGTTCTTCGAACTACTCAAAATTTCTGCTACCAGTTCTCCAGAACTGGTCAGAACCTGCTGAATACCACCTCTGGATCACTTGCTTTCTGACATATGACATGTACCAAATGGATGTATCATTTGTTTCTGTATTCTGTAGAAAAATTTGATCTACCTTAATAAATACTTTTTACTTTGCTTTGATATACTTGAGATTCATGCCATTTGGGTGTATGTATTTATGTATGTATGTATGTATACATGCATACATGCATGCATGCGTGTGTGTGTGTTTGTGTGTATGGTATTCAGCTTTGTTCGGGTATTTTCCTACGTCATTATAGTTGTGCTTTTAAAGTTGTAGCAACCTTTTGGCAGAATCTCATCTGCCATCATCAGGCTTGTATATTGGGTTCATCTGTGTACACAAACCTGATGATGGCAGATGAGATTCTGCCAAAACGTTGCTACAACTTTAAAAGCACAACTATAATGACGTAGGAAAATACCTGAACAAAGCTGAATACCATACATATAAATACCCATGAAAACTTAAGAAAACAAATACACACACACACACACACACACACACACACACACAAACTTGATGTGTTCGGGTCTTTTCCCGTGTAAGATTGTAAAGACCCGAACATGCCAAGACCTGTATACCTGTACATATGAAAATCTACGAATATATAGGGGGCCTGACTCACAGACAGACACAATCAGAAGCCTGATGATGGCAGATAAGATTCTGCTGAAACGTTTCTACAACTTTAAAAGCACAACTACAATGACGTGGGAAAATACCCGAACAAAGCTGAATGCCATACATGTAAGTACCCGCGAAAACTTAAGAAAATATATGTGTGTGTGTGTGTGTGTGTGTGCGGCACGTGCGCGCGCACACACACACACTCACATCAAACTCAGGAGTCTGAGTTTTAATAGCTACACATGGACTTTCCTATTTTAAATAGTATTAAGTTGCTCAGCAATGCTGTTGAGCAATAAGCATGCGCAATAATATTTTTTAGCATCAAAGAATATAAAATAATAAATACACTATCAATACTCACCCTGCCTCCACCATGGCATCCACTACATTTGTATCGGCCCCGGCCATGGCATTTATGACATTCCTGAAATAGAAATGAAATCAGTCTAAAAAATAGACTATCATGTATGGTGATTCCTGAATTAAGCTGGGCTGACAAGGGCAGTTATTCTTACCTAATTCAAGTGTTAGCATACATCTGTTGTATTATAAATTAAAAAGGCTTTCATGCTACATAAGACTAGCAGGGTTTCTGATAATACAGCAAAAAAAGGGGGGGGGCTAAGGAGCCATTTTGTTGACTCTTTAAAATTAGGGAAGTGCATTGGAAATTTTATTTTCCTCCTTAATAGCAGATTCTATTCATGCTTTGAAATCAATGTTAAATGAGGCCAGTCATGATCAGTCCCCCTTCAGGCCTTCATTGAGGCAGAGCAACACAAGTCCACCAGACCCTTCAATTCATCAAGGGGGAACAACACACCTCCACAAGATGAAATGCATCACTAAGACAATTCACACCATATCATCATTGCATTGCATTTTATTATTTTATTTTATTTATTATTTATTATATTTGCTTGCCACCCATTTTGCTTCAAAGTGACTCATATTCAACATTATGATGGTTTGCTGCAGAGATAGATAGATGTTTAAACTAGATTTGGCCTTTTTATTCACCTATCAAGTTTTCCCAATTTTCAAATATGGTAACTAGTAATCTAGTCCATGCCTTCTCTATGTTTTTAAAGGACATTACATGAAACCCTCAACTGATCAAATCCATGAAAGATCTGGAAATAAAATCCCATGAGAAATGATTAAAGAATCGGATATTGATCGAGTAATATACAGAGAAGACTAATAAAGAGAAATACATTGGTATTCAAATATAGGATGAGCTGTTAAATAGAACAGGCTTATTATTTATTGTTTTGCTTGTTGTTTATTTTGATAAAATTACCTTGAGTATAGAAGAATGGGGAACACGAAACTTTTTTGTGTCTTCCTGAAACATTTGTGGTACTTGGACTTTAATGTCCCAAGGTCGAGGAGATACACCATTTTGTGGACCATCCACTGAAGCATCTGATAAGATCAAACAAATAGATTCCACAATTCAACATAAAATTTAGCACTTTTAAATCCTTTGTGATCAATGAAACTAATATTTTAAAAGTGTATCTTTGATTCTCATCAGACATTCCTACCAATTTTTATATCTATTGTGGCTGATCCATAGCACTGAATTTATACTTTACTACATTATTACATCATTTTATTGTCTTGAGAGTATATAGATTTGGGATTGCAACAAAATCTTAGAATCTATTCAGTAAGCTTGCATCATTTTATCTTGGATGTGGGACTATGAGGGAGCCATCTTGCTGTACCAGTTAAGGCATCGGGCTAGAAATTGGGAGGCTGTGAGTTCTAGTCCTGCTTTGGGCATCAAACCAGCTAGTAACCTGGGCCAGTCACTTTCTCTCAGCCCTACAAAAAAGGCATTTCTGAAGTCTTGCAAGAAAATTACAGGGATTTGTTCAGTCAGTCACCAGCAGTCAACACTGACTTGAAAACAACACACACACAAAATGGGACTATTAAGCTCAAAGACTGAATATTTATTTATTGTTGATGATGGACAGAAAAGCTTACTTTGAATTTTCCTGTCTTTGAGCACAACACATGTTGACTAGGTAGGAAAGGGAGAAAGTTCATTTGTTGCTCTGTCTCAGGCAGCAAAATGATTTGTGCCAGCTGTCATTTACCAGTATATTGCTTTTCTCCTTCTCCCACTTCCAAGCCACTTGCCAGCCTCTTGCCATCAGCCACAGAAGAGATGAAGTAAATGAGAAATAGAGGCAGAAACAAAAAGTTGGACAAATCCCCTCATTTCTGTGCAACACAGCAACACAGCACAGAAATGAGGGATATCAGCAACACAGCACAGAAATGAGGGAATTTGTCCATCTGAGGGACAGAACAAGATTTCAGGTAACAGGTAGGACCAGAGATTGGTTAGAGATGGAAAATCTGTCTCTGCTGAATATATGTTACAAAGAATTCATCACAAGTTCCAACTGGAGTCAAAGATGACAAGTTAAGGCTTATTGCGTGATGTCAACTACAACCATTAAAAATATTTCACAAATAGTTTATTCCCACTTTGTTTAGAATCAAGGGAACCAGTCCAATTTTACACCATTCTTTACATCAAATATTGACAGGCTTTCTTGAAAATCTTTTTTTAAAAAATGGGAAGATAAATTGTAATTTGAATTTGATGAATCAGCTTGAAAGCCTTCATGGCATAAAATTCTCTCCCCATCCATTTTAATGAGTCATCTGAAATTGGCTCTAGAAATAATTCATAGATGGCATTGTACTGTACAAAATTACATTTTATTGATCAGGACTTTTCTTGGTGTATAGCAGAAGTTACAGGCAAACTGATACATATCACAGTCTCTCCTATCCCTTTTAGATATTCATTTGGATTAAAGGTTTTAAGGAAATTAAGAAAAATATATAACAAATTGTCGTAATTAATCTTCCTACTGGTATGATTTCCATGTTTTCCCAAACTTACAAATCGGTGAAACAGAAGAAACTGAAATCTTCTGTTAGCTCCTGAGTCTATCATTGGAAAATACTGCAATATTTTCTTTAGATCAATGGCATTTTACAGTGGGAAATTGTATTTGACTGCAAAAATGGGGAAAACACAGCAATAAAGAGACTTGAAGAACTCCTTTTATTTTTATTGATGTATATCCCACTTTTATTATTTTCAAAAATAACTGAAGATGACAAATATATCCAACGCATCTTCGTCCTCCTATTTTCCCCACAACAAGCCTGTGAGGCAAGTTGGGCACAGAAAGAATGACATTCTGTCATTTTTAATGGCTAAAGGGGGACATGAACTCACAGACTCCTGGGATTAAGCCTCTAGGCCCAACTGACTCTTTCCTATGAATGGTTTTATTTAGTTTTTCCACTCTGTTTTTACCTATTTTATTAGACCTTCTAAAATATCATGATAACTATATAATCTACTTTTTAAATCTAATTTTTCATGCATAGAACTACTGGAAAATTTTAATGTCTTTGATTTCTTCATACTATTTCATCCATAAATGCATAACTATATAAATTTGATTTATAAATTGTAAGACACACCCTCTCCTAGAAGAATGAAATGTTTTGGGAAATACTAAAAAGGCAGGATAAAATATTTCCCCAAAGGAAAAATTTTAAAAAATCTTAAGGGAGGCAGAAACCAGTCCCAGTTTCCCTGCCCCAAGCAGAAACTGAGGAAGTTTTTAGAAATGCAGATTTGGTAATCCATTCAGAAAGACTGGACATCAAGATGAATGTCAACCCAAAAATTAATAAACTATTATTATTATTATTTTTTTTAAAAAAGTTGAATGTCAACCCTGAAGCTGACCTAACCAAACAGAATCTCAGATAAGCAACAAACAAAAGTTGATAAAATTAGCTCAGACAAACATTTAGGAGTTGTATTTCCTCTTTTGCCTATAGAAATAGCTATGACCCCTACATAACCCCTACATGACTCCCATAGGAATCCAGAAGATATAAAAACCCACCCACTCTAAACTATATTTTGTCAGCTGCCCCAGAATCACATGTGATTGGTGATTCTGCTTCATCAATAAAGGGAGCCTTTCTTTCCAATCAGCTTCCAGCCTCCATTTTATTTCCAGTGCCTTTCTCCCAGATTGAAGCTGAACCAGATGGATTTTTGTTCCAACAAAATAAATACTGTAAACTATGTTTTAATGCTCCTAAGTGTTGTGTGTGTTTTCAGTTGATAGTTTTCTCATCCTCATTTTAATAATTTTTAAAATTATTTCTGATATGTTTCTAGTTCACTTTTTAAAAATGCAGAAAAAGCAATTGGTTAATTGACTCATTTGGGAGAGAACAGTTAAGAAAAGCAGAGAATGAAATTTTTTCTGCAGATGATAATTGAAAATCAGAAGAAAATGGCCTTGATTAGAATCATTTTTTGCTTCTTTCTCTTTCTATTGGGGGAGACAAAACAAGCCCTATTGACTGGCAGGTCTTACAGTTGCTGCCTTTTAGGGATTGTTCCCTTCTGCCTGGCCTCATTCTTTTTCTTGGCTTTCCTGAATGTTTGAGCACATGGATTGTTAAGTTCTGCGCATGGGCGCAAGGATTGGAGACGAGACGATGAACAGTGAACTTCAACTCTTTATTTAACATTGTGGAATAGAGCAAAAACTACGGCAGCAACAGCCCTTTTTATAGGCAAGCTGCTGATCAAATAACCAACAAGAAATGGGAAGCGTTAGTTCCCTTAACCAATGAGAGAGGCCCGCTAATAGCCAATCATATTCTCCTGAATGGACCAATCAGATGTCGCGATTATCGGCCAATCAGAAGTGCAGGGTCAGAACCCTGCAGTTTTCTGAAGGTTTTAATAATCTTTATTAAGCACTTTTATTCATTCACTTTTTATTAATTTACAACACCCCTTCCCCCCGGGTTCCGTTTAAGGGGTGCGGTGACGTAATCTTTGAGGTAGGCAGGTTGTTTAGATTGTCTGTTCGATTTTCGCTATCCCCCGGGTGCTTGTTTATAATCTTATTTGGGCAGGACGTTTTCTGGCGAGTAGGTTGCCTCCGATCCTTCATTTAAAAATTCGGTACCGCTATTGTCTTCGTTGTCCTCTTGCCTTTGTGGGCTTGCTTCTGGCGAGGTGTCTCTTTGAGGCAAGTCCACCACCCTCTCTGATTCTTCTGAATGCTCATTTCTTCCGCTCGTACTTTCTGGCGTTTTGAACTCGGTCTCTTCGGCATTTCCTCCCCCCTCCGTTTGGAAGTTAACAGAGTCGCAGAAATGAGGTTGCAGCCTTGAATGCAGCTGATCAATATGGCGCTCCCATATTTTTCCATCGCGACTTTTTACTCGGTATGACCTGGGTCCTGTGACGTGGATTACAGTTGCCTCGACCCACAACGGATCACCAGAAAAGTTTTTAGAGAAAACTAAGTCGCCTATCTGGAATTCGCGGCATTTCCCACTGGATACGTGTGGCTTTTCTGGTTCATACGATGGGTGTAGTCGGTCAAGGTGGGAGTGGAGTTTTCATCCCATTAACAATTCGGCCGGAGTTTTGTTGGTGACGCTGTGCGGAGTGAGGTGTTGAAAAAGGAGTATCTGGTTAATCTTATCTTCAATATCGCCATAGTCCATTTTATGTAGGGTTTTTTTGACGAATTGTACCATGCACTCGGCTCTTCCATTGGTTGCAGGATGCACCGGCGAAGTTAGCGCATGGCGAATACCACAATCCGCCAAATACTGTTCAAAAGAAAGCACGGTAAACTGGGGCCCGTTGTCGGATACCAGAACATCTGGCAGTCCATGGGTTGTGAATAATCTGTCCAATTTTCTTATGACAGATTCCATTGTGGAACTTTTCATTTCATGGATTTCAAGCCAGTTTGAGTAGGCATCCACCGTTACTAGGAATGTGTGTCCTTTGGTAGGTCCGGCAAAGTAAATATGAATATGGGACCACGGTCCCCTGGGTATTTCCCACTCTGTTGGGGTTGCTTTCGGTGGGGCATTGCTAACTTCCTGGCATTTGCAACAAGTCTTTACCCAGGCCTCGATTTGCTTATCGATACCCGGCCACCATGCATAGCTTCGTGCGAGCGCATTCATGCGCACTATGCCGGGATGGCCTTAATGCAAGGTTTTCAACACCGCTCGTTGCAGCCGCTCTGGGATGACGACTCTATCCCCCCAAATGATGCAGCCTTTCTGTGAAAACAGTTCCATCTGTCGATTCTTGAAAGGACTGAAGTTGTCAGGGATTTGATCCAATGGCCATCTTCGCTCGACCCAGCTAAGAACTTGCACCAAAACGGGATCGCATTTGGTTTCAATCGCGATATCTTGAGCTGTCAGTGGTGGTGATTGAAGTGCTTCAATCTGGAGCGTCACGGGGGTTGGAGCTGGGTCGTTAATGGTTTCAGGAAATGGTGCATGGCTTTGTGCGTCAGCGTGGGGGATGACCTTCCCCAGGCGGTGTTGCAGTTTATAATTATATGCAGCCAAGAATTCTGACCAGCGAGTCATTCTGGGAGATAATATGTAAGGGGTTGGCTTGTCCCCCGCTATAATCCCCAGCAAAGGTTTGTGGTCGGTGACAATAATAAAAACTCGCCCATAAATATATTCATGAAATTGTTTAACAGCAGAAATGACAGCAAGAACCTCTTTATCGATTTGACTCTAGTTGCATTCAGTTTTTGATAACGTTTTTGAAAAGTAGGCAATAGGGGCTTCACTACCATTTGGTAACACATGGCTCAAAATGGCAGCCACTCCAAATGGTGATGCATCACATGTAATCGTTAACGGCAAAGTCTCATTATACTGCATTAAAACAGCGTCTGAAGTCAATAAGTTTTTTACTTGTCGGAACGCGTGTTTCTCTCGGTGTCCCCAGACCCAGGTTGCCTTTTTGTCCAACAGACGATGTAGGGGCTCGGCTATGGTTACTTTATGGGGCAGGAACACATTGTAGAAATTGATTAGGCCCAGGAAAGCTTTAAAATCGGTCTTATTTCGGGGCCTTGCTTGCTATCGGTGGGGTGAATGCCTTGTTTATCGATTAAGTACCCCCAAAATTCTATCTTATCCGTACACAATTGACACTTATTTTTTTTTTACTTTAAGGCCAGAGTCTTTAAATTTCTGAAGAACTAACCTCAGGCTCTCTTTTAGTATTTCTCTAGTTGGAGCAGCAATTAAAATGTCATCAAAATAAGGTATAACCTCTTTTATACCCTGTAGTAGTCTTTCCATCAAGCTCTGAAAAATTCCTGGGGCCATGCTAACTCCGAATTGGAGTCGGTTGCACTTAAATGCACCTCGGTGCGTAACAATCATTTGTGCCTCTGCCATTTTTTTGTCTACAGGCAGTTGTTGGTATGCCTGTGCTAAATCCAATTTAGTGAAGACTTTTCTGCCCCCCAGGGAATGGAGAAGGTGTTGTACCACCGGTACCGGGTAAGTGTTCTGTTGAAGGGCATGATTCAGGGTGGCTCGGTAATCCCCACAAATTCTTAATGATCCATCCAGCTTGATGGGTGTTACGATTGGGGTTTCCCTGGGAGCGT
This sequence comes from Hydrophis major, assembly GCA_033807585.1. Classification (NCBI taxonomy): domain Eukaryota; kingdom Metazoa; phylum Chordata; class Lepidosauria; order Squamata; family Elapidae; genus Hydrophis; species Hydrophis major. The sequence goes on from CM066329.1 coordinate 90,063,021, forward strand.
GGTTGGTTGGTTCTAACACACCCTGGGCTATCAATTTTTCAAGCTGCTCATCAATCTTTGGTTTAAAGGTTAATGGAACTCGACGAGGCTTAAGGCGAATGGGAGCTACTTTGCGGTCAAGGTTAAATGATATCGGGGTCCCCTTGTACTCACCTAATTTCTCTGTAAAGACATCCTGGAACTCTTGGATGATGGCCTCTTCCCAGTCGTCGCTGTTGGTTCGGTGAATGGCAGCTACTTCAATTCCAAGTGGGGCAAACCATTGGAGGCCTAACAAGCTAGGTCGATCCCGGTCGACTAAGGTCAGTGGTAGGGATGCAGTACGATTTTTAAATGAGACACAGACTTTGCTGGATCCGACGACTGGAATTCGATTTCCCTGATAGTCTTTAAGTATGATTCTTTGGAATCTGAGGTCTTGCTGGGGATTAATTGTTTAAGGGTCTTCCAGGAAACCATCGAGAGGGACGATCCGGAATCGACTTCCATCAGGCAGGGCTGGTTTTTGATGGCAACTTTCACCCGGATCTTCTTGGCATCTAATGATGAGGCGTGACCAATCGTAATGGCTTGGTGTGCCTCTTCCCGCTTCGTTGACTGGGCTAGTGGTTTGTTTCTGTAGGAGTGGTTGTTCCATTGGTGGGTTAAGTTTTCTCAATTCACAGGACAACTTCCTGTGGGCTGGTGGTAGTTGGTCCCCCTCTGAGGTGGGTTGGATCCTTGCTTGCTTCTACAAACTCTTCCGATGTGACCTCTTTTCCCGCATACATGGCAGAGTGCATTCGAGGAATTTGCAGTCTGATTTTGGGTGGTTTGCCCCACAACCAGCGCATTGGTACTGTACTCTCTTGTTACGTTGATGGTGTTGGTCTCGTTCAGACCGGAGCCTGTTGACCTCTTCTTCATCACTTTCTGATGACGATTCGAGGTCCTCGTGGTGGGCTGTCATTGCCTGTCCCTCCAGGTGAGGCGAGATTTCGCCGGCAAGTTGGTGGAGCGGGGCGTGGGTGCAGCGCATTTGTGCAGCCGACTTCCTGGTTGCTTCTGCTGCAGTAGCGTCAGCGATGGCATCTGCAAGGCTAATGTCGTCTTTCGCCATCAGCTTACTCTGCACATGGGGTGCATCTAATCCCAGAATTATTTGGTCTCTCAGGGCCTTTTCGAGGTTGGCGAACCCGCAGAGGCCTCCCAAATTCTGGAGATCCACTATGAAATCCGCAACGCTTTCTCCCTTCCGCTGGTCTCTCTGATAAAATTCATGTCTTCGAACAAGCGTTGGTCCGGTCGGTGCGTAGTGGGCCCGTAGAAGGGGCTCGAGGACATCCCAGTCCATGGACTTCACCTCAGCTGGTTTGGCTAGTGCCTTGGCCATTTTAAAAATGGTCGGCCCACAGTGAGTTAGGAATACCGCTTGCTTCTTTCCGGTAGTGGCATCCTTTAAGTTGTTGGTCTCCAGAAACATCTGGAATCGGTCCATATATGAGGCCCAGTCTTCTTGTGCCGGGTTGAATGGAGCAGGTGGTATATGACGCTGCAAGACATGGTTCAGCCGTTGGTGCGTCTTCAGCCACGTGCTCTGTTTGGCGCTCTGTAGTACTCAGTCAGCTCTGACATCTCCAAATCCCATCCTCGTCACCAGTGTTAAGTTCTGCGCATGGGCGCAAGGATTGGAGACGAGACGATGAACAGTGAACTTCAACGCTTTATTTAACATTGTGGAACAGAGCAAAAACTATGGCAGCAACAGCCCTTTTTATAGGCAAGCTGCTGATCAAATAACCAATAAGAAATGGGAAGCGTTAGTTCCCTTAACCAATGAGAGAGGTCCGCTAATAGCCAATCAGATTCTCCTGAACGGACCAATCAGATGTCGCTATTATTGGCCAATCAGAAGTGCAGGGTCAGAACCCTGCAGTTTTCTAAAGATTTTAATAATCTTTATTAAGCACTTTTATTCATTCACTTTTTATTAATTCACAACATGGATGATCCTTTATTTTTTCTGTTGTTCTCTAGAAATTGAAATATCTGAAAAGGTTAAATGTTGGCAACTGGATCAAAGTTTGTTAATCCGAGATGTTTCATTATTCATCCAAATAACTTCATCAGTCAATTTTTAAAAAAAAATAGTTAGGCAGAGAGTCAGAGAGTTTTTTGGACCATACTAACTCTTTCCACACCAGCTGCAGGAGTTTCTCCCCAAAATGGATTGCAATATGTAAATCAAGACTAAACCATCCTGGCCAAAAAGTCTATCTAAAAAGATTGAAACTTGACAGCGAGGAAAAGCTGATACCTTAGCTTCACAGAAGTAAAGTAAAATTCATGAAACCTTGTAGCTTCATTCCAAAATATCTAGGATGCTATTTAGAGGTTTGGAGGGGGTGGGGGTGGAAATAGAAAAAAATGTAGGTAAAGCTTTATAGAATTGTGGGGGTGGGATGGAAATGGGAAAGCAAGAACAATATGCATCATTTGCCAGAGCAGAAGCTCACTGGGAGATGAAAGAGGTAAACAGATTAGCAAGCTTCTACAGAGGTTGGGAACAGAGCATGAAACTTAATAAACCATTGTTGGATCAATCATAGGATAATAATTTTAAAAAGCACCTGCTTGCCAGGGGGTACATAGAGCTCCAGCAATGTCTAAAGCGAATGTTCTGCATTTTACAATTTCCCTGAACATGAGAAAATCTGGTCTGCAAAGAGACAATTTTATTTTGCAATGGTGAACACAAGATCTCTAAACTCTGTTAGAAAAGTTTATAGCATAATTTTATTGAAACATTCCTTTAAAATCATAAAACATAAGCATAGTACAATTTCACCTTTCATGTTCCTCATAATTTATCAAAGTTAATTTTATGTAAAATCTGTAAGATGAATGGATTATAGACATGCTTACTTATAGGGGGGTGTTTGTGTTGTATTTGATGGATTTTTCACTGGAGTCAGGGTTCAAGGTGTGCAGAAGTTTTTCAAGTTTTGTTCCCAATATGTTTTTTGTTTTGTTTTTTTGCCTTTTACTTCAGTGGTGGGATTAAAAAAAAGAAAATATTACAGTTTTGTAGGCGTGGCTTGGTGAGCATGGCTTTGCTTGGTGGACATGACAGGGGAAGGTTACTGCAAAAGCCTATTCCCTCCCCACCCCCCACTAACCTGCTTTCCAGATCCGTTCTCCTGTGCGGGGCAACAAAAGAAGACTCAGCCATTTAGCTGGGACTTGGGAGGGAGCGAATAGATGGGGGCAGGGCCAGTCAGAAGTGGTATTTGCCAGTTCTTCGAACTACTCAAAATTTCTGCTACCGGTTCTCCAAACTATTCAAAATTTCCACTACTGGTTCTCCAGAACTGGTCAGAACCTGCTGAATACCACCTCTGTTTTACTTGGGTTTTTTTTTTTTTTAATGGGGGAGGAGAATATCATTAAGTAAGATCATTCTTTCTAAGACTTCCCAATTTTTTTACTATTTCAGATTGTTAAGTCTGGAGCATGGGTGCAAAAGACGGAGACGAGCCAGTAGAAACAGTGAACTTCAAACTCTTTATTTACATATTGTGACAGCTCAGCTCAAAGGATGCTCAAGCCTTACTTATATAGGCAACTCATTAAGTACTTAACCAATAGCGAACCTGGAGTGCTAGCTCTGTTTAACCAATGGGAATGGTCCGTTAATGGCCAATCAGATGCTTCTAAATGGGCCAATCCGATCGGGCCATCAACAGCCAATCAGAAGTGCAGGGCCAGAACCCTGCACTAGACTTCAAGCTCAATGATAATTTTATTGGTATTATGCATTCACAACACCCCTTTCCCCCGGCTTCTGCCCACGGGGCACGGTTACATAGTCCTTAAGGTAGGACAGTTCTTTAATTAGTCTTTTCGATTTTTGCAAGGTGCCAGTCGGTTGGCTGCACTCTTGCTGAGGTAGATCGTTGTTTAGCGGTAAGGGTGCCTCTGGTTCTGAGTTCGCGTTCTCGTTGTCATCAATATCACTGGCCATTTCCTTAGGTGCATTCATTCCGGTCCCTGGTTCTTGTTCCTGCGTTTCCGTTCCAATATCAGTCTCTTCGAAGGGGTTTCCTTCGAATAATAATTCGCTTTCCTCTGTATCTCCCCCCCCCACTCAGTTTGATCAAAAGGGAGTTTGGAATTGCGAGGTGGTAGCCACAATTGTAGCTGATCTTTGTGGCGCTTCCAAAGTCTATCGTCAGGGCACTGAACGAGGTATGATCTAGGGCCGGTTACGCAGATTACGGTCACTTCCACCCACAGCGGATTGCCCAAAAAGTTTTTAGCGAATACGAGATCGCCTACCTGGAAGGTACGGCATTGACTGCTGGATCTGAGTGGCTTTTTGGGTTCGTAGGCTGGGTGTAGACGGTTGAGGTGGGAGCGGAGCTTCCGTCCCATTAGCAGTTCAGTGGGAGTTTTGTTGGTGACGCTGTGAGGTGTAATGTGCTGCAGGAAAAGGATCCGGTTGATTTTTTCGTCGATGTTGTCGTAATCAATCTTTTGCAGAGTCTTTTTGACGAATTGAACCATGTGCTCAGCCCTACCGTTTGCAGCAGGGTGCGCAGGCAAAGTGAGCGCATGTCAAATGCCCCGGTCAGCCAAGTACTGCTCAAAAGGTAGCGCGGTCAATTGGGGCCCGTTGTCGGATACCAGGACGTCTGGTAATCTATGGGTTGCAAAAAGTCTTTCTAGTCTTTTGATGACTGCGTCAGTGGTTGTGCTGTTCATTCGGTGAATCTCGAGCCAATTCGAGTAGGCGTCGACAGTTAGCAGGAATGTGTGGCCTTTGGTCGACCAGCAAAATCTAGGTGGATGCGGGACCAGGGTCCCCACGGTGTCTCCCATTCGGTTGGGGTTGCCTTTGGTGGAGCGTTGCTTACTTCTTGGCATCTCTTGCAAGTTTTAACCCATGATTCGATTTGTCTATCAATGCCTGGCCACCACTCATAGCTTCGTGCGAGGCCCTTCATGCGCACGATGCTAGAGTGGCCATCGTGCAAGGTTCTTAGCAGCGTCTGTTGGAGTCGTTCTGGGATAACGATTCTATCACCCCAGATGACACAGCCCTTCTGCGAAAACAACTCTGTTTGACGACTTTTGAATGGTGCAAAGTCGTCTGGTACTTGGTCTAATGGCCATCCGCATTCCACCCACGTGAGGACTCGCGCCAAGATGGGCTCACTTTTTGTTTCTCTTGCGATGTCACAGGCCGTCAATGGCGGTGTGTGGAGTGTCTCGATCTGCAACGCTGTCATCGTTGGTGCAGGATTGTTGATAGTTTCAGGGAGTGGTGTACGGCTCAGCGCATCAGCGTGGGGAATGGCTTTCCCCGGACGATATTGTAGTCGATAATTGTAGGCAGCCAAGAATTCTGACCAGTGGGTCATTCGGAGAGAAAGTATGTAGGGAGTTGGTTTGTCCCCAGCAATGATCCCCAACAATGGTTTGTGGTCAGTTACAATGGTGAAATTCCGGCCGTACACATACTCATGAAACCTCTTAACTGCTGATACAATCGCCAAGGCTTCCTTATCAATTTGGCTGTAATTTCGCTCAGTTTTCGAGAGCGTCTTTGAAAAGTAAGCAACAGGGGCTTCGTTACCGTTAGGTAACATGTGACTCAAAATGGCGCCCACTCCAAAAGGCGATGCATCACAGGTTATGTTTATTGGCAACGTCTCATTGTACTGCATAAGCACGGCGTCCGAAGTCAGTAGTTTTTTTACATTACGGAACGCCTGCTCTTCTTTGTGACCTCATACCCAGTTTGCTTTTTTGTCTAAAAGACGATGTAGCGGTTCAGTGACAGTAGCTTTGTGTGGCAAGAAAACATTATAGAAGTTGATGAGGCCTAAGAACACCTGGAGGTCGGTTTTGTTTTGGGGTCTGGGAGTGTTCTTTATTGCTCATAATTTACTATCAGTAGGGTGAATACCCTGACTGTCAATTAGGTACCCTAAGAATTCAACACGATCAGTACACATTTTGCATTTATTTTTTTTAACTTTCAGGCCTGCTTCCTGAAATTTTCATAGTACCAGTCTTAAACGCTCCCGAAAGATTTTTTGAGTGGGAGCAGCAATAAGCACATCGTTGAAATAGGGGACAACGCCCTTGATCCCCTGCAATAGTCTCTCCATTAGGCTCTGAAAGATTCCTGGGGCTACACTGACTCCGAATTGAAGCCTCGTACACTTAAATGCGCCACAGTGTGTGACGATAGTCTGTACCTGGGCTGTTGTTTCATCAACCAGCAATTGCTGGTAAGCCTAAGCTAAGTCTAGTTTAGCGAAGACTTTTCCGCCCCCCAGGGAATGGAGGAGGTGCTGTACTACCGGTACCGGATATGGGTTCTGTTGCAGGGCGTGGTTCAGGGTGGCTCAGTAGTCCCCGCAAATTCTAATGGAGCCGTCCGGCTTAATGGGTGTCACTATCGGCGTTTCCTAAGGGGAGTGATCCATTGGTTTTAAAACTCCCTGGGCAATCAACTTATCTAGCTGCTCGTCAATTTTCGGTTTTAGAGCAAACGGAACTCGACGAGGCTTGAGGCGGATGGGCGCGATCTTTGGATTAAGGCTAAAGGATATCAGAGTCCCCTTGTACTCGCCTAGCTTTTCCTCAAAGACGTCCTTGAATTCACGGGTGAGGTCTTCCTCCCAGTCACTGCCGCCAATTCGATTAATGCCTGCCACTTCGATGCCGAGTGGTGCGAACCACTGTAGGCCCAACAGGCTAGGCAGGTCCTTATCAATCACTGTCAGGGGTAAGTACGCCGTGCGGTTCTTGAATGTAACCCAGACTTGGCTGGATCCTGCAACTGGAATTCAGTTCCCCTGGTAATCTTTTAGGATGAGCCGTTGAAATTGAAGGTCTTGGCATAGGATCGTGGGGATGAGTTGCTTGAGGGTCTTCCATGAGATCATCGAGAGGGACGATCCTGAGTCTACTTCCATTGGGCAGGGCCGATTTTCAATGTTCACGTTGACCCAAATTTTCTGAGCGTCTAATGAAGAGGCATGGCCAATAGTGAGTGTTTGGTGAGCCTCTTCTCGTCTCACTAGACGATTCACCGGTTGGTTTCTGTAGGAGTGGTTTACTGGTTCTCGCCTTACAGGGCGATTCCCTGCCGATTTGCTGAGATTGGTTCCTTTCGAGGTCTGGCTGAGTCCGAGGAGGCTTCTGCAGACCCGCCCGATGTGGCCTCGTTTCCTGCACCCATGGCAGAGTGCGTCGCGGAATTTTCAGTCAGCACGAAAATGGTTGGCCCCGCAGCCAGCGCAGGGTTGTTGGGACTTTGGATGTCGGTCCCAATCGGTCCATAGGCGATGGACCTCTTCTTCATCACTGTGTGACAATGAAGAGAGGTCTTCATGATGGGCCATAGAACGTCGCCGTTCTGCATTGGGTGAAATTTCGCCATCCAGTTGGTGGTTTGGAGTGCGAATTCGGCGTAGTTGGGCAGCCAACTTCTTGGTTGCCTCAGCTGCTGTAGCTTCAGCTATGGCATCCTTAAGGGTGATGTTGCCCTTTGCCATTATTTTGCTCTGCACGTTTAGAGCATCTAGTCCTAGGACAACTCTGTCTCTCAAAGCCTCTTCCAGGTTCGCGAAATCGCAAAGGCCTCCCAAGTTCCAGAGGTCTGCAACGAAATCGGCGACGCTTTCTCCCTTCCGCTGGTTCCGTTGATAGAACTCGTGTCGTCCAACGAGCGTTGGAATGGTGGGTGCGTAGTGGGCCCTTAGCAATGGTTCGAGGACGTCCCAGTCCATGGCCTTCACCTCAGCTGGTTTCGCTAATGCCTTAGCCATCTTAAAAACCATTGGACCGCAGTGTGTCAGGAATACTGCCCGTTTCTTTCCAGCTGTTGCATCCTTCAGATTATTTGTTTTGAGAAACATTTGGAAACGATCCATGTAAGACTCCCAGTCTTCTTGGGCTAGATCGAATGGAGCGGGTGGTATTGCGCCGCCAGACATGGTTCTGCCATTGTGCGCTTCCGTCACGTGCTTAGTTGGCTCTGATGTCATCCAATCCCATCCTCGTCGCCAGTGTTAAGTCTGGAGCATGGATGCAAAAGACGGAGATGAGCCAGTAGAAACAGTGAACTTCAAACTCTTTATTTACATATTGTGACAGCTCAGCTCAAAGGATGCTCAAGCCTTACTTATATAGGCAACTCATTAAGTACTTAACCAATAGCGAACCTGGAGTGCTAGCTCCGTTTAACCAATAGGAATGGTCCGTTAATGGCCAATCGGATGCTTCTAAACGGACCAATCCGATCGGGCCATCAACAGCCAATCAGAAGTGCAGGGCCAGAACCCTGCACTAGACTTCAAGCTCAATGATAACTTTATTGGTATTATGCATTCACAACACAAATATTGCAAGAATTTCTCATCCTGGAGGAAAGTTAATTTTTTTCTCTGTTACAATGGCCGTCCCACATATGAAAACTTATCACAAAGCCATCAGGGAAGTTTAAAACCTTTGTAATGCATAATTTTATTTGTTTGTTTGTTTGTTTGTTTGATTGATTCATTGATTGATTTCCTGCCCATCTCACCTAAACACTCACCTAGTGTTTAGATCACAATCCACTCCTTGGAAACCATCTATTTTCACCATAGGTTACCCCAATTTCTTTTGCAGGAGGCTTTTACTCTTCTGGAGAAACTATCCCATTTGACCTTAACAAAATTATTAATTCAAGCAAGTCTGTATCTCAGACTTTCAGAATTCTTTTGTATTATGCCAAGAGCAAATTGATGGAAAGGCTCTGTTTTTCCTCCCCTAAAGGAGCTAAGAACTTTTTGTTGTTGTTGTTGACTCAAGGTGCAAAGTGTCCAAGAACAATTCCTAGCATCTGAAGGAACACAAAAGTGCTGCCACTTTACAAATAACTTTGCCTTTGCTAGGGATTTTCAAACAGAGGAGGATGGTTATTGGTCAGAAAAGCTCTAGTGGACCCTACATTTGTAGGGAACTGGAGTAAATAACCTCTAGGATTGCTTCCAGGTCTATGTTTCTATAATATGCAGAAAAAAAGTGTTTATACTGTGTTAAATATTAATTTTAAACAATTTATTATGTTTGATATTTAGATGCATTTTTTTTAATTTGGCTGGCTCTTCTGCTATCTAAACAATTCCCTGCCTTCTGATGTGGTATATATGTGAACAAGATACATACATGCATTCATTTATATAATCTTTCATCTGAGAACTCAAGGCAGAGGGCATGAAACTCTTGGCTTATTTTATTTGCACCAGCCATAACTATATCAGAAGATGAGTTAAGAAAAGGTGATCAACCCAAAGTCATACAGTGGCCAAGAAGAACTTGAAATTCAATTGTCCTTGTACTCAAAACAGGCCATTTTAACTACTAAAACTGCCAATATCTTCTTTTTTTATGGTATAGAGCAGCTGTAACTTTGGCTTTATCTATTGCTTTTCTGAATTGAATAAAACATTTTAAAAAGTGATTGCTACTATAGGCACAGGGGAAATGTAATGGAGCATTAACCTTGATTGATTAAAATTCTGAGATAAAAATGTTCCCTCATCTCTCTGAAAAGTTTATTGTTCAAGGAAGACATACTGCTCTCCGACTTGCAGAGCCAAGTGAAAAGAGTTAGTTGTGACTAATATCTAATCTAGGCCTGTCAAAGTGGTGGCCCATGGGCCGGATGTGTCACATGCAGACCACGCACACCCTGGCTCCACAAAGGCAAAAAACATCATGATACATTATGTGACGCAATTGAGTTTGACACCCATGATTTCTAATCTAACCACCACTTCATTTTTCAACACACAGCGCAGAATTCAGAGAAACAGCCCCTCTAGATGTAATTAATGAACACTGCCAGTATCAAAAGTGTTCAAATATATCTCTTTATATCAGGAGTCCTGTTTCCCAATCTTCCATTGCAAAATTATACAATGAGGTAAATATGCACCTATATCTCATTGTTTTTCCTATTTGAAACATGCATTTCAGCAAACTCAATTCTCAGAATAACTCTTGTGCAAGTAAAGAATAGTTCTTGCATACCCATTAGATTTACTGTATACTACATTCTGGATTGTCTACATAACCAAATGCCTTGTAGTCAATAGAATTTTTTTTTTATTGGCCAAGTGTGATTGGACACACAAGGAATTTGTCTTGGTGCAAATGCTCTCTGTATACATAAAATAAAAGAAAAAATTGTCCCATATTCTTTTTCTCATTTCATTTTCCATCTTATAGTAGCTATCTGAAGATGTATCCTTTTACCATTTCTTAAATTTGCATTTTCTTCTCCACATAAGGTTTAACTTTTCTTGTAAGATCTTAAGCTACACTCTACTTGTGTGTGGAATAAAGAAAATGGTTTAATAATTTTAGCATTTTCTTCTATTTCCTTTATTTACTATGGATACACATTCCAAATCTTTTTAATCACTAGAGAACATATTTTGTTGACAAATCAGTAATGGAAGCAGTTGTTGTCCATTTCTTTTCCTGCAGCTTTAAACAATTAAACAGGTATTTCACTTGCTCATGGTGTTTTATTATTTGACAACTGATCTATTCCTGTCATATCTCTCCATCTAGTGGAGTTATTTCCTGAATATATTTTCTCTCTACTGTCTTATATATACATCTATATAAAGATTCATAATAGTTTTCTCTTTGAACTTCTGTTAAGGTGTGTTTATTATTACTCTTTAATAGTCTTAGATTAAATGTGAATTTTCCTTTGATTTCATCTTTTTGTTGACAATCGTAACTAAGATATTGTTTCTTGTCTTTTGTTATGGGATGTTGTTACTATACACTCCATTCTTATACATTATTATTGTTGCCCAAAGCTTTTGTCCCTTGTCTTGATCTATCTTGATCATTTGTTCTGAATCTTGATCTCTTTGAAATAAAAGGGACCATTTTTTTCAACGCTTTTTTCAATAAATCTATTATCTCATTCTCTTGTGCATAAATTAATTTAGTCCTTACACTGTACAAAGAGTCTAGTTCTCCAGGAATTAGAAGATAACATCTCTCCTGGGAGGTTTTCTTCAACTGGCCCCCAAATTCATCTAAATAGCGCAACTAAGCAATTTCTGAGAATCTCCTTAGACATTTAGAGCCAAACATTTTTTTCTCAATAAAATTGAAGATGTTTGCTCATGTCTTCTTTTGGGTTTGTTTTTGAAATTTCATCTTCTAGAAGGATTTGTTTGCTTGTTTGTTTATTATCAAATTTAGAGACTATCAATCTTGCTCACAGACTGATTCCCCTCATGCCTTCAGAATCTTACCTGTCCTTACTTCCATTGTGAATTACCCTTCTACTTTTCATCTGACCAGGTAGGATAATCCTATCAAAAGTTTATGTTCTCACTATTGTATCTCTTTGAATCATTGAAACCATTGGGAAAGCTCTATTAAAAGAATAATTTTTTTTTTTTAGAATATCTCTCATGGGTTGAAAATTTTCCATCAATATGCAGGAATGTAGGGAGGAGAGAGAGATTTGTAGAAAAAAAGCCTTTCTACCTCAAGATTAGAAGTTTCTTAGAATGCTGTGTTAGAATGGATGTGTCATGCTTCTGGACAATCAAATTATATTCTATACAATCTTATAATATTTTATGACAATGATTCACATCTATTATGTACACAGTAAATAACTTTGATTCAAATTTTTTTTTTTCAATTCTACCGAATGTTTACCATTTGTTTGGTATTTATTAATGGAAAATTTAGAGATTTCTTTCTGTTTTACCAATACATTCTCCTAATTCCGTGCCACTGAGAATTATCTCCCTGTATCATTGAATATTGTCTCTAAGATGTTCATGATAGGATTTTCAGGGTTTGTCTCAAACACCATATTTGGATAAATTTGATGTAAAATTCCAGACATATATGTGTTCTGTCTCGCCTTTCCTCTTTCCGAAAATATGAAAGAGTACACACACACAGAAACACAGGCAAGCAAGCTGGCTCGGACTTCACAGAGTTAATTCTTTGGAACTGATAATATTCTTGGCATTCCACCACATCCTGCCTGCCAAGTCCGAACTGATAGCAAATAAAGTTTTACTCACAGAAAATCACAAGGCAGTCTACAAGGAAAATCTGAAGTAAGGTTAAACTTTGTTCGTACAAAGTTTAAGGAGAAAACACACCCCCTTTTATCCCCCACACCCCTGTGGGGTGTGGCTCAATGACTCAGCTCATTCTCTGACCCTCCCACGCCTCCTACGTTGCTGCTCACGTTTCCCTCTATGATGCTGCTTAGGGTCAAGCCAACACTCTTCCTCTTTACTTCCTGTCAGGGGCTGCCCTGACATGCCTTCCTCCTGATTAATCTCAGGCTGTTCCTCTCGGTTGTCTGATGGAACTTGAGGCATTACCAGAGAGGAAAGTCCTGGGGAGGAAGGCATTGCCAGAGAGGAAGGTCCTGGGGAGGAAGGCATTCGCAGTTCTTCCTCCTCATCTTCCAGGTCCTTTTCCTCTGACAGCATAGCTTCGGGAATTGGAGCCACAACATATATGTATTTGGAAACTGTGAGTTCTGAAGTGATTTGTATGTTTAGATACAAATGATAGTTTACAAGTAGTAAGCACAGGTTAGATTTCATTACTTTTCTGCCAAAAACTCTTCATAAAAATTCAATTGGAATTAAATGTAACTCTTTAAACATTTACTTACTGGTATAAGGTTCAAATGTCCATTCACATACTCTTGTTTCATTAAAGGTTTTCAGTCGATACTGGGGAGAAACACATCTTGTCATCAAATGTTAATTCTAGATTCCTTAATTTGAGAAAAAGAATTATTTTTTTTCATTTTGGATCTTTTGAGACCTTGTTTTAACTCATTCATGGATCACCCTATCTATCATATTGGTTTTGGGGAAAAATGTTACTGAGGTCATTAAAACATTTTGTTTACCCATATGGGGGCTTCAGGAGTTAATCAAACTTCTGAACAAACACCACCTTTTTCTAGTTTCTAACACTTGCAAAAGTCTCACTTCTGCAAGGCTATTGATTTCCCTCACCTAGCTTTGTTCCCTCCCTGGTAATCTATCCCAAAATACTTACTCTGTAGAAGGTCTGTGGCTTCAGTTCCTGTATGAGGAGTTCGCCTGCAGCTCTGTTGCCATAGCAACATTTGGAATTGACAAAACTGAGCAGTGCACTCCTGGCCATGTCATCTGTCATTCTAGGAAACCTGGGAGTTAACAAGACAGCAAGCACACTTTCAATTCTAAAGTATGTATGCATCCAGTCTGTGGCATCTCCAGTGAAACAGGCCAAATTGAAGTAGATGACATAAGCCTTGCAGCTCCGATGTCAGAGGACAAGGATCATCTATGAAAAACTACATTGGCTCGTGGTTTTGGCCATGTTTCATTAACAAATGCCATGCTTTTTTTTTTTTTTAACTTTAGGAGTAACTTGATTTTGATGTGCTGGTTCAACATTAGCTGCCCTAATGAAGACTTCATTGTGAAAGCATGGCATCCCAGAATTTCTAATCCTGAGCATAGCCATTTGATTTCAATACAAGTAATCCTCAACTTAGGACCACAATTGAGCTCAAAATTTATGTTACTAAGTGAGAGATTTGTTAAGTGAGATTTGCCCCATTTTATCACTTTTCTTGCCACGTTTATTAAGTGAATCCCTACAATTGTTAAATGAATAACATGGTGGTTAAGTGACTAGTTTCCCCTATTTGACTTTGCTTGTCAGAAGGTTGCAAAAGATGATCACACAACCCTGGGATACCGTAATCATCATAAATGTGAGTCAATTGCTAAGCAGTTGCATTTTGATCATGTGACCATGGGGATTCTGCAACTATCATAAGTGTGGAAAAAATGCTCATAAATCCCTTTTTTTTCCAGTGCTCTTGTAACTTTGAACAGTCATTAAACAAACTGTTGCAAGTTGAGGATTACCTGTACATAAACTATAAATGGAAAGGACAAATGATTTTCAGTGTTCACTCTGGTGCCTGGATGGCATTGAGAGGAAATGCTGAAATAAACTGCTATCAGCATTTGCTAGACTCCTATGAGGCCAAGACTTTTAACTAGGTCAAGCCTTTTATCATCTTGCTTGGAGATGACAGCTCATTGAATTTGCAGGTTTAGTTTAGCTTTTGCTAAATTGAGCAAGGAAGCAACTCAGGCCAACTACTAGAACCAGAGCAAGGGCATTTTCAATAAGAAAAAGCTATCAGAAATGACTTACCTACACTCCAGCAACACAGGGTTGCTCCTCTCTTCACTAAGTTTTTGCATCATCTCTGGAGGCGGAAATAACTTCTTTCTGCCTAGATGGAAAGGTTCAAGGAAGAATGAATAATGATGAATAGAGACATACAGTGATGGAAACAAGATGAATACTAGAGAAAAATCACCCTTAGCATTGATGGTATATTCAAACAGACACCCTTTCTGTGCTATGGGTGATTTATGGTGTTTGAGGTGTCCTTACCAGCTGTGAATGTGTACATACAGTCTCTGAATCATATTTATTATCTATTTATTCATTCATTAATATGTTCCATTTGCACACATCTTATATGTGTGACTCTGGTCAAATCACACAATTAAAATAGTGACAGAAAACAGTAAACAAAATGCAAATAAAAAAGCAAAGTATATACAAAACCATTGCAACTAAATTAAACACATAAAACATAATCAGCAGGAGAGTATTTGCAGTTTGAATCTGTATCTTCAGCATAACTCTGTTATATATTCTGTAATAGGGCATTTGCCAACTAAATGCCTGAGGAAGATTTACATGGTTGATAGTTCTATGCTATTAATCTTTGGAGTGACCTGAGAACAGTTGTATTTTTCATTAGTATATTTCCCCCCCTTTTTTTTTTACCAAAAGCAACTCATAAATTGATACATACTAAAAATAATAACATTCTTTATGAGAATTAGCTAGAATACATGTTCATGGAATAGGACAACATATGGATAAGGTAATATTTTATGCTATTTCTATATTTTGATTTTAATACTAACTAAACTACAAAAACTAAATCTACACAAAAACATGTAGATACTGTTTTAATGAGAAACTGAGCAATTTTTTATGTTTTACAAGACTGATGGTATGCCTCAGGTAAAAAGTTTTGATTATTATTTGAAGCAGATTTACTGGTTTAGTATTCTATTTCCATTCTATTATTTGCAACTGCACAGCACTCCTTCAGATCTAAAAATATGATCTGTGATTCACTAGTCTTCCTTTAATACACCAGTTTCTATTATGTTTCAGTGATATCATGTTATAAACAAATATATTAACTACAATTAAGATAGATAGTATTGACATTCTCTATTTTTTACAGATTTCCACTAAAAGGGTCACAAGCAAAATAGCCTATATTGTTATAATTCCAACATTTTCTCCTCCAGCATTTTACAGAGCATGATTAGCACATTATTCATAGAGCACAACAATTTTTTTTCTTAGTTATTGTATTGCTTTAACCAATCCAGTTGATATTTGAAAGAAAACTCATTTTCTATGGTTTTTAAAGTCAGGAATCCCAATTTATGAACAAAGACTGCATTAAGAATATTTAGTCTCCTGTTATTTATTATTATTTTATATTTTCTTTAAATATCTTTCAGCCTTAAACAGGTGTGAGAAGTGTATCTAATTTGTGACTCAAAACTCAAGATGAAAAAGGGAGTTTCTCCTTTGAAGTAAGGAAAGGCAGTATCAAACACTGAATAGGATGTTGATTGATCTTGGAATGTCTTTGAAACACTGGGAATTATCACACTTTTTAGGAATGCCTTTGAAATGCCAGATACCGGTTATGTATGTTATCTGCTAAGGAAGCGACGATTGTATAAGGTAATAAAATGTAACTTGTATCCTGACAAACAAATTGTAAATCAAGCCATTTGTATACTGGGTGGTGGTGGTTAATTTTAGGGTATAAGAATAGAGCCTTTAAGATTTGCTTTTCATTCTTTCCTCAACTGCCAGAAGGGGAGAACTCATCTGCAGATGCTTTATTCCAATAAAGCCTTTTTCCTTGGATCAACTTTGAATCCTGGTGGTTTTTCTTAGCCACAATCTCACAATTTGGGGGCTCGTCCGGGATCCTCGACGGTGGCTGACTGGAAAGTGGGGACCAGATAAGAGAGTGGCCACAACCTCCCATTGAGAGGCACCTCTCCCCGAATTTGGGCAGACTCCTGAGGTGACTGGGAAATCCAGACGATCCTTGGAAAAAGAAAAGAGACGAAATGCCGGCTGAGAGTGTGCGAGATCAATCTGAGTTGGGAACGCCCACACATCCTTTGACTTCGGAGAGTCCAGGAGTGATCAGATCAGGTAAACTTTATTTCCTTTCATTTGCAGCCCAAAAGAAAGAGGTCCTTAAACTCTCTGGGAGAATCCAGCGTCTGCTGGAGGACTGGACTGGTGAGTCAAGGCTCTGGGAGTCTGAAAGAATAGAAGATGGGAAAGGGGCAGAGTGAGGCTCTAGGAAGAAGCCTGTCTGGGACAGGGAAAATCTGACAATGGCAGAAAATCAATTCCGGTAGATTCGCCTTTGAGACAGCTACTCCAACAGTGGTTCTCCCCGAATTTAAAGGAATTCACCAGACATCTCAAAAAGAAAAACATGATTTATCTTTGTCGAGACCGATGGCCAAAATACTCTTTGATTGATCCTAAATTCCCATATCACTGGAGTCCTGAAGGGGAAACCAGTACCTATTGGATGACCAAATTGCGAGACTATATTCTCCAACACAAAATGACCACTCAAATTGCATACATAGATGTATGGTTTCATGTGAAATTTGAAGGTCCCGTCCCTCCAATTGAGGGTCAATACATGTCACAACAAAAAGACAATGAGAGTGAGACAGACGATTGGCTGCAGAGTCTGCCGCCCGCAAATCCTAATTTGAATAACGCGCCCGCCAATGTTCCTATGGCACCACGGCCATTGCCGGTGGCACAACCCCCTCCTCAGCCGCCCCTTTATCCGCGGCTGAGAAAAGAAGTGGAAGGATTAAAGAGAAGTGTTCAGGATTTTCCATTCAGAGAAAAACCTGAAGTGGATGCATTTCCTCTTAGGGAAAGTCGCTAATGGGATCAATACTGCACGCAACCCGGTGACAGTCTTTGTGGCTGTCCCATAAAACCTGCTGAGTTGTGGGAATTGTTGATCTCCTAAAAGCAGCCCAACAAGCTTTTGTGAACAGAGACACTGTAAAAACCAAACAGAAGTCACAAATGATGGTTGCAACTATGCAAGCTGCAATGAAGAATGAGGTGAAGAAAGGTGGGAATTTTGGGAAGGGTCCAACTGGAGAAAGGAGTGAGAATTTTGGGAGATACAATCAGGGAAGTTTTCGGGGTAGAGGAAGAGGTTTCAGAGGAGGGGGCATGGGAATGAGACAACCTGGAATGGATAGGAGTTGCTTCAGGTGCGGGAAGGAAGGTCACTTTGCGCGCGAGTGTCCTACCAACCGGGAGAAAAGGAGCTGTGCATTGTATGATGATTAGGGTTGTTCCGACTCCTTTAAGAGGACCTGCGGGGAGCCATTGGTAAACATTATAGTGGGTCCTAACCGTCAGGAACGGTTGTTCCTGATAGATACTGGCACAAGCCGGACTTCTGTGTGTGATCCGATAGAAGGTGCACATAGATCCAAGAAAGTGATTAAGGTGGTTGGAGTGAGTGGAAAATCACAAGACATGAGTGTGTTTGAACAAATCAGACTGGAGATGAATGAAGTGGTGACAGAAGCGGAAGTATTGTATATTCCTGATTCTGGAGTAAATCTATTGGGAAGAGATGGAGTAAATCTATTGGGAAGAGATTTGTTGCCCATGTTTGGTATCCAGCTGTGGGATACCGGGAAGGGAGTAAGGATGTGTAAAATGACTGTGGAAGATGAGAAAGCAATTTCAGATGTGGTCTGGGCAGGAGGAGAGAAGGCAGGGTGAATAATTCAGCCGATTAAGATTCAAGTGCAGCCTGGGGTGACAAAGCTTTGGACCTCACAATATTCAGTGAGTAGAAGGGGGAGAGCAGGGTTGATCTGAAGGATGCCTTCTGGCCATGCCCCCTTGAGGAGGGAAGTAGAGACCTGTTTGCATTTGAATGGGATGATCCTGAGAGTGGAAGAAAACAGCAGTTTCTTTTGTTGTTTGGACAGGCTTTGAAAAGTTAGTGTCTCTTGAGATGTTGATTCAATATGTGGATGATCTGTTGTTGACTGGGGAAAAAGAAGGAGAGGTTAGAGCAGCATCTGTGGCTTTGCTAAATTGGCTGAAGGAGCAAGGATTGACAGTTTCAAGGGAAAAGATCCAGCTTGTGGAAAAGAAGGTGAAATATTTAGGGCATTATATTCAGCAGGGGGTGAGGTCCTTGGATCCTGAAAGGGTGAAAGGGATCATGAGCCTGGCTCCCCCCAGAAATAAGACAGAAGTCAGGAAAGCGCTTGGATTGTTGGGGTATTGCAGAGCTTGGGTGGATCAATACACTGTGTTAGCTTGATTCTTACACAGGAAGCTGATAGGAAAAGGAGAGAGTATAGAATGGTTAGAGGGAGATGATGAGAGATGGGAAGTTTTGAAGAAGGCACTGTCATCCACACCGGTTTTGGCTTTGCCCAATTTGAAGCTCCAATTTCATTTGTATATGTCAGCAGCTCAGGGAACGGCACTAGGAGTGTTGGCGCAGAAGTGGAGGGGCAATACCAGCCCATCACTTTTCTGAGCAAAACTCTGGAGCCGGTGGTCAGAGGATGGCCAGTGTGTGTGCAGGCTGTGGCTGCTACAACTATGTTGGTGGTAGAAAGCAGGAAGTTCACCTTTGGGGGGGGGCTTGTTGTCCATTCACTCCACCAGGTTACTTCTGTGCTAAGTCAGTTGGCAACAACTTGGATGACAGAAAGGCGGATTCTCAAATATGAGACCATTTTGAGAACCAGCCCAGATGTAGTGATCGGGACAGATAGGAATTTGAATCCAGCAGAATTCCTAGAACGGAGAAGACAGGAATGGGAGGCTGAGGACCATGATTGTTTATTGCAAGTAGATTTGATGACAAAAGTGAGGGAGGATCTGAAAGAGTCTCCTCTGAAGGAAGGGGAAAGATGCTTTGTGGATGGATCAAGCAGGGTTGAGGAAGGAAAGAGGAAATCAGGATTTGCAGTCATGATGGGAGAAGGGGGGGTCATAGAAAAGGGCTCCCTTCCTTCTTCATGGTCCGCGCAGAAATGTGAGTTGTTTGCTTTGAAGAGGGCTCTGGAGTTAGCTGAGGGGATTGATGTGACAATCTGGACTGATTCCAAATACGCCTGGGGTGTAGTCCATACTTTTGATAAGATCTGGCAAGAAAGGGGATTCATCAAGGCTGATGGAAAACAAGTTGAACAATTACAGCTTGTGGAACAGGCCTTGGAGGCCCTGCAACTACCAAACCAAGTGGCAATAGTACACATGAATGCTCATCAGAAAGGAAGCACCCCAGAGGTAGTTGGGAACAGATGGGCAGACAAGTGGGCAAAAGAAGCTGCAGGGGAGATAGAGCTGATGATGGTATCAATTCCCTTGCTAGAAGTGGAAGAGGATGAGGAATGGAAACCTGAGGGAAAAGAGAAAGATGATTTGGAAAAAGAAGGGTGTACATTAACTGAGGATGGGTGGAGAACCTCGGAGGGGGTGAAGGTGGTTCCTGTGAATACAATGAGAGGAATTCTGGAAAGGTACATGAGGGAGGGCATTGGGGGACAGAAGCACTGGTGACAGCTGTGAAGCCACACTTTTGAGTCCAAAGATGTGGACGCTAACCCAGAACATCTGTTGGAAATACTTGCTTGTGAACTTATCCTTGGCACTACTCAGAATCAGAACATGCCCAAGGAAGGATACTGGGGTCTCTCCATTCGAGATGTTAATGGGGCGACCCTATTTGGCAAAAATAGGGAATCCAATTCCTGAATTTAAAGATTTATTCTTGAGAAAATATTTGCAGACATTGTCCAGGTCCTTGTTTTCTTTACACAAACAGGGATTGTTGGCGCAACGACCACCTTTAGCTGGCAGCCAACATCCTCATGAAGTTGGAGACTGGATCCTGATAAGACTTGGAAGAGTGAGAAGCTGCAGCCCAGCTGGGAAGGCCCGTACCAGGTGCTGTTGACAACTGAATCTGCAGTTTGCACTCGAGAAGGAGGCTGGACGCATTACAGCAGAGTCAAGAAGGCACCGGAACCTAAGAAACCTTGGAAGGCCATTCCAGTGGGACGGTCAACCGTTGAAGTTAACTTTGAAGCAGTAATATGCAGCTGATTTGCTTAGTGACTATTTACTTACTCATGGACAGGATAGGAGGAGAGACTGAGATAAAGACAAAAGCTGACACTAAGGGACAATGTGATCAATGCATAAAAACAACAAAGACAGGGACACAAGTGACAAAGACTCTAGTTTTCCATACTCAACTGAGTTGCAAGATAAGAGGCTCCGGGACTTGTATCTACAATGAGACATCTTACTCCATTTGTAAGGATGAAGGGAATGTCAAATGTTATGACCCAAAGGGTCCCACACATAGGTACACCATAAGAATTCAGGCAGGGAACAAGGTAATAGTGAACCATGATTTTTATAATCCCAGGGTGTCACAGTCAGTAACCTTTGATGCCTGTGAGGCAATGGATAAGGGAGATAATGGGTGTGGGTCTGAGGAATGGAGGAGAGAATACTCAAAGAATGAAAAATATATTTGTGGTAGAGCTTCATGGAGTAGTGACTGTAGTTACGGCACTTTCTGTAATGGGCTGTTCTGGACAAAATGTATTAGTTTCCGGACATATGGGCTAAAGATAAAACCAGAAGTTATCCCAGGACTAGACAGTAAGAAAACGTTGTATATGTATAGGCTGAGGGTACCTGATGCCAATTGCCCTTGTCATAAGTGTAATCCCATTAAGCTTACATTCCCGATCCCTGAAAATTGGCTGAAACCCCAGACTTGGATATCTAGATGAATATGGATTGGGAATAGATGGGACAGGGGCTGACCCATCTGTGAAACTCAAGATTCAGGTAATCAAACATAATTGGAATCCTATTGAAAACTCTCTGTTCTACTCTTATTATCAGGAGTTTCAGAAATTACAAGATATAGTCTTGCCCCCAAAAGCCCAAAACATGTTCCTAGCCCTAGCTGAAACTATTGCTAAAGAATTGACAGTCAAGAACTGTTTTGTGTGTGGTGGAACCAACATGGGAGAGCAGTGGCCATGGGAGGCTCAAGAAGTCAATTAAACCTATGTAGCAGAGAACTAGGCCAATTATACCTTTAAGCAAAAAGGAGAAGAAATATGGGCTGTCACTACTAATCTGGTAGGAAATGTATGTTACCAGAGAAACCAAACCACTGATCGAACCATCAATGTAGGGTCCCTGCGGTGTCTAGGGGTATGGGAGAACCAGACTTGGTGGTCTGGAGGAAACATCTCTGAACCAGCAAGATCCTTAGAAAGTATAAGTAAAATGAATTTTCTGAAAACACCTGAGGAGCAGAAACCTTGGACAACCCCGGATGGACTGTATTGGATTTGTGGCAGCTAAAAGACAAGTCACTGAACAAATGATGGTATTAAGGCAATGATATGATCCATTGGAGTACCTAGAGGAATCTCCTGAAGAAGAATGGAAGACAGCAGACTTGTTATTAACTGAGTTTGAGTCAAAAATGAGACAAGAACAGGGGGGATTGTGAGAAGTGTATCAAATTTGTGACTCAAAACTCAAGATGAAAAAGGGAGTTTCTCCTTTGAAGTAAGGAAAGGCAGTATCAAACACTGATTAGGATGTTGACTGATCTTGGAATGTCTTTGAAATACTGGGAATTATCACACTTTTTAGGAATGCCTTTGAAATGCCAGATACCGGTTATGTATGTTATCTGCGAAGGAAGCGCCAATTGTATAAGGTAATAAAATGTAACTTGTATCCTGAAAAACAAATTGTAAATCAAGCCATTTGTATACTGGGGGGGGGGGTAATTTTAGGGTATAAAAATAGAGCCTTTAAGATTTGCTTTTCATTCTCTCCTCAACTGCCAGAAGGGGAGAACCCATCTGCAGATGCTTTATTCCAATAAAGTCTTTTTCCTTGGATCAACTTTGAATCCTGGTGGTTTTTCTTAGCCACAATCTCACACAGGGTTGTGTCATCCATAAGTTAAATTCAGAAGAAATTGGGTTTTTTTTTTTTTTTAAAAAAGCTGCTTTTTCTACATAGCTAGCCAAAAAGATCCTAGCTGTTGTCCAGTTCAGGTGAAATATCTTTAGAGATCTAGGCTATAGTTACAAATAGCTCTGCACAGAATTCATTGCAATAAATGAGAATGAGTCTCCTATTGTCTGGGTCTTTGTCATCCAGAAATAACCATTGCTGGTAAAGCACCTCATGGTAGTAAAAGACCCCCTTTTAAAGAACTGTTTGTCTTGTGTCTCCCCGGGCCCCCCAACAACCAATTTGGGTTTCTATATACAAGCCAGATGTGAATGCCATTGAAGACCTTGGGAGTGAGAGAGGGAGGGAGGAGGAAGGATTAACACCAGACAAACAAACAAGCAGAAATCAATACCCTAATCAATCAAAGAGAAAATCACATCCCCACCAAACCTGGCAGGGCAAATTACTCTATACAAAAGGGAGCAAACCCCACGCTTACTAGCTCTGATAATGTTATTTAGTTGGCCAATAAATGTCTTCAAGCAAACAACCAAGTTCAGAGAATACCAAATACCAGGGTGGGCTTCAAAAAATTTAGCAACTGGCTCTTTGCCCGGTTGCTGGGTGAGTGTGGCCATGGTGGATGTGGCCTAGTCAACCTCCTGCACCATGGTCAGGGGCTGTTTTTGCCCTCTTCAGGCTCTGGAGACTTTGCCTGAGCCTCCGGCAGGGCGAAAACAGCCTCCCTGGGCTCTGGAGGCTCTCTGGAAGCCAAAAATGGGCCTTTGCCAGACTTCCAGAACATCTGTTAGGCCCATTTTTCACCCTCCCCAAGAGCCCTGCAGTTACCTGGAATCCAAAATGGACTACATGGGGAATCCTGGGAGGAGAGGAGTGGAGCGAGCAGGACCACCCAGGGGTATGATTTGCCAGTTCATTGAACTGGCCATAAAATTAACCACCAGTTCACCCAAATCAGGGCGAACTCATAGCAGCCCACCCCTGCCAATTACTCTCCACCAAAGACTAATTCTTTGTCCATATCTTTATATGTACAAAGAATTAGTCTCTGGTGGAAAGTAATCATGCATAACAAAAAGAATAATCATACAGGGCAGATTAGGAGCTTGAAAGGATTAAATTTGGCTCATATCAACACTGAAATATCACTGTTTAAAATTCCCCAAATTCCTTATATTTCAGCAAGGATATTTTGAGAACTTCCATGTTTCTAATTTGGAATTCAATTTGGAAAGATTTTGCGAAGATACTACCTGAACTTCTTTAAAAGACATAAGGCAGTCTATTTAAGAGGGATTCCCCACATATTCAAGATTGAACTATTGGGGTTTCTCTGCACAGACAAAAGTTCATTGTCTGACATGTTGCAGAAATGTTTATTTTTTTAAAAAAATGTGTATATTAAAATACAAGATAAGAAACACTGCCCTGATAAAGAACTTGTATTCCTGTAGTTATACAACTGCAACAATCAGTAAAGCTCAATGGATTGCAATATGTATACATACCATGATCACGAAAAGTCCATGTGTCAAGACCAATTGGCATAAACAGATCCATGGGGGGCACTGAAGGACTTTCAGGCTCTGATTCTAGCTCCAGGGTAGCTATTTTAAATGTAAACAGTGCATGATATATTTAGTTCAGCCATTTTATTTTTGTGCATAACATACAAAATATGGGGCCAAGCTACTTACGGAACTATCTTTATCCCATTAAAATTTGTCCATCCCTTTTGATCAGGCAGGGAAGATATGTTGCAGACCCCTCAATTAAAGGATTCTGACTGGCAGGAACCAGAAAGAGACTTTCTCTGCCATTGCCCACACTCTGTGAGATAAGGCAGTGGCCTTGTTTAGAGAGCATAGAGCACAGTGTCAAACTTAATTTCAATGCTGCATCAGGGTTGTATTTGATTTCAGGGGCAGCAGGATGGGCGTGGCCAAGGGATGCCTGTGGTGGCCTGAGTGCTCTGCCAGTGAAAACAGGCTCCTGAGTGCCATTTTTGGCTGCACCGGCCTCCTGCAACCGTCAGCTAGCAAAAACGGAGATCTGGAGGGCCACCCACAGCCCTCCCTAGCTCTGCTTTTGCTGGCAGAGGCACTGAGAGCCAGTCCTTCACTGTTTCCAGGGCAGCCTCACAGGGCACATCTAAGCAGTTCACCTTGAGTTTGACACTTCTGGCATAGAGGAATATGTGGGGCTGGTTATTGCCCTGAAAGCACTCCCTTTGCCTTTTAATTACTTTTTAACATTGTTTTTAATTATTCTTGTCTTTTTAAAACTAACTTTTATATACTCTTTTTATGTTTAAATATTTTATTGTACACCATTCAGAGTCTGTGAGGGAGATGAGTAGTTTCAAAATGTGATAGATGATAGATAAAGAGAGAGAGAGAGAGAGAGAGAGATGGGAGATGGAGGAGGAGAGAGAGAAAAAAGACAGAAAGTTTACTGTAAAAGATACAATGTCAAAAATGGAGTACTGAAAGTTAGAAAGATTGTCCCACTAGCATGATGTATTCATTTTGCCTTTGAAACTTCTTCATATTCCAAGGTAAATGTAAAATTATTCAGTTCATGTGTGGAAAGAAAAACATGTCAGCCAGCATTTAGTCAAATCGATTTTCAGCAATCTGTAATACAATTCTACAAACAAATGAGAGTTACAAGAAATGAAGCTTTTGATGAATTATTGATTCTTTTTCCTCAACGAACGTGAATGATTTTAAAAAAAATAAACTACTTTTAGTAACTTCTTTTGTGTGTGAAAAATGTGTTTGTTTTCAAGTACTATAGTGCAGTATTTTGTATCTTTTTAAAAATCCATACAAAATACATATCCATGGATGTTATAAGAAATGCCTCCTGCTAACAAAGTAGCAAAACAGTGATTTGATGCCATAATTTATCATTTTGACTGAACAGAATTTCCTGCTAAAAGCTTTCACATATTCTTCACAAAGCAAAAAATAATCTTTCTATTTTCTTCTCATGAAAAAGAATATGAAGAAATAAACAACCTGCAGAAGATTTCTTATGAAGAGTTCCTCAATTAAATTGCATATACAGGCAAAAGAGTTTTGTTGTTGTTGTTCCTTAACACAAGCAAATATGCAGTAACTTTTATTGTAAATTCTTTTCACACTCTATAGTAAAATCCATAAATAGATTAGAGTCTTGAGGTTGATCTAGGTTCATCTCTTTCCTGAAAAGTCATGATGGACTTTTTTGGGGGGGGAAAGTCAGAACTGGATCTAAAGTTCTGACCAAATTGATGGTTGGTCAACAACTTTGACTGAATAAAGTTGACTGAACATTTAAGAAAAATAAGAAACAATGAACTTGTTGTTTTTATTGCAAAACTATTTTTTTAACCTGTTGTAATTTCAAATGGTTTCTAAACAAGACAGTCTGTAGGTAGAGACTACCTATATAGATTTTACTTAATTTCCACCTCTATATAATTCCATAATTCACACCAAGCATTTCTCCCATATGACTGCGCCATGTCCTCCTCCAAGCTGAGCCCCGCCGAGTCAGCGCCTCTGCCCGATGCCTGTTCCGCTGCAGTGTTTGGAGCTGCCGGTGCATTTGGAGATATGTGGGGATGGGGATGGGCTGGGCGAGTGGTGGAAAGGACGGGTGGCTTTGGGCTCTCCCACCGGCCAGGGAAGCAGCACTGCCATCACTTCGCCTCCCTGTCCGTGGATGGGTGGGCACTATCACTGTCTCGGGCAGCTTCTCCTGGTGAAGAAGGGCAGCTTCTTCTTCAGGTTCGCGCTGGAGGGACTTGGGAAGGAAGCCAAGCTCAGGGTGGCCCAGCTCTTTTGCTTGGCAGGCAGGTGCATACCCATGGCTCTCTTTCCTGGCTCTGCCCAGCCCACACGGCTCTGGCGCAGCCCTGGCAGATGAGCGGAAGGTCCAGCAGGGAGCCACTCGCTGCCTTGGTGAGAGCTCTGCTACTGGGCAGGAAAGCCCGCTCTTCACACTCTGCCCGGTGCCAGGCAGGGATGGCAGCTGGGCGCTTCTCCCGAGGTGGGCCGATCCTGCACTGTGGCCCCGGGAGATTTGCCTCCCCACATGGGGTTGGGCTGCCCTCTCGGGCAGGGGAGTCTTTGCTGTAGTAGGGCGTCGTTTTTAAAAGAATTGGTTTTACCTTCAAAAGCAAAGGGAAGGCGGCAACAGGAGTGCCTGAAGCCAAGTGTCTCTTCCGGGCTCCGGTTGTAGGGAGGAGCCCTAGTTGGCCGCACGTGGCTGCACCAAACACCACAGTATTGCTCTAAATGTCACAGCAGCAAGGGAGAAGGGAAAGCAATGGTGGCAGAAGGTCTCCTGAAATGAAGTGCCCCACCAATGCCGAGGTCAACATCCAAGCCACCCCCAAAAAGACGGCCTAGACATTTTGTCTGGGGTCAAAAAAAAATAAGGCCCGGCCTTATTTTTGTGAGAAACATGGTAGATCAGAGGTGGTATTCAGCAGGTTCTGACCAGTCCTGGAGAACCGGTAGCAGAAATTTTGAGTGGTTTGGAGAACTGGCAAATTCCACCTCTGACTGGAGATTTTACAGTCTCCTTCCCCTGCTACGCCCACCAAGCCATGCCCACAGAATCAGTAGTAAAAAAAATTGAATCCCACCACTACATTAGATGCTGATCACCTGATGTTGTTCTGAATGAATTAATTGTAAATAATTATCTAAAGTGAAAGATACATGAGTTCAGCTTCTAGCAGAGGGCATGTACTCTATAGAACAACATATGATTGCCTACATATCAGATGAAATAAATGAAAGCAGTGGTGAAACATTTGCCTTGCACAGGTAAAAATTGCTTCTGTGATATGAACATTATAGAATAAGGCAAATGTATGGATCCTTAAATCAGTGTACCTGCCTTTTCTTCCTCCGGCTCGGCTATTCAATAAATGACCAAACCCACTAGTCTGGGAGGAAAAGTTTGTAACATTTTTTTATTAACAGATGGGCACATTTTTATTTCTCCCCTGAGCCATCCCCCGACCCCTTCAACAACAAGCATGTTTTTAAAATAACAAGAGTGTAATAGTAGCTTGGGGATTTGGCAGGAAGAAAAACAAAACAAAACAGTGTGCTGACATAGCTTATGTTTCTTGCTTGAACTGCAGACAATATGCTTGAAATACTGGATGTTTGCAGGAAAGGTAGCCTGTTATCATTTTGTCCCTACCTCCCCTCCCAAAAGTGCCCCATGAATGAGAAGATGAGAACTTAGAAGCATAAATCTCAGAGGGAAAAATATCTGGGGTAAATTGCAGCAGATTGGCAAATAGCTCCAATTTTGCTCCTGTTGCTTAACACCTGCACTTAAAAATATTTTGGTTAACTCAGATGTAGCTCTCATTCCTTGCCTGCTGCTTACAGTATACCAGCGTTAGATTCAAGGGATGGTGCAGTTAATTGATCTGTCTTCTAAGTAATCATTTTATATTTTTATAAATATGAATATATATTTTATATTCAAATGAAAAACAAAATAGACCTGCAAGTTAGCGGAGTGTTTGTCAACCTCAACAACTTTAAGTTGTATGGATTTCCACTTACAGACTTTTCCCAGCCAGCATTTCCTGCGTGGGTTTATCTTGTTCAATTCTACATCAGGTATAAGTAGTCCTCAACTTATAACCATTTATTTAACAATGGTACAAAGTTACAATAGCCTTGGAAAAAGTGTTTATGAGCTACACTCACACTTATGACTATTGTGTCAAGGGATCACACTCTGGGCACTTGGTAACTGATTCACATTTACGACTGATTGCGGTGTCCTGCAGTCGTGTCATCACAATTTGCGATCTTTTGTGCTCATTCTGGCAAAAAAAAATATCCATCCACCAGGGAAGCTGGATTTGTTCAACACTTCATTTACTTAATAACCACCGTATATACTCGAGTATAAGTCGAGTTTTTCAGCCCATTTTTTGTGCTGAAAAAACCGCCCTCGACTTATACTCGAGTCAGATTCCCCTCTGAAAAAAAAATGGTGTGGAGCTCCGAAGCTGGGCAGCCGCTTCCCTGCTTCCGTGTTTCCTTTGCAACTTTTAAGCATGGGAGGGGGAGGCTTTTCTGAGCTCTAGGCTGAAAAAGCAACGCGAGCCAAGGTCGCTCCACTCAGTTTCATTTCCTCAGCTCCAGCTGCTTTCAGTCCACTCGGGAGGAGGGGGAGGGGGAGGAGGAGGGGGAGGCTTTTCTGAGCTCTAGGCTGAGAAAGCAATGCGAGCCAAGGTCGCTCCACTCAGTTTCATTTCCTCAGCTCCAGCTGCTTTCAGTCCACTCGGGAGGAGGGGGAGGAGGAGGGGGAGGCTTTTCTGAGCTCTAGGCTGAAAAAGCAACGCGAGCAGAGGTCGCTCCACTCAGTTTCATTTCCTCAGCTCCAGCTGCTTTCAGTCCACTCGGGAGGAGGGGGAGGAGGAGGAGGGGGAGGCTTTTCTGAGCTCTAGGCTGAGAAAGCAATGCGAGCCAAGGTCGCTCCACTCAGTTTCATTTCCTCAGCTCCAGCTGCTTTCAGTCCACTCGGGAGGAGGAGGAGGAGGAGGGGGAGGCTTTTCTGAGCTCTAGGCTGAAAAAGCAACGCGAGCAGAGGTCGCTCCACTCAGTTTCATTTCCTCAGCTCCAGCTGCTTTCAGTCAACTCGGGAGGAGGGGGAGGGGGAGAGGGAGGCTTTTCTGAGCTTTAGGCTGAAAAAGCAACGCGAGCGGAGGTCGCTCCACTCAGTTTCATTTCCTCAGCTCCAGCTGCTTTCAGTCCACTCGGGAGGAGGGGGAGGAGGGGGGGGGGAGAGAGAGAGAGATATATATCATAAGAACGGCTCTTGGTTTTTTCTTGCAAGGGAGAGAGTGACTCCTGCCTACCACTGTCATCATCATCATCTTTTGCGTTAGTGAATCAATCAAACCTTTCATGATAGTGAGATCCTTTCCCAAATTTCCCTTAAATCAGGGAAGAAATCAGAAACAAACTTTTGGGCTGAGAATAAGCTTGTTCTTATGATGCCATTTTTGTTCACTTCAGTGTGAAAAGTGTGAAAAAACACACTTCTTTTTCTTCATCTTCTTGTTCCCTATTGACTGGTCTCTTTCAAAGAGGAAATTGTGAACATCAAACTTATTCTCAACTGTCCTAGTGAAAGTTTTTATTGGCATCTATTTTTATTTTTGAAATTTACCAGTAGCTGCTGCATTTCCCACCCTCGACTTATACTCGAGTCAATAAGTTTTCCCAGTTTTTTGTGGTAAAATTGGGTGCCTCGACTTATATTCGGGTCGACTTATACTCGAGTATATACGGTATATTATTCACTTAAAGATTACAGTGATTCACTTTGTAAATATGGTAAAAATGATCATAAAATTGACAATGCCTTGAATTCTGACTGCTGGACTTATGATGGAAATTCTGGCCCCAAATATAGTTGTAAATTGAGGATAACCTGTAACAGAACTAAAAACTATATATTTCTGTAATATAGGTAGGAATAGCTTCATCACTGGAAGCTTTCAAGAAGAAATTGGACTGGCATTTCTCAGAAATGATGTAGTCTCCTGCTTGGTGGGGGGGGAGGGGGGTTGGACAAGGTCCCTTCCAAATCTGTTAATCTGTATCAGCTGTGGGAATTGGAAATTTAGCCACTAAATTCATGTGACCTACAAATATAGCGACTTGCATTTACATTTCCCTGAATTCATTAAAGTATAAAATATGGTAATATGCTATTTGTTGTACAGCTAGTGTAAGAATATTAATGAGTGTTATTATTTATGTCTGCAAAATAAAATAAATGAATTGCAAATCATTACACCATGAGGAATGATGGGATTTTATTAGTTATATAAGCAATGTGCAGTATATAAGCAACAATGTGTATCATAAATTATGGGAAAGTTAAAATGTACCATATGAGGTCTATGTTTAATTAAGTATATTTAATTAAGTATTAATTAAAATAAGAGTTATTTAATAAATTGAGATTTTCATTTTGAGTTCCTCAAGTTGCTGTGCATAGTATGCTCATAGATACTACTCTTTGTACTTATTTGTACTTCTTCAGATGACCTATGTAATTTATTTAAGATATTTTAAGAAAATAACCAGTATGCTAGCCTACTGTACGATGATAACTTACAACCTCACCTTTATTTCCAAGAATACTGTTGGACCACATTATTCTTTTTTTTTTCCTGAATGGTTTTTCCTGAATTGGGACAGGTGTGTTTTTGAATGGGAGATGTTATTTCTGCTTTGTCCTTAGATTTATCCACAAATTATTTTTGTTTGGTCTGAACAGTTTCCCTCTGGAAAATGACCATCTACAACTATCCACACTTTCCACAGCAGTCCTTTTATAAATGGAGATGTTCTCCTATGTGAGGTTTTTTGGTTTTTGTTTTGTTGTGGGAATACTCACAACTTTCCCATTCTGAATAAAGCCTGGAGACTCATTCTTTCCTTCAATATTGTATTCTGTCAGTATTCAAGGCTGACAGAATACAGAATTGGAAGGGACCTTACAGGTCTTCTAGTTGAATCCCCTGATCAAGCAGGAAACCTTATACCATTTCAGGAAAATGGTTGTTGAACCTCTTCTTAAAAACCTCCAGTGTTAGACGATCCAAGTTTCTGGAGGCAAGTCGTTCCACTGGTGAATTGTTCTAACTGTCAGGAAATTTCTCCTTAGTTCTAGGTTGACATTTTGACTAGTCACTCCTAATCACAAAGAACAGCTAATTTTTCACAATTGTTATTTTACGATATGGATGAATATCTAAATGAGTTAATTCCATAATTATAGTGACTCCAAAAAACTTTATTATTTTTATTCATTTCTCCCCAAAAGACCAGAAGTGGTCTCTTGATTTCAAATGAGAGTAGTCAAAGCTGCAACTTTATACATTATAGAAATAAACACAAGGACACAAGAATATTCTCTGGCTGGATTTCAACATAGTATTGTATTTTCCCAGCTGGATTGCTATAGCAACAAGTCTACTCTGGAAAGCATATGTTCCAAACAGAACTATTTATAACTTTGTTCTTTATTAGAGAAATTATTTTTGGAATGGCTTGAGTCACACACACAGACCCTTCCCTTCTTAATTAACATTATCTATGGCATGTACAAACATCAAACTGAAGTTTTAAATCAGTCTGAAGAGATTTTATAATGACTATTTTATAGCCACATTGAATTTGTATATAAGTTAATTGTTGAATAAAAAGAATGGTTTAAACTAAATATTGAATTTATCTTTTTCTGCTCAAATATCAGCTGCCACTGAAACTGGAGATATTTGCACATCTACAGCATATTTACACTGAATCATTATCAGTATTGCAGCACTGGGGGGAGAGTAAAGAAATGCTATATGCTTTGGTACGTCATAATACAAATACCGCTTCTTACTTTTTTTTCTTGTTACAACCCTATAATCCCTTTGGTTTGGGGTAGGATCGGGGAGACTGAGTGGTGCTGAGCATTTAATGGCTTTATGCCCTTCCTGATTCCTACACAGAGTTCACAGCAGATTTTTCTCTTTGCGCCCGGATAAACATTTGTTGCTGCCAAGGATTGAACTCTAAATCTTCTGAGTGGTAGATGAGCATATTCACCTCTCACATACTTGCATCATAATAAACGTTGTGACATTTTGTGGTCTTTGGCGCGAGTTATACTTGTCTATGGCTGAATGAATTGCTCTTTAAAAAGCTTAAGAGAACTATTAAGGAAGCAGTGTGCTTGTTTGTCTTGTATTATTATAACTGCTAACCACTTGGGGACTAAATGTGTGTTTAAAAAAATGTGTGATTTCTAATCCACATCTTGATAAAAATGTTAGTTTACTCCATTGGGGCCTCATCCAAATCACATGACATATATTGCTTGTTATAGAAGCGATGTAGCACATGTTGAGCAGGGTTGTCCTACACGCTACCTGAAACATTCCTTATATAACAATCTCTTGTTGCTTTCTTGGTGGTATATAGCAAATTAATGTCCATAGTATGGTGGAATGAAGTTTGGATTCCCTACATTGTAGGGGAATAAGAAACAGTGATATTTAGATAGTTTGGTTGGGAAAAAGAAGGTCAGAGTAGCTCCTCTTATAAGTTGTCAGAGTATATCTTTAATAATGTGAGTAGTTGCTTTAGTCTAGTAAATGTTGTCTATACTGAAGAACAATAAAGGTAACTACTGAGACTCTGCATGTCTTTCTTAGTTTTTGGAGCCTGACATATAGGGAAGGAAGGGCACCTTCCTAGATTTCTTTCAACAAATACCAGGGGTGGGATTCAACCAGTGTCACTACTGGTTCAGTACATACGTTTTGCCATGCAAAACAGCTAAGGTTGAAAAAGCAGGAAATAAATGTCAGGTAAGAGCCCGGGCAGGCGGGTGGGCCAAACAGCAGCAGACACAGAACCGGTTCTGTGTCTGCTGCTCTTCAGAGCTACCGGTTCTACAGAGCAGAACCGGTAGCATCCAACCGCTGCAAAATACCCAGTAAATATGTTGGATTGCAATTTCTAAAGTTCCCATCTATTGCAATTGCTAGAAAGCTGGAGAAATCTGTGTAAATGATCTGTCACTATAAGCAGAACCTCAACTTGGTGTGCATTAACATATGTCAATTTCTATGCAGCCTATTGATACCACAGAGATCAAATAAGGGCAGTTTGATTTGTGAGCTATCAATTCTGACTTCTTTGTGGGAAGAAGAAAATTCAGGCAGTAACAGGCAGCTCTTTTATATAGCTATTTAAAAACTACAAGAAACATCTATCAAACAAGGAGAAATGGACCTAAGTAACGTTGTCTATTGGAGTTAAAGAACCCACATCTGAAAGAAAAAGTTGTACTGTACATTGGGAAATTACTTGATTTGTAAATCAAGTTAATTTACATGTGAAAACTGCAGGAAAAAGACTACTGTGGAAATGGAGCAGAAAAACATGTCCTGCACTTTAAAGGTGAGTGGGAAATTAAAGTGGGTGGTATTGTCTGTTTCTGCCCTTGAAAAGCATTTTCTTGTCCATTCTGGTGAAGGAGCAACTGTACAATGTTGATAAGTTGCAAGCCATTGATTCTTGAAACCTGTAGAGTAGGGTCTTACTACAGAGGTGGTATTCGGCAGGTTCTGATCAGTTCTGGAGAACAGGTAGTAGAAATTTTGAGTAGTTTGGAGAACTGGCAAATACCACCTCTGGCTGGAAATTTTACAGTATCCTTCCCCTGCCACGCCCATGAAGCCACACCCACAGAACTGATAGTAAAATAAATTGAATCCCATCACTGTCTTACTAGCTGTTTTATTGCAATAAGTTACAGCTTCCAATGCAAAATAGGCATCGGAACTAAAACTAGTGGGTTCAAACTGTAAGGTTTCAAGCTTTTGGGGCCAGATCTCCCTGCTTTGTACTTGGGCAAATTTCAACTTTATCAGATTGCCTTTTGGAAAATGAGCATTTGTATAGTCATATCTATCACTGAATTCATTTGATGAATGGGGAACCCTCTCACAGCATCCATTTTATGGGAATGTTCAAAATACATTCTCAAAGTTCTAAGATACTCACTGGCCCCCTAAAGTTTGAAGATCTCAGACTGAGATTGTATAAACAAAGAAAAAAAAACCGTGTTCAAAAATTCAGTAGAGTTGGATAGGATCAATTACATTTCCATTTCTTTCAGGCTTTATGAAGAGGAATCTTTACCATTGTAACAGTCAAGGAGTATAAACCAAAATGAAAGAAGATGAATGTCTCCAATAATTATGATTTGCTGGCATATATGTTCTTTTCTGTGGATAGAGATATTTAAGTAGCCTAAGCTGCATCACTTGATTTCTCTAGTCAATTATAAATGGAACAGACTGAAGCATTTTGCACTACTTTTGATGCCAAAAAAAATTGTTTTCTTTCCAAACAAAATCTCAGTTACAGCGTACAAAAAGGGGCTTCAACCTAATTCTCACTATGGTTAAAATTGAATACGGCAATCTCTGGTGGGATAGAAATTAATATCAACTTGACATCTTAATTTTGTTTTTAAAATATGAAGTGTTCATTTATTGGCAACAAGATTTTATATGCAAATATCTGGAAGCAAAAATCTCTGAGACAGATAAATGTATTACCTTTAAAATTAAGTTGTCCATCTTTGAATGTGCTTACAAATAATTACCTGGCTGTTTTGTTTACAAAATGCTTATGAATCCAATGCCTTCCAATAGCTTAGTGCTGCATAGCCAGCTTTTTATAAGCCAGCTGTTATGTGCACATTTTCCTTATTAGTTAGATAATAAATTATCACTAAGCTTTCTGATCACTAAGACTAGCAGAAAATGCAACCTAAGAATGATCTCAGATTACAAATGAAAACCAAAAGAGTCTAAAGGAATTTTGCACTGGACCTTCAGCAAATATTATGATCCGTACTGCAGTTTTGCAGGCCCATGCTTCAATATGAGCCAAATTTCCATCACAGTCTAAAACTGAATCACAAAGTACATATTGTAGCTCAGGGCTCAATCAGCACCCTAAAACACGAATTGTAAATCATTGGTTAAAACAGTATAGAAAATTCTGTTTTCTGAGATACTCCTTTCTTGTTTACTTACTGTCTTTGTCTCCATGGTGCTCTTGATCCATTCTCATAATGCAGCAGAAAAAGTAATACAGGCAAGGCAAAGTCCCACTGCAACTGTTTAGACTTGTATTGTTTACAAAAAGTTCTGTGTTAGCAGCAGTTCAAAATCCCAGGCCAGCTCTTGCAACCACTCCCAGCAAATAAAACAATTTGGAAGCTGGTGATTAATCATCAGTCACTACGGAAATGAAGTCTCAGCTCTGCAATGCGAGTAAGAGTTGTACTGATCACTACTTGGAAAGACATCCTGTCATCCTCTACATAGGACATTGACTTTAATCTCTGTGTTTTACTTCTATTCAAATTTACAGAAAACTTTTAGGGGAAAAAATCACTGTTGTATAAGCAAAATGTACTACATTCCCCAAACTTATATTTCATTCAAGGTAGACTTATCTGTGTAATGCCCCCTATTTCTTGGGCTTAAAAACACCTAATTCCTATTAATTTCGGTATTATGGGAATGAAATTGCAATATATCAAGAGAGCGCTCACCAGGGAAGAAAAGATTGCCTTCACAGACCACAAACGGACACACAATCAATCTAACATATAATGACAGCACAGAGTTCATAGAAAAAGGAAAATCCATTTTCATTCTGCACTTAAACTAATAGGAATATTCAGAATATGGGTAAGTTTCACAATCTCTAAAATCCATTCCTCAGAATTTTTTAAATCTTCTCTAGGTCATTTCTTTTTCTGTTGGGGTCCTTTTAATAGGCATCAGAAGATGGGTTTGTGAAAGGAGAAGTTCAAGGTCTTGCTAGATATTATATTTTCCATACCACACTGACACATATAGAGCCCTGGGCAATGTCTTGACCTTGATTTCTTTTTCACTTTTGTTGCTGACTCTGTAGTGAAATCGCCTGTGTCTCCTATATCACAAATGCCCATCATGGAATAAGTTTTGCCTTCTGCTCTTTCTATGATTTTCAGATCATTGATCTATTGATTTTTTTTTTTTTGAAACACTGTCTTTTTTCCCCTCTTCTTGTTATTTCTGTTTGCTTTCCAAATTCTTTACTTACCACCAACAATTGATTCCCTTCAAGTCTTGATAAATTTGAATTTTTGAGTCTCCAGCATTGGCTCCTTGCATCATTCAGTACATCATTTGCTAATCTAGGTCTAAAAATAAGCAAAAGCATTGACTTCATATAAATTCATGTTTTCTACCCGATTGGGGACAAAGGAGCAAAGAACAGCATGATAAAAGATATGAAATGACATTATCATGCAAATGTCACTATCTATTTGCAATAGACACAGGCAAGAATATAATTGTAGGATTTGTAATAATGTCATTAAACATGTATCATTTTGGCAACATCACAGTTTCCTGATCTACAAGATTAAATAGCAGGATTGTATCATTTTGATTTATGTAATCTTAAGAAAGCTTCAGCGCCTAGTGTCTACCTTTGATACTCATACATTTAAATACTTTGCTAAGGTCAACTTTCCCTCTGCTCACTCACTTTTTCACTCTTCTTTTTACATCTATTCCTACTTCTTTACTTTTCTCCTCTCCACAGTCCTCATCTGAATTGTCAATTTATATCCTTAAATTCCTTTCCATTTCTCTCCATCATGAGGTTTCCAGCAAATTCATATAGCTCTTTCTGTCTCTGATTCTTCTTTAAAACACACACTACCCCAGTCTCAAGAAATATCTTCATCTCATTTAGTTATTTGTAAAATTTATTGATCACCCATCTTTTCATAGGTTAACTATCTTCGTCCCGTTTTCGCTCTCTAGCTAGTTTCAGTTTTCTTTTGCTTTTAGTTTCTAATGCCTGATAAATATTTACTCATGCCATCTCAACTTTTTATTCTCCAGGTTCACTTATGATCCTATCTAATGGCATTTTCACCTCTTTGAATTCTTCCTAATCTACCACCACAACTCTCTAATGAGTGAAAATTTTCACTACATCTAGGAAACTTCCTAATAATCATTCATTTTATACCCTAAAAGGTTTCTATATTCCATAAATAAGGTTTCTATATTCATGTTCTTGTTCTTCCGGTTATCTGACTGAACATTCAAAACTCTTTCTTCAGTTAAAATCTTTAAGCAGTGGGTTTATTTATCATGCCTTCACTCTTGACATTGTGCACTTTTTTTAGTTTCTGTCCTTATCAATATATTACTCCCTCATCTGTATAAATATTTTGGTCTAGCCTAACTCCATTTCCATACCTTTCCATACCTTTCCATACCTTTCCATACCATTTCCAATGCTTTCTTAGCATTTCTGTACATGCTTCATGATCTTCAATATATTTATTTATTGTATTTAGAATCCACACATCTCCCTCATAGAAGAACTTAATGATCCAAGCTCTGTAAAGGACCTTGGAATACTCATCTCTAATGATCTAAGTGCTAGAGCCCACTGTAACTACATAGCCAAAAAGGCATCAAGAGTTGTTAACCTAATCCTACATAGCTTTTTCTCTGGTAATATCACACTACTAACTAGAGCATACAAAACATTTCCTAGACCAATACTCAAATACAGCTCATCAGTCTGGAACCCACATTACGTATCTGATATAAGCACAGTTGAGAAAGCCTAGACATATTTCACAAAAAGAGTTCTCCACTCCTCTACTCGTTGTAGAATACCTTATGCCACCAGACTTAAAATTCTAAACCTAGAAAACCTTGAATTACACCATCTTCGGTCTGATCTAAGCATGGCATATAAAACCATACATTGCAATGACTTACCTGTCAATGAATACTTCAGCTTCAACCATAACAACACAAGAGCACACAACAGATACAAACTCAAGGTTAACAGCACCAAACTTGATTGCAGGAAATACGACTTCAGCAACAGAGTGGTCAATGTCTGGAATACTCTACCTGACTCTGTGGTTTCTTCCCCAAACCCCAAAAACTTTAACCTTAGACTGTCTACTATTGACCTCACCCCTTTCTTAAGAGGTCTGTAGGGGGCGTGCATAAGGCACCAATGTGCCTACTGCCCCTGTCCTATTGTTTCTTTTATTTTTCTTATATGTACCCATTTCATGTATTCATAACTATGTATATACTTATACCTATTATCTTGTAAGCGATTGACAAATCAAATCAAATCAAATCAAATAAAAATAAACTCTATAATAATAAGAAAACCTTGAATCTTCTCTCCTCCAGAGCTCTCTTCTTCAATGATTATCCATTGACAATATCACTATCAACTCATGAATTGAAGTTTTTCTCTTCCTTAATCCACACATTCGATTTGTAGGTAATGAATGCCTACATTCCATGATGTGTTTCCTTAACA
Organism: Hydrophis major; assembly: GCA_033807585.1. Taxonomy (NCBI): domain Eukaryota; kingdom Metazoa; phylum Chordata; class Lepidosauria; order Squamata; family Elapidae; genus Hydrophis; species Hydrophis major. The sequence continues at coordinate 90,101,309 of CM066329.1, forward strand.
TCATGGAAAAAGCATGAGAATTATGTAAGAATAGGAAAATCCATGTTTTTAATGCCTACCTCATCCAAATAAAAGTAATGAATAAATGCTTTCTCCTGTTTGTAATCCCTAACTACTGATTTTTAGGATATACAAATTCTGAAAATGGGGTTGGCATCTCAAAGCTACTGCTCATGGGCAGTCTTATTTTCAATTAAGTAGTTGATTCTTTTTTAAGCCACTAGCACCATCATCCCACTATTCAGTAGCAAATTTTATGAGACACAAAACACTACACTGAATCTCAATGCAATCTACTGTACTTCACTGGTTTACCTCAAAAATACAGGATACTCTTTCCCCATGCAGATCAAAAAGCAGATAACTATTCATTTGGAACAGCTGAAAAAAGTGAAGCTTCTGTTGTAAAAATCCCTTCTGAGTGATATGAGTAGTGTCTGCCGTGTGAACATTCCTGGTTGCATTGCAGTTTTACTATGCTTGCCATTGTAAAGTTAAGATGGGGAAAATATATGTCTATCATCCAGTCTGAATTTTCTCAAGAAAAGTGTCATTTGCTATTTTTACTCCTAGCTTAGAATTTTGTAATCAGTTATCAGTGATTGCATTATGTATCAATGTATATCCCATCATATTATCCTGTTTTGGGATAATCAATTTTATGCAAGGCACAGGAAAAACAGTTAAATACAGGAGAAAACAGAGATTAATTACAGAGAGAGAAGAGGAGAGAAGACAAAAGGAAATCTAAGTAATCTAATTATGTATTGGTGTTATTGTTTTTTGTTGTTTTGTCTTTTATACGGCCAGATTCATCTGATAAAAATTAAGAAATAAGTTTCTTTATTATTATAAGAGTCAATAAATTGTTCAAACTGCCAAAATGTGCAAAATGAAGGGAAATTATAATCTTAACTTTGTCAATAGCTGTAATTTCATTGCCAGGTTTGTTGCAGTTTCTTATGTTGAAATTGCATCTGAATAATCAGAATAATGCATCTGAAATTGCATCTGCATCCCAACAGCATTTCAGTAAATAATAGCATTTGGTCCTCCTAGCAGTAATGCTTTCATTAATGCACCCTTTATTATTTGTCATCATTAATATGTATGACTTATACTGTACTCTTAGGGGGACAATTTGATACCATGCTTCATCTTACTGTTTATTTTTTTTGTAGGTACCCTGCTACCAGGGCTGTGATTGATATCTGTAGGGGAGGAAAACATTATGAAAAATTAGCAGACTTTGGAATTAGGCATTCACATAATTTGCACATCATTCATTGAATTCCTTTTAATATTGTGGCAATGGAAAATCAGCAGAAACATAAGTTCAAGTGCTACTTTTTCAAGGAATATTATAAAGGGTATTGTGCAATCAAAGTCAATCCATCCACTAAGGAGATGAAATAAACCTTAGCAAATATCGAAAAGTTGCATTGATTGGTTGGTTGGTTTATTTCATCTCAGTCAAGGTAATGTTTTTAAACTTGTCATTCAGACTCAAATTAATGGATTCAGCATATTCAGTGGATGGACTCCCATCCTGTTTAAGTTGGAGGCACCATTCAAGGGAGGAGTGTAAAACTCACAGCCCATGGGCTGGGTGCATCACACACTGGCCACACCCACTCCTGGTTTAGTAAAGGGGGGAAGTTGCAATACATCACATGATGGCAATGTGGCATCACGAGTTTGACACCCCTGATTTAAAGCACTTCCAGGTTGAAAGGATTAGCCACTAATATCATCATTGCTCAGGGGATGCCCATGGGGGCTCCTTTCATGTCCTCACCAGGGCACTGGATGTCAGGAACTCACCCCTCCATACAGCAGCACTCAAGTCTTGAATACAGGTTTCCTAACCTCCAACCCAATTTGTAGCCCAATTTTACTTTATGCTAGACTGAAGGCTGTGAACATACTTCATGTCCATGCTTCCCATTTTCTCCACCTCGACAATCCTGTAAGTTGATGGGAACAAAATGACGAACCCAATATCACCCAGCCATCTTTCATGGCCAAGGGAAGACTGGAGCTTATGATCATTTTCTATCCCAGCATTTTAGACACTACGGGTAGTCCTTAATCTGGCAACTGCACTGTTTAGCAACTGTTTGCAGTTACAACTTAGATGGAAAAAAATAATTTTATGACCAATTCTCACATTTACAGGTCTATAAAAGATCTATAAAACAGGCCTATAACACAAAAGAAAGCTGGAATAAGATTATTAGCACAGTTGCTTTTTCACTAAGTTTTGCTTAATCATAATAATAAAAATGTAATTTTTTTTTGGCCAAGTGTGATTAGACATACAAGGAATTTGTCTTGGTGCAAATGCTTTCAGTGTACATAAAAGAAAAGATACATTCATCAAGAGCCAAGAATCATCAGGTACGACACTTAATAAGAGTCATAGTGTACATGAAACAATCAGTCATACAAGGACACAGTCAGTATAAGGATACAAGTAAGGATACAAGCGACAAAGTTACAGTCATACATAATAACCAAGTTGCTGGTCCCACTTGCAATAATTAAATGAGGACTACCTGTATACCAAATGAGTTTTCAGTAAGAGTCAATATATTTATTTATTTACTCCACTTATATGGCTACTCAATCTCCTTGGAACTCTACAGTAGATGCTAACATCCAGCTAAATGCAACAACAAATCACCAACACCCAAAAATCTATCCTCTAAAGTATGCTGAAAGAATAAAACCAGTGACGACTGAGCATAATTAGAAATAGACCAAAAAAAGCTGGAAAGATTGGCCATTGGAAAACACCTGGCGAACCTACTACCAGAGGTCAGTCATCTACAGAGAGAATGAAGCCCTGCCAACTCTTCAAATCCCAGTTGTTGTCTTTGACAGCATAATTTTTCATTTCTCCTTAAAGATGCAAAGGAATGTGTTAAGCCTCTAGACAGCTAAATTACCTATTTCCTGTTATAAAATTTCCCCAAAACAAAAATAAAAGGGAATCTCCCAAATGTGAAGCTGGAAGTTTCAGATGACTAAAGAAAAAGTACACATCTTTTTTTTTCCTACTTAATACTATTTAAAAAAACAACTTGCAACTATATAACTCCTTTGCTGGGTATATGGTGGAACAATGAACATGCATGTTGCCATCAATTGTCAAGAAAATGTTAGTGTCTAAGATTTCTGAAAGGAATAAAGTAATTAAAAAGATAGTGAACAGGGGACATCCATTAAGTAAGGCAAGTTTTATAGCAAGGCCAGGTAATCTTGCTAGTACTTAATTATCTATCTTTTTTCTTTGCATGTTTTTGAAAGTTAATGCTGCTGCTCCATACCTACTACTGATTTGCAGTTCCCTTTTGCAGTTATTTACAAATGAATTTGTATTTGGTGCTATTTAATACCCTTTTAGAGATTGTTAAAATATTTATTAAACTCGCTTTTGGGAAAAAAAAAAATCTATTTAACACTGTAGAAGAGCTACATGTCTTTTAACCACTACCCTAACCACTCTCAATCAAATTACACTTGCAACATCAAATTATTCTGATCTGAAATATTGTTCAGATTCAAACAGTTTAAAAAGTTTGATTTAGATCAATTATTCCAAGCATCTAAATAAGTGAATTCATCACTTCATTTTTATTAATATATTTTTCAAATGAACAAAAGTAATTCGTTAAAGTGATACTAAAGTTCCCAGATTCCTTTGAATAACATTTTATCAAATCTCCAAACTAAAATTCCCAATGTAATATTTGCACCATTATAATAAGTACATAGAATTATAAACACAGTTTAGTGTTATCTATTAGATGAATCATCAAAATAATAATCCACAACAAACGGCATTTCTGCATTCTTCCAAATAGTCTTTGAATTACAACAATTTGCTAAGTGACCATTTGAAGTTATAATGGCACTGAAAAAAGTGACTTATGACCATTTTTCACACTTCAGATGCTTTTGACAACTGATTCACATTTATGACAGTTATGAAGTGTCCCAGAGTTATCTGATCCCCTTATGCAACCTTCGGACAAACAAAGTTATTGGGAAAACCAGATTTACTTAACCATCATGTTACTAATTTAACTGCAGTGATTCACTTAACAATGTGACAAGAAATATTGGAAAATGGAGCAAAACTATATAATTCTTATGATGAATTTGCCTCTTTCAAAAACTAAAAAACCCTAACGTCTCCAATTCTGCTCCAGTTATTTATACCTTCTTTGTCAAATTATCTACATTTTATTATTGTGTCTCAAATGCTGTTAAAATGTTACTTGTAAATGTCAGGCAAGTGCCACAAATTGTTCTTTCATGTTACTTATGAAAAATTGTAATAGATTATTGCAATTGTAAAAACTTGACATGAAAGGAGGAATATAAATGCTTTAACAGAAATAATACATTTGAATTTCCCACATTACCATCAAATATACATGACTGTCAGATACCATAAAAAAACTACAGATGCCATGAAATATTATTTCTCTGTATGTTGCTTACTCCGAAAAGAAGTAGCAACAATTGCCAAATGCAAGTAATCCTTGACTTATGACCAATATTGAGGCCAGAATTTCTTTTGCTAATCAAGGCAAATGTAGTGAGTTGTATCCAATATACAAGCCTTTTTTTGCCACCATTGTTAAGTGAATCACAGCAGTTCAGTGAATGACATGGTTGTTAAATGAATTTGGCTTCCCCCATTGACTTTACTTGTCTGAAGCAAGCAGGGAAGAACACACGTGATGATCACATGATTCCAGGATGCTGCAAACATTGAAAATACACGAGAGGGAGAATACTGCAATGGTTATAAGCAGGACAAAAATAATTATAAGTCACTTTTTTCAGTGCTGTTGTAACTTCAAATAATTGCTAAACAAATGGTTATAAATTGAGAACTACCTGTACTTGTTAAGTAGGGGGGAAATTACAAAATCTCTGAAAAATGTAAATAGCTACATATTACATGAAACAACAAAAAACCCCACAACTGATCAAATATTATCCCTTGCTATCACCATCATTTTCCCAAAATTTTGCAATGTATCTGATAGAAACATTTACACAGAAGTTCCATATTCCTTATGAAATACTTGGCTTGATCTATTTTTTCTTCTCTTTTTTTAAACTTACTGTGTATGTGAATACAAATTACATGAGTATTAGTTCTACAACAGCATTATCCAGTGATTAATGCAGGAATTAAAATCCGGTCCAGTTCCAAGCCAAGAGAAAGGTGCTGGAAATAAAATGGAGGTGGACTAACTGCAAGCAAAGAAGGTTTATTCAATTTCCAGAAATTTCAGTGACAAGCAGCAAAGTTTCTGGGGTAGCTGATAAAATGGCTGAATGAGTGGATAAATTTTTATAAGTTTCTGGCGTTTTATGTTTGAGATGCACTACATTGGGGGTTGTACAATGTAGTGAGCCTTCTGCCTTTTGCTGTTCTAATGCTGCTGGCTTAATCCTATTATGTCCTAAAGGTGATATCCTGTCCTTAGAATTTGGGTGGGGAATGCAGATTTTAGGAATCTTTCTTTTTCTACTTTTAATCCCTTCTGGGGAAGCTGGGCTGAAGGCGTCTTGTTTATCAATAGGCTAGCCTGGATTTCTTAATGGGCACAAAATATTCATCTCTAAAGACTTTGGGCATCTGCAGGATGCTGCTTCCTATAGCAGGAAGACTGTTTCTACCTTTCTAAAGATTTTTCTCTATTTCTCCTTTAGGAAAATATTCTGTCTTTTTTAATATTAAGAATAAAGAATATTTTAAACTGGGGAGTGGGAGGAGGCTATGTACACCAAATGAAACATTGAGATAAAGATATCCAGTGAGCTTAACAGTAGAATGAAGACTTAAACCAGAGTTTCCCCAAGTACTTTTAAACACTACAATGCGCTGGATATTTAAAGAGTGTATTTATTTTATTGAATTATTTCTGTATCAAATTTGAACACCACTCATCTCACTCACAAAATACTTTTTAAAGTGGTACCATCTGCAAATGATTTTCTGGAATTAATACCGTCATCATAGGGGTTTTTTTTCTCATTTGAAAACCTGATTAGGCAATTAAGCTCACATCCTTAAACTTGTTCTAACAGTGCTGTATAAATAGAACAAAACAAAGCAGCCTGTTACTTTCTGATAACATTGTCTTTTATTTATCTACTTTTGAAAAGGAGCAACATTTGGGAAAAACACTATTATTGCACCATAAAATAATAAAGCATAAATAAAAATAACCAGAAAATAATATTTTTAAAAAGTAAGAAAGAAGATGCCACACTTTATCAAAACAGTGCTGAAAACTTTATTCATGGGATAAATGGGAGCTAACAAATAAAAAGTGGCAAATGTTTGCTTTACCATAATAAATGTTCTGATATAAATCACAGCTCTTCACTGAGCTGCTGTTGACATGGAGAGGTTTTTGTGATTTATAGTTTGTTTAGTTTTAGAGTACTGCGACTGAAATACTATTTTGCCTTAAACAGAGAAAACATACAGAGAAGATTTTTGACATGATTGCACACTGAAAGCACTGTCGTAAGAAAATAATTCCTTAAGCATGACTTAGTTTAGCAGACTTTTTATGGTAAGTTGGGATCTTGAAAAAGTAGAACGTTTAATAAAATACAGGGATTATCAACTTCAGATTTTAAATTTATAATACAATTGGAAAGAGGGGAAAGGAAAGGCCATACAGCCTGCAGAGTATAGAAGTACAATCCTATATTTCTGGAGGGACCAGATTAGGAAAGGCTAATATAACATTCAATTGCCCTATTTTTTTTAAAGATATACAGTACATATTATGGTATGTGCATTGATTTCTGAGATGCAGACCTCACCATGCTGACTGATGTAGAAGTTTGCCTATATAGCTATTAGTGGTAAAGCTTGCCTCCTACACACAATACTGATAAGCAGCCATCATTGGAATACACAACTTCCCCAGTGAATGTCCTGGGTAGAACAACAACTGAATGGGGCTCATGAAAAGTATCTAAATATTTGAATTGCAAAATATACAAATATGCTATTTCAAGGTACATTAGACTTAGTAGTTTCCTTCACTTTTTTCATTTTCATCTGATTAATGGATTAGCCACACATTCTTCTGAACAGAGAAAACAATGCAGAGATTCCTCTGGATGAAGCAAACAGTAACATCCTTTTCTGCATAGTCCCTGCACAAAAATAATCCAGAGAGATGCTGTAGAGATTAAAAGCAGGGAACAGTTATGTAGTTTGATAAGGGACTGCCACTAAACTGGTTCTTTTTCACAAGATTGAGCAGCAGCATTTTGCAGGGTAGTCTTTGCTGTAGACTTTATTCTCATTGCCAAAGACATAAAAGGAGTAAAGTTTGCCTTTCCATTCATATTTAACTTTTGTGAGTGGCACCAGCTCAACCGTTTGTCTCTGCAAAAAGAAAGAGAAAAGAGTTATATATTTCTGAGATCATTTATATCCTCTTCAAATGTGAATTTTACAATTTAGGTACTAGAGTTAAGATTGGCAATTAAGACTGTCTAAGGCTGATATGCAAAAGGCAGGCCCTTCCCAACAAGGGCTTAAAAGTTATGGAATTCCTTTCCAAGTGCTTATACTTTTTCCATTCAGTACAGGCATTTAGGTGAGTCTCTTTAATGTTCCTCTTAAGAGAAAATCAAAAGCGTTTATGTTTGCAGACCATTTTTGTCAAAACAATCAATATGGTATTTTGATGCACATATGACACCTGTCTGTAACTCATCTTGTTTTCTTTGGAACATCAACTTGAGAAGACATTGCTTGTTTAGAATACCTTGAAATAAAAAAGCAGTAAAGTATGAGCCCAGTTTATGAGTGCTGTGCTTTGCATATTTCCTTTTCCTTAGGAAACACACACAAAGCAATTGGAATCGGATGTGTATGCTGAGGTATAGGCCATTTCATTCCCTTAGCCTCCTATAACTAGCTGGAGGAAGAGGAGGAAGGGAACTAATGATTTGCAAGCTCTGTGTTAATCCCAGCATCATTTTTATGCCACTGCACCATCCCAATACCCAGATCTACTGAAATTCCACTCTCAAAATTGAGGGTGAAAATGTGTGATGAAATGTTGTCCAGGCGAAAGGAGTGCATTCCAGAGGAGCAAAAGACAATGCTGTTTAGTTAGTTTGTGTGAAAGAAGAGAGTGAAGATGGTTTCTGCCTAATAGTTCCCAGGATATGTTTGATGGTACAAGTAGCCTGCTTTGTTTGGCAAGATATCTGTCTATAGGTGAGGAATAATAAACAAATCTGTCTAGAAGACTAACAATGTGGCTTTCTTTGTTTTGGGAACCTGACAGAAAAGGAACAAACAAGCCATTTGTAGCCCAGGTTTTTTTGTTTGTTTGTTTGTTTGTTTGTTTTTATTTTTTTAAGATGGAAAATGGAATAGAAAACCTCAAGGTGCTCCTCGGGGGTTCTTCAAAAAGTATCTCAGCAAGGCTCCTTCCTACCTTGACCATCCACTTCTTCACATCTGGAAGCTTGATGCCAGTTTTCAATGGTTATGGGTTTCATAGATATTTTGTTTTATTGCAGATGTTGGTTTTATTACAGATATTGTTTTATTACAGATGTTGATGGGGAGCCACCCAGAGTTTGATATAAGATGGGCAATTATATAAATGTTTCCAATAAATAATGCAGGCTGAAATCATTCCCACATTACAAGGGAACCTTTTGTAAAACTGTGGAAAGAAGAGTGGTAGAATACAATCCCTAATTCCTAGGCAGAGAATATTTCTACAACCTCCAATTTTGCTTCCATGTGATGGAAATCAGTTGTGTCAGTTCCCTAACCAGGCAGCTCTTTTACTATTCATGGATGCAAGTATTATAAATTTAGAATAATTGTCAATTTGTAATCTTTGCAACATACATCACTTGAAATATTATCTCAGAAAAACATGCTGGTGGAACACTCTAGTTTCTTTTGTTTTTTAATTCTCATTGGTCCCCTCCTTTCCTTTTTGCTTGTTGTTTAATAAAGGCAAAAATAAGAAAGAACAACAAATTTCCATACATGATTCACAAGTATGTATATTAACTCTGCCAAAAATATTGGAACAAGCGTGCCTATTTTGGGGGGAGATGAGGATATGTGTTTATATCAAATGTCTCTATAGTATAAAAACAATTGAGAAATTAATGTGACGTTATTTAGGAAAAATAGTATGCTATTATTTTACCTTTTTTAACAATCTTTAGGTCATACCACTAGAAATTGTGACCCGAAGAATTCAAAGAACATTTGAAAATTTACATTTTGGGATATTTTCAGGTGAAAACAAAAAAATTCCACAAAAAAAATTTCACAAAAAAATTCAAGCCAACTTGTAGATTGTGACTTTTAAATATATTTAAAATAAAAATCAATTATCTAGTTTGGGTAATCAAGCATTTGCTAGAAAACAACCAAGCTCAGAGAGCACCAAGGACCCCTCATATCAATTCTGAGCTACTCTCCTTTATTGGAGAAATAATTTATTGATGTTTAGCACTATTAAAAGTGTGTCCTTTACACTTAAAGCAAAGAGCTTAAATAATAACTAAATATTATTTCTGTGTTATCTAAGACCAACTGTGCCATGAGAAAAAGATGAAGTCTCCCAATTCCCCATCAAAGTTTTATGGAAATAAGTTTTATTTTTGTTTTTGTTTTTAAAGAAGAAGCCTTTTGCCTCAAAAGTTAGTTTGGCTCTTAAGCCTCCTGAATAAAATATTGATGATACATTATTTATTTTTCTTTTTATTGATTTATTTATTGGTGGACAAGGAAATCTTTTTATAAAGGATCAAGGTTAGAGTTACCAGATTTTGGATATAATGGACAAAATTTGCATCCAGACATCTCCTGAAATAAAGACTAAACACGCTGTATATGAAGTAAACTGAATAGTTCACTAAGCCTGCATTATTTCCATCACTTTCCATTATGTGTCTTATTATTAAGTAAACAAATGCTGTTATGTATGTAATTTGCAGTAATGTGTGTCATTGCATCAGTACATTATGCAAGTGATATAAACTGACATAAATTGATATAAATAATATAAAGGTAGATTACATGGATTTTGGGGGCTAAAGTACTCTATTTCTTAATGGTCTATTAAAGTAAGATTTTACTTTATTATTATTTTGCAGAAGTTAAAAACAAAAAAGGATAAGAAAACTACACTTTGATAAATGAAAAAAAATTAATCTGGTTGCAAAATATCCTGCAAAAGGAAAAGGAAGAGTAATCTAACTCAGAATAATCTAAGATAAATTTTTAGATAAATCTAAGATAAATTCTTCATCAATTTGAAATATCCCCTCGTACAAATGTTTTCAAAACTGATTGGAAGGGGAAAAAAAAGAGCTGCTTAATAAGTCAAGAAGGATTTTAAATAAAGTGAACATGAAAATAATGAATAAAAATGAAAATAACGTTTCATTTTTAAAATACAGTTGTTCTCTTTGGCACTTACCTGTTTCAAGATTCGATGCTCACCTGAAGCAAACATCATTTTGTGCTGAGCAATGCTTGTCCTTGAATAGTCTTTAATGGTTGATTCTGGGAACTCAATTATGGGACGTACCTGGTATGCAGATAAAGGCCAGAAAATACTCTTTTTTGTTAGATTATTTAGCACTTTGGACTGACCTACTGTACAACGTGACTTCATAAAACTGTCAACTTTTTCTCAATAAATGGTTGGAATTGTATACCAAAAAAGCATACATCGATCACTAAAATTTTTAAAAAATGTAGCTGTGGTTGTCTTATCTTTTTGTACAGAGGATGTGAGTAGTCTAAATCAGTGTTTGTTAATCTTGGCATCTTTACATATTTTGGCTGAGGAATTCTGGCAGTTGAAGTCCATACAGCTTAAAACTGCCAAGGTTGAGAAACACTGGTCTAAATCATTGTGTGCAAAATTAAACTATGCTTTTGGCCAGGAGCATGCAAAAGTTTCCAGATGTAATTGTCAACATCTTCCAACCAGACTAGAAAAATTATCTCTGAAACATTGGAATCTACTCCAGTCAGAGTTGGGAATGCTGAGCTAGGGGACTTGCTATTATACATATGTGTGGGGGAACTCTATAATGGGATAGAGTGATCCCTTTTGGGGTGCTTTAATAGATTTTTGAGCTGAACAAAGGGTTGAATGACCAATAAGAGCACTCTAGCACTCTGTTCTACCATTCTAGAGTGGTCTAACTTCCAGTATTCTTTTATAAATACAGTTAGTCTTCATTTAGCAACTACCCTGTTTAGTGAGGACCTGGAGTGACTCTTTGCAGTTGAATGGTGAAAAAAAATCACTTTACAACCAATTCTCACATTACAGTGATGAAAAATAATTTTAGGACCTATTCTCACATTTATGACCTTTGCAGGTCTTTAAGGCAAAAGAAAATTGAAATAAGAGCATAAACACTGTTGCAGTTTCACATATTTGTCAGAATGTGCACAGCTTTACTATGTGAGAGAATCCAGGAGCAATAACAGCAAGCAGAGGTTTGAAAGAAATAGTGGTTTTATCTACAAAAGAATATATACTATGCATACACGTACTATAGGCAGAAGTCAAACACTCAATAAATTACAGCAGGGAAGAACACATGACAAGAGAAAGAGATGCCCTAACAGGGCCTCTTATATAAGAGAGAGCCTATACAGGCTCTTAAAGGGATAACAACCCCCCAAAAAACCTTGCTGACTCATTCCCATCATTCCCTCAGTGCATCATTGCATCATCAAAGCAGCTGGTCAGTTCTTAAATCACTACCCTGACAATAACAATCACTTTCCTTAATAACCGATTTGCTAGTCTCAATTGTGGTTGCTGGATAAGGACCACCTTTAATCTTTGCATACGTATTTGTGGCAGTATATATCTTACCAAGTTATATTCATCACTAAGTATTTTTTTTCCAGTTACTTCCTGCAGATGGTGAACTGAAAGTTCAGATTTGTTGTCTGCTGTGTATTCTAAAATATTGTTCTTCCTACGAAGGATAAAAAAATATATTTGCTCGTTAGGATGTCAGTGTAAAGGTGAAATTGACTGAGTACATGTTAATAAGTTTGACAAGATAAGATACAACTTTAATCTCATGTATATCTTCTAGATTTTATAGAGACATATTGCAGATAAGTGTCTGACAGAAGTGCACTCTTAGGCTGTAATCCCTTAATTCAATTACTAGCAGTAAACCTCAATTAATTTAAAATTAGGGCAAGGGGATTATGTCTGGGTAAATAATATTTAGTAAACAAATATTCAGCTTGCATTTTGAATCCATTCCACAATACATTTGGTTAACTACCTAAATATATTTTTCTTCCAATGATTAAAAGTCAGTAAATGTAGAAAAAATGATATTCCAAATTCAACTGAGGCATATTCAAGGAGGAATGCTAAAATATCAGAGCATATAGAACTAAGCCACAAAGTCTATCTTAGATATTTTTTACAAAAAAGAACACTAAACAGAAATCCTAACATTATAATTTGATTTGTTTTAAAGTGGCCTTACTCAGGAGTGGGATTCAAATTTCTTAACAACTGGTTCTGTGGGCATGGCCTAATTTGTGGGTGTGGCTTGGTGGTCATCTGACTGGCTGGGCATGGTTTGTAAGTAAATATTGTAAATATTTATGTAAATATTGATTTTTTTTTATAAAAAAAGAGCAAAAGCAAGCAAAGCAGGCAGGCAGATTGAGTGGCTCCCAGAATCACAGATTCACTCAGAGATCTACCATTCTGCAATCTGCTGCCTGAGTCTGTCACATAAAATTTGTTAGCAAGCAAACTCACAAAATTAACACACCATGTATGTAAATATTGAATTTTTTTTATAAAATTTTTTTTTACCCAAAATCAGGCAAAGTAGGCAGGCAGATTGAGTTGCTCTCAGAATCACAGATTCACTCAGAGATCTATAATTCTGCAATCTGCTACCCGAATCTGCACTGAAAAATAGAAGCTTCAGTCCTAAGAAAGGTTCAGCTCTGCATTTAGATTAGCTAGAAATTAGCAAGAAATAGAAGATTAGCAAGAAATCCAATGATTTCCTGCTTTCTAGCTAATCTAATTCTCCTGGCACAGCTAATAGTTGGCACAGCTAATGGTCAGGAAAAAATGTTAAAATAGCAACTTACAGACAAGTTGGATGGCATGCATGCCAGTTAAGAAATTAGTGGGCGGGATGGGGAGGGGAGGGGCCAGTCAGTGGCGTGATTTGCCAGTTCTCCAAACTGTGCAGAATCGTAACAACCAGTTGTATAGAATCGGTCTGACCAGGTAGAATCCCATCCCTGGCCTTATTCCAAGTCATAAATAAATTGGGATCTTTCCTAGTAGTAAATTACATGTGCAAAGTACTCTGTATTAAATAAAAAAATGGTTTATTAGAACATAGAATCATAGGGCTGGAAGGGACCTCAAAGGTCTTCTAGTCCAACCCTCTGGTCAAGGCAGGAGACTTTATATCATCCCAGTCACATGGTTGTCCGATCTATTTTTGAAAACTTCTAGTGATGAAGCACCCACAATTCCTGGAGACAAACTATTCCTCTGATTAATTGTTCAGAAAATGTTTCCTTACTTCTAGGTTGGATCTCTCATTAACAAGCATTCATCCATTATTTCTTGTCTGCCCTCAGTTGCTTTGGAAAATAAGTAAGTCCCCTCTTCTCTATGACAGCCCCTCAATTATTGGAAGACACTTATCATGCCCCCCATGTAGCCCAGAGATCAGAAGCTTTGTGATTTAATCTTAATAATTTTCAAATAAATAACACTTAGATGAAGGGAGAAAGTACATATATGAGAGCTTATGAAATAGTTTTGCTTCTCCTCTCTGGCAAAATATGTTTAATCCAAAATCTTATGCACCCAAGTATCCATGAAGGGGTTGGTCATATTGGGGAATATATTATTAGGACAAAGAAGAGACATATGGCCCTTATAGGTCTTCTTCGATGTACTTTTTCCTCCAGATGATCAAAGAGACAACATTTTTTTCTTTTGCTTTATATCTGTTAGGGATAACATTGTTTTACCCTAACTGGTTTAGGTAAATAATAATATGTAATCATAGTTTGCATGTTAAAGTGTCTGCAACTTTAACTGTGGGATAGTAATTAAGGGAGTGGTTGTGAAAGCACTTTAAAAGAAGCAAGGCTGCAGCTTGCGCTCTCTCTGGCTTTGATGATCTCTGATTACTGCAAGGAAACAAGTCTGCATTGCTTGAACGGGAGAGAAAACAAAGGACTGACTTGTAAGTGAATTGACATAGGATATTTCTACACGGACTTTGCTAACTGAATATCCCTGTATGGACTGACTAAATGATACATGACTATTGGACTGTTATTTTGACTATGCTATGAACTCATAATGGAATAAACTATATTTTTGATAGCACAAGCGTATCTGTTATTTTTACTGTATGTTAATAAACATACAAGCTTAGCTCACTCATTTATCTGTGTGCCTATCTGACTAACGCTGCACATTCTGTTTAGCTTGTCTCCCTAACCCTGGTTGGGGAAACCAGGCTTAACAATATCTTACCATGTGATTGAAAGTTCAGTATGATATAGCAATATGCCTTTCCAATCGCAACGGTAACACATGTGCCGCCCATTGCCACGGCAACTGAAGCAACTGTGAAAGAGAGATCAATGTTTGAATTAGACCCTATGATATTGTAAGTTTTCCTCTCTTGGTAAACAGTAAATTATTTATCATCAACTTTCTCATCCTCACCATAATTTTATTTCACTTACAGAGTAATCTAGATCAATGTAAAACTAAATTTTCAGTAATTACATCAGTTTAGAATATAAAAGTGCCAAAATTAAAGGTATTGTTCTCTATTTATCACTATCACAAACATCTAATATCATTAAATAATATGGCTATACAGAAGAGAAAAGATACAATGTAAAATATAAAGTGTGGTAAATACTGATAGATGTAGAAGATAAAAATACTGCAAAATATAAGAAATAACTAAAGCTTAGCATTACTAACAAAACTATGAACATTATACCTTTTTGTTATAAATGTAAAGACTCGGCTTATTTTCTATTAGAAATAAAATGAAAATCTCTAATCAGGACTTATGAGTTGCAAATGAGATTTAATTCAGTTATTTAAATTCTTGTAACCCTATCACTTTTTTCAATCATCTTATCAAAAATAATTCTTTAATAAAAAAGAAACACTCTATTTTAGATAGCTGCCAAAGAACCTGATAAATATGGCACATATGCTGGGTTCATACAATGGCCAATCCTATTTGTAAAATTTTGTGTTATCTATAATTCTGGATTAGAAAGAACTATTTTCTGCTAAATTCTGCTTTTTCCATCTGTGGCTTTTAATCTGTGGCTTTTTAAAAAAAAAATGCCTACAGATGGTTTGATTTCAACTCCTGCTTATCTATTTCCTCATGCAGCTGCCATATTGGTTCAGCAAATTCCCCAGGTGAAAGTTAGCCCTCTTGTGAATCATTTTCACTAGAAAATGATATAATCATTCCATTTTCCCAAACCAAAGTAATACAGCAACAGTGGCAAAAGTGCAAAGGCCATTTGATCTGCTTGTGATCAGGGCCTATTCCAGGAAAGAGGCAATGGCAAGACACTTCTCAAAAACCATGCCAAAAATCATGAAGGGATTTGCCCTGGCAATCTCTAAGAATCAAACATCATTGAACAGAAGGAGGAAAAGAAAGATACTACCGTATATACTCGAGCATAAGCCGAGTTTTTCAGCACATTTTTTGTGCTGAAAAAAACCCCCTCGGCTTATACTCGAGTCAGATTCCTCTCTGAAAAAAAAATGGTGTGGAGCTCCGAAGCTGGGCAGCCGCTTCCCTGCTTCCGTGTTTCCTTTGCAACTTTTAAGCATGGGAGGGGGAGGCTTTTCTGAGCTCTAGGCTGAAAAAGCAACGCGAGCCGAGGTCGCTCCACTCAGTTTCATTTCCTCAGCTCCAGCTGCTTTCAGTCCACTCGGGAGGAGGGGGAGGAGGGGGAGGGGGAGGCTTTTCTGAGCTCTAGGCTGAGAAAGCAATGCGAGCGGAGGTCACTCCACTCTGTTTCATTTCCTCAGCTCCAGCTGCTTTCAGTCCACTCGGGAGGAGGGGGGGGAGGGGGAGGGGGAGGCTTTTCTGAGCTCTAGGCTGAGAAAGCAATGCGAGCGGAGGTCACTCCACTCTGTTTCATTTCCTCAGCTCCAGCTGCTTTCAGTCCACTCGGGAGGAGGGGGAGAGAGAGAGATATCATAAGAACGGCTCTTGGTTTTTTCTTGCAAGGGAGAAAGTGACTCCTGCCTACCACTGTCATCATCATCATCTTTTGGGTTAGTGAATCAATCAAACCTTTCATGATAGTGAGATCGTTTCCCAAATTTCCCTTAAATCAGGGAAGAAATCAGAAACAAACCTTTGTGTCGTGTCCGCAAAAAGACGCCAGGAGTCGGTGACTTCATACAATGCTCTTTATTTCAAGGATTGGAACCGAACCGGCGAAAAGAAAAAAGCCCGCGGCTTTTATCCTTTTCGCCGCGGCGGCCGCGGCCAATGACAGCGTTTCAAGTCTCCCGCGCTTTGAGCGAGCCAATCGCGGGAGACTCTTAACGAGCCAATCGGCGCGGCTTGCCTGACCAATTAGAAAGCCCCGCGCTTTGGCCAATCAAAGCACGGGGATTTCGAGTATGTAAATGAGGACAGAACACCCCTCCCCTCTTGGTTCAGTCCTTACGTTGCGTAGTCACGTAGGTAGGCGGGGCTCCGTCTAGTCCTACTTGACCTGCGCAACTCAGCCGTAAGCGGAATCCCGGCCGGAGCAGTCGGGTTTTTGGTTGCTCTTGCTTCTGTGCGAACCGGCTGGTCGATCGGGCCGGTTCCTTCTCCGTGGCTCCCACCTGGGCCTTCCGGGTTGGTTGAGCTACGGGTTTCGCCGCTCCCGCTCGGTCTTTCCGGGTCGGTTGAGCTGGCTTGGCGGTTCTTTTCCGGCGAGGGGTCGCGATGGCTGCGTCTCGGTAAGTACTGCTGGTTTATTTTTTCTTGCACTTGTTTATCCGGGTATTCCCTCCCCCCTTGGTTTGCGTTTTGGGAGGTGGGTTTGTTTGCTGTTCTAGACCTGAGTTGGTCAATGTGTCGTTTCCACGCTCGTCCATCTGTGGTTTGGAGCCGGTATGAGCGTGGGCCTGTAATTTGGGTGATAACGGCTGGGATCCATAGGGGGTCCCCCGTCAGGTTTTTCGCATATACGAGGTCCCCGGGTGCGAACGTTTGGTATTTTGTGCTTGAGTCTGGGGGCCGCTCTGGGTTATATGTAGGGTGTAACCTGTCGAGTGGGGACCTCAGCTTTCTACCCATTAGCAATTCGGCTGGGCTCTTGTTGGTAGTGGTGTTCGGGGTTATGTGTTGTATAAAGAGGAGTCTGTTAATTTTTTCTTGGATCTCCCCGTGGTCCATTTTCCGGATGGTTTTTTTGGTAAATTGGACCATCCGTTCCGCCCTACCGTTCGCCGCCGGATGCGCCGGTGCTGTTAGTGTGTGGCGGATGCCCCTTTCCGCCAGGAACTTCTCGAAGTCCAGGGAGGTAAACTGGGGCCCGTTGTCGGAGACGACGACGTCTGGGAGGCCGTGTGTGGCAAAGAGTTTGCAAAGTTCTTTGATCACGGCCTCCGTGGTTGTTGTCTTCATGTCGCTTACCTCCAACCAGTTGGAGTAAGCGTCAACTGTTATGAGGAAGGTATGTCCATTCGTGGGTCCAGCAAAGTCCAAATGGATTCTGGACCAGGGCCCCCTTGGTGTTTCCCACTCCAGGATGGGCGCTGTGGGTGGGCTGGGTCTAGTCTCCTGGCACCGCTGGCATCTAGCTACCCAGGCCTCTATCTGCTTGTCCATCCCTGGCCACCATGCGTAGCTTCTGGCCAGGGCTTTAGTTCTTACGATGCCAGGGTGCCCCTCGTGCAACATTTCCAAAACCTTCCCCTGTAGTCTGTCCGGAATGACCACCCTGTCACCCCATAAGATGCACCCCCTAAGCAACGAGAGTTCGGTTTGGCGGTTCCGAAATGTCTTGACGGACTCGTCGTTGTCTTTTTCCGGCCACCCTTTTTCCACCCAATGCAAAACCCGCGCCAGACGCCTGTCTTTAATAGTTTCTCGGGCAATGTCTGACGCGGTTATGGGCAGGTTGGGTAGGGTCTCGATGCTGAGGGTGGTCGTCGTTGGTGCTGGGTCAGGGTCGGAGTCCGGTAACGGCGAGCGGCTCAAAGCGTCCGCATGCGAAATCTTCTTACCCGGTCTGTGTATGAGTTCGTAGCTGTAGGCCGCCAGGAACTCGGACCACCTTGTCATCTGGGGAGACAGAATGTTCGGGGTGGCCCGGTTTCCTGCAAGGATGCCCAGCAACGGCTTATGGTCTGTTATAATGGTGAAAGGTCGGCCGTAGAGATATTCGTGGAACCGTTTTATGGCGGCAACTATAGCCAAAGCCTCTTTGTCCAGTTGGCTATAGTTCCGCTCTGGTTTGGTTAGGGTCCTCGAAAAGAACGCGATGGGTGCTTCTTTTCTGTCGGGAAGGGTATGGCTGAGGACAGCGCCGACGCCGAAAGGTGATGCGTCGCAAGTGACGGCCAGGGGCAGGGTTTCGTTGAATTGAATGAGGACGGCGTCGGAGGTGAGGAGGTCTTTAGTTTTTTGGAAAGCGGCTTGCTCCCGTTTCCCCCAAGTCCAGGTTGCCGCCTTATCCAGGAGCCTATGCAAAGGCTCCGCCGCCGTCGCCTTTTGGGGTAGGAAAACATTATAAAAGTTCAGTAACCCCAAGAATGCTTGTAGTTCAGTTTTTGATTTAGGGGTGGGGGCCTCTTTGATGGCCTTGACTTTTTTACTTGTGGGGTGAATGCCGTGCAGGTCTAGGAGGTAGCCCAAGAATTCCACTTGTTCCGTGCACAGTTGGCATTTCTCCCTTTTTACTTTAAGTCCCGTTACTTTAAATTTAGTTAGGACCTCTCTGAGTCGGCTTTCTAATTCGGCTTCGTTTGGCGCCGCCACTAGAACGTCATCGAAATAGGGTACCACCCCCTTGATGCCCTGCAACAACCGCTCCATCAGGCTCTGAAAGATGCCTGGTGCCACACTGACTCCGAATTGGAGTCGGTTGCACTTGAAAGCCCCCCGGTGGGTAACGATGGTCTGGGCTTCCGCCGTTTGCTCGTCGACCAGCAACTGTTGGTATGCCTGGGCGAGATCGAGCTTGGCAAAGACCCTGCCCCCTCCCAGTGAGTGCAGTAGGTGTTGCACGATTGGGACGGGGTAGGCGCTTTGTTGCAGCGCGCCATTTAGGGTGGCCTTATAGTCCCCACAGATCCTCACCGACCCGTCTGGCTTGACCGGGGTGACTATGGGGGTCTCCCACCGGGCATGGTCTATGGGCTGCAATACCCCCTGTTTGACGAGCTTGTCAATTTGCTCGTCTATCTTAGGTTTTAGGGCGAATGGCACCCTCCTAGGTTTCAGTCGTTTGGGGGGGACGCTAGGGTCTAGGTCAAACGAGATAAGGGGCCCCTGGTACTTGCTCAGGCTTCCGTCGAAGACTTCTCGGAACTCCTGGGCTAGTCGCTGTTCCCAACTGTCGTCGGTGATGTGGTTGACTCCCATGAGAGTGATGTCGAGCGGGGCGAACCATTGTAGTCCCAGCAGGCTTGGGCGGTCGCGATCGACGATTGTGAGGGGGAGTTGTTCGGTGCGCCCCTTATATGTTACGTTAAAGTTTTTGGTGCCCACTACCGGGACGTGGTTTCCCTGGTAGTCTTTTACAATAAGTCTTTGGGCGTCTATGTTCCTCCTTTGGAGGGTAGGCACTAACCGTTTTATTTTGTGCCATGCAATCATGGAGAGGTAGGACCCGGAGTCTACCTCCATTTTGCACGGCTGGCCCTCGATGTGAACCTCGACATGGACTTTTCGGGCGCTGTCGGAGATGGCGTGGCCGATGGTTACCGTCTGATGGGTCTCCTCTCTCTGCCGGTTGTCGCCGCCTCTCAAGGATCGTCCGGTCCAGTCCCATCGGCTGTCCGAGTGGCGATCTCTGGGTCGGGGCGGTGGGCTTTCCCTTCTCCGGTCGTTTTGGTCCCATCGAGGTGGACTGCGAGTTTTCTTCTGGCGGCAAACCCGGGCGATGTGCCCCTTTTTTTCGCAATGCCGGCAGATGGAATCAAAAAACCGGCATTCTGACCTGGGGTGGTCGCCGCCGCAACCGGCACAGTTGGTCCTCGACCTACGACCTCTGCGGTTCCATTGGTCGCGCCCCGTCAGCAATCGATGTATGTCTTCTTCGTCTTCGGACGTGCTGGATGCAGAATGGAAATCGCCGTGGTGTGTGGTTGTTTCGGTTTTTCGTTCGGTCGACCTTGCCGGGTTGTTGTTTCTGCCGCGGTCCTTCGTGTCTGGTTTGCGCATGCTGTCGGTGGAAGTATGGGTTGCTTCTGCGGCTGCGGCTGCGGTGAGGGCGTCTGCTAAGTTGATGTCGCCCTTAGCCATCAGCCGGCTCTGGAGCGCGGGGTCCCACAGGCCGAGCACGAATCGGTCTCTCAGGAGGTTGTTTAGGCTGTCAAATTCGCAGAGCCCCCCTAGGCGCTGCAGCTTGGCGACGAAGTCGCTCAATTTCTCACCCGGTCTCTGGTCCCGCCGGTAGAATTCGTTGCGCCGGATCAGGATGGGGACCTCGGGAGCGTAATGTCGCCGAAGGATAGGTTCGAGGACGTCCCAATCCATGGCGGTTGCATCGGCGGGCTTGGCCAATGCTTTGGCGATCTGGAAAACTTCGGTTCCGCAATGGGTGAGGAAGACGGCGCGTTTTAGCGGGCCCGAGGCGTCCTTCATGCCGGTGCACTCGAGGTACATGCGGAAACGGTCGAAGAACGATTCCCAGTCCTCGGTAGCGGGGTTGAAGGGGGCGGGCGGTGCGATTTTCGCCATCTCGGTGCTAAGTCTGGCTTCCGTCGGACACGGGGTTCGGTTCAGGGTCTGTATCCCACCTTCGTCGCCAGTGTCGTGTCCGCAAAAAGATGCCAGGAGTCGGTGACTTCATACAATGCTCTTTATTTCAAGGATTGGAACCGAACCGGCGAAAAGAAAAAAGCCCGCGGCTTTTATTCTTTTCGCCGCGGCGGCCGCGGCCAATGGCAGCGTTTCGAGTCTCCTGCGCTTTGAGCGAGCCAATCGCGGGAGACTCTTAACGAGCCAATCGGCGCGGCTCACCTGACCAATTAGAAAGCCCCGCGCTTTGGCCAATCAAAGCGCGGGGATTTCGAGTATGTAAATGAGGACAGAACACTTTGGGCTGAGAATAAGCTTGTTCCTATGATGCCATTTTTGTTCACTTCAGTGTGAAAAGTGTGAAAAAACACACTTCTTTTTCTTCATCTTCTTGTTCCCTATTTACTGGTCTCTTTCAAAGAGGAAATTGTGAACATCAAACTTATTCTCAACTGTCCTAGTGAAAGTTTTTATTGGCATCTATTTTTATTTTTGAAATTTACCAGTAGCTGCTGCATTTCCCACTCTCGACTTATACTCGAGTCAATAAGTTTTCCCAGTTTTTTGTGGTTAAATTAGGTGCCTCGGCTTATATTCGGGTCGACTTATACTCGAGTATATACGGTATTCTTCCTAGTCCACTGATTAGATTCACATTTCACTGAAGGAATATTACTGCAAGTGATCTATTTTCATGGGGACAGTGAATGAGGAGAAATCCTGACTGTTAGACAATGTAGATCATATATATTTATATATCTATATCTCATTTCTCATCTTTTTAGTCATCATCTATCAACTGAAGGATAAGGGCCTCTCCCACATATTTCCAAGCAATATGGTCCTGAGCTTTCTTTTGCTAATTGGGTCCACAATACTTGCTGATGTCATCACCACATCTTATTATAGTACATCTCTTTTGTGGATGCTTTTCATCAAGTGGGATCCATTTTATGACTGCCTGGGTCCACCTACTGTCAGTTCTTGCTCTATGACTAGCCCATTTCCATTTCAGTTTCAATTCTTTTACTCTCTTGATGACGTTGCATATTTTCATTTGTTCTCTATCTCTCTATCTATATCTATAGATAAAGGTAAAGGTTTCACTTGCACATATGTGCTAGTCATTTCTGGCTCTCGGGAGTGGTGCTCATCTCCATTACAAAGCCGAAGAACCAGAGCTGTCCGAGGACATCTCCGTGGCCATGTCTAAACGCTGAAGGTGCACAGAATGCTGTCGTCCCTATTAGTCTACTTACATTTTTACATGTTTTAGAACTGCTAGGCTGGCAGAAGCTGGGACGAGTAAAGGGAGCTCACTCTGTGATGCAGTGCTAGGAATTTGAAGCATCAAACTGCCAACCTTTCTGATCAAAAAGCTCAGCATCTTAGCCATTGAGCCACCTTGTCCCTTATACCTATATTCATACCCTATACCCATATCTATCTATATCTATACACCCTTATCTTTTCTGAAGGACCTAGATGAGGTATGACAACCCAATAAAAACTTACAGTAAAAACTATTATAAGAATAGAAATGAAGTTTGGATTGAAGAAAGCTTACCGCTTGTTTCCTGTGCCTGAACACCATGAGCAGGGACTGTAGTCAGATGAATTGAACCCAGTCTGATTACAAGCTGAACACTTTTTCTATATTTGAAGAAACACAGTATAATTTAAATTTATTTTTATGAGAACAATGACATCATCAACAACAAGTGGCTAAGTTCTACATTATTTTTGGTGGTCTACAATAAAAGTTATCAACCCTGAGATAAGACCAGTGACATTCAAATCAGCATCAAGAATACCAAAAAGAAAAGCTGTTTTGAAATGAGTATTTCAGGGCTTCTCAGAAAGGTAGCCAAGAAGCCAACCTCTCAGCTCAACAGGGAACAATGCTCTGCTTTGAGAGATAAGCTGGTTTTACAATTCAGTGCACATGCATCTTTTATTATAAAGGATAGTCTTTTCATCAGAAACCTATCCTTTACATTTATTTTTCAGAAACTCTCTTTAGTCCTTTACTTTGGGTTATTTACCATATAAATAGCGCCATTAGAACAGTCTTTCAAATATATGTGAAATATATGAAAATATATGAAAATATATGATATTTTCATTAGAATATATGTTTTCTTGATTTTGCTCTCAAATTTTCCTTTGTAAACCAATATTATAGCCACAAACAATTAAGGTTTTTTTAAATCATTATCCACCTCTTTCAGATTTGTCCGTATTTCAGGTTGTCTTCTATTTTTTCAAGAAAATACTGTCTGATCACTGTAACTCATTACAAGGTGCTGGCTATCACCTTTAAAATCCTTCATGATTTGCATTTGATCTAAAGTTAACAGCCAAATTTGCAAAAAACAATTATTTCCTACAGATATGGAATACATACTGCAGTTTTCCCCTCCCCTCCATGAATGAAAGACCAGGTCTCTTGAACCTGAAACACAACCATCCAAACAGAGTCAAATTGCCTGGTTACAGGTAGTCCTTGACATACGAACCATGTATTTAGTGACCATTCAAAGTTACAACAGCACTGAAAAAGTAACACAACTATTTTTCACACTTATGACCACTGCAGCGTTCATGTGAACAAAATTCAGATGCTTGGCAACTTGGCAACTGGCATGTATTTTTGATGGTTGCAGTATCCCACATGTGTCATTTGAGATCTGACAAGTAAAGTCAATGGGGAAGCAAGATTCACTCAACGACCCTCTTAATAATTGCAGTGCTTCACTTAAAAACTGTGGCAAGAAAGGTCATAAAATGGGGCAAAACTCACTTAACAACTTAATGACTTAACAATGGAAATTTGGGGAATAATTCTGGTCATAAGTCAAGGACCATCTGTATTTGTATCACTTATTTTCCTGGGTTTGGGATGGTCATGTTGTTGAGCCCGAAATTTTATTTAGCCCTATATCTTAATCATATATTCCTTTTCTTTCTCTTTGTTGGTTACAGGGGGGAGGGTTTTCGGCTCATCATATTCCTAAGGTAAGAGGAGTGGTTAGTGTTAAGTCTGGAGCATGGGTGCGAATGATGGAGACGAGCCGGTAAAAACAGTGAACTTCAAACTCTTTATTTACATATTGTGACAGCTCAACTGGAGGGCTGCTATAGCCTTCCTTATATAGGCAACTAATTAACTGTTCAACCAATAGCAAACCTGGAGTTCTAGCTCCGTTAACCAATAGGAATGGCCTGTTAATGGCCAATCAGATGCTCCTGAACGGACCAATCCGATCCTGCCATTAACAGCCAATCAGAAGTGCAGGGCCAGAACCCTTGCACTTGACTTCAAGCTCAAGATATTTCATTGGTATTATTCATTCACAACACCCCTTTCCCCCGGGTTCTGCCCACGGGGCGCGGTTACATAGTCCTTAAGGTAGGACGGCTGTTTTGTTAGTCTTTTCGATTTTCGCAAAGTGCCTGGCAGTTGGCTGCACTTCTGCTGAGGTAGATCATTGTTTATCGGTAGGGGTGCCTCTGGTTCTGAGTTCGCGTTCCTGTCGTCACCAATATCACTGGCCACTCCCTGAGGTGAACTCACTCCGGTCCCTGGTTCCTGTTCCTGCGTTTCAGTCCCATTATCAGTTTCTTCAAAAAGGTTTCCCTCAAATTGCAATTTGCTTTCCTCTGTATCTCCCCCCCCCCTCAGTTTGGTCATAAGGGAGTTCGGAAGTGCGTGACGGTAGCCGCGATCGTAGTTGATCTATGTGGCACTTCCAAAGTCTGTCGTCAGGGCACTGAACGAGGTATGATCTTGGGCCGGTTACATGGATTACGGTCGCTTCTACCCACAGCGGATCGCCCGATAAGTTTTTAGCGAATACTAAATCGCCTACCTGGAAGGTACGGCATTGGCCGCTGGATCCGAGTGGTTTTTCCGGTTCGTAGGCTGGGTGTAACCGATCGAGGAGGCTTCTGCAGACCCGTCCAATGTGGCCTCGTTTCCTGCACTTGTGGCAGAGCGCGTCGTGGAATTTGCAGTCGGAGTGGTAATGGTTGGCCCCGCAGCCAGCGCACGGTTGCTGGGACTTCGGGCATCATTCCCGATCAGACCGCAGGTGATGGACCTCTTCTTCGTAGCTGTCTGACGACGAAGAGAGGTCCTCATGGTGGGCCGTCGGTAGCTGCCCTTCTGCATTAGGTGAAACTTCGCCAGCCGGTGGGTGTGCTGGAGTGCGATTTTGGCATAGTTGGGCAGCCGACTTCTTGGTCGCCTCCGCTGCTGTAACTTCAGCTATTGGTGACATCGCCCTTTGCCATTATTTTGCTCTGTACGTTTAGAGCGTCTAGCCCGAGGACTACTCAGTCTCTCAAGGCCTCTTCTAGGTCAGTGAAATCGCAAAGGCCTCCCAAGTTCCGGAGATCTGCAATGAAATTGGCGATGCTTTCTCCTTTCCGCTGGTTTCTTTGATAGAACTCGTGTTGTCTTACGAGCGTTGGAATGGTTGGTGCATAGTGGGCCCTTAGTAGCGGTTCGAGGATGTCCCAGTCCATGGCCTTTGCTTCCGCCGGTTTCGCTAATGCCTTAGCCATTTTGAATACCGTCAGGCCGCAGTGCGTTAGGAATACCGCCCGTTTCTTCCCAGGTGTGGCATCTTTCAGATTATTCGTTTCCAAAAACATTTGAAAATGATCCATGTAGGACTCCCAGTCCTCTTGCGCTGGATCGAACGGAGCGGGTGGTACTACGCCGCCGGACATGGTTCCGCTATTGTGCACTTCAGCCACGTGCTTAGTTGTCTTAGTTGGCTCTGATGTCATCCAATCCCACCCTCGTCACCAGTGTTAAGTCTGGAGCATGGGTGCGAATGATGGAGACGAGCCGGTAAAAACAGTGAACTTCAAACTATTTATTTACATATTGTGACAGCTCAAACTGGAGGGCTGCTATAGCCTTCCTTATATAGGCAACTAATTAACTGTTCAACCAATAGCAAACCTGGAGCGCTAGCTCCGTTAACCAATAGGAATGGCCTGTTAATGGCCAATCAGATGCTCCTGAACGGACCAATCTGATCCTGCCATTAACAGCCAATCAGAAGTGCAGGGCCAGAACCCTTGCACTTGACTTCAAGCTCAAGATACTTTATTGGTATTATTCATTCACAACAGTTAGATAGTGAGGATTGGTTGGCTAAGTGACTTTTCCTTCCCATGGGAACAGAAGGGGTCCCTGCCAAGACCTGGAGGTGGAGATTGACACCAGGCAACGTTGATTTACTACTATTGGGGAATGTGACTTTTGGAGGCTGTTTCTACTTTCCAATATTATGTAGTGTAATCCTGGTTTTTGTCAGATCCGGAATACAACAGACTTTGCCAATTTGATCCTTACCTAAATAAAAGAATTTGTTTTGGAAGATGGACTTTACTCATTTCTTTTTAAATGGATTTTATCACTTAAAACCTGACATTATTCTGGATCTCACAACATAATCCCGACTATGGGAAGAGATAGGAATGGGTTTTAGAGTAGATTTATCTGAGAGTGGGGGAATACAGTCATTTGGACAGTTGTGGATTTATTTTCCAAACAAGCTCATTTTGTTGCATATCCAGGCCTACTATCAGCAAGGAAATTATCCAAAATGTTTGTTAATCAGATATATATATACTGTATACATAGATTGCATAGAGTACCTTGCATCACTTGGAAACCTGACACATGTATTCCTTCTATTCACAATTTCTACACAAAAGGAAGCACTGATACCTGACAGGAATATTGTAATGTTTCTTGTGCTGACTTACTGTGCCTTTTCCTTTACATGATTGGCATGTAGTTGCACCATGCCCTCTGCAGTTCTGACAATTCTGAAAGCAAAGCAAAAGACATGTAAGGAAATCATTACAAAGACTCTGTTGACAGGATAATCCTACTTGACTTGAGAATTAATATGCCCAAGAATCAATTTTTATATTTTTTCTTAAAATAACAATAGACCTCAGCAAGAAGACAACAGATTCCTTTCCATATTTTTTTTCTTTGACATCCATATGGTTAATCCATTTTATCATGCCTTAGGCTTCCTCCAAACAATGTATTTCCAAATATCAAATGCTCTATGGGAGTCTTGTGGATATCTCTACAAATGTAAAAAAATCTCCCAAAATGATTGCAGAAAGCAATTGTCCCTTGAACTGAGTATTAATTTTCCTACAGAAAAATCACAATTTCTACTTAAAATCCCAGGCATTATATACTAATTGAATCCCTCAAGGCTATTAATAGCAATGAAATGTTATATGGTTCATATGATTCATTTTACAATTTGTACAAGAGTTCAAAAGTCAACATTTAGAACCTGTAGCTGCTTACTTTACTCAGAATTTACTTGGATTTACTATTAGTTAGATTTAAGTTGCCATGTTTGAAAAAAAAAAAAAAACATTGTTCTGATGGACGATGTATTCACAAATCTGACATGGTTGCCTTTTCTTTAGAAAAGCAGCATAAATCTGTAACTCTTTAGAAAAGCAGCATAAACCTGTAACTCTAAGAAGAGTAAGAAATATTCGTTTTACCCCCAGGGAGTATGAGTGGGGCATTGGGATATGCATTTCACAGTCTGTAAACAAGGGAGGTGGATCCACAGAGATTTCCCAGGGGGTGGGCGGGGATGCAACATCAGTTGAGTCCACAAATCCACCTGGAAGACACACACACAATTCTCCTCAATCAGAAACTAAATGACTATACAGCTTGATTGTGAATTGCATTCCTTTATGTATATTGGTCTCAAAGTAGACAAACACATAGCTACAATTGGTGATATGTACTGTTTTAATAGTGTTCCATTAAGCAGTACAGATATTTTTAAAAGAAACATTGAACAATATACCATGTATGAGTAATGTAGCAATTTTTAAAAGCACATTTTAAAAAAACACTGTCCAGAGCAGTGGTTCCCAAACTTTTTCAGTCCACCGCCCCCTTGGTGCTACAAACTCATCCTCAGTGCCCCTCACCCAGGGACGGGATTCAAATTTCTGTGGATGTGGCCTAATTTGAGGGCATGGCCTGCTGATCACGTGACTGGGTGGGCGTGGCCTGCTAGTCATGTGGGCGTGGCCTGCTGGTCATGTGACTGGGTGGGCATGGCCTGCTGGTCACGTGACTGGGTGGATGTGGCCTGCTGGTCACATGACTGGGTGAGCATGGCTTGCTGGTCACGTGACTGGGTGGGCTTGGTTTGATGACTGGCAAACCAAATACAAGTGGTCCTCACTTAAGGGCAGGTTGCTTAGCAAGTGTTCTAGTTTATGACTGGCCTTCACAGAGCTACTTGACCTGTTTTTGGAGTTTTGATAGCCATGCATGCACACACACACACCCTCCCTTCTAACCCAGCTGGTTGGACTAGATATCTCATTCACTTTCTCCTCCCTCCCTCCCTCCTTCTTTATTTCTTTTTCTTTCTGTCCCTTCCTTCCCTCCCCCCCTCTTTCTTTGTCTGTCCCATTTTCTTTCTGTCCCTTTTCTCTTTCTTTTCTTTCTCTCTCTCTTTCCCTTTCTCAGGTTCACTCCATTGACTGCTGCACACTCCGGTGCAAGAGGCTTAATGGGGTGAGCCTATGGGGCCTTGCTTCAAATGCAGCTGCGGTGGGACGTTTGAAAAGGAGAGCAAAGCCACCCTGGCTTTCCTCCCCTTTTCAAACATCCCACCACCGCTGCGTTCAAGGCAGGCATGTCGGGAAAGTGGAGAAAACCCAGAAAGTACGTCAGAAAAACAGAGGAAAGCTGAAGTGGCTTTGCTCCCCTTTTCAAACATCCTGCTGCTTTTGCATTCGAGGAGATTCATCCAATTGACTGCTGCACACTCCAATGCAAGGGGCTCAATGGGGTGACCTGCGGGGCCTTGCTTTGAACGCAGCAGCAGCGGGACATTTGAAAAGGAGAGCAAACCCACTCTGGCTTTCCTCCACTCCCGCTACCACTGCGTTCAAGGCAGGCCCGTCGGGAAAGTGGAGGAAAGCTGGAGTGGGCTTGCAGAGTGTAACTCACCTAGATCAGATGGTGGTAGGAAGGCAGGGCGGGCAGGCTGGCTGGCTGGTGCTGGTAGCGATGGCGGGTGGGAAAATGGGAAATGAGCGCACATGCGCTACATAAGGAGTGCCTGGGCAGGTTGGGTGGGAAATGCTGTCAGCGATTGTTGCTCATGTGCGCAATGTCATGCATGTGCAATAAGGACTGACAGCAGAAAATGGAGAAGGGGACAGGGCCAGCCAGGGGCCCTTTTTGCCGGTTCTTCAACCTACTGGAACGGAAACAACAGTTCTTGCAAACTAGTAAAATCTCACCCCTGAATTGTGCCCTGCGAGGGGCCCACCTCCAGCGCTCCGTGCCACCTCTCAGTGCCCCCTGCCGGCCCCATTGCCTCTTACAGCCCCCTAAGGCATCCCACCCCCCCAGGGGCCGGTACCACTCACTTTGGGAACCACTGGTCCAGAGTCACTCTATGAGGGAGATGAGCATTCTCTAAATTTGATATATAAACATAAATAAAGTAAATGTTCCCAGGATCCCTTCAACAACCTCAGGATATTTGGGGTATGATGTAAAATTACTGAACCGGTAGTTACACCTGTCAGATCCCACCCCTGATTATAAGGACTAGCACTGAAAATAACCAAGCTCAGAGGCCACTAAGGACCCTTCCTTTTGAACCCTGAGCTGCAAATATTCTCCTTTAAAGTATGTACATGTCTGTAATTACTCAGAAACTAACACCTCTGCTGATAGAAATGAAAGTAAAATTGTATATTGTTTGTCAGTTGGAAAATGACTAAAAACTAAGGCAGTTTTCCTAAACTGCATTTTTCTTTTTCTATTTTTCACTCTCAAGACCTCTTCACGATAAATAAGTCAATTCTTCAATTAAGTTGGGTATGAAAAGAAAGTCGGCCTGTGACCTTGATAGCTGAAACAGGCTTGCTCTAATTCCAGTCCAACTTTTTAACTCAGCCTGTACCAACTGGAGTGCCTCGAAGCCTTAGCTTGATGTCAGAAGCCCTTTCTAAAAAATAAATTTTAATATGATGGGAAAAAATATTAATGCATAATGAATAATCCTACTGATTTTTTACATGCAGAGAGAGATAAAGACAGACAAACAGACAGACAGACAGATAGACAGAGATAGAGAGAATGTTTTGGGCTCATCTACTAAAGGTAGTCCTTGACTTATAACCAAAACTGAGCCCAAAAACTGAGCAACAATCTGTTGCTAAGTGAGACAATTAAGTGAACATTTTACAACCTTTCTTGCCACAATTGTTAAATGAATCTCTGTTGTTGTTAACTTAGTAATACAGTTGTTAAGTGACTTTGGCTTCCCCATTGACTTTTCTTGTTAGAAGTTTGCAAAAAGTTATCAAATTACCCCAGAACACTGTAAACATCATAAGTACATGCCGGTTGGCAAGCATCCAAAATTTGATCATGTGTCCACAGAGATGCTGCAATGGTCATGTAAAAAACAATCATAAGTGACCTTTTTCAAAACCAATGTAATTTTGAAGGGTCACTAAACAAATGATTGTAAGTTGAGGACTACCTGTGCTTTGCCCTGGTTCCATTAAATGTAAATATTAAGAGTATAACCAATAGTATGACTATTTGGATTAGTATCTTGAAAAGTTCAAAGTGGTGATCTCTTGCAAAGGGATCATTCTGGAAATTTCTCCTCATTCCCCCATTACTCACCATAATAGCATTCACTAGCCAAGTGTGTGTCTCTACTTTCAGTGAAAGTCTCTAACCGATACTGAGAACAGAAAACAGCAAATAATCCATTAACTTGAAACAAAAGTCTTAATTCTTTGAAGAGAAATGACCATCCTTGGAAAGCAAATTGGCTTCTGGTGTGGAAATCTCAGCCAACTTCTAAAACCCATCCCCAATGATTTGAAATGAAGCTATTGCTGCTTTGTTTTTAATTATTCCAGTAAGTGTAAACTACTTTCATTCACCATGAAATAACTTTTCCTGCACAATTAAATTGTTAGAAGTTTGAGGTCAACTTGTTTACAGATATTGATTTTGGATTCTTAAATCAATAGATGCCCTTGGATGAGACCTTTCAAGGAATACATAATGTAAAGCAGGGATGTTCAACCTTGGCAACTTTAAAATTGTGAACTAGAGCTCCCAGAATCCAATGGCTGCCTGGGGAATTCTGGAAGTTGAACTCCACAACTCTTAAAGTTGGAATACCCCAAATCTAGAGGATAGCATAACAAGTTGATTACAGGAATATGTACATATTGAATCCAAAGCCCAATGATACCACACTTTTTAGAGCCTCCTTAAAGAAGCTGCATCTGTCTCTGGATTTGCACTATAGCCAAACAAATGTATGAAAATATGCATTTGAATTCAGGTGGTCCTGCCAGGATGCTTCCAAGTAAATGCTTCCAAGTAAATGAGGACATATAATTTGGGTCTTCTCTATAGTTGCCTCAAAATGTTTTCAATGTGATTTGGGGAAGAGGCATTATATAGCATTTAAAGATGTTCATACAATTTTGAAAACATGGAATTTATTGTTTTATCAAAACCTTGAAATGTATTGATCATGGAATACAATAAAATTGATGACAAATCTTTATCCATTCTCTGCCTGTAAATTGATTCTCGATATACATTTTCATTATGGACAACTGAGTTGCTATTATATATCCATTTCAAATCATATTTTATTTTTTAGCATTATGTTTTTTCTTTTTTATTTGCACATATTGTTTTGTACTTGAACATGCCTCTAATTTTTTCCTCTTTGGTATATCATTGCAATAACTATATTTACACCAATATTATCTATATTTATATGCACACTTGTTTAGTATTAAGATGGGAAAATTCCAGAATAGATGTTTAGGCTTCTCAGTCCTGGTCACTCTTTTTTTTATATAAATCTTCTTAAAACATTTACTTAATTGGAAATTAATAACACTGGAAAACATGTATACATGTGCGTGGTAAAATCTTACACACAGTTACCATAAATGTTCATTGATAAGATGAAAACATCCTAAAGGATAAATAGATTTTTGATGCTGACCCTTCTCTCTAAAGTTCAGTGTTGGTTCTCAGTTGAAAGTGTACTTATATTTTTGAATAATATTTCATAAGTGCTAATAATTATAACAAGAAGTGATATTAGGGAATCTAGACATTTAGCACCTTTACTGGAGACAGCCTAAGAGCCGCTTTGCTAAACCTCAGGCCAGACATTCTACAGTTCAGTTCTCAAGTAATGTCCAGTTCTCTAGATACAACTATGGTACATACTCTGAATGTGTTGAGAGGAGTTAGCTTCTGGACTTTTAAATGCTTTGCAGGGGCAGTCCTATAGCAAAACTTCGTTGCTGCGTACTGGAGAAATGCATCTTTAATCTCTTGTTCAGAAGTGAGGAGGGCACTGAGGAAAAAAATAGACAATGTATTACTTCATTTGGGTTTGAAATAATTATTATAAACTTTATATCTTGATGTGTTATTTTATATAATGAAGCCATAACTACTATTCTCCAAACATTCCTATTTTCCTCAATATATTTCCTGTGAACTGGATGGAATTGTATTGAAAGAACAATTGGGTTTACTCTATGGTGTGTGTAGTCAGCAGCCAGGATCATAGTATCTGAAGAAGTAATTCCTGTAATCCACACTAATCCACTGTTCACTAAAATAATTTTAGGATGCCTGCTTACAGTGCTTCCATCTTCTAAACTAAGCAGACTAGACTAGACTGTGAAGGGTCCTTGGAGTTCTCTGAACTTAGTTGCTTTCTTGCAGATGTTTTCATTACCCAAATGTGGTAATGTTATCAGCCTACCACTGATGATGTTACCTAGTTTGGGTAAGGAAATATCTGCAAGAAAACAACCAAACTCAGAGAACACCAAGGACTCTGCATTTCAACCTGAGCTACAAATATTCTCCTTTATTGAGAGCAGACTCTTTTCAACTCCTAGTTGAAAACTAAGAGTCGG
This sequence comes from Hydrophis major, assembly GCA_033807585.1. Taxonomy (NCBI): domain Eukaryota; kingdom Metazoa; phylum Chordata; class Lepidosauria; order Squamata; family Elapidae; genus Hydrophis; species Hydrophis major. Next base: position 90,134,453 of record CM066329.1, read on the forward strand.
GCATCTTAGTTTCAGAAATAAGATGCTTGCCCTCTTATTCAGGAAAGAATACCATTGTTTCTTTAAAATAATAAAAAGAATAATATTTCTCTTAACAAATCCTCGTCACCCAGTCTTTTGGTATAGGTGCCCCAGTTGTGGAGGCTTTTGAATCTCCTTACAATACTTACTTTTCTTTCAAAGCAACTAAATTACAGGTGCTTTAATGAAAACAAAATTTAAAGGAATGCAATATAAACATTTATACCCTATGCATCCTGCATAAATGCCTAGGATATCTGGTATACTTACAACTTAGGTAAATTTTATTTTACTTTATTTTACAATATTTTATTGTATACCATACAAGGGTCCCTCTTTGAGGGAGATAAGCAGTTCAGAAATGGTGTGTGTGTGTGTGTGTGTGTGTGTCTGTGTACATATGTGGGCATCGTGTTTGGTGAGATCAGTGTTGAGATGCTTCTGAATTGCCCAGAACTGGGACTACATTTGTCCAATAGATTTCACATATTCTATTACTCAAAGGAGAATCCTTTCTATATAAGCTTTGCCTAACATGTATAAAAGTATCCTCATTTGTAGGGGACTTACAAAAAGAGACTGTAAGGGACAGAGCCCCAGCTAGTTAATAACATTAACTTCAGAATTAAAATCAAGTCCTGGAGTGTTTTTTTTTTTTTTTAATAAAATTAAAAGGAGCACTGGAATTAACTACAGGGGTTTAAGATGAAGATTCTGTTAGCTAGGGAAAATCAAATATAAAGTTTCTATTTTTTTTAAGCTTAATTGGTATCAAAACTAGATATAGCAAATAGTAGCTAATAAAGAAAAGGGATCAATACAGAAAATCTAGAGCGGTTACCATTTTCTAGGCACTTATTTGTTCTGACATATAATTACAAAAAAAAAGAGAATCTCTGGTGTTGTGAACAGAGTGACACATACCCAAGACCTTCTAGGTTGGGGATTTAGGGACAGTGGTTTGATATGTATGTTACAACTGTAGAACACCTATCCCAGATTGGACAACACTGGATTCCAAATGCAAAGAGGATTTTTTCTGGCCATATTGAAAATGGTTCAATGGATCATTATTTTTCTTTCAAGACAGTGCAGGTGATTCTGTTACATTCATTCTATCATGAAAAAAAATCAATGCATAGTCTTGGTAGCACAGCTGAAGTGAAGAGATCATCTCCATGCTAATGGCACGACCACCAGGGGTGGGATTCTCCTGGTTCGGACCAGTTTGGGTGAACACCTAGCTACAGTGATCTGAACTGGTTCAATCCAACGATCATGTGGGCCCACCCACCTGCTCCTGCGGTGTACTCACCGATATCTACTCAGCTGATTCACACAGCAGAGCAGATTGCCGTGCCTCAGCTGTGTTACTTACTTCCCTGAAGTAACATTGAAGGTAAATAATTGCAATAGCTGTGCACGTGCACAAAGCACACAAAGTACACAAAGCACACAATTACAGAACTGGTTTTTAACACCGGGAGAATCCCACCCCTGATGACAACATGGAGTGGAAAACCAAGCTGTATAGATGAGTTCTAGGCCAAGGAGTGGTTGAAGTGGTTGAGTACTATTATGAAGCATCTTTTCCAGCACTACTATGAGAAATGAAGGAAATGGGGTTTTAATTGGTTTGATTAAATTTAGGCCTTAAAAGAAAAGTATATAAACACTGAACAAGGATAGATAACAGCAAAACAAGGCTGAAGAGTCATGTAACTACTTTGTGTCATAGACACACACACATATATACACTTTACTGCAGATAAACAATGAACTAAAAAAACAATGAAGGAAAGAATTGCATTGGCATATGATACATTTTGAAATAATGAGATCAGAGGGATTGGAATAAACATTGTATCTTGTTTCTTGGAACCATGCATGTGAAGAGGAGACATGTGTAGGAATAAGTTCAAGATATTTTTCAGTGTTTTTATCAGTACTACTATGGTTAGTCATTCTGAGTAAAACAGCAGAACAAAGTTAGTCTAATATTATCATACTTCAAATCACTTAGATGTTGAGGTGACTGTTGATCAAGTAAACCAGACACAGAATTGTTTCCTGCAATGCAAGAAGAAGTAAAATAGTAATAAGTAACACAGGAAATTTTCTTCTTTTCTTTTACATCCATTCCAAGATAATATAAGTGGTTTAAGCCACTGCAGGAATCGAATCTTGCAAAAATAGGTTATGTGTGTTTGTCCTCCAGATATACTGAAGCAATTGTAGCTAATAGCAATGGTATGATGATTGACAATCCTAGAATTACAGGCAGCCAGGAAGCTAACCGTGATAGAAATATGCAGGAATCATTATTCAGGCAAAATGGGGCTGAAACATATTTTAAGTTCAGAAGATACTGGTTGCACAGGCACAAACCTCCCTAATTCATAGCTATGAGGAGGAGGCCACAATATCATATTTTATCTTCTCCTATTCTTTCAAAATACAAAGACCTACAAATAGAAATAGAACAATTGTTGTTCTTGTTGTTAAAAAAGGAAGAAGAAAAAAAATAAAAAGAAAGGATAATTAATAGTAGAGTTGATTTAAGGGGTGAGTCAAGTGTGTGTAAAAAATTTACTTACCATTCTTTCCTGAATCTTGTTTTTTATGTATAGATCCATTGTTCATCAGTTCATAAGGAGGTGCAGAAGCTCCTTCAAAAAGAGATGAATGACTAGATGTCTCTACAACAGAGAAAGATGTTATAGAAAGAAACACAAGTAAAAGCCTTCCCACTTGTTATTGATGAGCAACCATGGAATGAGACAACGGATTATATATCCTGAACACAAGCAATTTAGAGGTTTGAAAGTTACTACTGATACATGGAATGTTCTAGGAAATAAACAAACAATCAGTGAAATATTTCAGATAGATGTAGCATGATCCCATAACCAAGCATATACTAAAATTCTGTTACAACATTCTGAACAGTTGAAATTTCCAAAAGTACTTTTAAGGTAGCCCCAAATAGAGAGCATTGTGATTATTCAGCAGGTATATAACAGGTATTGCCCTAGTCAAGACTATTTCTTTCAAGAATGGACATAGCAAATATACCAATAGAACCTGGACTTAGCTACCCCTATGCAGGACTGAAGCCTGGTCCTTACCTAAAACATGTTCAGTCCCAAATTCAGAATCCCTTCTCTTTCCAACAGGAATCTCCTCCATCTTAACTGAATTAAAGCATAATCTAGTATTCTGAGTTTTACCAGCTCCAGCACCAATTCAAGACATCAAAAATTTCTGAATAACAGATGAAAAGAATAAGTCGATAGATGCCATCTTTATTTCATTCAAATCTTTCCAAACTTCCAGAAGTGCAGAAGAAAAATAGCCATGCCATTCTGCAAACTATGATACTCACGTAACTAATCTTCCAATTAGGCTATGGAAAACAACTCATTTCATCTCATTTTAGGGCATCTCATGAACAACATATTCCATCACATCAAATATGCAACACCCTGTTTTGGATGTTATGGTGGGTCATTGCTATAAGGAGAATCACAGTGTAAATAATAATAGTAGTTCTTCTACTTTCTTAGTTTTAATTCCCAGAGGAACTTTCAATTTTTATTTTCTGTCTGACTTTCCTTTTTGTATGACCAACCTAGCAGCATTCTGACCACTAAATGCCACTCCTGAACTTAGCTCTAAGCAATTCATAAGCAAAAGAAGTTTGAATCGAAACGCTCTTCTCACATACCTAGCATGCCTGCTGTATTCTAAGCATTTAAGTACCTTCTATGGTGTATGGAATATTCCACATATACTCTGCATGTAAAGGAGTCTGAAGCTCAAATAACATGAGTAAATTTGCTGTTGCTACAATCAAAGTGTTTTGAAAGGTCAGGGAAACAGCAAATATGTAAACCTAATGCCACCACCTTTTCTCGAAATTGGAAGTTGCAACATTTGCATAAGAGGACTGTATTAGAGAAACTTTCTGAAAGTTTCTTCAATTATATAGGTGAAGTTACACATTGTAGTTATAGTAGAGGATAAGTCTGAGCAAGAGGAACAAACCTGCAACTGTTTATAGTGTATTGTGCAACAAAGTAAGAATGTTGTTCTGTGAGATATAATACCGAGGCTCTTGTACAGAGATATCGTTAAAAGATTTTATCTCATTGTCAGAAGGATCGAACCTTTATTTTTTTTTCTCTATTCATTTCCAAGCCAAGAATTTAATTAAAATCACCATATGATCAGTGGAGAGTTAAAAGGAATATGTTTATTCAATCAAAAGTTACAAATGCTCTATCATCATAAATTCTTCCTGCTATGCAATCCTTCCTTCTTTTCATAGTCTGCTAAAATAGAAGTTTCCTTATCTTAGAGTTGCAGGAAACTTCCTTATTTATTCTGAAACAGATGCCTCTTCATGTAGAGCTAAAACAATGGACATTTTGTCTTTCCTATATACATGTTTTTCTGTACATAAGATATAAGTCTTCCATTATGTGGGTTTTGCTATGTGGTACATTCATTTGTTTATATTGGCAGGAACCACCATTACTGTCTTCATTTGGAGACTCATTGTACATATCTTGTGCTCTGACATTAAAGGTTGATTTGACTTTATAATCTTTTCATATTGTAAAAATGTAAGAAAAATATTCCTGCTTCCCCATAAACAGTTTTTAGATTCTGTGGGAGATTCACATATGCAATTTATTCTAGTTCAGCTGAAGCAGACAAAAGATATTACAAGATTTTTCTGTTAAGAATATGATGTACTCAATTTACAACAGGAGAGATGTTTGAAATCTCTCACTTTTAGTTTTGAACTAACAGTTGTGCATCAATACTTCAGGAAATTGGAGTTTATTTCACTTTTTATAGTTATATAAAGAAAAAGATGCCTAGCAATTAAATTAGTTTGATCAACCATGTTGGAGAAAAAAGAAGGAATTTTCTAAATTGCTACACAAGTCTAAGCAATTTCAAATAAGCCAAATTTAAAAAAAGTAAGGTTATCTCTTGCTTGAAAATAAGATAAATCTGAACTCTGGAGTCTGCTATATTAGGATAATAACAGCAGGACAATATTTCAAGCACTCACAATTGTGGATGGAAATTATCTCCCCAAATAGCATCTTTGGAGGTAAATCAAAGACACAGAGGGACATAAAATATCTCTCTCCATTGATCTCCAAGAATCAATTAAGGATCAATTAAGTATCAATCTTCTCAAAATGCAATTCCTATGATTTAGGACTGTTTAACTAATCAGTTGCCAGAATGTACCTGTTGATACAAGGTTCTTCTTCAGATGGTATAATTCAGGGATTATTTATTTATGATCAAAAAAGACCCAAATATCTAACTAAAAATATAATCTAAAATATGGCATTAAATAAAACAGTTTAGAAATAACATATTTTTACATGAAACACTCAAAACCTCAAATTATTGATGTGCTACAAAAAAAAAAAAATCTTGCTTTTATAGCCATTGTTAAAAATATGGCTGTTGCATCTGAAATTTCAGGATTATCATCTGTAGATCAAATCTGAATGTATTCTGAAGTATCTCTCCTTGATTTTAAAATACTGTAGGCCCAATAACATCTTGATGAAGATTTATAATATAATACATTATAATATAGAATATAATAAAATATATCCTATTGTTTCTAGATCAATATCATTACAGGGGCAAAATCTTTCAGAAATGGGGATTTTTTTAAAAAAAATCTACCATAGAGCATATTTGAAATCTACCATAGAGCATATTTGAAATCTACCATAGAGCATATTTGAAAAACTCTTGGGGAAAATGGCGGCGCGCACAGACGCAGCGGCTTATGGCTCTCCTGTTCGGTGCTCTTTTTTGTTGTTTGTATACGTTTTTTCTGTTTATCTGTGGACTTTTGGCTCTACGATCCAATTATACTCACGACTGGACATCATAGGCATAGGAAACCGACACCAGACGTCTGTTTCGAGTGCTTTTCATCGTTTACATAACATCCCTGACGAGATAGCGAGACCAGCGGGCTCTCCGTGGATTGTTGTCGGGACTAGGAGGCGGCGCAGACGGAGGAGGGAGAGGAAGCAGAGGCGAGGCTGTAGGTCTGGTGTTATGCTAAGGCTGAGGAAACATCCATACAAGCCACCTCTCCCGAGTCTGTATCTTGCCAACGCCAGATCCCTGGTGCATAAAACGGACTATCTGAACTTACAACTCGCTGGTAATCGCTACGTTCGAGACTGCTGCGTTATGGTAATTACCGAAACTTGGTTACATCCCGGGATTCCTGACGCTAGCATGCAGCTTGCAGGTCGTACTTTTTTACGCTGGGATAGAACGAGGGACTCTGGTAAGAGTAGAGGGGGGGGGCTCTGTATGTATGTACATGAGAATTGGTGTAATAACGGGACAATTATAGATAATCACTGTTCCCCTGATCTTGAGTATATGTCTGTAAGATGTCGGCCTTTTTTTCTACCGAGAGAGCTAACTGTCGTGATTGTCACGGCGGTGTATATTCCACCCGGTGCAAACACGGATAAGGCACTCTCTCTCCTGCTGAACACCATAAATGAACAGCAACGGGTTCATCCCGATGGTGTTCACGTCATTGCAGGAGATTTTAATCAGGCCAATCTGAAAACTGTACTCCCGAAATTCTACCAGCATGTTAAGTGTGCTACGAGGGGAGGAAATACTCTGGATCACGTTTATACCAACATCAAACATGCATACAGAGCCATACCCCTCCCCCATCTTGGGCTTTCAGATCATCTCTCCCTCTTGTTACCCCCAGCCTATACCCCCCTCAGATGTAGGGGCAGGCCTATTATAAAGACTATTACGACCTGGCCGGAGGATGCACTCAGCAGACTACAAGACTGCTTTGAGCAGACAGATTGGAATACGTTTCAACATCAGGAGCTGGAAATGTATACGAGTACGGTGCTGGACTATATCAAGTTCTGTATCGGAAATGTGACTGTAGATAAAAACATCCGGGTTTTCCCAAACCAGAAACCCTGGATGACTACTCAAGTCCGCAGACTCCTCAAAGCCCGAGATGTAGCCTTCAAGTCAGGTGACAGAGTCCTGTATACAGCCGCTCGAGCCGACTTGAGGAAGGGGATCATAAAAGCCAAGATAGACCACAGGAGGAGCATAGAGCTCCATCTGTCCAGCCATAACACACGGGAGGTGTGGAAGGGCATACATGACATTACTAATTACAGGGGCTGTCATGCGACAACAGAACATCTGAGTGCAGCGTTAGCAGAGGAGCTGAATAACTTCTTTGCTCGTTTTGAAGTCCCTCAACATCATAGAGCTGTACCAGCCCTATTCCCACCTTCAACTATACCCAGCTCCACTATTCCACCCAGTACATATTCTGTGACGGAGGATGACGTCAGACGGGTGTTCTGTGCGGTGAATCCCAGGAAGGCAGCCGGTCCAGATGGAGTTCCTGGCAAGGTGCTCAAGGCATGTGCTCCCCAGCTCGCTTCCATCTTCAAAGACATCTTTAACCTCTCCTTGGCCCAGGCAGTTATACCATCTTGTCTGAAATCTGCTATAATTATCCCTGTGCCGAAGAAATCCCCCATCTCCAGCCTCAATGACTATCGTCCAGTGGCGCTTACTCCTGTAGTTATGAAGTGCTTTGAGAGGCTGGTGCTCCGGCACATCATTAATCATCTCCCCCTGGATTTCGACCCTCATCAGTTTGCCTACCGTACAAACCGGTCTACAGAGGACGCTATAGCCATAGCTCTGCACGCTGCGCTGAGCCACCTGGAGCAGCAGCAGAGCTATGTCCGGATGCTCTTTGTGGACTACAGCTCTGCCTTTAACACAATTATCCCAGGAATACTGGTTAAAAAACTGGACATATTAGGTTTGCCTTCCCTTACATGTGCCTGGATAAAAGACTTCCTAAGCGATCGGCCCCAGACTGTGAGGCTTGGCCCCCACCTCTCTTCCACTTGTACACTCAGCACTGGCTCCCCACAGGGCTGCGTGCTGAGCCCACTCCTGTACTGCCTCTACACCCACGACTGTAGTCCACGGCACGACAGCAACCTCATTGTGAAGTTTGCTGATGACACCACAGTGGTTGGACTCATTTCGAAGGGAGACGAGGCAGCTTACAGGAAGGAGGTCCTGATGTTAACAGCTTGGTGTTCGGACAACAACTTAGTTCTGAACACCAAGAAAACTAAGGAACTCATTGTGGATTTTAGGAGGCATAACACCGATTTGGCTCCCCTTTACATCGATGGAGAGCAGGTGGAGAGGATCCACACCTTCCGGTTTCTGGGTGTCATCATTGCTGATAAAATTTCTTGGACGGAAAATACCACGGCGGTCATTAAGAAGGCCCAGCAGAGACTCCATTTCCTGCGGGTGCTCAGGAAGCACAATCTGGACTCTAACCTGCTGATTACCTTCTACCGTGCGTCCATTGAAAGTCTGTTGACATACTGCATCACAGTGTGGTATGGCAACTGTACCATGGCAGACAGGAAGAGATTACAGAGGGTAGTCAAAGCAGCTCAGAAGATCATCGGCTGCCCTCTTCCCTCCCTGTCGGACATTTATTCCTCCCGCTGTCTTAGTAGAGCTGTGAACATCATAAAAGACAGCTCTCATCCTGGTTATGGACTGTTTGACCTGTTGCCCTCAGGGAGGCGTTACAGGAGCATCTGGTCAAGGACAAACCGCCTTAAAAACAGTTTTTTCCCGAAAGCCATAACTACCTTGAATTTGCACATGCACTGATTTTAAATACTGCCAGATACACTGTAAATAATTGTGAACAAATTTTGTGCAATATGATCACTATTGTTGTTGTGTTGGCGGGCATGTGCAATAATTCCTACTGGGATAGGCACAGTAGGGTATTTTTATTCTTTTATTCTTTTATTCTTTTTATTCTTTTATCATAATTTTTTTAGAGATTTTATGTATATTTCTGGTGTGTATGTTGCACTGAAGGACGAGTCGCTTAATTTCACTGTGTATGCGTATGATGCAAATTGTACACGTGGATAGTGACAATAAAGGTATTCTGTATTCTGATTCTGATTGATAGCAATACATTTAATATGACTCTCAAAAAGGCTACTATATATTTACTTAAATATGAACTATTAAGATATTTAGAAAGATGCAAAGAATATCTGTAATTAGTTTTAAAAGTTACAGGTAAACACGGAATTTTCCATTAATTTCTGTACTGGATTATTTCATAATATTTATTTAATACAATATCAAGACTTCTGTTTCCCACATTTCTTAATTTTACTATAGCCTTCACTGTATGGGATAGAGAACAATTATAAAATGAGTGCAAGGGAAGCTGACTATTATTATTTTGGCTGATAAATCACACGATAAATCTACCATGAAAGTATGTGCTGGCCCTAGTCATGGGTTAACATATGACTTCTTCTTGTTGTTCTTTATGACTGTTGATCTAAAAAAGACCTTCACAGTTTTCCCTCTTTTATTTCTGTTTCTAAATAGAATGGGAAAAATGGTTCAATTATTTTGGCCACTGACATTAAGTAGCATTATGTCAGGAGGCTCTGGAGTCTAGTTTTACAGTGACATAGGGCCTATTGGATATTGGATTGGGTACAAAGATATCAAAAAGGTGGTAACTTAATACTTAGGTTTAAGCCTGTTGATTGAATAAGGTGTTCAGTTATTTCCACCACTGCTTATTACATCTAGCCAAAAAGGATGTCAGTTGGATCCAGGAAACTATGCATTTGCCTCTACATTAATAGTTCTATATTTATTAAAGGGTGTTCTAAGAGGGGTGTCAAACTGGCGGCCCATGGGCTGGATGCATCATGCACAGGCCACACTCACTCAGCTCCATGAAAGGGAAAAACACCATGAAACTTCACGTGATAACAATGTGATGCCATGAGTTTGATACCATGCTCTAATGAGTCCTTTTCTGAGAAAAAAAATCATCGGATCTAGAAATCTAATTAATTTTACATCAAACGTTAACATTCCTCTCCTGGGCAAGTGTGCAATGGCTAATCAGATGGAAACAGATTTCCTGGATGCATTTCATTTAGGTTCTAGGACTGGTATTTGCACTGACATTGTCTTGGTCACTTTGTTGGATGACATTGCCAGGAGAAAAATAGGGGACTATAAACTTATTCACTCTTCTGAATGTCTTAGCAGTTTTCAAAACTATCAATAATAGTAGCTTCTGAAGAAGTTATCCAAATTAGGTGCAAACAAAACAATTAGTTTGTGATACTTCTCTCAGCTAGGTGGCAATCTTCAGAAAGTGATGCTGGGATATTCACACTTGATTGTTATTCTGTATGGATTTGCACGTTTTCCCTTTATTATCGCTATTGTTCAATATCTCCAAGAAGAGGCTTCTGTGAGACTCTAGAAAGAATGCTGAGAAGAGCCATAAGAATGATTAGGGAGCTGGAAGCTAAAACATAAGAACTGTTATAGGAATTGGGTATATCTAATCTAATGAAAAAAAGGACTAGGAGAGAAAGGATAGCAGTCTTCCAATATTTGAGGAGCACCTACAAAGATGAAGGAATCAAACTATTTTCCAAAGCACCAAAAGACAAGAAACAGTGGATAGAAATTAACCAAGGAGACAAACAATCTAGACCTAAGGAGAAATTTCCTAGTAGTGAAAGCAATCAACCAACAGAATAGCTTGCCTTTGGAAATTGTGGGTATTCACTGGAGGCTTTCAAAAAGAGACCGGACAACCATTTATCTGAAATGGTATAAGGTCTCTTGCTCGAGCAGGGGGTTGGACTAAAAGACCTCCAAGGTCCCTTCCAACTCTATTATTCTATGTTCGGTATTCTCTATGAAACTACTGAAAATTCATAATGCTAGAACAACATCTTAGCAGGTTGCTGATGACACCTGTTCTGTCCTTAATTTGAATACTTGAAATCCCCGCGCTTTGATTGACTAAAGCGCGGGGATTTCTGATTGGCCAGGCGAGCCGCGCTGATTGGCCCGATTGAGGTCTCCCGCGATTGGCTCGCTCCAAGAGCGGGAGACTTGAATTGCTGCCATTGGCCGCGGCCGCCGCAGCGAAAAGGATAAAAGCCGCGGGCTTTTTCCTTTTCGCCGGTTCGGTTCACAACTGTTTAATAAAGAGCTTGAAACTTAGTCACCGACTCCTGGCTTCTTTTGCGGACACGACACTGGCGACGAGGATGGGATCCCGACCCTGAACCGAACCCCGTGTCCAACAAGAGCCAGTTTCAGCACAGAGATGGCGAAAATCGCACCGCCCGCCCCCCTCAACCCCGCCACCGAGGACTGGGAATCGTTTTCAGACCGTTTCCGCATGTACCTCGAGTGCACCGGAATGAAGGATGCCCCGGGCCCGCTAAAACGCGCCGTCTTCCTCACACATTGCGGAACCGAGGTCTTCCAGATGGCCAAGGCATTGGCCAAGCCGGCAGACGCAACCGCCATGGACTGGGACGTCCTCGAACCTATCCTGCGGCGCCATTATGCCCCTGAGGTCCCCATCCTGATCCGGCGCAACGAATTTTACCGCCGAGATCAGAAACCAGGCGAAAAACTGAGCGATTTCGTTGCCGAGTTGCGGCGCCTAGGAGGGCTCTGCGAGTTTGAAGGTCTGAACAGCCTCCTAAGAGACCGATTCGTACTCGGCTTATGGGACCCTACACTCCAGAGCCGGCTTATGGCCAAGGGCGACATCAGCCTAGCAGACGCCCTCACCGCAGCCGCAACCGCAGAAGCAACCCGCACTTCCGCTGACAGCATGCGAAAATCAGACGCGAAGGGCGGAAACAACAACCCGGCAAGGTCGGCCGACCCTAAAAGCGAATCAACTGCACACTACGGAGATTTCCAGTCTACGTCCAGCACGTCGGAAGACGAGGAGGACATACATCGCGTGCAGACGGGTCGCGGCGACCAGCGGAACCGAAGAGGTCGTAGATCGAGGACCAACTGTGCCGGGTGCGGCGGCGACCACCCCAGATCAGAATGCCGATTTTTTGACTCTATCTGTAGGCATTGTGAAAGACGGGGACACATCGCTCGAGTTTGCCGCCAAAAGAAGACCCGCAGCCCGCCCAGATGGGAACATCACGACCGAAAGAAGGAAAGCCCCCCGCCCAGGACCAGAGATCGCCAATCGGACGGTCGGTGGGAACGAATCCAACGATCTTCAAGAGGCGGCGACAGTCGGCGCAAGGAAGATACCCACCAGACGGTAACCATCGGCCACGCCATCTCCGACGGCGCCAGAAAGGTACACGTAGAAGTCCATATTGAAGGCCAACCATGCAAGATGGAGGTGGACTCCGGGTCCTACCTCTCCATGATTGCATGGCACGAGATAAAACGGCTAGTGCCCACCCTCCATAAGAGGAACATTAATGCCCAAAAAATCATTATAAAAGACTACCAGGGAAACCGCGTCCCGATAGTGGGCACCAAGAACTTTAATGTAATCTACAAAGGCCGCACCGAACAACTCCCACTCACAATCGTCAATCGCGACCGCCCAAGCCTGCTGGGCCTACAATGGTTCGCCCCGCTTGACATCGCGCTGACAGGAGTCAACCACGTCGTCGACGACGGCTGGGAACAGCGGCTAGCCCAGGAGTTCCGAGAGGTCTTCGACGGAAGCCTGGGCAAGTACCAGGGGCCCCTTATCTCATTTGACCTAGACCCTAGGGTTCCCCCCAAGCGACTAAAACCTAGGAGGGTACCATTCGCCCTAAAACCAAAAATTGACGAGCAGATCGACAAGCTCGTCAAACAGGGGGTGTTGCAGCCGATAGACCATGCCCGATGGGAGACCCCTATAGTGACCCCAGTCAAGCCAGACAGGTCCGTGAGAATTTGTGGGGACTATAAGGCCACCCTAAATGGCACATTACAACAAAGCGCCTACCCCGTCCCAATCGTGCAACACCTACTGCACTCACTGGGAGGGGGCAAGGTCTTTGCCAAGCTCGATCTCGCCCAGGCATATCAGCAGTTGCCGGTCGACGAAAAAACAGCGGAAGCCCAGACCATCGTTACCCATCGGGGGGCATTCAAATGTAACCGGCTCCAATTCGGAGTCAGCGTGGCACCAGGCATCTTTCAGAGCCTGATGGAACGTTTACTGCAGGGCATCAAGGGGGTGGTGCCCTATTTTGATGACGTATTAGTGGCGGCGCCAAACGAAGCCGAATTAGAAAACCGACTCAGGGAGGTCTTAACAAAATTTAAAGTAACGGGACTCAAAGTAAAACGAGAAAAATGCCAACTATGCACAGAGCGAGTGGAATTCTTGGGCTACCTTCTAGACCGGCATGGCATTCACCCTACAATTAAAAAAGTGAAAGCCATCAAAGAAGCCCCCACCCCAAGGTCTAAAACGGAACTACAGGCTTTCTTAGGCTTGCTGAATTTTTATAATGTTTTCCTACCCCAAAAGGCTACGGCGGCGGAGCCTCTGCATAGGCTCCTGGATAAGGCGGCAACTTGGACTTGGGGGAGACGAGAGCAAGCCGCCTTTCAAAAAACCAAAGACCTCCTCACCTCCGATGCCGTCCTAATTCAATTCAGCGAAACCTTGCCCTTGGTTGTCACTTGCGACGCATCACCTTTCGGCGTCGGCGCTGTCCTCAGCCATACTCTCCCCGACAAAAGAGAAGCACCCATCGCTTTCTTTTCCAGGACTCTAACTAAACCAGAGCGGAACTATAGCCAGCTGGACAAAGAAGTCTTGGCTATAGTTGCCGCCGTTAAGCGATTCCACGAATACCTTTATGGCCGCCCGTTTACCATCGTGACAGATCACAAGCCGTTGCTGGGCATCCTCACAGGAAACCGAGCCACCCCGAACATTTTATCACCCCGGATGACAAGGTGGTCCGAGTTCCTGGCAGCCTACAGCTACGAACTGTTACACAAGCCAGGTAAGAAAATTTCGCACGCGGACGCTTTAAGCCGCTCGCCTTTACCAGACTCTGATCCTGACCCAGCACCAACAACAAACATCCTTAACATTGAAAATTTGCCCAACCTACCCATTACAGCGTCAGACATTGCCAGGGAAACTATCAAGGACAGGCGTCTGGCGCGAATTTTACATTGGGTGGAAAAAGGTTGGCCTGAAAGGGACAGTGACGAATCCGTTAAGATATTCAGAAACCGCCAGACTGAACTTTCACTACTCAAGGGATGTATTTTGTGGGGTGACAGGGTGGTCATCCCGGACAGGTTGCAAGGGAGGGTCTTAGAGATGCTGCACGAAGGGCATCCTGGCATCGTCAGAACTAAAGCCCTGGCCAGGAGTTACGCTTGGTGGCCAGGGATGGACAAGCAGATAGAGGCATGGGTAGCCAAATGCCAACGATGCCAGGAGACCAGACCCAGCCCACCCGCAGCACCCATCCTGGACTGGGAAACACCAAGGGGACCCTGGTCCAGAATCCATTTAGACTTTGCCGGTCCCACGAATGGACATACCTTTCTGATCACAGTTGACGCTTACTCCAACTGGTTGGAGGTAAGCGACATGAAATCCACTACCACGGAGGCCGTTATTAAAGAACTTTGCAAACTCTTTTCCACACACGGCCTCCCAGACGTCGTCGTCTCAGACAACGGGCCCCAGTTTACTTCCCTCGACTTCGAGAGGTTCCTGGCGGAGAGGGGCATCCGCCACGCATTAACAGCACCGGTGCATCCGGCGGCGAACGGTAGGGCGGAACGGATGGTCCAATTTACCAAAAAATCCATCCGGAAAATGGACCACGGGGAGATCAACGACAAAATCAATAAACTCCTCTTTATACAACACATCACCCCGAACACCACTACCAACAAAAGCCCAGCCGAGTTGCTGATGGGTAGGAAGCTGAGGTCCCCGCTCGACAGGTTACACCCAACATATAACCCGGAGCGACCCCCAGACTCCAGTACAAAATACTGGACCTTTGCCCCCGGTGACTTAGTGTATGCAAAAAATCTGACGGGGGACCCCCTATGGATCCCAGCCGTCATCACTCAAATCACAGGTCCACGGTCGTACCGGCTCCAAACCACCGATGGGCGAGCCTGGAAACGACACATAGACCAGCTCAGGTCACGAACTGCAACGGACCTCAACCCCCAAAACACGAACCAAGGGGGGAGGGAATACCCGAATAAACAAACGCAAGAAAAAATAAACCAGCAGTACTTACTGGAACGCAGCCATCGCGATCTCCCACCGGAGAAGAACCACCCGGCCAGCTCAACCGACTCGGAGAAGCCAAGCGGGAGCGGCGAAACCCGTAGCTCAACCAACCCGGAAGGCCCAGGTGGGAACTACGGAGAAAGAACCGGCCCGATCATCCAGCCGGTTCGCACAGAAGAGGGAGCAGCCAAAAACATGACCGCTCCGGCCGAAATCCAGCTTGCAACTGAGCTGCGCAGGTCAAGTAGGACTAGACGGAGCCCCGCCTACCTACGTGACTACGCAACGTGATGGACTATACCAAGAGGGGAGGGGTGTTCTGTCCTTAATTTGAATACTTGAAATCCCCGCGCTTTGATTGGCTAAAGCGCGGGGATTTCTGATTGGCCAGGCGAGCCACGCTGATTGGCCCGATTGAGGTCTCCCGCGATTGGCTCACTCCAAGAGCGGGAGACTTGAATTGCTGCCATTGGCCGCGGCCGCCGCAGCGAAAAGGATAAAAGCCGCGGGCTTTTTCCTTTTCGCCGGTTCGGTTCACAACTGTTTAATAAAGAGCTTGAAACTTAGTCACCGACTCCTGGCTTCTTTTGCGGACACGACAACACCAGCACTACCTTTGCTTTTCATCAAACCCAGGTCATGCATTGCTGAATCAGGACCTGGCTGTGGAAGTGGAAGGCCAAATTGAAGCTTCGTCCAGACAAGGCTGAGACAGTCCAGAAAAGACAGAAGTATTGTTATGAATAGTTTACCTGTCAACTGGGCAGTATTTAATCTGTTCTGGATGGGACTGTGCTCCCTTGTAAGATTAAGATGTTCTAGATCCAATTTCAACACTGGAAACACAAAAGTCTTCTGAAATACCTTTTTACTAGCTTAATTTAGTACACCAGGTACATCCTTACATTGATAGGGCCTGGCAGCATCCATGCCCTGGTAACTTCTTGTATAAGTGATTGAAATACATTACATGTGGGCTGTCCCTGGAGATAATTCAGAATCTTCAATCAGTACAAACTGCTGTAGCAAGAGGACTGACAGAAAGTGGGTGATATCATTATACTACACTAGCTTATCTTTTCTGATTCTGAATCCAGTCCAGGATGCTAGTTTTAACAAAATAACTCTTAACAATTAGAGACCAAATTGTATCTAAAAGAATTTCACTTCCTGTATGTTCCATCTTTGGAGTATCTGGAAGGTATCTGCAATAATGGATCTTTCTTACTGAAGTCACCATCTTCATACTTAACCACCACTACTTCCTCCTCTGTCTGAACTGGACAGAACCAAACAAGCAGCCAGCAATCTAAGTATTCTGGTCAGAGGTGATATTCAGCAGGTTCTGACCAGTTCTTTTAGTAGTTCGGAGAACTGAAAAATACTACCTCTGACTGGCCCTGCCCCCATCTAGTCTCTGTCTCCCAAGTCCCAGCTGATCGGCTGGGTCTTTTGTTGCCCTGAACAGGAGAATGGAGCTGGAAAGCAGGTTAGTGGCGTGGGGAGGGAATGGAATTTTGCAGTAATCTTCCCCCACGAGTGGGGAGGGAATGGAAATTTTACAGTATCCTTCCCCTGGAGTGGGGAAGGAATTGAGATTTTGCAGTATCTTTCTCTGCCATGGCCACAAAGCCATGCACACAAAGCCACACCCACAGAACCAGTAGTAAAAAAAATTTGAACCACCACCACTAATTCTGGTCAGAGGAGGTATTCAGCAGGTTCTGACCAGTTCCAGAGAACCGGTAGCGGAAATTTTGAGTAATTTGGAGAACCGGCAAATACCACCTCTGATTGAAGATTTTACATTATCCTTCCCCTGCCACATCCACCAAGCCATGCGGACAGAACCAGTAGTAAAAATATTTGAATCACATTGATTCTGGTCTTCTGGCTTCCTTGACTTGAATTTAATAATAATATTAATATAATATCAAGGAATTTAATATTTTATTATTTGAATCCCCAGTTTAAAACTAGCTGCTATTGTGTTGCCATACCTTGTGCAGACTTTGGGGAGAGAAGACTATCACTTCCATAGCTCACACAGCTTTTGTCTCTGGAAGAAGAAAAAGAAAGAATGCCATGGGCTATTTGTCTTGAAAAACAAGAAGTTAAAAAAAAAAATCATGATGAAAAGTAGCAACTTGATCTTTTCTAAAGCGAAGAGATGGCTAGACTGATTATATATTTGGGAGGTCCCTTTACTTTGACAATGGATTCCTCTGGTAAACAAATAAGGAAACATGGGTTTTTCCATAGTAAAAGTTTTTCCATAGTAAAAGAAGCCAACAATTGTTTAAAGCACAGAACTGCATACTATTGTTTATTCAAATCACTGAAAGTTCTCAAATAGAGTCAATTCAGTCTTCATACACTGAAGGCAATCTCTTTATATCAGCCACTGCAAAAATATATGGTCCATATCCTGCAAGTTATTATATGCTTTTGGAGGAATGCACTCATGGCCTCTAGTGAAGAGTTTTTTTAAAAAAAGCAGTTGTTGAGACTGTGTTTAGGCCAATCAGGCATAAAAAGAAAACATGTTGGTGAGACTATGAAGCTATTGCAGAAGGGCAGCTACATATGAAAATAAAAATCGATCTTCTTTTTCTGGATATATAGTCCAGTCTCCTTTTCAAAGTCTGAATTTAATTACGGACATGAAATTAAAGCTTGAAAATTAGATCAGCAAAATTATTTACTTCTGTAGGAATGATATGTTCTACGGGAATTATTTTATGAAAATATTTTTGAGGTTCATATGGTAAAAAAGGACATTGAAATGGTTAACATAGCTGCATTGTTCTAATAAGAACAAAAGCACACCCAGCTGGTGACTGGCATTAATTCCTGATATGTTGGGGGGGGGGGGAGGTATAAAATGTACTATGTAATTTCAATTTAAAACTTTCTAAAACTTTCTATTATTCCTAATCTATATTATTTCAAGTCTCTGTTTCCATCTTATTCTATATCTACTACTTATTTGTACTATTACATAAATGCTACAAAGATAGAAACAAAGATAAAGACAGAGGTTGATAGAAATCATGCTGATATACCTGACTTAAACAAAACTACTTTAAAAACAGCTTACCCAATAAGCAGGTCTTTCTCCATCGCTGTTTACTAGGGATGGGCTAGGTCAAAGGAGAGGAAAAAAACATCCTTGCTTCTAAAAAGCCTCTCTCCAAGACTAAGGAAGTAGATTTATCCAAAGGAAATCGGGAAGGACTCAGAGCTTTCTACTTTATTGCCACACGCTGCTTGAAATGGTCTTTCCTCCTGTAGTTTTTCAACAGCACGTCATGATTGTGTAATTCTGTATTGCACAAAGTTTTTCTTAACCGGCAGCAACTCTATACATTCTGGAGCAAAGTTCACCCATCCTCAATTTAATAATATATTTTCTGTTTGGAATTGGGGATGTTTTCGTGTTTTTTTCTCACACAAAGAACAGGGGTAGTTTGCACCACAAAAGACAGGAAGTAAAGAAGATAATATTATTTCAAGAAGTGTTAAGGTGATTGTAGCATTGCTCACTCTTTTTTATTAAATAGATAGATGCAAATATCCATCCCACCCAACAATTTTGAAATATTGTGGCTTTACAAACACATTTTGGTAGATTTCTCCATAACAATACAGAAGTGATTTGCCATTGCCTTTTTTTTTTTTTTTGAAAAGAATTTATTGATTTTCTACAAACAAACAAGACAAACAAAACATTAAAACATCAACTCTCATATGTACATCCAGCGTGTCAGTTGGTTCATCAGTTTTGTGCATTCATTTTGTAGTCTCAATTACAATTATGTTACATAACAACTCATATTGTCAATCCAAACTTATATATCCTAATATCGCTATTAAAAAAAAAAGAAACTTTTGACTATACTTTTAATCATTCATGCGTTATGAGATAACAATACTTTAAACAGTTTATTCTGTAACAAATCATATAATCGTACCAAATCAATCCTAAAAACACTTTATAAATATAGTGTCAAATAACAAAGATAAGAGAAAAAATAAAGATATTCCTTACTGTCTAACATTCTAAATATTCTATTATCGTATTTTATCATCTAGCCATTGATAAAAAAGATCCCAAATTTCATAAAATTGTTTATCCTCTTGCTCTCTAATTTCAAATGTCAATCTACTCATCTCAGCACATTCCAATATTTTCTTAATAATTTCTTCCTGTAATGGTATTTTCTCATTCTTCCAGTTTTTAGCAAATACAATCCTGCCCGCTGTTAATACATTTACAATCAGGTATTTCAATTTTAGTCCAATATTTTCTAGCGTCCTCACAAGTCCACCACATATGGTAATATGAGCCAGGTATCTGATGACATTTCCAGCATTTTTCAGATTTGTCCTTAAACATTCTTGCTATTCTTGTCGGGGGAAAGTGCCACCTGTAAAACATCTTATACAAGTTTTCTTTATATGCTGTTGACATTGTCATTTTATAATTTTGAGACCACAATTTTTGCCATTTCTCTAAATCAATCCCATATCCAAAATTCTTCCCCCAAACAATCATAGTTTCTTTAACTTGTTCTTCCTCTAATTTAATTCCCAGTAAATAACCATATAATTTTTTAATCACCTTCTCATCAGTACCCATCAAGATCTTATCTAAATCAGTCTGCTTATCATAGAATCCCTCCGTCATATCTTGAATGTATTTGCACATATGAAAACCAATTCATCCTTACACCTTGTTCCTCTAAGTTTTGAATCGATTTAAGTTCACCCTTTTCATCCAAGAGTTCCCCATATCTGTTTGTTCCTTCTTATAAATTATAGGATAGGAAAATGCTTCAATAGTCGATAACCAAACTGGAATTTTCAAATAACATTGTCTTTTTATCTTCTCCCAGTTTAACCACAAAGACTCCCGTATATAATGTCTTCTAAAATAACCCTGTGTTTTAGTTCCCTTATACCATAAAAAAGCATGCCAGCCCAATAGCAAATCATGACCTTCTAGTGTCAATAATCTAGCCTTTCTTAATGTTATCCATTCTTTGACCCACATCAAACTTGCAGCTTGATAATACAATTCCCAATTAGGCAGGCCAAAACCTCTTCTAATTCTAGCGTCTTGCAAAAGCTTTAGCTTTATTCTCACTTTTTTACCTTGCCATATAAACTTCAACATGATTTTATTTAAATCTTCAAAGTAGTCTTTTCCAAGCCGAATTGGTATTGTTTGAAACAGAAATAGAATTCTGGGTAAAATATTCATCTTAATTGTTGAAATTCTCCCTATTAATGACAATTGCAAGTTTTCCCATTTCTTCAAGTCTGTAGCTATCTGTTGTTTAAGTTTAATATAGTTATTCTCTTTTAATGTGCTACATCTTGCTGTCAAATATATCCCCAGATACTTAACCTTATTCGTAACTTGGATTTTCAAAAGGTCTGCCAGTTCTTCTCTTTGTCTCAGTAGCATGTTCTTTGTCAAAATCTTTGTTTTATCTTTATTTATTTTCAAACCAGCCATCTCACCATATGTCTCTATCTTTTCCAATAACTTTGGAGCTGTTTCTAGAGGATCTTCCAGAATAAAAGCTAAGTCATCAGCAAAAGCTTGTAGTTTGAATTCTTCCTTTTTAATTTTCATTCCTTTTATGCTTTTATCATCCCTAATATTTCTATTCAACACTTCCAAAGTCAACACAAATAGCAAAGGAGATAGGGGACATCCTTGTCTTGTGCCTTTTCTTATATTAATAAAATCTGTAAGTTCTCCCTCCATCATTACCTTTGCTGTCTGTTTATTGTATATGGCTTCTATTGCTTGAATAAATTTTCTGGCAAAACCCATCTGTTCTAATAGTAATAACATAAATCTCCAGTTCACGTTATCAAATGCCTTTTGAGCATCTAAGAATATCAAAACCATTTGCTTTTCAGGATGAGCCTCATAGTATTCCAAAGTATCCAAGATTAATCTCATATTGTCTCTGATTTGTCTCTTTGTCAGAAATCCATTTTGATCTGGGTGGATAAAATTATTTAAATATTTTTTAAGTCTTTCTGCTAAAATTGAAGCAAAAATTTTTTTGTCTGCATTCAATAAAGAAATAGGTCTATAGTTCTTAATTTGCAGTGGGTCAGCCTCTTCTTTTGGAATAAGTGTGATATAAGCCTCTGACCATGTTTTGGGTATCATCTTCTTTGACATAACTTCATTCATAACTTCTAACAATGGGATGCTCAATGATTCTTGAAATGTTTTATAGAATTCTGCCGGAAGCCCATCTGGACCTGGTGCTTTCCCATTATTTTGTTTCTTAAGTGCTTTATTTATTTCCATCATTGTTATATTGGTTTCTAGCATTTCTTCAGTCTCTTTAGGTATCTTCGGTAAATTAGCATTCTGTAGATACTGTTTGACTTTTTCCTCATCAATATTCTCTTGTTTATATAGTTGCCCATAAAAATCTCGAATAATTTCCTTTTTCTCCTTATTACCATAACAAACTTGGCCTTGATCATCTATTAGCTTCAATATTTTTCTTGATTCCTTCTCCTTTCTCAATTTATATGCTAGCCATCTACCTGGTTCATTTGCATCTTCAAAGTAATTCTGTTTAGAATTTCTAATTTTCTATGCCAATTATTCTTTCTCTATTAATTCCATTTTATGTTTAATTACATCCAGCTTCAATTTAATATCTTTTTTCTGTGGCATTTTCTGTAATTCTTTTTCAAGTCTTTTATACATATCTTCCAAGGCCTTAGAAACTTGCCTTTTCCTAATATTCTTTTTTCTTGTATAATCTATTATCAAACCTCTAGCATATGAATTCATTGTATCACAAACATTCTGCATTGAAGTATCTTCTTTTTTATTTTCTCTAAAGAAAAAAGCCAGTTTCTTCTCCATCCGTTGTATAAAATATTTTTCCTTTAAGATAGTATTATTTAATGTCCATTTCGATCTTTTTTTTTGTCCCTTCCATTTAATTGTCATTGGGCTATGATCTGCCCAAGTACTTGTTTTGATATTTGTTTCTTGAATATTGGATATTAATTCTGTTGAGATCCAAATCATATCTAATCTGGACCATGATAAATATCTATTTGAATAAAAAGTATATTGTTTAGCTTTAACATTTCTTTCTCTACAAATATCTTTTAAAGTTAATTCATCTGTCATTTAAAAAAAAAACCTTGGGAGAGTCTTTCTATTTTGCTTTGTTGTTGTTGCTATATAGTCCAATTTATTGTCCACAATTCCATTAAAATCTCCCATCATAATTATATTAACATAGTCCAGTCCAATTATTTTCATATGTAGCTTTTTATAAAACTCTTCTTGTTTATCATTCGGAGCATAAATTGCAATCAAGAGTATTTTTATATTATTGTCCATTATTTCTACCATTAATATTCTTCCATCTTCATCTGTGTAAATCAATTTTGCTGGGATAGCCTCTTTAATGTATAGAACCACTCCTCTTTTCTTACATTGAGTCAAATAATATTGATTAAGAAAAAAAAGAACAAAAATAAAAAAGAAAAGAAGAAATTCTTTCAGGTTCTTCACACCTTAATCCAGTTGAGAAGTCTCAATAATCAAAAAGAAAAAACAGAGTGGTCCAAAAACATGGATAGAAAAAGCAAAAGGATCCCAGTAAAAATAAGGAGAAAAAAAAGAAAAATAAAGAAAAAGCTCTGAGTCTTTCCCTTTGAAATAAAAAGCAAAAATAAGAATATTACCAAAATTGGAATTTACAAAGAGGCTGGTGAGTAGGGGTATCACAAGTTAGTTAGTTTTTTATATATATATATATATATATATATATATATATATATATATATTCTTAAGTTTTTGCGGGTACTTACATGTTTGGCATTCAGCTTTGTTCGGGTATTTTCCCACGTTATAATAGTGGTGCTTTTAAAGTTGTAGCAACGTTTCAGCAGAATCTCATCTGCCATCATCAGGTTGATGAGATTCTGCTGAAACGTTGCTACAACTTTAAAAGCACTACTATTATGACGTGGGAAAATACCCGAACAAAGCTGAATGCCAGACATATATATATATATATATATATATATATATATATATATATATATATATATATATATATATTTAGTTGTCCAAGGCTCTTATTATGACTCTCTTCTCCACCAGCTTCAAAGCCAAGCCTCAAGTGTTGAAATATTGATAAGAGTCCAGGAAAACACCTGTAATAATATTTTGCTGTGATCTCCCTCTATCTTATCACATTAAAATGTCCTTGAGAAGGAGTCTTCTTACAGTTCTCTCCAATTCAAATAAAATATTTTCAAGCCTCTAGTTGACAGTGTTACAAAGTTTCTTAATACTCTTCCCCCCCCAGCCAGAAAAAAAGGATAATTTATACAAAAAAAAAAAAAATAGCCAAAGGGAGCCTCTATCCTAAAAGAAAATTTAAAAAATCAAAAGGAGCATAAAAATATATGTAAGAGAAAATTCAATCCGGTTACCTACAAAGTCACACTAAAGGGAGAAGGCGGAGCTTCGTTTCGGTGATACAGCTGCAATCTCGGGGCTCTGAGATCACAGACAATATTTTCACCCCTGGTCAGTCCCAATGGACCTAAACCATCCTGTAGAGACGGTGATCATGAAGGGCATAGTCCCAGGATCCCAGGGATTTCGCAAAATCTCTGGTTTGATCCGGGAGAAGTCCTTTTGCTGGCGGCAGAAAGGCAGCCTCCATAGTTGCTGAAGTCGGGACAGCTCCAGAAAGAAAGTGGCTGGAAGTGAAAGTGTGTCAGCTGGGTGAGAAACTTTCTTTTTTGTTGTAAATTCTCTGAGATTTGAAAGGGCACCCTGAATAGAGAAGAAACCTGTGAGATTTTTTTTTGACAAAAACTGTATGAGCGGCATTTTTTAAAGTGATGTCAAATTGAGGCTTGGATTTTTTTTTCTTTTTCTTACTTTTTTGGGGGGGATTTGCCATTGCCTTTTTCTGGGGTGGCTTGTCTTTTCCACTTCCTGCTTTATACAGTTTTAACATTTCCTGGTGGCCTTTCCTCCAGGGACTACATAGGTATATCTCAGATTAACATTCTGAGATCAGAGACATGAACTTCATTAGAATAGGAATGAATGAAGCAGGAGAAAATTTGAAAAAAAAGGTAGCTGACAAAAGACTTTTTGAATTCAACTTGCATGCAAAATGTAATAATTCATTAAACTTAAATTTAGACTTTTAATGTCTCCTGAAACTGGAGCAGTCTGCAAGAATCCTGGACTCCTAGTCATTTGTCTTCACCTCACATTCACTTGTTAGTATAATAAAGTTCTTTACAGTAACAAAAACAGAAACATTATAGAGTTGTAAAATACTACCAAGGATTAAGAACATTTTGCTCTACCAAAGAGCCTTTCATTCTTGTCTAAACTGCTCAAATCTTGCAGCATTTTTCCTATGTCACCCAATCTTGTGTTTCCAATTTTCTCATAGTGTATGTGGCCCAATGTTTTAATTTATTTATTTATTTATTTGGTTTGTCAATTGCTTACAATATAATAGGTATAAGTAAGAATATAGTTATGAATACATGGATACATATCAGAAAAATAAAAAATAAAAAAAACAATAGGACAGGCACGGTAGGCACGTTGGTTTGATTTGTCAATCACTTACAAGATAATAGGTATAAGTATATACATAGTTATGAATACATGAAATGGGTACATATAAGAAAAATAAAAGAAACAGTAGGACAGGGATGGTAGGCACGTTGGTGCGCTTATGCATGCCCCCTGTAGACCTCTTAGGAAAGGGGTGAAGTCAATAGTAGACAGTCTAAGGTTAAAGATTTTGGGGTTTGGAGAAGAAACCAGAGTCAGGTAGAGTATTCCAGACATTGACCACTCTGTTGCTGAAGTCATATTTCCTGCAATCAAATTTGGTGCGATTAACCTTGAGTTTGTGTCTATTATTTTCTCTTGTATTGTTAAGGTTGAAGCATTGACAGGTTGGACATTGGAATGTATGATTTTATATTTTATGTTATGATATTTATGGTCTCATGTGACATCCAATATGCATGTTTTGTTTGATGGTGAAAAAAAAGTCACTTTCATCAGCTCATTGAAATCAGTGAAATTTATTTGAAAATGGCTGGCTTAAATCTAATTGACACAACAAAGTCTGAGTCTTAATATAACACTTATGGGGATTTTCCTTCACACCTTGCAGATTCACCATCACACCTGAATTTATTTTGCAGAAGCCACACAGTGTTGATCCACCAGGGACTTCAACACACTGGAAAATTGAAAAACATCCTGAAAACAAGCTTGATTTAAGGACTTTCTTTTACCTTTTTTTGTAAGAATACGAAGTTACCAATCTGCAATGTTTTTCAAAATAAATGGGAAGCTTACTTGCTGCAAATCAAAGCAACAAATCAAAGCACCATTTGCACTTCTAACACTTCCTCTGAGCTCCTGTTAGATTACAGAAATATTCCTAGAAAGTAAAATATGAGTGGCTATAGGCTGAGAATTTATTACAAAGTCCACTTGCACAGGTAGAAGAGATACCCTAAAGGAGAACATGGAGAATGCCAGCAGATTATGTTTTAATGGATGGAATGAAGTGTGTGTGTGTGTGTGTGTGTGTGTGTGTGTGTGTGTGTGATGCCTCAGTGGCAAGCAATTTAGGGGAGTATGTCCTCAACATGCTCTCAAAATTTGCCACTTAAAAAAAACTGGGGACCTCTGCAATATGCCTTTGCTTGTTTTTTTTTTTTTTTTTTTAAATATGCACAGTTGCCCTTTAGACCTTCAAGAATCTAGATTAATTCAGGAAGGCTGGTCAGAGTTAAGAAGGGGGCAGAAGGAGAGCCATCTTCTAGAACATGTTCCTTATAGAAGGTAAAATGTTTTCTGAAGGGATGACTAAAATTACATTCTGCTCATGATATTTGGACCACTGGGTGGCAATGTGAAACCAAAAAATAGGAAACAAAACCCACAAAAGCCATAGAAATGTTTCCAAACCAAGTGAACATTTTATATATGTATCTTTCCATTTGAAGGCGATATTATTCAGAAGTCAAGAGCTGAATCAGTGGAGAGTTGGATACATTGCATAGAATCACCAAATTGCACCATTTTTAAAAAATATTGCACATACATGAGTTGAAACTGAAACAACCACAGTCCATTCCTATGGGACTGTCTATGGTAATAAAGAAAGAGGGGGGAGGGAGGGAGAAATATGATAGATAGGTAGATAGGTAGATGATCGATAGATAGATGAGAGAGAGAGAGAGAGAGAGAGATAGGTGATCAATAGATAGGTAGATAGATAGATAGATAGATAGATAGATAGATAGATAGATAGATAGATAGATGAGAGAGAGAGAGAGAAAGAGAAAGAGAAATCATATGCATTTTTGCCTGTTCTTTTTCTCTTAATCTTTCCTGGCTTTTGCATGCCTTCAGCTCTGTTATTGTCAATTAAATTTCATGTAGTTTGCTGATATTTCATAAATAAACATCAAGCTATATTTTTGCAAGCTGAGTTTGTGGGTGAGTGGGGGGCAGATACACAGATAGACAGAACCAGGCAGGCAAGCAGGAAGCCTAGAAGCAAACTGAAGGCAGATATAATCAGTCATTAACTTATTCATTTATCTATTTTAAAGGCTTACATTGCCATCCATCTTAAGAATTCCAAGTGGTTAATAGCAATAAGAAAAGAACATAAGAAAACAAACAAAAAAAGCTCAGCTATTCACCTGACTGTTGATATCAGACACTAAGGCCAATATTAACTGGCATCGGACTTGTTCTTTGTCCTTAGTCCCCTCTAATGGCCAGTTTCCAAATAAAACAGAATATAATTCTTTAATGACCAAGTGTGATTGAACACACAAGGAATTTGTTTTCGGTGCAGAAGCTTTCAGTGTACATACAAACAACAAAGTGATAAGTCATGGATCATAAATCATAAGATATAATCATAGTCATAAGAAACAAACAACAAGCGATAAAATCATAAGATAACAATAGGAGAAGGTAATAGGAAGATGAGAAGGTAAGAATGATGAGAAGATGAGAAGACGACAAAAAGTGAACTGTACTATTTGCACTTGTTTGTTTTATCTTTTGTATTTTTAAATGCTTGAAAGCTGCCTTGAAAGTTTGAATAGAAAAGAGATATAGATAAAACAATGCAGTAGGGCTATGCATGGAACCTTTAACTTAAATATGCATATTTGGGGGGGGGGGAGATCCCTTAGAAATCTTCAAAGTAAGATGTAGCTAATCTGGTTATATGTATGATAAATTTGTTTTATAATAATGAAATTTTTAAATGGTTCCAACTAGTTTCTGTCCCTGTGTCCTCTAGGGATTTTATTTTAATCTAATCTTGTTTGTATAAGATCTTACCATCTGAATTTTTCAGGCAAAAATAATTTTAAGGTTTTTATTTAAAAAGAACACGTGCAGAAAATGTATTATCTATATTTGCTGAAAAGCTGCATGCATAGAATGGAAAACACTATAGGCACATTGAAGCAGAATCTTTTCAAATAGAAAGGAATAGAAATTCCCCAAAACATGTTGCACTGTAGATTACTGATTTTATTTTGAGTGTTTTGTTTTGCTACTTTTCTCTGCATTCACCTGCCTCAGTGTTTGTGTTGTAGATGGAAATTTACCTTCAGGTTGTTTCAAAAGGCATTCCAGGTGGCTTGAATTGCAAAGCTATGGAACTATAATGGGGAAAAAACCCAAAAATATATTTCTTACAGAATAAAAACAATAGATAAATATTCTTACTATATATACAGTACACAAATATAAAAACTGATCTCTAGAATATGTGCTATTCTAATCAAGAAAGGGATTTTTGTGTGTGGTTTACTGATAAGGATATAAAATAGAAGCTATTGTGAAAATCTAAGAGGTGGGCATTGAAACTGGTTTTGGGGATCTTGACTGACCCCAGAATAAAAGCTAATGGAGGGAAGAACAAGTCAGAGTCTGCAGATGTCTCTGGCAACAGCTGTGCTTTTTCTCAGGATCATCTTTTGGAGATCAAACCTAAAGTGTAGCACAGCCCCACTGTTTCATAAGAAAGATGAAACACTACTTTCATCGAGCCATAAAATGGCACACAAATCAATCAGTTAGAAAGCCTTTGAAAAGTCCATTCAGTAACTTTTTAAATAAACCTGCCGGAAATTCTACAAAGCCCAAGTACTTACTAACATTTTGCTATGAACAACTATTGTTCTAAAAAGTGGAATGAACATCATCAGGAGGAGGAAACTGACAGGACAAAGAATATAAATATAAAAGCACACATTTATACCTGCATTTATATGTATAAATGTGCATGTTTTATATGCACACAAAGGTTGCACATATGTACAAACAGAGAGAGACATAGGTCCTGTCTTTTCAGCACCTGTCTTTCTTATTGGGCACAGTTTTTATAGCAATTAGCACCACTAATTTCACAGCCAGAGCCCAACTGAGATACAACCGTCAACAAGTAATCCCATGGGTTCTGCTGTATTTTAGAAACCCCATGTCTAGTGACATAAGCAAATCTCCAAGGCCTTACAAAAAGTCAACAAGTCACCATGATACAAAAAAATATGTTAAGATTCTAGAAAGAATGCAGAGAAGAGCAACAAAGATGATTAGGTGATTGGAGGCTAAATTGTACAATGAATGATTGTGGGAACTAGGCAGGTCTAGTCTAACGAAAAGAAATATTAGGTGTAGCAGAAGGACTGGGTGATAGAAGTCTTCCATTATTTGAGGGGCTGTCACGGAGAAGAGGGTTGATTCATCTAAGCACCTGAGGGCAAGGCAAGAAGAAGGAAGGTTATAAAAGAAAGATCCAATGTAGAAATAAGGAGCAATTTTCTGACAATGAGAACAATTAATCTGTTCAAGAAGATATTGGCCACCTATTTGTCTAGAATAGTATAGGGTCTCTTCCTTGAACAGGAGGCTGGATTAAAAGGCTTCCAATTGGTCACTTCCAACTCTGTTATTCTGTTATTCTCTTAATCTAATCTCTATGGAAATGATGTTTCAAAACCAAATGACACAACAGAAGAGGGTATCAATATTTTATGGTATGTGTGTTGTTAAAATTCTGTGCTGTCTTTTCTGAACCTAGTGCCTGTTTTCCATACAATTGAATGAAATATTGAACAAATTAATTTGTCATCTAATGTGCAGTCATGATTCTACTTACTCTTCTATTTATTGACAAGCCCTGGATGAATTTAGTTCATAAATCATCATTTCTCTCTCTATATCAGCAGTTGTTTACCATTTATTGAATAAAAGCTTATTTGACTGAAATGGCAATGGCATTAAACAAATAGGAGAGGTAAGAGAAAAGTAAATTATTTGAAGTCCCATTCTGTTGAACAGTGTATTCACATTCAATTGTCTAATCTACTTTATTCCTCCAGCTGAGGATAGCTCCTAACACTATTGCAAACTCGGTATTTTCACTATTAAAACAACTTTGTTTACACAACAAAATAAATATCAAACTGATATCAGAACCACTTACAGCATTAAAACTAAGTGTTCTCAGCTCTTTTTGAAGCTTCCCTTCTCTAACTGCTTTGATTCCAATAGAAACTAGTTCTTGTCCTGCCAAAAAGCTAGATTCACTGCATTTCATCAGAACAAAGTATGACTTATTCTGTGAAACCTGTTATGATATGTACAGAATAACCCTTGAGTAACAAGGATATGCACATGGAAATGTTTATGAGAGTAGTTATGAATAATTATTCAGCCACACACAGCTGCACTGAATTGAGTTAAAGTTTACTTTAAGAAATAGCACAGTCCAATAAACGATCCAGGTCATATACATTTTATAGTCCAAAGAATATCCAATTACAAAGTCTTCTTACTGGTTTCCTTTATCAATTCCAGTAACCAAAACTATCAAAGTATAAGCACAGCACAAATACAATAGATAACCTTAGATAGCAACATAATGTCAAATAGACAGAATGTCAGAGATACAGAATGTCAGAGAGATAGCATGTCAGAGAGAACAAGCCATGATCTCTAGCTCCCTCTTATGGCAATCTGCAATACAATCAACCAATCGGAACACATTACAAATCAATACAGTGAATTTGTCTTAAAGCTACAAAACATACATTGTTGGTTTATATATTGCCAACCCAATTAATTGTTGGACAGATTCCTAACAAAACCATTTTCTTTTTTGGAATGTAAAAGAAGCCATGGAAGAAAGCACCCCAAGAACATAAAAATATACTGCAAATAGAAATGCCTGGCAAGAAAAACAGAAATATTTCAAGTCATTCAAGATAGGTACTCCCACTTTGCCTTAGTTGCTGTTTTTCCAAGTGTCAGAGCAGGGATAGGTGCTAGGCAATTGGCTCTTTTGAATCCAGAGATAACAAATATGCCATTGAATAAAAAGGATTTAAAGCTCAAAAATGTTAATTACACAAGATAAGGTTAGTTCAGAATGGATTAAAAACATTTAGACCTTTCTTAATATGAAAGAGTAATATGCCACCAAACTCCTCAAAATGGTTTTTCACATTGTCACTACAGCGGCTCATATTTGTGTCCACATCTGCTGATTAATCAGTTCTTTTTTGCTCCTTAGTGGATTTGTGAGATAATCTAACATTTGTATTTCTCTGCTTTGAGAACAAATAGAAGATGGACTATATATTTTTTTTCTTATCTATCTGCTCAAAGTTTTCATCAGAGGTGCTTTTCAGTCAGTTCGCACTGGTTCTGGCAATCCGGTAGCAAGAATTTGGCATGGGTCGCGGAGCCGGTAGCGACTTCTGGCTGGCTATGCCCCCGAACCGGTACGGTCAGCTGATGGTCACTCACCCCTTCTGGATGCTCGATCATCTTTTCCGGCTGTATGATGCTCACCCCATCCATCCCTGCCCTGTATATATTGCCTTCGCCATGTGGCCCAGCTAATCACCTTGCCAGTTGCTTTGTTGATGCCTGGTCAACTTAGCTCACCAAAGGTAAGCAATACATGCCCCCCACTGAGCTTTTGCCTTGGGTTGGGGAATGGGGCCCCAGGGATGCATGCTATTCCCTGAGGCTCTGGAACTGCCAGCTGCCTCAGCTGGGTCAGGGAATGCATGATTCCCCAGCTCCAGCCTTGCCCCGGAGTTGCCGCCCACTTGCCACCTGCTCTCCTTTAGGCACGATGCATTGCCTATATTCCCCTCCTTAAGAGGCCCTGGCCTGGCCCTTAATCTCCTCACTTCCTCCCCTATGACTGCCTCTTTTATCATCTGTGGCCGCAATTTTACCTTCCTCCAGCGGCTGGCTGCCAGGGAAGGCAAGCCAGGGCTGAGAGCCGCTGGATTCCCCACCAGCAGCTGCTGCCTCTTATTTTTTTGGTGCAAGAAATCTCCCAGTTGATGCCTCTTTGCTAGCCAGCTGGTAGCCCATGCACCGTCTCCTAGCAGGAAGTCCCGGGACCTCACATGTGCACATGTGAGGCCGGGACTTTCTGCAAGAAGGCACATGGGCAAGTCCCTCCAGTGCAGCAGGCTCAATGAGGTAGACCTGCATGCTGGCACTTCTGTTCCCCTTGCTCTCTTCCAGGTTCAGGTGCACTGGCCAGCCTGCCATCACTGCAGGTAAGAGAGCAGCGGTAGTTCATATGTGCAGCTGTACCTCCCCAAAAAAACAGCAGCGAGAGCCAGGCAAGAACTGCTCTCAGCAGTGGCAGGAGCTGTCAGGGCAACATTTGTTGGTGGAGCATCAAATGCCCAGTGTCTGAGCTGGCCAGTGTGCTGGAACCTGGAATAGCAAGGAGAGCAGAGCTACCAGCCAGAATGGGCAGGCCAGGGCTTTCCTTCCTCCCCACCCAAGCAGGCTTTTTGCTGCTCTTCTGGGGAGGAGGGGCTGACTCCACATGGGAAGAATATCTGTCCCATGCCATGGTAAGAGATGCTCCAAAAGGGAGGGTGGGGGGACTCCTGGGGCTGTCTCCTGTAGCAGTGCTGCTGCATGTGTAGCCGCTCGCTTTTTGCCTTCTCCCAGGGCACAAAATAAACAAAGTGACCGGCCATGGTGGCTGCATGTGCTGGCCGCTTTCCGCCTCCTCCCAGGGGTTGTGCTGCTTCCATCCCAGCCTGGCCAGGAGGTGGACGTGCGGCCCTTGAGGGGCATCTCCACTGCGCTGAGGCTGAGGGGGCAGCAGAGGTGCACACATGCAGCAGCGGCAGCCCTGGTACATCAGCCCACCCCACCCCTTCTCAGAATATTGCCAGCACCACTGCCACCATAACTGCTGGGAAACAAAATAAACAAAGCAAGTCCAGCTGCTGCCCCACCGCTCACTTTCTGCCTTCTCGTACCATCCCAGTCAGACCAGGTGTGTGTGTGTGTGTGTGTGTGTGTGTGTGTGAGAGAGAGAGAGAGAGAGAGAGAGAGAGAGAGAGAGAGAGAGAGTGGTGTCCGTTAGGAAAGAGGCCAGGAGTCGGTGACTGTGTTCAAGCTCTTTATTGAAGTCAGGAACCGAACTGGGCTCTTAGGAAAACTTTGTGGCTTTTTATTTTCAAGCCGCAGCGGCCGTGGCCAATGGCACCGCTTTGAATCTCCCGCGATTCGAATCCACCAATCGCGGGAGATTCTCAGGGAGCCAATCGGCGCGGCTCGCCTAACCAATCTGGTCACCCCGCGCTTTGGCCAATCAAAGCGCGGGGATTTCAAGAATTCAAATTGAGGTACAGAACACCCCTCCCCTCTTGGTTTGGTCCTACGTAGCGTAGTCCCGTATGTAGGCGGGGCTCCGTCTTTGCCTACTGGACCTGCGCAGGTCAGTTGTAGGTTGGATCTCGGCCGGTTCGGTCGGGGTCCCTGTGTCTCTTGACTCCGTCATGGGAACCGCCTGGTATGTTTTGCCGGGCCACTCTTCGCAGCTCCCTCTTGGGCTACCCGGGTTGGTTGAGCTGCGGTTTTTGCCGCTCCCGCTCGGTCTTTCCGGGTTGGTCGAGCTGGCCTGGCTGTCTCTCCCTGGCGAGGTTCCGTGCTGGCTGCTTGCAGGTGAGTATGGCTGGTTTCTTTCTTCTGGGTTTTGGTTCCCGGGGTATCCCCTCCCCTCTTGGTTTATGTTGAGGGGGTTGGTTGTGTTTGGTTGCGTGTCGGTGATGTCTTTCGTGGCAGTCCTCAATCTTAACTGATTGATGTGGCATTTCCATGCTCGTCCGTCGGTTGTTTGTAGTCGGTACGAGCGTGGGCCTGTTAACTGTGTTATGATTGCTGGTACCCATAGTGGGTCTCTGGTTAGGTTCTTTGCATAGACAGCGTCGCCTGGTGCGAAGGTTCGGTGTTTGCTGGTGGAGTCTGGGGGTTTCTCTGGGTTGTAAGTGGGGTGTAGTCTATCGAGTGGGGACCTTATTTTCCTCCCCATTAGCAGTTCTGCCGGGTTTTTATTTGTTGTGGTGTTCGGGGTTATGTGCTGTATAAAGAGTAATTTATTTATTTTGTCCTGGATCTCCCCATGGTCTATTTTCTGGATGGTTTTTTTTGTGAATTGAACCATCCGTTCCGCCCTTCCGTTCGCCGCTAGATGCACCGGGGCTGTCAGTGTGAGTTGTATGCCTCTTTACGCTAGGAATTTTTCGAATTCCAGCAAGGTGAATTGTGGCCTGTTGTCGGACACGAGGACGTCTGGGAGACCATGTGTCGCGAAGAGTTTGCAGAGATCTTTGGTCACGGCCTCCGTGGTGGTTGTTCTCATGTTGCTTACCTCCAGCCAGTTGGAGTAAGTGTCTACAGTTATTAAGAAAGTGTGTCCTTTTGTGGGCCCGGCGAAATCTATGTGGATCCTAGACCAAGGTCCCCTGGGGGTTACCCACTCTAGGATGGGTGCTGTGGGTGGGCTTGGTCTAGTTTCCTGGCATCGTTGACACCTTGCTACCCAGGCCTCGATCTGTTTGTCCATCCCTGGCCACCAAGCGTAACTTCTGGCCAGGGCTTTCGCTCTAACGATGCCCAGGTGCCCCTCGTGTAAAAGTTCCAGTACCTTCCCTTGTAGTTTTTCCGGGATGACCACCCTATCCCCCCATAGTATATACCCTTTTAGTAACGAGAGTTCCATTTGCCAGTTCCGGAATGTTCTGAAAGTCTCGTTGTTGTCCTTTTCCGGCCACCCTTTCTCTACCCAATGCAAAACCCACGCCAGACGTTTGTCTTTATTAGTTTCTCAGGCAATGTCTGACGCAGTTATGGGTAGGTCGGGTAGAGTCTCTATACTGAGGGTGGTCGTCGTGGGTGCTGGGTCAGTGTCTGGCTCAGGTAACGGTGAGCGGCTTAAGGCATCCGCATGGGAAATAGTCTTACCGGGTCAGTGTGTGAGCCCGTAGTTGTAGGCGGCCAGGAATTCGGACCACCTTGTCATTCGGGGAGACAGAATGTTCGGGGTGGCCCTGTTCCCTGCGAGTATTCCCAGCAGCGGTTTGTGATCGGTGATAATGATGAACGTCCAGCCGTAGAGGTACATGTGAAACCTTTTCACTGCGGTGACGATAGCCAAGGCCTCGTTGTCCAGCTGGCTGTAGTTCCGCTCCGGTTTGGTGAGGGTCCTTGAAAAGAATGCGATGGGTGCTTCTTTTCCATCGGGGAGAGTGTGGCTGAGGACAGCGCCGACGCCGAAGGGTGAGGCGTCGCATGTGATGGCTAGGGGTAGGGTTTCATTGTATTGGATGAGGATGGCATCCGAAGTGAGCAGGTCCTTGGTTTTCCTGAAGGCGACTTCCTCACATTTCCCCCAAGTCCAGGTGGCCGCCTTGTCCAAAAGCCTATGCAAAGACTCTGCCGCGGTCGCCTTTTGGGGCAGGAAAACATTATAAAAGTTAAGTAGCCCCAGAAACGCCTGCAGTTCCGTTTTCGACCTGGGTGTGGGGGCTTCTTTGATAGCTTTAATTTTTTTGTCGGTGGGGTGAATGCCATGTCAGTCTAGGAGGTATCCTAGGAATTCGACCCGCTCTGTGTAAAGCTGGCATTTTTCCCGCTTCACCTGAAGCCCGGTTTCTTTGAATTTCGTTAGCACCTCCCTTAGGCGACTCTCTAGTTCGGCCTGGTTGGTTGCTGATACTAGTACATCGTCGAAGTAGGGTACCACCCCCTTGATGCCTTGTAAGAGTCTCTCCATGAGGCTCTGGAAAATTGCAGGTGCCATGCTGACTCCGAACTGGAGTCGGTTACATCTAAAGGCTCCCCGGTGGGTGACTATGGTTTGCACCTCTGCAGTTTCCTCGTCAACCGGCAGTTGCTGGTATGCTTGGGCCAGGTCGAGTTTCGCGAAAACTTTGCCCCCTCCCAGTGAGTGTAAGAGATGTTGCACTACTGGGACGGGGTAAGCGCTTTGTTGCAAGGCGCCATTTAGGGTGGCCTTATAGTCCCCACAGATTCTCATTGATCCATCAGGCTTGATTGGGGTGACTATTGGGGTCTCCCACCGAGCGTGGTCTATGGGTTGTAGGACCCCTTGCTTGACGAGCTTGTCAATTTGCTCGTCAATTTTTGGTTTGAGTGCGAAAGGTACCCGCCTTGGTTTTAGGCGTTTCGGGGGAACGTTTGGTTCTAGGCTGAAGGATATAGGGGGCCCTCGGTACTTGCCTAGGGTGCCATCAAACACTTCTTGGAAGTCCCGGGCCAGTTGCTGCTCCCAGTAGGCTTCGGCGATGTGGTCGATGTCCGTGACTGCGATGCCGAGCGGTGCGAACCATTGAAGTCCCAGCAGGCTGGGTCGGTCTCGATCGACGATGGTTAGGGGAAGTTTTTCAGTGCGCCCTTTATATGTTACTGTGAACTGTCCTGTTCCGACTACAGGGATGCGGTTTCCTTGGTAGTCTTTGAGGATTAGTCTCTGGTTTTCTAGTCCCCTTCTCTGGATGGTAGGCACCAAGCGTTTAATTTCTTGCCAGGCGACCATTGAGAGGTAGGACCCGGAGTCCACCTCCATTTTACAGGGTTCGCCATCGATGCCTATCTCCACGTAGACCTTTCGGGCATCGGTGGTTGTTGCGTGGCCAATGATGACCGTCTGATGTGTCTCTTCTCTCCGCCAGGTCTCGCCACCTCGTTGGGTTCGTCCGTTCCGGTCCCAACGGTTGTCGGCTGGGTGGTCTCTGGTCCTGGGTGGTGTGCTCTCTCATCTCCGCTCCTTCAGGTCCCATCGTCTGGGGCTGTAGGTTTTCTTGAGGCAGCAGACGCGGGCGATGTGGCCCTTTTTGTCACAGTGCTGGCAGACTGAGTCGAAGAACCAGCATTTGGATCTGGGGTGGTCACCTCCGCAACCGGCACACGCGGTCCTCGACTTACGACTCCGCCGGCTGCGCTGGTCGCGGCCTGCCTGGAGATGGTGGATTTCTTCCTCCTCGTCTGAAGTGCCTGAGGTGGAATGGAGTTCGCCATGGTGGGTGGCAGTTTCAGGTTGGGCCTCGGCCGGCCTTGCAGGGTGGTTGTTTGCTGTGCGGTCCCTGGCGTTCGGTATCCGCATGCGGTCTGCTGATTGTTGGGTGGCTTCAGCTGCGGTGGCTTCGGTGAGGGCATCGGCGAGGGTGATGTTGCCCTTGGCCATCAGCCGACTTTGGAGAATGGGGTCCCAAAGGCTGAGCACGACTCAGTCCCACAGGGCCTCGTTCATATTGGAGAACTCGCATAGTCGTCCAAGGCGCTGCAGCTCTGTGACGAAGTCACTGAAGCTTTCGCCCGACCGCTGGTCCCGCCGATAAAATTCGTGTCATCGGATGAGGATGGGCATGGCTGGAGTGTAGTGTCGTCGGAGTAATGGCTCGAGGTCGTCCCAGTCCATCGCGGTAATGTCGGCGGGTTTTGCTAGCGCTTTTGCCATCTTAAACACTGCAGGCCCGTAGTGCATTAGGAAGACGGCTCGTTTCTTCCGTCCGGTGGCATCCTTCAGGTCGCTGCATTCGAGGAACATATGGAATCTGTCCGTGTAAGATTCCCAGTCCTCGCTAGCGGGTTTGAAGGGTGCTGGCGGCGCGATGCTGGCCATTTCGTTGGTCTGATGGCTTCCGTCGGACACGTGCTTCAGGGTTCGGGATCAGGATCCCATCCTCGTCGCCAGTGTGGTGTCCGTTAGGAAAGAGGCCAGGAGTCGGTGACTGTGTTCAAGCTCTTTATTGAAGTCAGGAACTGAACTGGGCTCTTAGGAAAACTTTGCGGCTTTTTATTTTCAAGCCGCGGCAGCCGTGGCCAATGGCACCGCTTTGAATCTCCCACGATTCGAATCCACCAATTGCGGGAGATTCTCAGTGAGCCAATCGGCTCGGCATGGCTCGCCTAACCAATCCGGTCGCCCCGCGCTTTGGCCAATCAAAGCTCGGGGATTTCAAGAATTCAAATTGAGATACAGAACAGAGAGGAAGGGAGAGAAAGAAAAAGAAAGATCAGAAAGAAAGAGAGGAAGAAACGGAAGAAAGAAAAAATAGGAAGAGAGTGTGTGTGTGAGAGAGAGAGAGGGAGGGAGGGAGGAAGGGAGGGAGGGAGAGAGAGAGAGAGAGAGAGGGTGGGGTGCCATCTGAATTCTTCCTTATCCTGCTGCCCCGCTGCTGACTGGAGTGGATTCATTCAGTTCGTCCCAGAGTGGATTGTTTGTAGCTGCTTTTGAAGGACAGCCTGTTTGGAATTGCTCCAAGGGAAAAATGTTTGAAAGAGCAGGCTTCTTTTGTGCAGCTTCATTCCACTTCAGGGGAGCAATTCTTTAGGGAACACGGTGCCCTCAGAACTCTCTGCCACTTAACATGCAAGCTGATTGGGGTTGGAAGCTCTTGGAGCATTTGTAGAAACTCTTATCCTTGCAAAAGGCTGTCTCCATAGGTCACATGGCAGAAGAGATCCAGATAACAGTTCAATAAGCTCCGTCCTCCCCCTCATGTTGAAAGCCCCATCCTCCGAGGAGCTGCTTCCCCTCCATTCTCTGCGCGGGGGGGGGGGGCAGAGTGGGAATCACCTGTTTGGCCTCGCCTGACCGATCAGGGAGAACCAGAGGGATTTGTGTGCTCCCTGTGAATTTTAGACTGGATCTGATCCATCAGATCTTATCGCCTTAAAATAGAATTTGCAAAGAGATCCTATTTGTAATTAGGAGCCATTCTTGACACCTAAACACTGATGAACAATTGACCAGCAATCTGTGTTGGAGAGTAGAGCAGATTCCAGGGGTGCCTCTTCCTAGAAACCTAGAAGTCCCTCCCCCCACTTATTCACCCCCTTCTTGAGCCTGGATGAACAGAGGGGTGTGTGTGTGAGGGGGGGGGGAGAGAGAAGAAGAAAAAAAGAAAAAGAAATAGGAAGGTAGAGAAAGAGAGAAAAACTCTGTGCTATTATTTTTAATTGTTCCATTATCTATCATGTATTAATATTTTACACTGTCCCTACATCTAGAGTGATTTTACTGCCTTTTTTGCCCAGGGCTACCACATATATTTCATGGATTTACATGCATTCAATGTCTAGTCCAGAGCATAAATATGTGTGTGTTTATTTTGTACATCAGGTTGCATAAGTCCAGCTTAATATGCTCTTCCTGGTATGTGATGTTTTATATTGAAGGGAATAGTAATAATAAATAAAGAAGTATGTGAGCCATTTCCTCCTTTCAGTGGTCCATGAAAATACATCTATAGTACATAAATAATAAAGTCAAAAAAGGTGAACAACATTTTTACAGAACTATAGATACTTTGAGGTTGGGTGTGAAAAGGAATGGCTGGGAGGGGAGGGGCCAGGCAAAGCACCCTTTGATGTGAGTTGGCCATGCCCACCCAGTCACATGACCACCAAGCCATGCCCACCCAGTCACATGACCACCAAGCCATGCCCACCAAATAAGCCACGCCCACAGAACTGGTAGTAAAAAAATTTGAATCCCATCACTGGTTTCTATCCAGGTCCATTTTTCTAGATGCTGCATCAGATGATTTGCAATAAAAAGTCAAAACTTTTCACAATGTAATTGCTATATTTGTGAAATATTCTCCTCTAAGAGGCTGGCCTGGAAACCTGAATTATGGTCTTTCCTATGCATAATAACAAATTCTTTTTTTTCCGGGCAGGAGTCTTATTGCTTATTTTTTTATTACCTTATTGCTGTTAACACTTTCACACTAACTGTGGTCGTTGGGCAGTTAAGCAGTACAATAGCAAAGAAAAAAGGAATAGAGTGATATATAAGAAATAGTCAGTAATATAAAATGATACTCATTTTATGAGTGATAAAAAGGAACTGAACACATATTTTATTGATTGGGCTCAAAATTATATTATATTAATTATATATTGTACTTGTCTCTGGCCTTGCCTTGTCTTCTCTTTTAAAAAAAAAAAGTTTTTATTTTTTACAATAAACATACAAACAAAACATAAAAACATAAAACCCTCTTTCAGTTATATGTATACAGTGTGTCAGTTGGTTACAATCTTTTGTGCTATCCTTTTTTTACCGTTACTCATAAGTTATATAAATTCATTCAATCTAGCTTGTGCTTATATAATATCAATTATTAAACATTCATTTGAATAAACTATTTTTCCATCATTTCATATGAGATATTCTAATTTTTATTATGATTTAATCTTACACATTCATCCAATGGTTATATATTTTATATTGTATTCTATATCAATCTATTAACTTTTATTGTAAGGCTTACTAATCTATTTCTTTACCATGTCTTTTTATCTAACCATTGATAAAATAAATCCCATATCATATAAAATTGTTTATCTAATTTCAAATGTCAATTTACAATGTCTTGTAAAAAAATAATGTAGTTATGTAATTATCTAAAGAAATATACAGCCCATGATTTTCTTAATAATTTCCTCCTGCATGGGTATTTTTTCATTTTTCCAATTCTTAGCAAATACAATTCTAAGGCCTTGCCTTGTCTTCTGTACCATGGAATAGAAAAGCAGAAAGTTTTAAATTATCAGTCATGTTATAATGAGAAATTACAATACCATCCCAAAAGGAATCTGTAGTACTAAAAGAAGAAGCAATAAAAAACTGAATTTCCTTCTTTCTCACTTGCTACAAGTTGAGAACTATCCTGTCTGGGCCCTGCCAATTCCTTTGGAAGCTCATCTCAGCACATATTTTGGGGTTAACCTTACTCTGACTTTCTGAATGATTGGATTGACATATCTCAACAAAAATGAAGGATTGTCAGGCCATCATTTACAAGCATCAATCTTGGAGAGGTTCTAAGATTATGCTGTTATGAATGCTATTTTGTCTCTGCCACAGCCTTTTTTGTGAGCTGCCTAATTTTCTCCCATTGTGTCTTATAGCACCACCCTGCTTCTAACTGTCCCTGCAACTACAATAAAATATTGTCAGCAAGCTATAGTACTGGAACAATTCAATCCAGGTACTGATGATAAAGAAGTCATTTCCAGGAGAATTCAAGTTTGCAATCACCTGCACCAGTCCTGACAATTCTCCAGAATATCTAGAACTGCACTGGATATAAAGACTATCAGGGGTCATTCCAATTCCTGCCTAAAAGAGTTGACATGTTTTCCATATTTCATGTCCAGCTTGGCAATCCACTCAAGCCAGTAATGAGGACCTTTCTCAAGAAGGACTCAATCTACTAACTAACCATGCCATGGTTATCCCAAAAACCTAATGATGAGAGGCAGCAAAACATGCTAGCCTACAAGGATAAATCAATGAACACTTTTCAGTCCATTGACATGTTAAGCCAGGCATCCCCAAAAGGCAAACAGAAAGGCAAGATCTTCCTTCTTAAACCTTTTTTGAAAATTTCAATTTTAACTAATAGATATTTGCTACATTGGTTCAGCATAATTTGCCTCCTTGAT
This sequence comes from Hydrophis major, assembly GCA_033807585.1. NCBI lineage: Eukaryota > Metazoa > Chordata > Lepidosauria > Squamata > Elapidae > Hydrophis > Hydrophis major. Next base: position 90,175,615 of record CM066329.1, read on the forward strand.
GAACAATTAAGAAACTTGTCCTGTTTTTCTCCTCCCGGCTAGCTTTGCCTTAAAAGAAGACACATTTTGCAATAAAGATATCCATCAAATCTAGTAAACTTACTATCACTTTCTTTAGATTTGGAATTTACCATTCAAATTAAATCAAGATTGTTTCTTGTTGCTATGTAAGAGAGGAACAAATACAAAGGGATTGATAACAAGGGAGCCATGGGAGATTATTGTTAAATCCATAGTTTACCCCATGCATTTAGATGTGGCCATCTAGATGTGGCTATACAATGACTCTGAAACCTGGAATGTTAGGGTGATGTGGGGCTGATGGAATCCTAAAGAATTTTCAGCCAAAGCTTTCATAATGGTGAAGTTTGGATATTGATAAAAAGATGTTCTGTAGTCTGCCTGTCTAAATGCTTTGTTGTGATAACTGCTTACTGCTCTTTTCATCAAACACCTCAATGTTTGTCAAGCCAAGCTACAACCCAAACACAAACTTAGATATGCTTCTAAGCAAGGACCTACTTAATGAGGTTCACATATCAATCGTATCATACTGACCATAGCTGTTTAGAACTCAGTCATCTTCATGGTTAATGGAATTTATTCATACTTAGTGATGAACGGTGAGATACCATTCTTTTCCAGCCTGGTGTTTCCCAGATGCATTGAACTTCAATTCACTAAAATTCCTTGGTGGCATATACAATGGTAATGTTATATGCTTAAGTAAAATCTCACAGAGCTCTATAGATGTAGTCAGCCTTGCAGTATGATATGTTTCCTGGTTTACTATTCTCAGCCAGTTTATTTGCTTACAGTGAAACAGCCTTTTTTCTAGTCACCAAGTTTGTCCTATGAGATTTGTTCAAGTAAATATGCAAAGAATAAAAAAATATGCGCAAGTAAACTTAGTTGGGTTACAGCAAATGCCACAGAATTCCAGAGGAGCATTTTACTTCATTTCTATATAATACCGAAATCTAGCAGTTAAGGCATTCTTAAACAGGCTTTTAATTATCTAAAGAATATTGAATAAATCAAAGATTAATAAGTGATTTCATACCACATTAATTCCAGTTTATAGCAATTCCAGCCTAATTTCAGTCATTTATTCATAGTACTGCTTTCCATTGTTCCTAATAAACCAAGATCTTCTTTCAAATGAAGATAAATCTTTTGAAGTGAACCCTGGTTTGGGTAGAATCCAGTGCCTGTCCATTCATATACTGTATGTGAAGTTTCTTTTTTCCTGAAGACACTAGATTGATTTCACAAATGTCTATAGGAGAACAAAGCCACTTAAGCAACCAACAAGGAAGATGCTTACCTGGACTGTAAAGCATATACAGGTAGCCCTTGACTTATGACCACAATTGAGCCCAAAATTATGTTGCTAAATGAGACATTTTTGAGTGAGTTTGCCCCATTTTATGACCTTTCTTGCCACAGTTGTTAAAGTGAATCACTGCAGTTGTTAAATTAGTAACCTGGTTGTTAAATCAGTCTGGCTTACACACTGATTTTGCTTGTCAGAAGGTCACAAAAGGGGATCACATGACCCCAGGACACTGCAACCATCATAAATATGAGTTGGTTACCAATGGTCTGAATTTTGACCTCATGGCCCTGAGGATGCTGCAATGGTTCTAAGTGATGAAAAAAAAAATCAGTGATCCTTTTTCAGTGATGTTCTAACTTTGAAAGGTCACTAAATGAACTATTGTAAGTCAAAGATTACCTGTTAAGATTTCACAGGATTCCAGAGCTGTAAAAGTGAAATGAATTATTTAGGCATCGAGTTTCACCTCTTTTGGTGCAGAGATTCAGAGTAAACCATTGGTTGCCCATCTTTTGCTTGAAGACCTTCAGTGAAGGATCTAGCTCATCATCATGCCTGGTGTTTGACTAAGGTGTTTGTTATTTGTTATATTGCACAGTGTCTGTCCTGCTGATCAGTGATTCTAATAAGAAACTGAACTGAACTCATTACTGTATCCCCAAATTGTAGGGAGAAATTTGGCACTGCAGCTACATCCAAACTCGTTTACTCAAAAAATTGTTCCTTTGGCCCCAGCAGGAATGTGCTGACTATCATCTGACTGAGGTCATAGATCAGGGAATTCGACATAATTAGCCCAAAGACACAGGACTGCACATGTTCTTAGCAATTTGTGTTTAAAACTGTCTAATGCAAATTATTGTTTTATCATTTCATGATTTTTGTAAATAAGGGACTTAGAAGATAGGAAATAAGACTTGCCACAAACACCGACATATTATTTCTACAATACTTTCAGTTGAACAAACTCAGCGTGCCTTCTTGTTGACTGCCAAGATGGAAAAGTCATAAGGCTGAAAAGTTTTGGAAAAGTGAGCATGATGAGACTGCAATATTTTCTGCTGGGAACATGCAACGGTACAACAATGACTGGCAATGACAATCTGGCTGAGGCCTGACAACCAGCTGAGGCCTGATAGAATAAAACTTCTATATCAACTTTTAATAACTTCAATATCTAAGTCCCCAGCCCACTGCCACCAATAAGCCACATTGGTGCAGTGGTTAGAGTGCAGTACTGCAGGCTACTTCTGCTGCCTGCCAGCTGCCTGCAATTTGGCAGTTCGAATCTCACCAGGAACAAGGTTGACTCAGCCTTCCATCCTTCTGAGGTGGGTAAAATGAGGAGCCAGATTGTTGGGGGCAATAGGCTGACTCTGTAAACCACTTAGAGAGGGCTGTAAAGCACTGTGAAGTGGTATATAAGTCTAAGCACTATTGCTATTAGGTATAGATGTGATTGAACCTTATCTTCCATAGATCCAGCCATAATGTTAAAATAACAGATTCATCTTTCCCTCCAAGTGTCATTTCCAAAGCACTTTTTTTTTTGTTTCAGGCCTTTCTTGGAAGTTATATATATTCCTAATCATAAGATTGAGAATCAGTTTAACATAGCAGTTAAGGCATCAAGCTAGAATGGGCGTTGGTCCTTACCTGACACGCCATTCTCTGGAGCCGGGAGGATCATCCAGAGAGTGGGAGGTGCTTCAGTCTGCATTGTTGAAGGCTGAGCTTAATTACTGAGGAATGCTCCGCCCTTCGTCACGTGGCTCCCTTGCATTCCCCAGTTTACGCGAAGACGAGAGTGAAGAGAAGATCGTGCTCTCATCTTACTATGCTAAGTGGTTCCCTGGCCAAAACAAGACCCCACCAGACGGTGAACTTAAAAGGGTGGGGCTGGATGATTCTCCCGGCTCCAGAGAAATGGCGTGTCAGGTGGGGCTGGATGATTCTCCCGGCTCCAGAGAAATTCCCATTCTCCTGAAAGCCGGTCGGATCATCCAGAGAGTGGGACATACCAAAGCTTGGCTGTCTTATGGGAGGGACTCCGTCTGGTTCTGAAGTCCCTGCGGTTCCTTGAGGACTCGCTGAGAACTCGTCTCCCAAACGAAGCCTCCGCCGAGGCAAATATGTCGATCTTATACTGCCTAATGAAGGGAGAGGGGGAGGCCCAGGTGGCTGCCCAACAAATATCAGCAATTGGAGCCTGGGTGGCCCAAGCTGCCGAGGTGGCTGCACTTCTGGTGGAGTGTGCTGTTATGCCGCTGGGCACTGGCAGAGCCTGGGACAAGTAAGCTTTAGAAATAGTAGCTCTAATCCAGCAGCCGATGGTTGCCGGGGACACTTTGTGTCCTAAGGATTTAGGTTGAAAGGAAAGGAATAAGGATTCGGACTTTCTAAAGGGCTGGGTACGTTTAATGTAAATGCGGAGGGCCCGTCTTACGTCCAGGGTGTGCCAAAGCTTCTCCCTTTCCCGCGAGGGATTTGGGCAGAAATTCGGAAGTGTGAGTTCCTGTGCCCTGTGGAAGGCTGAATTGACCTTAGGCAAGAAGGTAGGGTCCGGCCGTAGAACCACCCGGTCGGCATGGAAGATGCAAAGGTCTTTCCTCACTGACAAGGCAGCTATCTCCGATATTCGGCAAGCCGAAGTAATGGCCACCAGGAATACAACTTTGAAAGTTAGGAACTGGAGTAAGGTTTCCCTGAGAGGCTCAAAGGGATGTTTAGTAAGGGACGTCAGGACCTTGTTGAGGTCCCAGGTAGGGTATCTGTGTACAGTTGGGGGACACAAGTTAGTTGCTCCCCTAAGGAATGCCCTAATGCGAGGGTGGAGGGAGAGGGTACCCAGATTGTCACAAATAATCACAGTTGAAAGGACTGCTACCTGACGCCTCAGGGTGTTTGGAGAAAGTCCCTTCCTCAGACCTTCTTGGAGGAATTCCAAAACTTGAGCAATGGAGGGTGAAAGAGGGTTGATCTGGAAATTATGGCACCACTTGCAGAAGCTATTCCAAGTGGCATTGTATATTCGGGTGGTTGAGGGCCGCCTTGCGGCTAAAATAATATCAATAACCTGGTCAGAGAACTGCTCCTTCCTTAGACGTTCCCGCTCAACCTCCAAACGGCTAACTGGAGCCACTGAGGGTCCGGGTGTTGGAGGGGCCCCCGGGAAAGGGATATCCTGTGCGGGGGAATTTTCCAAGGGGGGGCCACTGATAGATAGCGGAGGTCCGCAAACCATGGGCACCTGGGCCAGTAGGGTGCCACTAAAATCAGCTCTGCTTTCTCGGAGATGAGCTTCTGGATGACCCTGGGGACCAGGGCCAATGTAGGGAATGCATATAAAAGCCCTGTGGGCCAGGGGCAGCGGAGGGCATTGTGATTCTCGGCCCTGTGGGAAGGATACCTCGAGAAAAACCTGGGGAGTTGGGTGTTGAACGGGGATGCAAAGAGGTCTACTGACGGGAGGCCGAACATCACGGTCGCTGCCCTGAACAGTGACGGGTGAATGCGCCACTCGGACTGGTCCACCATGGTCCTGCTCAGCCAATCTGCTTGGGTGTTTGAGACTCCTGAGATGTGCTCGGCTTTGAGAGAGAGGAGATTGTGCTCTGCCCAATGGCAGAGGCGCTCGGCCTCTCTCATCAAACTTATGGACTGGGTGCCCCCTTGTCGGTTGATGTGAGCCTTGGCGGTGATGTTGTCCGTGAGTATCAGGACATGCTGCCCGCGTACGTGGGGAAGGAAGGGCCAGGTGGATGGCACGAAGTTCTAACCAGTTTATATTGCGTGTGCGTTCTACCTGTGACCATTTGCCCTGTGTCGAGAGCGAGTGGATGTGAGCACCCCATCCAGACAGGCTGGCGTCCGTGGTGAGGATGAGGCGTTGGGGTTCCTTGAAGCAGTGTCCCCTGTTGATGGCGGGACTGGTCCACCAGAGGAGAGACGTGAGGACCCTTGATGGCACCTTGACCGCAGCCTTTGAATTGCTTCTGCCGGTCCTTTGGAACGGGAGCAGGAACCATTGTAGGGATCTAGTGTGCAAACGGGCCCAGGGAACAATGGAAATACATGAGACCATTTTACCGAGTAATTTAGACAATTCTAAAAGTGTTACCTTTCTTGATCATCTGATATGTTTGACAGTCTCCTGGATGCTACGGAATCTCTCAGAGGAAAGGAAGACCTTTCCCTGAACCGAGTCAATGATGGACCCCAAGTGGGTGATCCATGTAGATGGTAACAGATGGCTCTTTTGCCAGTTTACTAGGAACCCATGATCTTGGAGGGCAGAAAGAGTAGCTCTGATATTCTTTTCTGCTTGGGGTCTGGAGTGAGACAGGATGAGGATGTCATCCAGGTAACAGTAGAGACGAACCGGGAGGTCCCTGAGATGGGCCGCTAGGGCCGTGAGGACCTTAGTGAAGGTTCTCGGGGCAGAGGCCAATCCAAAGGGAAGTGCCACATATTGGAAGTGGTGATGATTGTAGCAGAACCTGAGGAATTTGGAATGGGAGGGCCGGATTGGGATGTGAAGGTATGCTTCTGAAAGGTCTATGGAGGATAGCCAGTCCTCCTGCCTGATGCCTAGTAGAATGGATTGTAGAGTGTGCATCTTAAACCTGTGGTAGGTCAGGTAACAGTTAAGGCATTTCAGGTCTAGAATAGCCCTCCATCCCCCTGAAGATTTGGGGACCATGAAGAGGTGAGAGTAAAACCCCTGCTTCCGCTGGGATGGTGGTACAGGTTGTATGGTCTGTATGGAGAGGAGATGGCGGATAGCTGAATCCATTAGGTTGCGTTTGGTGAGATCCTTGGAGGGGGGGGATGCCATAAAAAATTCAGGGGGGGTGCGCTGAAATTCAAGCGCGAGGCCCAGTCTGATGGTCTCCCTGACCCAGGCATCAGAGGTGGAAGAGTCCCACCGGTCGGCGAAATGCTGGAGGCGTCCACCGATGGGGAAGGGTGGACGGGGTCTATCTGTTGCGCCGGAAGGGCTTCCCTCCTGAACCCCTGAAGGGGCGCCTGTAGCTGCTGCCCCTCCTGCTCCTGTCACCGGATCGGCTCGAACCTGGGGCTGGAAAGGCCGGAAGGAGGGGGGTCTCGGGTACCTGGGCGGGAAAGGAAACTGGTAGAAAGGTCGTGAGGAACCTCTCCGAAAGGGCTGTGCTCTTGAGTCTGACCTACGGAAAAGGGGGAGAAGAAATTTTTCTTGCTTCTGGTTTCTGATAGAAATGGCTCCAGGACGGTGCCGAATAATTTGTCCCCTTTTATGGGGGCGGTGGCCAGGTTAACCTTGTTTTTTACATCCGCCTGCCAGTGCTTGAGCCAGAGCAGGCGGCGAGCTGTAACATGAGAGGATATTGCTCGGGCAGAGAACTTAACTGCGTGGTATGTGGCGTCGGCCGAGAATTCTGCCACAGCCATCAATTTTGCTATGTCCTGGTGTGCCCTTGTGTTAGAGGGGGGGACATGCTGCCTCAGTTGACGGAGCCACCGGATCGAAGACCTGGTGAAGAAGGAAGCAGCAGTGGCCGATCTAATGGCCCAGGTGTCCGCTTGGTGAGCCCTACGTAAAGCAAGCTCGGACCTCTTGTCCTCGGGCTTCAGGACCTCCAGGGGATCACTGGGGGAGGATGAGGATGACAAACCAACGATGGGCTCATCTACCTCGGGAGTGTTAAGCAGGTTGCAGAAGCTCGACTCAAGGTTAAAGAACCTCCTGTCCTGGCTGGATGGGGCAGGGGGGGCCCTTGTGGAGTCTAACTGGTTTGAGACTAAGTCATGAAAAATGGGCGGGGCCGGGATCACCTCCACCTCCACTACAGGCTGCCTAAAGATGGCGTCCTCCTGTCCCTCTGCTGGGGAAGGGAGAGCCGAGGAGGATTATACAGACAGGCCAGAAATGTTCCTGGCCTTAAATAGAAGAGATTTAAACATGTGCGGCTTGAACAGGCTCACAAAGGTGGGTTGATCCGGGGTGAGGCCCTTGTCCTCGGACATGCCCCCCTCCATAGAGTCTATCTCCGATAGGGGCTCCCCCTGGTGCATAGACCCCCATTCCAATTCCTCCTCCTCCCCGAACTGATCTAGGTCCTCCATGGCCTCCTCCAGATCTCTTTCTGGGAGAGGACTGCCCTCCTGTAAAGGTACCTGACCAAAAGTGGGGTCTGATCTAGGCGAGGACCTGACTGATGGCGAGTCGTGTTCGGACGCCATCGAGGGAGGACCAGATCTGGACATCTGTTGCAGGCCCGCTGCAATCCCCTGGCGAATAGCCCATTCCATCCATGCCTGCATGTGCGCAGGGATCTCAACTGTGGCGACCTCCTCATGGTGCAGACCAGCGGCCGTGGGCGTAAATGTTGCTTCTGGTGTCTGCCTGGTCATTGGTCCGAGAACCTGGTGTCCCTGGGATGTGCTGCGCCTGGAGAGGGAAGAGCAATCTGGAGGAGGGGGGGATGTCTGGAGGTAGAGGGAGCAGAGGGTGGGGGGGCTGGAAATACCGGTTGTGTCTCTCTAGATTGTCTGTCAAATTCTTTCTCCAGTGCCCTATGACGTCTTAGAGCATCCCTCTGAGAAGCTTTGGAATTTTCTTTAGGGGCTTCCTTAGCCTGTTTGCGCAGGTGGTAGGATTTAGATTTGGCCTTCAAAGAAGGGCCTTTAGCGGAATTGTCATCTGTCATTATAGAGGAAAGGACTGTAATACATTATAGAGGAAAGGACTGTAATACAAATGTAAAGGTGGTTGGCTCGCCAAGGGTTTGACCTACAACAAAGGCCGGGTGTCCTTTCGCTGGCCCGCACCCCCTTTTGGAATTTTAAATGTATATAAACTAATATAATTATTAATACCTTTATGCCTAAGCGTACAATCAAGATATATAAGCCGACCAGTGTTGGCAACGTGAAATAGCCAAATATTGATAAGATGTAAATATATATATATATATATATATATATGCAAATACGTATATATATCTATCTAAATATATATATATATATGGACAGACCAATAGAAGAATAAGCACCCGCCTAGATGAACACAAAAATGCAGTCAAAAAGCTGGAACACACTTCCTCACTTGTCCAACACATGGAAGCCACAGGTCATAACATCAACTTCAATGGCACCAAAACCCTAGCCACCATAGAAAATCCCAGCCACAGAATCATCAGAGAAGCCATAGAGATTGAAAAAAGACCAGAAAGCATGAACAGAAGAGATGATTCCACCAGGCTGTCAATCATTTGGAAGCCTGCACTCACAAACAAAAAAATTTCCACACCACAAGCCAGGCAAACACCTGGGCACAAACAGATCCCCCCTGATACCTCCAGCTCAAACACACCCCAACCAAGCACCCAGATGAAACCCAGCTTCCTAACGAATGATAGCCGTCCATTTACCCGAAGCCAAGCTGCACTAAAGGCCTCCAATAAAGTAACACAATGTTGCCAGCCAATCAAGATACAAAAAGAGCCCCCCCCCAAAAAAAAACAGACAGAAGATACTAGTAGCAGAACACAGCAAACTCCAAGACCAATAAACACAGACCTAGACTCTCAACCAATCAGGAGGAAGAAAAAACCATTCTGACACAGCAATAGGCTGCCCCAAATTTAAATCTGAAACCACTGTAAAAGTCTGACTCACAAACACCATACAGAAGCCTGATGATGGCAGATGAGATTCTGCTGAAACGTTGCTACAACTTTAAAAGCACCACGTGGGAAAATATATGTTTTCTTAAGTTTTCGCGGGTACTTACATGTCTGGCATTCAGCTTTGTTCGGGTATTTTCCCACGTGGTGCTTTTAAAGTTGTAGCAACGCTTCAGCAGAATCTCATCTGCCATCATCAGGCTTCTGTATGGTGTTTGTGAGTCAGACTTTTACAGTGGTTTCAGATTTAAATTTGGGGCAGCCTATTGCTGTGTCAGAATGGTTTTTTCTTCCTCCTGATTGGTTGAGAGTCTTGGTCTGTGTTTATTGGTCTTGGAGTTTGCTGTGTTCTTGAAAAGTCTGACTCACAAACACCATACAGAAGCCTGATGATGGCAGATGAGATTCTGCTGAAACGTTGCTACAACTTTAAAAGCACCACGTGGGAAAATACCCGAACAAAGCTGAATGCCAGACATGTAAGTACCCGCGAAAACTTAAGAAAACAAATATATATATATATATATATATATATATGGCATTCAGCTTTGTTCGGGTATTTTCCCACGTCATAGTAGTGGTACTTTTAAAGTTGTAGCAATGTTTCAGCAGAATCTCATCTGTATACAGAAGCCTGATGATGGCAGATGAGATTCTGCTGAAACATTGCTACAACTTTAAAAGCACCACTACTATGACGTGGGAAAATACCCGAACAAAGCTGAATGCCAGACATGTCATCTCATCTGCCATCATCAGGCTTCTGTATAGTGTTTGTCTGTGAGTCAGACTTTTACAGTGGTTTCAGATTTAAATTTGGGGCAGCCTATTGCTGTGTCAGAATGGTTTTTTCTTCCTCCTGATTGGTTGAGAGTCTTGGTCTGTGTTTATTGGTCTTGGAGTTTGCTGTGTTCTGCTACTAATATCTTCTGTCTGATTTTTTTTGGGGGGGGGGGCTCTTTTTGTATCTTGATTGGCTGGCAACATTGTGTTACTTTATTGGAGGCCTTTAGTGCAGCTTGGCTTCGGGTAAATGGACGGCTATCATTAGTTAGGAAGCTGGGTTTCATCTGGGTGCCTGGTTGGGGTGTGTTTGAGCTGGAGGTATCAGGGGGGATCTGTTTGTGCCCAGGTGTTTGCCTGGCTTGTGGTGTGGAGATTTTTTTGTTTGTGAGTGCAGGTTTCCAAATGATTGACAGCCTGGTGGAATCATCTCTTCTGTTCATGCTTTCTGGTCCTTTTTCAATCTCTATGGCTTCTCTGATGATTCTGTGGCTGGGATTTTCTATGGTGGCTAGGGTTTTGGTGCCATTGAAGTTGATGTTATGACCTGTGGCTTCCATGTGTTGGATGAGTGAGGAAGTGTGTTCCAGCTTTTTCACTGCATTTTTGTGTTCATCCAGGCGGGTGCTTATTCTTCTATTGGTCTGTCCAATGTATGTGGCCGGGCATGATGCACAGGGGACTTCATATATGCCTTGGTTTTCCAGGTCAATTTTGTCTTTGGGGTTCCTGAGGATGGCTGCTATTTTTCTGTCTGTTTTGAAGGCAGTCTTGATGTGGTGTCTGTATAGAATCTTACTAATTTTGTCTGTAGTGCCTCTTATGTAGGGCAGGACAGCTGTTCCATAGGTCTGTTCATCTTCTGGGTCTCTATTATGTCTCAGTGTGTTTTTGTGGATCAAGTTGGTGATTTTGCTTTTGTGGAAGCCGTTGGCTGTCAATATTTTAGTCAGGGTGCATAGTTCAGTCTTAATGTGTGTCTTGTCTGCCAGGCATTTGGTTCTAGTAATTAGTGTTTTAGCCACGGAGTTTATCTGTGCTGGGTGGTGGTGGGATTGGGCGTTGAGGTAGCGGTTGGTGTGTGTTTTCTTCTGGTATATGGTGTGTCCTAGTGTGCCATCTGTTTTCTTGTAGATTAGTACATCTAGGAATGGTAGTTGTTTGTTTGTTTCTGTTCCCATGGTGAACTTGATTTTGGGGTGTGCGCTGTTTAGGTGTGTTAGGAAGTTGTTTAGGTTTTCTTGTCCACGGGGCCAAATCACGAATGTGTCATCAATATATCTTAACCATAGTTTGGGTTTGAGTATGGCATTAGCCAGGGCTCTGGATTCGAATTCTTCCATGAACAGGTTTGCAATGACAGGTGACAGTGGTGATCCCATGGGGGTTCCTTCAATTTGTTTGTATCTTTGTCCTTTGTATATGAAATATGTGTTGGTTAAGCAGTGTTCTGTTAGTTCCATGAGGTGTTTAGCTGGTTGGTATTTATTTTTGATGATTTCGAGGGTCTCTTTTATCGGGACTTGAGTGAATAGTGAAACCACGTCAAAACTTACAAGCAGATCTTCCTGCTCGATGTGTAGATCTTTGATCATTTCCAAGAAGTGGTATGAGTTTTGTACATGAGAAGCTGCTGTTTCAGCATGGGGCTGTAGCTCTTTTGCTAGGTGTTTAGCTAGGTTTTGTAGTGGTGCTCCTCTGGAGCTGACTATGGGTCTGAGAGGTATGCTTTCTTTGTTTATTTTTGGGAGGCCATATAGTTTGGGGCATCTGGAAGATTTCTCTCTGGGTATGATCGTGTGTTGGATCTCTTTGCTTATGTGGCTGGTTATAATTTTCTTCTTAGTTAATTTTTCCACATAAGTCTTTTCTAATGGGCTGCATTTCACATGGAATTTACAGAACCAAGGCAATTATATTGAAAGAAACCATCTGAAAGATCTGATCTATTTATAACTAGAACATTTTAAAAGCCTAATAATTAACCTCAAAGGAGACAAAATTGAAGGACCTGATCACCACTAGATAATCTTCTAAGAATGGCCCTATCCAACTGTTTTATTAAAGATACTGCGTCTTGACAATTTTCTTTCTTTTGCCAAGAACAGATTGTTTCCTTGCTTCCGGAAGAAACTGTGTTGTGGTCCCGTAGGATTTCAGAATGAGAATAAAGCTTTGGTGCAACACAATTAAAATAAGTAATCTTAAAATAAATTAAAATATACCTATTTATAAAATAGGTCACATAGTTTGCAATGCCACCAACAATAATAAAGCAAGGTCATGGAAAAACAACTGGCTGTTGATGCAGGAGCTTCTAAGAAGGAAAATGACAAATGCTGGTTTTGATGCAATAATTCTAGCTTTTGAGAAATAATTTAGGAAGGTGTAGGCAGGTGTATTGCCATTTTAAGCCAGTTAACTATGACTTATTTTTATTTTTCTGCTTCAAGAAAAATCACAATTGCACTTCACCAACAAATTGCACCTCTTACCATTTCATCCTAACTGTATCTGTCAGCTGTTCATCCGATATTGAGGGAAGTTTTTATTCATCTCCCACACCACAACAACAGGTAGCAGCGATCAAATTATGTTTAAAGTCAGCTCTGGTTTTCGTTGCAACCCAGAGCTGTATTTATACATGTTATTCCTTGGATAATAACATAATTATGATAACCACCTTCCGGCTGCCTTCGCTGCCTAACATCTGACATCTTAAATTAAAGAAATACGGTAACTGCACCTTTCCCCTGTTAGATGAATCCATGCACCCCCATGACAATTCACCCCATCCCCCATTTTCCCCGCACCATTATTACAACACCACCCCCTTGACATCCAGCCATGAATCATCATTATTGCACTACTTCTTGTCAGGAAGTCGATGTCAGTCATTTGAGGAATTTTTATCATAACGCCAACATTGTAACACAATTAAGGTAAGTAAAAGACTAGGGTTGTAACACATCTCAACTGTCTCGGCTCCAGTCCGTTCTTCATTGGAGTCGTGACCATATCAGTATTTTCAAAGAAGTTTCTTACAAGTATAATCAATGGAAAATTAATAGAGGAGAATATACAGTGCAGTCAGAAAGTATCGTTCCCCCTTTCACTTTTGTTAATTTTGCTCTGCCTGACTCTGTAGTTGTTGAAATTCATTTTTTCCATGAATCTACACTCAGTACCCCATAATGACGAAGTGAAAACAGAATTTTAGAAATGTCTGTAAATGTATTAAAAAGAAAAAAATTAAAAATCACATTAGCATAACTATTCAGACTCTTTGCAACAACATTTTATCTCCGGAGCCTCCTGTTTCTCTTTATCGTTGCTGACATGTTTTTACACCTTGATTGGAATCCATCTGTAGTAAATTAAATTGTTGGACATGATTTGGAAAGGGTCACACCTCTCTATAGAAGGCTTCGCAGCTGACAATGCTTACTGTAGCAGAGCAAAAGCCATGAAGTCAAAGGAATTACCTGCAGAGACAGGATTATTGCAAGGCATAGATCTGGGGAAGGTTACAATAAAATTTCTGCTGCATTGAAGGTTCCTAAAAGCATAGTGGCCTCCATAATTCCCAAATGGAAGAAGATTGGCACAACCAAGACTCTTCCAATAGCTGGGCACCTGGTCAAACTGAGCAATCAGGGGAGAAGGGCCTTAGTAAGAAAGGTGACCAAGAACCTGATGGTCATCCTGACTGAATTCCAGAGATCCTGTGTGGAGATGAGACAGAGTTCTAGAAGGACAACCATCACTGCAGTCCTCCATCAATCTGGGCTTTGTGGCAGAGTGGTTAGACAGAAGTCTCTCCTGAGGGCAAAATCCAGGAAAGCCCACTTGGAGTTTGCAAAAAAGCACCTGAAAAACTCTGACTGTGAGAAACAAATTTCTCTGGTCTGATGAAATCAAGATGGAACTCTTTGGCCTCAATTCTAAACATTATGTCTGGAGGAAACCAGGCATTGCTTATCACCTGCCAATATCATCCCAACAGTGAAGCATGGTGGTGGTGGCATCATGCAATGGGTGTTTTTCAGCAGCAGAGACTGGAAGACTGGTCAGGGTTGAGGGAAAGCTGAATGGAACAAAGTACAGGGATATTCTCAATGAAAACCTGTTCCACTGTGCTGAGGACCACAGACTGGGCCAAAGATTCACTTTCCAACATTCTAAGCACAAAGCCAAGACAACACAGGAATGGCTTAAAGACAATTCTGTGGATGTCGTAGAGTGTGGCCCAGTGAGAACCCCGACTTTGAGGCCTATTGAACATCTTTGGAAGGAAATGGCTGTCTGAAAATGGCTGTCTATTGATAGTTGTCATCCAACCTGACTGAGCTTGAGAAGATTTGCAAGGAAGAATGGCAGAAAATCCTCCAATCCAGATGTGCAAAGCTTGTTGTGTCATACCCAAAAAGATTCAAGGCGGTAATTGCTACCAAAGTACCATACTGAGTGAAGGGTCTGAATACTTATGCCAATGTGGTATTTCAGTTTTTTTTTCTTTTTAATAAATTTACAGACATTTCTAACATTCTGTTTTCACCTTGTCATTATGGGGTACTTAAGAAAAACTGAATTTCAGTAATTGCAACATAACAAAATTGATAAAGAATGAAGGGGATCTAAATACTTTTGAATATGCTGTGTGTAACTCAGGATGGAACCGTGGGATCCTTGGTGCTCTTTGAGTTTAGCTGTTTGCTTGCAGATGTTTCATTACGCAACTATCATTGGTGCTAGTATTATCTAGTTGGATAATGAAACATCTGCAAGAAAAGAACCAAACTCAGAGATTACCAAGGACCCACAATGGAAAATTCCACTGAAAGAGTAGCATATTTTAGGTTTCTCAGGCAGGGGCACTCATCTCACAAGAGAACTCAAGTGGTGTGAGTTTTTTTAAGCCTAACTGCAGCATCCAAAGCAACTTCAGAACAGAAGCAGTGCTTAAGTCTAACAGATGTACTGGAAGCAAACCTGCAGGTTGAGTAGGTGCATGCTAGATTCAGATTCATTCACCACTGGAATTCATCCCCTAGAATGCAGCCTGGAATTTTGGGAAACCCCTCCCCCCCAAGAAGAATGAAATATTTTGGGGAATATCAAAAAGACAGGATAGAATATTTCCCCTAAAGAAGAAATGTGAGGGGGACCTTAAGGGAGGCAGAAACCAGCCCGTTTCTGCCATCCCAGAAATATAGATTTGGTAATCCATCCAGAAGGACTGAGCAAGACAGAAACTATAGATTAGCTCAGACAAACACCTAGGATTTCAATTTCTCATTTTGCCTAAAGAGCCAGCCATGACCATAGGAATCTGACAACAGCCATTAAAAGAATATGAAAGGACATGTTCTTGCACAAGAACAGGAAGCTCAAATACAAAGCCTAAACAAGGTATAAAAACCCACCCACCTCAACTCCATTTTGTCAGCTGTCCCAGAATCACATGTGGTTGGTGGTTCTGCTTCATCAATAAAGGGAACCTTTCTTTCCAATCAGCCTCCAGCTTCCATTTTATTTCCAGTGCCTTTCTCCCAACTTGGAACTGAACCAGATGGATTTTTCTTCCAATAGAAAAATGGGACTAGGTTCCTCATTACTGACCCAATCTGCTTTCTTCTCAGAGTATAATCTTCCTTTCTTATACTTTAACTAACAGAAAGTTCATTGGGACTGGAGTGAGTCAGCTTTCTCCAAAGGAATCTTCACAATAGGAAGGAGCCAGTTTAAAAGCATATTAGATGACAGAACCAAATCCTTCAATATTTTCCCTTTGATTAATATTTCTGTTTCTGTCTATTTCTTTCTTATTCCACTGAAACCATATTTTCTTTTTTGTTCTTTTTTATAATCAATTTTGTTAGAATGCTTTTTAAGATAGAGCCATTCCATCCAGCACTTGAGAAAAGGATATAACGTTATAAAATCTTTATGATATTATGCAAGAAAATTTAAAACTTCATACCAGCATATCAGAGTGTTAATTTTTTTATTGCAATATGTTTAGAATCACTGCACTTTAGTTCCAATTTCAGGCCAGAAAGATTATAATGCACAGTTACTAGGACATGATATTTTCTGTTTGCAATCATTAAAGTGAGAGTAAAGTAAATTAGCATTACTTATATACAGTCCTATAAATGACATGTTATAATAGTAATCAACTGAAGAATTAACCATGAACAAAATCTTTTAAAAGTTTTAGCCTCTACAAAGTCTTAGACTTTCTGTCACTTTGGATTATCCATTTCTTGATTTATATTGAAACTGTATGCTAAAAAAAAAGAGTGCAACTAAAAATTAATGATAAAAAAAATCCAAAATTATATCTGGAATTAGGCAACAGTGCACGCCAAGGATACCAAGTCAGTGAAACAAAATATTCCATTAAAGCAGGAGTGTCAATTCATGACCCGGGGCCCAGATCCAGCCCACAGGGTGCTTAGATCTGACCTGCAGGGCTGCCCTGGAAATAGCCTCTGTGCCTCTGCCTGCAGTGCCTCTGCCAACAAAAATGGAGCTCACGAGGGCTGCACACGGCCCTCCCGAGCTCCATTTTGGCTGGCAGCGTTGCAGTAGGCTGTTGCAGCCAAAAAATGGAGCTTGGGAGCCTGTTTACACTGGCAGAGCTCTTGGGCTACAGGTGCCCCCCAACACAAGTGACATCATCGTGCCCCCCAACACCATGCCCACCCTTGGCCACACTCACCCCAGCCCCACAAAGTCAAACACAAACCTGATGTGGCCCTCAATAAAATTGAGTTTGACACCCCTGCATTAAATGCTCAGAACATAACAAATTAATTCAGTTTGAGAGAAGAAACTAAGCACAACCAGAAATAGAAAAGGAATGGAATCTCTGGCATGCTTGACTTCAACTTTTTAACACAAATGGAGTCTCTGGCATGTTTGACTTCAACTTTTTAACATTTATTATAACTAATTTATACCAACACAAATATTTTTAACCATCAAGAACAACAAACATTCAATTGTACAAAAAATATGCAGAGTGTTTCAGCTGTAGAAGTCTGAAGGTCTTCGTTTAAAGGCTAACACAATTGTTTATAATTCGCCTGAAATACATGACTTGTAAAAAAAAGAAGCATTGGGAGAGAAAAGCTGAAGAGCAGACATAATGCAGGAATGATCAGAGTTTCTCCATCCGTGGTTCGAAGGTCCATGTATCATATAATAGTACAGCCACACTTTTTAGGATAATCCTCCACATACACCTTGTGCTCATTCCCATAGACATAATAGGAGTAGGATTTCCTATGCCATTCATATTCCACTTTGGTAAGAAATACCAGCTCAATGGTTTGTCTCTGCCAAAAGACAAAAGGTATAATTGTCATCCTTCGAACAGCCAAGAAACAGATTGGTATAGTTTTGCAACTATGATTTAGGAATGATCAATTACCAGAAATCCAGCTGGTGATCTCCCCATGGGAAGAGGATCTCTTTCCCTTCCCATCCCTTTGTTTTTACTCTGAGCACCCCCTTTTTATCAGGTGATCATATTAGCTTAGGAATTCTGGGAGTTGAAGTCCTCACGTCTTAAACTTGCCATGTTTGAAGACCCTTGCCTTACACTATATTGATCCTCAGCGGCTCAGAGAATTTTTGAAAGCAAACTGAAGAGGGTCCATAAGTAAGAGAGGTTTAAAGAGAGGCTCAAATTCCTTTATAATTGTTGAGTGTCTTGCATTACCTTGGGCCAGTCATTTATCCTGTACTCTAAGGCCAGTTTTGGGCACAAAATAAGAGGAGATTCCCCACCACTACTGTAAGCCTGCCACCTTAGAGAAGAGGTAGAATAAAAATGCATGCATAGATAATGACACCTGAATATAAAGTAACCAAACTAACAATGGCCTGCTGCTATAATTTACTTGTTTTCTTAATATCCTGGCTTCTTTGAACACTTGTTTGTTTATAATTTCAATGTCTAAGACTGACCGTTATGCTGTATATAACTGGAATATATATTCCCTTGCATCCATCCAATGATTTATTTCACTTGTATCCCCCCTTTGTTGTGTATGTGTGTGTGTGAGAGAGAGGGAGAGAGAGAGAGAGAGGGGGAGGGAGGGAGGGAGAGAGAGAGAGAGAGAGAGAGATTAAGAGCCATGGTAGTGGTGCACTGGTTAGAATGCAGTATTGCAGGCTACTTCTGCTGACTGCCAGCAGTTCAGTAGTTTGAGTTTCACCAGCTCAAGGTTGACTCAGCCTTCCATCCTTCCGACCCAGATTGTTGGGCACAATAGGGTGATTCTGCAAAACGCTTAGAAAGGGCTTAGTAAAGCACTGTGAAGTGGTATATAAGTCTAAGTGCTATTGCTGTTAAGGCAGTATATGTGTTGTCTCTCTACCTCCTTCATATTGATCACTGTTTATCACTCAGGAAGTTGCCGCTACTGGAAATAATTCTGCAATATTCTTTTAAAATATCTCATTCATTTATTCTTTTAATTAATTAAATTAAAACATTTATTTTATGTAGAAGACTGCATCTCTGGACTCTCTGGACTTCCTAGTATATCCATTAGGGTGTCCATAAAGACAATTTCTTGTAATTTAAGCTTTTTCTGCATCTTTTTGTTTTCTTTGCCACTCAAGCATAATGAATACGTTGTATATTTTTTAAGATATATGGATTAGTTTTTAATCATGTTATTAAAGTGTAAATTGCTTTGAGATGTGGCTACACGGGAAATAGTACCAAAGTATATTAAAAAGGAAGTCTTGGCACTGAATCTTCCTTTTGACAGAGACATTAATACAAGCAAAGAACAAGAAACTGTTCGAGGTGTTTATTGCAGTCTAAGTATTTTGTCTTCACAAGAAGAATAACACTGCAATTTGTGGCTCACTTGCAGTAAAAACAATGGCCCTAGATTTATAATTCCAGTAAATAAGTATTTTGGACAATATATTAAAGTTGTAATGTAGGTCAAAATCTCTCTACCTCTTGTACCCCTTGATTCCTATCAACTTTGTTTTTAAATGATAGAAATGACAAGGTGACAAATACTATAGCCCCTCACTCAACCCAGCTCCTCTGCCCATAATCATAGATGTTTTATCCTTAAAAAGAATATGCAGAAGCTTCACAGTCCTAGAGTTGTCTCCATCCCTAATTGATATGAATCTAACATGAAACAAGGAATTGGAAAACAAGAATAGATTGTAGGAACTAGAAGAGCCCCTAGTAGTAAGTTTTGGAGTTGAGACTATATCACCTCTTTGAATAATAGGCCACAAGCTGCATTTTAAAAGGCAGCCGGATAAATTTAAATTATAAAAATTAAATAATTAATTTTAGTTTAATGCAATTAGTAAATTTTTAATTCTATTTCCTTAAGTTTTAATTTGCATGCGGCTTTAACAGGAGACCTAAAAACCACATATTTGGGGTATAGATGTACCCTTACATCATGCACAATTTGCTCAGCAACACAAGGGCAACAAATTAATAACACACATTAAAATATTTTATTATGGCCTCCTGTGAGAATGGAATAGCTCCATGCCCAGAGACATTTTCCTTTGAGGGTGGAGGTTCGTTCTCCGAGCCTGTGAGTTGGTCTCCGAACGTGGCTTCTCCACAAGCTGGGAGAACGAACCTCCACCCTCATCCTATAGCCGAGCTACAGATATTTGCCACCATCACATAATTTCCTTTTCTTTATACTCCTTATCAGAAGGGAGTATAAATCAGTTAATCCATAGTACTGTGGTGGAACCTCACTATTACAAAAATTGTTTTGCCAATCTCTGTTGCTCTCACCTGTCTCAATATCTGTGTGGTGGATCCAAACTGAGCTTGATGTTGTTCAATGGCATTTCGGGAAGCTTGATTAACAGCACTGATAGGGAAATTTGTCACTGGATGAACCTAGGAAAACAACATTTTTAGGAGACACAAAACTTTAGAATAATAAAAAGAAGGGATGGCTAATGTTATTGCCCTACACTAATAGAAACATAACTCATCATCTTCTTTTAATGACTCCATAATCTCTTGCAGGGTAGAGTCTGGGTAACTGAATGTTTTTTACTGGCTGGATGCTTTTCCTGCAGTGTGCTCTATACAAGGCTGCCCTTGGAAGCTAATGCTAGTCCTGAACACAGCAGTGTCAGTAGATATAGGGGTGTCTCAATACATCCATGTAACTCTATAACTGTGTGAACTTCACTGGTTGCCAATACATTTCCAGGTGCAATTCAAGGTGCTGATTGACATCTGTAATGTCCTACATAGCCCAGAGCTGAGGGACAATAATGATTTCTGCCTATCATACAACATGCAACAGGACTGGCATAATCCAGGTCCTACCAATTAAATAGTATATCATCTGATGGTGTCCAGAATGCACCTTTCTCTTTTGCAGTCCCTGCTCTAAAAAAAGGTCCCTCTCTGATTTCTTCATCCTTCCAGCCTTTAAGAAACCCTCAAAGACTTGATTCTTGCCCCAGGCACTGGGTCAGGTGAACATATAAGCTCACTGTAAATGTACGTATTTGATAATCATGCTTTGTCAAATACATTACATTTTTTTTTATTTTTCAACTGCTGCTTTCGTGCTGTGATATTTTTAACACTGTTAAGTCCCCCATACAAATTAAAATAAGACCACCATACAAATTAAAATAAGCAAATTAAGTAACTAAGAAAGTAAGCAGAGACAGGAGGAAAACACATCCATGGGATGATGTGGATGGACGTTCAATGAAACAATAAATTAACCGCAAAAATGAAAACTGGGATAAAAGCTTCCTTTGGTTTGGTATTTTTTAGATGCACTGGACAACAGTGAAGTATTTATAATATCTAATTTGGGTTAGTCATTGAGACCAGAGTTTTTTACTCTTCTGAGCTTTCGGACTCGTGCTGCAGCTCATCTTCAGGGAACATTTTCTCAAATGGAATATGTGCTTTGGGCTTCTCTATGCATCATATTTATGTGGTGCCTTCCTATTTTGATGTGTTGATGGCCGGTGATTCTATTTACCATGAAGAAAGGGACTGCTGAGATCAGTACATTAAAGAAGGATATATACTAAATCAGGGGTCTTCAAACTTGACAGCTTTAAGACTTGTGGACCTCAACTCCCAGAATTCCTCCTCCAGTCATGTTAGCTCAGGAATTCTGGGAATTGAAATCCACAAGTCTTAAACTTGCCAAGTTCGAAGACCCTTGTACTAGTGAGCTGGATCTTCATAAACAACATTCATGAAGATAAGTAGAACATAGAATAACAGAGTTGGAAGGTCGTCTTTCCAAACCTTCTTTTCTGCCAAAGCAGGAGACCCTATACCATTCTGGACAAATGGCTGTCCACTCTCTTCAAAACCTCCACTGTTGGAGCATTCACAACTTCTGAAGGCAAGCCATACCACTGATTGATTGCTCTCAGTGTCAGGAAATTTCTCATTTCTAAATTAGTTCTCTCTTTTATAAGTTTCCATCCAATGCCGGATAGACTGACAGGTCCACGGATAAATGGACGAAGGTATATTGCTGGAGTTTATTTATTTATTTTTCATTCATTCATTGGATATATATGACTGGCCATCTCAACAAGTGGTTCTAGGAAGTGAACAAAATTAAAATAAAGGTGTTTTTTTAAAAAAAACAACAACAACAAATGTTATAAAAATTAAAATACACAGCAGCCAAGAAACATCATAGCCCAAACTACTAATAGAACCAAGAAACCTGCCCCTGCATATACTCAGGGACTCTAGCTTGGGCACAGAATCAAGTCTGAAGACCTTACAAAAGTCCAGCAGGGTCAAAGCCATCCTAATCTCCAGAGGAAGGATGTTTTGTAAGATGGACACTATAGCAGAAAGGGCACAATGCGGGAAGTTCTTGACTTACGACTTAACGGAACTTGTCCATTATTGTTGTAAGTCATGACGATCATAAAGGGGATCATCACATGACTACCTGTTTTATGATCCTTTTTTTTCAGTAGTCATTAAGCAAATGCAGTATTGTTAAGCGAACTTTGCTATGGGGCATTTTTGCAAAAAAAAAAAAACCTGAAGTAAATGGTAATTTTAAGCATTTTTTTTTTTTTTGGTAAATTATGGTTATGTAACTGTCAGAAACTGCAAACAAGTTATAAATGTGAGCCAATTGCTGTCTGCCTGAAATGCAGTCAGGTGATTGGAGGGGGCCTTCAGAATTTTGGAACTGGTACCTTTTGGGAGGGATCCATTATGATTTTGAACAGTTTCTAAGCAACCAGTCATAATCAAGGACTACTGATATTTATATTGTGCTATTTTTAATTGTTATAAGTTGCCCTGAGTGTTTGTGCAACATGCCCATACATATATTCACGCATGCATAAGTGTGTAAATACATGCATTCAAATTGCTTTTTTCAATCCTGCCACGGGGTAAGCCCTCCTGCTTGTACCATAAATATTTCATTACCAAGTATTGCTCATCTACAAATAGCTTCTTCCCTTTAACTGCTTTGAAGAGTTCAGTAGGAAACCCAGTTCTTTCATCCACCACGTATTCAAATTTGTTATTTTTCCTGTGAAGGCAAACAACACTGTTTACAAAGTGCATGCTCTATTTTCACAGCAAATTAGATTCAGAAAAACTCTGTGTCAGAAGAATAAGGTCAATTCCTTCTAATATAGATCAGCAATGAGGCAGCCACATACAAATAGATAATCAGAGTTGGAAGGGACCTTGTAGGTCATCTAGTCCAACCCCCCCTGCCCAAGCGGGAGACCCTACACCATTTCTGACAAATGGCAGTCCAATTTCTTCTTGAAAGTCTCAACTGATGGCACTCCGACAACTTCCGAGGGCAAGCTGTTCCATTGGTTGATTGTTCTCACTGTCAGAAAGTTTCTCCTTGTTTCCAGGTTAAATCTCTCCTTGTTCTGTTTCCATCCATTATTCCTTGTCTGGCCTACAGGAGCTTTAGAAAATAGCTTGACCCCTTCCTCCCTGTGGCAGCCCCTCAAATATTGGAAGACCGCTATCATGTCTCCCCTGGTCCTTCTCTTTACTAGACTAGCCAAGCCCAGTTCCTGCAACCATTCGTTGTATGTTTTAGCCATGATTATGTTGTATTATGCGAAAGAGATAAAATGAAGTGAAACCCCTGCATTGCTTCTAAAAGGATGGTTTATGGTGGCTCTGAAATACAGGTCAATTCCTTAATCTAGTCTTGTACTGCCAAGTTAAGCAACAAAAGATTGAAGTCCAATTTTCAAGATTTTAACTATTATAACTCTTTTTGACATGAATTGGAGATCTTTCATTTGTAGAGGTTCCACAAAATTCCAAATGGTCACACTGAAATGCTTCCTTAGAGGAATGACAGTTTAAATTATGGGAGTTTTCATCAACAGCCCAAATAACTTCATACATGTGAAACAAGTCTTATGTTATAATCTAACCTAGATATTGTTCATAGAGTACAATTTTATACACAGCTTTCTGTCACATTCAAGACTTGGGCCCACTAAAACTAACTATGATTGCTTATGATATATCTGTCTATCTATCTATCTATCTAGATATGAGAGAGAATGAAATCTAAAATATCTCACAATTAACCTATTGTTTGATTTTAGTAATAATGCAATGTAATATAAGTTTTGAAAATGGTAAAATCTACATTTTTTTATCTTGTCTGACATATATGTAAGAATAAAACTGAAATTTTTCTTCCAATTGAATGGTTTTTCCCCTTTCCTTTAATTTTACCTCATTTTGCTTTAGAAACATTTCTAAATCATGCCTACAATTTGTAATTCCTTTGCATTTCACTTTTTTTTCTTCTCTTTGTAAACTGTAAATAAATAACTGAGCAACCAAACCAATAAATAACCAAGCAACCAACCCACTGCATAAATATGGCTTGCAAATTGGATGTCTCTGAAAGAAAGTGGATTAAAACATTCTTTCAGGACAGGTCTATCAAAAACTACCAAGACTTGATGCCTCCATGTTACTTTAGGACTGGGAGCAGTGTGGATCCAAATTTGCAAGGAAGAGGGAAAGGGAGAACTGCAGGAGACTGTTATGTCTCTATCTCCTACTTGGGATACACCCAAAGGAATCTTTGGACCTCCGTAAGAAACAAAAGGCTGGAATGAGAAAGGCTGTTCCTCAGTCTATAAGCTGGCAGAACTTGCCATTCAACTTGCAGCTCAATGTATGTCAGCAACTTTCCTGTTCCTCCACAGTCTGTACAAGCAGTTGTCCCCAGGCCAGAACAGGAATTGCACCTATGAAGGAAATGAGACAAGAAGACATTTTCAGAGAGTGGAAATAAAGCAGGATCCATGCAGCAGTTAGGCTGGAGAAATCTAACAAGAATGAACCTTTTAAGTTCTTAACACCTTGGCTTAAAACCCACTAGCACTTCCTTAAAGAAATGTCAGTTTATTTCTTTTGGATGTACAGTAGTTTCATCCCATCTTCTTCTGTAGTAAGTTACTTAACTAAGCCACTAGAGGAAGTTAATTTCTCTCTTTCTCTTTCCATCTTTCCCTGCCAATTTCAGGGATATTTTCCCCTTAATTTCTAGATTCTAAAATGAGCCATTGGACCAAAAAGACTGCTTTTAAAGAGGCAGAAAGAACCCCTTTCAGAATTCTTGTGAGGAACACAAATTGTTTTGCATCTAAATTTTTTTTTTTAAAAGCACCACAAATAATAGCAGGAAAAGGGTATGCCTGTTCAATTTCAGAATGTTTTCCTAGGATACTGTACCCTCAGGTTGCCTACAATTCATATTTTACATGGAACTAGGTCAAAACGACTCAATAAATGACGACATTTGGCAAAAGCCAGGATGCATTGAGCTTAGGCTGTACAACCTGTGAAAGGTCTAAAGCTGTAAGATGGCTGGTGAATCTTCTCCATCTCAAGACTTTCATTGAATTTCTGAAATCATTTTCCTAATAAGGAAGATGATCCCTGGACAGACTGGGTTACTGAGATGTACATGTGGAACATGCAGGCGTGTGTGGATGGGACAAAGAGACATTATTGATTGCATCAATCATTACATTTAATTCTTATCTTTCCTCTGGGGCCTTCTGTAGTCTTGCCAAGAAAATCACCAGAGTCAATTTTGCTAAAAGACTGTTTCTTTTTATGTTAAGACTGTTTCTTAATATTTTCTTCTGGGAATTCAAGGGTCATTAATGTGTGTGTCAACTCATTATATGTACACTACAAACTAAGAGAGAATACAGGTAGTCCTCAACTTACAACTACAATTGAGCCCAAATTATCTGTTGCTAAGCAAGACAGTTGTTAATTTTGCCCCATTTTATGACCGGTCTTGCCACAGTTGTTAAGTGAACCACTTTGCAGTTAAATGAATCACTGCAGCTGCTAAGTTAGTTACACAATTAAGTGAACCGGGCTTCCCTATTGATTCTGTTTGTCAGAAGGTCTCAAAGGTGATCAGATGATCCCAGAACCCTAAATAAATGTAACTCAGTTGTCAAATGTCTGAAGTTTTATCATGCGACCACGGAGATGTTACAACGGTTGTAAGTATAAAAAACAGTCAAAAGTCACTTTTTTCAGTGCCACTGTAACTTAAAACAGTCACTAAATAAACTGTTGTAAATCAATGATTACCTGTAGTCCAAAGCTATCCAGAGTTGTAAGTGCAAACTTCAACCTGGATCTCTTAATTGCAGCTTTACAATTAAACCATCATACCACATTAGTGACCTTACATCTATTTCCTGGTCAATATCCTTGGAAGAGAGACCAGTCTTTGTACTTGAAGTTTCCTGATTATTTTCTTCTCTTCAAAGTACATTCTCTCTGAGTTTTTGATGTTAAGCACCTACCAACATTAATATGGGATGGTGATTTGTATTATACATTTCCTGTACTATTTAATGTTTCATATTATTTATGCATTTAATATTTTATATAACTTTCTAATGTATCCTGAGAACTCTGGTAATCTGGGTGGATCAAAGGTACAATAATGATAAAAATAATATATTTCTTCATCTATTCTATCAACAAACTAATTAACAATGAATTCCAGCAGCTACATAGAATAAAATCGGTTGATATGAAGTTTTATTTATGAATCAAGAAGCCTAGAAGCCTTTGGGTTTCCCAAATGAGTGATAAACAAGTGAAAAAATTGCCTGTAATAACATAATGCAAAAATACGACAGTCTATGTACTGTCTCCAAAATACAGGAAAAAATAAACAGATTGGCAAAAGAAAACTTTTAAATGCCCAAGGTATAATTTCACAAGTATCTAAGTTCCTTCTTACTTCTTTTTTCCAGTGGCTTAGATATTATAAATAATAGCAATTTCTTCCTTTATGGGATGAAATTATCTACAGGAATTCAAAAATAAATAAATAAATACAGCTCCCTTTTTTCTTCGGCTATTCTGCTGGGTAATGGCACCATCTACTGGATCTGGTAGGTGTTAGAATAAAACTTTTTAGTTAGGATAAACTAAATACTGACTCATTCCAGACAGGTATTTCTGACTGCTATCATTGTTACCAACTGGGAAACTCAGGAATTAGCAGATTTTGGAGGTAGCTGATACTGTATAACATCACAGGTATCAATCAAAGCCTTCATACTGGACAAATCTACAGTACATTCAAGGACTCCTGGCTATAGAAAATTGCATTATATTCATGGAAACCAGCTCTACATTGACAACTCCAGTGCAACTTTAAAGAACCAGTGGCGCTGCTCATCATAGCTCACATGGTCACTTCCATACTTGTTTATGAGGCCCAAACAGAACTGGAGGAGACACACAATCCAAGCAAGGATCTTTTCTTTATTCACTAGAGATGTATTCGATTTCCATGCTGGTGTAGCTTCTGAAAGCCACTAAATGTTTATTTGAAATGCAGAGCAGAACAAAAGAGACTTATTTTTCTCTTTCTGGTTTCTCAGACAGCTGCATATCAAAATGAGGGCTGTTTTTCAAGCTACATTTCAATTAGTTCAGGATTCTGGTTCTTTCAACAAAAGTAACATTAGCATTTCTATTGTACCTTTGTATGCTGTTTCCTGAATGTGTTCTCATTTCTCTAAGGACACTCAAAATTATGCTTCCTCTTTATGTTGCACCTAAAGTCTATTAGACAATCTTAGTAAGTTCAATTTAAGAGTGAGATCTGAAACCAGGAAGCTCCATGTCTATTGCTTCAAGTCCACATGATGATGTGACAGATAAATAACCTATTTTGCACGCATACTTATTCAGGAGATCCATGCAAAACTTCATAGGGACCTGTTGCTTTGAATGAGGCCTCTCCAATGCAGTTCCACAAAGCAATACAGTTCCTTCTAGACCAGGGGTGTCAAACTCAAGGCCCACGGGGTGCTTAGATCTGGTCCTTGGGGCCACCCTGGAAACAGCGAAGGACTGGCCCGCGGTGCCTCTGCCAGCAAAAGCAGACCTCCCTGAGCTTCCTTTTCACTGGCAGAGGGCTGCAGGAGGCTGTTGTGGCTGAAAACAGAGCCCAGGTAGGCCACGCGCAGCTCCCCTGAGCTCTGTTTTTGCTGGCAGAGGGCTTCAGGAGGACATCGTGGCCAAAAACAGCGCCTTGAGTGATGTTGAGCTGGCCAGGGCCTTCCGGCCACACCTCCCAGCCCCCCAAGATCAAACACAACCCTGATGTGGCTGTCAATGAAATCAAGTTTGACAGCCGTTCTAGACAATATGCTCCCAACATCACATGAAGAGAAGACAGCTATGCTATACAAAGTAGCAAGGTGAAGTGGTCCACTTCAGGGCTTTCAACTGGAGCCAACATCAGGTATCTTATTTTTCAATGAGGCATCATTCCAAAGCAGATTACTTCAGTGATTGGGGATGAAGCAGCTAAACAAACTGAAGTAATATGTGGCCTCACATAGCAATAGTAGTCAGTATGTACAGGTAGGAAATCCACCTGTTTTTATGTCCACAAAAGAGACCTAAAACAAGACGGACCCACAACATCAGCAAGTATTGCAGGCCCAGTTGATAAACGAAAGCTCAAGATCGTATTGGTTGGAAACATGCAGAAGATAAACAACATGGATAAACAATGACTAGAATGATGATGATGCAGCAACAGCAATAGCACTGAAAAGTTATATACCTCTCCATGGTGTTTTATAGCACTCTGAGTGGTTTACAAATTCAGCACATTTCCCCCAACAATCTCCGTCCTCATTTTATCAACCTCTGAAGGATGAATGAAAGGCTGAGTCAATCTTGAGCCAAAGTCCTGGCTGTGGGCAGAGTCAGCCTGCAATACTGCAGTCTAATCATTGCACCACCACAGTTCTATGTAAATGTTATTCCAATATTTGAACACATGCATGTGGGTCAAAAAGTAACTTGAGGAACAGGAGGAAAAGCCACAACCAATATTAGATAAAAGAAATCTGAGTCCAAAGCAGAAACATCATAGAAGCATCTTAGGATGACTTAGACAGGACCTTCGCAGTTCTCACCAAAATTAAGGGAGGGAAGCGGGAAGGTATATTCAAACTTACATGATTTTATTGCTGTAATCTTATAATAAAAGTAGAATTAGCATCATAACCTTGGTTTCCTCGTCTCAGTCTAGCTTAAAGGTTTGGCATCATGTAGGACAATCCATTATTACATTATTTACTCACATGCAAGCCTAGAGTGCAAATAAATCATTTTCTCACATTCAAGCCTAGAGTGCAAATAAAAAAATAGCACACGAACTCACGTACATCGTTGTTCCCGTTCCAAAACAAGAAGAACACCTCTGATTAGTGAACTGGGATCCTCTTCCATTACAGACCCAACATTGCTTCTGTTGACATATAACATCAAATGAAAAAGCATCAAATTAACTGGATTTCCACCAACAAACTTTTCATTAGTCAAAAGCAGACCTTTGTGCTCCTCTTTAAAAAAAAAACAAAAAAAAAACAGCACTCTATCGAGTGGCTTTAAGATTGGGTAGGATTGTGAAAGTAACTAGGAAGATGCCTCATTATGAAATTCATTCCCTCCAAAAATTCTTACTTCCATGGAAACTGTCATCAAAGCTCCACTCTTGATGGTTGATAGAATAATAAATAAGATAGTCTGAGCTGCCAGTAATGAGGAGATGGCCCAACCATCACAGTCATCGTTCATTCTGTAAATAAATTCACACTGAAAGCTGTGCAGCCAGGTGCTATTGACAATAGTGGCAATTGTTGTTAAATAGCTCCTCTGTGTCTTCAGGAGGCACAGAACATGCATCATTGCTTACAATGGAACCAGAAGTACCGCTGCATAACACTGCATGGCAGATCCTTATTCCTATATAGAGTGTATGATGTCTTTGTAAAATCCAGGCAGTCGACTGAAACTTTTTCCCCGAAGTGTCTATGGAGATTCTTCTCAGTCATCCAGGTCATGGTTGTCCCAAAGGTGCTTTTTTCAAGAGGCAACTGGACTTTCTGGTTTTTCTTTAAAGATGTTTCGCTTCTCAACCAAGAAGCTTCTTCAGTTCTGACTGGATGGTGGGGAATGGAAGGATTTATACTCCTTGCAGACAGCTGATCATTTGAATTCTTTTAGAAAAAAGAGTCAAAGAGGCCATCTATGTCAAAATTGAACAACCCTCTCTCAACAGAGGGGGATGGGTAAGGCATTATCTATCTCTAGTCTACAACACAGTCCTTTCGACAATTCCAAGAAGCTCCACACTGTTTGCACCACTCAGGTGACCCTGATGACATTGATAAACCTCCAGATGGACTTAACGACTCACTAAAAGAGAGTATCTTAACTTACTGCATGTCTGTATGGTTTGCCAATTGCACAGTGGCAGATAGGAAAGCACTCCAGAGGGTTAACGTCCAGAAGATCATTGGTTGCCCTTTCCTCTCTTTGGAAGAGCTTCATAGCTCCTGCTGCCTTCAGAAAGTTCAAAACATTCTTAAAGATCCATCTCATCCTGGGAACCCTTTTTTTGATCTATTAGCATCTGGCAGACAGTACAGAATAATAAAAACAAAGACAAATGGACTGAAAAACAGCTTCTATCCCAGGACAGTAGCTCTTTTGAATTCTGCTGTATAGCGCAGTGTTGGTGTGGTGTCAGGGGTTTTCAATTCAATGTGTGGCGTGTGAAAGATATGTGTTTGTGTTTATTTTCATGTCATGATGTGCACTGAAGATGGTGTTTGATTTCATTGTACAAGGTGCAATGACAATAAAGTTAACTAACTAACTAACTAACTAACTAACTAACTAACTAACTAACGTTCAGCTGTCTGCAAGGAGTATAAATCCTTCCATTCCCCACCATCCAGTCAGAGCTGAAGAAGTTTCTTGGCACCAAAGATAATGATAGAGGGAAAATTGACCCATTCTATTGACATAAGAAAAGGAACAAGACAAGGCTGCCCACTGTCACCTCTATTGTTTGTATTAACTTTGGAAGTGCTAAATAAATATTAGAGAAGAAAAGATATAAAAGGGATGAAAATTAAAAAGGAAGAATTTAAATTGCAAGCATTTGTGGATGATCTGGTTTTCATTTTAGAAGATCCATTAGAAACAGCATCAAAACTGATAGAAAAGATAGAAAAGAGGTATATGGAAAGGTAACTGGTCTGAAAATAAATAAAGATAAGACAAAGATTTTGACAAAGAATATGTTATTAAGACAAAAGTAAGAATTGGAGGACATTTGGAAAATTCAGGTCACAAATAAGATCAAGTATTTGGGGGTATATTTGACAGCAAGATGTAGCACACTTAAAGAGAATAATTATATTAAACTCAAGCAATAGATAGTGACAGATTTGACGAAATGGGAAAACTTATCATTAATAAGGAGAATATCAACAATCAAGATGAATATATTACCCAGAATTTTATACTTGTTTCAAACAATTCCAATTAAGCTAGGGAAAGATTGCTTTGAAGATTTAAATAAAATTGTGTTGAAATATATATGGCAAGGTAAGAAAGCGAGAATAAAACTAAAACTTTTGCAAGAAGCTAGAATAAGAGGAGGATTTGGTTTACCTAATTGGGAATTGTACTATCAAGCTACAAATCTGATGTGGGTTAAGGAATGGATAACCTTAAGAAATACTAGATTGCTGACATTAGAAAGACATGATTTGTTGTTGGGGTGGCATGCCTTCCTATGGTACAAGGGAACTAAAACACATGGGTACTTTAGAAGACATTATATAAGGGAGGCTTAAATGGGGAGAAGACTAAAAGGCAATGTTATTTGAAAATTCCAGTCTGGTTATCGACTATTGAAGCATATTCTTATCCTATAATATATAAAAAGGAACAAACAGTTAGATATGGTGAAATATTGAATGGAAAGGGTGAACCTAAATCTATACAAAAACTAGAGGAACAAGGTATAAAGATGAATTGGTTTTCATTTGCGCAAATACGTTCTAGATATGATAAAAATTCTAAAACAGAAGGTTTCTATTATAAATTGACTGATTTAGATAAGATCTTGACAGGTACTGATGAAAAGGTAATTAAAAAAATTGTATGGATATTTATTAGACATTAAGCTAGAAGAAGAACAAGTCAAAGAAACAATGATTGCTTGAGGGAAAAAATTTTGATAGGGGATTTAGAAAAATGGCAAAAATTGTGGTCGCAAAATTATAAAATGACAATGTCAACAGCATATAAAGAAAATCTGTATACGATGTTTTATAGGTGGCATCTACCCCCAACAAGAATAGCAAGAATGTTCAAGAAAAAATCTGAAAAATGTTGGAAATGTCATCAGATACCTGGCTCATATTATCATATTTGGTGGACGTGCGCAGATGCTAAAAGATATTGGACTAAAATCCACACATGGTTGGAAAAAAATGACAAAAAACACATAGACTTGAAATCAGAGATATTTTTATTGGGAATTTTACCTGAAATAATTGAAGAATTGAAATATTTGATTGTAAATGTATTAACAGCAGCTAGGAGGATATTTGCTAAAAACTGGAAAAATGAGAAAATACCAACACAGGAGGAAGTTATTAAGAAAATAATAGAATGTGCTGAAATGAGTAGATTGACATTTGAAATCAGAGAACAAGAAGGTAAGCAATTTTATAAGATTTCGGATTTATTTTATCAATGGTTAAACAATAAAACATGGTAATGAAATATGTAGATTTTTAGAATACAAAGAACATATAAAGATTTACTATCTTTATTATAATCATTGTTAGGGATAACATTGTTTTACCCTAACTGGTTTAGGTAAATAATAATATGTAATCATAATTTGTATGTTAAAGTGTCTGCAACTTTAACTGTGGGATAGTAATTAGGGGAGTGGTTGTGAAAGCACTTTAAAAGAAGTAAGGCTGCAGCTTGCTATCTCTCTCTGGCTTTGATGATCCCTGATTACTGCAAGAACACAAGACTGCATTGCTCGAACGGGAGAGAAAACAAAGGACTGACTTGTAAGTGAATTGACATAGGATATTTCTACACGGACTTTACTAACTGAATATCCCTGAATGGACTGACTAAATGATACATGACTATTGGACTGTTATTTTGACTATGCTATGAACTCATAATGGAATAAACTATATTTTTGATAGCACAAGCGTATCTGTTATTTTTACTGTATGTTAATAAACATACAAGCTTAGCTCACTCATTTATCTGTGTGCCTATATGACTAACGCTGCACATTCTGTTTAGCTTGTCTCCCTAACCCTGGTTGGGGAAACCAGGCTTAACACTGGTTATGGGCCCAGAGGCTGCAAAGTCAGTTTAACTAGGATAAAACAGATTTATGTTAAAAGTGAGAGTTTGTGTTGTTATACATTACAGTAAACAGACAGCTGTGTTTTATTAATTATAGTTTTATATCCATATAAGAAAACATGGCACAAGTCAATCAACAAAGTTTGTCCCTTATATCCAAGCTGGATGGAATAAACTATGTATCATGGTCTATGAAATGTAGTCTGCTTCTACGAAGAGAAGGTTTGTGGAACATAATTGAAAATCCACCAAACGTAGAAGAATGGGATCCAGAGGATGAGGAAGATAAATTAAAGATAGAAGAATTTATGCATAAAAATCAGCACGCTATTTGCATTATTGCTTTCACCTTAACTGATCAGCAACTTGTTTTTATCCACGGAGAGAAAACAGCTGTTGGGTGTTGGCAGAAGCTGAAGAGGATTTATGTTCGAGATAATGTTGGTGCTCACATAAATCTAACACGGAAACTTTTCAATACGCATCTCCATAAGAATGGTGATATGCTGAGTCATTTGAAAACTATGCAAAGCATTTTTCAAGAACTGCACGAGAAAGAGCTTATTTTCTCTGAACTACACCAAGTCTACATAATTCTATCTTCCCTTAACGAAAGTTATGATAACTACGTAACTTCCCTTGAAATATTGCCAAAGGAAAGTTTAACTTTAACTGATATAACTGGCAGATTGATTGAAGAGGCCAGAAGAAGGCTTGAAAGAGACGAATTAAGGAGGCAGCAACCTCAAAAAGAAGATAATGAATCTCCTACTGCATATGCAATTAAAAAGTGCTTTAATTGTGGAGGAAGAGGACATTTGGCAAGATTTTGTAAAAAAGCAAAGCGCCAGAACGCTGGCAAGAATACTAAAAGTCATCAAAAGATAAAGAAAAATTTAGAGTTAGCCATGTATACTAACGGAGCTGTAAAAAATAATTTATGGGTGGTTGACAGTGGAGCATCTCATTGTATATCAAATGAAAAGAAAAATTTTATTAAAATGTCCAAGAGTACACAGCAGATATCGTTAGCCAATGGCTGGAAACTGAAAGCTAAAGGTCAAGGTATAGCATATTGTTCTTTTATAAAAGAGAATGTAAAAATGTTATATGTACCACAACTTAAGTTTAATTTAATTTCAGTTAGAATTTTGGTTAAACTAGGATATGTAGTTACTTTTAAAGGAGATAACTGCATAATTGAAAAAGAAGATAAAAAAATTACTGCATCTTTAAGAGGTGAATTATATGTGTTAAATGATGATGGTTTAAAAGTGGCTAACACAGTTTATGAAAATAATAAACCTCATGATGAATGTATTCACTTGTTACATCGAAGGCTAGGGCATTTAAATTTTAAAATGCTTAAGAAAACTGTTGAATTATCTAAGGGAATAAGTTTGAAACCTTGTAATAAGTATTTGCAATGTAATATTTGCAATCAAAGCAAAGCAAGGGTCATACCGGCTGATAGAGTTGATGGATTTACTACCAAAGAACCTTTAGAAGTAGTATTTGCAGATTTAATAGGTCCGAAAAAACCAAGTGTAGGAGGAGCTCGTTACATACTAAGTATAATGGACCACTATTCTAGATATGGGTTTTGCTATTTAATGAAGAGCAAAACTGAAACGTATCAAAATCTCTTTAATTGGATAAAATTTGCTGAAAGGAAAACTAAAAAGAAATTAGTAACTCTTAGAACAGATAATGGTACGGAATTTACAAATAATAAATTCCAGAACAGACTAAGAATGTTAGGTATTCAACATAAAATGTCTGCACCATATAGGCCTCAACATAATGCCTTTATAGAGAGAAGAGGCCAAACATTACAATCAATGGCACAAACTATGATGTCTGATTCAGGATTACCTGACAATTTATGGGGAGAAGCAATAATGTGTGGTAATCATATATTAAATAATGTTGTTAATTCAACAACAGGTGAATTACCATTCACATTGTGGCATGGTACAAAACCTGATTTATGTTACATGCACACATTTGGAGCACCAGCATGGGTGCATATCCCTTCACAACTTAGACACAAAGGACAACATAGAGCTAAAAGATTATATTTTGTAGGATATACATCTAATCATAGATCTTATAGATTCTGGGAACCAGGTACATCTAGAGTTTACACCAGTGCTAGTGCTAAATTCCTGGAACATGTAGGATGGAATAGATTAGAGCAAGATTTAAATAATGAAGTAATTATTGAACCCTACAAAAGGCAGAAAGATCAGACTAGTTATAAGAAGAGTCCAATTAAAGAAGAAGTCCAAGAAGAGCAAATAGGACCAGAACAAGAGGAAACAGTTGATCAGGAAGAGTTAGATAATCAAGAAGAGTTAATAAATGAAAGTCCACCTGTAAGTCCTGTAATACCTAGACGTACTACACGTGTAACTAGACCACCTGATAGGTATCAAGCAAGTATAGTTTGCCAAGTAACTAAAGTTCCAACTAGTGTAGATGAACTTAAAATGTATCCTGCTAAGGATCAGGAGAATTGGCAAAAGGCAATGGAAAAAGAACTAAATTCATTAAAGGTAATGAAAGTTTATGAAGATGCTAAATTACCTCCAGGAGAAAAATCCATTGGGTGCAAATGGATATTTAAAGTAAAAACTGGAAATGATGGGACTGTTACCCATAAGGCTAGGTTAGTAGCTCAAGGATTTAATCAAACTGCATCTGATTACGATGAAGTTTTTGCACCAAGTCTTAAAGCAACATCTTTAAGAGCAGCATTAGTGTGGGCAGCTAAGAAAAACTATGTCATTAACCATTTAGATGTAGAAACTGCCTATCTACATGCACCATTGCAGCACACTATATATTTAAGAAAACCAGTAGGTATAAAAGACAATAAATTAAATAGTAATGATTGTTGGAAACTCAAAAGAGTCTTTACGGGTTGAAACAATCTGGGTTTGAGTGGAACCAATATATTGTGAAAGAGTTAAACAATATAGGTTTTAAATCTGGTTTAGCAGATCCATGTGTGTTTAAAAGAGAAAATAATGGAACGGTGTCATTATTATTATTATTTACAGATGATATTGCTTTGATAACTAAGACTAATAATGAAGCTAATGAGATTATATCATTATTAGCCAAAAAGATAAAATTAAAGCATTTAGGTGAAATTAAAAAGTATCTAGGATTGACAATTAACAAAACAAAAAATGGTTTTAAGATATCTCAAGAAGATAAAATTTGCCAATTAATTAAAACGTTTAAAATGGAACTTTGTAAACCGGCAAAGACTCCAATGAGTCAGGAAGTTTGCCAAACTGATGATCAAAGTCCCAAATTTGATAAGTCAATATATCAATCTTTGATTGGTAGCTTATCATATATAAGCAATTGGTCTAGGCCTGATATAGCTTATAGTGTAAATCAGCTGGCACGTTTTAATACAGATCCACATCAATGTCATTGGCAATCATTAAAGATAATTTTAAGATATCTTAAAGGAACACTGAACCATGCATTGTATATAGAACCAAAGGGTGATTTGATTCTTAGTGCCTATGCAGATGCAAGTTTTGCAACTGATATAAACACTAGAAAATCAACATCTGGGATGGCTATATTATTTGGTAAGACACTAATAGGGTGGAGGTCAATCAGACAACAGCATATTAGCTTGTCCACGATGGAAGCGGAATTTTCATGTCTGTCATTACTATGCACTGACTTGATTTTGTACAAACAGTTATTATTAGACATGGGTATAACTGTAAAAGATTCCATTATTGTGTATGAGGATAACCAAGCAGCTATAAAGTTAGCTACTAGTATTGCTGTAAAAACTAGATCAAAGCATACTGATTTAAGATACTTAAATGTTAGAGAATCTGTAAAAAATGGGTTAATTAAATTGGAATACTGCATGACAGAAGAAAACATTGCAGACCAATTTACAAAAGCTCAAGGAGTAACTAAGTTTAAAGAGAGTTGTAACAAATATGATTTAAAGATGTAAATAGTTATATTTATTATTATTTCCTAAAAGGGGAGAATGTTAGGGATAACATTGTTTGCCCTAACTGGTTTAGGTAAATAATAATATGTAATCATAATTTGTATATTAAAGTGTCTGCAACTTTAACTGTGGGATAGTAATTAGGGGAGTGGTTGTGAAAGCACTTTAAAAGAAGCAAGGCTGCAGCTTGCTATCTCTCTCTGGCTTTGATGATCCCTGATTACTGCAAGGACTCAAGACTGCATTGCTCGAATGGGAGAGAAAACAAAGGACTGACTTGTAAGTGAATTGACATAGGATATTTCTACACGGACTTTGCTAACTGAATATCCCTGAATGGACTGACTAAATGATACATGACTATTGGACTGTTATTTTGACTATGCTATGAACTCATAATGGAATAAACTATATTTTTGATAGCACAAGCGTATCTGTTATTTTTACTGTATGTTAATAAACATACAAGCTTAGCTCACTCATTTATCTGTGTGCCTATTTGACTAACGCTGCACATTCTGTTTAGCTTGTCTCCCTAACCCTGGTTGGGGAAACCAGGCTTAACAATCATAATATAATTATGGAATAGATTTGGGTTGATAATATGAATTGTCATAAAATAAATCAATTAAAATATGGATTATCTTGCAAAACATGAATGAATAATAGTATAGTCAAATGATTGATTAATAATGATATCAATGTATTTAGGAATATTTGATAGATAATATGAGAACATATACAAGTAATTGTAAGTGATGACTATGAAGTGGATGCACAAAACAATTTGTAAACCAACCGAAACATTGTATGTACATATCTGGAAGATGGCTTGATGTTTTTATGTTGTGTTTCTCTATGTTTGTCTAAAAAGTAATAAATTTTTTTTCAAAAAAAAAAAGTTTCTTGGATGGGAAGTGAAACATCTTCAAAGAAATACCAGAAAATCCAGTTGCCTCTTGAAAAAGAATTTTTGGGATTTTTCCCAAAGGATTTATTAAAGTAATTACCACTAGATGGCAAAAAGTTCTTTTAAAAAGCCTTAAAAGCAAAAGAATGGACACCTGGATTTGTGCAGCTGAGATAAAGCTGCTGCTAAGTCTTCTTGCAGACTGAGTTCAAGAAAGAGATTTGGTGAGTGTGTAAGAAACACATCCAACTGTAGGATGTGCCTGAGTTCATTCACCTCGTTTCTCAAAATGGCTGGCTGACCACTAGGTAGTCAATACAGGAGTCTGAGAAACACTTCGATCCCTGTGTCAAATTACAGCAAATCACAATTCCCATCCTCTCAAAGAGAAGGAGAGGCAAAATATGGTTCCACGCTGAAGCTACTTCTGTGCCAGGTTTCATTCTATGGTAGAATGTTCTTTTCTAAAGAGGGGCATGGAAGGAAGTCACTAGGAATTCCCTGTCCAATGCCCTATAGAAATATAAGACCCCAGTCATTTCAATTACAATTTCAGAGCCTTGCAGTTTCCAGGGCAACCAGTATGGAAGCTGGGTTTGCGATCTCCCTCACAATCAAAACAGCACTGTACAAAGGGGATAGAACTCATGAGCCAGTTGTAATAAAGCAGATGTTTACCCTACCCAGCTCACCTTGAACTTTCTCCACATACCACGGACTCTCCAAGTGGAAAAGCTTCTCCCATTTCCTGTGAAAAACACTCCTCTCTCCATGCTGGAATGCCTTGAACAGGCTTCAGCCTGCTTCCCCAGGAGACTATCAGTGAGATGGAGGCTTTGTTTGGGAGGGTACATCCTCAAATAATGGTATGTAGGGCTGGATGAATGACCCATCAGAGAACCAATAAGACTTTCTAGAAAGCAGGCTTTTCAACCATAATATTTTCATTAGCACTACTGCTTGCAATGCAAACTGCTCCTAGGATGTCAACTTTTTTATCTTTTTTTTTTTTAATTCTTAGGGGGACAAACTCTTTCCACATGAAGCAAGAGGGACTTAGAAGTACATACCCTTGTGAGGCCATGGCACTGGGTGCAGGGTCGTCTACCAGAACAGCCACATATCGGACATCCCTTCAAATAAAAAGAGGCAGCCTTTCACTTTTACTGCAACTGGCTCAATTTTGACAAGAAATGTAAAATGATTCATCAGCATCAGAAAGATATTTTTCTTTTTCACTTTGCCCGGGGTGTTCCCAACATCTCCACCAAAGTTACCTTATTCTCATACTACAATCGTCTTCCTAAACCTCCTTCACTCCAGACATTAACTTATAAATTTTGCACAATTTTCAATTGTGTGTGTGCATGCATACGTACACACGCGCGCACACACACACACATATAAAACTTCTAAACAGCACTGTCCCTCTTCAATGCTCTGTCCATGCTCCAGAGTGTCCTCTTGAAAATCCTTTCCACAGCAACAAAATAAAAATAAAAATCAGAGTTGGTAATAATTGCTTCATAGTTAAAGAAATTTATGATTCTTATAACTATAGCAACAATTCCTTTTTGGGGGGGGCAAAGGTATGCAGCAGTAAATAAAAGAAATGGTATACTAAATTTAGTTTTTTAATGTTCTAAATGTATACACAAGCATTTAGTTAAATGGATCTCACAACAATCATCCTCAGTTTCCCAAGGGTTTTTTTTTTGGGGGGGGGGAGGGAGTTCTACTGTGTTTTTTGTTTTTCTTTGAACAGCAAAAAAGTCTAAATATTAAGAATTCTATAAACAAAATATTACCCAGTTATATATGCAAGAGAATAGACTTGCTTTCCCAGAAAATATTTTCTTCAAAAACCAATCCCAGTTGGTTTAATTGCTTAAGTCATCAGTGATCCATCTTCCTGCCACATATTCTATCCGGATGAGGATCAATCTGACAACTACTTATCATAATCTAACAGTGAGGAGAAAACAAGGCAGTTTGTACATTGTGCTTAAGCCTCAAACATGTCCACCTCTGCCTACTGGCATCTCCCATGAACAGCATGTCTACTACATCTCATCCCTCGGGATTTGTTTAATATGAAGCATATCTGAATCCAGAACTTGGATGACTTTAACCCCCTGCCTCTTTTGTAAGATAAAAAGAAAATGGGCTCACCATTTAGGCAAAATGGCTATTAAAGCACCATCAGCACTCCCAAACAAATCCCAGGCTCCTCATAGGAAAGGTGGACAAGCTTGCTCCAATTACTTTCTTCAGTCCACCCCAAAGAAATCTCCATTAATGTTCCACAGTGATAGCTGAACTAGAGTGCAAAGTCGGTGATCGCTATTGACTTTCCAGAGAAGCAGCAGAAAACTGAGAATTAAGGCTGCAATTCTGTGCACACATGCACCTCCCAAACCAAGCTCTACACAATGCAATGCAGTTTATATATTCTCAATGAATAAATAATGTAAAGCACAGAGTTGTACTGAGAAGGAAGGAAGGAAGGAAGGAAGGAAGGAAGGAAGGAAGGAAGGAAGGAAGGAAGGAAGGAAGGAAGGAAGGGGCAAGTAGGTCTTGGCAACTAGAACTTTATCCTATTGTGCTTTCTGTACCTTTACTGTTGATGTGTGAGGCACTTTAATTCTTACGATGTTGTTTTTGAATATTTCAGGAACTTCTACTCTCATGTCCCAGGGAGAAGGAGCTGCACCATACACAGCAGAATCAACAGGTTCTCCTGATCGAAGGCAAGGATTGGACAATGTCATAATATTATATCTTGTGCACGAACATTTCAGAAGCATAGCTTGGGACATACATATTTAATTTCAATGAAAGCGAATACTCAGGGATGAATTGTGGAATCCTTAGTGCTCTCTGAGCTTGGTTATTCTTTCAAATATTTCATTATCCCAACTAGATAACCAGTTAACTGCATTTTTCACCTGGACCCTCTCTATTTGTGGACTTCAACTCCCAAACTTATCATGTTGGTTAGAAAATTCTGAGAGTTGAAATTCTCACCTTTTACACTGTGTTTATTTTCTTAGAATAGTTCCCTATGGCTGAAAGGCAGGATATAAAATAGTAATAATAGCAAAAAAAAAAGTCCATTTTTCTCAGAAAGCAGATCAAGGCTGAATGTCATGCAGTTCATATATTTCATCCTATCTATATAAGTGAATTAATATTTAAGTATTAAAAAGCTCCCTTCCAAGGAACTCAACAAATTATACAGTTCATTATACTAGTGGAATTCTTAAGCAGCTCTTTCAATGTAATGCAATCACAAAATACATTACCGTGTCCAAATTAATAAATTCTTATAGTGATGTAAATAGATCATTAATTTTCTAAACTCACATTAATCCTGAACTGGTGCTGTAAAGCCACATCTATCATCCTTTCTCTTGGCAAAAGTTCACTACTAAAGTTTGAAAGTGAGGACAAGTATACTAGCTTCATCCTATGATTTGGTTATCCTCATATTCTCCTCAAACTGACATAAAAGACTCTTATAAACACAGTTTCCCAGTGTACTGAATCAAGCATAAGGCCCTGGAATACAGAAGACTCCATGAACACAGAAACTATCCTCACACTTATAACTTATAGGGGGAAGCATGTCTCTGCTGCTCACATTGCTTCTACTAAAAGAAGAATCTATAAATAGGTCTGAATATTAGAACAAAATTGAATGTAGCATGACACAATGAAAATTGATGATGGGCAAGCAAGATGTCTCCAGTATGAAATCTGAATCACATATGAAGCTTAATACAATCCAATGCCATCCCTATGACTTCCCCAACAACCACCAGGAGGAATACAAATTTGAAGACAAATGTACAATATATTGGAGCAGCAAAATCAAAGTTCTACTATAGCATAGCAACACTTACCTCTATATGGTATGGTTTTCCATAATGAAGACCTTGATTCAGTGAAAGTCTCCAAGTAATACTAAAAAAAATTCAATAAAAATATAAATAAGTATTTAAAAATTTATAAATATAAATAAAGACAAAAACTGCAGCTTAGTCTCAAAAAATAGCAGGTTAACAGATATCTCTTATCAAAGGCAGCCATGGAGTGCACAGAAAACCAATATCTTTATACAGTACATAATAAAGAAACAACTTATGAAATAATCGAAACTGCCAGTTAAGATTGCTTTAACTAAAGTTTTATTCTGCTTAGTCCACATAACTAGGATATTAGAAGCTATTGATGCTGGTTTCTTGGGGCTTTGTGAGTTCCCACATTTCATTACAAGGCTAGGTAATATCAATGTAAGGGAGGATAGATTTCCCCGGAAACAAGCCATATCCCCAAAATAAACCCTAGCATGTTTTTATGTACCTAATATAAGACTTATCCCCAAAATAAGTCCTACTTAAGAGGTTCCACAGCTGGCTGGCCACCCATTCTGTCTAGTTGCTCGTGGTGCCACAACCACAAGGTGAGATGAGGGTGTGGTGTAGCTGCCCATGTGCCCCACGCTGACTTCCTCAGGGCCCCCACAGCCAGGCCATCCATGCCCCAACACCTGCCTTGCGGGGGCAGCACTGGTAGCGATGTGCAGCAGGAGCCCACGTGGCCACCAGCCCATTTCTGCTTGCTCACAGTTGCAATGGAGCAAAAGGTTGATTGGCATATCAGTATTGCAGCCACAAGGTGAGGCAGGTGTCGGAGTATGTGAGCAATTCCATTCTCCCCTGCCTCACAGCAGCATTATCACACCATGCAGCCTCCTGCCCTGGCACAAACAAGCAGAAGTCGGCCTTCTGTACATGGAAAAATAATAAGACACACACCACACACCACAAATAAGCCCTAGTGCTTATTTTAGGGCCCAAAATAAGACCCAGTCTTATTTTCAGGGAAACATAGGTAGGAGTTTGCCCTGCCAGCTAGAGTATTGTTTCTTCTGTGTTTTCCTAGTGCAACTTCCTCTTCATGTGGACTTAGAGAGGTGTTCTAGGATGTTAGTTTGCTTCCCCGACTTGTGATTGTATCTTTAACATAGTATGTAAAGGGAATTTATCGCAATGTGTCTATTGATGGTTGATTTGTCTGGATGCCAAGCTTCCAGGAATTTCCAAGCATTTTAGCACAATATAATATTAATTATGGTAGCTGCTGACAAGGAAGATTGTCTAGCATTATGACTTGTTACTGTTGTTGTTACTGTTACAATTCAGGGTGAATGTGGCCCATATCCATTGACTTCAATTCAAGCCACCAATCAGGATCCACAAGATGAAAGCTATGTTCTATATTATAAAGTCATAAGTAAAATTTATCCAAACTTAAACTCAAGTTACAAAGTGCCAGCAAGTCACCTGATTTTATGAAGTTTGTGTTCCTCTTTCCTTCCAGTCTCTTAAAACATACAATTCTGTACATAAGACATTGAGCAACAGATGACTTTCTCAGTCCAACTGGACATCATGTTGTGTGTTTGTGTCCCCACAGTGAATTATCAAGCTGTCAATTTCTATTCTCTTTCCAATCACTTATTTCCTGATTGGAAGGTTCTTTCTTCACCACTGATATTTTATTGAAAAAAAGTAAATGGGTAAGGAAAGGAACAAGGAGAAAAAAAAAGGAAAAAAAGCAGCCAGCCACAAAAGAAACACAAATGATATCTGAACAGAAGTGACAGTCTACTTAACATTCTCCCCACACCTCCAGTTTTTTTTTTACAGTCATCACTACAATAAGAATTATTCTTCCAGGGTTAGATAGGTGTCCATTTCTTTCCATGATGCCAAAATGACAAAAATGTGCAATGTAACCTAGTGTTTGTACTTGCCTATGTTTTGTCACACCTTGGATTCAGATCAGAAGACGGAAGTTAAAGAATGGTCTCCATCTAAGACCACTGAATACATTTGTGGAAAATGAAACATCAATTGCTACCACTTGGTTGAATATACACAAATTGTATATTATAAATATCGTAATCCTCCCTAGATCTGAGTCAGCCATGCTGTTCTCAATAAGGTGAATAGTAACTGGAGAAAGAATCTACTCTATTATAGCTCCTGATTTAGTTATCCTCCAGTTGGATTCACTTCAGATACACTATTGAAAACCCCTGGCATCTTGAAATAGAGAAACCTATATACTTCCCATATTTTCTACATGCCCTTTCTTAAGCCATTTTATCCTGAAATTGCATATTGTTTTGTACGAACTTCTGATGTTATTGTACTTTTAAATATTCAGTGTGAATTGCCTTACACTCTTGACAAAAGCCAGAAAACTGCAAATCTTTCTGAACATGTTCAGAACAATAGGCACAATATAAACATTTGCAAGAAAACTGCATGTAATAAAATCAAGAACATCAGGGGGCTTCTTGGTTCACAGATTCATAAACAGGTCA
Source organism: Hydrophis major (assembly GCA_033807585.1). Taxonomy (NCBI): domain Eukaryota; kingdom Metazoa; phylum Chordata; class Lepidosauria; order Squamata; family Elapidae; genus Hydrophis; species Hydrophis major. Next base: position 90,219,527 of record CM066329.1, read on the forward strand.
ATTTGTCTTATTGCGGAACAATTGACAGGCAATGGCTCTTCAAAGCTTTTCCATGCATATATTAGAAATATTCCAATCTTATTAGAAAAAGTTGGGGCTGAAGTCATGAATTTACCTACAGATGTAAAGGACTTTTCTTGTACCAATTGTTCACTATTTAATTATTTAAGCTTGTGACCTACATTTCTAACCAAAGTCTTTATGCAGCATATGGTCCAAATATAATATACCGTATATCCTCGAGTATAAGCCGAGTTTTTCAGCCCATTTTTTGTGCTGAAAAAACCGCCCTCGGCTTAAACTCGAGTCAGATTCCCCTCTGAAAAAAAAATGAAGGTGCGAGTGTGAACTTGGTGGGGACTCTCTGCTCGCGAGTTTTTGCGTCGCTTTGGGGTAGTGCTCGGTAAAAGGAACTGGGAGGAGGAGAGCTGCTTAGCCAAAAGTCTGCCTGCCCTTCGCTCAGAAATGAGCTTTTGAGTTCTTCTTCTGCAAAAGCGGCAAGTTCTCTGGGGAGGGGTTTAAGGAAAGGAAAAGTAGTCAAAACAATGAGGAGGAGGGAGGAGGAGGACGGGAACTTTAGGCGGCTCCGGAGCTCGAGAATCTGTCTGACCGGAGGAACAGACTGCGTGGGACGAAAGTGTGTCCGTCTGTGTGCATGGAGGGGGAGGACTGTCGGGGGTGAGTTTCTAAACTTTTTCCAGTGACATAAACAGCCCGAGATCCCCGATCCTCTTTCCCCCCCACAACCTCGACCAAGCCACAGTCTCCTCCAATGAACGGGAATGAACAAACCAGGATTAGCTTCAAGAGCCCCGAGGAGCAGCAGCGGCAGCGGCAGCAGCAGCACCCAGCATCCTCAACTTGAAAGTTACCATAGCTACTGAAGACACACGCGGCGGCTCTTCCTTAAAGTGGTGGAAACTGCAGATGGCTGCTCTGGAGGCGAGCGCGGTAGCTCCCATACAACAGGCGGGTAAAGGAGCCGCTCACCGCCAAGTCGAGCAACTTGGAGCTCGGCGGCGCTTTGCAAGAAGAGCGAGAGAAGGAGGTGAGGCGCGGCCCGGCTCGGCTCTGCAAAAGGCTGTGCCTGCAATGCTGCCCCGGGCGCTGAGCGAGGCTGACTAGCAGCGCCCAGGCTGTTTGGGACTCGCCGTCGGAACATGCGAAGGCAGCCAGAGCAGATCGAGGCATCAGCTGGCGCTGCTGCAAGGACTTTGGGCTTCCACAGACGGGACGCCGCTCTGGAGTGGGAAGCGGCTGTTCCCCTGGCCGGCCAGGGGAATGGGGACCCTGCCTGAGCGGGAGGAGGCGGCGGCGGTGGGGTCTTTCCAGTTAGGATCCAGGGGCGGCAGCCACCCGGGCGTCCTCCTCTCGGCTTTCGGCCAGCTGTTTGCAGGGCTCAGCGAGTCACGTCGGACTTCGGGCCAATCTGCGCCAGGAGTTGCCCCGCGACCGTGCACCGGGGAAGTGGTGGCCACTTGCCTTCGCTGCAGTCGGAGCTCTTCAGGGGCGCCCCTCGTCTCTGTCTGACCTCGTGGTCTCTGCCGTCGCGGCTGCGATCGCCTCCCGTCAGGGCGCTCGTCTGGAGGAGGCGGCGGTGGCTTGCGGAGCCTCGGCACGAACCCCCTTTCCCCGCACTCCCCCTCCGCACCCCTCTGGCAGCAGCAGGCGGAGAAAGCCCCGCTTCCCCCTGGCCTGTCTCGGGGAGAGGAAGCGAAGGGCCCCGTCTCGGCTCCCGTCCTTCTCAGATACCTCTGGGTTTTTTTCCCCCTTCCAACTGGATGATGGCGATATCCTTGAGCAAGTCTTAAAATGCCGGTGATGAGGGGCCTCCTGGCTCCCCAAAACACCTTCCTGGATACCATAGCAACCCGCTTTGATGGCACGCGTGAGTTGGCTTCCCACTCTTTTTTTTTAACTCTCCTCCTCCTCCTCCTCCTCCTCCTCCTCCTCCTCTCCTCTCCCCTTGTTGTCTGGTCTTCCCTAAGGAAACTCGAGGGCTCACACTTCCAGGTGTTTTTCCCTGTCTCCCTGTCAATGATCTTTTCTTCCCTTCCCTTCTCTCAGCCCCATCCTCCTTCACCTTTGTCACCACAATCCTGAACAGATGAAGTTTGTACTTCTCAAGAAAGGTTGGATGTTCCTTTTGAGGAGGGAATCTAGTGCGCCATCTGTATGTTGACCTACTACTGAGCCATGGCATGTGTGCACATGCAATGGAGGCATGAGGGAGAGCTGTGAAAGAGATGGTGGCTCTTCAAAACAGGATGTACATGCAGCACATACACATGCTTTTTTCTTGCAAGGGAGAGAGTGACTCCTGCCTCCCACTGTCATCATCATCATCTTTTGGGTTAGTGAATCAATTAAACCTTTCATGATAGTGAGATCATTTCCCAAATTTCCCTTAAATCAGGGAAGAAATCAGAAACAAATCTTTGGACTGAGAATAAGCCTGTTCCTATGATGCCATTTTTGTTCACTGCAGTGTGAAAAGTGTGAAAAAACACACTTCTTTTTCTTCATCTTCTTGTTCCCTATTTACTGGTCTCTTTCAAAGAGGAAATTGTGAACATCAAACTTATTCTCAACTGTCCTAGTGAAAGTTTTTATTGGTATCTATTTTTATTTTTGAAATTTACCAGTAGCTGCTGCATTTCCCACCCTCGGTTAATACTCGAGTCAATAAGTTTTCCCAGTTTTTTGTGGTTAAATTAGGTGCCTCTGCTTATATTCAGGTCGACTTATACTCGAGTATATATGGTAGATAGTCTCAAATTTTTGTTGCTAAGCAGACTGTTATTAAGTGAGTTTTGTCCCATTTTATAGCCTTCCTGCCACAAGGTGTTAAGTGAATCACTGCAGTTGTTAAGTTGATAACAAAGTTATAAAGTGAATCTGGCTTTGTCACTGACTTTCTGACAATACACCCACATTCATATCATGAGTCTCTAGCCGCATCTCTGAGCTTTAAAAAATCATTTATTAGGAGTGTTGTATTCACAGACTGACTGAAGTCCTCAGTCAGGTCTGCACTTCTGGCGGGAGCCATGGACCCCTCCTATTGGTTGATGCCGTTTGACAGCCGGCTATAAAAGGAGCTGTCAAAGGGCATCAGCTGTTGCCTCCAGCTGACTGCCTGTTAGCCCTGGCAGCCGCAGCAACCCTTTATTCTTTGAATAAAGCCTTTGACTGTTAGCTCCGTGTCTGCCTCCATATTTACCGCCACTCTACAATAAGGAGTGAACATGTTGGCGTGACCTGGGTTAAGCCAACACAGAGACACATCATTCATTTCACCCTTGACCCTGGTTTTCCCTCACCTCCTGGATGTATATTCTCCAATGGGACATATCCATAGCCAAGAGTCATCAATCATGCTCTCCAGTAATAATCTTGCGCGTTGGCCGCCTAGCAATTATCTAAGGTATGCATTACTCCCCCCACTCCCTTTCTGCTGACAATTCAAAAAGACAAGAAAAATATTTTTGAGCTGACACTTTGCTTGTCAGAAGGTCACAAAAAGGGATTACAAGTCCCTGGGACACTGCAAATGTCATGAACACATGCCAGTTGCCAAATTTCCATGATGCTGCAACAGTCGTAAACGAGAAAAATAGTCATGTCACTTTTTTCAGTGCTGAGGTAACTTCAAATGGTCACTAAACAAATGGTTGTAAGTCAAGGACTAGCTGTTCATGACTTTATATACAGTTTGTGCATGCACACACATGTTAATCCTACATTCTGCTTACTCTGTAGGTATTCAGTGCTAGGAAATCCTGAAACACCAAGTCTCTGGCTGGAGCTTTGCTGTAGCAACATTTGCTTGCAGCATACTCGATAAAAGCTTCTTTGGCTTCATCTTCTGAAATAGCAGGAATGCTGTGGCAAGCAAAAAAAAATGTAGACAGTGAGCATAAATCACAGGGCTAGCTTCAAATAATCCACCAGGACAGGGACATGCTACTTTTTGAGTTGCTGGCCATGGTCAGAATTTTTAGAGCATCTATGGATTCTCCCACAAAATGAAAAGCGCTGGTGGGCACACTTGGTAGCAGAGCCTCATTTATCAGGTGACAAAATGGAGAGGCTGCTATTGACTTAGGATTCTCATTGGCTCTCTCAATGACTTTGGGTTTTAGTATTTTAGTTTTTTTCTTCTTCTGGCCTCCCCAAAGCAACCACCCATCATTTTTACTTTCAAAGAAAGCTTTGAGGAAAGAACAGCAATGCTGGAAACAAGTAAATGAAAGCCACATGAACTATAGGCCTAGTGGATGCTGAGGAAACCATGTTTATATCAGAAGTGCCAAACTCGATTTCATTGAGGGCCACATCAGGAATGTGTTTGACCTCAGGGGGCTGGGGTGGGTGTGGCCAGCTTGACATCACTCATGCTGGGGGTGGCCCAAGCGCTCTGCCAGTGAAAGCAGGCTCCTGAGCTTCATTTTCTGCTGCATTTGCCTCCTGCAACCCTCTGCCAGTGAAAACAGAGCTCAGCCCTCCTGAGCTTCATTTTTGCTGGCAGAAATACCGGGGGCTGATCCTTCACAGTTTCCAGGTGGCCCCATGGGTTTAAGCACCCTGTGAGTTTAACACCCCTGTTTATAAGAAACATAATCTTCCTTCAACAGAAGCAGCTTGTCATGCCCCAGTTGGAATCTGACTCCAACGGAAAGATGGAACAGCTAACAGGGAGTGGGAGTGTGGTTCCGGTTGTGGAGGAAACTGGGGAAGGGCATAGGCCAGATGGGCATTCAGAGGAAGACCCAGGCCCATCCCCTCTTCATCCTAGGGCACGCAGGGAGGAATGGATAAGAGAGAAATGTGAATGGCATGGTCTACGGGGGATGAAGGGGCCTTGATCCCCTTCATGGGCTACAGCTAGGAGGACTGTTTAAAAGGATAAACTGTGCGTGGCAAAGTTGCTGGAAGCATAGCGTGCATTATTTTTGTTGGAGCTTATTTGTTTTTTGACTTCCTCCCAACTGTGGTTGCTGTATTATCTGGTAGAAGTCTGCTATTAATCATCCTTGCCTGCCATAGTAATTCCTTCAGTGTGGTTTGTATTGGGTTTTTATTTCGAATTAACTTTACATTGGGTGAGGACTCCATAAACTGTTTTAAGAGTTTGATATCCAGCTGAGGATAATTGGACATTGGGGCCAAGTTGGAGGCATTAGGGGATTTTATTCTATTTTTGTGACTTGGTTATTTTTGTGTCATGCCCCGGGTCACCACACAGCATTTATCTCCTGCTTGATCTACTTCACTTTACAGGTAGTCCTTGACTTACAACCTTTAATTTAATGACTGTTCAAAGTTACAACGGCAATGTAAAAAAGTGATTTATGACCATGTTTCTCATTTACCACCATTGTGGCATCCCCATGGTCACTTGATCAAAATTTAGATATTTGGCAACTGGCTCAAATTTATGATGGTTGCAGCATCCTGAGATCATGTGATCAACTTTTGTGAGCTTCTGACAAGCAAAGTCAATGGGGAAGCCAGATTCACTTAACAACCATGGTACTAACTTAACCACTGCAGTGATTCACTTAACAACTGTGGCAAGAAAAGTCATAAAATAGGGCCAAACTCACTGAACAACTAACTGTCTCATTTAGCCACATAAATATTGGGCTCAATTGTGGTTGCAAGTCAAGGGCTACCTGTGTTATCTATTGCACTTTCATTTTTCTCTTCCTCCAGATAAGCAGCAGATAACCACTTAGTTTGAGGCAAAGGCAAAATTAAAATAGATTCTTAGAAGATTTAAAAGGACAGTATCCAACTTACTTCCAGTTTGTCTGAGCTGGCATTGGCTCACTTTCCCAATAAGGAAGCGAATCAGGTGGAGGAGGGAAATACTTCCCTGCTGTAAAAAAAAGGAGTAAAGATGAGAAAAGAGGTAGCCGGTTAAACAGTGGCCAATGGTCTGTGGTCGAAGGAGTAGTGAAAGTGGCTTATACTATTGTAAGTCGTCCTAAATTCAAGGTTCTTATTCTCCAGTAAGTATCCTGCTATGCTCAGGATGCTTCTGTTTACAGTGTAATCTGTAATTTGTTTACTTACCGACTGTTACCAAATACAAGCAACGGGTGATGGTTGGCAGCTGGCCAATGGATCATTTGGGTAGAGAAAACAGACCTCTATTTTTTGTCCTTCTGTTTGCAAAAGAGGAAATCTATGACTTTCTCCTCCATTGTAAGTCACACTGTGTTCAGTGGTTCTCTGCACTATGTAAGTCAGTACGCTTAAGATGTTAAGTCCTGCACAAACAGGACTGATCTCTCAATGTCCCCCATGTTGGGGATGAAAATCTGCAAGGGAATATCTTTCATGGAAATACTGTATATGATTGATTTGAGGGTGCTCACTCTCTGGGAGACTTTACATGGTGGACTTTCACTCTCTCCACCTGCATTTTTAGATTATTTATTAAATTTATATGCCACCAATCTCACTAGCCAGAGCGACTGCAAGTAGTAAGAGTAGGACAGGATGAGAAAACTTGTCTGTGTTTCCCTCAAAGCAATGGGAGCAACCTCTCCTCTCTCTGCTCCAGCCAGTTACTGTCATTATTTGTTTCCACGCCCTTCTCATTCACTCACTTTCTACACCTCCATCTGCCACTTTTGCCACACTCCACAAATATAAGTTGATCTTCTGTTTGCAGATCAAACAACAAGAGCAATGGTGGCAAAGTAGTTAGCAGTATTGCCGGCTAACTCTACTGACAGCCAGCAGTTCAATTTTGACCAGCTTAAGGTTGACTCAGCCTTCCATCCTTTTGAGATTAGTAAAATGAGAACCCAGATTGTTGGGGCAATATGCCGACTCTGTAAACCAGAAAGGCCTTCAAAGCACACTGAAACGGTTTACAAGTCTAAGTGTTATTGCTATTGCAACGGGGAGGGGGGGGAAATCTTCCTTTCAGATAAATATGGTAATTCCCCCTAAGGCAGCAAATTTAATTGCCATGAAATCAACACAAGAGCCTTGTGACACTTTAGTATTCAATATATTATCACGTGGATGCCATCATTTGTATCTGTTCTACACCAAACTTACTGTCCCCAACTGTAGTGCCTTCGTAGCCAGACATGTTGTTTACATCAAAGGCAGGAGGAGCAGATGGTACTTCAGCTGTCATAACAGGAGGTGTGATCCCTAAAGCATGCAATGGAGAAACATTAATACTATAAGCATACAAGCATTTAACAAAGCATATGAAACATAGCATCTAATATATTCTCCTTCTGTCAAAAGTCATATGATACATACATTGGAAGAAAAGTCTAAGAGAAAAGTCTAAAGCTAGTCACTTGATACAACCATTAATTTATGCATCTCAATATGGACCTTGTCTTCAGAAAACTTTAAGACAAGAGGTGGGCAATCTATGGCTAATGAATCACAGGTAGTTTCCCCAGCACCCCATTTGCAGCTCTCAGATTCCCACAGCCCAATATTTCAGATCTATCATTTCAATTGGAAGAACATTTTTATGAAGGCTTAAGGTACCTTTCAGCAATCATGGCAACCCGAGAATACTGCATTACGTTTTCCCCCTTTTGGGGGGCTTTTTAGAGGAAAAAAATGAACAAAAAATTTGAAAGCTTAAAATATTCATTTTGCTCCTTACACTTTCTCAAAAGATAGGGGGAGTGGTTTGAGAAATTGGGTGTTTTCAAACCTTTAGCAATGCCACACCAGGCATTAAATCAACTCTTTATTCCTTGGCAACTTTAAACTGTATGAACTTGAAATCTAAGAGCTGAAGCCCACATATCTTAAAGCCTTTCCAAAACACTGCTGTAACCTGTGGTTTTTTGTCCTGAAGTACAATCAACTCCAGATTACAATGGTTGATACTGAAACTACTAATGCTGACAGCAGAAAATGGCATAAAGCCACTTTAATCTACTATATGAGATAGTTGAATGCAACAAAATTTGATTTTAATGTATGTTGATTAGTGTACATTTAAAGTGACAATAAAGATTCTATTCTATTCTATTCTATTCTATTCTATTCTATTCTATTCTATTCTATTCTGTATTCTATTCTTACAGTGCTTAACCGGAACACAGCCTGTTCTAGATGATATTTGTATTTCATAATCATGTACAAGCTAACTGCACAAAAAATAGTAGTCTTTATTAAAAAATATAGCATGTACATCCCAAGATTCGGATCAAAGAATCTTCTTGATAACTATTTATATAATACTAAAAGGTTATATTATTAGTCAATTTATATCACCTGTCAATGAAATGTAATAAGACGGAAAAATACAACTTCATATTTCTCTCTGCTGCAAAATCCAATAGGATGAACTTTGACTGATAATCATCTTTCAATCGAACTTACCCCAAAGGGATAATGCGAAAATTCAATGGGAAGCGAATGATACAAAGAGCTTTTTAGAGAAAAAGTGAATAAAATACAAAGAGATAAACTGATGTTAATATTTTAGCAGGTCACTTTGCTTACAGCTGGAATGTTAGGTCTATTTTCTCCCATTCTTTATAGGATAACAATAAAGATAGATTGTCAGTGTATATTGGGAATGTAAAAGAAGAGGGGATGATAAGGAATCTATTTACCCTAGAAGTCAGCAGTAGGATTTTATAGAGTAGTAAAATTTATTATCTAAGATCAGAACCATGGCAAGAAGGCAATTTAAGTCCAGAACCTTAACATTAAAATAAAATGCTTCTCTTAAGTCATTTTAATGACCTAACTGTGGGTCTAATGCTGCTTATTCTAGTAATTAGAGGCTACAAGCTTTGTGAACAGCATAGAACAGAGGTCTCCAAACTTGGCAACTTTAAGATTTGTGGACTTCAACACTCCACAAGTCTTAAAGTTTGGGGACCCCTGGAATAGAACCTGGAAGGTTATGATAACTGGCAACCTTGTATGGAACTGCTGTCTCTGCAATTCTTCTCACATCATACATAAGCAACATCAAACTGTCATGCAAGTAGGAAATCTTCGTGACACCAGCAAGACCCACATTCCTTACTATCTAGTCTAAATGCACGTCAGATTTCCTCTGGTGATGCTGGTTTACTCAAGGTTAAAGGTAAAGACAATAAATCCATGCAGGCTTTCCTGCATTTAGAACACAAGAAGAGTCCAACATACAATGATCAGAAAAGGCTATTTGCAGGGTCTGCCTCTAGTAAGGTAATGATTATGACTATGTGAAGTGATCCCTCTTCCCCAGACAAGCAGATGCTCCCTCTTTCAAAGATAGCATCTTCTACATCCTTATCTTGATGACTATAAAGTATTAAATCAGCCAACATTTCTGGCAATTTTGTAAGCCAATTAGGTATAGTGGTGAAGGCACCAGCTAGGAAACAAGAGAATTCTAGTTCCACCTTAAGCCCAAAATCAGTTGGATGACTTTGGGTCACTCACGCTCCCTCACTCCTAGTGAGAAGGCAATGGCAAACACTTCGGAGAAACCGTACCAAGAAAACAGCAAGGACTTATTTAGGCAGTTGTCAGGAGTCAACACTCACGCCAAGGTATGTTGCATGCATGCAATAAATAAATAAATCATCAATGTTAACATTGTGTATAGATGAACATAACTCCTGCTTTAAAAAAATTACAGACTCAGATCAGGGGACTCAGATGACTTTTCATGCACCCATCCTCATCATACTTTTCCTGGACATCAACCAAATGCAGCTAAGCTAGAGTACACCAGCCTTTGCCTATCCATTAGCTTAAGACTCCTCAGACAGTAACAGGGTCTTCTCCAGCTGGCAAGCACTAGTAATGGCACTTAGACTTATATACCACTTCACAATGCTTTACAGCCCTCTCTAAGTCAGTGTATTTCCCCCAACAATCTCATTGGCCTCATTTTACCAACCTCAGAAGGATGGAAGATTGAGTCAACATTGAGCCCATGAGAATTGAATATGTGACACCAGCAAGAATTAGCCTGCAATACTGCATTCTAACCATTCTAATTCTACATTATAATTATAATGTACATTATAAATGGTACCACCGTAGCTCTTTCCCTGATTCTCCATTTTCCTTTTTTGCACTCCTTATTCCTTTTCGCTTTAGCAAAGGGTTTTTCTAAGCTGTGTTCCATGGAACCTTAGAGTTCCCCAAGAACTCGATGGACTTCTGTGACAAAAGGCAAAACCAAAAAAGTTCATTTGACCAAGCCAGAAGCATCCAAGCAAATGGAAGGAATGTGTGGGAGGGAGGGGGTTTCTACTGTGAAAAAAAAAAGAACCACAGTTGCCATTTTGTGGATTGAAATTCTGGGATTTTAAAAAAATAAAGCAGGTTCCATGGCCTGAAACAGACAGAGGAATATGGTCAGACATTTTCATTGATGATGATTAGGAAGGAAAGAGTAACCATTGCTCCATGACCAGTAACAGAGGCATGGCTTTCTATATTTAATTTGAGAATTTTGGGGGGTTTGTTTTTTGGCTCATTTTTAGTTTTTGGTGCTTTCAAGTTAGTCTTGACTTCTGAGGACTGCCTAAACTAATCCCTGCCATTTTTTTCTTGGCAACATTTTTGGAAGTGATTTGCCTATTTCTTCCTAGAACGTCACCCTGCTGGCTTTCATATCTAAGGAAGGAATAGAATTCCTGGTTTTAAGCTTGATTCCTTAAATCATAAACATGTCAGAACTAGTGGAAACTGCAAACCTGACCAGTTGGCCTCGTCAGGGCCCCCTTCCGCTCCCTCCAGTCAGGACAAGAGATCTTTTAATCTCGATGCAGATTTCTCTCCCTTGCCTCACACCCCAGAGGTGGATGACTCCATAGTAAGTCTAGCATCGACCTCTACTCCAACTGACGCTCTGGAAGCCCTGAAGCCAGTGGATAATGCCCAGACAACGTTCCGTCAGGCGCATCAATTCGATGCTTGGGCCATTCGATCAGCCACGGCTGCATCCCTTTCACTCGATCCTCTATTAGAGGGCTCCATCAGTTGAAGCAGTATGTCCCCCCCTCTAACACCAGGGTGCACCAGGACATTGCCACGCTTATGGCCGCAGCGGAATTTGCGGCCAATGCTACCTTCCACTCCGCGAAAATTTCCTCCTGAGCTATCTCCTCTCAGGTTAAGCCCGACGGCTGCTTTGGCTTAAACACTGACAGGCAGACATTAAAACTAAAACTGAATTGGCTTCCGCTCCCATCTCGGGAGGCAAAGTATTTGGTCTGACTCCAGAACAATTGTTCATGGAGAGCCTAAGTAAAAGAAATTTCTCCTCCCTTTTCACAGACAGGAGCCCAGAGTGTCCCAACCCTTTCGAAGGGGATCCTTTCGTATCTCCTATCAGGCTCCCTTCTTCCCCAGATTTCAGACAACCCTGCTCTTTCGGCTGGCCTTTCAGGACCAGAGCGACATGGGTGTCAGGAACAGGAGGGGGGTCAACTACGGGAGACCATTCCAGGGCGCAGGAAGTAGATCAACCCGGCACCCTAGATAAGGCTTCCAGTCAGCTACCCCATTGCAGTCAACTCACATAGTTTGCCGACTGACGGGGATCATCCACTTCTGATATTTGGGTTAGGGACACTGTTAAGCTTGGCCTTTCCCTTAAGTCTCAGTCCCCCCCAGAGCATTTCATGGTTTCCCCTCTTTTCAGAGGCCGCACCAAGTGTGTTCTCATAGAAACCCCTCGCCAAAATCGAAAACATTCTCACACCACTCTCGTATCCGGGCATCCTGTAGAGAAGCCACCAATTTGCATCCTCCAGTGATACACAGATATCCAACTGGGGACCTTAAAAGGGTTCTCACGGCACTGTCTAAACCGCCTTTCAAACCCCTAAGAGAGGCATCACTTCAATTCCCTACGTTCAAGGTAGTGCTTCTCACACCAGTTTCATCTGCACGACGGATATCTGAAATAGCAGCTTTGTCCGTTAGAAAGGATCTGTGTGTTTTTCCATGCTGATTGGGTGGTCCTGCGACCAGACCCTTCCTCCTGCCTAAGGTTAACTCAGCCTTTCGCAGATCACAGGAATTCATTCTTCCTAACTTTTGCCCCAGGCCTTCTCCAGAGAAGGAAAGGCAGTGGCATTCCATTGATGTCAAACATGTGTTATGTATTTATATCAATCGCACTCAGCCTATCAGGAAGTCAGAAGCATTGTTCCTGTCATTTCAACCAAAGACGCTGGGTTTCACAGTATCCCCATCTACTGTAGGCCCTTGAATCAGAGCGACAATCTCCAAGGCCTATCTAACTCAGGCGCTTCCTGTTCCCAGTGGAATAATCGCCCATTCTACAGGGAGTGCGGCTACCTCGGCAGCCTGGGCTACCCAGGCTTCGATACATGATATCCGCCAAGCGACCACCTGGGCGTCTCCGTCACCCTTTATTCGTCATTGTAAAATCAATGTGTTTTTGCTTCAGCAGAAGCATCCCTGGCAGACGAGTCCTTCAACAAGTGGCAAGAGAGCCAGAGGATATTCCAACCCAGACGGAGTCCCTCCCGTAGGACAGGCCATGCTTTGGTATGTCCCACTCTGGATGCTCGCAGCAGCTCTATGGAGAATGGGCATTGGTACTTACCTGATACGCCCTTTCTCGTCGAGCTGCGTAGAGCATCCAGCCCCACCCTCAATTGTCCATCTGGGGAGTCCTGTTTCGGCCAATGATTCAATCAGTTAAGTAGTTGTGAGCTGCTACAATAGTTTAGAGGAGATCATAGTGTTTGTCTTCTCGTCTTTGTAAAACTGGGAAACGCTATGGAGGTATCATGTGGATAATTCCTCAATTATAGCTCAGCCTGTAAGAGCGGAGACTGGAGCACCTCCCACTCTGGATGCTCTACGCAGCTCAACGAGAAAGGGCGTATCAGGTAAGTACCAACGCCCAGTTTCACTTAACAACCCATATTACTAATTTAACAACTGCAGTCATTCACTTAACAACCGTGGCAAGAAAAGTCATAAAATGGGGCAAAACTCATTTCACAAATTTCTCACTCAGCAACATAAACGTTGGGCTCAGTTTTGGTCATTTGTGGAGTACTACCTGTATAAGAATTCTTTAAAAACTCCAGTTTAATCAAAGTAACATTTATGGTTAATCAGTGTCCACCAAGGTGAATACCATCGAGTACAGATAGTCCTCGACTTATGACCATGGTCGAGCCCCAAATTTATGTTGCTAAGTGAATTTTGTCCCATTTTACCCCTTTTCTTGCCACAGTTGTTAAGTGAATCACTGCAATTGTTAAGTAATAACATGGTTGTTAAGTGTTGTTAACAAGTGTTGTTAAGTGAATCTGATTGTTCCATTGGCTTTGCTTGTCAGAAGGTTGCACAAGGGGAGCACATGACACTGCAACCGTCATAAACATGAACCAGTTGCAACGGTCATAAGCGTGAAAAATGGTCATAAGTCACCTTTTTTCAGTGCTGTTGTAACTCTGAACTCAAGGAACCGATGTAAGTCTAGGACTTCCTGTAATAGGGATAAAATGCCTGACAAATCGACACTCACAGCATTTCCTTTGCATTTTAGTATATCTGTTGGGACCTGCTTTGGGTAGGCAGGGCATACAAGCCAAGGCAGGCATATGAAAGGCTGATAGTTCTAATCTCAGTAACAAGGAAATGCAGCTTGCATGTTACTCAGAATAAATTGGCCCTTCCCAGAAAGGGAGAGTCAAAATGGCATGTGATGATTTTTATTTCTTTTTACAGAATTCTTAATTTTAATCTACTTCTGATGAAGAATATCCTGTCTGACTTTTTATGTTCTAAAACTTCCAAGATATTTTGCAACTCAAGTCCTTTGTTGCACAACCCAAGACTAATGCTGGGCTCCAGTTTAGGAAATCCAATGACAAGCCAAAAATTAGTCATCTGTGATTAAAAGCCAAAAAAGAAAGGTTATGAAAACCAGCCACTTTTGCGGGAATAAACTTTGACTTCAGTATTGGGTAATGATTAGTCTAAGACCTTATACATACATGTCTGCCTAAGGGTCACTGAGATAAAGCAAGGAAATTAAAAGCAAACACCAGAAACATTTTAGCAGCTCAGTAAACAATTCTGTATAATTATTTTAATCCACAATGTGAATGTTTACTATGTACAAAATTCTCAATAAAAGGGAGCACTAGAATTTGCTCTGGGCTCCCATCCCGAGTACACCAGCCTGTGTCTCATTCTTTCCATGGGAGACCACCACACACTTTATACTTCTTTTAATTTTGCAGTCATGCTATAATCTATTTTTTGGGGGGTACAACTTAGTGATTTTATTATTAAAAAGGAGGTTATTTATTATTGTTGTTGTTGTGTAGGATTGCAGTCTAAGAAGAATTTAGCCAGTCTATTGAAAGAACCTGTTTCATTATTCTGATATGTTTACTATCATTTTTTATATGGCCAGAACTCTCCATGAAGGAGTATGCATACCTGTGTGAAGCACATTTCCTCTGTTTGAGAAAGCTTTTTGCTCAGCTACTTTTGTAGAGCTGATTTCCATACTTGTTCAGGGGGTAAAGCTCATTGAATTTAATGGGTCTTACTTCTGAGCTAGCCTGTCTGATAGGTACTGGAAATCTTTTTTGACTAGTGATGTCATTTTGAATTCAGAGGACCAAAGAAATAGCTGCCGTGGAAGCTATTCATAAAATGATTTTTTTTTTCTTTTCACGAATCTTTAATCCTTTCATTTGGAGTGGAACCAGGGTGACTGGATGGAGCTGAGTGTTTACTGACTGGATACCATTCCCTTTCCTGGTGCCTCTGTGGAGTTCACAGCAGATATTTTCTCTTCACACTCTGATAGAGAAACAGCTGCAGAGGATTGAACTCTCAAACTTCCAAGTGGGAGGCAAGCGTCTTCACCTCTAGGCCACAGCACCACTCTGTTCATAAAATGAATATTCCCTTAAATACCAGTTCCTCGTTATTACAAGGCAAAAAGTCATTAGGTAGTAATTAGGCCAATTAAAAATCTTTGTTTAAAAAAAAAGCCAGGTCATTTTTACAGCATGGGACGAAGATGAAGGAATCTCCTTCTATTCTTGAAACCATTATAGGAAGGGAGTTCCCATAGTTCCAAATAGAGTCTGGTAGTAACTTTCCCAACTAACAATTTTATCAAAAGGCATAAGCTTTCATGAGCAGCAGCTACTTTCAGAGATGTAAGCAGCTTCCCAAAGCTTTTCTGAAAATGCTTTAGTTAGAAGGCAGATACCTGATTTTCACATTCCTGTGCCAATGTGTTGTTGTTGTTTTAGAAAAAGCAAAACAAGAAAAACCAAGAGCTAGGATTGTAAAGAAAAAAAGGGAAGAGAATAAAGGAAGAGCAGTGGAAGGGAAGAAGGGGAAAAAAAAAACATGATAGGGGAAGCAAACAAATAGGTACCAGTCTGGAAGATCTGAAACTGCAAGCAACAGATCCATCTGTGATTTGTGGAACAGCAGGATAACCTTCCTTCCTGCTGGTCTCATCACCATAAAACTAAGCAACTAAGCAAGGAATCTTTCTCAATTCTCTAGATCTGATTTCTTTTTTTCAACCCAGAAAATGACACCAATGCAAGGGCCTATTTGGAACAGCCTTTCCTCATTTGATCTTATTCAGCCCCAGATATGGTCAAAGATTAGGAAGAGTCATCAAGACAAGGGGCAGAAGAGATGTGACTAGTAACAGAGAAAGTGGAGGAAATGGAAAGCTATGTGGAGCTGCTTCTGGATCTCTGCCTCGGCACTTTGTCTCTCACCCAACAAAGCAAAACCCCTTCCCTCCTTCTTCTTCCTGCAGATTCAAACCACACCCGCTTCACAAATCTCCATTGTTCCTGACACTCTAGTTTTCAGTTTGCAGCATATTAGGCTGCAGTCATACATGGAGATTTGCAACAAGTCAACTTTGTTTTTTCCTACAGGGATGAATTTCGAATTCACACCTGCTGAATGCAGTGGAAGAGTGTCCTTTTATCTGCTACTGTGAAAGAGTCCAGTCCAATTTGTGCTGGATGTGGGAGAATCTTGCAAGCATTGTCTGGAGAATGATCCCAACACCAACCACAGGCCGAGGAGGGATTCATCAAAAACACTGTATGTTATAGCTCAATGTACTATAAGCAGACAATCAGCATAAAACAGTGTTTCCCAGCCTTAGCAACTTTAAGCTTCCACTCCCAGAATTTCTCAACCAGGATTGCTGGCTGGAGAATTATAGGAATCAAAGTCCCTCCAGCTTAAAATTGCTAAGGTTGAGAAACGCTGCTATAAAGTCTACAACTACATTTCCTCTCCCCCAGTACAAGGGCCTCTCCCATTGGCTTTCTCTCCCCTAAAAGACCATACTTTGGGGGTCTTTTTGTAGGCTTCCTCTCCTTAAATTCAGCTTACCTTTCTGCAAGTTATCTGAATTCCCCAGGCGTTTCAAAGCTATTTATTCTTCCCGACCAAGTGCTTTGTTGCATACCGATGAATTTACATCCGGTTAGTTTCT
The DNA here is from genome assembly GCA_033807585.1 of Hydrophis major. NCBI lineage: Eukaryota > Metazoa > Chordata > Lepidosauria > Squamata > Elapidae > Hydrophis > Hydrophis major. The sequence continues at coordinate 90,236,031 of CM066329.1, forward strand.
TCCCCCTCCACCCTCCCAATGAGCTTACTAATACAGGGGCCAAGCTAGAGGTGGAGCAGAAGCCCTCTGTTGTTACTTCCCCAAACTAGTTTCATTTTTGCATCACAACTGTTTTAGCTCTTAACTGCAGCAGCAGGCTTCTAGCTGCAAAACTCATAACAAACACACAGCACAAAAGACTCACTGGTTTCTGTATCTCTTTCCTTGACATCTCCTAGATCTTTTTGTTCCAGATTAGGTAGCCCTATAGCAAATAACTGCTGTCTTTGTGTCTCTAAGTCTCCATTTGGGACAGGTAAATGTTGTGTATGCAATATAATTAATAAAGTGTGAGCTTGGAGTAAGTGCAGGGTTCTGGCCCGGCACTTCTGATTGGCTGTTAAGCGGCCGGACCGGATTGGCCCGTTCCGGGGAATACGATCAGCCCTTAACAGAGAGTTTTTATTGGTTATAAAAGCTAGCGTTCCTAGCTTGTTATTGGTTAAAAGTTACAAGGGTTGCCTATATAAGGCGGGTTTTACTGATGTTAAATGAGCAAGTCACAATGCAAATAAAGAGCTGAAGTTCACCGTTCAGAAACTTGTCTCCATTCTTTCTCGCCCATGTTCAAAACTTAACACTGGCGACGAGGATGGGATGTGGAGACATCTGAACCAACGAAACCTTGAAGAACACCGAGCACGTGACAGACGACGCCAACAACGGAACCATGTCCGGCAGCATCGTACCACCTGCTCCGTTCGATCCAACACAAGAAGACTGGGAGTCTTACATGGATCGTTTCCAAATGTTCCTAGAGATGAACAACTTAAAGGACGCCACAGCCGGGAAGAAACGGGCGGTGTTCCTAACGCATTGCGGTCCAACCGTATTTAAGATGGCTAAAGCACTAGCCAAACCCCGAGAAGTGAAGGCCATGGATTGGGACGACCTCGAACCTATCCTGCGAGACCACTACGCCCCGACCGTGCCTACACTCGTGAGACGCCACGAGTTTTATCAAAGAAGCCAGCGAAAGGGAGAAAGCGTGGCCGACTTCATAGCAGACCTCCGAAATTTGGGAGGCCTCTGCGGATTCACCGATCTAGAAGAAGCACTAAGAGATCGCAAAGTTCTGGGATTAGATGCACCAGGCGTCCAAAGCAAGCTGATGGCAAAAGGCGACATCAGCCTTGCCGACGCCATTGCCGATGCTACCGCAGTGGAAGCAACCAAGAAGTCGGCTGCACAACTATGCCGCAACCGCGTTCCGGTACCTCCACCAACAAGTGACATTTTATCCAAGTCGTAAGGACAGCTTGCGACAATGCACTATGAAGACCTCTCTTCATCGTCAGACAGCGACGAAGAGGGGGTCCATCGACTGCGGTCCGACCGGGACCCTCGGCCGAAGCCCTTACGCCCTTGCGCTGGCTGTGGAGCCAACCATGCCAGATCTGAATGCAAATTCCGCGACGCACTCTGCCATGAGTGCGGGAAATGGGGCCACATCGGACGGGTCTGCCGCAGCTTGCCAGGACCCAGCCAGGCATCAAAAGGGGCTAACTATCGCCAATCGACAGGAAACTGTCCTGTAAGGCGAGAGCCAGTAAACCACTCCTACAGAAATCGAGCTTCGCAGAAAGAAGAGGCTCACCATACTATCACTATCGGTCACACCTCAGCCTTGGACACTAAGAAAATCCGAGTCACGGTAGCCATAGAGAACCAGCCTTGCCACACGGAGGTCGACTCGGAATCGTCCCTCTCAATGGTGTCATGGAAGACACTCAAGCAACTCATCCCCACAATTCAACGCCAAGATCTCCATTTCCAACGCCTCATCCTCAAGGACTACCAGGGGAATCGAATCCCCGTCGTCGGGTCCTGCCAAGTCCAAGTCTCTTTCAAGAAGAACACAGCATACTTACCTTTAACGGTCATCGATAGAGATAGGCCTAGCCTACTGGGCCTCCAATGGTTCGCGCCACTCGGCATTGAAGTGGCTGGCGTAAACCGAGTCGGCTGTGACTGGGAGGAAGACCTTATCTCTGAGTTCAGGGACGTCTTTGCGGACAGCTTAGGTGAGTACAAGGGGACCCCAATCTCATTCAGCTTAGATCCAAAAATAGCTCCCATTCGCCTAAAGCCCCGTCGAGTTCCGTTTGCCTTAAAATCGAAAATCGACGCACAACTCGACAAACTCATAGCTCAGGGGGTGTTGGAGCCCATTGATCACTCCCCGTGGGAAACCCCTATTGTAACACCCCTTAAGCCAGATGGATCAATCCGAATTTGTGGGGATTACCGGGCCACTTTGAACCACGCCCTGCAGCAGAACGCATATCCAGTTCCGGTGGTGCAGCACCTCCTCCATTCCCTGGGGGGCGGGAAAGTTTTCGCTAAATTGGATTTAGCTAAGGCATATCAGCAATTACCAGTAGATGAAAAAACGGCACAGGCCCAAACTATTGTGACGCACCGAGGTGCCTTTAAATGTACCCGGCTGCAATTCGGAGTTAGTGTAGCCCTGGGATTTTTCAGAGCCTTATGGAAAGGTTATTGCAAGGAATTAAGGGCGTAGTCCCCTATTTTGACGATGTATTAATTGCAGCCCCTACAAAAAAATTTTTACAGGACCGGTTAAAATTAGTTCTAAAAAAATTCCAAGAGGCCGGTCTTAAGGTTAAAAAAAACAAATGTAAATTGTGTACTGACAGCATTGAGTTTTTAGGGTACCTGATTGATAGCCAGGGCATTCACCCTACCGAAAGTAAATTAAAAGCGATCAAAAACACTCCCAGGCCCAAGAAACAAGGCCGATCTCCAGGCATTCCTAGGCCTCATCAATTTTTATAATGTATTTTTACCGCACAAAGCAACTGGCGCTGACCCGTTACACCGACTGTTAGATAAAAAAGCAATTTGGTTATGGGGTTACCGTGAAGAACAGGCGTTCCGAAATGTTAAAAAACTGCTCACTTCTGACTCTGTACTCATGCAGTATAACGAGACTTTGCCGTAAGTTATAACCTGTGATGCATCGCCTTTTGGGGTGGGCGCCATTTTGAGCCACGTACTGCCTAATGGGAATGAAGCCCCTGTTGCATATTTTTCAAAGACTCTTTCAAAAATGGAGCGGAACTATGGACAAATTGATAAAGAAGCCCCCGCAATTGTCTCAGCTGTGAAAAGATTTCACGAATACGTGTATGGTAGGGTTTTTACTGTTGTGACTGACCACAAGCCTTTATTGGGGATAATAGCCAGAGATAAGTCAACTCTCTACATATTATCCCCTAGGATGACCCGATGGTCAGAATTCTTAGCTGCTTATAACTATCAGCTGCAATACCGCCCGGGGAAGGCCATTCCCCACGCTGACGCATTGAGTCGAGCACCGCTTCCAGAGACTCTCGACGATCCGGCACCAATGGTAAACACATTGCAAATCGAAGCACTCAACTCACCGCCACTGACCACCCGAGATATCACAAGAGAAACCAAACACGACCACACCCTAGCACGAGTCCTAGGCTGGGTAGAACGCAGATGGCCATTGGACCAGTTATCAGATGACTTCACACCATTCAAATCTCAACAGACAGAACTCTTCTCCCAGAAAGGCTGTGTCATCTGGGTGATAGAGTTGTTATTCCAGAACGGCTCCGAAAAGCGCTGCTGAGAACTTTGCACGATGGCCACCCCGGCATTGTGTGAATGAAAGCCCTTGCACAAAGCTACGCATGGTGGCCGGGCATTGACAAGCAAATCGAACAGTGGGTTAAAGCTTGTCCCAAATGCCAAGAAGTCAGCAACACCCCACCAAAAGCCATGCCTACTAAATGGGAGACACCTCATGGACCCTGGTCCCAAATTCACCTGGACTTCGTGGGGCCAACCAAGGGCCACACCTTCCTGTTTACAGTCGATGCCTACTCCAATTGGCTCGAAATTCATCGCATGACGACTACGACCTCTGAGGCGGTCATCAAGATTCTAAACAAACTCTTTGCAATCCACAGATTACCAGACATCCTGGAATCCGATAACGGCCCACAATTTACTGCACTAGTGTTCGAGCAGTACCTCGCTGACCGCAGCATCCGCCATGCGCTCACCTCGCCTACGCACCCTGCGACCAATGGCCAAGCAGAACGCATGGTTCAATTTGTGAAGAAAAGCTTGCAAAAGATAGACTACGACAACACTGACGACAAGGTCAACCAAATCCTCTTCTTGCAACACATCACCCCACATAGCATCACCAACAAAACTCCCGCTGAACTGCTAATGGGACAAAAGCTCCGCTCCCACCTTGACCAGTTGCACCCTGCGTATGAACCAGAGAAACCACTAGGATTCAGCGGCTGCTGTCGCACCTTCCAGGTAGGAGACCTGGTTTATGCAAAAAAACCTATTGGGCGACCCGTTGTGGGTGGAAGCAACAGTAGTACGTGTAACCAGCCCTAGATCCTACCTCGTGCAATGCCTTGACGATAAACTTTGGAAACGGCATATCGACCAACTACGGTCGCGGCTTGCAGCGGCCAGTTCGCAAGTCCCCTATGACCTAATTGAGGGGGGGGAGGTACGGAAGAAGATGAAGCAATAGGAAACCCGTTCGAAGGAAACGATTTAATAGAAACTCAGGAAGCGGAGCCGGAGGGAGAAACGTTTGCACCTCAGGGAATCGCGGAAAATGTGGGCAACGACGTAGAAGTGAACCCTGAACCAGAAACAGCCCCACTGCCAGACAACGATCTACCTCAGCGGGATTGCAACCAACCGATACAACAAAAATCAAAAAGACTAAAAAGACAACCGTCCAATTTAAGGGACTATGTAACTGTGCCCTGAACTAAGGAACCAGGGGGAAGGGGTGTTGTGTATGCAATATAATTAATAAAGTGTGAGCTTGGAGTAAGTGCAGGGTTCTGGCCCTGCACTTCTGATTGGCTGTTAAGTGGCCTGACTGGATTGGCCCGTTCCGGGGAATCCGATTGGCCCTTAACAGAGAGTTCTTATTGGTTATAAAAGCTAGCGTTCCTAGCTTGTTATTGGTTAAAAGTTACAAGGGTTGCCTATATAAGGCGGGTTTTACTGATGTTAAGTGAGCAAGTCACGATGTAAATAAAGAGCTGAAGTTCACCGTTCAGAAACTTGTCTCCATTCTTTCTCGCCCATGCTCAAAACTTAACAGTAAAATTGGCCACCACCTGCTAAAGGGCTTTGTCTATGTCTGCGTGGATGGAGAAGGATCAAGGAGATTGGGGAGACAACTGCTAAAGGAAAACACTCTGCTGGTGCCAAAGAACTGGTGCTTGTGGACAGAATGTGCCAACTTAAAATTTACAGGGTAACATTAAGAAGTAGACTGTGAGGAGAAAGAGCAAAAATCCTGTGCCTGCAGTTCTTCAGTTTTAAGAGTGGCAAACTATGTTTAAATAAGCTTTGAAATCTCCTTCAGCAAAAAAAAAAAAAAACAACAACAACAACAACACACACACATAAAACCCACAAGATGTCACAATTTATATTTTGCAGTGAAATGATAAATCCTGTCAAAAATGGGTAGGGATGGAGGTAAATCCTGGAATTATTCAAGAAAATAATTCTTGAGAAAATACATGTATTATGTCACAATTTTCCTATTTATGGGTAATATAAGTGTCTGTGTCCCAAATAATTTGGAGAAGAAGAAACTCCTGCAGTGCCTAAATTGGACTATTCTACTGCAGTGAAAGGAAGATTATTGGCTGTTAAGGGGGGGGAAAGGCCGCTAGAATCTGTTTCAGTCTCTTTGGTATTGAAGGTATTGGTTATGGTGAGAACCACAGTTTGCCAACTCCAGCTGTTTCCTGGAAGGTATTAAAGCTTCCTGTTGCTAATAATTGACAAGCAGGGATTTGAAGGGCTTTGAATCTGAATCTGAATCTGAGAAGTTGAGTGTCAGAGCTGTGAGCATCTCCCTATGGAAGCCATATAGAAGCTCTCAGGAACAAAAAAACGTTTGAATTAAATATGATTAAAGACATGTGTCTTCCTGAGGATTGTGCAGATTACCACACAAGGCTAGGAAAAGATCCAGCTTCTGTAAGATGTTGGTCATATTCAGCATATCCTGAAGCTGCTATTTGGCTTCAGATCCAATGTGCTTCTGACATATTTTTAGAAGCAAGGCAGGTGCAGTTACCTTAGCCAATCTGATCTGGAGTTCTCGTGGGCTCTAAATAGCAGGAAGTCCCGCTAAATACACTGGGGTTGCATGTTAAAGGAGTAAATTACAGAAGCTCAACTGATGCAGCCATAATCATTTTTTATCTGATTGAACTTAACCTATCTTAAGCAGGGTTGATGGCCATAACATCTCCATTTATTATGTTGCAGGGTTCACCTGCAATATTTAGAATACTTGCTGTTAGTGATGTTTTAATTCTCATACCAAAAGTCTCCGGAGCAGGATCAATAGTTCCATAATATTTATGATTTGAAGTATTGCTATGAGGAGAGAAAGAGAAGATGTAACATAGCACACACCACTTTATTTCCTTTTTTTCCTCTCTCTTGAAAATGCCTTTCACTTGATCCTCATTAACAATTTTATCAGGAGGCTGGACTGAAAAAGACTAACTTGTCCAAAGTCTCTCAGCCAGGTCCAGGTTCACATGGCAACACGAAGCCCGATTTTCCTGGTCCAAATGTAGTTTCTTTACCATTGTACTACAAAACTGAACTTTTATAGATAAAAGCCGAAGATAAGCGTCTGCCCTTTTCAGTATCCTGAGACATTGAAATCATTCTCATGTATCCAATATTTAACACAAAGAAAAACATAGCCAATTAACCATTCAAATATAACCAGGCTAGGCCTAATAAATCGGGACTCAGATGACAAAAACAAACATCTTGAAAACTCTCTTTGTGGTTTTCTAATAGTTGTCTGTACTTTTGTTGTCCAGATACGATTTGTGACAAATGAGGCTAAATTCCTGTGACCATTAGCTTTTCTTGTCTCAAAGCAATGAGCAATCTTATTTTTTCCAAAACATGTGGTTAATTTGAAATGAACGGGGACACAGACAAAAGGTAAATAAATTATGCTGAAAGGAAAGCCAACTTCCCCCAGGAGTTATAACTATACCACACACAATCCTGAGTCAATAAATTAACTGGTTTATTGCAGGGGTGGACAATTTTTTGATGGCCATAGCGCACACTGATAATTTTTGAAAGGCTGAGGGCCCACAATCTGCTTTGGTCTAGATTAGAATTTGGTTCTAATAAATTACAGGTTTTATGCATATCCCAACTCACATCTGCAAAAGAAAGGGCTATGATTTTCAGTATTCATGGTCAGAGAAATCTCCAAGAGTCACAAAAAGACCTCTTGCAATCCTGAGGCCCCAAGCTGACCATCACTCCATAAAGATTGCTTGTAAATCACAATAAGTATGTAACATCTCATGCAATACTTATACAACTAATGTATTGTAAGAATGCAGTCATAATGTGGCTGGTTACTGCATACCCATGAACCCAGTTTGTAAATTAGAGGTTATTAGCATGTTGGGTGAACTCAGATAATGGTGTGAACCCAGGTAATTTATTCAATAAACCAATGCTTAAGCAAACTATGAGCAAAGCCTGAGGCCACTATGCATACAAGATTAAATGAGCAGCCTCATGATTCAGTGTCAAGCCCAAAGTCAGGGGTCCCCAAATTTGGCAACTTTAAGACTTGTGGACTTCAACTTCCAGAATCCTGGGAGTTGAAGTCCACAAGTCTTAAAGTTGCCAAGTTTGGAGACCTCTGCCCTAAATTCTTAAAAAAATCGGGGGGAAGGGGGCTTCATAGGTTTTCTTCTATGTTCTCCAGAGTTGCTGCAAATACTGCGTTTCCTAAGTCAATTATGTTTCTTCTTTTCGGAAGAAAAGGGCAGTTCCGTTTTTTGTTTTGTTCTTTTTGAATCAACCCGTATAAACAACCGAGCGGGTTGGGCGAACCGGGTTTTTGTGATTTTCACCGTGAGAATCTATACTCTGGACAATCCGATTCGATCCGTAAACTGTGGTTTCTGAGGACTAATTAGGTGAGGCTGGCTTCGTCACATCGCATTCTCAGTCTCCAGAAAGAGAGAAACGATGACGTGTGGTTTACAACCTGCAGTCAGCTCCGTTCGAACTCTACCTTTTTCCCCTAGTTGCAGACCGTCACTGAAATACTTAAAGAAGGTTTGGGGGGGGGGGGGGGTGTATTACCGGGGAAGCGGAAGGGTAAGAGGCTCTCACCGGATCGCTCGGTTTGCTTGGGCCATGGTTGCGAAGAACTTCTCTGGAAGCTAGAAACGAATCACAAGCTCCTGACTTTCACTTTCGTTTCTCTTGAACTCAAAAGTTTGGCCCCAGCCTTTCCGCCCGACGGGCGAACTTCCCGGTTTGTGAAAGTCTCCGGATTGGATTCCGGAAGGGAAAACGCGCAAGACGGAAGGGTTTCTGTAGGGCTCGCGCTCTGCAGGATGCGCGGCCAAAACAAGGGCGGGGGGGGGAGGGAAGGAAGGAAGGAAGAGGGAGGGGTTCTCGCTCATGAATGTTTTGGGAATCGAGGCTGGAGATGTTTTTGTGCTTCCTGGAGTTTGCCGAGTTATGTCGCGCCCGCTCGGGGGGGGCGGGGCGGGGGAGGTGGAGTGGATCTGCTGCATTACCTTGGCAAACTCCTGGAGGCACAAAAGCATCTCCAGCCTCGATCCCAAATTGTTTGTGAACTAGAACACCTCCCTCTCCACCCCCCACCCCCCCATTTTGGCCGCTCATCCTGCAGAGCTCGAGCGCGCCAAAAAACAAAAACAAAGCCCTAAATACATTTGGGAGTGCTGTAATCGGTTTAGGAAGACAAAGAAACAACCCCGAAGATTCCAGAGCAAAATAGCCCACGCGCGTTTGCCGAGTGGAGGTCTTAATTTCTAACTCCGGGATTTTTTGATGAGCTTCAGTCCAAGTACTAACGAGGTCCTTCCCTGCCTAACTGGCTTTTGGATCGCCCTAAGTTAAGTCAGTGCTATAAATATGTTTACTAAGAACTGAATTCAAAGAGGTATTTCCCCACTGTAGAAAGTTAGCACCCACCCCCTCTCCCTAGAAGAATGAAATATTCTAGGAAATATTAAAAAGGCAGAATATTTTATTTCCCTGGATGAGAAAAGGAGAAACATTTTTAAAGATAAAGCAGCTCCCCACCCACTCCCACTTCAGCTCCACGGATGGGATTGTAACATGGCCCTTAGGACATGATAGGATTAGCCCTCTACCCATCTAACAGTAGGGCATTGCAAAATCACATGGGGACATTACACCACCTAGCAAGATTCAACCAAGCCTGGGATTCAAGACAACCTACAAAGTTACCCCTGCATGGAGGTCTGACAGCCAATCAGAATATATTTCTTTCACAGGCACAGGAAGCAAGTTCAAAGCCCCTCCCTCTCTCCCTCCCCTTCTTTTCCTCTCCCTCTCCCCACCTACCTCCCTCCCTCTCCCCCTCTCTCTCAAGAACCTTTTTTGGCTGACAAACCTTAATGGTACTACAACGATATGGAGGGAAGGAAATGGGGTACCACAAGATCTTTCTTAGGCCCAGTACTCTTCAACATCTTCAAAAGCAACTTAGAGGAGGGAATAGAAGGGGAACTTATCAAATTTGCAGATGATACTAAAGTAGCCAGGAATAGCCAACACCTTAGATGATAGGCTCAAGATCTAGATGGATCTTGACAAGACTTGAACACTGGGCTCTGTCTAACAAAATGAAATTCAATGGAGACAAAAGTAGTTTACACTTAGGCAAGAAAAACCAAAAAGTACACATATAGACTGGGTAAAACCAGGCTTAATAGCAGTAATTGTGAGAGGGATCTTGGAGTCTTAGTGGACAACCAATTAAATATGAGTCAGCAGTGCATTAACAGGGGCACAATCAAGATCAAGTGATGTACTAATACCACTCTATAAAGCCTTAGTAAGACCACCCCTATAATACTGCATCCAGTTTTGGTCATCACTATACCGTATATACTCGAGTATAAGCCGAGTTTTTCAGCACATTTTTTGTGCTGAAAAAACCCCCCTCTGCTTATACTCGAGTCAGATTCCCCTCTGAAAAAAAAATGGTGTGGAGTTCCGAAGCTGGGCAGCCGCTTCCCTGCTTCCGTGTTTCCTTTGCAACTTTTAAGCATGGGGGTAATCGGAAGCAGAAAAGTTCTTGCTTGGGGATATATTGTTTTTTCTTTTTTTAACTGTTTTTTTTGGGGGGAAGACCCACCGCCATGTGAGAACGCTCAGACACGAAATCTATCCAACCGAAAATAAGTGTGTGTGTGGGGGGGGGGGATTTTAACAGAGGAAAGATGTAGGGAGAAGGCAAAAGCGACAGAAGATCCTTCAGGGGAAACTGAGGGGGAGACTCACCCTTGGTCCAGATGAGCCCCCTTCCCCTTTCTCTAGGCTGAGAAAACAACGCGAGCTGAGGTTGCTTCGGCTCCACTCAGCTTCATTTCCTCAGCTCCAGCTGCTTTCAGTCCACTCGGGAGGAGGGGGAGGAGGAGCTCGCGTTGTTTTCTGAGCTCTAGGCTGAGAAAACAATGCCAGCCGAGGTCGCTCCACTCAGCTTCATTTCCTCAGCTCCAGCTGCTTTCAGTCCACTCGGGAGGAGGGGGAGGAGGAGGTGGTGGTGGCAGCTCGCGTTGTTTTCTGATAGTGAGATCATTTCCCAAATTAATTGATTCACTAACCCAAAAGAAGAAGATGTTGATGACAGTGGGAAGCAGGAGTCACTCTCTCCCTTGCAAGAAAAAACCAAGAGACGTTCTTATGATATCTCTCTCTCTCTCTCTCTCTCCCCCCCCCCCAATAAAGTCAAGCCCTTTCCAGCACGCGCGCACGATCCGCCCCCGCCGCTTTGCACCTTGCAAATGCAAAAACCCTGGGGTTTTGCATTTGCAAGATGCAAAGGGGCGGGGGCGGATCGCGCGTGCGTGCTGGAAAGGGCTTGACTTTATTGGGGGGGGGTGAGAGAGAGAGAGAGATCATAAGAACGGCTCTTGGTTTTTTCTTGCAAGGGAGAGAGTGACTCCTGCCTACCACTGTCATCGTCATCATCTTTTGGGTTAGTGAATCAATTAAACCTTTCATGATAGTGAGATCGTTTCCCAAATTTCTCTTAAATCAGGGAAGAAATCAGAAACAAACCTTTGGACTGAGAATAAGCCTGTTCCTATGATGCCATTTTTGTTCACTGCAGTGTGAAAAGTGTGAAAAAACACACTTCTTTTTCTTCATCTTCTTGTTCCCTATTTACTGGTCTCTTTCAAAGAGGAAATTGTGAACATCAAACTTATTCTCAACTGTCCTAGTGAAAGTTTTTATTGGTATCTATTTTTATTTTTGAAATTTACCAGTAGCTGCTGCATTTCCCACCCTCGGCTTATACTCGAGTCAATAAATTTTCCCAGTTTTTGTGGTTAAATTAGGTGCCTCGGCTTATATTCGGGTTGACTTATACTCGAGTATATACGGTAAAAAAGAAGTTGAGACTCTAGAAAAAGAGAAGAGTAACCAAGATGATTGGGGGACTGGAGGCTAAAACATTCGATGAACGTGTGCAGGAACCAGGCATGGCTAGTCTAGTGAAGAGAAGAACCAGGGGAGACATCATAGCAGTGTTCCAGTATTTGAGGGGCTGCCACAGAGAGGAAGGGATCAATCTATTTTCCAAAGCACTGAAGACCAGATGGAAACTGATCAAGGAGAAATTGAACCTAGAAATAAGGATAAATGTTCTGACACTGAGAGCAGTCAACCAATGGAATAGCTTGCCTTCAGAAGTTGTGGGAGAAGAGACTGGACTACCATCTGTCAGAAATGGTGTAGGGTCTCTTGCTTGGGTAGGGGGTTGGACTAGAATACTTACAAGATCCCTTCCAACTCTATTAATCTGTTACTAAATATCACAACTCCTGTCTGCAATGGTAAATGGATTTGTTTTATATTACCATACAGCAGAGTGTTTTCCAGATTTCCATAATGTCTGTATTATACAAATGGTTACAATAGTGATGGCCCAGATTCAAAAATCTCAGTCCCTGGACAAATTACTACCTCTCTGCCTAAATTATCTCATTGTTTTATTATAAGAACCAATAGTGAAAGAAGAAGCCATAGACATTATACCAGACTCCTGAAAATTTGTTCAATAAATGTGGAGGAAGGTACATTTAAGCATGTAATTTTCCACGAACTGGTGAACAGCACATAGGCATGCTAAATTTATGTGACCTTTCAGCTTAAGGAGAAAGAGAATGTGTATGTGAGTCATTCCCAAAGTGGCTGCAGTGAGAGGATGGATAGTGTTCATTGTTGACCTTATGCCCTACTTGTGATCTTCTCAAAGTCTCTGCTTTGTGGCTAGACCTTTGAGTTCATTTAACATGGTTCCCTTTAGTTATTTGAACAAATAAACCCTTCTACCAAGCAACGTAGACAGTCTGAGTACAAATTACTCCAGAAAAAAACCCCAAGCTTAAAAAGAATTGTCAAATGTGCCTGACCACTTAACCCTCTAAAGAATAACCAACACAACCTATTTATTTCATTTATTAATCAAATTTATATAACTTCCCATCTCACAAGACAATGAAAAGGATAGCATTGCCATATATTAAAAACATCTCAGAAACAACCATTAAACTCTTACAGCCACATGGTATCATCGTAGCATACAAACCTGAAATATATTAAGTAAACCAAAAAACTCAGAAGCCCCAGAAGAAAAAATAGGACTCATCTACAACAATATAGTATAAGGACTGTAACAGCCATTACCTAGGCCAGACAAATTGAAGGCTTGCAGAGTATATCCATAGACATTAACTAGCAGTCAGAAGACACAATGAAAAACATTTAATTGTACAATACATGGACAGACTTAAATATAGTTCAAATGGGAACTCTGAACATCCTAGACTAAGTGAATTCCAGAATGCTAAGGAATTCCTGGAAGTTTGGAAGTCAGACAAATCAGCCATCTATAGACACATAGAGATAAACCACATTTATGGACCATTCAAAAGAAATGATAAAAAGCTACAAAGAAGCAAAAAGATCAGAACATATCTGTTAGGGATACACCCTAGCAGAATCTGCACGGCAGGCAGGCAGGCAGGCAAAATATGTGAGATAAACATTTTTGTAGCTTACACTCAGTAAAACAGATACACTATGCTAGTTAAATAGTTTATTCCAGTAAGAGTTTTAGCATAGTCAAAGCAGGTCATACATCATTCACTAGTTCAGTTCGTCCGGGGATTATTCAGTTGCAAAGTCCAGTGTCGAAAAAGAGGTCAGTAAACTTACAAATATCAGTCCAGTAATAAATCTTCTCACAGTAGAGATATATGAAGAAATTCAAACCCCCTTTCTTCCTTCAGCAAAAGCAGCAGGGAACATGCAATCCATCATTGTCAGCAAGCAATTCAGTAAGCCAACAATACAGTAAGCACTCTTGCTCTCTCTTATGATGGTTTTACAGCCACACCCAAAATTACATGCTTTGCTGTTAAAGTGACACACACTTTAACTTACAATCATAGTTTATATATATTATTTTACCCAAACTACGTTAGGTAACCTTGTTATTCCTAACATACTCCCCTTTTGTGTAATATAATAATATATATATCTATTTACAACCTTAAACCATAGTCATCACAACTTTCTTTGTGTTTGACTGAACCTTGGGCTTTTGTAAACTGATCAGCAATATTTTCTTCAGTCATACAATATTCCAGTCTTATCAAACCATTTTTTACAGATTGTCTTACATTCAGATATCTAAGATCTGTATGCTTAGATCTCGTTTTTACAGCAATATTTGTAGCCAACCGTATGGCTGCTTGATTGTTCTCATAAACTACAATGGAATCATTAACAGTTATTCCCAAATCCAATAACAACTGTTTATACAGAATTAAATCAATACATAATAAAGATAGACATGAAAATTCTGCTTCCATTGTGGACATACTTATGTGTTGCTGTCTAATTGACCTCCAACCAATCAGTGCTTTTCCAAACAGTATAGCTGCACCTAAAGCATATGCACTTAAAATCAGATCATCTTTTGGCTCCAAATACAATGCATAGTACATTGTTCTTTTAAGATATCTTAAGATACGCTTTGTCGCTTGCCAGTGTTGTTCAGTGAGTTCAGCATTGAATCTTGCAATTGATTAATGCTATAGGCAATGTCTGGCCTTGACCAATTACTAATGTATGATAAACTACCAATTAATGATTGATAAATAGTTTTATCGAATTTTGGACTTTGAGCATCAGCGTGGCCAAATTCCTGACTCATTGGAGTTTTAGCTGGTTTACAAAGTTCCATCTTGTATGTTTTTAGTAATTGATAAATCTTATCCTCTTGAGATATCTTATAGTCACCTTTGGTTTTATTTATTGTCAATCCTAGATACTGTTTTATTTCTCCTAATTGCTTTAATTTTATCCTCTTACCTAATAATGATATTATTTCAGTAGCTTCATTATTAGTTTTTGTAATTAAGCAATATCATCTGTAAACAACAGTAATAATGACACTGCTCTATTTGTCTCTCTCTTAAATACACATGGATCAGCTAAACCTGCTTTAAACCCTATATTGTTTAACTCCTTAACAATATATTGGTTCCATTCGTAACCAGATTGTTTTAAACCATAGAGACTCTTTTTAAGTTTCCAACAGTCATTATTTGTTTTATCATCCTACAGGTTTCTTTAAGTATATAGTGTGTTGCAATGGTGCATGCAGATAAGCAGTTTCTACATCTAAGTGATTTATGAAAAAGTTCTTCTTAGCTGCCCACATTAAAGCTGCTCTCAAGGTTGTTGCCTTTAGACTCTGTGCAATATTTCATCATAATCACATGCAGTTTGATTAAATCCTTGAGCTACCAACCTAGCCTTATGGGTAACAGTCCCATTTTTACCTATTTTTAATTTAAATATCCATTTACAGCTAATGGACTTTTTACTTGGAGGTAATTTAACATTTTCATAAACTTCCATTTGTTTCAATGAATTTAGTTCCTTCTCAATCGCTCTATGCCAATTTTCTTGTTCCTTTGCAGGATACATTCTAAGTTCTTCAACAGTAGTTAGAACTTTACTAACTTGGCAAACTACACTTGCTTGATACCGATCAGGTGGTCTGGTTTCATGTGTTGAACGTCTAGGTATTACAGGGCTTACAGGTGGACTTTCATGTACTACCTGTTCCTGGTTATCTATTTCTTCCTGTTCACCTATTTCTTCCTTTTCTGGTCCTATGTGCTCTTCCTGTACTTCCTCTTTAATTGTACTCTTCTTCTTATTGATATGTTGTTTTG
The DNA here is from genome assembly GCA_033807585.1 of Hydrophis major. Lineage (NCBI taxonomy): Eukaryota > Metazoa > Chordata > Lepidosauria > Squamata > Elapidae > Hydrophis > Hydrophis major. The sequence goes on from CM066329.1 coordinate 90,251,450, forward strand.
GTCTTTTGTAGGTTTCTATGATTACATCCTTACTTGAATTTTGCTCCAGTTTTTCCCATCCTACATGTTCAAGGAATTGTGCACTAGCACCACAGTAAACTCTAGATGTTTTTTTTTCCCAGAATCTGTATGATTTGTGATTAGATTCATAACCTACAAAAAATAACTTTTGAGCCCTATGCTGCCCCTTATGTCTCAGTTGTGTAGGAATATGTACCCATGCTGGTGCTCCAAATGTGTGCATGTAGCTTAGGTCAGGTTTTCTACCATGCCACTGTGTGAATGGTAATTCACCTGTTGTTGAATTAACAACATTATTCAATATATGATTACCACACATTATTGCTTCTCCCCACAAAGTTTCAGGTAATCCTGAATCTGACAACATAGTACAAGCCATTGCCTGTATTGTTTGGCCTCGTCTTTCTACAAAGGAGTTATGTTGTGGCCTATACGGTGCAGACTTTTTATGTTCAATACCTGCCATCTTCAGTCTATTTTTGAATTTATTATTTATAAATTCTGTACCATTATCAGTTACAAGAATTATTGATTTCCTTTTAGTTTTTCTTTCTGCAAACTTCAACCAATTAAAGAAATTCTGATATGTTTCCATTTTACTCTTCATTAAATAACAGAAACCATATCTAGAATAATGATCCATTATACTTAATATATAATGAGCACCTCCCACACTTGGTTTTTTAGGACCTATAATATCAGCAAATATGACCTCTAGAGGCTCTTTGGGTTTAAATCCATTAATTCTATTTGCTGGCATTACCTTACTTTTTTCTTGACTGCAAGCATTGCAGTGCAAATACTTACTGCAAGGCTTCAGTTTTATACCTTGAAACAGTTCAACCATTTGTTTTAGCATTTTAAAATTTATATGCCCTAAATGTCTGTGTAACAAATGTATGCATTCATCATGAGACTTAACGTTATTATACACTGTGTTAGCTACCTCTAGCTGATTATCATTTAACACACATAATTCACCTTTTAAAGTTGCAGTCACTTTTTTACCTTCCTTTTCTATTATGCAGTTTTCTCCCCTAAAGGTAACTACATAACCTAGTTTAATCAAAACTCTAACCGAAAGCAAATTAAACTTAAGTTGTGGTACATATAACATTTTTACATTTTCTTTTATGCAAGAACAATGTGCAATACCTTCACCTTTTGCTTTCAGTTTCCAGCTATTAATTAGCTAACGATATCTGCTGTGAACTCGTGGACATCTTAATAAATCTTTTCTTATCTTTCATTATGCACTCTGTGATGCTCCACTATCTACAACCCATAAATTATTATTCACAGTTTCATTGCTATACATGGCTAACTCTAAGCATTTTTTATCCTTTTGATGGCTTTTTGCATTCTGGCTGGCATTGTGGCATTTTCCTTTCTTGCAGAATCTAGCCAAATGTCCTTTTCCTCCACAATTAAAACATTTTCTAATTGTATAGGCTGACGAAGATAATTTCTCTTTATCTTCTTGTTGTGGTTGTTCCCTTCTGAGTTGATCCCTTTCAAACCTTCTCCTGGCTTCTTCAATTAATCTGCCAGTAATGTCAGTTAATGTGAGGTCATCTTTTGGCAGTACTTCCAGTGAAGTTACATAGTCATCATAGCTCTCATTTAACGAAGACAAAATTATATAAACCTGATGTAGTTCTGTGAAGATAAGTTCTTTTTCATGCAGTTCCTGAAAAATTCTCTTCATAGTGTTTAAATGGGTCAACATGTCTCCATTCTTTTGAAGATGTGTTCTGAACAGCTTTCGTGTAAGATTTATATGTGCTCCTACACAGTCTCGAACGTAAATCTTCTTTAAATTCTCCCAACATTTCACAGCTGTTTCTTCTCCACGAACATGTACAAGCTGCTGGTCACAGAGTGTCAATCCTATTATACAGAGAGCTTGCTCATTCTTCAGTTTATATTCTTGTATTTTCTGGGCATCATCCTCATCCTCTGGATCCCAAGCATCTACCTCTGGTGGGTTTTGAATTATACTCCACAAACCTTCTCTGCGTAGAAGTAGGCTGCATTTCATAGACCATGAAACAGTTTGTTCCATCCAGTTTGGATATTAGAGACAAACTTTGTAAATTGACTTGTGCCATCTTTCTCTGGATATTAAACTATAATTAATAAAACACAGTTGTCTGTTTACAGTATTGTGTAATTACACTAACTCTCACTTTATATAAGCCTGTTATATCCTGGTTAGTCTGACTGTGCAGCCTGGGCCCATAACCAGTGTTAGGGATATACCCGAGCAGAATGGCAGTCAGTCAGTCAGGCAAAATATTTGAGATAAACGTTTTTGTAGCTTACACTCAGTAAAACAGATACACTGTGCTAGTTAAATAGTTTATTCCAGTAAGAGTTTTAGCATAGTCAAAACAGTCCATAAATCATTCACTAGTTCAGTTCGTCCGGGGATTATTCAGTTGCAAAGTCCAGTGTCGAAAAAGAGGTCAGTAAACTTACAAATATCAGTCCAGTAATAAATCTTCTCACAGTAGAGATATATGAAGAAATTCAAACCTCCTTTCTTCCTTCAGCAAAAGCAGCAGGGAACACGCAATCTATCATTGTCAGCAAGCAATTCAGTAAGCCAGCAATACAGTAATCTCTCTTGCTCCCTCTTATGGCGGTTTTACAGCCGCACCCAAAATTACATGCTTTGCTGTTAAAGTGACACACACTTTAACTTACAATCATAATTTATATATATTATTTTACCCAAACTACGTTAGGTAACCTTGTTATTCCTAACAATATCCTTTCCAGCAACCAAGACAGAGGTAGTATTCAGCAGGTTCTACCCAGTTCTGGAGAACCATTAGCAGAAATTTTGAGTAGTTCGAAGAACCAGCAAATACCACCTCTGACTAGAGATTTTACAGTATCCTTTCCCTGCCACACCCACCAAGCCATGCCCACAGAACCAGTAATAAAAAAATTGAATCCCATCACTGAGCCAAGACCTAGATAAACTGGGATAACACCAAACAAGTTGGGGAATAAAATGTCGGCAAACAACCAAGCTCACAGAGCATCAAGCATTCAACGATTGGATTACATTCACAAAGGATTCTGTTTCAAACAAGTTTCCTCTTTTCCTAAAACACTTTCTTGTGTTAAACTGATAGGCAAACATCTCATATTCCATAGATCAATGTTCCCCAACTTGATATTTTCCAGATAGCAATTTCCAAGGTTCCAATAGATATGGAAATCCTTGGAAATGCATCCCCTGGACATGGATGGAGCCAGATTGATAAGCAATGCCTAAACAGGGTGAGGGATCTATTATTTCATATTTTGGTATCTGTATTTGCACCTCTGTATTCCTTTGCAATACAGTTCTAGCTCTACTTTTTATACACATGAATACATTAACTGAGAAGTGGGTTTATAGGTTTCACCAGCTTCTCAAAGGAGTGAATGGCCCAAAAGATAGACTTGATCTATTCCAAACCATTAATCTTAGCTGGTGAACCAGTCCCCATTATGGATCACAATTTAAACCAATATGGTATCAACGTACAGTAGCACTGCTAGAATCCTAATAAACAAAAGGTATATTTGTCTAAATATGGATACCAGATCTGAAAAAGTAATTCGTGTTAAGATCTTTCAGGGGGAGAAATGAATAAACCTATAAGGAAAAAACCAAAACAACCTTCTGTTTGTTTGATTAGACAATATGTAAAACATGCTTAAATGGGTGCTGAGCTAAATAAAAGAAAGTAAAAGAAGGGTGAGACAATTCAAAATTAAAAATCTGATTCAGATACAAAATAAAATGAAAAGCTGCCATGATTGAAGTGCTCTGAAAATCAGTCCTTTTTCTGCATTACAACCAAATAAGGCCAGAGAACATCTAAAGTTTTCCCATGGGTTAACAGATGTTGTATCTTTGCTTTCAAGGGCCCTTATGAAAATTATAATATTACAGAACTTCCGGTTTGTCAGCTTCGGCAGCGGCAGGGATTCGCGATCCTGTGCGATCCCTGTGGCGCTAGCCGTCTTGGTGCCTCTGACCCTGACGGGTCTGGAGGCTAAGGCTGCCCCACAGAGGCAGCCGAAGACAGGGGGGAGCCGGAGAGGGGTTTGGGGGTGTTGCAGACCCCCTCCCCAGCAGGCAAAACCCCCTTTTCTCAAGACAGTGGAGCGGCGGTCTGTAATGGCCGCCACAAAGAAGCCGGCAGCTGGATAAGACTGAGCAGGAGGAAGAGGGGAGAAAGTTTACAAGAGAAAGATTTTTGGCTGACCCAGGACTTTAAGAGACGCCTAACATCCTGAAAACTATGACTATTTTTGAATGATACTTTGTTTCCAAAGGAGAATCTCAAGTGGCAAATTTGAGGTGCTGAAAGGGGAAGTTTACTCTCCTTCCCTATGGAATCAACAAATGGAAAGAAACAAAAGAAACCTGTCTTTTTATAAAAGGTAAAAACTTGGCTTCTTGTTATAAGTGGGAAAGAAGAGGACAAAAAAAAAAGAAAATATTAAGATCTTGCTGGAGGAGATACCTTGAAGATTTTGAGACTAGAAATTAATTGCAATAAGGCTTTAAAATATAGATTGGGCTTTTTTTCTTTTCCCTTCTATTGATATTACCCCAGGAAGAGAAAGTGAGAACTTTGTGCTTTGTTTGGACTGATTGATGTCTCTGGGACTTTGGGGAACTGTTCTAACTTCTGAAACATCTTGGTTGTTTTAAGAAGAAGAATAAAGAAAAGATTTACAATGGCTTTACCTGTTGATGAACTTAGAAAGGAATATGGAAAAATAAAAAAAGAAGGCAATGACGCTGTGAAAGAAACCTTCCTTTTTTTAGAAATGGCGCTTGCTATTTATCAGCAAACACAACAACAGATGGAGGAAACGGAAGAAGAAGAAGAAGAAGAAGAAGAAGAAGAAGAAGAAGAAGAAGAAGAAGAAGAAGAAGAAGAAGAAGAAGAAGAAGAAGAAGAAGACGCCATCTTCAATGAATCTCAAAACTTAATTAAGAAAAAAAGGAGAAAGAGAGGAAGGAAAATGAAGGACTTAAGACTTAAAAAAAAACCCAAGAAAGAGAAAAATAAGATGCAAAATCAACACAATGTTAGTAAGCAAAAGAAAAAAGGAATACAGCAGAGAGGGGAAGCTAAAAAGGCGGAAGGTAGCGGGGGGGGGGGTAAAAAGGCCAGGTGGGATAAGAAAGAAAGGGAAAAGGGGGGGAAGCCACAAAGGTATGAAACAAGATGGGAAAAAAGGAATTTTTTTTAGGGATAAAGGGTAATGTATAATTTCTTTTAAAAAGAAGATTCTGCAAGGTACATAAGATGGTATTGTAGTATTTGTATTAGAAATAGAAAACTAGAATGTTATAAGAATTAATAAAAGATTAAAATATTGAAATGTTTAGTAATGATAGACTTTAAAATTTAACAAAATATTAAAAGGAATGTTTAAAATATTGAGTTTAATTGAAGAGTTTAATTGATTGTTGTATTGATGTTACTATAAACTTATTATTGTAGCATTTGTTTTTGAAATAGATAATTGGAATGTTACAAGATTTAACATTTAGATTTATATATAAATCATTTTGGATTTATTATTCTTTCCTCTTTTTAAAAGTTAGCTGGTAGAATGTACTAAGCAGAATCAGATTGGGTAATGGGCTTTATTCTAAATATTAATTTAGGGGGAGGATAGAAAGGCATCATACTCTGATCAGTGATTTCAGGAGAAATCTTTTTTTTTTTGTAGGGAATGAGATAAATGGATAATTTGGAAAGAATGGACAAAAGATACAAACACAATGATTTAAATTAAAATGAATTAAATAAAATAGAATTAAGAAGAGTGAAAAGCAGGGAGGAGTTATATAGAAGATATAGAATGGTAAATAAAATAGGTAATGGTATATAAGATGAGCACGAAGCTAATTGAAGTCCATATAAAGAGAGGTAATCTGGGTCCAAACTACTTTCTTAAAAGAAGTTTTATTATTGTGTGTTTTGTATGTTCATGTTTGTTTGAGAATTAATAAAACCTCGGAGGAATATATAGTGGATGAGAATAATGGTAACCAAGTCAGAGAGAAATGTAGATGATGATTATAAATTGGATAAATATAGGAAAAAATAATAATAATAATGAAATTGAATAAGAGTAAAGAGAAATAATGAGAAATTTGCTAAGAGATATTTATATATTCATATGGAAATGGTGTAGAACAGAACTATGTTGTATAAAATAATGTCTTATTCGACTTGTAAAATTTATAATGGAAAGAGGGTTTATGTATTCAATGGTTAATGATGGTTTGTTTGTCTTTAAAATTAATAAAATTTGTTTAAAAAAAAAAGAAAATTATAATATTACAGCAAAATAAAAAGTGACAAACTATGAATACATTAACTGAGAAGTGAGTTTATAGGTTTCACCAGATTCTCAAAGAAGTGAATGGAGTTTCAGCTGTTAGCCTTTTTATCAGATGACCAAAAATTATCAGAAAACTGTTGAACATGGCACCTTTTAGCAACCTGTGCTGATGTTCTGCTTTCTGTACCATAAAATTTCTTCAACAAATTCAACTCTTGGTAACTTCATGTCCAGGGAGTCCTTTTGGCAATATCATTGAAATGGTTTGCCACTACTTTCCTCTGGTATGCTTCCATTTTATTTCCACATTAGCTAGCAGTGTCTCCCAAATATTTTTATAAGTTTGATTCTGCTTAGTTTCTTGAGAGCCATCATATAAATGTATCTTACCTCAACACTTCAGAGCAAACCTGGATTTATGCATTTCAGTTCTCCAAAATAAGCAACATTGATGTTATCGAGCCAACTTGTTCCTTGCTTGTCCTTTCTTCTTATTCCACTCTTAGCACCATTGACTTATGAATGAATTTGCATGCATGATATGGCCAAAGTAAATCAAACTTAATATTGAAGTACAGTGTCTCTTATATATCCCACATTAATATCTCTCAATCCTTTTGGAATCCAAGCTATTATGAATGGGACTATCCTCTCACACTCCAATAACAGTCCTATGAGATAGATTGGTTGGATTGAAAGAAAGTGACTGACTGCAATGATCTCATGAAGTGTGCAGATGATGGAGTTTTAAATCTGTCCAAGTCTGCTTTGTTAATTGAAGAGCATAAGTATAGAGTATAAAATTGACACATTGATTTTTGTACAGGTTTTGCCCTGGAGCGGTCAGTTTGGTAAGAAACTGCTTTTGGTTCTGGGAAGTGAAGAAAGCTGAAGCCAGGAACTTCTACTGCTTTTCAGGGGGCACCATCAGCCCCAGGGAAGATCAAGCCAACCCTCCCCATGATGGCATTCAGGAAGATGCTGAAAAAGCCAACTGTTCCCACAAAGCATTCGAGTTAATTTTGGCCATCTTTGTCTTTGGTTTTACATTATTTATTTGGTTTTTGTAATTCTTCATTTTAAATGGTTTTTAAATCTTATTATGGAAGCTTTATCCAGCAGCAAGGTGGATAAGAGTCAGTTACAGAAGTGGTAATTGCATTATTGGAATTGCTGTAGAACCTGGTTAGAGTCAGATCTAATCATAGAGATAATCTAAATGGTTGCTAAGAATGGGCAGTGGCTTGATGGCACACCTTCATCTTCATCCTGCTGCTAAGAGTTTCTGAATTGTAGTGGAATACAAACTGAAAGAATGAGTTTGTGTTGTTTTTCCTCACTCCCCTTTATTTAATAAATTCCATTTGTAGAGCTTGATTGCGATGCTTTTCATTTTATATTGTGAAAGTTATTGACTTAATCCATTTTGTTGTACTTATGTGAAATGGGTAGCTATATAAATCAAATAAGGTAGCAAATAAGATTATGAACTTCTACAGTGCATGGAACTTTATGGGAAATCTCCAATTCTTCCTCCAAACATATTGGGGTAGAATTGAGAGAAAAAGAGCCTAGGAATCTGTGATCTGTAATATATATTTGCAGATAGTTTTATTGTGGAGCTCAGCCATCCAGTGGCACTGATCAAAACAATGTCTGGAGAGAGTTCTTGAGTTAATTCAAGATTGTCATGAAATATTTTTTGGAACATGGAATAACTAGGCCAAGCAAACCTGGAATGTAACACTATATATACACCAAAATAAGTATATTGGTCAAAAACAACTGTACAAGACAAGCAATGTATAAACAGTATATGTTATTTGTCTTTTATTTTAGTGTGTATGGCAGAGGAAATGCCAGTATGGTCACATTGTGATTGATATTTCTATGTTTCATTTATACACACACACATATATGAAAAATATTTTGTTACAGGAGCCTCAGCATAAGATGCTCACTGTTCCTCTGCATGTAGCCTTTGAATGTGTCGGCAGTTGGATCTTCAGCCCTGTTCACTTGATGGTGTCATTCATTAACTACTTAAGGCTGCAAGCAAATTCAGGGGCTTGGAATGAGTATTATGGCATTCACTGCTCAATGAAGGGTTTAGAAAGAAGAACCAGTAGGCAAAGCTACCCTCTGCCATCTGGGACAGTTTGCTGCTATTGCCTAATAGTAGGGGTAGCTCTGTCTGTCTTATATGTGCTCTAAATTTTCCATGATTGTATAAGGCTGCTTCAAACATATCTTCTTCACACTAAAACAAAATAATGAAGATCCTGTCTGAGGTTCATGAGAAATGTTTAAATGTCAGCAGACCTATCTTAAATTTCTTGCAGCTAGACAGATTTGTGTGTGTGTGTGTGTGTGTGAAATGTAATTAAAATGTCATAACTCCTTTAAAAACTGGTGAAAATATTTTACTATGTTTATAATGATCAAGGCACCACCATGTGGTTAGAACTGTGAATTGTTAACCTCCGGAAGCCCTGTTGTCTTCTTCATTAATTATTATGGTTTAAAATAAATACTCACTAGCTGTCATTCCTGCATAAATTAGAAAATCATTTCATAACTAGATATTTGAACTTCATTATTATTTTCATTTTGAGTTGCTAAATATATTCTGCCATTATTTGCCTTTACAGCATAAATAACCAACTAATCAACTGCCACCTTTGTAAATCAAAATACTGCCTCTGACTAATTATACCCTTTAAAATGTATTGCTGGTTTAATGGAAATTTAATAAAAGAGTTTCTGTAAGCATGTATTGATTATATTCTGTGGTAAAACTTTAGTTCAATAAGATATGTGACTATGTAAAAACAAAAGTTGGGTATATTTTCTCTAAATGTAGTCTAACATTCTAAACCCACCAGAAAATAATAACATTGAATCAAATGACAATTATTCCCAGGCAGACAATTATGGGGACTTCAAACATTAGGCCAGAGGTCTCCAAACTTGGCGTCCCCATCTTCAAAAAGGGAGACCCCAGTCTAGTTGAAAATTACAGACCAATCTCTTTATGCTGCATCACCTGTAAAGCCATGGAATCAATTATTAACCAATCCATTATCCTCCACTTAGAGACAAACAACCTACTCTCTAATAAACAATTTGGTTTCAGAAAAAAACTGTCCTGTAATCTGCAACTCTTACACTGCAAAAACATATGGACTACACAACTCGATCTGGGCAAAGCAATAGATGCAATTTACATAGACTTCTGTAAAGCCTTCAATTCAGTGGTACATGACAAACTACTCCTAAAACTAAACGGTATTTCTGCACACCTGCATAACTGGATAGAAGAATTCCTGTCAAACAGACAACAAATGGTCAAAATTGGGAGCATCTTATCAAATTCTGTACCTATCAACAGTGGAGTCCCCCAAGGCAGTATTCTAGGACCAACTTTTCTGCCTGCCCTGTACAAATACTGTACAAAGGCAGAATGGTAGGAAGATATTAATCTTGATTCCTGGATAAAGATAAAGTAAAAGATAAAGACAAAGATATTTTGAAGCCAGGAGTAAATGTGCATGCTATTCCTTTGTTCCTCAAACCTAGCATCGTGTTGGCAGGAAGGGGCAAATTCACTCCCCCTTTCTCTTCAGCGAAAGAAGTGCTGTATCTCAAATTACAACTCCTAACTCAAAAAGAATCAATTTGTAAAACAAAGGGAGGGGCAAGAATTCCCCCCCTTCTCCTTTTATGCAAGAGACTTTCAAACATCCTATTCTCTGGCTTAATCTGCATCTTCCTATTGTTGGCCAAAGTAATGAAACAGTTTGAGTGGGACTTGAAAATGTTTCCTCTGTTCAAGTTTTAAAATCTGCGTAACTTTTCTAGATCCTTCTTGTGCCCTCTGACAAAGAAATTGCATTTCTCCAGCTCAGAGGCAATAAGAGAAACTTCTCCAGCTATTTTTACAACCACTCTGGCCATTTTATTGGGGGTCGTAATTCATTACTGACAGACCATCTTCAAAGCAAAGAAGCCCATTCCCCCCCTCCCAAGACACAAGGCTACTTCAAGCAGCGTTTAAAAAGGAACAATTTCTCTTTCTGCTCAAAAAACTTAAAATTTCTTCAAGTTCCCCTATCTTTACTAAACAATTTTTATCAGTATAACTCTGCATGCAAACCTTTGGAGTGTTGTATTCGATTGATAGATTTTTCTTCCAGCAAGGAAACAATTCCTCTGGAGTTCAAACCCCCCCCCCCCCCCCGACTTAAGCAAAGCAGCCCACAGCACTATCTGGTGGTCTAGGAGAAATTTCCCAGGAATTCAAAGACTTGTCTGCCAATTTTTATAAGAACTACAGGGAGTTTCCCAAATTTAACCAATGAAAATTCCTTTTTTAAAAATTATTGTGGCAACATTAAGCAACTTAATACAAGGTTCCAGTACTACCTGCAGCCTAACCTGTGCTCAGCATCAGTGTCTTCCAGACCGAGCAAGCAACGCTAACAGGCAAACCTGCATTTTGCTGTCATATCTCCAGACTCAGTGACCCCTCCCTTTGTGCCCATTTGTGTAGTAAGCAACACTAACAGGCAACCCTGCGTTTTGCTGTCATGTCTCCAGACTAAGCAACAACGCCTCCTTTTGTGCCCATTTGTGTAGCAAGCATGCAATGCACCCTTAAAGCAGCCATATTGTGCATCGTCACCAATGTGCTCAAGTACTAAATTTTCCAAAATTCACCTTTGCCAATTTGAGGCATGGCAACTTCTTCAGCCATGACAGATGCCCCTGAAGTACCAGAGGACTCAAACACTCACCCACCCTAGATGTCAATGTGGAGCCTGGTTCCCAAAATCCTCATCCAGACATCCAAACTTCCGAAGACCTGTGATACCTTAGAAAGCCTAAGACCTTAGACGGCATAGGAAGATTATCTCACCCACAGTGGCATGCTTCAAAGAGGATTGGGCCAGGCAGTATCGCCATCATGCAGACGCATGGATGGAGCTGGTAAGGATCTGCAATACCCCCAAAAGCAAGTTGCCCCTCAAGAGCCTCCTACGAATGCAAAAAGAGATAGAAAAGCATCTCGCATGGTGGAGAGACAGTGAAAATAAGCTTAAGTACATACAGTCGAACCTGGAAGACCCAGAGCTCCAAGAACACATCCAATGCTTCAAGAAGGCAAACAAAGAATGTGAAGACTGCATCCGGAAAGAGAAAAACTCCCTTCAGGCTGCGCTCTTTGATGCGCTACAGGAGGCACAAATACCGAGGGAGAAGGCCACATCTGACATAGGCCTTCAATCTCTAGCAGCTTCTTCCCACTATTCAAAGAGAGCCTCCTCCCTCCATCCCAAGCCCACTAAATCTCCAGCAGGTTCCAGTGTCTCACACCAATTCTCTGCTGCTGGCTCTCACCATCCTTCCAGAGCATCCTCCCATTGCAATACTGCATCTAAGGCCTCCAAAGCAGCAAGTTACGCCAACTGAGCTGCAGAGGCTGGGGTAGAAGCTGCTGTAGCAAATGCAAATCTACGCGCCACAGAGGAGGTAACACGCCAGAAGCCAGAAATAGTGGTTCAACAAGCAGAAATGGCCAAAGCCCAGGCCAAATTAGAGTTGGCCAAATGGCAAAGAAACTCTGCAACAAAGATGGCACGGGCCACAGCATGGCAGAAGATGGCCGACAATGCCTCCTTCAACTTCAACCTTGAATACTTGGGAGAAGAGAGCCCAGACACACAGGTCAAGGCCTATGTGGATGAGCAGCACTTGCTACAAAATGAGCAGATGGAACCGTCTCAGTTGCTAGCAGTCTCCCACAACCAGGGAAGCACAGGGATGAATCTCAACCACAGACTCTAAACATCAGTTATGCAACTGACATTGTACGACCTAAAATATGAGGTTCACTTCCCACCAACAGCAAACCTTCCCCAACTGATGTTGTTCAAATCAGCAACCTTACTCCAATGTCTCATGACCTGCTAGGTAAGCAAATTAGCTCACCAGTGATCACAATGACTTCTCGACAAGTAGACATGCAACCAATGTCACCTGCCACACTCAATCCACAGGCAGTACCATTCCAGCCACAACCTCCACACTATCCAAGCTCACAGGTACAACAAGATAACCATGACCAGCCTACACAGCAGTGTGAAGCTCCACCATCATCTCTGGAATGGCAGGACGACATCCTCCGTAAGCACTGGGAGGAACATTGTGACCCGTTATTGACATAAAACCCAAACCCACCCTCTACATCAATGCCCCTTACCCAAACCACCTTTACAGATGATGCAGACTACTGGAGAGAGTTGGCCATCAGGAGAGGAAAGTTAGATTTGACCACCTATGGGGTATACAAATTCTCTGATGAGCCAGGTGGCGAATATCTCTTCTGGAAGAAAATTTTCCTACGCATCATTCAGGATGCATGCCTGAAACCGGATAACATGGCTAGGGCCACGATCTGCTAAAGCTACTAACACATTTTATGCCTCCCACTTAGACAACCCAGACGCTGCCCTACGGTTGGCATGGAAAAGACTTGATGAACTGTCCAGTGCTCCCACAGCAGTAGAATCAATGCTCTTGGACATCCTCAACAGATTTCCTAAAATTCCTATCAACAAGCCTCACCTGGTCGCAGACCTCTCTAATATACTTATTCAACTGAAAGCAGCACAACAGGATCCCCGGTTACTGGGACTCGCTGGTCTTGACCACGTCAACATGCAAACCAAAATCATTTGAAAACTCCTGCAGGTGCTAATTGAACAGTGGCTCCAGTTATCTGATGCCTTCATGGCCAAGGGTCACCATACCTATATACCTTTTACCCTTCTCGAAGAATTTGTGGCCCACCAGGCAACAGTGTGCAACACCCCCAGGGCTCATGGACTCAGAGCTGTTAGTCCTCCCAATGAAAAATGATACAACAGCAACCATAGCCCACAGGCCCTATGCCCACTGCAAGGGGAAAACCCTCCATGGGTGTCCATAAAACCAAGATAGACTCCTCATCCATACACAGTTTGGGAGATAACTCATCAGATACAACCCAATTTAGATCTCCTACTCCAAAGAGAAGCCAGTTTTGTCCTTTGCACTTGACACTCACTGAACAGGTGCCAGAAGTTTGTAGCTAAATCCCTGACCAAAAGGAAAGAGTTGATAAAAGAGCTCCAAATCTGCAACAAGTGTTGCGAATCCAAACACTCACCCAAATACCGCACAGCCAAAGTGCAATGTCATATCTGCAAAAGTGACATGCACCCAACCACGCTACATCCAGACACCAATCCACCACTGCAGACATCTCGTAGCCCTCCTTTGAACAAGGAGCCTCAATGTGCTACAGAAGCACACCCAGAGCCAGTGGTGAGTATCAATTGCATAGCGGTGTGCAATGGCACATCAGCCCCTCGCTTGTGTCATCAGGTCTGCTTAGCCAAAGTCTGCCCAGATGGATGCCCAGAAGAAACAGTGAAGATGTATGTAATACTGGATCCTCAGAGCAATCACTCACTAGCCAGGTCTGTATTCTTCGACCTCTTTGATGTTCAGAAGGAAGAAGTGCACTTCACAATATCAATGTGCACTGCACCAAGATGCACATTGGGGAGGGAAGCTACTGGACTCTGTATAGAGTCATTAGATGGAAGTTCCCAGTTCCTACTGCTGCCTGTGCTGGAATGGAATGGGATACCAGATGATTGCAGCCACATTGCAACACCAGAGGTAGCTAGCAACATACCTCACTTGTTAAGCATATGGCTCATCTATTTCCCACCCTAGATCCTGAAGCCAAGATTTTGCTCTTGCTGGGATTTGATGCCCCTGACGCCTTAGCACACACTGAAGTAGTCAGAGGCCCAAGATACTCACCCTTTGCCTTCAAGACAGACCTGGGTTGGGGAATCTCAGGAATTGCCAGTGTCGATCGGATGCAGGCCCCAACCCAGGCAGATGCCTTAGCACCTTCCATTCCAACAGCCTTTCGACACCCTTTAGCACCATCAAAAACAAGAATGCTGTTCCATCCTAAAAGGCCACTGGCGACCAGTACACTTTTGCTAGGGCACCCTAAATGGCCGCCAGCAACCACCAGATGTCCACTAAGACGCTCTACATGGGCATAGGCCTCCACAACACCCTTTCCAACAGCTTCCAGATGCCCTTTGAGACTGTGGAAGCAAGAGTACTGCTCCAACCCTAAAAGGCCACCAGAAGTGACCACCAGACTTTCACCATTGGCACCAAGAGTACCTGTCCACTCTAAAAGGCTGCCAGAGGTGACCAGTGGACTTGCACAAAGAAGCTCTACACCTGACCTGTCACCGACCTTATGTTGCTGCAGAGAAAGGCTGAACTTGAAGATTGAACCTCAAGCTTTGCATGCTTTGCTTTGTTTGATGCTTTATTGCTATTTACTGTTTCTCTTAGTTAGCTAACTGTCTATTTTAATTATATTGTTATCTGCTATTCAGTTAGTATTACTCTTTCCTGTTTATCTTAGTTAATTGCTCTTTACTTAGTGGAATTTACAATTCCAGGTGGGGAGTGTGCTGTCCAGACAGTTTAGAGTTAATGGGATTTGGGATAGTTAGTTAGGACTTGTGAGCTGTCCCTTAAGGGAATGCATCATGGTAAATGGAGTTAAGGTATCCTGGGGAATGTAGTCCATATCATGTGGCCACATCTGTAACCCTGATTTGTCACTGAATTGACCCTTGATGGGTTGGGGGAGGTTTCTTCACTCTTGCCTGAAGCCACCATACCATGTAGTTTCTTCAATTATCAAGGGGTTGAGACTTTATTATCTTCCTACAACACAATTCAGATATGCAAAGGATTGGACATTAAGAAGAACCTCATCATAAATGTGAGTTGACAGGATGCCTGATGAACCAATAAAAAGACTTTGTGTGGATGCTTTGTGGAGTTAATCTATCTGCCTTTGTACAGTATTTGTACAGCATTTGTACAGGACAGGCAGAATAGCAAATTCTCTTCATACTCTACATAAATGACCTCTGTGTTCATATTAAGAGCAACTGTGCTCTCTTCACTGATGATGTAAAGCTATTCAACACCACAGACAATACTGCTACCCTTCAAGAAGATCTCGATTATGTATCAGAATGGTCAAACAAATGGCAACTTCAAATCTCAACAAATAAATGCTCTGTCTTACATATTGGCAAAAAAAAAATCAGAAAATAAAATACAAGCTGAATAGTCAAGACCTTGTTGAGAATCCAAACTCTTTCAAGGACCTTGGACTCATCTCTAATGACCTAAGTGCTAGAGCCCACTGTAACTACATTGCCAAAAAGGCATTAAGAGTTATTAACCTAATTCTAAATAGCTTTTTCTCTGATAATATCACATTACTTACCAGAGCATACAAAACATTTGCCAGACCAATACTCGAATACAGCTCATCAGTCTGGAACCCACATTACGTATCTGATATTAACACAGTTGAGAAAGTCCAGAAATATTTCACAAGAAGAGTTCTACATTCCTATACTCGTTGCAGAATACCTTATGCCACCAGATTTGAAATTCTAGACCTAGAAAACCTAGAACTATGCCATTTTCGGTCTGATCTAAGTATAGTATATAAAATCATACATTGCAATGTCCTACTGGTCAATGAATACTTCAGCTTCAACCATAACAATACAAGAGCAAACAATAAATACAAACTCAAGGTTAACCGCACCAAACTTGATTGCAGGAAATACAACTTCAGCAACAGTGGTTAATGTCTGGAATACTCTACCTGACTCTGTGGTTTCTTCTCCAAACCCCAAAAATTTAACCTTAGACTTTCAACTATTGACCTCATTCCTTTCCTAAGAGATCTGTAGGGGGCATGTATAAGCGCACCAAAGTACCTACTGTCCCTGTCCTATCGTTTCTTTTATTTTATATATATATATATACTCATTTCTTGTATTCATAACAATATTTATTCTTATATCTATTATCTTGTAAGCGATTGACAAATAAATAAACAAACAAATAAATAAATAAATAACTATGAGACTTGTGGATTTCAACTCCCAGAGCATAGCTGGTTGGAGAATTCTGGGAGTTGAAATCCACAAGTCTTAAAGTTGCCAAGTTTGGGGACCCCTGCATTAGGCTATAGCCTCTCAATGGCCAGTCAGACTCTTTGTCCCATTCAATAGAAGGATGAATTGCTTCTGTCTCATCTAAAATGGAAAGCTTTGATGGACCCACAATGGAAGAATGGATGAATGAAGGTATTGGAACTTGCAAAGATGGATACAATAACTTATTTGATTGGGGTGGAAAAACCAATATATTTATAGTGACTGGAAATCCCTTATAGACTTTTTGTATGAAATGGAAAGATGCATGTATAAATGGTAGGTTTGATTATTAAAAAAAAACCAAAATAATGGAAAAAAGTGAGCTTTTTATTTATTTTGTAATTATAAAGTAAGAGTTAATTTTGTAAATATGCAGTATGCTGCCGAAGAAGTCAGAAGCTTCTATTTCTTTTTGTTCTCTCTTTCTTCATTTCTCTCCTTTCTCCTTGTTTTCTCTCCTTTTGGTTAGTGTTAGTGTTTATGCTTTTTACATGTACATAAACTTACTATTTAATTTGAAAATTTTGTAAAAACAAAAAATTTACCAATACACTTCTAGAATGTTTAGTTAATTATCATCTTTGCTTTTGTAAGATACTCTGTGCCCTAACATGTTACAATATATACAAATATAAATATAGTCTGGAAAAAAGAAGGACTGGGGGGTCATGATAGCAGTATTCCAATATTTGAAAGGTTGCCACAAAGAGGAGGGGGTCAATTTATTTTCCAAAGCACCAGAGGGCAAGAAAAGAAACAATGGATGGAGACTATTGTAGGAGAAAAGCAACCTGAAATTAAAGAGAAACTTCCTAACAGTGAGAACAATTAATCAATGGAACAATTTGCCTTCAGAAGTTGTGGATGCTTCATCACTGAAGAGTTTTAAGAAGAGACTGGACAGTCACTTGTCTGAAATGGTATATCTGCTGAATGCTTGAGCAGATCATTGGAGTAGAAGCCATTGAAGGTCCCTTCCAACTCTATTCTGATTGATTGAAATTTATTCTGATATTTCTTTTGTGAGGAAAGTCAGCAAATGCACCATTCTAGAAATACATCTAGACCTGAAATAGCCTTTTCATAAAACATGGCACAAATTTTTAAACCTCAGAAACCAGCAATATACTACGTTGAAAAGATGGAATTCTTTCCAAATCATATTATGAATATCAGCTTGATCTATAGTCTAATCCTTTATAGTCTGACTAAAAAGAAATTGCCTCTGGCTTTTGCAGAGCTAATTTTGTGTAATAATTTTATATGCGATTGAATCCTTAGTGAATATACAATCATTTCTAAAATGCTGGCAAATTCAATCATTCTACTACAAGTAGTAGTGGGGGATGTCTTTGCTATTCATCAGATATAAGCAGCCTTGGCCATTCACTCTTTTGGAGGCAGGGTGCCTTTGAACCAGTCTTAACCAGTCACATATGGAATACTGCATCCAGTTTTGGTCACCACATTACACAAAAGATGTTGAGTTTCTGGAAAAAGTGCAGAGAAGAGCATCTAAGGCAGGGGTGGGCAATTAATTTCTGTCGGGGGCCACATGGAAAATCAGATCTGCGTTCGAGGGCTGAACCAATTTTATAAAAGGCCATTATAAAGGGCCCATTATAAAATGCAGCAAATTATATATTTTACCTGTTCAGTGGGAGAAATCCAGTCTGTCTTGGGCTTGAACAAGTGCACTGAAATCTGGTGGAATATCTGAGGTGGCTATGCGAAGGACAGCTGAGAGGTGGTCATCAGTGATAGAGGATCTGTGTCTGGATTTGTTGAACTTCATCACTGAGAATGTCTGTTCACATATGTAGGTAGATCCAAAGAGGACTAGAATTTTCAGAGCATGTCATGTGTGGAAAGTTCTCCTCTTTAAGTGATGAGTAAAACTCAAGCAGTGGGACAGACCTAAAGTGCGCTGCCAGAAGTGTCAGACTGCAAGTCAATGAGTTCCATCTGAACATCACTGGGTGCATTATCCACATTGCAGCTGAAGGGAAAAGAAACCATGTCCATTTCACTCTCAAGTGTTTTGAAGTGTTTTGAAATTGCCTTGAAAACTCAGCATGCAATGCTTCTAACATGGATGTGTACCTGTGGAGGTGATCAGCTGATGGTTTGGCTTCCTTCAGTGTTGGCATGTGAGTAAGAATATTGTTCCCCATTTGGCTTGAGAGAAGCTGCAACTTTCTCATGAAAGCCTTCACTGCACTGTACATTTCATACACAAAAAGGCCCTTGCATTGCAGTTTGACATTCAGGTCATTCATCCAAGAAGTCACGTCTACAGCAAAACTAAGGTCTGCCAGCCAGTCTGCATCTGAAAGCTGAGGGATGTCATTTCCCTTGTTCTCACAGAACTGCCAGATCTCCTCTCTCAGGTCCCAGAAAACTTTCAGGACTTTTCCCAGGCTCAGCCACCTGACATTTGTGTGGTAGCTGATGTCACGATGTTCAGACTCATTTTCCTCCAATAGTGTAACAAACTGTCTGTGATTCAGTGCTCTTGCTCTGATGAAGTTAACGGTTTTAGTTACAACATCAACAACATGGTTCATTTTTAATACTGACCTACACAACACTTCCTGATGTATAATACAATGCAAACATGTCAATTTCTGCTCAGGGTTAATTTTGGTAACTTTATCCTGCATTCTCTTCAAAAGTCCAACTTTTCTCCCCATCAGATTTGGACAACCATCTGTTGTCACACCTACAAGTTTGTCCCATTTCAGTCCCAACTTGTCTAAACATGCATTTACTTCCATTAGGAAATCACTCCCTGTTGTTGTCTCCTTCATTGACTGCATGGCTGCCAGTTCCTCCATTATTTTGAAGTCTGCAGTGATCCCACGTAAGAAGATGAGTAGCTGGGCAGTGTCTCGTACATCACAGCTCTCATCCAGGACCAGGGTAAAAAAGGAAAATGTAACTGCTCTGTTCTTCAGCTGAAACTCAAAATTTCCTGCAATGTCCTCAACCCTTCTTGTCACAGTATGCCGGGACAGAGGGATGTTCTCAAATGCACCCTTTTTCTCTGGACATATTAGCTCAGCAGAGTCCACCAAACACTCTTTAATAAACTCTCTGTCAGAAAACGGTTTACTTCATTTAGCTATTTTATGAGATAGGACATAACTTGCTTTGGTAGCTGTATCTCTGGATGTGCTAAGTTTTGTAAAAAGTGTTAGTTGAGTTTGCAGTTTGGATAGCAAAATCTCTGACTCCTTTGCTCGCTCTTGGTCAGACAAGTTCCTATATTTATCCTCATGTTTGGTCACATAGTGGTGATTCAGATTATAATCTTTCAACACAGTGACAACTGTACCACAAACTAAGCAAACGGCTTTGCCTTTGACTTCTGTAAATAAATATTTAGCAGTCCTTGTCCTGTTGAAAACACGGCATTCAGAATCAACTTTCCTTTTTTAATGTGAGCCAACATTTTTGGGGGAGCTTAGTGGGTGAAACCCCTCCTAAATAATATTAACCCCCACTATACTACAGATCCAATCCCAGGTTCCCAGGTAACCTTCGTGCAAGGGGCGCTGCTTGGGGAACGAGAGAGAATGAGCCAGCGAGGAGAAGGAGGAGAGGCAGGCACGAAGTGAGGTGAGGCGTGCTGGAAAGAGGCGCTTCGTGGCCTACTAATACTGAATCTAAAACTTGATCGAATTCCTCACTTTCTGCTGAGCCCACATAAATGATTTTCCATTCCAAATCTACATTGGAGAAAAAGGACTTTTAAATAAAACGTTCAAAATTTTAGTCTTCCAAACCACCATCTCTTTGAACTTGAAAACAAAAAACCCTAATACTTAGCTTCGATCAAATCAAGCTTGACTAAATGCTGAAGTAAGTGGCACTTACTGAAAATTAGTTGGGTGGGGAGGGTAATTGAAGTTTCAATTTCGAATTACAGCAAGCAATTCTCCAATACCATTTCCTCCGCTCGAGGGGGAAGAGAGAAGGCAAGGCATGGAGCCCTTTGCCCGCCAGTTAAGTCTCAGTTTGCAAGGCTTGAACTGACTCGGTGATTTTATTTTGCTACCGAGGTTAGCGAAAACTAGAATTGCTCCCGAGCTGGCAAGGTCTGATCACCGAAGCGCTCTTCCAAAAGAGCAGCTTCCGGAAGCAAAGTAACACCGCGGCTTTCCACGCTTTCCAATCGCGAGTCCCAGGAGAGAACAAACAGCAAATCGCGTTCAGGGGCATCCAAGCCCACCTAAAGCTAGGCTGCTGTTGGTGGAGCCTTGCCCTGCCTTGGTGCCCCGTTTCCCGGCTCGGCGGTCCTGCTTGGGCGGCACTTTAAAAGCCTGCTCCCAGCACCCGAGCAACTTCCCAGCAACTTTCGGCTTCCTTTTTCCTCGTGGGCGCTTGCACCTGGCCCCGAGCTGCATGGCAGAGGGGAAGCCTGGAGCGCCGCCGGGTTGCCTCCTCCAAGCAGCACATCCACCCACTGGGCGGAATCCTTCCCGCTCCTCAGCAGGAAGACGCTCCCGCCTGCAAACTTTGCCTTTGCAAAGTTTAAGCCTGGAAGCCCTGGAAAAAAAGGGGGGATCGGCAGGGACTCACTTTCGGAGAGGTCACACTCGGAGGTGATTTCGAACTCCCAGCCGAGGCCTTTGCAAAGTTCTTCTTTTCTTTCCTACCCCGAGAGCACTCCACGCTGTTTTGCAGCTTTGGGGGCCACGCGGCGCAGGGCAATAAGCCATGCCCAGCAATTTTTTTTCAGAGGTGGGCCGGATTGGACAGACCAATGGGCCGGATGTGGCCCGTGGGCCATAGTTTACCCACCCCTGATCTTAGGTGATTAAAGGCCTGGAGACTAAAACACACGAAGAACAGTTGCAGGAATTGGATTTGGCTAGTCTATAAAAAAGGAGGACTGGGGTGATATGAAATGGAAGGAACGAAGTCACAGGAATGCACCAAAATTTTGCAAAGGATCATCAGCAAAGGATAACTTAAACAGCCTTTATCAAAGGAGTCACTAGGAGTTAGCTGTGACTTGACAGAAGATAAGGGTAAAAAATAACTAGACATTGGAATAGTTCATAAGACAATTTTACATGGAGCTGAAACAGCAGCACATAGAGCAGTATTAGATCTTCAAGATCAGGATATAGCATCATGGATGAAAGGTGAAGGAATGAAAGAAGATAAATTAACTTTGGGTTCTCTTGTAAACCATTGGCTACATCATGTATATATTTTTAATAACCACCTGATATGCAATAATAGCTAAATACCATGAGTTGTCATTTTCTGCACATTTTCTGGTTTTGCCATAGTTTAATAGCTAACAATAAAATAATTTCTATTTGTTTATTTATTCAGACTGCAGAACTGTCTGGGGAAGAGACAGGATTGCAGACAGCTGCAATGTTTGCCGCTTTGAATATTTCTTTTTTTTTTGCCTTTAAACCTGAAGCATTGCTTCAGCCGGTAGTTTACACTATTCATGTTACATAATTTCATTTAAAGAATCTCAAAGTAAAAGTACAATTTAGTTAAATTACTGATTTCACTGAACTAAAACAATAAAAATGTTATTAGTCTAAAAGGCTATGAAGGCAGAAAACAATAACTGTCTAGACAGAAACACAAAAGCGCGCCGTTTTTCCAAAGACCTTGTCCCCTCCACCCCTGTATTTTTAGAGGGAAGAAATGTTACAAAATGCCTCCTTCAGATCATCATTGCATAGCAAATCCTCAGCAGATGCAACATTCTCCAGAGGTTTTCCCCACTACTTTAGTGGATGGGCAGATACATAATGGAGCAGGTCTTTCTCTAGATCATTTTATTACTTTTATGATTCCCATTTTCTAAATTCACCTAGTTCTGCTTCTCAACTCTCAAACTTTGCTCCTCACCCTTACTGAGTGCTGGATTCTTTATGCTATTACAGTCACATTCCTTCTGTTATGTTTGGAGCATGGGCGAGAAAGAATGGAGACAAGCCTCTGGAACGGTGAACTTCAACTCTTTATTTACATAGTGACTTCTCAACTCAATGGCAGTTATAACCCTCCTTATATAGGCAAGCCCAATAACTATTAACCAATAACAATCGAGGAGCGCTAGCTCCCTTAACCAATAGGAACTCCCTGTTAGTGGCCAATCGGATTCCCCGGAATGGGCCAATCCGATCCTGCCGTTAACAGCCAATCAGAAGTGCAGGGCCAGAACCCTGCACTTTACTCCAAGCTCAAGTTCTCTTTATTAAACCTTATGCATTCACAACACCTTCCTTAAAAATGACTGTTCAGAAGAAGAAGAGGCATGTAGACAAGAACCTCCATTTCATTTTGTTTCAACAATTAGAGTTTCTTCCAACACTTACTGAAATGCTACATTACCTTGCTATCTATATATATTTAGTTTAGCATCTTTGGTGCTCTCTCAGTTTGGTTGTTTTCCTGCAAATGTTTTTGTCATGTTTCCAAGTAGTGAAATCCATGTTAAAAGAAAAATAACAAAGTCCACCTTCAAAAAGATTTCTTTTATTTAGGAAAACATCAAATTGGCAAAGTCCATGGTAATTCCGGATCTGACCCAACCCAGAATTACCCCACAATATTAGAAGTTAAAACAACTCCCATAAGTCACATTCTCCAATAGAAGTATTACAAAGTTGATTGATGTCATAAATCTCCACCTTCAGGGCCCCAAGCCCGGACAATTCATTTCCCACAGGAAAGAAGATCACCTAGCCATAACACTCTCTTTATCTCCACTCCTCCCACCTTAGGAATGTGTCAGGCCTGCAACTTTTCTCCCCATAACTACCACAGGAAAAATAAGAAAAAGAATATATACTAAGACAAACTAAAATGGCTACATTTATGACTATTTCAGACTTGACAGTTTTATTACCCAACTAAGGAACATCACCAGTGCTCTCTATAGCTCTTTAATTGGTACATTTATTTTAATAACAGCCTTTATCTTTGCCAGAGTCTAGAAAGATTGGATTCTATTCAAACAATCTGTATAGTTCAAGAACAGCTGAAAACTTGGTGGCATTTGTTGCTTGTTATTTTCCTCCCAAATTCCCATTAATCATCAATAAAGCAATATGTGATAGAACAAAATACAATGAGACCAAGAAGAAGTTTAGGAAAGGAAATTACAGATCAAGGAGAAGAGTTTTAAGTTATCCAGTAACTTTAAACCCACCATAAACCTTCATTAAGGTGCCTGAAAAAATGGCTGTGAGAATTAATGTTGTTCAAAACTACAACTTCCTGTATTTCTAAATAATTTTAGCATTCCATTCTTTTAAAAAAGCTATGCAATAATTTTAATAATTATGCTAAGCTAAATAAAGATTATTCTCAACCCTAGAAAATAGTATGGCAGTATATGGTATGAAAGCAATCCAAAACTTCTTAGCTGATATGTCTAGTTATGCCACATGGATGTTGATAGATTAATGTGCCATTAAGTTGTTGTTGATTCTTAGTAATCACATAGGTAATTTTTTCCAGTTTTTCAAGCATGCACTCATTGCCAGTGTTACCAGAGTCCATCCCTCTTGCTCCCCATTGAACTCTTCTCTTTCTTTCCACATTTCCTAGTGTTAATTTAGTTTTTTAGTTTACTGTATTGTCATTGCACTTCATACAACGAAATCAAACACCATCTTCAGTGCATATCATGACCATGAAAATAAACACATATCCTTCACCCTCCACACCCTAAAATTAGGGCCTTTTCTAGAAATCTAGGTCTTCACTTAATATATCCAAAGTAGGATAATTTGAGCCCTGGTCTTGGGTGAGAACTCTGAATTGATTTGTTCATAGATTTATTTGGCTGATTCCATGTATTCTGAACAATACTTTCCAATGCCTAATTTTAACAGCATCAACATTTGTCCTCTCTAGTTTCTTCAAAGGTCAATTTTCACTTCCATAGAGCATAACAGGGAATACATTATTCTGGTCTTTGTAGGGTTGTCATTAGTCTGAATATTTAATTTTAGTCCCACTTTTTTTCATTGTACTCTTCATTTTTTTTGTTACTAGAACTTGCAGATGGGAGTGTCATCAGCATAGTTGAATAATGGATAATTTGTTACATACAGACACAGTAACAAATGTGGTTTGTTGATGATCAGTAATAACATTTCAGACCTCCTTTGATTCTGGGAAGGAAAAAAGAAAGAAAGAAAGAAAGAAAGAAAGAAAGAAAGAAAGAAAGAAAGAAAGAAAGAAAGAAAGAAAGGAAGGAAGGAAGGAAGGAAGGAAGGAAGGAAGGAAGGAGGGAGGGAGGGAGGGAGGGAGGGAGGGAGGGAGGGAGGGAGGGAGGGAGGGAAGGGAGGGGAGGGGAGGGGAAGGGAAGGGAAGGGAATGGAAAGGAAAGAAAAAAAAAGAAAAAGAAAGGAAAGGAAATACATGTGAGTTTAAGATTCAAAGCTCTTTATCCCATAATTCAGATCAAAGTTTTCTGCTACTTTTTAACGTAGTTACTCCCTTTGACATTGAAGACATTGAAATAATTAACATAAAATGGTTTGGATGTAACTATGTCATAATGAGCACATGTGCATGTGATTTTGGCTATGAAGAATTTAATGTAATTATTATATTAATTCCATTTACTAATACTAATTATATATCTACTTACGGTCCTCATATATACTAATAGTAAATATTGTTTTCTTACTTGCTTGCACTTAGTCACTATCAATTTAGCAGAACAGAGAGAAATCATATTTGAAGGAACACCAATTTTAATAGCCATTTAACTTTCACCTTCCTGAGGAATTTTCAAACTTTGGATGCTATAATTCCCTAGAATAGTATGTGAAATTATATGACAACTCATTTTCTCTCTCTCTCTCTCTCTTTCTCTCTCTCCTCCCCCTTCCCTCCCCCCCCTCTCTCACACACACAAATCTAATATATCTTTTTACTTTTATGAAATATATTGCATCAGTGCTCTACATAGTTCATCTTCCTCATGTATGGGTTTTTACATGACTTCTGTACACTCCTCTTGTGATGTCTGTGTGTATGTGTGTGTGTGTGTGTGTGTTATATTTATATATTCTGTATATCCTGTTGATATTTTAGTTACATTGACCACCAGGGGACACATATCATAGGTATGCCACATGCCATAATGCCATAATATAACATAATACGATGCCATGTGACATAACACAACATCTGTACCTCTGATGGTCTGTATTCTGAGAGCCTTTCTAGATATTCTATAACCACTGAGTGCAAGGACCTCAATCACTCTTAAAGTTAATATCCTGCATAGAGCCATCTAAGTGTGAACAGCAATGAATTAATTCATTTCCTGGTAAAGAATTTGAACTCCACAGAATGCCTGGTTATTCTTGTTAAGTTCTGCGCATGGGCGCAAGGAACGGAGATGAGACGGTGAACAATGAACTTCAACTCTTTATTATACATTCTGAACAGAGCAAAAACCCTAGAGCAAAAGCAGCCTTTTTATAATAGGCAAGCTGCTGCTCTAGTAACCAATAGGAAACGTGGAGTGTTAACCCCCTTAACCAATGAGAGTGGCTCGTTAACAGCCAATCAGATTCTCCTGAACGGACCAATCCGATGTCGCTATTATTGGCCAATCAGAAGTGCAGGGCTAGAATCCTGCTATTTTCTAAAGCTTTTGATAAACTTTATTTGAGTATTTTATTAGTTCACAACACCCCTTCCCCCCGGGTTCCGTTTGGGGGATACGGTGATGTAATCTCTGAGTTATGAAGGTTGTTTTGACTGTCTATTGGATTTACACTGTCCCAACAGTTCTTGTCCGTAAGCCTGTTTTGGCGGGGCGTTTTCGGGCAAGTCGGGTGCTGGTGGTTCTTCGTTGGACGACTCGGTACCGCTAGTGTTCTCGTTTTTGTCCTCTGGCCCTTGCGGGCTTGCCTCTGTTGGGTTGTTCCTCTGTGGTGAGGCCACCCCCATCCTTGCTCCTTCTTCACTTGTCACGCCCAATGGCTAACTTCTTTTGTTCCTGCGTTCCGCCATCTTGAATTCGGTTTCTTCAACATCCCCTCCCCCCTCAGTTTGGGAGTTACTGGAGTCACGGAAACTAGGTTGTATCCTTGAGCGAAGCTGATCAATATGGCATTTCCATATTTTTCCATCGCAGGTTTTCACCTGGTACGACCTGGGTCCAGTGGCTTGAATAACAGTAGCCTCGATCCACAACGGTTTGCCAGAAAGGTTTCTGGCGAAAACTAAGTTGCCTATCTTGAATTCGCGGCATTTTCCGCTAGATCCACAGGGTTTCTCTGGCTCGTAAGATGGGTGAAGCCAGTCGAGGTGGGAGCGGAGTTTGCGTCCCATCAATAGTTCCACTGGAGTCTTGTTGGTGATGCTGTGCGGAGTGATGTGTTGGAGAAGGAGTATTCTATTTATCTTTTCTTCAATGTCCCCATAGTCCAGCTTGTAGAGGGTTTTTTTTAACAAACTGTACCATGCGCTCGGCTCTTCCGTTAGCCGCAGGGTGAACTGGCAAAGTTAGCGCATGGCGAATACCGCAGTCCGCTAAGTATTGTTCAAAAGAAAGCGTTGTAAACTGGGGTCTGTTGTCGGATACCAGAACGTCTGGCAGTCCATGCGTCACGAATAATCTGTTCAACTTCCGGATGACAGACTCGATTGTAGTACTTTTCATTTTGTGGATCTCAAGCCAGTTTGAGCAGGCATCCACTGTTAATAGGAACGTATCTCCCTTAGTAGGTCCCGCAGTCAATATGAATGCGGGACCATGGTCCCCGAGGTGTTTCCCATTCTGTCAGAGTTGCTTTTGGTGGGGCATTGCTAACTTCCTGGCAATTTTCACAAGTCTTTACCCAGGCTTCGATTTGTTTATCGATGCCTGGCCACCACGCGTAGCTTCGTGCGAGCGCTTTCATGCGCATGATGCTGGGATGGCCCTCATGCAGTGTCTTTAGTACTGCTCGTTGTAACTGCTCTGGGACGACGACTCTATCCCCCCACAGGATGCAGCCCTTTTGCGAAAAAAGTTCCGTTTGTCGATTCTTGAAGGGAATGAAGTCGTCAGGGATTTGATCTACTGGCCATCCGCATTGGACCCTGCTAAGAACCTGCTTTAAGATAGGATCGCGTTTTGTTTCAATCGCGATATCTCTAGCGGTCAGCGGCGGTGAATGCAGTGTTTCAATCTGGAGCGTTGTAAGGGTTGGACCTGGGTCATCGACAGTTTCCGGAAGTGGTGCATGGGTCAAGGCGTCAGTGTGGGGAATGGCTTTCCCCGGGTGGTGCTGCAGCTTATAATTGTACGCAGCCAAAAACTCTGACCAGCGAGTCATTCTAGGTGATAATATATAGGGGGTTGGCTTGTCTCCCGCTATGATCCCCAGCAAAGGTTTGTGGTCGGTAACAATAGTAAAAACTCATCCATAAACATATTCATGAAACCGTTTAACAGCAGATTCAACAGCAAGAGCCTCTTTATTAATTTGACTATAGTTACGTTCAGCCTTTGATAGAGTTCTTGAAAAATAGGCAATAGGGGCCTCACTACCGTTTGGTAACACATGGCTCAAAATGGCTCCTATTCCAAAGGGTGACGCTTCACATGTGATTGTTAAAGGCAAAGTCTCGTTATACTGCATTAAAACAGCATCTGAAGTTAATAGGTTTTTCACTTGTTGGAACGCGTGCTCCTCTCGGTGCCCCCAAACCTACGTTGCTTTTTTATCGAGAAGCCAATGTAGGGGCTCGGCTACGGTCGCTTTGTGAGGCAGGAAGATGTTGTAAAAATTAATAAGCCCCAGGAAAGCTTGGAGATCAGTCTTGTTTCTGGGTCTTGGGGCGTTCTTGATTGCCCTTAGGTTGCTATTAGTGGGGTGAATGCCTTATTTATCGAATAGGTACCCCAGGAACTCTACTTTATCTGTACACAGTTGACATTTTTTTTTTTTAACTTTTAGGCCAGAGTCTTTAAATTTCTGGAGAACGAGTCTAAGACGCTCCTTTAGTATTTCTCTATTAGGGGCAGCAATTAAAACATCATCAAAATATGGTACAACCCCTTTTATTCCCTGTAACAGTCTCTCCATTAAGCTCTGAAAGATCCCTGGAGCCACGCTAACTCTGAATTGGAGTCGGTTGCACTTAAAAGCACCTCAGTGCGTAACGATCGTTTGTGCCTCTGCTGTTTTTTTATCTGCAGGCAGTTGTTGGTGCGCCTGTGCTAAATCCAATTTAGCGAAGACCTTTCCGCCTCCCAGGGAATGGAGGAGGTGTTGTACCACCGGTACCGGGTAAGCGCTCTGTTGAAGGGCGTGATTCAGCGTGGCACAGTAGTCCCCACAAATCCTTAACGATCCATCCAGTTTGATGGGTGTTACAATTGAGGTTTCCCAAGGAGCATGGTCCATTGGTTCTAAAACACCCTGGGCTATTAATTTATCAAGCTGCTCATCAATCTTTGGTTTAAGGGCAAAAGGGACTCGACGAGGCTTAAGGCGGATGGGGGCCACTTCAGGGTTAAGGTTAAATGATATCGGGGTCCCCTTGTACTCGCCTAGTTTGTCTGCAAAAACATCCTGGAATTTCTGGATGAGGGCCTCCTCCCAGTCATCGCTGCTGGTCTGGTGAATGCCGGCTACCTCAATCCCAAGCGGAGCGAACCATTGAAGGCCTAACAAACTAGGCTGATCATGGTCGATGACAGTCAATGGTAAGGATGCAGTACGATTTTTGAATGAGACCCGGACTAGGCTTGATTCAACGACTGGAATTCGGTTTCCTTGATAGTCCTTGAGAATGATTCTTTGGGTTCTGAGGTCTTGCCACCGGATGGCAGGGATCAATTGTTTCAGGGTCTTCCAGGAAACCATCGAGAGGGACAATCCTGAATCGACTTCCATCACGCAGGGCTGGTTTTCGATGGCGACCTTCACTCAGATTTTCTTTGCATCTAATGATGATTCATGACCAATCATGATGGTTTGGTGTGCCTCTTCTCATTTCATTGAATGGGCTAGTGGTTTATTTCTGTAGGAGTGGTTGTTCCATTGGTGGTTCGAATGTTCCCGATTCACAGGATGACTTCCTGTGGGTTGGCGATAGTTGGTCCCCCTCTGAAATGGGCTGGCTCCTGTCTTGCTTCAACAGACCTTTCCGATGTGGCCTCTCTTCCCACAAATATGGCAGAGTGCATCGAGGAATTTGCAGTCTGATCGTGGGTGGTTTGCCCCACAGCCTGCGCATTGATATTGCAGTCTCTGGTTTCGCTGGTGGCGTTGGTCTCATTCAGACTGGAGCTGGTTGACTTCTTCCTCATCACTTTCTGATGACGATTCGAGGTCCTCGTGGTGGGTTGCCGTTGCATGTCCCTCAAGGCGAGGTGAGGTTTTGCCGGCGAGTTGGCAGAGCGGGGCGTTGGTGCGGTGCATTCGGGCAGCCGACTTCCTGGTTGCTTCTGCTGCAGTAGCGTCAGTGATGGTATCTGCAAGGCTGATGTCGCCTTTCGCCATCAGCTTGCTTTGCACGTGCGGTGCATCTAATCCCAGAACTATTCGGTCTCTGAGAGCTTCTTCGAGGTCGGCGAACCCACAGAGGCCTCCCAGGTTCCGGAGATCCGCGATGAAATCTGCAACGCTTTCTCCTTTCCGCTGGTCTCTCTGGTAAAATTCATGTCTTCGTACAAGCGTTGGTACGGTAGGTGCATAGTGGGCCCGTAGGAGGGGCTCGAGGACGTCCCAGTCCATGGATTTCACCTCAGCCGGTTTTGCCAGTGCCTTGGCCATCTTGAAAACGGCAGGTCCTCAGTGAGTCAGGAATACCGCTCTCTTTTTCCCAGTAGTGGCATCCTTCAAATTGTTGGTCTCCAGAAACATCTAGAACCGGTCCATGTATGAGTCCCAGTCTTCTTGTGCCGGTTCGAATGGAGGGGGTGGTATGGTGCCGCCGGTCATGGTTTCCGCCCTTGATGCGCCTTCAGCCATGTGCTCTGTTTAATGCTCTGTAGTGTTCAGTCAGCTCTGATGTCTCCGCATCCCACCTTCATTGCCAGTGTTAAGTTCTGCGCATGGGCGCAAGGAACGGAGACGAGACGGTGAAAGTGAACTTCAACTTTTTATTATACATTCTGAACAGAGCAAAAACCCTAGAACAAAAGCAGCCCTTTTATAGGCAAGCTGCTGTTCTAGTAACCAATAGGAAACGTGGAGTGTTAACCCCCTTAACCAATGTGAGTGGCTCATTAACAGCCAGTCAGATTCACCTGAATGGACCAATCCGATATCGCTATTATCGGCCAATCAGAAGTGCAGGGCTAGAACCCTGCTATTTTCTAAAGCTTTTGATAAACTTTATTTGAGTATTTTATTCGTTCACAACAATTCTCATCTGAGGAGTCCCAATGAAGACAAAACCGGCCATATGATGTGTCCTGGTGGTCAGTGAAATTGCAGGGATTTAATATGCAATGAAGTTGAAAGAACCTTTCAGGTCTCTATAATCCTATTCTACTTGCCATCTTCCTTGGCTCTTGTGAAGCTAATCCTCATTTCCCTTCCCCTCCTCCCAGTCACATTAAGCTATCAGTCTCCAAAGTTTCTGTTAAAACATCAAAGGATGAATCATTAGCAGTTTCAAAGTGGCAATCAAATCTCTCATTTGCACGTCATTAGCCTCAGGTGCTTGAACAAAACACACACTGGGCTCAGTAATAATATCTAGCAGTCTATATTCCTTTTGTTTCCATCGTATTATACATTTAAAGACAGTAAATCACAAACTTTGTTTTGGTTTTCATTTTTTACATCTGTAATTATCTCTATGGAATAATTGTTGCAATAACATTAGCAGTAGATTTTGTAGAAATCAGACTAGAGTTTGGGATGGAGTCAACATTCTTATTAAGATTCAGTTAAAGACCTTGTGAGATCTTTAGAGTCTTTGAAATCCAAATTACCAATTACAAATACTTTTAAAGCTGCTGATTGGGTGATCAGAAGCTCCTCTCTCCTCTCTATCTCTTTTACTTTGTTAACTGGCTACTTTGACAGCTTACATATCTTAACTTTTTGTTCATTTGATTGCCCCCCCACCCCAGTTACTGCTTTTATAGGATGATATAGAACAATTTATCTCAAAAACATTCATGTGTGTTTTTTTAAAAAAATTAAATTCCATTAAATGTGAACGCTTTTATTCACAGAGAAATATTTGTTGATTAATCGAACATGGAATCACAGAGCCTTCCTCTCCTCTCATTTCCCTAGCATCAGCACAGCAAAGTTGCCAATAAAGCTGCAACCTTGAAACAAATATGGGAGGAGACAAGAACATGAAAGTGAAGTGTTTTTTGCAGCCAGCAGCATAGTAAAGCAGCCAAATGAAAGGTGGCTTTTCAAAGAGCAAGCTGGCTGAGGAATTCTGGGAGTTGAATTCTGGGAGTTGAAGTCCACAAGTCTTAAAGTTCCCAAGGTTGGAGACCCCTGTTCTAGAAGAGGAAGAAGCACAATAAAGCACAACATGGAAAGGTGAAGGATTTATAATGAAGGCAGAAGGATATAACAGGACACTGCTATATAGTAGCAGTACAGTAGAAAGTAACACAGTAAGAGTAACACAAAACAAAATTAAAGTTACAAAACTCTGTTAGTGTAATCTACCCATAAAGAGTTTCCAATGGTATTTTATCAATCCCAAGTCATCCCAAAAGTTATAGCTTGTCCTGTGTCAAATATCCATGTTTGTTTCTTAATACCATCTCTTAACTATTTTGTCAATAATATAAGGTATAGGAGACAGGTCAACAATTTGCAAATATATTTAGTAGTTTAAAATTTTTGGGAAGGCCTGTTTCGCAAGGGGTGGGAACTAATGCTGTAGTAATATGTTAATCAGTATTCAAGTGGAGGAGATAATATGTGTTGTTTTTTGATGTACCTTTTTAATGTTCTGATTGTTTTGTGATTTTTTATTTTTGTTTGTTTTTTGGATTTTTTTTTTTTAGTTTTGTACAGGTATTTTAACCTTGGCTTGAACAACATATAGAGGAAATATTTTAATCGTAATTTAATAGTAATAGAATACAGTAATTGTTATAGTAATGGTTATTAGCATAATGATTTTACAGGGATGAATTTAGAAGTGTCAATTACCTACAGCCAGGCCCACTTTATTTTTGTAGCTATGCTATGATTAACTGATGTTTGCTCCACTGTTGGGTGATATATGCAGAAAAGAATAGTGATACCATTTCTGAATTGCAGTTAATATGGATTAGGTTTCTTGTGACATTTGCACTGCTGAGAAAAGAGAAGATTAATTGAAATGCAAATATAATATTTGCTCATTTAAATTGCAGGTGCAAGGAACCTGATTAAGAATAAGATTTCAGCAGGGAAAAAGTGTTGCAGGCCTGGTTCTTCCACTCTTCCACATTCAGTAACACCTTATTGGATGGTTTCCTGAAATAAAAGCAAAACACAGTGCCGGAAAAAATTATAACATATGAATGAGCTCCAGCCACAGACATTACTTATCTCATATTGCCTTGTCTCTGATTGGCCACATCCTTGGTCACCTTAAAAATATCCCTGCTGGTTTGGCCAGTTGGAATCTCAATGCCATAGAAACGGGGCCAAAAGAAGCAGAATTACAAGAAACAAAACAAAGGTC
Organism: Hydrophis major; assembly: GCA_033807585.1. NCBI lineage: Eukaryota > Metazoa > Chordata > Lepidosauria > Squamata > Elapidae > Hydrophis > Hydrophis major. The sequence continues at coordinate 90,284,626 of CM066329.1, forward strand.
AGCTTGTGTTTAGCACCTTGTGTATTCTTGAAAGCATCAGTGGGGGTGAGGAGATTAAGAGCAATTTCTCAAAAATAACTAACCTCCTTCTGGTAAAGCAACTTATTAAAGCTACTCAACAGAATCACTCAACCCATAGATTGGAACTACAGCTTACAAGAAAAGACTTAATTATACAACCTCAATTGTCTCCTTTTCTATCCTGGACAAAGCCATTTAAATAATTTATTACGTTCAACAAAATATCACATGGAAGATTAATCTGGTACATATCATCTCCAAGAATCAGTTAAGCTGGGACTTCTTGAGATACTTGAATGTTTATGATGTCACAAATTTCATGCTTAAAATTTATTAGATTTTAAAGTAAAAAGAATGTTTGTTTTTGAATGTGTTAAAGCTGAGTTTGAAACAGAATTGTTTCAACCAGGGATGAACATGGAATTGCTAAAATGTATAAACTTTTATTGAAATTTGAAACACAAGTGAAAGAAATGGATGATAAAATTTGGTTATAATCTACAGATGGAACAATGGAAAAATGTGATTGAAGGGACTGAAGATTAGATTGTTATAATCTTAGATAATTTTTATAAAATTTATAAAATGATGCACCATTGGTATATGTCACAAGAGAAATTGTCTAGAACAGCCCCCCCCCCCCCAACCTTGGCAACTTTAATACTTGTGGACTTCAACTCCCAGAATTCCTCAGCCAGCTTTGAAGTCCACAATTTTTAAAGTTGCCAAGTTTGGAGACCTCTGGTCTAGAATGTAGAAAGATACCTTTTTAGTTTTTTATTCTGCTTTTATTATTTTTATAAAAAATTCGAGGCAATTAAAATGCATAATACTCCTTCCTCTTCTGTGTTGGAAATATGAACAACAGACATTTTATCATAAGCAGGGTAAAAAAAGCTAGAAAATCCAGATTCAAATACATGTAGAGATTCAGAGGATTTTAAAGATTAATATATAACTAAGACTAAAAGGTTTGTTTTTGGGATTAATTTTATTTTTTCTATATGATAACTGCAGTAAGATTATTGTGTACACAAAAATTGTAAGATTCAACAATACCCACAATGGAGGAATGATAAGATAATGGAACTTGCTAAAATGGTGAAATTGATCTGTTTAATCAGAGAAAAGGCAATATCTGTCAAGAACCAGGCAGTTCAAATAAATATTAAGATTTATTGCAAGCTTAATCTTTCTACAAAAATCTGACCTACTAACAGTCAAGGGAAATGAGTGAGAGATAAGAAGGAATTCAAAGTGGGCTGGACTTAGATCTCTTGTGGGTGCGCAGCAGAGGTGGTATTCAGCAGGTTCTGATCAGTTCTGGAGAACCAGTAATGGAAATTTTGAGTAGTTTGGAGAATCAGCAAATACCACCTCTAACTGGAGATTTTAAAGTATCCTTTCCTTGCCACACCCACCAAGCCACACCCACTGAACCGGTAATAAAAATAATTGAATCCCACCACTGGTGAGCAGAGACTTATCACAAATGATGTATTTGCCCCCTTCCTTGGGCTCAGACTCATCATCTCCTACAATATTTACATTTACTGCTGACTGGAAATCTCTTAAAGGATTTTTATGTGAAACAGAAAAAAAATGACTGCATGATTTACTAACCTGCTTTCCAGCTCCATTCTCCTTTGCAGGGCAACAAAAGAAGACCCAGCCAATCACCTGGGATACCAATTAGCTGGGACTCTGATCAGCTAGGGCCTGTTTATCCATCCATTTTCCCATTCTTACTAAACCTACTATCAAAGTTTGTAAATTCATCTCTCTAATTCTTTGTCACGTATTGGAGTGTGGTGGTGTTATATTTCTTCCCTTTCTTTTCTTTGTGGTCCTTGCATTTCAGTATTCATGTACAATGACTAAGCCAAAAGACAGGGCATCACATGTACCCAGTTCGTGCTTTAAGACCCATAACAAAAGAAGTAGAAAAATAACAGAATCTATAAAACAATTATTGGGAATGTTAATTATACCAAACAGAAGATATTGCTGAGATTGATTTGGAGGGCTGGACTGCATATAAAGGGAGGAAAAAATCCCTGAATATTAGGGACCTTTCATCCTCCTTCCAGAATTGTGGCAACTGAGTGCCTACCTGAATAATTAATTCCCTGTTTTTCTACTCAGAGAAGCTATAAGTCTTCTTGCTTAAATTGCCCTTCAAGGGACAAATTGAAAGCAGGTGTGTGAACTTCAAAATTTTGATCTGTGCTTTTGCCTTGTAAAAAGTCATCTCTCAACAGGAGGTCAATAATTTCAATTAGAGCCAGCCATTTCTTACTTTTTTTTAAAAAAAAAAAAGAGACACAGTACTCAGAAATCCAACATGATCGCTTTTAAAGTGGGAGAGGGAACAGTGGGGTGAATAAATTTTGGGGATGCTTTATTTTGTAAAATGCCACCGTTCCTTAGGACTGCTGTGAAATGAACGTAGCTTACTGCTTTGAAATTGTCTTCAATACTTTTCTTTAAGGTCAGTGATAAAAAAAATCAAGAAGCTAAACAATAGACTTGTTATGTATGTACCATAGTTAATAAAGTGTGAGCTTGAGGTAAAGTGCGGGGTTCTGGCCCTGCACTTCTGATTGGCTGTTAGGTGGCCAGATCGGATTGGTTAGTTCTGAGGAATCTGATTGGCCCTTAACAGAGGATTATTATTGGTTTAAAGAGCTAGCGTTCATAGCTCGCTATTGGACAATTCTCACAAGGGTTGCCTATAAAAGGGAGAGATCACTGTTATTGTTTTGAGAAGTCACTATGCAATAAAGAGCTGAAAGTTCACATTCAAAGACTGTCTCCATTTACTCCAACCCAGGTCCAACACTGGCGACGAAGTGGGATTTGGAGACGTCTGAACCAAAGAAGCCAGGAAGCAATACCGAGCACGTGAAAGACAACGCCAACAACAGAACCATGTCCAGCAGCATCGTACCACCCGCTCCATTCGATCCAAACCAAGAGGATTGGGAATCCTACATGGATCGCTTCCAAATGTTTCTTGAGACGAATAATTTGAAGGACGCCACACCAGCAAAAAAGCGGGCACTGTTCCTGATGCACTGCGGCCCAGCTGTATTTAAAATGGCTAAAGCACTCACCAAACCTCGAGAAGTGAAAGCCATGAGCTGGGACGACCTTGAACCCATCCTGAGAGACCATTACGTGCCAACCGTGCCTATACTCGTGAGACGCCACGAGTTTTCTCAGAGGAACCAGCGAAAAGGAGAGAGCGTGGCCGATTTCATGGCGGACCTCCGGAATTTAGGGGGCCTCTGCGGGTTTGCCGATTTAGAAGAAGCACTAAGAGATCGAGTAATTCTAGGATTAGATGCACGAGGCGTTCAAAGCAAGCTGATGGCGAAAGGTGACATCAGCTTTGCTGACGCCATCTCCGAAGCTATGGCTGCAGAGGCGACCAAAAAGTCGGCTGCACAATTACGGCGAAGCCGCACTACGGCAACACAACCGACCGGCGAAATCTCACCCAACTCAGAAGGGCAGCTACTAACGACGCACCACGAGGACCTCTCTTCGTCGTCAGACAGGGATGAAGAAGGGGTCCATCGACTGCGGTCCGACTGGGACCCTCGCCCTAAGCCCTTACACCCTTGCGCTGGCTGTGGAACAAACCATGCCAGGGCCGAATGCAAATTCCGCGACGCACTCTGCCATGAGTGCAGGAAACAAGGCCACATCAGCTGGGTCTGCCGCAGCTTACCTTAAAAGGGGCCAACTATCGCCAATTGACAAGAAACCGTCCTGTAAGGCGAGAACCAGTAAACCACTCCTACAGAAATCGAGCTTTGCAAAAAGAAGAGGCTCACCATACTATCACTATAGGTCACACTTCAGTTTTGGACACTAAGAAAATCCGAGTCACGGTAGCCATCGAGAACCAGCCTTGCCACATGGAGGTCGACTCGGGATCGTCCCTCTCGATGGTGTCTTGGAAGACACTCAAGCAACTTATCCCCACAATCCAATGCCAAGACCTCCAATTTCAACGCCTCATACTCAAGGACTACCAAGGAAATCGAATCCCCGTGGTCGGGTCCTGCCGAGTCCGAGTCTCCTTCAAAAAGCATACAGCGTACTTACCTCTAACGATCATCAACAGAGATAGGCCTAGTTTATTAGGCCTCCAATGATTCGTGCCACTCGGCATCAAAGTGGCCGGCGTGAACCGAGTCGGTGGTTGTGAGTGGGAGGAAGACCTTATTTCTGAGTTCAGCGACGTCTTCGCAGACCATTTAGGTGAGTATAAGGGGACCCCAATCTCATTTAGTCTAGATCCAAAAGTAGCCCCAATTCGCTTGAAGCCCTGTCGAGTTCCATTCGCTCTTAAAGCTAAGATCGACGAACAACTCGACAAGCTAATTGCTCAAGGGGTGTTGAAGCCCATCGATCACTCTCCATGGGAAACTCCTATTGTAACACCCATTAAGCCAGATGGGTCAATCCGAATTTGTGGGGACTACCGGGCCACTTTAAACCATGCCCTACAGCAGAATGCGTATCCAGTTCCGGTGGTGCAGCACCTCCTCCATTCCTTGGGGGGCGGAAAGGTTTTCGCTCAATTAGATTTAGCTCAAGCTTATCAACAACTACCAGTGGATGAAAAGACGGCCCAAGCTCAAACAATTGTAGCGCACAGAGGTGCTTTTAAATGTACTCGATTGCAATTTGGGGTTAGTGTAGCCCCGGGGATATTCCAAAGCCTCATGGAAAGGTTGTTACAGGGAATCAAGGGCGTGGTTCCGTATTTTGATGACATATTAATTGCAGCCCCTACCAAAAAAATCTTGCAGGATCATTTGAAATGTTCTCAAAAAATTCCAAGAGGCAGGACTTAAGGTGAAAAAAAATAAATGTCACTTATATACTGACAGTGTTGAGTTTCTAGGGTTAGGCTATGGGGCGTGGGGTGGAAATAGCTCTAAAAAATGACTTTTGTTGTCTCCGTCTTGTGACTACCTAAATTATGGCTCAAAATGTAGGTATTGAATCCCTGATCAAAATTCTCATAGTTCCCAGCTGTGGAAGTGGAGCACTTCCGCAAAGGTCAAAGGTCATAGGTCACAGGTCATTATATACATGAAAATAGCTTCTTCTCACTATAACTCAAGAACCACTGAAGGGATCAACTTTAAACTTGATTCATGTATGCATACGGGTGCGACGATAATCTGAAATGACTTTGGGGTCACAAGGTCAACGGTCAAAGGTCATTATGAACATAAAATACCTTGTTTTCACAATAACTAAAGAACCGCTTGAGGGATCTACTTCAAACTCGGCTCAAGTATGCATTGTGGGAGTGGCAATAATCTGATACGATTTGGGGGTCAGGAGGTCAGAGGTCACAGAGGTCATTTAGAGTATACGGTATAAATAGCTCCCAAAATGACTTTGACCTAAACTGACCAAAATTATGCCTTCAATTCAGGTATTTTCCAGCTCAAGAAGTGGAGCACCATCGAAGAAATAATGTGCAAAGGAAAAAATCTAAAAACAGGCATTAAAATGAAGGCAAGTAATTTTCACTTACACACATGGTGACAGATTACTTCAACCATTGTATGCAACAAATTAAAATAAAATGACAGTTTCCTTTCCAATGAAAAAAAAAATTGTTGACAATTTGAACACTACAAGCAAACTGGATCCCAAGTATTGTAGGTCCTTCTTCAATAAAAGTTTAATGGAATACATTGCTGAATCCCCAGAAAACATCCATCCATAAATTTGAATATATTGTATATAATAATTGAAGTCATATATTGGCTTAATAAGTGAATATGATAAGGATGTGGTCTAATTTCATATTTTTTTATGAAATATTAAAGTGTGAAAAAGAAAACTTATTTAAGAGATATGTACAAAGGTTTCTGCTATCTACCTGTACATGTTAGAATAACTCTTCCTCTTCAAGATTCTCCTCATCATCACTGTTATCCCCTTCATCATCATCTGTTACTTCATCAACGATTGGCTCCTCATCTGGCGTAACCATGTTCTCACAGTTCTTACACTCACACAGTTCTGTACAGGGAAGGTCCATAGACGCACAACACTGATCACCTGCACCTGGGGCTTTACACTTGGACTTCTTACACTTGCATGAAGTCAGTTCAAGAATGCTCTGTTGAGCTGGTAGCATATCCATCCAGTCTATTCCAAGTCCTCCATCAACTAGCTTCCAGCCTTGACCAACTGGTGACGGAACATCTGGCTGGCTCTCTAAGCAGCGTCTCCAAATAGCCGCTTGGTAATTGGCCCTCTGGATATGTTTCACGAGGGCATCTTTGTTAGGGGGCATAATGTCTTCTTGTCTAGTAGCCAAGGAAAACATAGCATATCTTGCTTCGTTCACTGTACTGATTTTGTTCATCCCATACAACTTGCAAATGAATTCCTCCAGAGTAGAAATCAAGTCATTTGTAAGTGTGAAGGATTTTCCAAGCTCCAGAAAAGCCTTGGTAAACTTTGAAGACTTGGACATTAGCGAGAAGGGCTTGGTCTTCCCCCGTCCATACAAAGCACTCACGGCATCACAACCTGTGAATGAGTGGAGGCCTATGGTTGCATCGCTGATGTTATCTCCGAGATGACTTTGTATCGCATTCAAGTCAAGTGTACGCTCCTTATCTTGCTTTCCAGTGTGAAAATACAACTTGGAACTATCAAGTTTGGCAGACACAGCAATGCCGATGATAAATACATCCGTATCTGGGCTCTTTATGATGATATTCTTCGTACCCATGTTGCTGATGTACTTTGCATGTAGCATCATCCTTGTGTCAGCCTCCTCTTGAGTAGTATATAGCTCTGGAATTGCTTCACTCACAGTGGTACCTCTACGACAAGATAACTTGTGGCATTCTTCACAATGAGCTAGGTATACATCAACTCCATTGAATTCATCTGCACCACAAGCACACCAAGTCTCATATAAAAACTTGGTAAAGTGTTGCTTGTTGAAGCTATTTGCCAAGAATTTCTTCCATTGGTTTGGAACTGGTTGATCCTGGTTTGCAATCTTAATCCGCTGGGATCCACTTGCAGCACGCCTTTTTCTTTCTGCACTTTTGATGCTGACAGATGGGTATGTGTCAGTGACAAAGTGGACAACATCAGACTTGGTGCTTCTGGCTAGGTAAACTGCATCCTTCAGGATTTTTTTGGCCAACTGTCCCATGGTAGCAGGCATTTTACTTAGAATGAGGCATTGAAGCAATGCCATACCATCAATAATCCACACTGACTCTTGTGGTGGATCCAAGGTTGGGGATGACTCTGGTAAATTTTCCAGTTGGTGAAGAAGGGCAGCCTTGTTGCTTTTGACTAAGCATCCATCTTGTTTACAAATGGCTGGTGGGTATGGGCTTAAGCATTGACTTAGCATCTTTCGTTGATCAACTTTACGCACACGGCCAATGATGATGAGCCTTGCCAGTAACTCACGAGCACTCTTCAGTACAACTTCTTTCCCTTTGATGTTGACTTTTGGCTTGTCGGAATTGGCAAAGGTCTTAAGCTTCATTTTGGTGATTGTCTTGTTCAGATCCGTATCTCCTTGTAGTCTGATTTTGGCAAAGTTGATGAATGCTTCATCCCCCTTCTCCCCTGCTTTCAGGAGATCTGAGCAAACATTGACTGGTACAACAATGCCTGGAGAGAGGTGGACAAGATCATCAGCATCTGTCTCCCGATCTACTACAAAGGGATTTGTCATGTTGTTGACAGTACTCATGATGTTGGCTACATCCTGCTGGTCTCTTGCCATTCTGCTTTTTGTTAGGTCTTCTCTTTTTGAAGACTTCTGGCCTTTTCCAGCCATTTCTTCACATTGTCTTGTGATGAGTGCTCTTTCATGGTGGCCTCTGACCCAACGGTTTGTAGCTCCTTGGTTGTTAGAGAACCCCTTTACTCCTCCTCTGGTCTTTGTGTCTCTATTCACAGTCTGCTCAATGCTCATATCGCATGCCACCTGTGCAAATCCATGACTGTCTTGGCGTTGGACTCCAAAGTGACCCTTCATCAGCTCCTCGTAAATGTAAGGATGGGTGGTAGGAAGTTGGCTCATCTCCATCCAATACACTGGAAGGTAACGTGCATAGTTTGTTCTGTCATATGCAAACATCCAAGGGAGCAGGGCTCTCACTGAAGCAAGATGGAGTTGCCAATCCCCTTCTCGTGTTGCTCGTATGAATAGAAGGACATTTTCTACCATTTCAAGATAGGAAGACCAAAAGTTGAATGTAGCATCCTTCTTCCCTTCTTCAATGAAATTGTCATACTCCTTGACCATTGCTTGGTACACCTCTCCTTGAATGTGGTTGGTGAACTCACTTGGAAATGACCCTTGTAGAGATGACACTTCTTCTCTGTACCGATGTTGCCTCTCCTCTTCCAAGGTACACATGAAGCTCTGCCAGCGCAAGCGATGAAGTGCTTCGGCCATGATTTTGTGACATCTGATACTTCTATTGTAGTTGTGGCCATTCATCACACCAGCGACTGAACCTGTAGCTACGACACCTGCTTCGATAAGAATGTCTTGCAATCCTGCCTCTTGAAATCGCTTTCCAATACAAGCAAGAGCTGCCATTGTTGTGTGGAAAGCCCCAAGACGAATGACTATCTTCTGAAGGAATGTTGGTTCCTGCCAGCGGATCGTCTGCGCTTTGCAATAAATGGCCTGGTCAACCACTATCACAATGGTTGGAAGTTCCAACTGATGTGCTATCTCCAAACTTCGGTGTAGTACTGTGTGGACTGTGCGGACTAACTGCGACCAGCTCCAACGCGCAGCATACTGTGTAGGCCTACTACAAGGAGCGTCCCGGGGTTACCGTAGTAGGCCCTACTCATATAGTCATAATGAGTCATAAAATGAGGGGGTGACGTGACTAAGCCGTTTATTCCCACACGGCTCCCATCTAAGTTATTTCATTTAGTGTCAACTGAGGGGGAGGGGTATTCTTTCTTTACTTTATATGGGGAACCACTGCATCGGGTTTTCACCATTCTCACAGAGTTAGAAAAGAATGTATCGCAGCGAATGTATACGCCGTAGATTACACGATTTGCTACGTGTGGGACTGAAGTAGTTGTTAAGCAGTATCTGCAGTTCACAGATTTATTTGGTCTATTTGTAAACAAATGCACGGCTTACCTGTCTGACATGATCCAATGTTTCGTTGTTGCTTCTCTTTGTTGAGTTTTCCCCGCTTTTGCTTTGATAAATCCGTAAAATATCGATAGCAAGTCGGGTGAAATCCACCACGTTCCGGAATTGGTAAGCCATCGCCATCCGCATCGGAAGCAAGGGCATCAGACCCAAATTCTTGCACAAAATCTCTCGCGATATCGGCCTGACATCCCACTAAATCTTTCCAAATCTTAACACTGCTTAAAAATGTGTTCCATCGTTTCTCCGTAAAAGGTTTCAGATCTTCGCAAACGTCAGAACAATGGACAAAACACCTACCATCAGTATCAGGTGAGCTTCCAGGGACAGACATGATCGGTACGGGATGATAGAAATATGAAGGCAATACAGTGTACCAAAGCCGCTTGATACAATTTTTCTGATTGGCTGCTGATTCGCGACAATCGGCGATTCTATGATCGGATGGGCCAATCGGATGTACCGATATTTCGGGCGAAATGAGAAGCAGACGATTTTGTGAAAAAAAATATTGACCTTTTTAATCAAAATATTAAGTAATGCTCCACTTCCCAATCTGGGAACTATCAAAATTATCTATAATAAATGTAAATCTTAATTCCTAAATAAGTTTCAGGTAGTCACAAGATGCGGAGAACAAGACAAGCATAAAAATCGGCTTGCCCCATAGTCTAGGTATCGGATTGATAGCCAGGGCATTCACCCTACCGAAAGTAAATTAAAGGCGATAAAAAATGCTCCCAGGCCACGTAACAAGGCCAATCTCCAGGCATTCTTAGGCCTCATTAATTTCTATAATGTATTTTTACCGTACAAGGCGACTGTTGCTGAACCGTTACACCAGTTATTAGATAAAAAAGCATTGTGGGTATGGGGTTACCGGGAAGGACAAGCGTTCCGGAATGTTAAAAAATTGCTCACATCTGACTCTGTACTTATGCAGTATAACGAGACTTTACCATTAGTTATAACCTGCGATGCCTCGCCCTTTGGGGTGGGCACCATTTTGAGTCATCTACTGCCTAATGGGAATGAAGCCCCTGTTGCATACTTTTCGAAGACTCTTTCACAAGCAGAGCGGAACTATGGACAAATTGATAAAGAAGCTCTCGCAATCATTTCAGCTGTAAAGAAATTTCATGAATATGTGTATGGAAGGACATTTACCATTATAACTGACCACAAACCGTTGCTAGGGATAATCGCCGGGGACAAGCCAACCCCCTACATATTATCCCCTAGAATGACCCGTTGGTCAGAATTCCTAGCTGCTTATAATTATCACCTGCAATATCGCCCGGGGAAAGCCATTCCCCACACCGACACATTAAGCCAAGCACCGCTTCCAGAGACTCTCGACGATCCGGCACCAACGGCAACCACGTTGCAGATTGAAACACTCAACTTGCCACCTATGACCACCCGAGACAATGCGAGAGAAACCAAACGAGACTACAACCTAGCTCGAGTCCTAGTCTGGGTAGAACGCGGATGGCCATTGGACCAAGTACCAGATGACTTCGCGCCGTTTAAAGCAAGACAGACTGAACTTTTTCCCCAAAGAGGCTATGTCATCTGGGGCGATAGAGTCGTTGTCCCAGAACGACTCCGGAAGACGCTGCTACAAATTCTGCATGAGGGCCACCCCGGCATCGTGCGGATGAAAGTGCTTGCATGAAGCTACGCATGGTGGCCAGGCATGGACCAGCAAATCGAGCAGTGGGTCAAAGCGTGTACCAAGTGCCAACAAGCCAGCAACGCCCCACCAAAAGCCATGCCTACTGAATGGGAGATGTCACGTGGACCCTGGTCCAGAATCCACCTGGATTTCGCGGGGCTGACCAAAGGATATACCTTCCTGCTGACAGTCGACGCATACTCCAATTGGTTAAAAATTCATCGTATGATGGCCACAACTTCCGAGGCAGTGATTAAAATCCTAAATAGACTCTTTGCAACCCACGGATTGCCTGACGTCCTGGTGTCCAATAATGGGCCACAGTTTACGGCACTAATGTTTGAGCAGTACCTCGTTGACCACGGCATCTGCCATGCGCTCACCTCGCCTGCGCACCCTGCGAGCAATGGCCGAGCGGAACGCATGGTCCAATTTGTTAAAAAGACTTTGCAAAAAATGGACAATATTGATGACAAAGTCAACCAAATTCTCCTTTTGCAACACATAACTCCACATAGCATCACCGGCAGAACTCCCGCGGAACTACTGATGGGACGAAGACTCCATTTCCACCTCGACCGGTTGCACCCTGCTTATGAACCAGAAAAGCCAATAGGATCCAGTGGCTGCTATCGCACTTTCCAGGTAGGAGACCGCGTTTATGCACGAAACTTATCAGGTGAAATGTTATGGATAGAGGCAATGGTAGTGCGAGTGACCGGCCCCAAATCCTACATAGTGAAATGCTGTGACAATAGACTGTGGAAACGGCATATCGACCAATTACGGTCATGACTCACAACGGCCAGTCAACAACTCCCTCATGACCAAACCGGGGGGGGGGAGGTACAGAAGAAGATGACGTTCCAGGGAACCTGCTCGAAGGGAGCGATGAATCAAGTAAAACTCAGGAAATGGAGCAGGAAGGAGAATTGTTGCACCGCAAGAAATTGCACCTGAGCAAGAAGCAGAGCCACTGCCAACAACAATCTACCTCAACAGGATTGCAATCAACCAGTCCAATGAAAATCCGAAAGACTCAAAAGACAACCATCCTATTTAAAGGACTATATAACTACACCGTAATTTAAGAAGCCAGGGGGAAGGGGTGTTATGTATGTACCATAGTTAATAAGGTATGAGCTTGAGGTAAAGTGCAGGGTTCTGGCCCTGCACTTCTGATTGGCTGTTAGGCGGCCAGATCGGATTGGTTAGTTCTGAGGAGGATTATTATTGGTTTAAAGAGCTAGCGTTCATAGCTCGCTATTGGACAATTCTCACAAGGGTTGCCTATATAAGGCAGAGTTCACTGTTATTGTTTTGAGAAGTCACTATGCAATAAAGAGCTGAAAGTTCACATTCAAAGACTGTCTCCATTTATACCAACCCATGTCCAAGTACTTAACAAGACTGCTTTTCTCTTTGAGGTTCTACCAGATCTTTTAGAAATGTTCTTTCGAAATGTTCTGCTGTTTTCTTATGCAAATGATTTGCTAATTCCTTTTTCTGGAACTATTTTTGGATAGTGTCCTTATCTTCACCTTCCCTCCCTTTCTTTTCTTTTTAGCCTTGCAAATACACCAGTGGTAGGATTCAAAATTTTTTACTACCAGTTCTGTGGGCGTGGCTTGGTGGGCGTGGATTTTTTTTGCAGCATTTTTTGGGCCTGCTGTGCCTCAGAGGAGTCTCTAGGGGGACATTTTTGCTCCCAGAAGACTCCTCTGGGGCTCAGAAGAAAAAATAAACAGAGCATGGGAGGGGAGGCAGCACCCCTCCACAGTGGTGGGATTCAATATTTTTTACTAGCGGTTCTGTGGGGATGGCTTGGTGGGCGTGGCAGGGGAAGGATACTGTAAAATCTGCAGTCAGAGGTGGTATTTACTGGTTCTCTGAAGTACTCAAAATTTCCATTACCAGTTCTCCAAAACTGGTCAGAACCTGCTGAATACCACCTCTGCCCTCCACGCTCCATTTGGGGACCTTCCTGGCCTCAGAAGAGCCTCTGGGGGGGTGTTTTTGCTCCCAAAAGTCTCCTCTGGGGCTCAGGAAGGCAAAAAATGGAAAGGGGGGCAGAGAAAGTGATAGATCTTTAGGAGGAAAATATGTTTTGAAAAGGTAAAAAGACCACAACGTTCGAGATATTTTTTGCATGCAACATTTGGATGGATTTTTTATTTGCTTTATTTTCTGTAAGTATGGAGAGATCTGAATCTGTTCAAACAACATATGAAGTTCAGAAGTCTGGAAAATGATGACATACAAGCCTTGCTAAGAAAAGGATTTTCACACAAAAGAAAATGACCTGAAGAACATCTCAAAGCACATTGATGAAGCTGATACACCTCTGCACTGAGTATATTAATAGAGTCATACTTGAGCATTGGTGGAAAGAATACCCAGTGGAATGTAGTGTGACTCACAGTATAAATATCTTCTTTTGTCTCTTTATATGGTTCAAGGATGGATTTTGAATTCTGATGCCATTGTGTAACAACTATAAATAATTCAAGTATATGTGATGGGTAGCCATTATACAAAATGAGATTATAAAGTATCCTGGTATTTGATTATATCATTGTTCTTTGATTCATATATGTTTATGTTTGATTTACAAAGTGCAGGTCTAGCAAAGAAATAGGATAGAGTAGTGAAAGAAGAAGAGAGTATAGAAAGGAAACAAAGATTAGAAATTATAGATAATTATTCACCTGGAAGAGAGAGAGAGAGAGAAATGCTCTGATCACTGACACCTTCTTTAAAGTAGAAATCATGGGCAGAGTCAGTAAAAGTGAATTTTGTGCAATAGCTTTCTAAAGAAATTCTACATTGCACTGCCATTGGCAGAGGGCAAAATCTGGAAGGAAAGCTGTATCTCACATCTGCATGTATTTACTACAATTTAATTGATTTCACTTAGGAATTTGCTTGTCTAGCTTCATTTATTTTGTACTGGCTATTTTGTTGTTATTCTCAGTGTCTCTAAATATAATTGTTGGTAGTTTTGGTAAAGATATTACAAAACCACCATTAAATACAATAAGCAAACCACAACAATCAGGATAACATAATAATTCAGATGGTGGGCCCAAAGCAGAAAGAAAAAGAATGTTTGAGTTGTGTGTTCAAATGAAATTGAGAAGAGAAGGATCAACACACTTCTCTAGGGAAAGAGTTTCATAATCTTCAGTGGATAAGGTTGCATGGAAAATAAGATGTAGAAGACAGGAAAAAGAGTTTGAAGATCATGGGAAGAGACAAATTGTATGCAGAATCCAAGGGTTCTGCTTGTTAAACAGGAAGTCACAAAAATATTTTTTTGTTTTCAAGTTTTCAAAACACTAAGATTTCTTCACTATTAATTTTCACAATCATATGAGCTAGAAACTGGCCATATGTGTAAATGAAAACAGTTTATTGAGGCACTGCTTTTGCTACTAAAATCTCAATTACACTTTATAATGCCTTGGAAAGACCACACTTGGAATACTGTATCCAGGTTTGGTTGTCACAATATAAAAAATATGTTGGGATTTTAGGAAGAGTGCAGAGAAGAGCAACAAAGATGACTAGGGTGATGGATGCAAAAACTTATGAAGAATGGTTGCAGGAATTGGTCTAGTTTAATGAAAAGAAGGACTAGGGAGTTATGAATACATGAAAAGAAGGACTAGGGATGATATGATAGAAGGGTTCCAATATTTGAGACACTGCCACAAAGAAGAGGGGGTCAACTTATTTTCCAAACCCCCAGAAGGCAAGACAAGGACAATGGATGGAAACTAATTAAAGAAAGAACCAACCTAGAACTAAGGAGAAATTTCCTGGTGGTTAGAACAATTAATCAGTGGAACAACTTGCCTCCAAAAGTTGTAGTTGCTCTAACACTGGAGGTTGTTAAGAAGAGATTGGACAACCGTGTATCTGAAATAGTATAGAGTTTCCTGTGAGCAGGGGGTTGGATTATAACACAGATATCAAACTCTCTGGAAATCCATAACCTAGTTTAGGCTAAAAGTATAATCTCTATAGAGGTTTACTAGAAATAATAGCAAATAGCAATAGCACTTAGACTTCTATACCACTTTATAGTGCATTACAGCCCTCTCTAAGCGGTTTACAGAGTCGCATATTGACCCCCAACAACTTGGGTCCTCATTTTATCCACCCTCAGCAGGATGGAAGACTGAGTCAACCTTGAGCCTGGTGGGATTTGAACTGGCAAATTGTAGGCAGCTGGCTGCAGAGTTAGCTTGCAGTACTGCACTCTAACCACTGCTCCACAGAGGCTCCATAATGCCCCCTCCAAACACAATTTGACTTACTTTTGGGAAAATATGACTGTAAGTTTCAGCAGTTTTATTGTCATTATCTTTGGAAGCTCTAAAGAACTACCAAAAAGCTACAGGTAGTCCTCAGCTTACAATTGAGACCAAAACTTATGTTGTTAAGCAAGAAGTTGTTAAGTTGATTTTGCTCCATTTTATGACCTGTCTTGCCACAGTTGTTAAGTGAATCACTGCAGTTGTTAAGTTAATAACATGCTTGTTAACTGAATCTGGCTTCCCCGTTGATTTTGCTTGTCAGAAGTTTAGAAAAGATGCCCCAGGCCACTGCAACCATCATAAATATGAATCAATAGCTAAGCAACTGAATTTGGTCACATGACCAGGCAGCGATAGAGATGCTGCAATGGTCATAAGTGTGAAAAATGATCATAAATTGCTTTTTTCAGTGCCATTTCCAGTGCCACTTCTAATTGTCACAAAATGTACTGTTGTAACTTGAGGACTACCTGTATTGCGTTCTAGTACAGCCCCTCATTTTATGCTAAACTTTACAATTCTATTCTTTAACTTCTTAAGTGTAACAGAAAGAGACTATTATTGGAACAGCTTCCAGATGAGGCTTTTATAATTCAAGTCCCACTCCATCACAAAAATTTATGTGAGGCCCAGGCAGTATTGTCTTCCATTTATAGCGTATTTTGTGACTTACTGGGTTTTTTTAGAAAAAAAATTGTTGAAGAGAAAGAGAAGACCTACATAAAATGTAATTGATAGCACTTTTTAACTGATAATGCCAACCAGAAGTAATCACTACCAACCATGATTAGAGTGATGAAATAGGGATGGGGAAATATGGATATTTGCTTTATTTACAGAAAGATCATTGCTGGGATGTGAAAATTGCAGTCCCCAAAGAAAAGAATATGGGACAAAGAGGTCAGGTCATCCAAGGAGAGGAAAAAATAGCCAGAGGGAATGAATATCTATTGAGTTGGCATCTCATTGCTAATTTTATACATTTGTATCCTACCTCAAGCATATTGTAGCCACTATTGCAAAATTAATCCATTCTGAGCTTCCATTAGGAGAGAAACTTGTTATACTGTATAATGGCAAATTAAACATCTAGTTCCCAAAAGCCTTGGAAAATTTGTCATGGAGATATTAATATTTGTTATGTTTTATTTAACAGTTTAAAAAGGAAACAATTACTTCATATAATGGTTCATGAGTTCTGGTTGTTTACTTTCCCAGGGATTTTTGAAAGAAATAGTTACCATCACTGAGATTTGCAAAGCATTTCCAATGCAATTGTCTACTGGCAGTTTGGTGTTTTCCAATACTTTTTGCAACAAAAATAGAACTACAATCAAGAATATTGTTCTTCTTTTAAACAACAATTCTTCTTACAAACCTCACTCACATGCCTGATCATTAAAGTGAAAATGGAAGAAGAAATAATCTCAGATATCTGTTGGGAAAAGAGAATCAGGGAAGAAAGTTTGACTTCAACATTATAATTCACACCAAAAGTTGAGAAAAAGACAGTAAAGAATTTTATACTTTGGCTGGAAAGAGATCATGAGAAATCCCTTTTTTTACCCCAGTTTAAATGGCAAGAACAAGATTGAAAGTCCCATCTCCAACCATGTTAAAATGTCTTCTTAACATTAAAGCTAATTTAATCCTTGAAATTAAAAAGAGAGCAATCAGCTTTAATGTACTTGACTTGTAACTGAGTTTTCATGCCACAAGTCCTCTTCATAAAGTGTCCAGGAAAATACTTAAGGCCACTTAAGTGTTGGCCTATTTGTAAGTTAAGTGATTTATTTAATGACTGCAGCATGTGAGAAAAACATAAATTTAATATACTCCCATAGGGACACTTCAAACGTCTTTTCCTTTACCTTAAAAATGGTACTGATTTTCAGTAACTATATTGTCTTCTGCAGAGTCATTTTGTTTGTTTATCAGATGTAGAGATTGTGCATTTCATTCTCAGAAGAGCTCTGAGACAAGATAACAAAAAAGAATTTAGATCCAATATGTATGGTAGATATGCAAAACAAATGCAAGAGCCATGCATTTGCTTTGAAAAATATGTGCTATAGCCATTTTTGAGATTGCCCAGAATTGAATTTATTTATTTATTTATTTATTTGTTTGTTTGTTTGTTTGATTTGTCAATTGCTTACAAAATAATAGGTATAAGTATATACGTAGTTATGAATACATGAAATGGGTACATATAAGAAAAATAAACAATAGGACAGGGAGGGTAGGCACGTTAGTGCGCTTATGCTTGCCCCCTACACACCTCTTAGGAAAGGGGTGAGGTCAATAGTAGACAGTTTAAGGTTAAATTTTTTGGGGTTTGGGGAAGAAACCACAGTCAGGTAGAGTATTCCAGACATTGACCACTCTGTTGCTGAAGTCATATTTCCTACAATCAAGTTTGGTGCAGTTAACCTTGAGTTTGTATCTATTGTGTGCTCTTGTGTTATTATGGTTGAAGCTGAAGTATTCATTGACAGGTAAGTCATTGCAATGTATGATTTTATATACCATACTTAGATCAGACCGAAGATGGTGTAATTCAAGGTTTTCTAGGTCTAGAATTTCAACTCTGGTGGCATAAGGTATTCTACAATGAGTAGAGGAGCGGAGAACTCTTCTTGTGAAATATTTCTGGACTTTCTCAACTGTGCTAATATCAGATACATAATGTGGGTTCCGGACTGATGAGCTGTATTCGAGTATTGGTCTAGCAAATGTTTTGTATGCTCTAGTTAGTAGTGTGATATTACCAGAGAAAAAGCTATGTAGGATTAGGTTAACAACACTTAATGCCTTTTTGACAATGTACTTACAGTGGGCTCTGGCACTTAGTTCATTAGAAATGAGTATTACAAGGTCCTTTACAGAGCTTGGATCATTTACAAGGTCTTGACTATTCAGCTTGTATTTTATTTTCTGATTATTTTTTTTGCCAATATGTAAGACAGATCATTTATTTGTTGAGATTTGAAGTAGCCCTTTGTTTGACCATTCTGATACATAGTTGAGGTCTTTTTGAAGGTTAGCAGTATTGTCTGTGGTGTTGAATAGCTTTACATCATCAGCAAAGAAAACACAGTTGCTCTTGATATGATCACAGAGGTCATTTATGTGGAGTATGAAGAGAGTTGGTCCTAAAACACTGCCTTTGAGGACACCACTATTGACAGGTACAGAATTTGATAAGACACTCCCAATTTTGACCATTTGTTGTCTGATTGACAGGAATGCTCTGTCCAGTTATGCAGTTGTCCAGAGATACCATAAGATTTTAGTTTTAGGAGTAGTTTGTCGTATACCACTGAATCAAAGGCTTTACAGAAGTCTTTGTAGATTGTGTCTATTGCTTTGCCCTGATTGAGCTGTGTAGTCCATATGTTTTTGCAGTGTAAGAGTTGCAGATTACAGGATAGTTTTTTTTCTGAAACCAATTTTTTTATTGGAGAGTAGGTTGTTTGTCTCCAAGTGGAGGATAATGGATTGGTTAATAATTGATTCCATGACTTTACAGGTGACGCAGCATAAGGAGATTGGTCTGTAATTTTCAACTAGGCTGGGCTCTCCCTTTTTGAAGATGGGGATGACCGTGGCTTGTGACCATAGTTTTGCAAGGAGTTGGTCCTGAAAGATTTTTCAGAGATTATGCTTAGAGGTTCTGCTTTGGCAGTAGATAACTTTTTTAAGAAGTAGGCACATATTCTGTCTGGTCCAATAGATAGAGATGGTTTTCAATTGCGTAATGTTTTTTCAACATTGTCTTCTGTAAAATCGATATATATTAGATCATTGTAGTTTTCTGTGGTTTGGCTAGGAAATACTGGGCATGATCCATTGCTGTTTACAAATACTGAGCCAAAGAATGTGTTAAAGATGTTGGCTTTAATGGTGTCATTGTTGCAATCTTTATTATTAGGTCCTATCGGGGGTGGGATGGACCTTGAGTCTTTTAGTTTATTGTTTACAAAATTGTAAAAAGCTTGGGTGGAATTGGTGCGTCGAAGGTTTTCCTCTTGTTTAATGTGATAATTGGTGCATTCAGTCTTTATCTGGTGGCATGAATTTTTGTATCAGCTTTTGAAATTGGCAATGTGACCAGATTTGTTTTTCCACCAGAGTGATCATTTTTTGGATTGAAGTTTCCTTATTGTTATGGGTAATCTGTTTTTTTTTTTTTGTTTGTTTGTTTTGGGTGTTGTTATTGGTACATATAGTTTGATGACTCTTTTGACTCCAAGTAAAAATACGTTGTAATGGTCTTCAACAGTATTGCATCCAGTGAATAGAGATTGCCAATCAAGAGATGAGAGTTCGTTGTCTATAAGATCATAGTTGCCTTTTTTGAAGTTATAATTGGGGATTACGTCATTGTGAGGATTTTTGTGTGGGCATATGTTGAGACAAAAGTTATTCAATTCAAGTGGCTCTAGTAATTTGAGAGGGTCCTTGATGTACCCAAATACTTGCCATTAACAAGATTGTAGATGAAACTACAAAGAAAGTACATTATGCATGCATAAAAGTCATTCACCAGTAAAAACCACTGTTACACGAAATTTGTCATAGACCGAAAAGTCTGTATTTTCTAACTCGACAAAGTTTGGGATACAGATAATAATGATACTTTGGAACAGTGGTGGGATTCAAAAAAATTTACTACCAGTTCTGTGGGCGTGGCTAAATGGGTGTGGTGTGGCTTGGTGGGTGTGGCAGGGGAAGGATACTGTAAAATCTCCATTCCCTCCCCACCCCACTAACCTGCTTTCCAGCTCTGTTCTCCTGTGCAGGGCAACAAAAGAAAACCTAGCTAGGACTTGGGATACAGAAAATAGATGGGGGTGGGGCCAGTCAGAGGTGGTATTTGTTGGTTCTCTGAACTACTCAAAAATCCCACTACTGATTCTCTAGACCTGGTCAGAACCTGCTGAATAGCACCTCTGGTTTGGAATCTCTTTTTCAAGATCTATTACTCTGTAAAAATCTAGCAGGCTGAGTTTAATAAAAAAAAAGGTTCTCCTTACTCTTAACATGCTCATTTCTGGGGATCAAGCAATTCATTTCCTGGAGTGTAAATTTAAATATGTAATCCTTTCTACTATATTCTGAAAAGATGCAGACCAGGAAATTAAATGTGATCTTAAAAGCAAATAAATTAGTGTTAGGTTCTGTGCATGGGCACAAAGGAGGAGACAAGCCGGTGAACAGTGAACTTCAAACTCTTTATTTCCATGTGAAAACAGCTCAGTTCAATGGCCGCAATGGGCCCCTTTATATAGGCAAACTCTTAACTATTTAACAAATGAAACACGGGGAGCGCTAGCTCCATTAACCAATGGGAGAGGCTCGATAATAGCCAATCAAATTCTCCTGAACGGACCAATCCGATGTCGCTGTTATCGGCCAATCAGAAGTGCAGGGCCAGAACCCTGCACTTTGCTTCAAGCTCTTAATAATCTTTATTCAAGTACTTTATTGATTCACAACAATTAGCATACAAGAAGATGCATGAGATGACTTCAGGCAGAATCTCCTTCTATTATGAAGGCTGTTTATTGCAGCTATCTGTTCATGCCTTCCTATGGAGATGATATCTACAAGGAAGTAGATATGTCATTCTTTCCCTGCGTGATTATTTCTCTATTTCTCAGCATCTTACCATCACCATGCATAAACTTACATCCAGCAAATAGATGATTTAGACGTTTATTCTCAGAATTTCTGATTGGATGGCAGTCCATAATTCTGACAATCTTAAAAGGATGAAGGGTGGTAATAATGCTCAAGCTTGGTACAATTCAGTACCTCTGATGCAATTAATTTTAATTTTTTTTTACATTTTAGTTATATCCTGCCTTTATTATTTTTATGATCAGCTAAAAATGGTGGACTTATCTAATGCTCCTTCTATTTTCCCCACAACAACAATCCTGTGTGGTGAGTTAGGTTGAGAGGCAGTGACTGGCCCAAGGTCATCCAGCTGGATTTCATGGCTAAGTGTTTTCTTCAGTAGGAGAAAATGATTCCTGAGAAATTTGTTCTTCCATATTCATTGAACTTCAATGATTTATCAGAATAACAGGGTCAGAAAGGACCTTGGAGCAGAGGTGGTATTCAGCAGGTGCTGTCCAGTTCTGGAGAATTGGTAGCGGAAATTTTGAGTAGTTCGGAGAACGATCAAACCAGACCTCTGACTGGAGATTTTACAGTATCCTTCTCCTGCCACACCCACCAAGCCACATCCACAGAACCAGTAGTAAAAAAAAATTGAACCCCACCACTGCCTTGGAGGTCTTCTAGTCTGCTCAAGGAGAGCCTATACCATTTCAGACAAGTGCTTGTCCTATCTCTTGTTAAAAAGCCTCCAGTGATGGAGCACACACAACTCCTGAAGGCAAGTTGTTTCACTGGTTAATTTTTCACGTTATCTCAAAGTTTCTCCTTGATTCCAGGTTGCTTCTCTCCTTGAGAACTGTTAGGGATAACATTGTTTACCCTAACTGGTTTAGGTAAATAATAATATGTAATCATAGTTTATATGTTAAAGTGTCTGCAACTTTAAATGTGGGAATGTAATTAGGGGAGTGGTTGTGAAAGCACTTTAAAAGAAGCAAGACGACAGCTTGCTCGCTCTCTGGCTTTGATGATCCCTGATTACTGCTTGGAATCAAGACTGCATTGCTCGAACGGGAGAGAAACAAAGGACTGATTTTGTAAGTGAACTGACATAGGATATTCTGCACGGACTTTGCTAACTGAATATCTCTGAATGGACTGACTAAATGATACATGACTATTGGACTGTTATTTTGACTATGCTATGAACTCATAATGGAATAAACTATATTTTTGATAGCACAAGCGTATCTGTTATTTTTACTGTATGTTAATAAACATACAAGCTTAGCTCACTCATTTATCTGTGTGCCTATCTGACTAACGCTGCACACTCTGTTTAGCTTGTCTCCCTAACCCTGGTTGGGGAAACCAGGCTTAACAAGAACCTTTCATGTCCTGCCCTCTGGTGCTTTGGAAAATAAGTTTATCCCACTTCTTTGTGGCAACCCCTCGAATACTGGAAGACTGCTATCATGTCACCCCTAATCCTTCTTTTCTCCAGACTAGCCAAATCCCTGCTCAAGGAGGACACCCTATACCATTTCAGACAAGTGTTTCTCCAATCTCTTCTTAAAACCTCCAGTGCTGGAGCACACAAAACTTCTGAAGGCAAATTGTGTCACTGATTAATTGTTTGTCAGGAAATTTCTCCTTATTTCTAGGTTTACCACTGTTGTGTCCTCGAAATGATGCCAGGAGTCGGTGACTTCAAATCATGCTCTTTTATTAAAGTAGGAACCGAACTGGCTCTTTGCAAAAGGTTCGCGGCTTTTATTCTTTCAGCCGTGGCAGCCGTGGCCAATGGCACCGCTTTGAATCTCCCGCAATTCGAATGGACCAATCGCGGGAGATTCTTAGCGAGCCAATCAGCACGGCTCGCCTGACCAATCAGAGTGTCCCGCGCTTTGGCCAATCAAAGCACGGGGATCTCAAGAATGCTAATTAGGGACAGAACACCCCTCCCCTCTTGGTTCAGTCCTTATGTTGCGTAGTCACGTAGGTAGGCGGGGCTCCGTCTGAGCCTACTGGACCTGCGCAGCTCAGTCGTAGGTTGGATCCCGGCCGGTTCAGTCGGGATCTCTGTTGCTCCTGATGCCGTCGTGGGAACTGGCTGGTCGGTCGGGCCGGGCCGCTCTCCGTAGCTCCCTCCTGGGCCTCCCGGGTTGGTTGAGCTGCGGGTTTCGCTGCTCCCGCTCGGTCTTTCCGGGTCAGTCGAGCTGGCCTGGCTGTCTCTTCCTGGCGAGGAGTCGTGATGGCTGCTTTCCGGTAAGTATGGCTGGTTTATTCTTCTTTGGTTTTGGTCCCCTGGGTATTCCCTCCCCCCTTGGTTTGTGTTGTGGGGGTTGGTTTCGCCTGTTTGTGCATCGGTGGTCTCTTGGTTGGCAGTCCTCGACCTTAATTGGTCGATGTGGCATTTCCATGCTCGTCCATCTGCTGTTTGTAGCCGGTACGAGTGTGGGCCTGTTATTTGTGTGATGACGGCCGGTATCCATAGTGGGTCTCCCGTCAGGTTTCTTGCGTATACGGGGTCGCCTGGTGCGAAAGTTCGGTGTTTGCTGTTTGAGTCTGGGGGCTTCTCCGGGTTATACGTGGGGTGTAACCTATCGAGTGGGGACCTTAATTTCCTCCCCATTAATAGTTCGGCTGGGCTCTTATTCGTTGTGGTATTTGGGGTTATGTATTGGGTGAAGAGTAGTTTGTTTATTTTCTCCTGGATCTCCCCGTGGTCTATTTTCCAGATGGTTTTCTTAGTGAATTGCACCATCTGTTCCACCCTACCATTCACCGCCAGGTGCGCCGGTGCTGTCAGCGCGTGGCGGATGCCCCTTTCCGCTAGGAATTTTTCGAATTCCAGCGAGGTGAATTGGGGCCAGTTGTCAGAAACGACGACGTCTGGGAGGCCGTGCGTTGCAAAGAGTTTGCAGAGTTCCTTGATCACGGCCTCCGTGGTTGTTGTCTTCATGTTGCTTACCTCCAGCCAGTTGGAGTAAGCGTCTACTGTTATAAGGAAGGTGTGTCCTTTTGTGGGCCCGGCGAAGTCTATATGGATCCTAGACCAAGGTCCCCTTGGGGTTTCCCACTCTAGGACGGGTGCTGTGGGTGGGCTTGGCCTAGTTTCCTGGCATCATTGGCACCTTGCTACCCAGGTCTCAATTTGTTTGTCCATCCCTGGCCACCAAGCGTAACTTCTGGCCAGGGCTTTAGTCCTAACGATGCCAGGGTGCCCCTCATGTAGCAGTTCCAGAACCTTCCCTTGTAGCTTTTCTGGAATGACCACCCTATCTCCCCATAGTATGCACCCTTTTAATAACGAGAGTTCCGTTTGTCGGTTTCGGAATGTTTTTACGGACTCGTTGTTGTCTCTTTCCGGTCACCCTTTCTCTACCCAATGCAACACCCGCGCCAGACGTTTGTCTTTATTAGTCTCTCGGGCAATGTCTGATGCGGTTATGGGCAGGTTGGGTAGAGTCTCTATGCTGAGGGTGGTCGTCGTGGGTGCTGGGTCGGTGTCAGGTTCCGGTAGCGGCGAGCGGCTTAAGGCGTGGGAGATCGTCTTACCCGGTTTGTGTATGAGTCCGTAGTTGTAGGCTGCCAGGAACTCGGACCACCTTGTCATTCGGGGAGACAGAATGTTTGGGGTGGCCCGGTTTCCTGCAAGGATTCCCAGCAGCAGCTTGTGGTCGGTTATGATGGTGAATGTCCAGCCGTAGAGGTACTCGTGGAATCTTTTTACGGTGGCAACGATAGCCAGAGCCTCTTTGTCCAGCTGGCTATAGTTCCGCTCCGGTTTGGTGAGGGTCCTTGAAAAGAACGCGATGGGCACTTCTTTTCCGTCGGGGAGGGTATGGCTGAGGACAGTGCCGATGCCGAAAGGTGATGCGTCGCATGTGACGGCCAGAGGTAGGGTCTCTTTATACTGTATAAGGACGGCGTCCGAAGTGAGGAGGTCCTTTGTTCTTTGGAAGGCGGCTTGCTCGCGTTTCCCCCAAGTCCAGGTCGCCGCCTTGTCCAGGAGCCTATGCAAGGGCTCCGCCACCGTCGCCTTTTGGGGCAGGAACACATTGTAAAAGTTAAGTAGCCCCAGGAATGCCTGTAGTTCCGTCTTTGACTTGGGTGTAGGGGCTTCTTTGATGGCCTTGATTTTTTGGTTTGTGGGGTGAATGCCGTGACGGTCTAGGAGGTATCCTAGGAATTCTACCCGTTCCGTGTATAATTGGCATTTCTCCCTCTTGACTTTGAGCCCGGTCTCTTTGAATTTGGTTAGGACCTCCCTTAGGCGACCCTCTAGTTCGGCTTGGTTGGTTGCCGACACTAGGACGTCATCAAAGTAAGGTACCACCCCCTTGATGCCTTGCAATAGTCTTTCCATTAGGCTTTGGAATATTCCCGGTGCCACGCTGATTCCGAATTGGAGTTGGTTGCATTTAAATGCCCCCCGGTGGGTGACTATGGTTTGCACTTCTGCTGTTTGCTCGTCGACTGGCAACTGTTGGTATGCCTGAGCGAGGTCGAGCTTGGCGAAAACCTTGCCCCCTCCCACTGAGTGCAGTAGGTGTTGCACTACTGGGACGGGGTAGGCGCTTTGTTGTAGCGCGCCATTTAGGGTGGCCTTATAGTCCCCACAGATCCTCACCGACCCATCGGGCTTGATCGGGGTGACTATGGGGGTCTCCCACCGGGCGTGGTCTATTGGCTGTAGGACCCCTTGCTTGACGAGCTTGTCAATTTGCTCGTCTATCTTGGGTTTAAGTGCGAATGGCACCCGCCTTGGTTTCAGGCATTTTGGGGGGACGTTTGGGTCTAGGCTGAATGATATAAGGGGCCCTCGGTACTTGCCTAGGTTTCCGTCGAAGACCTCTTGGAATTCCCGGGCCAGTTGCTGCTCCCAGCTGTTGTCGGTGACGTGGTCGACTCCCGTGACTGCGATGCCGAGCGTGGTGAACCATTGCAGTCCCAGTAGGCTTGGGCGGTCGCGGTCGACGATTGTCAGGGGAAGCCTTTCGGTGTGCCCTTTATATGTGACGTTGAAGTGTCCGGTTCCGACTACCGGGATGCGGTTTCCCTGGTAGTCCTTTACGATGAGTCTCTGGCTGTCTAGGTTCCTCCTTTGGATGGTTGGCACCAAGCGCTTTATTTCATGCCATGCTATCATGGAGAGGTAGGACCCGGAGTCCACCTCCATTTTGCATGGCTCGCCCTCGATGCCTACCTCCACGTGGACCTTCCGGGCGTCATTGGTTATGGCGTGGCCGATGGTGACCGTCTGATGGGTCTCCTCTCTTCGCCGGTTATCGCCGCCTCGCAGGGATCGTCCGTTCCGGTCCCATCTGTTGTCCGAGGGGCGATCTCTGGTCCGGGGTGGTGTGCTCTCTCTCCTCCGGTCGCTCTGGTCCCATCGTGCCAGGCTGCGGTTCTTTTTTAGGCGGCAGACACGGGCGATGTGTTCTTCTTGTCGCAATGCCAGCAGATCGATTCGAAAAACCGGTATTCCGACCTGGGGTGGTCGCCGCCGCAACTGGCACAGTTGGTCCTCGACTTACGACCCTGCCGGTTCCGTGGGTCACGGCCTGTCTGGAGGCAATGAATGTCTTCCTCATCATCGGAAGTGCCCAATGCCGAGTGGAGGTCGCCCTGGTGGGTGGTCATCTCGGGTTGGGTCTTGGCCGACCTTGCAGGGTTGTTGTTTCTGCTGCGGTCCCCAGCGTTCGGTCTGCGCATGCGGTCGGTGGAGGTTCGGGTTGCTTCCGCGGCTGCGGCTGCGGTGAGGATGTCTGCTAGGCTGATGTTGCCCTTGGCCATCAGCCGGCTCTGGAGGACGGGGTCCCACAAGCCGAGCACGATTCTGTCTCACAGGGCGTCGTTCAGGTTGTCGAATTCGCAGAGTCCCCCTAGGCGCCGTAGTTCGGCAACGAAGTCGCTGAAGCTCTCACCCGACTGTTGGTCCCGACGGTAGAATTCGTTGCGTCGGGTCAGGATGGGTACCTCTGGAGCGTAGTGCCGCCGAAGTATTGGCTCGAGGACGTCCCAGTCCATCGCGGTCGCATCGGCGGGTTTGGCAAGCGCCTTGGCCATCTTGAATACCTCGGTCCCGCAGTGGGTCAGGAAGACGGCGCGCTTCATAGGGCCAGTGGCGTCCTTCAGGTCGCTGCACTCGAGGAACATGCGGAATCGGTCGGAGTACGATTCCCAGTCCTCGGTGGCGGGGTTGAAGGGTGTGGGGGGTGTGATTTTCGCCATCGTGGTGGTTCGTCTGGCTTCTGTCGGACACGTGGTTCGGTTCAGGGTCTGGATCCCACCCTTGTCGCCAGTATTGTGTCCTCGAAATGATGCCAGGAGTCGGTGACTTCAAATCATGCTCTTTTATTAAAGTAGGAACCAAACTGGCTCTTTGCAAAAGGTTCGCGGCTTTTATTCTTTCAGCTGCGGCGGCCGCGGCCAATGGCACCGCTTTGAATCTCCTGCGATTCGAATGGACCAATCGCGGGAGATTCTTAGCGAGCCAATCGGCGCGGCTCGCCTGACCAATCAGAGTGCCCCACGCTTTGGCCAATCAAAGCGCGGGGATCTCAAGAATGCTAATTAGGGACAGAACAACCACCTTCCCTTGAAAACCGAATTGTGCTAAGAGCTCCCTCTCAACAGCATGCTTTTTAAGTTTTATCACCAATGCATTAATCTCTAGAGTATCACAAGAAGCATCCATAAGGCTGGTTTCTTTCAGGATTACATTTTGCCATAATTGTCAAGCTTTGAAGTTGCTTTTAAAAGCATTTGCATCACAAGGAAACAAAATTAATTCCAATTTGCAATGGCTTTTGTTCCTAGGGACTCTATTTTATTTCCCTCTTCTTGTTTTGTCTTTGCGGCTTTATGCCCATGTATTCAGGTTTATAACATCAGAAATCAAAACAAAGGATGCCACTGAATGTCATCCAAAGTTGTAAATTGAAATGTTTGAACTTGTTAATCCATTTGGTATGGTTATTCAGTATTCCAGTTTAACTGAATTGCATCTAAACTTCAATGACACCAACTTGTACTTTTTATATATATACACAATGAATGCTGATATATTAACTCCCCCGTTTTTGTATACATGAACATGTAACATACAAATATATTATAAAATATGTTAAGAAATGTATTAAAATATAAAATTACAAGAAAACTATAAAACCAGCCCAACAATTGGAATGTCTTAAAGGGAATCGGACTTAATGGGACAAAAAAAGTCAACATGGCAATTACAATGACAACCACACAATAAAATCCCTGTCCCTTTTTTATGTGCATTACACGTGTACCAAAGAGCATGGTTTTGACTCTGCAATATAACTCACCAGTTAGGATGGTTGAAATCACAAAAGGAAGGATGCAAATTTTTAATGAAGAAGATTGGGATCATAACATTGAATTTCATTGCATTTATCACCAGAACCAACCTAATAGCCACAAAGATGCAAAAAACCCCAAAGAAAGCAAAAATGAAATGGCCTCCAAACCGGGGGAAAGCATTCCCTACTTAAGATGGCATCTCCCCAGGTCATAGGCAAATGCTGGTAAGGAGTTTCTTTGGATCATATTGTACGGACAAAACATTCAGGAGATCATTAAGCCTTTATAAATCTGGATCGGAATTTCTGATCCAATTCAGATTGGCTTGGAATACCCTGTTTAGATTCCTTTAGGCAAATGTTTTCTGGATTAAGGAGAAACTCCAAATATGTATTTTAAATTATAAAGAGAGAAAAGTGATTTTGATTATTTCCTTTCCTTTCCTTTCCTTTCCTTCCTTCCTTCCTTCCTTCCTTCCTTCCTTCCATCCATCCATCCATCCATCCATCCATCCTTCTTTTGAAATGTGATCTTCATGAAGACTGGAAGCACTGTGACTTCATGGGTGTTGCTTTTTTTCACTTCCTTGCCTACTTTCCCAGCAAATGATGGAAGCTTGAACTTTATCTCATACTTTATCATGGCTCAGCTTATTTATATCTCCTTGGGGTTTAGTTGGAAGCTAATTCAGCACAACGCTATGATTTAATGTACTATTGCTCTGCAGCAGAACATTGGCACCAGATGGCTTTTCCCTCCTATAGAGCTCCTTCTACCACCTCCAAATAACACCTTCCCCATCTCCAAAGTTTTCTGCCTCTCCAACTTTTGTTCTGGCTTCTTTATGTCCACAACCACTGTGCTTTTCTGCCCACCTCAGCTCCAACTTTCTTCATTGCATAGAGAGAACACTTTTTGGCCAGGCTGGTCATCTTCATTTCTCCCATGGCTTAGGACAGGAGTGTCATACTGGTGGCCAGTGGGCTGGATGGTCATGTGCAGGCCACGTCCACCCCAGCTCCATGAAGGGAAAAATATTGTGATACGTCATGTGACATCTGGTGGCTTAGGGGAATGCCACTAATTTTCGGGGTGTTGTATTGATAGCTGGGCCATACTATTCAACTCCCTCATAACCAGTAAGGCTTAAGTGGAGATTACAGTGGCACAATCTGCATTATTCTCATACACACATACCACCAGATTCCTAAACTCAGGGCCTTCTAAGAAGATTAATGACATCTATATTTGTTGTTGGGGAATGCAGATGTTGCCAATGAACTTCCTACAATCTAGAGCATGAGGGATGGACGTGTAATGTAATCACGTCAATTTTTCCCCAAATCTCTCATTCTTCTTTGATAGCAGCTGTTCTGGTACAGCTAGCTCTGGACAGTAATGACTTAGATGAGGGAATAGAAGGGGAACTTACCAAATTTACAGATGATACTAAGCTGGCAGGAATAGCTAACACCCAAGAAGATAGACTCAAGGGGTGGGCAAACTTTTTGGCTCGGGGGCCACATTGACTTTTAAAATTTGACAGACGGGCCACCACCTGGTGTCGAAATGCCTGTCATTACAAGTCAAAATCAAATGAATGCAATCATTCAATCATTCACATCAAACCTTAATTCTGTACCAATCTTCGGCGGGCCGGATTAAAAAGACCAACGGGTTGGATGTGGCCCATGGGCCGTAGTTTGCCCACCCCTGCTCTAGAAGTTGTAGGTGCTCCAACACTGGAGATTGTTAAGAAGATATTTGACAACCATTTGTCTGAAATGGTATAGGGTTTTCTGCTTGAGCAGGAAGTTGGGTTGTTCCCTTCTAACTCTGTTATTCTGCTAATACAAACAATATTGCATTATACAGGAATATATCACACCCTGATGATGATTTTTCTATGAGTCTATCGTTTCCCCAATTCACTACTCTCTGTTGGATAACATACATAGGGGATTGGAATAGAAGACCTCCAAAGTTCCTTCCAACTTCATTCTGAACTAACTGGAATAAATTCCATCTCCTTCCTGGCATTTTTAAAAAGTAAAATGAGGATCCATGTTCAACCTATAATGTTGTAAGCCAGCTGCACCTGCTTGTGTTACTTCCCTTTTATTTTTTCCACTGCAGTCAACTTAGCTGGTGTCCACCATCGTTCAGCAATTCCTTTTTTCCTTTAGGAAATACTGGGGATTTTAAAGATCTTTACTAGAAAGCTCTGGATTTCTACCTAGTGGCTTTATGCAATGCCATGTAAAGGGAATAACTGGAGATAAGTGTTTGCGTGTTTCTAAGTATCTTAATACCTGGAAAAGTCTACTTGAGAACATACTGATTTTCAAAGGCCTATATGGCTTTATAGACAAAAGCTGCTTTTTCAATTGTTCCTAGAAATGTACCAATGCACACCTAGAAATGTAGTCAAAATGTTGTAATAAGCGAATTTCTTCATTAAATTTACAAGCCATCCAAGTCTCCATCATAAATCTGGATACAGCATGAAACAGTAAGGTAGAGTAATACAAAACCTTACAAGAACAAGTGTCTGGAAAAATGAACCAGGAAGTACCAAATCAAATATCCCACAAGACATCTATGTGCCTCTTTAAGCCAAGACCTGAAGGTAGAGTAGATTTTAAGAGCTCATTTGAATAGAAACTAAGTGCAAAGCCATATAACTCTGGGATATTACCCCAGAGCAGGGCTGTCCAACTGGCAGTCCATGGGCTGGATGCATCACCCGCAGGCCACACTCTCTCCAGCTCCGCAATGGGGGAAAAGTTCATGAAATGTCATG
The DNA here is from genome assembly GCA_033807585.1 of Hydrophis major. Taxonomy (NCBI): domain Eukaryota; kingdom Metazoa; phylum Chordata; class Lepidosauria; order Squamata; family Elapidae; genus Hydrophis; species Hydrophis major. The sequence continues at coordinate 90,315,630 of CM066329.1, forward strand.
TGACACAATGAGTTTGACATCCATGCTCCAGAGGGTGGGCTCTGCAATAGAAGCAACTCACTTCCTGGGTCCCATCAAATGGCACTATCAGGGGTCTTCAAACTTGACAGCTTTAAGACTTGTGGACTTCAACTCCCAGAATTCCTTTTCCAGTCATGTTAGCTCAGGAATTCTGGAAGTTGAAGTCTACAAGTCTTAAGCTTGTCACGTTTGAAGACCTTGATGTAACGGATAGGATTTGAAGCATGAAAACTATCTATGCTGTATTATAGAAAATAAGAAAAACCTGGGGATAAATGGTCCATTAATAACCAGGGCCTGTACCATGAAGAACTATAATTTGTTCCAGTGTATAAAAGCATGCATTACAATTTGTAAAATTGGAGCAGGTATGGGGAGATAACTGGATGCCATCAACGCTGGGATAGTAACTGAATTCCCATTTGACAGATAACTTATTAGATACTTAATATATTGAATGACTCCTCTCATCCGGGACATCAGCTCTTTGAACTATTACCATCGAGAAGGAGATTTAGGTATTAAGAACAAGGACGACCAGATTTAAGAACAGTTTTTATCCAAGTGCAGTTTTGAGTTTGAATGCAGGGTCATAAGATTTATGTGGAAGTGAATGGCTGAGAGAAATGGGGTTTTACATTTTTAAATTGCATAGAGATTATTGTATGGTCGGTTGTGTTTAGTTTTAATTTATTTTTTTTTCTTTTAATGGTGTTTGTCCAGTTTTACTTGTGGAAGAGCACCACATTTCGTTGCACCCGCTTGCGAGTGTAATGACAAATAAACTCTTATGTCTTATGTCTTATTATGGAGTCTCATGAATATGTTAAATATCATGGACGATGAGATGAATCCTCCCCAATGCCATAAAGTAATAGCTTTTGCATCAAGCATATGAATTCCCAGAACAACATAGTAAAAAAAAAAAAACAATCATTGGGATTGACTTTGTATCAACCATGCCAGAGGTCATGTTCCAATTCAGTGGCCTTTTTCCAATATCAGGTATGATTTGCAATAAACATTCTGAAAACACCATAGGGATTCACCCTCTCCTTTTCCTTCTGTTCAGGTTGATAGTTCTCCTTGAGTGTTATGTGAATTTAACTTCTTATAAAGGCTTTAGCCTCTGCTGGCCACTATCAGATCTGGTTTTCTTATACTTAGCAATTGGATGTAGGAATTGGTTTGCAACTTTAAATCCCCCATAAGGGATACTGCATCTGGGATACTGCAAATAATGAAGATGTGGAGGAAGTTCATAGGTAATGCTGCTTCCGTACAATCCTTGTCCCCTTCAAAAAGTGTCATTTTTAAGAGTGTTTTCTTTGAATTTTTTTCCCCATTCAACACAGAACCATAATGGCAAGTGTTAGGAGGATGTGTATGCAAAATGAAAAAGCTTGCTACTTCTACTAGTCAATTGCTCTCAGTACATTATTTGACAATGTACTGTTTTGTTAAGATATACAATGGCAAGCAATTTTGATAATTTTTGTTCTTTTACTTCCCCTCACTTTGCTACATACTAAACATCCAAAAATAGTTTGTGATAAATAAGCCAGGAAATGCTCATTGCTTAGTCAGGGAATAGTAACTTTATAGTTGTTGTTGTTTTTTTTAGAATAATGTTTATATGAGGAATGTAGTTGGCTGTCTCATTCTTATGACAAATATCCCTCTGTTGGGGCATGTCAAATTTTTCAACTTTCAATTTCCAAACATTGGGGTGCTCAAAAGTTGGGACATGCCTTGGGGATTGTAAAGATATTTTGGTTACTTAAATATAATTTAGATATGCTTGGTAAGTAATTACATAAATATCATAACTTTTCAACATTTTGTTTGTTTCAGTCTGTATAGATGAAAATCAAAGAGTATACCCTACAGGTCTGCAGAATTAATAATTCCTAGAGCAGCAATAATAAAAAATAATACAAAGTTCATCCATTTCATTCATTCTGCATTCAATATTGACAAACATCAGCACTGATGTTACCGAGTTTGAATAATGAAATGTCTGCAAGAAAACAATCAAGTCCAGAGAATACCAAGGACTTCTCATTTCATTTCAACCCTGAACTACAAATATTCTTCTTTATTGTTACCTATGATTGTTGCCTCCCTTTGTTTACCCTACATTTCTCTTTCCTCAATAAAACTCTTTATTATATCCAAAGATTGGGCTTAATTGGTTTTATAAAGGTTTCTTATTAAAATCCGCATACCTTCTGCCACCCGCATACCTTCTGCCTGCCCCACTCATCAGAAACCACTTCTGGTTGTTCTTGTGCTACATCTCACAGGTCACTTGCACCCTCCTTCCGATAGCAGCCACTCCCACTATGCTGCATCTCATGGGTCCCCCACAAAACCTTCAGGTCTGGCAGCAATTACCCTTCACTATCCTTTCATTGTGCTTGCAGATTACTTACCATTCTCCCTGCATGGCACCATCCACGCTGCACCTTAGCTGTCTGCCACCTGCTCATAACTTGCCTGTGATTTCCTTGACAACCCACAGTCCTTGTTTATAGCAATGGGAAAAGGGAGATTGCCAGGATGGCTGACATTAAGTGGTTCAGTCCCCTGACATTTTGCAACTATATTGCTTAGCAACAGAAATTCCAGTCCCAATTACCACTGTTAATTGAGGACTCCTTGAGTGTAGGGTAATGCTGGTGAATTTATCAGCACTGTTCAAATCCACTTACAATTATCCTTTCCTCATGACCCACATTGGGACAAATGCCATGGACAGGAGAGACCTATAGAATCTTTAGAAACTATAACGCCTTGGTGAAGGATAATAAAGGAAATGGACAGTACAGTATTTTTTTCACCAAGACTATCAGCTGAGAAAATGATTTCTGGATACATTTTACAAAAACTGGAAAGGAAATGTTTGGCAAATTTCAATAGAGATTCTCAGTCATCCAGGTCATGGTTATCTCAAAAGTGCTTTTTCAAAAGGCAACTGGACTAGAAAATCCAGTTGCCTCTTGAAAAGCACCTTTGGGAAATGTTTGGCAGATTTCTCACCAATCTTATAAGCAGTGTGTTAAAGCAGAAAAAAAAAAAGAGGAGGATGAGCAAAAGCCCAGAACCAAATATTCAGACAGACTGGATCAAGAAAGCAGGACACAAAAGAAGAAACTGGATGCTAATATAGGAAATGAATCCAAATGCAAAAACTTGGATCGGTAAAAACACAAAGATTTTATTTTGTTAAGCTGTTTGCAAAGAGCGGGGGATCTCAGCTGACATGAAGTTTGAGCCAAGAACCACACCTTAAGATTTCAATACACTACATTTTATAGTTCTTCTATCCCAATGCCCCATCACACCCCTCCTATATCGACCTAATGACCGAGCACAGCTTATGCCACCAGACTTGAAATTCTAGACCTAGAAAACCTAGAATTATGCCGCCTTTGGTCCAATCTAAGTATAGTATATAAAATCATACATTGCAATGTCCTACCTGTCAATGAATACTTCAGCTTCAACCATAACAACACAACAGCAAACAATAGATACAAACTCAAGGTTAACTGCACCAAACTTGATTGCAGGAAATACGACTTCAGCAACAGAGTGGTCAATGTCTGGAATACTCTACCTGACTCTGTGGTTTCTTTCCCAAACCCAAAAACTTTAACCTTAGACTGTTTACTATTGACCTCACCCCTTTCCTAAGAGGTCTGTAGGAGGCGTGCATAAGCGCATCAACATGCCTCCAGGTCTGGGGAGGTTTTGTCTCTTTAAATCTCCACTTTCTTTTCTTTCTTTGGGCAACCTGTAGTTTGTTCTCAGAGCAGTGGATAATTCACGGAGTGGTTCCAATCACAAATCTGATTGTGGGCCCTAACCACTGCCTATTTGCTTCCCACAGCTCTAAGTCCAATCCAGAAAGCCAACTTAATTCTCTGGCTGGCCAAGCCTGTCACACTTATGTTTTGTTTTGAACTGCAGCAGCCCCAGTCAGGGCTGTATGAAGGTAAAGGATATTTTTCTTTAATTAAATCCCATTCAATTCTGCATACAATTATTATACATGCACATCCAAGAATTTTTAATAGAAATCACATCAAATTGATCAAGTCAAATCATCTGAGTCTTTCCCTTTAAACAGCCAAAGCCTCTTTTTTATTACTTGCTAAACTCCTCTTAGTTCTTTCTACCACACATCACAGCATAAATTAATCATATCTTCTTTGGTTAGCCCCAATGTCTGAATCATCTTACTATATGGAGTGGCTTCCCAACCTCGAAGTATTTTTCCCTACAGGACTACTCAGGTCTATTTACAATTTGGGATTTTTCCTAATTGTTTTAGTGAACTTCTCACTTTTACTTGAAGTTATATCCATCGTTCTATCTCCTTAAGCCCTAAATAATTAAAAGGGATTAAAAATAAAAAAAAAATTAAATAAAAAAATTGTTACTATGTGTCTCTGCCCTGGGCATGTTCAATCTTTTGGGCTTCTTTCCAGGTCCATGCCAGAGTATTTCCTGATATCTTTTTTTACCTTGCTCCAATTCTCTTTTGAGTGCTTTATACTTACCGCTGCTTAAAGCAGGGGAATTTAAAGACTTTGTTTAGGATTTGTGTTATGTCCGCATGGAAGGAAGCCATGAGTCGGTGACTTTGTATCAAGCTCTTTATTGCAGTCAGGAACCGAACTGGCTCTTAGAAAAACTTTGTGGCTTTTTATTCCCAAGCTGCGGCGGCCGCGGCCAATGGCACCGCTTTGAATCTCCCGCGATTTGAATTTACCAATCGCAGGAGATTCTCAGTGAGCCAATTGGCGTGGCTCGTCTAACCAATCCAATCGCCCTGCACTTTGGCCAATCAAAGCGTGGGGATCTCAAGATTTCAAATGAAGGTACAGAACACCCCTCCCCTCTTGGTTCAGTCCTACGTAGCGTAGTCCTGTAGGTAGGCGGGGCTCCGTCTTTGCCTACTGGACCTGCGCAGGTCAGTTGTAGGTTGGATCCCGGCCGGTTCGGTCGGGGTCTCTGTTTCTCCGGACTCCGTCATGGGAACCGCCTGGTCTGTCTGGCCGGGCCGCTCTCCACAGCTCCCTCCTGGGCTACCCGGGTTGGTTGAGCTGCGGGTTTCACCGCTCCCGCTCAGTCTTCCTGGGTTGGTTGAGTTGGCCTGGCTGTCTCTTCCTGGCGAGGTTTCGTGCTGGCTGCTTGCAGGTGAGTATGGCTGGTTTCTTTTTTCTGGGTTTTGGTTCCCGGGGTATCCCCTCCCCTCTTGGTTTGTGTTGAGGGGGTTGGTTTTGTTTGGTTGCGTGTCGGTGGTGTCTTGTGTGGTCGTCCTCGATCTTAACTGATCAATGTGGCGTTTCTGTGCTCGTCCGTCGGTTGTTTGTAGCCAGTACGAGTGTGGGCCTGTTAGCTGTGTTATGATTGCTGGTACCCATAATGGGTCTCCCTTTAGGTTCTTCGCGTAGACGGCATCGCCTGGTGCGAAGGTTCGGTGTTTGCTGGTGGAGTCTGGGGGTTTCTCTGGGTTGTAAATGGGGTGTAGTCTATCGAGTGGGGACCTTATTTTCCTCCCCATTAGCAGTTCTGCCGGGCTTTTATTTGTTGTGGTGTTCGGGTTTATGTGCTGTATGAAAAGTAATTTATTTATTTTGTCCTGGATCTCCCCGTGGTCTATTTTCTGGATGGTTTTTTTTTTTTGTGAATTGAACCATCCGTTCCGCCCTACCATTCGCTGCGGGATGCACCGGGGCTGTCAGTGCATGTCGTATGCCCCTTTCCGCTAGGAATTTTTCGAATTCTAGCAAGGCGAATTGGGGTCCGTTGTCGGACACGAGGACGTCCGGGAGGCCGTGTGTTGCGAAGAGTTTGCAGAGTTCTTTGGTCACGGCCTCCGTGGTGGTTGTTTTCATGTTGCTTACCTCCAGCCAGTTGGATTAAGTGTCTACGGTTATTAAGAAAGTGTGTCTTTTTGTGGGCCCGGCGAAATCTATGTGGATTCTAGACCAAGGTCCCCTGGGGGTTTCCCACTCTAGGATGGGTGCTGTGGGTGGGCTTGGTCTAGTTTCCTGGCATCGCTGACACCTTACTACCCAGGCCTCGATATGTTTGTCCATCCCTGGCCACCAAGCGTAACTTCTGGCCAGGGCTTTCGTTCTAACGATGCCCAGATGCCCCTCGTGTAACAGTTCCAAAACCTTCCCTTGTAGTTTTTCCGGGATGACCACCCTATCCCCCCATAGTATACACCCTTTTAGTAACGAGCGTTCCATTTGCCGGTTCCGGAATGTCCTGAAGTTCTCATCATTGTCCTTTTCTGGCCACCCTTTCTCTACCCAATGCAAAACTCGTGCCAGACATTTGTCTTTATTAGTTTCTCGGGCAATGTTTGACGCGGTTATGGGTAGGTTGGGTAGAGTCTCTATGCTGAGGGTGGTCGTCGTGGGTGCTGGGTCAGTGTCTGGTTCGGGTAATGGTGAACGGCTTAAGGCATCTGCATGGGAGATAGTCTTACCGGGTCAGTGTGTGAGCTCGTAGTTGTAGGCGGCCAGGAATTCGGACCCCTTGTCATTCTGGGGGACAGAATGTTCGGGGTGGCCCTGTTCCCTGCGAGTATTCCCAGCAGCGGTTTGTGGTCGGTGATGATGGTAAACGTCTGGCTGTAGAGGTACTCGTGAAACCTTTTGACTGCGGCAACGATAGCCAAAGCTTCTTTGTCCAGCTGGCTGTAGTTCCGCTCCGGTTTGGTGAGGGTCCTTGAAAAGAACGCGATGGGTGCTTCATTTCCGTCAGCTGAGTGTGGCTGAGGACAGCGCCAACGCTGAAGGGTGATGCATTGCATGTGATGGCTAGTGGTAGGGTCCCATTGTACTGGATGAGGACGGCATCCAAAGTGAGCAGGTCCTTGGTTTTCCTGAAGGCGGCTTCCTCGTGTTTCCCCCAAGTCCAGGTAGCCTCCTTGTCCAAAAGCCTATGCAAAGGCTCCGCCGCGGTCGCCTTTTGGGGCAGGAAGATGTTATAAAAGTTAAGTAGCCCCAGAAATGCCTGCAGTTCTGTTTTTGACCTGGGTATGGGGGCTTCCTTGATGGCTTTAATTTTTTTGTCAGTGGGGGGAATGCTGTGTCGGTCTAGGAGGTATCCTAGGAATTCGACCCGCTCTGTGTACAGCTGGCATTTTTCCCTCTTCACTTTAAGCCTGGTTTCTTTGAATCTCGTTAGCACCTCCCTTAGGCGACTCTCTAGTTCAGCCTGGTTGGTTGCCGATACTAATACATCGTCGAAGTATGGTACCACCCCCTTGATGCCTTGTAAGAGTCTTTCCATGAGGCTCTGGAAAATTCCAGGTGCCACGCTGACTCCGAACTGGAGTCGGTTACATCTAAAGGCTCCCCGATGGGTGACTATGGTTTGTGCCTCTGCAGTTTCCTCATCGACCAGCAGTTGCTGGAATGCTTGGGCCAGGTCGAGTTTCGCGAAAACTTTGCCCCCTCCCAGTGAGTGTAGGAGATGCTGCACTACGGGGATGGGGTAAGCCCTTTGCTGCAAGGCGCCATTTAGGGTGGCCTTATAGTCCCCGCAGATTCTCACTGACCCATCAGGCTTGATTGGGGTGACTATGGGGATCTCCCACTGGGCGGATCTCCCACTGGGCGTGGTCTATGGGTTGTAAGACCCCTTGCTTGACGAGCTTGTCAATTTGCTCGTCGATTTTCGGTTTGAGTGCGAAAGGTACCCACCTTGGTTTTAGGCATTTTGGGGAAACGTTTGGGTCTAGGCTGAAGGATATAGGGGGCCCTCGGTACTTGCCTAGGGTGCCGTCAAACACTTCTTGGAAGTCCCGGGCCAGTTGCTGCTCCCAGTCGGCTTCAGCGATATGGTCGATGCCCGTGACTGCGATGCCTAGCGGTGCGAACCATTGAAGTCCCAGCAGGCTAGATCGGTTTCGATCGACGATGGTCAGGGGAAGTCTTTCAGTGTGCCCCTTGTATGTCACTGTGAATTTTCCTGTTCTGACTACAGGGATGCGGTTTCCCCGGTAGTCTTTGAGGATTAGTCTCTGGTTTTCTAGTTGCTTTCTCTGGATGGTAGGCACCAAGCGTTTAATTTCTTGCCATGCTACCATTGAGAGGTAGGACCCGGAGTCCACCTCCATTTTACAGGGTTCACCTTCAATGCCTACCTCCACATAGACCTTTCTGGCATCTGTGGTAGTTGCGTGGCCGATGGTGACCATCTGATGTGTCTCTTCTCTCTGCTGGCTCTCGCCCCCTCGTTGGGCTCGTCCATTCTGTTCCCAACGGTTGTCTGCTGGGTGGTCTCTGGTCCTGGGGGGTGGGCTCTCTCATTTCCGCTCGCTTGGGTCCCATCATCTGGGGCTGTGGGTTTTCTTGAGGCGGCAGACGTGGGTTATGTGGCCTATTTTGTCGCAGTGCCAGCAAACAGAGTCGAAGAACTGGCATTCGGATCTTTGGGGTAGTCGCCAAAGACCGGCTTTGGGGTGGTCACCTCTGCAACTGGCACACGTGGTCCTCGACTTACGACTCCACCGGCTGCGCTGGTCGCGGCCTGCCTGGAGACGGTGGATGTCTTCCTCCTCGTCTGACATGCCCGAGGTGGAGTGGAGTTCGCCCTGGTGGGTTGTAGTTTCAGGTTGGGCCTCAATCGACCTTGCAGGGTTGTTGTTTGCGGTGTGGTCCCCGGCGTTCGGTCTCCACATGCGGTCTGCTGATTGTCGGGTTGCTTCGGCTGCCGCGGCTTTGGAGATAGCATCGATGAGAGCGATGTTGCCCTTAGCCATCAACCGACTTTGAAGAACGGGGTCCCAAAGGCCGAGCACGATTCGGTCCCGCAGGGCCTCGTTCATATTGGAGAACTTGCAAAGTCCTCCAAGGCGCCGCAGCTCTGCAACGAAATCACTGAAACTCTCGCCCGACCGCTGGTCCCACTTATAAAATTCGTATCATTGGATGAGAATGGGTACGGCTGGTGCGTAGTGTTTCTGGAGTAATGGCTCGAGGTCCACCCAATCCATCGCGGTAACATCGGCGGGCTTGGCTAGCGCTTTTGCCATCTTAAACACTGTGGGCCCGCAGTGCGTTAGGAAGATGGCTCATTTCTTCGGTCCCGTGGCATCCTTCAGATCGTTGCATTTGAGGATCATGTGGAATCTGTCCGTGTAAGATTCCCAGTCCTCACTGGCGGGGTTGAAGGGGGTTGGTGGCACGATGCTGGCCATCTCGTTGGTTGACTGGCTTCCGTCGGACACGTGCTTCGGTTCAGGATAAGTATCCCACCGTCGTCGCCAGTGTTATGTCCGCGTGGAAGGAAGCCATGAGTCGGTGACTTTGTATCAAGCTCTTTATTGCAGTCAGGAACTGAACTGGCTCTTAGAAAAACTTTGCGGCTTTTTATTCCCAAGCCGCGGCGGCCGCGGCCAATAACACCGCTTTGAATCTCCTGCGATTCAAATCTACCAATCGCAGGAGATTCTCAGTGAGCCAATAGGCGCGGCTCACCTAGCCAATCTGATCGCCCCGCGCTTTGGCCAATCAAAGCACGGGGATCTCAAGAATTCAAATGAAGGTACAGAACAACTTGGAAATGGGAATGGAGGAGAAGGCATTGGTGGTGCTGCAGGAACAGTGTTTGGGTTATAAGAAGGGGGTAAATAGCTCCTACTTCCCATGTTTTCCTCCTCCTCCTCATTCACCATAAATAATTTGGCTTTATACGACCCCTTTTCTCGGGGCCATTTGGGTTCCAAATCAGAGCATAATCTATTTCATTTTCTAGTGACTTACACTCTTTATCTTTTACATAGTCATATGTAAAAATCAGGGCCACCTTAAATTTTCACCCTCCCACCAAACGAAACAACACAAATTTACAAACAAATAATCTTCTTCACACATTTCTTTTGGGACCCATAGGAATTGCCTATTGTTGGTTACTAACTTGTTCCAGTGAGACTTTCGTACACACAGAGTTGGCACCTGGCCAGAGCAAAAGATATTCCTTACTGTCACTAAAAGTCTGTCTCTGCCCTGGAGAATCTGGAGCTCCCAGCAGGTGCTGGCTTATTTTAAAGATCCAAACCCTTCTCTACAATCCTGAGCTCCCAACACACGCTAGCTTTTTAAAGATCAAGATAGAGAGAGAGTTTTATTATAACACCTTTCAGACGTGGGTCTCCGGCCAATCCTTTTGCAAGGGTATGGAAACACGAATAACTACTCTTCTATCGGGTTGACCCTTAACACTGTCCAAGGACTTCCCAAGGTCGTCTCATCCATACACCTCTCACACAAGTCTCAGATTCTCACAGTCCTACCCAACCCCCCAAACTGCCTAGTGGGTGTGTTCTTACTTGACCAGAACTACTTACCCCCAGATCTGCGTGCAGAGTTGCCCAGTTGTTTCCAGCAATCCCATAAACCTGGTTCCCTTCCTTTTCTTTCTATTTTAAACATGGATCTGTGTCTCATTCCGCATTCCTGAACAGCTGACCCGACTGTGAACTGTTGAAGATCAACAGGGCATGCTGTCCTCACTCGACTCTGCCATCCAGAGTATCAATGAATACAGAACATGGTAGCAGTATTCCAGTATTTGAGGGGCTACCACAAAAAAGAGGAAGTCAACTTATTTTCCAAAGGCAGGACAAGAAACAATGAATGGAAACTAACCAAGGACAGAAGCAACCTGGAATTAAGGAGAAACTTCCTCACAATGAGAAGAATTAATCAGTAGAACAGCTTGCCTTCAGAACTTGTAGGTGTTTCATCACTGGATATTTTAAGGAAAGACTGGGCAGCCATCTGAGAAAAGGAAGATTTTCTTCCAGCTCTATTCTGATTGATTGGGTTAATCAAGCCATAAATGACATGAAGCTGCATTCTCCACCAATTGTTGGAAATGAATTCAAATGACAAAAACTTGGATTGGTGAAAACACAGAGATTTTATTTTGTTAAACTGTTTGCAAAGAGCGGGGGATCTCAGCTGACTTCAACATGAAGTTTGAGCCAAGAACCACACCTTAAGATTTCAATACATTACATTTTATAGTTCTTCTATCCCGATGCCCCTCCCACGCCCCTCCTACATCAATCCAGTGACTGAGCACAGCTAATCAGAGACACCTTATGGAGACCACATCATCTCCTTCAACACCTCCCAATGATCACACATCACATCTTATCTTACTTGGCATTAAAGAATGTTTCTTCAGCAGGGCATCTTTCTAACGGTCTGCGAACAAAGAAATATCTATTCCTAACACCACACTTGTTACATATTAATGTTACATTCAGCACATCTTCGTAGAACAACATGCATCTCTAACATATTCACCTATGCAAAGTAAAAGTCTGGTAAACTTAAGCAGATGCTTTGAAAAACAAAATCTAATTTCAATTGATTAAAGAAAGTTGGGGTAATGGTTTATCTCTTCTCCTATTATCCTCCTAATTGATCTCTTTTTTTTTTTTTGGTAAAAGTTTTATTGATTTTAACGACAGACAAAAACATATAAGACATAAAACATAACATTAAAAAAAATATCATTCTTCATAAATTTACAGTGTATCAGTTGGTTTACCACTCCATTTTGTGCATCCATTTCATAGTCATCAGAATAATTATATTACATACTAACTCACATTATCAATCATCAATAAAATATCCCAATATCATTATTAAACAATCATTTGACTATAATTTTACTAATTCATGCTTAAGCAAGATAACTATAATTAAGTTAAATTATTTTATAACAAATCATAGAATCATACCAAATCTATCTTAATAAAATATTCTTAAAAATTATCAAAACCAAGAAAAGTTATATATTCACTATTTCCTAAGTTTCTAAATATTCTATTATCATATTGTATTATCTAACCATTGATAAAAAGGATCCCAAACTTCATAAAATTGTTTATCTTCTTGTTCTCTAATTTCAAATGTCAATCTACTCATTTCAGCACATTCCAATATTTTCTTAATAATTTCTTCCTCTAATGGTATTTTCTCACTCTTCCAATGTTTAGCAAATACAATTCTAGCTGCTGCTAATACATTTACAATCAAATACTTTAAATTTTTATAATATATATCAGGTATGATTCCCAATAAAAAAATCTCTGGTTTCAAATCTATGTGTTTCTTTGTCATTTTTTCCAGCCATATACGAATTCTAGTCCAATATTTCCTGGCTTCCTCACAAGTCCACCACATGTGGTAGAATGATCCAGGTATCTGATGACATTTCCAGCACTTTTCAGATTTATTCTTGCTATTCTTGTCGGGGGAAAGTGCCACCTGTAAAACATCTTATACAAATTTTCTTTATATGCTGTTGACATTGTCATTTTATAATTTTGTGACCACAATTTTTGCCATTTCTCTAAGTCAATTCCATATCCAAAATTCTTCCCCCAAGCAATCATTGTTTCTTTAACTTGTTCTTCCTCTAATTTAATTTCCAACAAATAACTATATAGTTTTTTAATCAGTACCTGTCAAAATCCTATCTAAATCAGTCAGTTTATCATAAAATCCTTCTATTTTAGAGTCTTTAAGATACCTTGCATGTATTTGTGCATATGAAAACCAATTCATCTTTATACCTTGTTCTTCTAGATTTTGCATCGTTTTAAGTTCACCCTTTTCATCCAATATTTCCCCATATCTAACTGTTTGTTCCTTCTTATAAGTTATAGGATACGAAAAAGCTTCAATAGTTGATAACCAAACTGGAATTTTCAAATGACATTGTTTCTTAATTTTCTCCCAATTCAACCATAACGATTCCCGCTTTGTCGCCGCGATAAAGCTGCGATCTCGGGGTTCCGAGATCACAGCTGATATCTTCGATCCTGGTCGGTCCCAATGGACCTAAACAGTCTCGTAGTGATGGTGACAGCAAAGGGCGCGTTCTATAGATTCCGGGGACATCGCAAGTCCCTGGTCGATCCAGAAGAAGCCCTTTTGCCAATGGTGGAGAGGCAGCCATTAGGCTGCTGAAGCTGGGACAGCTCCGGAAGAACGGGATAGAAAGAAGTGTATCGGCTGGTGAGGATTTTTTTTTTTTTTTTTGCTTGGGACTTAAGAACACTCTAATATAGGAAGAAATCTGTAAACTTATTGACAGAATTTGACTTAGCAGCGCTTTTTTCTTAGTAATGTCAAAGTGAGGCTTGGCTTTTTATTTTTATTTTTTTCTTTACTGAATTTCTATTGCAATCTAGCTAACAGACTGGTTTTTTTCTTTTATATTTTTATATTTACTTGCTTTCTCTTTGCCTTTATGATTGTTTATATTTTTTAAAATAGAGGCCCCCTTTAATATTTTTTTTTAATATACATAAATATACATACATACTTTTTTTTTCTCTTTTTAGGCTTTTTTCAGGGGGGAAGAAGGGGGAGTGGATTGAAGAAACTTTGTAACACTGCGAACTAAAGGCTTGAAAAATATTCTGTTTGAAGTTGAAAAACTTTTGTTTGAAAAAATTTTCTCAAGGCTACTGGAAATGATAAGATAGAGGGAAGAGTACTGGAGTATGTTTATACAGGTGCTCTTTGGAACTTCTATTATCAAATGAATATTTGAAACTTGGCTTTGAAATTTGTGGAGAAGTCAAATAAAAGCCTTGGATAAATAAAAGGCAGTGTGTGTCCCTTTTTTTTTTTTTAACTCCTTATTAATTGTCTCATCCCTCCCCTCTAACCTCACACTATTTTGTAATATTGATATATTTATTTTTTATTTTTTATTATATCTCATTTTTATTTTTTATTTTTAAAGGGGAAAGCCTCAGAATATTCTTTTTTTTTTTGCCTTTTTTCTTTTTTTGCACGGGGATGTTTGCCTTTTGATTTCTATTTTTGACTGATTTTTATGGGTTTTTTTCATTTTCTGTGGTTTTTCAATTGGATTAAGGTGGGAAGAATTTGAAGAACTCTCTTTTTCTTTTTTTTCTTTTCCCTTTTCTTTGCTTATTATTTTTTGATATTATTGGGCTTTATTTTGTTTCTTTTTTTCTCTTCATTTTTTAATTTTTACTTTTGAATTATATTTGCGTATTTTACAATTGGATTAAGGTCTTGAAGAACCTGAAGAATTTTTTTTTTCCTTCTAATTTTGGGCTTTTTACTTACTACTGGTTTTGTTTTTAGTTTTTTGTGGTGTTTTCCTTTTTTTAAATTGGATTATAATTGGCTACGTCACTAATTGGATTAAAAGACCCGGAAGACCCTGAGTTATCGAAATGAGTAAGAAAATTTTACCTTCGGGCATCTCAATTTCTGCTCCTGTCTCCCCGTCATCTGGAGGATGACTCTCAACAATGGTGAAGCAAGACAAAGCGCAAGTAGACTTAACGATGGTTATGCAAGGAATACAAGATCTTAAAATGAGTATGGAACAAAGAATGGAGAGTATTGATCAAAGAATTGGAAAGATGGATGAGAAACTTGAAAAATTTCAACAAATGATGGTGAAACATGATGAGAGAATCCAAAAAATAGAAGAGAAAGACAAGCAAAGAGATGATACAATTGGGAATATCGATAACAGATTAACAATGGTCGAACAAGAAAAAAGTGGGATGTTGAAGTGGGAGATGGACAGGTCAGAATTTTATCTTAGATTCCAAAATATCGAGGAAGAAAAAGGACAAAACTTGGCGGCAGTAATGATTGAAATTCTGGCTGGAGTCTTGGAAATAACAGAGGAAAAGATGATGGATGGAGTAGATGAGATATATTGAGTCTTCACAAGATATGCGACGAGGAACCAATTACCAAGAGAGGTACATGTTAGATTCACTAAAAAAACTATTAAAAATCAAATATTACAAGTGGTAAGAGAGAAGGGGTTGAAATATAAAGGCAAAGAGATTTTGGTCTTAAAACAAGTACCTAGAAAAGTGAGAGAGATTAGAAGAGAGTATCGATTTTTGACTAAAATGCTATTGGAAAAAGAGGTGAACTATAGATGGCTGATTCCAGAAGGATTAATGTTTACATGGCAAGAACAGAGACACAGAATTGATTCAATTGTGAAAGCAGAAATGTTTTATAAGGAATTTTTCGAAAGAAGAGAAATGGAGACAGAAAAAGAAAAAATTTTTAACTGAATTTGAAGAGGACCAAATGGAGATGGAAAAAGAAGAAGGCGCAATAGGTGGACAAATGGAGATCAAAGAACAATGTGAAATAAGATCCACGAGAGCTGTTAGACCTAAATATAAAGCATAATTATGGGGGGGAAAAACTGATTTCCATGAATATAAATGGACTGAATTCATCTGTCAAAAGAAGGAAAACTTTTTATAAATTAGAGAAGCTGAAATTTGATATAATTTGCTTACAAGAAGTACACATTAAAAAACAACATGAACAATTATTGATACGACCAAAGTTAGGGAAAATATTTACTTCTCTGACTCATTGTCAGAAAAGAGGAGAGGTTTTGTACGTTAAAGAAACCACTCCAGCTAAATTGATTTATACGGATGAAGATGGAAGAGTATTAATAGTTGAAATAGTGGATAATAAAATAAAAACACTCTTGGTTGCAATTTATGCCCCAAATGATAAACAAGAAGAATTTTATAAAAAATTACATATGAAAATAATTGAACTGGACCATGGTAATATACTTATGATGGGGGACTTTAATGGAATTGTAGACAATAAACTGGACTATACAGTAAAAACAATATGACAAAATAGGAAAACTCTCCCTAAATCCTTTTTCAAAATGACAGATGAACTAAATTTAAAAGATATATGGAGAGAAAGAAATGCTAAAACTCAACAATATACTTTTTATTCACAGGCATTTATCGTGGTCCAGAATAGATATGATTTGGACATCAACAGAATTATTATCTAATATTCAAGAAATAAATATTGAAACAAGTACATGGGCAGACCATAATCCAATGACAATTAAATGGAAAGGACAAAAAAGAAGATCTAGATGGACATTAAGCAATACTATTCTAAAGGAAAAAGATTTTACACAATGGATGGAAAAAGAATTGGCCTTCTTCTTCAATGAAAATAAAAAAGAAGATACTTCAATACAGAATGTTTGGGATACAATGAAGGCATATGCAAGAGGATTAATAATTGACTATATAAAGAAAAAGAACATTAGGAAGAGGCAAATGATTAAAGTTCTAGAAGATGACCATAAAAAACTGGAAAAAGAATGACAGAAGATGCCACAGAAAAAAGATATCAAACTTAAAATGGACATAATAAAACATAAAATGGATCAAGCAGAGAAAGAAGAACTGGCACAAAAAATTAGAAGTGCTAAACAGAACTATTTTGAAGATGCAAATAGGCCAGGTAGATGGTTAGCATATAAGTTGAGAAAAGAGAAAGAGTCAAGGAAAATATCACAGTTAATAGATGATCATGGTCAAATTTGTTATGGTAATAAGGAGAAAAAGGCAATCATTCGAGATTTTTATGGACAACTATACAAACAAGAGGATCTTGACGAGGGAAAAATTAAACAGTATTTACAAAATGCTAACCTACCTAAGATACCTAATGAAACTTGGAAAATGTTAGAAAGTGCTATAACAATGATGGAATTAACTGAAGCACTCAACAGACAGAACAATGGAAAAGCACCAGGACCAGATGGTTTCCCGGCAGAATTTTATAAAACATTAAAAGAATCGTTGAGCATCCCACTATTGGAAGTCATGAATGAAGTTATGATAAATAAGAAAATACCTGAAACATGGTCAGAAGCTTATATTACACTAATTCCAAAAGAAGGGGTTGACCCATTACAAATTAAGAACTATAGACCTATTTCCTTATTGAATGCAGACTATAAAATTTTTGCTTCAATCTTGGCAGAAAGGCTTAAAAAATACCTAAATAACTTTATTCACTTTGATCAGAATGGATTTTTTTTCCCAAAGAGACAGATTAAAAACAATATGAGGGTAATCCTGGACACATTGGAATATTATGAGGCGCACCCGGAAAAACAAATGGCTTTGATATTCTTAGATGCCCATAAGGCTTTTGATAATGTGAACTGGAGATTTATGTTATTATTATTGGAACAGATGGGCTTTGCTAGAAAATTTATTCAAGCAATAGAAGCCGTATATTATAAACAAACGGCAAAAGTAATGATAGATAGAGAATTCACAGATTCTATCAATATTAAAAAAGGTACAAGACAAGAATGCCCATTATCTCCTTTGTTATTTGTATTGACCTTGGAAGTCTTAAATAGAAATATTAGAGAGGATATAAATATAAAAGGAATGAAAGTCAAAAAGGAGGAATTCAAATTGCAAGCCTTTGCGGATGACTTGGTTTTTATTTTGGAAGACCCTTTAGAAACAGCTTTAAAACTATTGGAAAAGATAGAGACGTATGGTGAGATAGCTGGTTTAAAAATAAATAAAGACAAAACAAAGATTTTGACAAAGAACATGTTATTAAGACAAAGAGAAGAGCTGGCAGATTTATTGAAAATTCAAGTTACGAACAAAGTTAAATATTTGGGGATATATTTGACGCCAAGATGTACTACACTGAAAGAGAATAATTATATTAAGCTTAAACAGCAGATAGCATCTGACCTGAAAAAATGGGAAAACCTACAATTGTCATTGATAGGTAGAATTTCAACAATCAAGATGAATATTTTACCCAGAATTTTATATCTGTTCCAAACAATACCAATTAGGTTAAGTAAGGATTACTTCGAAGAATTAAATAAAATTGTGTTGAAGAATATATGGCAAGGCAAGAAAGCGAGAATAAAATTAAAACTTTTACAGGATGCTAGAATTAGAGGAGGATTTGGCCTTCCTAATTGGGAGTTATATTATCAAGCTGCAAACTTAATGTGGGTTAAAGAATGGATAACGTTAAGAAAGACTAGATTGTTGACATTAGAAGGTCATGATTTATTATTGGGTTGGCATGCTTTTTTATGGTATAAGGGAACTAAATCACAGGGTTATTTTAGAAGGCTAATTGATCTCTTGTTATGTCAAATGTGTATGTGAATTGCCTTGACAGTTTGAGATATGTACCAATTCCTGGAGGAAATTGGGGTGGCATCACTTGATACAGGAGGATGTAATAGATTGCAAGTACATGTAAATGTATTAGAAAATATATTTACAGTTTACATCAAGATAGTAAATGTCTATAGAGCAACTGTCTTCTTAATACTATAATATACTATTCTCTTCCTCTACATTTTATTTTTGAATTTTCTTATTTCTAACACTAAGATGATGATGACAGACTATTGCAGAACATCACAGTGTAAATGCCAGCAGATGGTATTCAAAATCTCTGATGTTTCTATACCAATGGCAGAATATGGGATACAAAAAAGTGGATTCAGGAAAACAACCTTGATGGGATAGGCATCACTGAAATTTCATAGAATGATAATTCTGATTGGCATCAGCACTAGAGAGCTACATTTCATAAAAAAAATAAAATAAACCAAAGGGGTATTCATTTATTTATTGTTTAGCATCCAAAGGGGCATTTTTGCATTATTTGAAAAGGAAAAAAATGTACTGGCAAGGAATCAGAACATTGGAATTTTGCCCAGACTATCTGTGTAAGAATAAAAAGAGTATAATAAGTGAAAATGATACCATCATGGAAATTTAGCATAGACCATCTGGGCAGGTGAAAGATGTTAATAAAGTTTCATTCACTGATACAGTATAAGATGATTAGAATTTGAAGCAAGAATGCAACTGTGATAACCAAAGACAGAGACCGAGAGCTGATGAGTTCTTGTTCTATCTTGCTGATCACTTCAATTGTCAGAAAGTGGAAGAAAGAACAATCCTAGATACAATCTCCATCACAATGGAAAAACTGTTTGATGAAGTGAAGGTAACTCTCAGAGGAAATGAATGTGTCATCTTAGAATTCGTAAGATCCAGAGAAGGAAGAACTGAGAAGACGCAGATTGACATATTGGACTTTAGAAAAGTGGATTTTGATGAACTCTAAAGGTCAGATTCCATGGCTTAAAATGTTGAAGGAGAAAAGTATCCAGAAAGAATGGAAATGTGACACTGAAGTTGAAATTGCAAACAATCCCCACAAGAAGTAGGGGGGAGGAAATGACAGATACATAAGCAGGTCTTTAAATACTGAAAGAGAAAAGGGAAGGGAAATGGAAGGATGGGAACGTAACCAAAGAAGAAGATTGCATTTAAAAATAGTAGAATCTGTGACAGAAAAGCAAAAGGCTTCTGACAAAAAGAGCAGAGGATCTAGTGACTTCTAACCTGAGTCAACTAGATGTTCTCTACAGTCAATTCCAGCTGTATCATTCCTTGATTCTGTTTAAAAAATATATCTGATAATCCATATTTCTCATTTATTAGTCTACATTGGAATGCAACAGTGGAGTTCTTTGCATTGTTAGCAATGACGTTGAATCACAAATTTTCCAATATGACATCAGAAGCGTCCTTCTCTGATAAGCAAGATGCAGATTGCAACTTCTTCAGCATCTCAGCTAACTTAAAAGGAATTTGCCCAAGCAAATCATGTCTAAGAGACAAAATATAAACAATTCAAGAATGCACTGAATAATCCATGGTGGCGGCATACCGAGTGCTAATGACTGCATGATCATTCTGCTTCCATCAACTGGCAAAAGGAAATATATACTCTAGCATCACACCAATTAAATGCCTAAACTATCTCTATGTTAATTAAAACAGAATCCTGAAAATGAGCACATAAGACACTTGGGAGTGTTTTCAAATAGGCAGGAAAATCAAGCATGCTTGGCATGTTTGTGGATGCACAGGTTGCAAATACCTTCCTTCCAACCTGTTGCCATGTGGAGTCAGCCAATAAAAATATTAAGAGGCTTCAAGCTAAATAAATGAAAATTAAATACAAATCATTGCATTATGTGACTCATTCGCAAAGAATCCAATATTCTTAAGCCTGTGCTGCAAATGCAGACTGTAAACAAAGGCACATATCTCAATAGCTAGATTTACACTTTTCTTTAAATTGTAATATAGTTCAATAATCAATTCCTGGTTCTCCACATATGGGAGAAAGAGGAGAGATACACGTAATATGATGCAAAGTGGCTGCAAGATTGGAGAGCAGACCACAGCCATTTCCCAAAACAGGAATCTGTCACCATCACAGCAGCAGGTATCCAACAGTTGGTCAAGAACATGAAGAGCAGAACAGCATCTGGCCCAAACATTATCCATGCCTATTGGCTAAAGAAACTAACAACGGTGCTTAAATGCCTACTAGCACAAATGGATCAGTGGCTAGCAGCAGGCTCTCACCCAGACCGGCTAACAGAAAGAAGAATACTACTGATCATGAAGACCTCTACAAGGGAGCGGTGCCATCCAATACTTGCCCTTCCCACAACACAGAATGTCCTATCAGGCCTCATAGCTACAGGACCATATGGGTCAGTAAATGAGCAGATTGTGGACACATATCATATATAAGGATAAGAAGGATTTTTTCATATATTGGCTATATAGGAATATAGTATGCAATATATTAACATATATACTATTAATTTAGTAATATAGTTCATGGAGTTCATGGAGAGAACCCGTCTATTGTATGTGGTCATTAGGACTAAAAAATGACTTGACAGCACATAACCAATCAATCAATAGTTCCTGGATCAGGAGTCTCTGCGTTCTGACACTCAAGTCTATTGCAACCCATGTGTGATGACCCGGGGCGTGGCACAAAGGCAACACAGTTAAATAAGCAAGGGGAGTCCCTTTATTATCTCCAACTTTGCCCCAGTGTCCAGGTGGCTGGAGAAAAACTCTCCCAGGAACAGCCTTTAAGTGGAGAAAATTCAGTCCAAAAACAAAGTATGTACAAACGGTAACTAAGAATACAAACAAACCATGCTGCAGTAATTAACTTGACAAGGCAGGAGAAGGAATTCCAGACTTGAAAGTACAGCAAAACACACAGTTGGGAAGATTCCAAGAACAAAGATAACCCTCGACTACACCAGAAAAATTCACCATTTGCTCCCAACAGTTTGCTGCACGCAGCTTCCCATTTTAAACAGCTGTAGCTAATGAAGGGAAACAGGGCCCTTTCCTCCTCCATAAGCTACCCAACTCATGTTGCTCCCTTCTCCATTCCTCCCCACATGCCCTAGGATAAAGAAGGGTTGGGTCTGGGTCTTCTTCTGAATTCCCTCTCCCTTGCTCTACCTCTCTTCTGCTCTGCCCAGCTGGACTTTGCCCTTCCTCATTTTTTTCCACAGCCAATGGAGTCACACTCCCACTCTGTCAGCTGTTCAGCCTCCTCCTCCGAATCAGATTCTGACAGGGGCATGACAAGGGTCTACCCTTGAAGAATATTTGGAAGCTACAGCTGGCACAGAATGCAGCCATACAGACAGTTCTTGGGGCTGCAAAGGTGGCCCATGTTATACTGCTGTTCTGCAAGCTGCACTGGTAGCCAGTTTGCTTCCAGGTCCAATTCAAGATGTTGGTTCTTACCTTTAAAGCCTTTCTTGTTATGGCTCCAGGTTATCTGAGGAACTGTCTCACCTAATGAAATTGCCCTGCCACAGTGTCAGAAAGAGAATGTTTTGAGCACCATTGGTTGAGGAAATCCTGTTGGCAGACTGCAGATGAGCCTTTTCTGCTATGGCTCCATCCTTTGAAACATCAACCCCTTCCCCCCAGAAAGATCCATACTCTCTGTTTTGGCCTTCCAAATAGGCCTGAAGACCTAGCTCTGCCAATTGGTCTGGGATCCCGATGGGTATGGGTGTGGGTGTGATTCTAGAGGTGGTTAATGGACTAAGAACCCACCTCCTCCCTATGTGCATCCTTTTTGCTATCTTGGTTAATTTTTAACTCAGGTTTAGGGTTCATATGTATTATTTTAATGTTTTAATGATTTGTCTTGTTTTTTATTGATTGTAAGCTGCCTAAAGTTGCTTTTAGGCAAGATGGGCAGTATATAACTTTAATAAATAAATAAATAAAAAATACATGTAAATTTGGTTTGACAAAGTCAAATGTATGAACACAGACATTCTGATTTGTAAAATGATTGACACAGCCATTATAGTTAAAGTATTATATTGAATAATGGTTTATGAAAATGTGTGAACTTAGTTTACCTTCTAGGACAGGCTTAGATTCTTACTATTCTGATATTCTGAGGTAGACATTCAATGTACTTTTTCTGCCCCATGGTGTGTACCAGCTGTTGTAATTCCTTTTTCCTATTGGAAAGGCATTGAGTAGTCTTGAGTATTATAATTAATGGTTACGGTTAACAGATTTAATGGATTAACAGAGTTAATCTTAGGCCATCTAGTCCAACCCCTTGCCCCAGCAGGAGACCCCACACCATTTCTGACAAATGGCAGTCCAATCTCTTCTTGAAAGTCTCCTCACTAAAAGCTCCATAATCTTATTGGCTTTACTCAATAGTGATAGAAATTATTCTTATCTGTAGACATCAAAACTCCACTTTGGGAGTGCTTTGGATAAAATGTCAACTAAATAAGTTATTTATTGATCTATTTATAAATAAATGTTACCCAGACAAAACTATTAATGTTTGGTTGTAATTTGCACCTACATTATCAGGACAGTAAATATATCTACTAACTTTTGTGTTAATAAAACATTGCCCAGAAAACTTTAAACTTATATGTAAATTTTTTTTCTTCTGCCACATTTCTTCATTGGTCTCCTTCCCATTCTTCCTCTTTCCAACACCTCCCTTTTTATTGTGGCCAGATTTAACCACAGCAGGAAGAAAATCTGGAAATATCTTTGATCAAATGACACAAGAAATGCAAAGCGAGTGCTTCTGTAGAAACCCACAGCACACCTTGGCGGTATGATACTTTTACATTTATTTAGAGTTTATATATATATATATATATATATATATATATATATATATATATATATATATATATATATATATATATATATAGTTACTTGTATAATACAGTTTATCTTCCTTTTCTCTTGGGTCCCATTTGTATCTTTTATTTGTGATTTGTTTTTCTCTTTAAAAGACATAATTACTTACTTCATGTATTTTTTTAAATAAACATTTTCCAGGAAAAATGCCAGATTGAATTAAACAGCAAGGAACATACAGTCCATACCTAGTATTAAATCAAAGTCATCTTACAGTAAAGTCGGTGAAGATGGCAAATATTTTTTTAGACAAGGGCTTGGCTCCTGAGAACTTTGAGCAAAAGGAAGTTTGCAAAAAGTAAGGTCTTCTTCTCACTGTCTCCTTCTTCACGACATAATGACTTCTCTGAAGGGTGGGATTCTTGGACAGCATGAATGGGATGAAGTTCCCTCTGCCTGAAGTAGGACAACTTCCCTTCCCAACAGAACAGAACTCACATACATTATTCCCTCCAACCTTGTAAAATAGATGTTAGACACAAAGATGTGGCTGAGATATGACTGACCCATCAGGGGATATTTGTATTGGAGGGTGAATTCGAACCAGGTCTCTCCATTCCTATTCCATAAGCTCTGTTAGGGTGCTACAGGGAGCTTCTGATGAAAAACATCAATCACTCTGCTAGCTTCTTTCTGCTTCTATTTCTCAGGGTCCATCCCACAGCTTAGAGTTGGCCAACTTTTTAACCTCCTTAAAATCAAGTGTCTAAATTCTGAATAGCATATTTTCCAGGGGGTTTTGTGGATATATAACAAAAGGTCTGAGAACTATTTCACTACTATTAGTCTATAGTAAATGAAGTTACTTGTGTTACATATGTAGATTATTCTGGATAATCCTTAAAAAATGCAAAGGTCTCACTGATACATCTTCTGAAAAGTCAACGAATCTATCATTCAACTGGTCCAATTCATGAACTTAAGGAAATCAGTTGTTACCAGGGCTTAGACATACTGGGAACATGTGAGCTTTAGCTTCTAGCATACCACAATATGCCATCAATTCCAGCCATCACAGCATCCTTACTGTCACCTGATTGTGATCTGAACACTTGGTGTCTGTCTTGCAATAACAAAGTTAAGCAAGCCACAACCATGTGATCATAATTTCCAATGTTCCCTGCTGGCTTCCCTCAAAGTCAATGGGGAAGCTGACAGGAAGTTGGAAGTCACAATTACATGAGGTCCTTGCTTAATGACCTGTGTGGTCATCACTTAACAATCACCACCAGAACTTTCAGAACTGCTGTTGCTATGTGGCACAGTCATATCACCCTGCAGACCGCATTGCTTAGCGATGGCAATTCCAGTCCTTGTTGTTAAACAAGGACTATCTATCTGTATTGTACACTTATTGTTGAGCTGTCAACATAACAATTTTTAAAAGTCTCCCTTATATTATCCTTTGGGATCATTTTACAATTAAAAAGGCAAAATCTGTGGAATGCAGATAAAACAGTCCCAAATTCATCCCCAGAAAATATTTAGCCAATAA
This sequence comes from Hydrophis major, assembly GCA_033807585.1. Lineage (NCBI taxonomy): Eukaryota > Metazoa > Chordata > Lepidosauria > Squamata > Elapidae > Hydrophis > Hydrophis major. The sequence continues at coordinate 90,340,151 of CM066329.1, forward strand.
TACATGCAGTAGAATCAAGAGCAGAACTATATCAGGTAGCAAATGGAAAACATCTAGAATAACAATTTCAACTTGCAGATTTTGATGGATGTTCATGTAGTCTCTAAATATTGTCCAAATATTTTATGACTGCATTAAAAATTGAACAACACTTTACTTCAATAATTTATAAAATTGTCATATTTTGGAGCTGCAAGGAACTCCAAAGTTTATCTATATACATCGCTGGTGAAAGGAGATACATCTAGAGCCTCTCTGCTTAAATATTTTCAGAGATAATTGAAGTAATTCAACGTTCAACATATCCAGAGATAATTTATTCCACTGTCATAACATTAGGAAGTTTTTCTTGATGCCTGGCCAAAAATGGCATTCCCACCCATTCTTGGTAGTTCTGACTTTTTGAACCACAGAATATAAATCTGCTCCATTTTCTCTGTGATATTTGTTCAAACCTGACAGTTTTCCATGCTATTACTTTTCTTTTTGTCCAGGTTAAACATCTGATACTTTTTGTTTTTCATTGATCTCTTGCAGGAATATTGCTTATCACATTAAAAAAAAACCTCAAAGTTTTCTGAAAGTGGAAGGAATTTTGGGTCATGCTATAGAATGTATCAGCTATTGACAAGGGCAGTGATGGGTGTCATTGTTGTCTACTACAAGTTAAAAATATGCCTTAAAACTGCCTTCCAACATTCCCCTTCTGGTTAGATTTTGCAAGAGGCATCTGGTAATGATGGGTTAGTTGGTATTCTTCTTACAAAGCACTGTCTGCATTCTCTATAAACTTTGCTGTCTTAGATTTGTCAACAGTTAATAAGCGATACACAGTGTTATGATAACAGTCTTGAAGGGCTGACATTTTACAGTGGAGTGTTGCTGAAAAATAATGAATGATGCCACTAGAAAAAAACCATAGAATATCTATAAAAGTCAACTTCCATTTCAGGAGTTATTGTTTCCTCCTCAAATGTAGTTTTCAGTATCATGTTGGGCTCCCCCAATTTTTCTCCATAACCAGTCATCACATAACTGCAAGTTCAGGTAATGATGGGGTGCTTAAAGACTTGAATTGCTTGTCCAGGATTGAAAGATCAGTCTAAGAAGTAACAAATTATTTCTACTCCATGTGTTGCTTGACTTAGAAGACTCCACCATATTCATTTGACTTATACTTTATTGCCTTTACAATAGCAGACAATATTTTCTTCTTATTCCCGTTATTTGTAAGTGTAATCTGTTGCTCAATTTGTAGGTGGAATCCATCGGCATTGTGGTCAAACCTTATATGTTTTGCATGGGAACTATTATTTCGCTCAAATATAGAAAATATAGCGTTCTTCAAATATTACAAATTTGTCTACCTGGGCCAGACAGGAATAGAACTTACAAGTTCTTGAAGGGTCAGATTATTTATCCTGAATCAGACAATAGCCAGCTTTGTATTACCTTACATATCAATAAACAAATACCCTACACATACACATACACTCATTTTTACACATACAATATATTTATGCCCAGACTTACATGCACCCATATCACTTTGCCCCATTTTCTTAAGTAGATAGACCCCAAAGCCATTTGTAGCCAAACATTTTAGTATAGTCTATAGAAAAGCTGGATCTCTTTAGCTCATGCTGTGGATGGCTGAGTAAAACTCCTTTGACTGGAGCTTTTGAGACTCAGAACAAAAGTGGATGAATTGCTTTTCTTGCTGACACTCAGGTCACATCCTTGCCGAGCTTTTAAGTATCGTGAAGAACAACAAAAGAACCGGTGCAAAAGGTCATGGAAAAGATGGCCTGTGAAAAGCATGTAGATCCAGGGGTTACAACAGCTGTTCAAACTTGCTAGGAGTGTGGTGATTATGAACGTCCAATCTACAAGAGAAAAACGTATTAGAAAGAGTTAAAAACTACTGTAAAATTTCAGGATCAACAGGATTATCAAAGAAGAGAAATAGTCCAACAATCAGTAACTAAGTGGGACATTCTATCTACGCCTGCTTGGGGGATGCCATAACACCATGTGTCTTACAATACTTTGCTGAAATAGAGATATAAGGTAAGACATTTTATCAGGGTTTTGCTGGATGAATGCATGCCATAACTGACATACAGAGTGGCACTTCTGCTATATAATGGTAGCAAAAATTAATAACATTTAAGTAGGAAAATTTTACTATTCAAAATAATGGTTAATTTTTTTCCACAAATGAAACTGCTATGAAAAGGTTTTGGCTTGAGCACCAAGTATTTTGAGTTGTGTTTTATCGAGAGCTTGTGGCAGTACAAAATGAAGAAAATTAATGTGGTTTTAGGAGCTCAGATAATTTAGAGAATTAAAAAAGGGATATGTTCAAAGATTGACCACTATGTTACTCTTCTCTCCATTTTTATTACATCTTGCAAATTTGTCAGTTTTATATATACAGTCTTCCTGCTGCTCAGAGTAAATTAGCAAGTGTGCTTGTCATTTTCTGGCATGGATTTATGCATACTGGTATACCAAGACTTGATTTGATAAGCTGGCCTGTCAAAAATAATCATTATATATTGGTATTATGATATATAAGATACATTATTATGATTTATTATTACTTTGTTGTTTTGTATGTACAATGAAAGTGTATGCACCAGAGACAAATTCCTTGTCTATTTAATCACACGTAGCCAAATAAAGTATCCTATCCTACCCTATCTTATCTTATGCTATCCTATCCTATCTTAGCCTTGCCTAGCCTTCCAAATATCATTTTCAAGTCCCAGTATCTTAAAAATATGGCACTGAAATTGGCAATAGAATGGCCTATTTAGGGTGGGGTTGTAAGAATGGGAATTAAAAATTGTTTGTTCCTCCTACTTTTGTTTTTACTCTTAAATCTTTCTCTCAAAGGTCAAGAAAAAAAAAATCAGTGAACGCTCTTCCAGTATAACCAAGTAGTCTTTCATAGTTCTTTAAAAGGTTAGAAAGTTAAGTGCAGCCCCGATCCCCAATGTTACTCAGTGTTTTGTAACATCTGATTATCTTTATATAATCACGTCTCACAGACCTCTTCTCCTTAAGTATGTCAGCCAAACGAGTATGCTAAACTAATTTACAACTTCCTCTATGAAGTGTAAAAACAGCTCACTGTAAACAGTATTTTAATTATTGCTGTGTAATCAGACTAATGTCTTTCTCATTAAATTGGCTATTTGTATATTTGTTCAGACACCACCAACTGTTGATAAACAACCTCAAAGTTCATGCTCTGTCTTCTCACGATTTTTAAAAAAATAGAATAAAGGTTATATGCCTTTAATACTGAAGAACTAAAAGGAGAAATTTCCTGACAGTAAACCTGTAGAGCGCTTTTCCTTCAGAGGTTGTGGTTGCTCCAACACCGGAGGTTTTCAAGAAGAGATTGGACAGCCATTTGTCCAGAATGGTATCAGGCAGTGATTCTCAACCTTCCTAATGCCGTGACCCTTTTAATACAGTTCCTCATGTTGTGATGACCCCAACCATAAAATTATGGCTCGGTTCCTAAGACCATTGAAAATATGTGTTTTCCGATGGTCTTAGGCAACCCCTGTGAAAGGGTTGTTCAACCCCCAAAGGGATCATGACCCACTGGTTGAGAACCACTGGTATCAGGTCTCTTACCTGAACAGGGAGTTGGACTACAGGACCTCTTATTCTGTCTTAATGTTGCAAGGATTGAAAAACATTTTTCTCAGGTGGTCCAATCCCTGTTCAGCAGACTAAACAAATATGTGCATCATGGTGTTCTTTAAGGGTTGTTCTAGAATTCAGTCAATAGATATAGTGAGAAGCAACTAATAATATTACTGTGGTCAATAAAAGGAAGAGAATCTAATGTTCATTGTCCTTTAACCCCCTAGAAATAGATACACACAGCTTGTGGTTTTTCCTAGAACTGGCAATAATAATTAACTTTTTCAATATAAATGAGTTGTGTAACTTAGAAAAACAGCACAATATCCTGACAAATACAGTGTAATTGGGCTGAGCCAGATTCATATCCGGCTACCTCTGTTTATTTACAAAGGTTTTTATAGCAAGTCACATTTACTGTTCCTAAATTGTTTGCCTTTTTTTAACAAACAAAAAAAATGGTTGCAAGTAAGTCTTTACATAACCAGGATTTCAATACAAAATAATAATCATGCTATCGATACAGACTAATTTATTTCCAGCATGAACCAATGAAAAAAAGAAACCTTGAAATCTCTCATTCATCATGGGAATACCTCCCTTAAATATGCTTACTATGAAATATTTCATTTTTCTCGTTAGCTTTTATTAAGACTGAGTCATTAAGGTAACCTGTGCATAAGCTAATCACAGAATAAGAAATTCCTCTGAAATCTACTCTTTGCTGTAATACATGGCATTATTAGTGTAAAAAAGAGGGGAAACCAAAACGAAAAGGAATCTAATTGATTACTGTTAAGAATTAGCATTGATTCATAATCACACATTAAAATTCTAACGTTAAAATAATCTATTTAGGCTCTTGGGTAACTTATCTAGGTTCCACTTCTGAATGCTAATTGGAATTTTTTTAGGTCTGTTTTCAGTATTTTGAACTGGTGAAAAATAAGAGGACAAGTCTATTTCTCAGCCTTTCCACTGGGCTTTGCATAGAAGTGGTTTAGCATAATTACATCACATAAATTGCACTCTTCATTGTTTAGGCTGAAACAAATTAACCTAGTCCTCCTCTGGAAGTTAGCACAAAGTAATTATTTGAAGTCAACTTTTCAATATCTGTTCCTCTCTAGACTGTAAGTAACAGAATTCATAAAAAGAACAGCTGGTAATAAATATGGAAGTGGTCTCAATAGACTAGAAAAGTCCCAACTATGGACGACTGCTCAAAATGTTTATGTGTTCAACCCTTGCATGATTTGTCCAACAGAGCTCAACCGTAGACATATTGAAGAAAAATCTATTGCTATTGGCTTTATTTTTTGCCTGGGTATCACCCTGATATACTTCCTCAGGAATCTAAGTGAACTGGGATTAAGTCTACTCAATGGACTTACTTATTTAAAGACACCTACAAAAATTTAGATGTCTGTTAATAAAATTTATATGGAAAGTGACCAAGAAGTCTACAGCTGAAGGAGTTAAAAGAAAGTCTACAGGAAAAATATTAATTCATATTTGCTCTACAAAGCAAGGGGTTTAAAAAGATGGTCTCTACTTAATTTCAGAGCTTGTGTGGATTTTTAAAAAAACTTATAAAGTACTGTTCTTGTTACTCTTATAGAAATGTATTTCCAAGTTTCTAACAAAGAACAGTTTAAGTTTATGATAAAAAAAAACCTGAATTAGCAATTGTGAATGACAAAGAAGTATTTGAAGATAAGAAGACTTACTTAATAGAAATCTTCCAGTATTGTTAAACCATTATTGTTCTTCATTTGGATGAATGTACAAAGCTAAAAAATAGGCAGTCATGGTCCTATCATTAGGTAGAGCAAGTAGCTATCTAAGGGCAACAGATCCAAGGAGGCAAATAGTGAAAGTGAAGAAGGAACTACTCTATGTTCCTTAAAAACCAGTTATTGTTAAGTTAAGGTTCTCCTTTTGTAAGTTCTGTCCTCTCTTGAAAAGTGTCCTCTTACTTTTTGATATTTGAAGGCTAATCTGTAAATCTCCCTATTTGATCAATGCCGATCTGATCTGTTGTGTATGATGTGATGTATTTGTATTCGACATGGCGATTCATCAAGGCTCGGTACAGTGCATCGAGACGTGATTATGAGATGCATGCACTCCACACAGGAGAATTGTTTTGAGAGAGTGTGCCATGCTCAAGAGTGTACCTCATGCAAGAGTGCGCCACGTGCAAGTGGCTTTGTTTTTTTTCTTCAATTTATGTATGTCCTCCTTCTCATTGTAAAAATGTTGATCACCTTAATTAAGTGCTATAGAGGTAGGCACCAAACTAGAATGTAACTACTAATAATCATCTTTTGAATTTAGAGTGAAAATGTGTAAGCCTTTCAACAGCCCAATTTAAGAAAGCCATTGCCTATATCAAGTCACTGGATTTCATGGATGGTCTGGTGCCAAAGACTCCTTAAACACAATTGGAAATGGTGTTCACAAACTTTATTTTGAAGCTGACTGGACAACTATTAATCAAGAAATCGTGAGATAACATTACTCATCATTAAAAGTTAAAACTGGAAGTTTTAAAGAAGAGATTGGATAACCATTTGTCTAAAGTAGAATAGGGTTCCTGCCTAAGCAGGGGGTTGGACTAAAAGACATCCAAGGGCCCTTCCAACTATTCTATGCTATGCTATGCTATGCTATGCTATGCTATGCTATGCTATGCTATTCTATTCTATTCTTATGGCAATTCCCATGCTTATTTCTCTATCGTATCATCAGTGATCTGTTACTTAGAGTTCTACTTTAAAAAATTTAGCTACTATATTAAAAGTAATACACATAAAGAAGAACCAGGCCTTAACAGAGGCCAGCAAGGAAGAAAAGAACATAAAGGGGGAAATGGGAAATGGGGAATGTTTAAGTTTATGATAAAAAAAACCTTTATGTGTATATTTGTAGATATGTTGTTTTTTAATGGTAAAACCAATAAAGTTTGTTTTTTTTTAAAGTAATTATCTTCACATTCTCTAATAACAACAACAGAATAATAGATCAGCTGTATAGGAGCAACGAAAAACCGTGACAAACCTGAAATCACCCACATCATTTTCAGCCTGTCATAAAATGAGATCTGAGAGGATGTGTGTCCTGTGATAATGTATTTGACTTTCTAAAGTGCTGTTTTATATTAATTATTAAGACAAAAATAATAGGGAGTTTTTGTTTCCATTGGTGGAAAAAAGACATCGATGTGCAAAACCGGTGGTTCTGAGAGTAGGAATCATCTCAAAACTATCCAACTTAGCCATAGATGGGTTCACCATCCGATTAAATCACAATATGTTTTTTTTTTTTTTTTGGTTTTGTCTGAATGTATGGTATATTCAATAAACAATTATTCATTAAGATACCAATTCATAAAAGCACATAAATGAAATTGGATCTAGAATGCCCCTTTTGTGAATGGAAGGCTCTTTTCCATTTTCAAAAAGGGGGTAGGATTAAAATTGAAAAAGAAATGTCCCCTGGAAGAATGGAGCAGGACGGTGTTTGGCAGTGTTTCCTCTTCTGTGATCTTCCCTATCACAACTCACATTGTCGGCTAATAATCAGATACATATACAGAAAGTATAGCTCCACCATAAAAAGTTGGGATATAATTATGCATATATGTAGTCCTCAAGTTATGAGCCATGGTGGTGCAGTGGTTAGAATGCAGTACCGCCTGCAATTTGGCAGTTCAAGTCTCACCAGTCTCAAGGTTGACTCAGTCTTCCATTTTTCTGAGGTGGATAAAATGAGGACCCAAATTGTTGGGAACAATATGTTGATTCTGTAAACTGCTTAGAGAGGGCTGTAAAGCACTCTACAGCAGTATATATGTCTAAGTGATATTGTTAATCGTTCAGTGACTGTTTTAAGTGCTGAATGAAGTAGTACTTATGCTGCTTCCTGATGTTATGGCCACTGCAGTATTCCTACATAATCAAAATTTGGGCACTTGGCAGCCCACCTGCATTTACAACTGCAAGGGTGCTTCAATTCCTGCCAACCACCTATCTCTCCCCCATCTCTGCCCTTTCAGACACTCTGCACAGTGGTGCTCCTTTGTGGCAGCAGCGGCACTCTTTGGTGGCAGCAGCTGCACTGGGCTCAAGTAGAGGCCTGAGGACTTCAGCAGCCTCAGCCCATTTCCACCATTCCCAAGCCTCAGGAAGAAGAGGTAGGCAACAGCTGCCTGCATAGGGCCAAGCCGTGCATGCTTCATCAATAGCAGGAGGAAGATGGCAGAGTCCATTGGGCTCATCAGGGCTGGTAGGTGAGTCAGTGCATAACTGGCAGGACAGTAGCATGAACACTGGGTGGCTGGCCTGGCAATGGTAGCAAAGTGCAAGGCAGCCAAAAGGGCACAGATGGGGCAGAGATAAATGGATGGGGCTGTTGAAAAGGAGGGAGTCCCTTACTTTAGCAAAGCTTGGGGTTGGGAGAGGCTTAATTCTGGGTGGGTCCTGTGCTAATAACAGGGGAGTGCAAGGATTGCCTTCACTTAATAATGAAGCCAAGTGACATTCTGCTTTACAACCATGTGATATCATTTAGCAATGGAAATTCCAATCCCAAATTACCATTGTGAGGACTGCCATCCTTAAGACCCCATTAACATAAAAATGTTAAGCTTAAATTTGAAGAATATACTGGAGATGTTGTTATCACTTTTGATGTTCATTCTTTGACACAATAAATTACAATAAATTACTCCTTCCACTGTACACAGGGAGATAAACATTTTGCTCATTGGTAAACTTTCCAATGGGCTGTGTTTTTTTTCATTCTGAACATCTGGCCCAGCCGTGTCTCTGTTAATTGTTAGCTTGGACACTTTACATGTATCTTTCCAGCTGATTGCATGTATCTTTCCAGCTGACTGCACGCTGATTACATGTATCTTTCCAGTTGACTGCACGCTTTCACAAGCCTACTAGCAAAAGTTTTAGCAGAACCCTAAAATAGTACCTCACTGCTATGCATCTTACCCTCTAGCCAGTGTACTCAGTGGCTAAGACTGCATGGATAGTCACCCCCAGCAGGTAACATTTTACTTTAGTGTACCTTCAAAACAAAGCACAAATTTAAATAAATAAAAAAGTCCAGGCTACAACTTTTGCTTTATGGAGGACAGAATAGATAAAAACTGTGCATGATGTCAAGCAGCTTTTAACTAACCAATTTCAGATATAACAGCGAGTAAGCCCATCTTAAGAACGTGAGGCTATCTTTTGAGTAAGCACGCACTGTGCATTTGATGCAAGGGTTATTAGCACAAAAATAACCATGGATATTGCTCTATTCCAGTATTATTGTTTCTTTTAAAAATATGAATATAAAGCAAATATTGTGATCTGAGTAGAAGAAACAGGACCCAGAAATATAGCAAACAATGAAGTATTATAATTAGAAAAGAGTACAAAATAAAGACTCCTCCAGAGACAAGTTACATTAGAAATGCTAAATTAATAATTAACTAGGTCTTATAAATATAACCTTGCATTCATTCTGATAAACCCATTTTCATATTCTGAAATGCCTTTGAATTTTTTTTCCTCCCTAATACAGCAACAATCACTTTCAACATTATTGGATTTGAAGGCCCACCATAAATAGGCTGCTACTCTTTTGCTCACTATCTTTTAGAGCAGTAGCTATCACATAGATAAGAACTGCTGCACAAGATTCAATAGGAAAGCTTAATAGAAATTAAGTTTGGTCTAGTGATTAAAGCAGTACTCAAGACCCGCTCTAGCCATGATAGCCAGTTCGGTGACTTTGAGCCAGTCATTCTTTCTCAGCCCAACCACTTCAAGCTTATTATTATGGGGAAAATAGGAGGATGGCGTATATGAATTGAATATGTTTTCAGCCTTGAATTATTTATAAAAATAATAAAGGTGGGATACAAATAAACAATCTACTCCCTTAAGTTTGACAGTCCATTAAATACTCTGGGATTTCTAGAACATATTGACTCAACACATCTGAAGGGCATTGAGTTGGGGAAGACTATGGTCAAGTCTAGAACAAAAATGTCAGTATCGGAACTGTATTCTTATTTGCTTACCCCTTATCTAAACTATAAACATCCCTTTTTTAAGACGGTCATTGTTTATTTCACTCTAGGGTGGACAAACATGTTTACCAGATCATTCTGAAAAGGAGGCATTTGCCACATTTAATATCAAACTCTTCACGCGATCTATCGTCAGTTATGATGCCTTTGCATTTTATTGGCTACAACTTTTCTGAAATAGATGTTAGTTCCTAATTCCCTTAAGGACTATGAAAGTAAGGGTCTCTACCCATCTCTACTGCAAATTCAAAGACAAGTCTAATCTCTCTAGCCCTTTGAGCGCTTGTAATATTTTGGCAGGCAAAGTGTCACAAAGAAATATTTTTTTTGGAAACTCTTTTATGGTCTTTGGCAAATAAAGGTCCATATCAAAAGTAAGATAATCTCCATGGCCCTGAAAGCAAGGAACATTGTCCGTGCAATGTATAATGAAATTTTGGGAAGCTCCTCACATTCTTTATCAGGCCAATTCCCAGATGAATTTTTCTTCACTTTTCATTTGTGGTTATCTCTGCTGTGAGACACTTTGTACACTCCCACAGCTCCTCTTTTCTCTTGTTCCGCTTTTGCTATCTCCTGTCTTCTACACATTTCATTTTGTCTCACTGCTTTGTGAACAAAGTGAAATTACTACAGTCAAGTTGATGGGCTAGAGGACATGCCAAACTTTGCAAACTTCACAATATTTTTTTCTTAAAAGTCTTCCTGGTCTGCTAAAGCACAAGGGGGCCCCACATTCACACAGCCTAGCAGTTTTGGTGGAAATAAAAAATCTTCAAGCTTTCAACGATGACTGAAGTGAAAGAAATATACCCATCTTGGAAATATTTCTCTGACTGACAAAGGACAAAAGAAAAACAGAAATAAGAGTTGACCAGATTACAGTTCAATTATTTTAATCCTACCTTTATTATACTTATAAATACCTCAAGGAGGCAAACACCTAATGCTGTTTCCTCCTCCTATTTTTTTCACAGCCACCCTTTGAGATGAGTTGGGCTGGGAGTTGTTAGTATTTGCTTTATTAATAATCCTTGCATGAAATGAACAGCACACACTTTACTTCAAAGATAGTCCCACATTCTTAAGATGAGTTTACTCCCCATTAAATGAGTTCTGGCTGCATCTGAAGTTGGCTAAAAGTTGCTTTGACATCATGTACTACTTTTATCCATTCCCCACAGCCCAAGAATCATAGCCTAGGGTTTTTTCTTTCTGATTTAAATTTGTGCTTTGTTTTAGCCACCAGTCAACTTTCACACTTAAGGCAAGATTAGAATTCACAGTCTCCTGATTTCTCACCTGGTGTCTTAACCAGTAGTCCAAACTGACTATAGTAAGAAGCTACCACAAGGCTGTCTTACTTACATCAAAGTTAGTATCTTAGTGCCTGGGCTTAAACTAGCCTAGTGGAAGAGCACTAAAGGAAAGATATTTTTGTCACAGTTGCTCCACTCAGCAAACTTAAGTCTGCAGTCTGAATTCTTTTATGACTGGTGGAATGATTTACAATCCTTAATATATTTTTGATTTGTGCCGAGAGACTATTTTATTCTTAAGACTTTTCATTGAGATAGTAATGACTTTCCTCATGCACTGAGCTGATAAGTACAGCAGGACCATGAACAGAAGTTAGGCTGAGAGAAAGGATCTGATTAAAGAAAGTGGCAGTCAGAACAGGAAGACAAATCTGGGTTCTCTGCATCCTTATTATACAACACCAGGACTGTTAGCCCAAAAAAGATATTTCCCTCTCCCAGCTGGGGAAGGATAATTAAAAAAGGAAAATAGGAAGAGGGAAAATGGCTAAGCAAGCTCATCCTTTATGTTTCTACTGAAAAAAATGCATTATCTCAAAATTATCTTTTGTGGGAAAAGAAGGAGTAAGGTATTTGAAGTTGGAGAGAGATGAGTGAACACCACCCATTTGAATTGTATGGTGACAGCTGGGCATTCAGAGCATGAATGTAACTTTGACGTTACTAAATTTAAAAAAAAATAATGGCACTGGAAGGAACTTAATGGCTCCTCTCTAACACAAAGGTAAATCAGCTATCAAACATCCAGAGTCATCTAACTTTTGTCTAACTTTTAACAGGTCTAACCAAATTTAATTACTTTGCCAAGCCTCAATTGTTCTATTTCATTTTTGGTTTTTTGCCCCAATTACTATGGCTAAACATTTGTTTTGCAAATATTTCTTTTCTGGACAGATATGAGTGGAACTTGCATTTAAAGTTCTAGCCATATAAGATCTATGGGGTCTTGGTGCTCTCTGTTTTCTTGCACAGAGACTTCCCACTAGCACTGATGCTACCCGGTTTCATTGATGATGTTACCTGGTTTGGTAATGACATGGCTGCAAGAAAACCATCAAACTCAGAGTGCACCAAGGACTCCACAGTTCAACCCTGAGCTACAAATATTTTCTTCTATTGGTACATTATAAGACTCTTTTGCTGCAACTACTAATGGATTTTCCACATTGAAACATCCCAAACGAGATGTATAGTTTGTTCAGCAAAATACACATATGAGATCTGTCCAAGTTTTCTCACACTTCAGTTATAAGTTTTTGGAGTAATGGGGGCAGTGACAGCCTGAGTATTCCCCCCCAAAATAATAATAATAATAATAATAATAATAATAATAATAATAATAATAATAATAATAATAATAATAATAATAATATGAGCTCATTTGTGAGCCAGCTGATAGACTTCAGCATCTTCTCTGTAGACTGGACATTGCTGGTGGATAAATGTATATGGAAAGGTGATTTCAACCATTTAGATATTAAAGAGTATGCTGAAAAGTATGTCTTTGCCACATAGCTCTTATTTTGAATGATACATTGTTGATACCAGCAGCCAAAGCCTTAGTAGGGCATGTTTTAGTTTGTTATTTCTCAGAGGAAAAAGTGAAGTTCTGGGACAAATAAAAGAGCAGAGAACTTTGGGATATCTCAAGTACCCAGTGATGACAATCCACTTCTTCAAAGAAACAGAAAAAAAGGGCAGAGCAAATCAGAAAGTAACATCATATCCAATATCATATTTCAAGTCCTTTCTGCTAAGAGATTATTATACAATTAATTTTAGGCAAATGGGAAGCATTTTTAGATGATTAAACTTTTTATAAATGATTCCATTAGTGTGATTTAGTCTTTAGCCCTTCTCAATATTAGCCATTCCTAACATAAATAGTGCATTTGGTTGGTGCCTCTCTGCATCAAGCTCCCAACTCCCCAATCAATGATAGTCTCTACACAACTCATTCACAAAATTCCTCTGCTTCCTTCATTTCTGAACTAGCATCTAGAAATCAGCCAATTTATGGAATAAAGTCAAAATGACAGTGTTGAGCTCCTTCAGTGAAAAAGATTATAGCTACAGTGGCACTTCCATCCTACTTATAAAAGCAATTTCCTATTTGCTCACATCAATTTATATAAACATTATCTTTCATGCGCTCTCACTGAGATAAACAGAAAATTATTTGATGTGGCTTAGTACGAAAAAACACCTGACATTTCTATGCCAAATATTCCTCCAGATTTACAGCTTCCTAATAAAAGCATCCAAGTTCTCTGTGTTATCACAAGACAATTGTGGGCAGAGATATTTATCAGTTTTTCCAAGGTCACACAAATAACATCTAAGGTTTCAAATCACTTTTTAGATTTTACCTGTTCTATCCTCCTAGCCAATGAACCGATCTTTTTTCATTTGAATATTTCATTTTTTTAATCTGCACATTTACTAAAGCTTTGTTGAATGCCACAATCAGCTCTACAGATAATAGCTCAGTTATAAGGTATATTTTAAAGAAATTGCAGTGAGGCAAATTTCTGCACAAAGCTACATAGGCAGGTATAAAAAAGGAGAATGAACCATACCTTCTTTTGGAGCATTTTCATCCCATGCAAGCCACATCTGTACAATAAAATAAGGAGTCCAGCACATGATGAAGGCTAAGACAATAATAAAGGTCATTTTGACTGTCCGTATCTTGGCTTTGGAAATGAGTTTGATGCTGCTCACCCTGGAGAGTGTGCCTCCGTGAGAATTGCTAGAGGTTAGGCTCACACTTGTTTCATGGACGGTTTTTAGCTTCACATTTTGCCAAATTTTGAAGCTGATCAAGCCATAGCAGATACTTAGCACAATCACTGGGATGATGTAGACAGTCAAGGTTATCCAGGTGACATAGGCTCTAGGACCCCACGGCTGAATGAATGTTGCCCAGCAATCCATCCCCCCATGGGCCACGCTCTTCATAGAAAATATCTGGAGCTGCGGGATGCTGAAGAGGAGGCATACCACCCATGTGAGGAGCACAGACAGCCGGTCAGACCTCCGATGTAAAGACCTCAAGGGCTGAGAGATGGCCAAACACCGATCCAGTGACATCAGCAACAGCATGTAGGTGGAAGCAAACATCCCCACCACTTGCAGATATTTGATCAACCTGCAGAGATAATCTGGCCCTTTGAACCTGAAGGTGATGTCCCAAATGAGCTGAGGCAAGACCTGGAAGAGGGCCACAACTAGGTCAGCAATGCTCAGGTGCTTCATAAAGAAATACAGGCGGGAATGTTTGTGGCGCGTTGTGTGGATCGCCAGCAGCACACATAAGTTTCCTGTCAGGGCAAGGAAAAAGATGAGGCACAGCACCGCCACCTCTACCTTGGCAATGTCCTCGTTCCGTTTTATGATTGAAGTTTGGTTGGCTTGTGAAGTCTGGTTGTCCAGGGTGGCATTGCCCAAGGAACAATTTGAACAATACCAAAGATGATCCATGGTAGATGCTTCCCACTCAGAATCTTTTGCAAGACTGAACTGAGAAGAGAGAGACACCTTCAGTGCAGTGTGTCCTTTAGACCCTCCCCTTTCTTGGGACCAGGCCTTTCAGTGCTTCTTTCCTTTTCCTGGCGGCCACTTTGCTCCCATTTGGCCCTTTGCCTCTTTATTTTTTATTTTTTTTCCCCAAAAGTTTACTCCCTTTCGCTTTGGATCCTTCACCTGGATTTGTTACATGCAATTGATGTATAGTTATGAGGTTTTTTTCACCTGCAGGATAAATCCTGCTCTTTTTCCAAATCTTTTCATTTGTTCCTCCTATAGCAAAAAAAAAAAAAAAAAATGGGGAGAAAAAATTAATAAGGAATTATACCAACATTGAAAGCCACATAGTTACATTTTGAATCTCTGACAACTTCAGCTTTCTACTCCCTCACAAGGAATTCATTCAAATTCAGGAGTGTAATTTCAATGGCTTGTTCCCGTTTACTTCAAAACAACAGTCAAGACTTGCTTATTAGTTCTCCAGGTCTTTTTTTTTTCAGCTGCAGTATTTATCCCAGTTCCTCCTTGTATACAGATAGCTCTGCATCAGTCTAAATATAGATGTGGAAAGCCAGACTACAATTAAATGAAAACTCGAGGGATGGCACGATTAACAAACACACCAGCATGCCTTGCCTCAAAGTGCCTTTCAGAGTTACAAAGAAATTCTTCTTACCTTTAGCTCACATTTTTTTTCTTTTCTTTTAGCAATTCCTGAACCAAAGAGTTCTCTCCCTTTTTCCCACTCTCTAGAAAGAAATATTAGAAGCTAGTCTTATCCATCTGGGAAGGTCCAAGAACGTCAGGTGAATTCTTTTTGCCCTTGTGACACATTTAGCAGCTCCACAAGTTTGCTCTCAAATGAATGCAGGAGGATAGAGAGGAGCGCAAGAAGGAGGAGGAGGAGGAGCAAAGCTTGCTGTCAGCTCTTCACAGTCATTCATGGATAAAATATACGGATTTTGTATTGTTTTCATGCAGAATTTCTTTTGGCCCTTAGGTGTCGCCCTTGGCCATTCCTTCAGTCCCATTCTCAGGAAACTATTAAAGATCAGAAGTGGGCTGACATCTCACTCAGCAGAGACTGATTCTCCTGTCGCTTGGCTATACATTGTTATGCATAGATGTGCCTGAAAATGTGTAACTATATAGAGGGCATATATAAGGACAGTAACAGTTCTTTTTTTCCTTGTTTCTAACTCTTCCTCCCTTTCTGGGATTTCAATTTAGGAAGCATCACGTCCCTTCCCACCATACATTTTGGATGTGACAAGTGGCTTTTAAGCCTGAGGGGAATGTTAACGATATTGATGGAGCAAGGTAAGAATCTTAACAGGCAGAGCGAGGTAGCTGGTTTGAATGTCAGCCAGAGGTCTTTTTTTTTTTTTTATTGTGTTGCTATTGGGTTTGCATTCTTGTGTTTTTATATTTCTTGGATTGGCTACTGTACAAAGTTAGCACCCACCCTTCTCCTAGAAGAATGAAATATTTTGAGAAATATTTAAAAGGCAGAATATTGTATTTCCCTGGATGAGAAATGGAGAGAGATGCTCTTGGAAAGCAGCCCCCGCCTTTCTTAATAGCCCACAGCAGATGTCAGCACTTAAGAGATAGAGACATAGCTAGCTCTACTCATAAGCAAATATCCTCACCCAAGATCCAACAAAGGTAGGTTTAGCCCTCAGCCACAATAGAAATTGCCCAAAGCTCCTTTGTTGCATCATCCCCAGCAGTTCAAACTTCAACCAAAGTTAGCTCAGACAAACTCCTAGGATTTGTACCTGTCCCCATGGGAGTCTGACAACAACCAATAGAATATATGTTCTTAAACAGGAACAGAAAGTTCAAGTGCAAAGCCCAAGAGAAGGTATAAATATCCCCCACTCTCAACTCCATATGATCAGCTACCCTGAATCACACGTGCTTGGTAGTTCTGCTTCATCAATAAATGGACCCTCTTTCCAATCAGTCTCCAGCCTCCATTTTGTCTCCAATGCCTTTCTCCTGGCTTGGAAGTGGACCTGGATATTTCTTCCAAAACTACCCTACTAAAGCAGGGTGACTGTTGTGCACCTTGACTAGAAAATGGGGTGTTAAGTCCTGAGCATGGGCGGAAGGAACGGAGACGAGACATCGAACGGTGACTTCAACTCTTTATTGTGAAATAAGAACAGAGCAAATACTTGGGCAGCAGCAGCTCTTTTATAGAGCTGGCTGCTGTCAAAACAACCAATGATTTGAGTTTACCGCTTTCACAAGCGTCCAATCAGAGGGGCCCATTAATAGCCAATCAGATTAGCCAGAAACGACCAATCACGACTCGCTATTCGCGGGCCAATGAGAAGTGCAGGATTACAAGTCTGCTGCAAAGTAAAGCTATTTAGGGTTGTTACTGCTGCTTTGGCTTAGTCCATAACATCCCTCCACCCTAGGTTCCGTCTAAGGGGTGGGGTGATGTATTCTCGTAAATAGGCAGGTCGCTTCACCTGTCTGCTTGACCTGCGCTGTTCCACCGGTTTCTGTCCTGGCTCTGGTTCCGGTGGGCTGCTAGCTGGGCTGGATGGTGAAAATGGTCCCGCTGTTCCTTTGAATGGCCCTGGGCTGCTTTCCCTGCTTACACCAGTGCTGTCTTCCGGGTTCCCTGGATCTGTTTCCATCGCAGTGCTGTCATGCGGCAAGGCCACTCTCTGGCTTGGTTCTCCTTCTGACGGTGAGTATCCCCCGGTTGTTGTGTCGACTGTTGGGTTTCAATTGTTATTTCTTCTTTGGCCTCCTCGATGTTCCTTTCCCCCCCAGCTAGAGATTCAGGGGCTGAGATAGGACTAGGTGCTAATCTGGAATGGAGTTGGTCTATGTGGCGCTTCCACATCTAACCATCTGCAGTTTGTAGGTGATAGGATCGGAATCCCGTAAGTTGCATTATGGTAGCAGGGACCCACAATGGGTCGCCCGAGAAGTTTTTCACAAACACGGGATCACCTTCCTGGAATGCCCGACACTTGCTGCTGGATCCTGGGGGTTGTTCAGGCGTGTAGTTTGGGTGGAGGCGATCGAGATGCGAGCAAAGTTTCTGGCCCATCAGGAGTTCAGCAGGGGTTCTGTTCGTGGTACTATTTGGGGTTATGTGCTGGAGGAGAAGCATCCGGTTTATTTTGTCGTCAATGTCACCGTGGTCCATTTTGTGCAAAGTCTTTTTTACAAATTGAATCATTCGCTCAGCTCTACCATTGGCCGCAGGGTCAGCTGGTGATGTTAAGGCATGGCGGATGCCCCGATCTGCCAGGTACTGTTCGAATGGTAGGACAGTGAATTATCGGAGACCAGGACAGTGAATTATCGGAGACCAGGACATCCGGCAATCCGTGGGTAGCGAATAGTTTATTCAGTTTTTTAGTGACCGCCTCTGTGGTGGTGCTTTTCATCTTGTGGACTTCGAGCCAGTTTGAATAGGCATCCACTGTTAGGAGGAAAGTGTGTCCTCTTGTGGGTCCCGCAAAATCGATGTGGATACGGGACCAAGGGCCTTGAGGCATTTCCCACTGAGTTGGGGGAGTTTTTGGAGGAGTAGAACGAGTCTCCTGGCATTTGCTGCACTTTGCTACCCAGGTCTCTATCTGTTTGTCTAACCCAGGCCACCATGCGTAACTCCTGGCCAATGCCTTCATCCACATGATGCCTAGATGTCCATCATGCAACATTTTTAATACCTTATGTTGCAATTTCTCCAGGATTACAACTCTGTCTCCACACAAGATGTAGCCCTTTTGGGAGAATAGTTCTATTTGTCGATTCCTGAATGGCTTGAACGTGTCGTTGGGTGCGCTGACCGGCCAACCCTGTTCCACCCAGCTGAGGACTCATGCCAAAACAGGGTCCTTTTTTGTTTCTAAGGCAATGTCTCGAGTGGTCAGCGGCGGCGATTTGAGGGTTTTGATTTGCAATACGGCTAAGGTTGGAGCTGGGTCCTCTATGACGTCTGGTAGTGGAGAGCGGCTCAAAGTGTCAGTGTGGGGAATGGTTTTCCCCAGGCGGTGTTGCAATCGGTAATTGTAGGCGGCTAAAAATTCTGACCAACGTGTCATTCTTGGTGATAATATATGGGGAGTTGGTTTGTTTCCCGCCAAAATACCAAGTAGCGGCTTGTGGTCTGTAATTATGGCAAGGGGTCTCCCATACATATATTCATGGAAACGTTTAATTGCGGATACAATAGCGAGAGCCTCTTTATCAAGTTGACTATAGTTCCTTTCGGTCTTAGACAAGGTTCTCAAAAAGAACGCAATAGGTGCCTCATTCCCATTTGGTAGGACATGGCTTAAAATGGCTCCTACTCCAAATGGTGAGGCGTCACAGGTAACTGTCAAGGGTAGAGTCTCGTTTTATTGCATTAATACAGCATCGGAGGTTAAGAGGTCTTTTACTTGTTGGAATGCCCTTTCTTCACACCCTTTCTTCATGCCGTCCCCAGACCCAGGAAGCCTTTTTGTCGAGAAGTCTATGTAGGGGCTCGGCTACGGTCGCCTTCTGGGGCAAGAAGATGTTATAAAAGTTAATGAGTCCCAGGAAGGCTTGGAGGTCTGTCTTATTCCTAGGTCTTGGGGCGTTTTTGGTTGTGGTTAGGTTTTTTTTGGTGGGGTGGATTCCCTATCTGTCGAGAAGGTATCCCAGGAACTCCACTCTCTCTGTACAAAGTTGACACTTGTCCCTTTTTACTTTCAGACCAGCGTCTTTAAATTTCTGAAGAACTTTTCTGAGTCATTGTACTAATAACTCTTTAGTGGGGGCAGCTATTAGGACGTCGTCAAAATAAGGCATGACACCTTTTATGCCTTGTAATAGTCTCTCCATTAAACTTTGGAAAATGCCAGGTGCCACACTTACTCCAAATTGGAGTCTATTGCACTTGAAGGTGCCTCTATGTGTAACTATTGTCTGGGCTTCTGCAGTTGTCGCGTCTACAGGTAGTTGCTGGTACGCCTGAGCTAAGTCCAATTTCGCAAATATTTTTCTGCCACCCAGGGAATGAAGAAGGTGTTGGACCACCGGTACTGGGTAAGCACTCTGTTAAAGAGCATGATTTAGGGTGGCCCGGTAATCCCCACAAATTCTTAATGAACCATCTGGCTTCCTGGGCGTTACTATTGGAGTTTCCCAGCGGGCATGGTCAATCAGTTCCAATACGCCCTGGGCTATCAGTTTATCTAGCTGCTCGTCGATCTTCGGCTTGAGGGCAAAAGGTACCCAACAAGGTTTAAGCCAAATGGGAGCTACATTGGGGCTGAGATTAAATGATATAGGGGTCCCCTTGTACTTGCCTAATGTTCCTGGAATTCCTGGATGAGGGCCTCTTCCCAGTCGTCGCTTCTGGTTTGGTGTATGCTGGCTAGTTCAATCCCAAGTGGGGCAAACCACTGTAACCCTAACAAACTGGGTCGGTCACGATCGACGACAGTCAGGGGAAGTGTCACGGTGCGGTCCTTGAAGGATACTTGGATGTGGCTGGAACCGACAACTGGAATTCTGTTTCCCTGGTAGTCTTTTAGGATGATTTGTTCAGTGCTGAGGTCCTGGAGGCAGATGGCAGGGATCAGATGTTTGAGGGTTTTCCAGGATACCATCGATAGGGATGATCCTGAATCGACTTCCATCATGCACGGTCGATTCTCAATAGTAACCCTTATGCGGATCTTTCTTGCATCGAACGATGAAGCGTGGCCAATAATAATGGTTTGGTGGGCCTCTTCTTGTCTCGTTGAAGAGGCAGGTGCTCGATTTCTGTAGTAGTAGTGGTTGTTCCATTGGTGGTTCAGGCGGTCCCGATTCTCAGGAGGTTTGCCTGTCTCCCGATGGAGGTTGTTCTCCCTTCGGCTGGAACTGGACTCTCACTTGCTTCTGCAGACCTTCGCGATGTGGCCTCTTTTCCCGAAGGTACGGCAGGGTGCATCGAGCAATTTGCAGTCTGATCACAGGTGGTTTGCCCCACAACCAGCACATTGGTGCAGACATCTCTGGTTCCTTTGCTCTCGTTCCGAGTGGAGCTGGTTGACCTCCTCTTCCTCACTGTCTGAGGATGACTCAAGGTCTTCGTGGTGGGTGGTGGTAGTGTGCTTCTCAGCGGCGAGCGGGCTTTCGTTAACAAGTTGGCGAAGCGATGCGTTCGCTCGGTGCATTTGAGTGGCTGACTTCCTGGTTGCTTCTGCAGCAGTAGCGTGGGCGATGATATCTGCAAGGCTGATGTCTCCTTTTGCCATAATTTTACTCTGCATTTGTGGTGCATCTAATCCCAGAACTATGCGGTCTCTCAGGGCTTCCTCGGGGTTTGCAAAACCACAAAGGCCTCCTAGGTTCCGGAGGTCAGCTACGAAATCCCCAACACTCTCGTTCTTCCATTGGTCCCTCTGGTAAAACTTGTGTCTTCGTATCAGTGTACGTACTGCGGGTGCACAATGGGCCCGGAGGATTGGGGTGAGGTTATCCCAATCCATGGTCTTCACTTCCGCCAGTTTGGCAAGTGCTTTAGCCATTTTGAAAACTGCGGGGCCGCAATGAGTCAGGAACACCGCTCATTTCTTGCCAGACGTAGCATCTTTTAAATTGTTGGTCTCTAGGAACATCTGGAAATGATCTATATATGAGTCCCAGTCATCGGTTGCTGGGTCGAATGGAGTGGGTGGTATGGCGCCGCTGGTCATCTTGCCGTTTGTTGCGTGCGCTCTTCAGCCACGTGCTCTGTCTTGTTTGATGAGTACTTAGTCAGCTCCATCATCTCCGCATCCCACCTTTGTCGCCAGTGTTAAGTCCTGAGCATGGGCGCAAGGAATGGAGACGAGACATCGAATGGTGACTTCAACTCTTTATTGTGAAATAAGAACAGAGTAAATACTTGGGCAGCAGTAGCTCTTTTATAGAGCTGGCTGCTGTCAAAACAACCAATGATTTGAGTTTACCGCTTTCACAAGCGTCCAGTCAGAGGGGCCCGTTAACAGCCAATCAGATTAGCCAGAAATGACCAATCACGACTCGCTATTCACGGGCCAATGAGAAGTGCAGGATTACAAGCCTGCTGCAAAGTAAAGCTATTTAGGGTTGTTACTGCTGCATTGGCTGAGTCCATAACATGGGGTTTGGATGTCATTTGCTAATCTGGTAGCAAACTATTTGGAGTTCCTATCAAGGGGATGAGGGAATGATTAAACTGGCTTCTGTTTTGCTTTTAACCGCATTCATTTCAGGCAAGCCCTTATATATATCTAAGTTTTATTGCTTGATTGACTAATTTGTTTTCCTTGCACCTTCCTCTGGAATTCAATGATGTGGGGCAAATTATAAACATTTTAAATCACTAAATAAGGAAGCAACTGTGTTGAAACATGAATGAAGATCAGAGGTAAATGTCTCAATTGAGTCATTGTAGATCTATTTTCTCTGAGAAACAAAGGCTTACACCTCATTTCCAAGTGTTTTTTTTTTAACTGAGCTGAAAATAGGGTGTGGTTTTTTTTAGATACTTTGTATATTTGCTATGCTATGAAGTATGCAGAAAGGATTTCTCTTGGTGAACAGTACATTTTTAGAGTGGCACTTTTCTACATTTGACAGAAATCCTAAATTTTTATTATCAATCATCAATCCCATATTTCAATAAATCTGGATGGCAATGTGTGCAACAAGAGTTCTGCAGCAGCACCAATACACCAACTTACTCATTTTATATACATACTTATATTTGTTAGAATTTCTATTTTATTTATTGTTAAGTCTGGGCGGTGGGTCCCAAGGAGAGACGAGACTTGAAGTAGTGACAACAGCTCTTTATTAGGAAATCAGATACTGAGACAAGACTCCCAGCCACGGCAGCTCTTTTTATAGAGCTGGCTGCAGCTAGGCAGCCTATAACATGCTTTTGAGCTTGCCACGCTTGGTTTTACCCAATCACGGCAGCCTGAATATGAACCAATCAGAACGCTTAGTATTGTCCAATCACAGCCCAGCTTTTCCGGACCAATAGGAATGCAGGCATACAAGCCTGCTAGTGTGGAACACCCCTCCCCTCTTGGTTCTGTCCAAGGGGCAGGGTAACGTAATCACGCAAGTAGGCGGGTCTTCGTACCTGCCTACTAGACTTGCGCAGTTCACAAAGTCTCTGTTCACCATTGGGTTTGGACAGGCTCCACGTTGCTCTCAAGCTACTAGATGGAACTGCCTGGAAGGGTGAGCCGGTCCTCTGGCTGCGACTCCCACCTGGTGATTCTGGGTCGGTTGAGTCGTTTGCTCTGTTGCTCCTGCCTGGGCTCTCTGGGCTTGTAGACCTTGTCCGGCTGCTGCTTCCAGGCGAAGTGCCCATCTGCCACGACTCCCTTCTGGTTAGTAAGTGTTATTAGTTTTTATTAAATGTTTGTGGGGGGGGGTGTTCTGCTTGTACAGGTGTTTGTTCTTTTTCCAAACTTGAGGTTTCCCCCCCTCTGATTTCTTGGTTAGAGTCTGTGAGGGGGAAGTGACCAGCCTGGATCTTAGCTGGTCAAGATGACATTTCCACAACCTCCCATCGGTGGTCTTGAGCCGGTAGGAGCGGGGGCCTGTGACTTGTGTGATTTTTGCAGGGATCCAAAGCGGGTCCCCTGTAAAGTTTTTGGCAAAAACAGTGTCTCCTACCTTGAAGGCACAGTGCTTGCTGCTGGAACCAAGGGGTTTCTCTGGAGTGTAAGCAGGGTGCAGGTGGTCTAGAGGTGATCTGAGTCTTCTGCCCATTAGTAGCTCTGCTGGGCTCTTGTTGGTGGTGGTATTTGGTGTGATATGTTGTAGGAAAAGCATCCTGGTGATCTTCTTGTGGATGTTGCCATGTTCCATTTTGTGCAGAGGTTTTTTTTGTAAATTAAACCATGCGTTCAGCTCTACCATTCACCGCCGGGTGAGCTGGTGATGTCAATGCGTGTTGGATGCCGCGGTCTGCCAAGTATTGTTCAAAAGCCAAGGTGGTAAATTGTGGCCCATTGTCAGAAACGCTAACATCTGGCAGACCATGCGTGAAGAAAAGTCTATTTAATTTCTTGATGACAGCTTCCATGGTGGTTGTCTTCATTGTGCTCACCTCAAGCCAATTCGAATAAGCGTCAACAATGATTAAGAAGGTGTGCCCCTTGGTCAGCCCTGCGAAGTCAATATGGATGCGCGACCAAGGGCCTCTGGGTGTTTCCCATTCTAATGGTGGGGCTTTAGGGGGAGCCTAGTGAGTCTCTTGGCATCTGTTACAAGCGGCGACCCAGGTTTCAATTTGCTTGTCCATGCCTGGCCACCAAGCATAGCTCCTGGCCAGGGCTTTCATGTGCACAATACCAGGGTGTCCTTAATGCAGCAAGTCTAAAACTTTTTTCTGTAGTGTCTCTGGTATTACTACCCAGTCTCCCCACATCACGCAACCTCTTTGTGAAAAGAGTTCAGTTTGCCAGTTTTTAAACGGTTTAAAAAGTTCGTTTGGCTCGGTTTCTGGCCATCCCCTCTCCACCCAGCTGAGAACTCGTGCCAAGCATTTGTCCTTTCTGGTTTCGTGGGCTATGTCTTGCATGGTTACTGGTGGCATGGGTATCGTTTCAATTTGCAAGACTGATAATGTGGGTGCTAGGTCTTCTTGCAAATCTGGCAAGGGGGAGCGGCTTAAGGCGTTGGTGTGAGAGGTAGTCTTGCCAGGGCGATGTATCAATTTGTAATTATAAGCAGCTAGAAATTCAGATCATCTTGTCATTCTAGGTGACAAGATGTGTGGAGTGGGCTTGTCACCCGCCAATATGCCAAGTAGGGGCTTATGGTCTGTAATAATGGAAAATGTCCTACCATAAATGTATTCGTGGAATCTCTTTACTGCAGACACAATGGCGAGGGCTTCTTTTTCCAGCTGGCTATAGTTCCTCTCTAGCTTGAACAAGGTTCTGGAAAAGAATGCAATGGGGGCTTCTGTTCCATTTGGTAAAACGTGGCTCAGGATGGCGCCAACCCCGAAAGGCGATGCGTCGCAAGTGACAGTCAGTGGTAGTGTTTCATTATATTGCATGAGGACTGCATCTGAAGTCAAAAGGTTTTTTATTTGGTGAAAAGCGTGCTCTTCTCGCCGTCCCCATATCCAGGAAGCCTTTTTATCAAGGAGTCTATGCAGAGGTTCTGCGACAGTCACTTTCTGGGGTAGAAAAATGTTATAGAAATTAATGAGTCCGAGGAAGGCTTGGAGGTCCATTTTGTTCTTTGGTCTGGGGACGTTTTTGATGGTGTTCAATTTTTTATCTGTGGGGTGAATTCCTTGTTTGTCAAAGAGGTAGCCAAGAAATTCAACCCTTTCAGTGCATAATTGGCACTTTTCTTTTTTCACCTTGAGGCCAGCATCTTTGAATTTCTGTAGGACCACCCTCAGTCGTTTTTCCAAATGTTTTTTGGTAGGGTTTGCTACAAAAATGTCGTCGAAATAGGGCACAACTCCTTTAATTCCCTGCAGCAATCTCTCCATTAAACTTTGAAAAATGCCCGGTGCGACGCTGACCCCAAACTGGAGCCGGTTACATTTGAACGCCCCTCTATGTGTCACTATGGTTTGGGCTTTGGCAGTTTCAGCATCGACTGGCAGTTGTTGATAAGCTTGAGCCAGGTCGAGCTTTGCAAAGATTTTGCCACCCCCTAGTGAGTGCAGGAGATGTTGGACTACGGGCACCGGGTAGGCGCTCTGCTGCAATGCATGGTTGAGGGTGGCCTTGTAGTTACTACAAATTCTCAGAGAGCCATCAGGTTTGATGGGGGTGACAATTGGGGTCTCCCAACGGGCATGATCGATGGGTTCTAACATGCCTTGCACTATTAGTTTGTCTAATTGTTCATCTATTTTAGGCTTGAGTGCAAAAGGCACTCGGCGCGGTTTGAGATGGATGGGAGCAATGTCAGGGCTGAGATTAAAGGAGATAGCTTGCCTAGATGTTCACTGAAGACTTCTTGGAAGTCCTGGATGAGCGTTGCTTCCCAGTCTTCGTCTTCTGTGTGGTTGATGCCTGCCATCTCGATCCCCAATGGTGCGAACCACTGCAACCCGAGTAAGCTGGGTCGGTCTTTATCAATGATTGTGAGTAGTAGGATGGTGGAATGGTTTTTGAACAAAACTTTAAAATGTCCAGTGCCAGCGACCGGAATGCGATTACCTTGATAGTCTCTTAATATTAGCTTCTGGTTAATTAGCTCTTGGTGGTGGATGCTGGGAATTAGTCGTTTTATGGTCCCCCAGGAGACCATAGAGAGGGAGGAACTGGAGTCTATCTCCCTGGTGCAAGGTTGATTCTCAATGGTGACCTCTACACGTATCTTTCGTGCGTCTATTGATGAAGCGTGGCCGATGGTGACTGTTTGGTGCGTTTCTTCTCTTCTGGGTACCTCAATGAACTTCCTGGGTCAGCTGTCCCGGTTCCACCGGCTGTCATTTTGGCAGTCCCAGTTCATGGTGGGGGTGCCATCACTTCTTCTTGGGCTGTTTCCTCATCGTCAGGGACTGGAATTTCGTTTGTTGTGGCATACTTTGGCAATATGCCCTTGTTTTTCGCAAAAACGGCAAACAGCATCCAGGAACTTACATTTGGAATGCGGGTAATTTCCTCCGCAGCCGGCACATTGGTAACTTGACTTACGACCATGCCGGTCTCATCGCTCGCGTTCCGACTGAAGTCTGTGTATTTCTTCCTCTTCGCTGTCAGAAGGGGATTCGATGTCACCGTGGTGGGTGGATGCTGCGTGTTTTTCTGCTGCGGTTGTCGTCTCACTGGTGGGTTGGCAGTCAGTTCCATTTGAACACCGCATTTGCACTGCTGACTTACGAGTGGCCTTGGCTGCAGTGGCTTCGGCTACAGTGTTGGTGAGGGAAATGTTCCCTTTAGCCATCAGCCTGCTTTGGAGAGTTGCGTCTTTCAGGCCGAGGACGACTCGGTCATGCATGGCCTCGTCTAGATTGGCGAATCTGCACAAATCTCCAAGGTTTCTCAGGTCGGCTATGAATTCTCTGATGCTCTTGCCCTTGCGCTGATCCCTTTGGTAAAAGTCATGCCGATGGATGAGGATCGGCACTGCCGGGGCGTAATGGTTCCTGAGGATGGGAGTTAGGGTATCCCATTCCATTGTCTTGACGTCTGTGGGCTTTGCGAGTGCCTTGGCCATTTTAAAAATGGCGGGTCCGCAGTGTGTTAGAAAGACCGTTCACTTCTTGCTGCCGGTGGCGTCCTTCAGGTTGTTTGATTCCAAAAACATTTGGAAATGATCAATGTAGGACTCCCAGTCCTCGCTGGCTGGATCGAATGGTGTGGGTGGCATGGCGCTGCTGGCCATCTTGCTGGTCGTCTATGCGCTTTCTGCCATGTGCTAGTCTCAGTATCCCATCTTCGTCGCCAGTGTTAAGTCTGGGTGGAGAGACGAGACTCGAAGTAGTGACAACAGCTCTTTATTAGGAAATCAGATACTGAGACAAAACTCCCAGCCACGGCAGCTCTTTTTATAGAGCTGGCTGCAGCTAGGCAGCCTATAACATGCTTTTGAGCTTGCCACGCTTGGTTTTACCCAATCACGGCAGCCTGAATATGAACCAATCAGAACGCTTAGTATTGTCCAATCACAGCCCAGCTTTTCCGGACCAATAGAAATGCAGGCATACAAGCCTGCTAGTATGGAACACTTATCCTCAAGGAAGCTTACACCAGATCCCTCCAGTGCATCAGTTGCAGCCGTTCTTAAAGCAGAAGTCTCTTTAAATAGTCATTCATGCTGTAGATATATCACAAATGGACTACTGCATTGTAATGGGGATACAGATAGCACAGCTGCCCTTGAGGATACAGCTAGTCCAGAATGCAATAGGCCTGTAGTTCTCAACCTCTTCTTCACCATGGACCCCCCCTTTAAATACCTTTTGTGGCCATGGACCATGGCCACAGACCCCAAGACTTAACTCGAGATTTAAGTCATAACATTTCTGCAAGCCTTTGCAGGCTCCCTGTAATGACACACAGGGTCTGTGGCTCACAAGTTGGAAAGCACTGCAGTAGCACATATATGTCACCAGTGCTTCATGAGTTCCACTGGTTGCTTCTTAGTATTGTAGGAAATTAGCACCCACCCCTCTCCTAGAAAATTGAAATATCCTAGGAAATATTAAAAAGGCAGAATGTTTCCTCTAAAAAGAGTAGAAACTCAGAAGTAGAAACTCACCTCAGAAATAGAAACTCATCCCCACCTTTGTTAATGGGTGGGCCATTAAGGCCTGGGCCAGAATACTTTACATAACAAAGATCTCCAGGTAAAGCTATAGCAATTTCTCAAAAGCCCTTTTCAGTGCATCATCCAGTAAGGCTCAACCAAGCCTGGAACTCAGGACAGCCTACAGAGTTGCCCCTGCATGGCCCCATGGGAGTCTGACAACCAATCAGAATACAAATCCAAATTCAAATCCCAACAAAGGTTATAAAACCCAGGCACTCTCAATATATCAGTCTTTTTTTTCTTGATCTCTTCCTTGAAGCATGTGATCATCCTTCCTTTTCACTCTGGAGCTCCAAGCCATGTGGTCCTGCTGTTCACCATTAAACTTTCCAAACAGCCTCCATGTTTCCAGTGTCTTTTTCCCCACTTGGAATTGAACCCAGAAGGATATTTCTTCCAACAGTATAATTCAAGATATTGCTGTTTATACAATAACTATTGGTGACTATTTATTTGTCTCTGGTAGTTTCTACCTGCACTGTAATTTCAGACAGAACAGGTGTGCTCCAGGCCCCTTCAATTAAACAATGTTACTTATTAGGACCTAGGAAATAGGTCTTCTCTGCGTCCCACCCTGCAATTGTTCTCAGGCCTGGGTTTAGGGTGGCTGCTAAATGTTTTACATTTTTGGAGTATCAATACTTTTTTTTAATATGTTTTTTTATGTTATATATGTTCCGCACCTCAGTGGTGCAATGGTTAGAATGCAGGATTGCAGGCCACTTCTGCTGACTGCCAGCTGCCTGCAATTTGGCAGTTCAAATCCCACCAGGCTCAAGGTTAACTCAGCCTTCCATCCTTACGAAGTGGGTAAAATGAAGATCCAGATTGTTGGGGACACATGACACTCTAAAACCACTTAGAGAGGGCTGCAAAGCAGTATATAAGTCTAAGTGCTATTGCAATGGACATACATTTTCTTTCTCATTCCTTTCAACCTACCTTTAAAATGTAAACCATCCAGAGTCATTTGGGAGTTAAGCACAGGGGTGGGATTCTACCAGTTCGCACCTATTAACTAGAACCGGTTGTTAACATTCCAAAAAGTTCGGAGAACCGGTTGTGATAAGAAATTATTGGCCTAATCCTGTAAGGAAAGCAGGAAAGAAACATTCTGGTGTTGCTTACAGAAACTGCCTCTCCGTTAACCCTTATTACATTCTTGGCAGGACTAGACTTCCTGTCTCAGGAACTTCTCTGGAGTTTTTTTCCCCTCCTTTGATGGCACTTTACTTGTGTGGAATGACCATTCAAAGTTACACTGGCACTGAAAAAGTGACATGACCACTTTTCACACTTACAACTGTTGCAGCATCCCCACAGTCATGAGAGGCCATGCGAGGAGATCCATGCCTTGATGTGAGTGATATTGAGTTGGTCACACCAGCCAATAACATGACCACCAAGCCATGTCCACCCAGTCACATGACCACCAAGCTACACCCACAGAACCAGTTGTTAAAAATTGTGAATCTCACCCCTGGTTAAGCAGCCTTTAAATCCAAATAAATAATTATTTATTTTATCCCCACAGCACTGTGTATCAAATAGGGCTAAGAGAGAGTGCCTGGCTCAAAATTGTTCAGGGGAGTTTCTGTGGCTGAGGATGGATTTGAAGCTGGACCTAGTTCAAAGTTTTAACCACCATATGGATTTTGTTCTTTATAAAATGGCCTAAAATTGTTTGTTAGGGAACAATATTTATAAGCACTTATTTTGTAATTGTATTACTGACCTTAATCTTTTTCTAGTAGAAAGCCTCACAAACACAACACACACATATACCGCCGACGTCTGTTTCTCTAGTTGCCATATAAGGTATTGATTTCTGTCCTTTTTCAATTCACTGAATATTATAACTTTTCACTGCAACAAATTTCAACTTACTTCATGACTTTTTATTGCTGAGAGACACAAAAACTCACAAATGGTAATACACTGAAAAGCTAATCAGCTGTAATGTCAAATGTCTTTGAGCTTTTAACTTTAATTTTTGTTAAAAGCTTTGAGGAATTTAAAATACAATGCTGGGACTGAATCTGTGCCTGATGGGTCTCGGGTACATATGGAGCGTTTTATCTTTCTGAGTCATAACCATTATTTAAAAAGTTTATCATTGTGTCCAATTTACTACAATCCTCACCATCTCTTTAATATGCCAAATGTACCAAATACAGACATCTTGTGTATTACGATAAATGATTCCAAATTGCTCTATTTCTCCCCCACCCACCCACCCACCATTGTTTACCAAAGTTTTGATTAGTTTGCATTTCCTGCCTTTTCCTACATTTTTTTCTTGCTGAAGTAATTTTATGGTCCAGCATTCCAAGAGTTTAAAAAATAGGAAATATACTGGATCTCTTTGAAATGAATAGTTTAGATCAGTGTTTTTCAAATTTGGCAACTTTAAGGTGTGTGGACTTTAACTCATACACCCACATGGGCAGGCACAGAGATGTAAGCACATACAGACACTACTTCTTATTGGACAATTAAGACTTATTGGACAGACCACTTAGACTTTGCAGTGACCCCAAATTGCCATTACTTGCTAAGAAATTAAAAATTACAATACATGAAATTAATAAAAAATACAGAAAATGCTCTGGAGAATAATTCAGTTTCTAACCAATTTTTTAAAAGCATTAAGAAGGCATTAAGTTTGCTCCAGAGTAATGGTGGTGGTGCTGCAAAAAACAAAAAAAAACAAAAAAAAACCCCACTCTCTAGTCTGAATTCCCTTCCCCACCTGAAAATGTGGAATCATTAATATAGGAGTGTCAAACTCATGGCCTGCAGGCCAGATGTGTAACATACTGGCCATGCCCACCCCCATTTTAGCAAAGGGGGAAAAAGTTGCAACATGTCATGTGACGAGTTTGACACCCCTGCATTAATAGCTTTTTCTAATAGATTGAGCCAATGTTGTTAGAAGGCAGTCCTATAGATATCCAGTGCCAAGCTTGAAGGGCATTATAGGTCAACTCCAAAACTTTACAATATACTTCCAATTGGTTTTTGCTGACAGATGGGAATTTTATGGTGCCTCCTTTTCAAACTATGGAAAAATAAAAGCTGCAAGCCCTACACTTTTATATTTAAATAAATTAAGCCTCCATAATTGAATTTTAAACTTCTTCCTCATCTTGCCTTTATTTCCTTCCCCTTTTAATATTTATTTCTTTATGCAGGGGTGTAATGGCTCCTGCTCTCTGGAATATTCTTCCTTCAGATATCAGGATGATACTTACACTTTTAGACTTTCACAAGGCCTTGAAGACTTGGTCGTGTGCCTGGATTTAAGGGCCCAAATGTGTTAAAGGTCCCACTTACTGGCTGCCTTAACATCCATAGTAACTGTTAGATCGGAGGCGGATCAGTTCGACAGAGAGGCGACACCATTTATGTGAGTTCAGCTCTTTATTAGGTATAGCTAAAGGTCTGGGGATGCGAGCCGTGGCAGCCCTCCATATAGGGCTGGCTCGCGGCTCGGCAGCCAATGACAGCACTTTGAATTTCCCGCGATCGGCACAGCCAATCGCGGTAGATTCCTAGTGCTCCAATCACGGCTGACCTGTTGACCAATCAGGTCTCTGCTGGTCCGGACCAATCGGGTGCGGGGGTTTCTGAGTATGCTAATACTGTACATCCCTCCCCTCTTGGTTTCGTCCTGCGGTGCGTAGTGATGTAGTCGCGTAGGTAGGTGGGGCTTTTTCCCTGCCTCCTTGACCTGTGCGGTTCAGTTCTGGTGTGGTCGTTGACTGGTTCGGATGCCTCCTCTGTCGCTCCGGTTCCTTGGGATGGAACCGCCTGGAACGTTGAGCTGGGCCTTTCTTGGTAGCTCCCTCCCGGTTCTCCTGGGCTGGTTGAGCTGCCACTTTTGCTCCCGCTGGGCTTTTCCTGGTCGGGTGAGCTGGTTTGGCTGCTCCTTCCAGATGAAGACCCGGGGTTTCGTGCTCCATTGGTCCTGCATCTACGGGTGCCTAGCGTTGGTTTATTTGTTTATTTACTCTTGGTGGGGGGTGTTCTTTTGCGTTAGTTGGTTTTCTTCAGTTCCTTCTCTATCGCTTATCGGTTCCCCCCCCCCTTCTAGTTTCTTGTTCGGGTGTTTGGCTGTTTGTGGTGGCTATTTTTGATCTAAGTTGGTTTATGTGCCATTTCCAGTTTTTCCCGTCGCTAGTTTCCAATCGGTATGATAGGGGCCCAGTTATCTGGGTGATTGTTGCTGGCACCCAGAGTGGTTCTCCTGTGAGATTTTTTGCGTATACTGGGTCCCCTATGTTGAATGTTCTGTGTTTGCTGGAGGAACCTGGGGGTTTGTCTGGGTTATATGTTGGGTGCATTCTGTCTAGTGTAGAGCATAGTTTCTGGCCCATCATTAGTTCCGCTGGGCTTTTATTTGTGGTTGCGCTAGGTATAATGTGTTGAATGAGGAGCATTTTATTGATTTTGTCCTGTATATTGGCTGTTTCTATTTTCTGGATAGCTTTCTTGGTGTATTGGACCATGCGTTCCGCCCGCCCGTTCGCTGCTGGGTTTGCCGGTGCGGTTAATGCATGGCGTATCCCTTGGCCTGCCAGAAATTGTTCAAACGCCAGTGCGGTGAACTGAGGCCCGTTGTCTGACACTGTTACATCTGGCAGGCCATGCGTAGCAAAGGATTTGCTGTTTCCTTATCACCGCTTCCGTCGTGGTTGACTTCATAGTGCTTACCTCCAGCCAGTTGGAGTAAGCATCTACTGTGATAAAGTACATGTGTCCCTTGGTTGGCCCCATGAAATCTATATGAATTCTGGACCACGGACCTCTTGGTTTTTCCCATTCTTGGGTTGGGGCAGCGGGTGGATTGGCTCTGGACTCTTGGCATTGTTTACATTTGGCAACCCAGGTTTCGATCTGTTTATCCATTCCTGGCCACCATGAGTAGCTTCTGGCCAAGCTTTTCATCTTAACCATCCCCGGGTGCCCCTCATGCAACATTCCCAATACCTTTTCCTGTAATTTTTCAGGAATTACCGCTCTGTCCCCCCAAAGTATGCATCCCTTTTTGATAAAGAGTTCGGTTTGTCTGTTCCGGAAGGGTCTGAATAGTTCGTCTATGTCCCCTTCCGGTCACCCTTTTCCCACCCAGCTCAAGACTCGCGCCAGCTGTTTGTCTTTATTTGTTTCTCTGGCAATGTCTGGCGCGGTCACGAGTGGGTTGGATATTGTCTCTATTTGGAGTACCTCTCTTGTGGGTGCTGGGTCATCTTCCCAGTCCAGTAAGGGTGACCGGCTTAGGGCGTCTGCATGGGCGATGTCCTTGCCGGGCCGGTGTATCAGCTGGTAATTGTATGCTGCTAGGAATTCGGACCACCTCATCATTCTTGGCGATAGAATGTTCGCTGTGGCCCTGTCCCCCGCCAGGATTCCTAGCAGTGGCTTGTGATCCGTGATGATTGTAAAAGTCCTACCATAAAGGTATTCGTGGAATTTCTTGACGCCGGCGATGACTGCTAGGGCCTCTTTGTCGAGCTGGCTGTAGTTCCGCTCTGGCTTTGAAAGTGTCCTTGATAAGAAAGCAATGGGTGCTTCCCTCCTGTCTGGTAGCTGGTGGCTGAGGATGGCGCCAATTCCAAATGGTGACACGTCACAAGTTACCGTCAATGGCAGAGTCTCGCTGTACTGGATTACTACCGCGTTGGATGTTAGCAGGTTCTTTGTGTTGTTGAAAGCGCTCTCCTCCCATGCTCCCCAGGTCCAGGTGGCTGTTTTATCTAACAGCCTATGTAGCGGTTCCGCCACGGTCGCCTTTTGAGGTAGGAAGACATTGTAAAAGTTTAACAGTCCCAAGAAAGCCTGTAATTCCGTTTTGTTTTTTGGTTGCGGTGCTTCCCTTATGGCTCTCAGTTTCTTTTCTGTGGGGTGAATCCCTTGTTTGTCTAGGAGGTACCCCAGAAATTCGACCCTTTCGGCCCATAGCTGGCACTTCCCTTTCTTGACTTTAAGTCCCGAGTCTCTGAACTTCTGCAGTACCACCCTCAACCTGGCTTCTAGTTGTTTCTCATTTTTCGCAGCCACCAAGATGTCATCAAAGTAGGGCACCACCCCTTCTATTCCCGGGAGGAGTCTTTCCATAAGGCTTTGGAAGACCCCCGGTGCCACGCTGACTCCAAACTGGAGCCGGTTGCAGCGGAAAGCCCCTCGGTGCGTTACGATGGTTTGGGCTTCTGCTGTTGTGGCGTCGACCGGACAGGATATGCGCTTTGTTGGAGTGCATGTTTTAGGGTGGCCTTGTAGTCACCACAAATTCTCACTGACCCCTCTGGCTTGGTGGGGGTGACAATTGGGATCTCCCACCAGGCATGATTGATCGGTTCCAGCACCCCTTGCGCGATGAGCTTATCGAGTTGCTCATCGATCTTGGGCTTGAGTACATATGGCACTCACCTGGGCTTGAGGCAGATTGGCGTGATGCTTGGGTCTATGTTAAATGCAATAGGGGACCCCCGGTACTTGCCTAAACTGTCGTTGAAGACTTCCCGGAAGTCCCTCACGAGCGCCGCTTCCCAGTCTGCCTCTGCGATGTGGTGTATGCCTGTTATTTCGATGCCCAGGGGTATGAACCACTGTAGTCCCAACAGGCTCGGCCGATCTCGATCGACGATCGTCAGGGGTAGCACTTCTGTGTGGCCCTTGAAGGTGACTTTAAAATGGCCTCTACCGACTACAGGGATTCGGTTTCCCTGATAGTCTTTGAGGGTTAGTGTTTGGTCTTTCAGTTCTTGGCGGCGGATGGTGGGTTCCAGGTGCTTGAGTGTGCGCCAGGAGACCATTGAGAGGAAGGACCCTGAGTCTACCTCCATGTCGCATTGCTGGTCTTCTATCCCAACCGTCACGTGTACCTTTCTGGCGTCGCTGTTGGAGGAATGACCGATGACGACAGTCTGGTGCGTTTCCTCTCTCTGTCTCGTCTCCTGGAATCGCCTGTTCCGACCTTCTCAGCTCCAGCGGTTCTCTGTCTGTCAATCTCAGGTCCTGGTGGGGGTGCTGTCTCTCTGTCAGGGGCTGGCATCTCGTCGCCACGGGCTGTAGTGCTTCTTATTCCGGCACACTTTGGCGATGTGCCCCCGTTTCTCGCAATGCCTGCAAATGACTTCGAGAAAATGACAGTCCGCTCAGGGGTGATTGCCGCCACAGCTGGCACACTGGAACCTCGACTTACGACCTCGTGGTTCCTGCTTCTCCCGCACTGATTGGAGACGGTGGATCTCCTCCTCCTCGTCTTCAGTTTCTGAGAAGGAGTCGATGTCACCATGCTGTGTGGTTGTGTGGTCTGTCGTGGGCCTCCTCTCGGGGGTCGATGTTGCCTCTCCGGTCGCCGCTCGCAGCATGATGCCCAATTGTCGCATCCGAGCCTCTGATTTCTTGGCTGCTTCCGCTGCAATGGCTTCGGTGAGGGCATTGGCGAGGGAGCTGTCTCCCTTTGCCATGATGCGGCTCTGGAGGACGGGGTCTCGGAGTCCCAGGACAATGCGGTCTTGCAGGGCCTCGTCCAGGTCAGTGAACTCACACAGACCCCCCAGGTCCCGTAGTGCCACTATGAAGTTGGCCAGCTCTTTGGCCTCACATTGATCCCGCCTGTAGAAGTCATGCCGCCGGATGAGGATGGGCACGACGGGGGCGTAGTGGCTCCGCAGCAGGAGCTCGAGATTGTCCCACTCCATCGCCTTGATGTCCATCAGTTTGGCCAAGGCTTTGGCTATCTTGAAGACTGCGGGCCCACAGTGCGTGAGGAATACGGCTCGTTTCTTGTGGCCATTGGCGTCCTTGAGGTTGCTACTCTCAAGGAACATTTGGAACCTGTCGGTATAGGATTCCCAGTCCTCAGTAGCAGGGTTGAAGGGAGCGGGTGGCGAGTTGATTCTGGCCATGTTGCTGATCGCTGTGTGCCGCTTCGCCACGTGCTGGATGGTCTCTTTGTCTCACGATCCCACCTTCGTCGCCAGTGTTAGATCGGAGGCGGATCGGTTCGACAGAGACGCGAGACCATTTATGTGAGTTCAGCTCTTTATTAGGTATAGGTAAAGGTCTGGGGATGCGAGCCGCGGCAGCCCTTCATATAGGGCTGGCTCGCGGCTCGGCAGCCAATGACAGCACTTTGAATTTCCCGTGATTGGCACAGCCCATCGGGGTAGATTCCTAGTGCTCCAATCACGGCTGACCTGTTGACCAATCAGGTCTCCGCTGGTCTGGACCAATCAGGTGCAGGGGTTTCTGAGTATGCTAATACTGTACAGTAACTATTTTACTTAGTGCCATATAGATTTATTCTGTACTGTTTTAATTGTTTTAAATTGATTTTTTGTTTTTTGATATGATACCACCCAGTGTCATTTGTAGAGATGGGCAGCTATTGAATAAATAAACAAACAAATAAACAAATAAACAAATAAACAAATAAACAAATAAACAAATAAACAAATAAACAAATAAACAAATAAACAAATAAACAAATAAACAAATAAACAAATAAATTAATAAATAAATTCAAAAAAAAATCTTCTGTAAGAAGTAATTACGCACCCCCTCCCAGAGAATGAAATATTTGGGGGGAATATCAAAAGAGGAAGAATATTATATTTCCCCAAAGGAGAAATGTAGAAACATGCTTTTAAAGACAGAAAGCAGTCCCAGTTTCCTGCATAGTAAAACAGCTCCAGCAGATAACTGAAGCCTTTAGAGATGGATATTTTGGAGATAAGGGGAATATGTTTAAAGTGTTTGCCTTTTTAATTGCTATATTTGGCAATCTTAGAACACCTTCACCCATGCAGACAACTTATACGAATCCAGTCCATTTCTACCACATTTGGCTATGGTGCCTAAACTCTCAGCATTGTAATTCTGGTTTAACATCAAACTTAACAAACATGAGAAGATCTTTTATTTCTTTAAAAAAAAAAACCATGAAGCCAAAATCTGGATGTATGAATAAACAGCATTCTTGGAGTCCAAGAAATTCTGAACTTTCTACAAAGAGCTTGATCCATTCAGTAATCACACCTTCCTAGTGAGTGATAAAAAGATTCAAAGAGTACAACTAACTCTTAGAGAAACCACATCCTAAAGTCTTAGTTACAACTGACCTGTTCTTACTGATAGTAAAAGAATATTAAAAAGAAATGCATTCAGCTTAAGGTTTTGCTGCACTGATCTTCTAAAGCAGGGGTATCAAATCCAATCTCATTGAGGGCCTCATCAGGGTTGTCTTTGACCTTGGAGGTGCTGGGATGGGCATGGTGAGGGTGGACGTGGCAGCTCAACGTCACTTGGGTTGGGGGTGCATGTGGTGGCCCAAGCGTTCTGCCCGTGAAAACGGGCTTCCAATCTCCATTTTTGGCTGCAATGGACTCCTGCAACCATCTGCCATCAAAAATGGAGCTCCAGGGGGCCACACACAGCCCTCCCAAGCTCCGTTTTTGCTTGCAGGGGCACCGTGGGTCAATCCTTCACTGTTTCCAGGATGGTCCTGTGTGCCAAATCTAAGCATCCCACGGGCCAGATCTTGAGTTTGACACCTCTGTCTAAAGTATTTTGTACCTTAACATAATGCTGCATGATAAAACAGCAGTTATTTTAGTCCCCTGGCACATAGAAAATCAGTGTGTTGGGAAAAGAAATAAAGTTTTTTTTTTTCCCAATTAAAAAAGGGGGCAAGAGGTTAAATGTTTTAGGACACATTTGAAGGGTGAACTACTCCAATTTCAGGTCAGATAAGTGGGCATAGCGATAATAGAGCTGGTAAGATCCCTGTAGGTTTGTGTCACGTGTTTACTCTGAGCACACTGTGTGCAGATTGGACTCCTGAAGTAAAATTCCCTGGAGGCTTTCTTACCTAGAAAAATAATAATAATCCATAAGTATTTTGCAACTCTCTGCTGATTCAGTACAAACCTTTCCCCATTGTTGAGCTGAATTGCTCTCTCTGTTTATGCTTAAATCAATGGAAAAGAATACCAGTGTGGCATTATTTCTCCCACTACAAATTTCTTTCCTGTTTCTAACAGCTGATCTATATCTTGAGGCTTTGGCTGAATAGGCTAACAATCAAGATGGGAGGGGGGTGACAACCTTTACACCAGTAAAATGAAATTGAGCTTAAGCTTGCCTTATGCAAGAGCTGGGACCAGCAGAATACCATTTCATGGGAAAAGCGGGGGAGTAGACAGAGTATGTTTGTGTCATGCTGGGATACAAGATAAGTGATAAAAGGACTAAAACATTCCTGCTGCTTTTCTTCATTTCCTGAAGAATACTAATTGACGTGGCAAATGTATTTCTCCTTTTTGCCTCACTACCAGTTGGTTGGGGAATGATGCCGTGGCTCAGCAGTTAAGTAGAGTGAACCTGGTTAACACTCAGGTTCGAGACCCGAAGACCACATGATGGGGTGAGCTCCCGTCCTCATCCCTGCTGCTACCCAACTAACAGTTCGAAAGCATGCAAATGCAAGTAGATAAATAGATACCACTTCAGTGGAAAGGTAACAGTGCTCCATGATGCTGGTCACATGACTGTAGAAATGTCTTTGGACAACGCTGGTTCAATGGCCTTGAAACAGAGATGAGCATTGCCCCCTAAAGTCATCTGCGGTTAGCAAGTAAAAATCTGCAGACTCCTTTACCTTACCTCTACCATTTCATTGCAGGAAAAAACCCACCGTGCTATTCATCATCATTATCCTATTGTTTTACCCATAGGTCTAGGATTTGCTTTTCAACAAGCACCATCACACTGCCTAAACAAAAATGTAGTGGAACTTTTCTGGGTATCCAGAATTTGGGGTGCAGGGTACCCTGTCCCTTTCAGTATAAGCATCCCTGAGTCCTTATTAAGAGGTGAGTTCTTACTTTTGCTGCATATCATGGGTTCCACTGGATGCTAGTGTTGTACCACAGTCCCAGTTAACACCAAGGAGATTGCTCGTGACCCTGCCTGATTAGCTGCTGCTAGGGACTTGGTATGACTCTCTTCCCTCTCTTCCCTCCTCAGCTGCATTCTCCTGCAGCACACATTCCAAACAGGAGGCTGGCTGCAGCAGTTCCGGAAGCTTTTGTTACGTTTTGAGCATGGGCGAGAAAGAATGGAGACAAGCCTCTGAACGGTAAACTTCAGCTCTTTATTTACATTGTGACTTCTTTCTCAATAGCAGTTAAACCCGCCTTATATAGGCAAACCCTGTAACTTTTAACCAATAACGAACTAGGAGCACTAGCTCTTATAACCAATAGGAACTCTCTGTTAAGGGCCAATTGGATTCCCCGGGATGGGCCAATCCGGTCCGGCCGCTTAACAGCCAATCAGAAGTGCAGGGCCAGAACCCTGCACTTAACTCCAAGCTCACACTTTATTAAATCTTTATGCATACACAACACCCCTTCCCCCTGGCTTCTTATTTGCAGGGCGCAGTTACATAGTCCCTTAGGTAGGACGGTTGTCTTATTAGTCTCTTTGATTTCCGTTGTATCAGCTGGCTGCAATCACACTGAGGTAGATCGTTGTTTGGCAGTGGGGCTGTTTCTGGTTCAGAGTTCACTTCTACGTCATTGCCCACATTCTCTCCAATTCCCTGAGGTGCAACCGTTTCTCCCTCTGGCTCCGCTTCCTGAGTCTCTATCAAGCTGTCGTTTCCTTCGAACGAGTTCTCTAGGAATTCATCTTCTTCTGTACCTCCCCCCCCTCAGTTTGGTCATAGGGGAGTTGCGGACTGGCCGCTGGAAGCCACGATTGTAATTGATCGATATGACGTTTCCAAAGTTTATCATCAATGCATTGTACAAGGTAGGATCTGGGGCCGGTTACACGTACTACTGTCGCTTCCACCTACAACGGGTCACCTGATAGGTTTTTAGCATATACCAAGTCTCCTACCTGGAAGGTACGACAGCGGCCGCTGGATCCTAGTGGTTTCTCTGGTTCGTAAGCTGGGTGCAAACGGTCAAGGTGGGAGTGGAGCTTTCGTCCCATTAGCAGTTCCGCGGGAGTTTTGTTGGTGATGCTATGTGGGGTGATATGTTGCAAGAAAAGGATTCGATTGACCTTGTCGTCAATGTTGTCGTAGTCTACCTTCTGTAAGGTTTTCTTCACAAATTGGACCATGCGTTCTGCTTTGCCTTTGGTCGCAGGGTGCACAGGCGAGGTGAGCGCATGGCGAATGCCGCGGTCAGCGAGGTACTGCTCGAATGCTAGTGCAGTAAATTGAGGGCCGTTATCGGATACCAGGACGTCTGGTAATCCGTGGATTGCAGAGAGTCTGTCTAAGGTTTTGATAACCGCCTCGAAGGTCGAAGTCATCATGCAATGGATCTCGAGCCAATTCGAGTAGGCATTGATGGTAAGCAGGAAGGTGTGGCCTTTGGTTGGCCCCACGAAGTCCAAGTGAATTCGGGACCAGGGTCCACGTGGTGTCTCCCGTTCAGTAGGCATGGCTTTTGGTGGGGCGTTGCTGACTTCTTGGCATTTGGGACAAGCTTTAACCCACTGTTCGATTTGCTTGTCAATGCCTGGCCACCATGCATAGCTTCGTGCAAGGGCTTTCATTCGCATGATGCCGAGGTGGCCATCGTGCAAGGTTCTCAGCAGCGCTTTCTGGAGTCGTTCTGGGATAACGACTCTATCACCCCAGATGACACAGCCTTTCTGGGAGAAGAGCTTGGTCTGTCGAGATTTGAATGGTGTGAAGTCATCTGATAACTGGTCCAATGGCCATCCGTGTTCTACCCAGCTTAGGACTCGTGCTAGGGTGTGGTCGCATTTGGTTTCTCTCACGATATCTCGGGTGGTTAGTGGCGGCGAGTTGAGTGCCTCGATTTGCAACATGGTTACTGTTGGTGCAGGATCGTCGAGAGTCTCTGGAAGCGGTGCTTGGCTCAATGCGTCGGCATGGGAAATGGCCTTCCCCGGGCGGTATTGCAGCCGATAGTTATAAGCAGCTAAGAATTCTGACCATCGGGTCATCCTAGGGGATAATATGTAGGGAGTTGGCTTATCTCCGGCTATTATCCCAATAATGGTTTGTGGTCAGTCACAATAGTAAAAGCCCAGCCATACACATATTTGTGGAAACTTTTCACAGCTGAGACAATTGCAAGGGCTTCTTTATCGATTTGTCCATAGTTTCGCTCAGTTTTTGAAAGAGTCTTTGAAAAATATGCAACAGGGGCTTCGTTCCCATTAGGCAGTACATGGCTCAAAATGGCGCCCACTCCGAAAGGCGATGCATCACATATTATAACTAACGGCAAAGTCTCGTTATACTGCATGAGTACAGAGTCAGAAGTGAGCAGTTTTTTAACATTTCGGAACGCCTGTTCTTCATGGTAACCCCATAGCCAATTTGCTTTTTTATCTAACAACCGGTGTAACGGTTCAGCGACCGTTGCTTTGTGCAGCAAAAATACATTATAAAAATTGATGAGGCCTAGGAACGCCTGGAGATAGGCCTTGTTTCGTGGCCTGGGAGCATTTTTTATCGCTTTTAGTTTACTTTCAGTAGGGTAAATGCCCTGGCTATCAATCAGGTACCCTAAAAACACTGTCAGTACACAATTTACATTTGTTTTTTTTAACCTAAGACCGGCCTCTTGGAATTTTTTTAGGACTAATTTTACCCAGTCCTGTAAGATTTTTTTTGTAGGGGCTGCAATTAATACATCGTCAAAATAGGGGACCACGCCCTTAATTCCTTGCAATAACCTTTCCATAAGGCTCTGAAAAATCCCCGGGGCTACACTAACTCCGAATTGCAGCCGGGTACATTTAAAGGCACCTCGGTGCATCACAATAGTTTGGGCCTGTGCCGTTTTTTCATCTACTGGTAATTGCTAACTGGTAAATCTAATTTAGCGAAGACTTTCCCGCCCCTCAGGGAATGGAGGAGATGCTGCACCACCGGAACTGGATACGCGTTCTGCTGCAGGGCGTGGTTCAAAGTGGCCCGGTAATCCCCACAAATTCGGATTGATCCATCTGGCTTAAGGGGTGTTACAATAGGGGTTTCCCACGGGGAGTGATCGATGGGCTCCAACACCCCCTGAGCTATGAGTTTGTCAAGTTGTGCGTCAATTTTTGATTTTAAGGCAAACGGAACTCGACGGGGCTTTAGGCGAATGGGAGCTATTTTTGGATCTAAGCTGAATGAAATCGGGGTCCCCTTGTACTCGCCTAAGCTGTCCGCAAAGACGTCCCTGAACTCAGAGATAAGGTCTCCCTCCCAGTCACAGCTGACTCGGTTTACGCCAGCCACTTCAATGCCGAGTGGCGCGAACCATTGGAGGCCCAGTAGGCTAGGCCTATCTCTATCAATGACCGTTAAAGGTAAGTACGCTGTGTGCTTCTTGAAGGAGACTCGGACTCTACAGGACCCGACAAAGGGAATTCGATTCCCCTGATAGTCCTTGAGGATGAGGCGTTGGAAGCGGAGATCTTGGCGTTGAATTGTGGGGATGAGTTGCTTGAGTGTCTTCCAGGACACCATCGAGAGGGACGATCCCGAGTCGACCTCCATGTGGCAAGGCTGGTTCTCGATGGCTACTGTGACTCAGATTTTCTTAGTGTCCAAGGCTGAGGCATGACCGATAGTGATAGTATGGTGAGCCTCTTCTCTCTGCAAAGTTCGATTTCTGAAGGAGTGGTTTACTGGCTCTCGCCGTACAGGACGGTTTCCTGTCGATTGGTGATAGTTAGCCCCTTTTGAGGCCTGGATGAATCCTG
The DNA here is from genome assembly GCA_033807585.1 of Hydrophis major. Classification (NCBI taxonomy): domain Eukaryota; kingdom Metazoa; phylum Chordata; class Lepidosauria; order Squamata; family Elapidae; genus Hydrophis; species Hydrophis major. The sequence goes on from CM066329.1 coordinate 90,382,790, forward strand.
GCAAGCTGCGGCAGACCCATCTGATGTGGCCTCGTTTCCCGCACTCATGGTAGAGTGCGTCGCGGAATTTGCATTCAGACCTGGCATGGTTGGCTCTGCAGCCAGTGCAAGGGCGTAAGGGCTTCGGGTGATGGTCCCTGTCGGACCGCAGTCGATGGACCCCTTCTTCGTCGCTGTCTGATGATGAAGAGAGGTCCTCATGGTGCGTTGTTGCAAGGTGCCCTTCTGAACTAGGTGAGATGTCGCTGGCCGGTGGTGGTACCAGAGCGCGGTTTCGGCGTAGTTGTGCAGCCGACTTCCTGGTTGCTTCTGCTGCAATGGCATCGGCGATGGCATCGGCAAGGCTGATGTCGCCTTTCGCCATCAGCTTGCTTTGGACGCCTGGTGCATCTAGTCCCAGAACTATGCGATCTCTTAGTGCTTCTTCTAAATCGGCGAATCCACAGAGGCCTCCCAAATTTTGGAGGTCTGCTATGAAGTTGGCCACATTTTCTCCCTTTTGCTGGCTTCTCTGATAAAACTCATGGTGTCTCACGAGCGTAGGCACGGTCGGGGCGTAGTGGTCTCGTAGGATAGGTTCAAGGTTGTCCCAATCCATGGCCTTCACTTCTCGGGGTTTGGATAGTGCTTTAGCCATCTTAAATACGGTTGGACCACAATGTGTTAGGAACACTGCCTGTTTCTTCCAGGCTGTGGCGTCCTTTAAGTTGTTCATCTCTAAGAACATTTGGAAGCGATCCATGTAAGACTCCCAGTTGCGGTATCTGCCATCCCGCATTAGATGGGCGCCTCATGAGAGGGAGCAAGGGAGAGAGAAATGACACGAGACGAGGTTTCCTCGGGATGAGCGTGCGCCGAATGCCTTGGCACAGGCTCTTTTATTATGCTTTTTCACAGGGGGGTGAAATTCTTCAAAGCCCAGGGTAAACAAAACATTCATGAATTATAATAGCTTAGGTCAGCAGGAAATACATAAGATTTATAATAGCTCAGGTTAGTAAAGACAACAGGGTATCAGAAAGCGTAATTTATAGCAATTCAGGTCAATTAGAACATCATTTTGTATTGACAGCTGTTTAAACTCCTCTTCTCTTTTGCATGCCTGGCAAAGATCACTGAAGAGATAGGAGTCTAATGTTTACATGAGAAAGATACAATGCAGACAGGAGTCTAATGTTTATACAAGAAAGCTAAATCGTTACAATGCTAGGATGGTACAGAATTGCACTGATACAAAGTTGCAAATCACATGAATGATTCATAGTTACAACATCTCCTCTGTTTTTATTTTTTTATGATGAGTCTTCTTCCTTGTCCAAGAAAACAGGAACTACTTTTCTGAAATGTTCTCCGTCCCCGTCATCTAGGCAGGCGTGCGACCCGTCAGCATCAGGGTTGTCCAAGGAGCAGTAACTCAGCAATGATAGTTCTTCATCCGATGTTAAAGACATAACATGAGCTTGCAATAACACATCAGCATCAGTAGTCATGGAAGATAATTGATTTTTAAAAAATTGCAATATTCTATTAAAACAACAAGGTCCTATAATACATATCAATATAATGATTATTAATGGTCCTGCCAACGCAGTTAAAAGGGTTGTAAGCCATGGTGAAATAGAAAACGAACCTTGATACCAATTATACATGTTTGATCTTTCGTATTCTCTATCTTTTAAGCGTTTTTCTAATTCATTCATAGAATCCAGCATGACTCCACTGCTATCAGCATAGAAACAACATTCTTCTTTAAGCACAGCACACAATCCCCCTTGTTTTAAAAATAACAAATCTATACCTCTACGATTTTGCAAGACTACTTCCGAGAGGGATGTCAAGGAGTTTTGCAAAGCTACAATTGATTTTTCAATACGTAATAAATCATCATCAATGGCTGAACCCAGAGCTGTAATTCTTTTGTCAGAAACAGCTAGTCCTGCAATGCCCGTGGCTGCGCCCGTGGTGCCCAGAGCAAGCAGAAGACCTAAAGTGAGAGTACTAATAATTTCCCGTTTTGCTCTGAGGGGGTATTCCATGGGTGCCTGTAAGGATATAAAATCATCAGAGTTATACACATTAATTTTTGGTACAAGCCATACTTGAATACAAAATGATTTGGATTTAACAAGTTCATCCCCATAGACACATGCTGTGAGACCGGTGTTACAAGCCCAGACAGAATTTTTGCCAGGGATAAAATACATTCCTTTTAGGCGTGATGTTAAATTTCCTCCTGAAGAGGTGTAGACTGGAGCATATCCCCCAACGGTGTGGTAGCGGCCAAGGCGATGCTTAGGAAGATATAAATCACAATGATAGCCATTAGAAACATTATGACAATATTGTGAGTAATTGGATGGAATATTTCCCAAACAACAACCAACCCCAGTGATGGAAGAAACAGTAATAGTGGAGTTTCTCCAACGGCAAAGTTCATCTGATGTGGAATTAACGATGGGTTCTTGGGAAGCGATGGCTTCGTAAAAAGGTGGAGAGGCAGAAGCACAAAGCCAACATGTGGAGGCAATAAATGAGTTTGAGGAGTTCAACAAGGCATAGGAAGCTTTGATCAATGGAATCAATGGGTTAACTTCTTGTGCTATGGGTTGCAGGAAAGGGGATTTAATAGTCTTTTCATGTGGTCCCACTGGGTCAAAGCGAGGGAGTTCAATGTGACGTTGAATGTAAAAAATATTTCCATAAGGCTCTCCTGGCCAAGGTAATTTTAAGCGAGCACCCCATTTCAAGCCAGTGTCCCATAAAGTACTTTCCTTGCTTTTGTCTGTGAACCATATGGTTACTGGGTTGCATCTGGGCCATTTTCTATCACTACATGGAATATTCCGTGTGGTGCGAGTGGCAGTAATGAGATCACCCTTAGTGCCCGGATCCCAATAAATGTGTCCAGTTGAAACACACGACCAGTCTTTGCAAAAGTAATCTGATAACCCCCCGCAGTCAGAAAGTCGTTGAGCAGGGGACTGAGTGTTAGAAACAGGCTGTCCAGGGCATACATAAAACCTATTTTTTTTCACAAATCTATGATTAGGCTCCGTTGTATGAGAGGGTGAATTGTAATCGATGGAGCCTACAAGCATTTCTGCCAAATCGAATTGAAGCGGTGGGTAAAAGTCTTCTATGCGAGAGAAATTGGTTGTGAAGTTTAAACGAACGCCTTGAAAGTCAGTTATAGTCCACGTAATATTGTATCTTCTATGAGGCTTCTGCGGATCGTCATGGGCAGTTCTTTTGAAGCGTCGTTTGTTGACAGGATCAGAGTTTGGGTAAATGAAAGCATGACAGGTAGGAGAAAGAGCTAGGGACAAGTTAGTTGTGGAACATTTACGATATGAGAAAGGAATACAATTAGTAGAAAAAGGATAATAATTACAATAATGACAATGAAGATTAACTTGATCATTCATTAAGAACATTAAGTGGGGTGGGGAAACCCTTGATACAATATAAGGACATTCAGATCCCCCTATGTTTAGATTAAAAAGAGGAAAAGATTTTAAGGTTCCTTTCCATAGGAAGAGTAAAGGAGAAAAAAAAGAGCGAGTGGTAGAGTGTTCTGTAAACAAAACAGAAGTGACAGAGTGAAAGCTACAGGTAGCATTTTCATGACGTACCCTCATGGAACAAGTATAAGAGCCTTCTGTTAAAGGAGTAGCTTTAACACGAATAATCTTTTGACAGGAAGCATGTGTTTTGTTGAAATATGTGTGAATATAAGGAGATATATTTATGGGAAGATTATTATGCCAACAAACAATAGGACAGTCATTATCATATTTACTAAAGCGAAATTCTAATGTGGTCCAATGACCATGTTGAACAAAAGTATAAGTAGGATATGAATAAGGTAGAAATTGCAAGGAGGGTATAGGCAATAATATCAGGAAGAGTTTAAGATGCAGATGTATCGGAGGATTTCCCATGATAGGGTCTTACCGCCCGACCAGGGATCCAGCAAGTGGTTTTGTCTGGCAGTAAGATCGCAGCGTATCCTCTCCCCCAAGTAATAAGTTCAGCAGGACCCTGCCAGGTTGGATCTGGCAACCTGCGGTAATATACCAAAGGTCTGTTAGGAGGGGGAAAGGGGGGGGGAAAATGACGAACAGCAGCAGAAGTAGGAGGAATTCCAGTTAAGTTTAGGAAGTTTAGAGTAAAAAGACAAATGTTAAGAGAGTTTTGCAATGCTGGGAGGTTCGGGGTTTTTTCCCGCAATGAATATCTATCAAGAACATTTTTCAGGGACAAATGAGCCCGTTCTACAATAGCTTGCCCTTGGCTATTGTAGGGAATCCCAAACTTGTGGATTACATCCTATCTGTTACAAAAATCCTGAAAAGCAGAACTTGTATAGGCAGACCCATTATCTGTTTTTATTTCTTTTGGACGTCCCAGCGAAGCAAAGGTACGAATTGAATGATTGATGACATGTTTTACAGCTTCTCCCCTTTGAGGAGTAGCCAGAATAAATCCTGAATATGTATCTATTGAAACGTGTAAATATTTCCATGGGGCAAAAGGTGGATATTGAGTTACATCCATTTGCCAAATTTCACAAGCTTTTAATCCTCTAGGGTTAACCCCTATAGGAATGGAATGTGCTTGCTTGCTACATGTGGGGCATTGTTGTATTATTGCAGTAGCCTCTGCCTGGGTTAATGAAAAATGTTTTTGTAATGCTTTTCTATTTTGATGGAAATAGCTATGACTTTGTGATGCTGTCAGATTACAAATTGATTTTCCTGATGCTACTGAGGCAGCGGCATCAGCCACCTTATTTCCCTCCTGTAATATACCAGGAAGAGGTTGGTGGCTCCTGATATGTGCTACAAAAAATGGATGTGTGCGATTGTTGATATATTGCTGTAGAGAAAGCAATAACTTTAACAAAGAATCAGATATGCTAGGAGATAAATAGGCTTGATATATATTTTTCAAAATCTGAGAAACATATAAGGAATCTACTATTAAATTAAAAGGAGTCTTTTGAAACTGTTGAAAAGCAATAAGAGATGCAGCAAGTTCTGCCTGTTGAGCAGAAGATTGTGGAGAGGTAATTTTAGTTTTCCACTCTCCCTCCTGGTGCCATGCACAAGCGCCATACATTTTTCCTCCATCGGCATAAAGTGTAGGTGCATCTACTAATGGAGATAATGAGAGGGGGGAATGCCATTCAAAAGGGAGAGTTTTAAGAAAAGTGAATCGTGGGTCAGCTGGTAAATGGCAAGAAATTTGCCCTGGCCACTCTTCTGAAGAGTATTGCATTTCTTCTGAATTACACCATAGCATTTCCCAAGTAGTCAATGAACAAGGAGTGAATATGCAAACAGGCTCAAATCCCATGAGTTGTTTACATCTTTGACGACCTTTAAAGATCAGCTGAGAATATGCAGAGGCTTTATTAGTAATTGTGGTCCTTGGGGTGTGAGACAAATGCAGCCATTCTAAGATCAGAACCTGTGTCTGATGAATTTGCATAATGACAGCTGTTGGTCTCTGAGCAGTATTTAGCAAAGCAATTGATAAAGGACAATTTTCTATAGCCCGATCCACCCATCTAATAGCCATTAAATGGGAAATGTCTTTCAATGCCTGCAACTGCTCTTTGTTTAGAATGATAACATCAGACGGGGCTTTACCTTGCGTTAGAGCGTTAAAGAGAGGAGCTCATGTAGCTGTAGTCAAACCCAAATAAGGACGTGCCCAATTTAAGGTTCCCAGGAACTGCTGTAAAATCACAAGTGTTGGCTTCGGGGGAAGTGTGGGGAGGGGAAGAGAAGGAATAGCAGCCGAAGCAAGTAACTTGTGACCTAAATAGAAAAAAGGTGGTTTGGATTGAACTTTTTCTGGGGCTATAGTGAGACCTGCTTTACCTAAAATAGAGTTCAGGCACGGCAGTTTTTAATACCGTGCCCTTTGGACCAGGTGCAGATACCAATATATCATCCATGTAATGATAGACTAAAAAATGAGGATATTTGTCTCTATAGGGCTGCAATGCTAAATCCACAAAAAATTGACACATAGTTGGACTGTTTAACATGCCTTGTGGTAAGACTTTCCATTGATATCGTTTGGTAGGTCTCTGATTATTTAAGGTTGGTACAGAAAAAGCAAATAATTTTCTATCTAACTGGTGTAATGGAATGGAGAAAAAACAGTCTTTTAAATCGATAATGATAAGGTCATATTCTTGAGGAATTATGTTAGGATTTGGAAGACCACATTGCAGGGGTCCCATTGGAAGGAGGACCGAATTCACAGCCCTTAAATCCTGAAGTAGACGCCAAGCGCCGTTTTTCTTTTTGATAACAAAAACTGGGGTATTATATGGACTCAATGAGGGTTCTAGATGACCTTTATCTAATTGTTCTTGAACAAGAGAGTGTAAGGCTTCAAGTTTTATAGAAGGGAGAGGCCACTGATCAATCCACACAGGGTTATTGTTAGTCAGACATAAGCGAAGCATGGTCAATGGAGAGTAAGCTGCGCATTAAACTGTGACATAAGGTCTCTTCCCCACAAGTTAGTATACAGAGGAATTACAGCTGGTTTAATATAAGCAACACATTGAGACTCAGGGGAATGGGCTTTTACCCAGTTTCTGCTAATGCGAGTCTCCTGGAGTCCCCCCACTCCTCTCACCGCTGGTGCCACATCTGCAGGCCAGGTGTCCGGCCACTCAGCGGTTCGGATGATGGAAATATCCGCTCCAGTATCTAAAAGACCAAGAAAGGATCGACCATTCAATAAGAATGTCACCGTAGGTTTTGGTTGACTAATTGGTCTTTCAATTGCATAGAGTTGCTCTTGTTGTTGGTCTAAGAGCACAATCATTTTTGCCACAATATCCCCCTCATTTATAGTAACTTCTGTATTAGCTAGTACATACAGACAGACATCAGACAATACAGTGGGGTCATGCAGAAAAGGAGAGGCAAGAATACCTTGTTCAGCTAAATCCCTTACAGGAAAGACTAGCACTGGGATATCGGGGGGCATATGAAAAGGCTGAACAGGATGTACAAAGAGAAAGTCAGCGACACCAGGAAAATAAGTAACAGTATCATTAGCAACAAGATCGTAAGCGAAAGAAGAAAAGTTGCAAGTTTCAGCAGCCTTTGTTGTGGGGCTGGCTGCCTGCCCCGTTTCTAGTTTCCCTGATTCAAAAAAGGTTTTTGTGTGATTGCAGGGCTATTCTGCTGTTCATTCTTTTGGACTCTGCACTGACTAGCCCAGTGATAGCCCTTTTGGCATCGAGGGCATGGTGTCATTGGGCGAGCAACCTGGTTTCTTGGCATATTTGCTCCCCTGCCCAGGACCCTGCATTGGCTCTTAAAGTGACCTGGCTTGCCACAATTAAAACAATTTCCCATTTTGCGAGTATTTTGTTGGGAAATGGGAAGAAGAGAGCCCATATTCTGCTGCATGCCTTCAGTAATGGCTGTAGCCAGCGTAGACATGGAATGGGATGTGGTTCCTATGATTCGGCAGGCTGTAAGATAATCTGCCATGGTAACATTTTTCTTATTAATTAATGGTTGCAAAACTTTCTGACAATCAGCGTTTGCGTTTTCATAAGCAAGTTTCATTTGTAATTCAGTACAAGCCTCTCTATTATCAATTTGTCTCTCTAAGGCTTCTGTGAGACGGTTTATAAAGGAGGAAAAAGGCTCAGAAGGTCCTTGAATAACTTTAGAGAAAGAGTTGGGCATGCATCCCGCATTATCAACCTTTCGAGCAGCTGCCAAAGCACACTTCTGTATTATAGGGAAAGCAGCTGGGTCTGTGGCAACCTGTTAGGCAATGGTAGACATGGTGCCAGTACCGTTCAGCATATCCAAAGTGACATTTGCCGGTAAGCCTCTAGCGGCTGCGGCTGCGGTACGTTTAAGAAATTCTGACTCCCAGACCAAAAATTGTGAAGGCGTGAGGATCATGTTAAATAATGTACGCCAATCAGCATTCACCAAGTCAGCACCTGGCTGGGTTATTGATCCTAAAAGTCCTTGTACATAATGGGATTGAATGCCATTTTCCTTACAAGCTGCCTTTAAATCCTTAATTATTTTATACGGCATTGGGGTATACTGAGGAGCTGGAGGGTTGCCGGCTTGAACAATAGGATAAAGGGAGGCAGCTGCAAGGGTGTCCTCATCTGTTTCTCCTTCACAAAAGGCTTGTTGAATAGCTTTTACAACACACCCTCCTCCTCGGAGGGGGGGTGGAGGACACGAGGGCTCTACATTTAAAGAAGTGGATTGAATGGAAGGAGGCTCCCGTACTGCTTTACAATCATCGGGAGCAGAAGGTTGAATGATAGAAAAGTTCTCATAACTTGGTGGGGGAGATTCAAACACACTCCCTGCTTTTATTTTATAATGAACTTTTAAAGCCTCCATAATTTTCCTCCAAGTGACCAAAATGCCAATAGGTGCACGAGGAGGATTATGGAGATATTCACCAATTTTTTGCCAATTGGAAAATTTTAAGGACCCTCTCTCTGGATAATTGGGGCAGTGTTGCCACACATAAGCCAATAATGCAGCAATAGATTTCTTTTTTATGGGAGAGCCCTTTAAATTAGCAGAGTATTTAGAAGAAGAAGCGACTAGCTCTCTCAATTCCTTCAGATGCTGCGTCTGCTGTTGAGAAAAGCCTCCACCCATACTTACTAAAGTTGAGACCGTCTTTCAGATCTGATGAGGTGCAATTCGCTCAGGCGCCTGGCGATGCACAGCTCCCACCGAGCTGATAAGATATGGGCGCGCCGCTGAGTATCCCCCTTAGGGAATCACGTCGGGGTCACCAAAATGCGGTATCTGCCATCCCGCATTAGATGGGCGCCTCATGAGAGGGAGCAAGGGAGAGAGAAATGACACGAGACGAGGTTTCCTCGGGATGAGCGCGCGCCGAATGCCTTGGCACAGGCTCTTTTATTATGCTTTTTCACAGGGGGGTGAAATTCTTCAAAGCCCAGGGTAAACAAAACATTCATGAATTATAATAGCTTAGGTCAGCAGGAAATACATAAGATTTATAATAGCTCAGGTTAGTAAAGACAACAGGGTATCAGAAAGCGTAATTTATAGCAATTCAGGTCAATTAGAACATCATTTTGTATTGACAGCTGTTTAAACTCCTCTTCTCTTTTGCATGCCTGGCAAAGATCACTGAAGAGATAGGAGTCTAATGTTTACATGAGAAAGATACAATGCAGACAGGAGTCTAATGTTTATACAAGAAAGCTAAATCGTTACAATGCTAGGATGGTACAGAATTGCACTGATACAAAGTTGCAAATCACATGAATGATTCATAGTTACAACACCCAGTCTTCCTGTGCTTCGAACGGAGCGGGTGGTACGATGCCGCCGGACATGGTTCCATTGTTGGCATCGTCTATCACGTGCTCGGTGTTCTTCGAAGTTTCGTTGGTTCAGATATCTCCATATCCCATCCTCGTCGCCAGTGTTACGTTTTGAGCATGGGCAAGAAAGAATGGAGACAAGCCTCTGAACGGTGAACTTCAGCTCTTTATTTACATTGTGACTTCTTCCTCAATAGCAGTTAAACCCGCCTTATATAGGCAAACCCTGTAACTTTTAACCAATAACGAGCTAGGAGCGCTAGCTCTTATAACCAATGGGAACTCTCTGTTAAGGACCAATCGGATTCCCCGGGATGGGCCAATCCAGTCCGGCCGCTTAACAGCCAATCAGAAGTGCAGGGCCAGAACCCTGAACTTAACTCCAAGCTCACACTTTATTAAATCTTTATACATACATAACAGCTTCCAGCTCTCTGACTCCAGGATTAACAACACTCTATTTTACTGCACCAACTCTTCTGTGATATGAGTGACCTGCTTCTTGTTAAGATGTCATTTGTGGAAGAAGGATGTTCGGTTTGAAGATAAAAGACTACCTTTTCTCCCCCTCTCTCTTAAGATGACTTAGTTTGAGAGACCTGGAGTCATCACCCTGCCAGTTTTAGATCATGCACTCACTCCACCCACCCCAGATGAAACACCAGGAGCCTAGGCTCAGTTATACATGCAGATCACAGCTTGACTGTTGGCAGGAAATCTGCAACAAATGTGTGCTCTGCTTTCCAAATAGAAACTATCTGCTTTTTTCTTCTCCACGTGATTGTGTTGCATGCATAAGCATTTCAGCCTTGCAATGAAGTCCATATTTCTGGGCATAAATGTTCACACTCACTCACACACACACACACACACACACACACACACCCTTGCTTTCATTGAAGTTCATTTTTGCTTTCATTGAAGTTTCATTTCATCATCTAATCTAGCTATCATCTAGCTATCTTTGATATAGTATATCTACCACTGTCCTAGAATTCTTTATCAACCAAGTATGATTGGATAGACAAGGAATTGGCCTCCAACACAGTGTACATACAAACAACAAGTGATAAATCATGATCATAATCATAAAATACAGTCATCATAAATCATAAGATGCAACAGTCAGTGATAGCCATGGGACACTAAATAAAAGCAATCAACATAAATCATAACATAAATGGGTTCTAACTATAGAAAGAAAAGAGGGAACGTCCCATTTTTATCTATACTACTGTTTTTCATAAGTACAAATGCACATGGTACTGTTCAAAGTATCATTTATTTATAAAATTTATTTATAAAATTTATAGGTGCATATCTTACTCCAGGGTAATCCTGAGTGGCTTACAATCATAAAAGATAAAAACTATATAAACAAAAACATAATACAAAATCCAAACATTATGACTCAATTAAAAGATGGGGAGGGCAGGAGCAGGATTTGGGGGAAGGGAAGTGGAATCTGTTGTTAATCGATCCACCACCTCCACTGTGTGCTGTTCTCCCATTAGAGCCCCAAGTCAACTGGCAGAGCCAGGCCTTCAGGCTTTTATGAAAGGATAAGAGGGTTGGGGTCAACCTGACATCAGAGGCCAAGATGTTCCACAGGGCAGGTGCAATGACAAAGAAGGCCTTTCTCCTGGATCCTGCCAGCTGGACTAATTGGGCTGACAAGACCTCAGCATGCCTCCTCTGCCTTCAAGTTTGCAGCAGGTCAATCCCAGTGGGATGAGACAGTCGCTTAAGTAGCCTGGACCCATGCCATGAAGGCAGAGGTGGTATTCAGCAGGTTCTGACCAGTTCTGGAGAACCAGTAGCGGAAATTTTGAGTAGTTCGGAGAACCGGCAAATACCACCTCTGACTGGAGATTTTACAGTATCCTTCCCCTGCCATGCTCACCAAGCCACGCCCACAGAACCGGTAGAAAAAAAATTGCATGAAGGATTTTAAAGGTGATTACCAGTACCTTGAATTGTATCCAGAAGCAAACCAGGAGCCTAGGCAGCTCACAGACCAGTAGTGTTACATGGGCTCATGAATGTCAGAATGTTTGCAGCATGACTAACATTATGAGATAACCCAGGAGCAAAACACAGTACACAGAGACTTAGACTTTTAACAGTGGTGATTTATCTACAAGACAGTGATATACAGAAATGTATGTGGTAGGCAAAATACCTTTACAAGTAAGCAAACTTCTTAACTCTGCTCAGAGAACTGCAAAATGAATACTGGACACAAGGAGAGAGGACACACCCTATAATGGCTGTCTCTTATATAAACACCTCTTAAAGTGATAGAACTCATCTCCAGTCTTAAAGGTAAATACCCATGCTATGCTGAATCACCTTCATTTCATCAGCCTAACATTGCATCAAATTTACAGCATCTGGCAGCTATTACTACTGCTGGTCAGCTCTTAAATCTTAATACCTCAACAATGAATTGCCTATGCCACTGCACTCTGCACCAGCTATAGCTTCTTAAGGGTAGTCCCATGTAGAGTGCAAAAAAAGGAGCATTTAATGCTGTCAAAGCAACTGGCAACAGTTAGCAGACCTTGGCTGATCTGAGGAGGGTCAGATTTGATTGTAAGTACATTAAGGAGGCACCAACAGAAAATTACCAGGGCTGTAGTCTCAACTGAGAAATTAAAAAGAGGAAGATCAGAACTTGCCCATAAAAAAAACATGGTGACCAAGTGTCAAGCTTGATTGAAAGTGTTTTTCCCATCCTTGTTTTCTCTTCACTGAATCAGCCAGTGATCTTCCATGCATACAATTAGACCCAGTCTTACTTTGGTTCAGACCAACGGTTTCATTACTGCATTCAGACCGTGTCCAGATACCTACTGCACAGATATCAAGGAAGTAAGCAACTACCAATTAAAGAAAATAAGCAGAAGGGAAAATAAGGAAATCTTAGCAACTGCTTCAGTTTGATTGCAATCAAAGGTAAGAGAATAAGCCAAAAAATGCTAGGATCTGGAAATAGTTTCTATACTTATTGTTCATCACTTCAAAGTATTCTGGAAGCAGTGTTTATCCCTAATTGAAGTTTGGGATTAATTATGGCAATAGAATCTGCTGTGATTTTGCAGCTGTCCCATAAACTCATTGGAGTACATATACAAAGAAGCAGGGCTTGGATTACGCTGGTGCAACCATCAATTTGCTTGTTCTTTTCTTTCTCTCTCTCTCTCTCTCACTCATACACATACAACCTCACACATGCAAATCTTTCTCCAACCCCCCCTCCGCCACTTTCTCTCAAACACATACACACACAATTGGTCTACTGTATTTTCATCCTTCTGTTCTTTCAACTTTATTATAATATAGGAAGAAAATAAAAATATTATGATTGGGATATCACATCTCTACTAATATCATTTAAGTATTTTATACAGAATATCTCATTCTGCTATATCTCAATCCTGCATATGTGCCTCTTGTGATAATCAATTGAATAACAATAGCACTTAGACTTATATACTGCTATACAGTGCTTTACAACCCTCACTAAGTGATTTACAGAGTCGCCTATTGCCCCCAACAATCTGGATCCTCATTTTACTGACCTCAGAAGGATGGAAGGCTGAATCAACCTTGAGCCTGATGAGATTCAAACTGCCAAATTGCAGACAAGCAGCAGGCAGTCAGAGCAGCCTGTAGCACCACTTTCTTACCACTGTGCCACTGCAGCTCATACTAATGAAACGAATCCATTTTAAATTCTTTAGTTTGGTTATCATGTTGACAGCCTTGTGGTAAGCTGGGTAGCCAATACATTTAATTAAAAACAAAAACAAACTTCTTTTGATCCATGGGGAATTTAGTCTTGTGTTAAGCATAGATCACTTCTATATTCTTGTTGCAAAGTGAACCAAATATTACCATGGTTTTGAAACAAAAACAGTTTAAAGAATTTTGCAGTTAAAGTATTCTACCAGAGCCTCAAAAATCTTTGTAATGCAGCAGTTTTAAGTCCAAAGTCACACTGCCAGGATATTGAGGAAAACATAAAATATTAGGTTGCTCAAGCTTTACTATTACCTTTTCTTGTGGACCTATTTAACTTTCATGCAAGGCCAATAAAGATTGACTTGAATTAATTAATTAAATTAAATAGAGATGAATATTTAAATGCTATTTGCTGGACTTACTTGCAAATTAAATATATAAGGCCAAAACAGTGGGCAAAGTTATAAAATAAGTGCAAATGCAATTATAAAAATGTATTATATAAAATCAGACTGTCACAGCTGACTAACTAGACTGTACAGACTATTGCAGTATAAATTCAGCACCAGAAAAGGAAACACAGATGATTGAAGCTTCATTTAACTTCTTTATAAACATATAAAGTAAATTTTACAATACCAGTTATAGATTTCTCCAACATGAAGCAAACTCAAACAGAAGCAGACATGTTACAGGTTCAGAGCAGAGCTCTAGTTTTCAGCCAGCAAGCAAGCAAGTTTCTCTTTCACTTTAGAGCTGAGCACAGAACAGAAATAAACCATGCCCAGATTCTCTCTTTAAGTTTCTGCCCTCAATTCAGCTCTCATATGCTGACCTTGTTACTAAGCTCTATTCCAATTCATGAATATACTCTGACATAGACTTTGATTAAAGTAATATAAATATACAAAAAGGAAAGCAAAACCAGGGAAATATAAAGAAAAACAGATGATGATTGTCTTCAACAAAAATAATATAGAAGAAGAGGGGAGGGGAGAAGACTAAATTAATGCAAAAAGAAAAGGATGGAAAACTGACCAGTTTTGGCTGCAGTCCATTGTCTTTTTTGTATCCTATGTAAGTTTCAAATTAATTTAAAAACATAAATTTCTTAATCAGCCAAAAGCTCATAGAAATGAATATTCCACTTTAAATCCTAGCCAGCCAGATGCAACCAGAAAGGTAACAACAAAAACATAAAGACAACATTTGATACTTAAACTTACATGTTAACTTGATCATAAAGGTATAGCGGTGTCATGGCTAATACCAAGAGACCAAACTCATATTCTTGTCTTGTATAAACCATGAAGTCCTTAAAACTAAAAAGATATTTTTGATGGGAGCCATCCAGAGTTGGTTTGAAGAGGGGCATCCATATAAATAATTTAAATAAAATAAAATAAGAATTTGAGGTTTATCTTTATTAGTTCAAATTAAGTCATGTTAAAATCAAGGAAAATTGAAGTAAATTATTACTATCTTCTCATGCTGATTTAAATGAGACCATATTCTAACTAGCTTAATCTGGATTTTACTAGATTAAAATGTGAAGCAATTTTAGTCCTCCATCAGTAAGATAAAAACTGAAATGCTGTATCTCCTTATTTAGGAGTGAATTGCATTGAATGCCCTTTCCTCTTACATGAATTTCTACAGGATTTTGCTGCCAAAGCTCTTACCTTTTTGCCTTCTGAGATATGATTGGAGGAATCCCCAGTGTGGAGTTTACTTCTTACAGAGAGGCCGCTTCTATCTGCTAAATAAAAAAATTGTTTTAAAGAGATCTCACTCAGAATCACTGTTTGGATAGGATTTGATTTATTCAGGAAAAGAATAACAATGAAGTTCAGACAGGGATAAGAAATTATGAAACAAAGTTAAGCTTGTTCCTTTGTATTGGGGAGCCTTGCTTTTTTATTCACCCTCAGATTTAGCACTGAGGCTAGAAAAATCTCTTCTCGTTTCTGTATAATTTTTTCTCAACAAGCCTGCTTCTTACCAAACAGGGGGACTTCTAAAGTGTGATTTTTTTTTTCTCCTGAGTGATCCAGTTTTAAAAGAAATATTTTTAATTTATTAAAATAATTGTTTATGAATTTTTATTGTTTTTAATTCCAATTACAAACTTCTTAGAACTTTCATTATATCACAAGGAAACAATAAAGAGCACATCAAAAGGATCAGTGTTAATACGAGTTTTACACCAAACTACTGAGTTATCGATCCAATAATCAAAGCACTTGCCTTTCCTTCCCATTAGGTGTTTGTCTCTGCCAAAGTCTTCAGTGGCTGATGTTTGTCTTCAATCTGGTTTTCTTGACCCAGTATCTTTCTTTTCTTGGTAGACTTCCAAAACCACTTCTCAGCTTCTCTTCACTGGTGAAACTTTCAGCTTTTTGCCTGGACTACCAATCACTGTTTTGATATTTCTTGAACCAATGGGCCTTCTGTTCTTCACCTTTTCCTTATGAATAAGTCATACAGTTAGCAGGGCTCCCTGCTTTGTTAAGTTCAAATGTTCTTGCTCTCTTTTTTTCCTGCCCTCACTTATGCTGCACTCAACAGTTAGGGTGTTAAATAAGATTTTGAGCTAGTTCACTCTCTTTTCCTCCACACAAACTAGCTTCCTTTCCTTCATTCTGTCCTGACCTTTAGCATTTAATTACAACTTAGTGACAATAGTTTTATAGAAAAATCTTCCCACCTCTTCACTTACAGTTATCTACCTACCCTTTTTGGAAGATCCTGTTTCCTGTGTTCTGAAATCAACCTTTCAACTAAGTTTAGTTTCTCTTAAGTATTATGCCCACTTTCCTCTCACTTGGGCCCATTTAGGTCCTGGCATGCTCCCTTCCATGCATCCATTTCATCAAGACAGGAAAGTAAAATAGACTTTCCATGCATACTGAAGTGGAATAGTGTGACAACTTTGTATCTTTCTCGATGATCTTTGGTTTTCCATCACACAGTTGGAACAAGAATTCCTACCTTGGCTTCTTGCTACATTATGACTTCCATACCGTCACAGCATCTGGTGCTTCCCTGTGGTAGTCACAATCTGTTTGCATCCCTACCAGGAAATGAAATAAAATGGGGAAGGGGGAGGAGAGAGAAGGGCATAAGACACAACTTCTAAACTTGCCCTTCAACTGATGGCAACTCTCCAAGGCATCTATCACTACCCAACTGCTTGAGAACCTTTAAACAGAGTTGATTTAAGACTGAGACCTTATTTCTATAATTCCTGAGCTCTGGAAAGACTCAATTCTCCCAAGGCCTTAGGAGTGGAAAATTTGCTTCTGATGTTTCCTCTTTAATCTTGCTTGAACCTCCAAGGCTTTCTTTTATTCACTTTTTTCCTTTGAAGGGGTTGCAGGCTGCCCATTACCTAATCCAAAATAAAAGCCTCTTGTATTACTGCTACCCGACAGACTACTTAACTAAGCAGGTCAGGACTGTTTGTATACTTATTTGTGTCTTGTGACTACTACAGTATTTTACGAGGATTCTTAGAATCTCATTTCACTTTTGGTTAAACATTGTTAATTGAGAGTTTCAAATCCAACTTCTTATAAATCCTTCAAAGAATAATGATGTGTGCCATCAACTGTACAACAGCACAATTGATCCATCTGGTTATTAATAGTGGGCAGTGACAGACACCTTGGAAAGTTGCCATGTTATGTTTCTCTGTTTCTCAAACCAAGAGTCTTACTGTTTAAATGTCATTGGTAGAAAGCTCAGATGCACTTTGTACATCCAAGAGTCAACCTTATAGTTTCCAACACTTCTGAAAATGCTACCAGCAAATTGCAAGTGAGGTATTAAAAAAGATTTAGAAGAGTATGGTTTTGATAAAGAACAACTGGATAAAATACTATTGGGACCGAGGAGAAATTAATAACGAAAATATATAATTATCTGTTAAAATTTAAAATGGAAGAAGAAATAGTTAAAGGTATTGATAGCTTGGGCAAGGAATTTTGGAATGGGAAAAATTATGGACAAAAAATTATAAATTAACAATATCTGCGGCCTACAAGGAAAACCTCTAAAAACGTTTTATTGTTGGCATTTACCACCAGCTAGACTGGCAAAGATGTATCCAAATATGAGTCCCGGAATGTTGGAAGTACAAACATAAAAAGGGTACTTTCTTTCATATGTGTCCCTAGGAAATACTGGGTAAAGATAAGAAAATGGTTACAGGATATAACAGATCTTCAAACTGAGCTTAAACCTGAACTTTTTTTTATTAGGAATAATAAGAGGAGAATTCAGTTAAAAAGTTAAATATATTATATTGCATATAGTGACCGGCTAGAATTGCCGTTGCACAAAGTTGGAAATTGGATAGTACCCCTTCTGAGGGAGTGGTAATAAAAAAAATATTGGATTGGGCAGAGATGAATAAGCTTACTTTAGAATTGAAAGACAGAGAAGAATCAGAATATTACGTGGTCTGGGACAAATGGTATAGTTGGCTAGATAATAGAAATAAGGATTAACAGTATATATGAATATAGATGCATTAGTAACATTGATATCACAGTGTTGTAAAGAATGTAAAAGAAATTTGTAATCTTGAAAAAAGTGAAATAAAAGAAAATGCTTCCAGCAAAGGTTACCCTCAGTATGAATTTAACCAAAGTATGATAAACCCGGGGAGGGGTGAGAAAATAGAATTGTGGGGCTAGAAGGGAATTTGGAGTTCTTCTAGTCCAACTCCCTGCTCAAGACAAAAGATATCCCATCATCCTGGTCAAATGGTGACCTATTCTTGAAAACCTACAGCGATAGAGCACCCACTGAAAATTTCTCCTTATTCTAGGAGAAGCTTCCACATATTACTTCTTATCGTGCCCTCTGGTACTTTGAAGAATAAGTCAATCCCCTCTTCTCTGTGACTGCTCTTCAAGTACTGGACGGATTATACTGGCTATTATGTCTGCCCCTAATCCTTCTCTTCAACAGGCCAGATATGTTTAGTTTCCTCAACTGTTTCTCTGTTCATATGATGAACAAATGAACTGTTGATGAACTCAACAGTCCATCAACTGTTCCTATGATTTAGTCTCCAGACTCCTGATCGTCTTTGTTGTTTTTTTCTGCACACTTTTTATGGTCTAAAGATCTTTTTTGTACTGTGGTGTAGGAAGTTGGCACTCACCCCTCTCCTAGAAAAATAAAATATTTTAGGATATGTTAAAAAGGCAGAATATTTCCTGTGCTGTCCCAGCCAGTCTATGGGAGTTGGATAGTTACTTAGGAATTATGAGCTATCCCCTTAAGGGAATGCATCATGGTAAATGTAGTTAAAGGTATCCTGGGAAATGTAGTTCATGTCATATGGCCATATCTGTAATCCTGATTGGGCACTAAATTGACCCTCGAGAGGTTGGGGGAGGTTTCCCTCCATTCTTGCCTGGACTTATGAACTGATAAGCAGCTTATTACTACAAGATGGGTTAGGAAAATAACCATCTTTTACCTTCAAGGCTGATATACAAAGGATTGGTCACTATAGAAGAATTTCATCACAAATGTGAGTCATGAAGATACCTGATGTACCAATAAATGTACTTTGTTATGGATGTTTTGTGGAATTATCTATCTGCATCTGCACAACTACAAATCCACCTCTGTGCATGAGACAGGACATTTCCCCTGGAAGAGAAGTAGAAACTCAGAGAGGAAGAAACCCCCCACCTTTGTCAATGGGCCATTAAGGCCTGAGCCAGTCTATTCTACACAACCAAAGGTAGGATTAGCCCTCTACCTGTCTCACCACATGTCATCTGGGAAGATTACATCATCCAGCAAGGCTCAAACAACCCTGGGATTCAGGACAGCCTACAGATTGCCCATGCATGGCCCCATGGGAGCCTGATAACCTATCAGAATACAAGCTCAAATTCAAATCCCAACAGAGGGCATAAAACCAAGGGATTCTCAGAATTTCTTCCCTTTTCACTCAGGAGCTCCAAGACATGTGATCCTTCCACCATCAAACCATCTTTCCAAACAGCCTCCATGTTTCCAGTGTCTTTTTCCCCACTTGGAACTGAACCCAGGAGGATATTTTTTTCCAACAGTGGTGTACAGAACTGTATGGAGTATTCCAAGTATTGCCTCATTAGTGTGGTATTATCACTTGTCATAATCTTAATGCTATCTTATGTTGGTAAATAAATGACTGATAGAACAATAGTGAACAATACAAGTAGCTCACAGTTGAATTGTTGGCTTCTTAAACTTCTTTGGGTTTGCTTTTTTCCTTGCAAAGCTATAGATAGAAAAAGATCCATCAACATCATGAACATCACAAAGTATTCCACATCTGTCGTAGTTAGAAGACTTTATAAGAAATCCTTAATTTCACAATACACTGAAAAGTTTATACACAGTTTGATTGGGAAATTGTACACATCTTAGAAAAAAATCCAAGTAAATTCCAAGAGACTTGGCACTCTCACATTAACAGATGCATTTAAATAAACTCCATTATTTGTTGCACAAATGTTTAGATGGATTTGACATTTTTATCACCTATCAAGTTCTTCCAAAGGATCTGATATTGTCATAGAATGTAAGTTGTTCCTGATAAAGCTGTCTATTGTGTCAATGTTGGTGTTCAAGTGTGCTCCAAATTTTTTGGAATTGTATCTAAGGCACTTATTACTATTGATACTGCCTTTTCTTTCTTTTGCCACAATCATTCTACTTGTATTTGCAGGTCTTTATATTTTGTGATTTTCTCTAGTTCTTTCTGCTGCCTCCAGGTATTGCAATATGCACTATCCAGATATTTTGCCTTTCTTATTGACAGTTGCTCATACGGGATAGATATGAAAGATGTTTGTTTGAATTTTGAAGTCTCAGAGCACTTTAGCTTCTTCATTTTCTATTACTTTGTCTATTTTGTGGTTCCATCTTTTCTTGCATGTAGGCAAAAGGTATTTCTTGCAGATAGTCCAATGCACCATTGCTACTTTTTCATGCTGCTGTTTGCAATCAATGTGGAATATTCTTGAAGAGCTAAGTAGTCTGTTGGTTCTTCAGCTTCTTTGCAAGGGTGGCAAATCATATCATTCACTTAGCTGCCCAAAAAGAATTACTAAAACATCATAAAAGGCAACAGCTGTAAGAATCAAATTGCAAAAGTAAGACACTTATTTATTACATTCATATCCTTCTAAAAATTGCTTATAAAATTATAGAATAATATTTGAATTTTCCTTCCAGCACTGATCTGAAATGCTTAGCTTCAATTCAGCAATTGCATTAAGAGAGACCAAGCCCTGGTTTTGCCTGACCTGTAAGACAAAATTGTAACTACTAATTGAGTCTCAACTGCAGTAAAACTGCAACTATAGGATTAAGCATTAAGAATGGCTATCATGGATCATTACCTTCCAGTGCTGAAGGGGCTTGTACATTCCAATATTGCTATGTGCCATAATACTAGGTACAACAGGCTGGATGGGAGGGATCAGGTTAAATAGTATCTGCTGGAGAAGGTAATAGTTATCTGCTCCAAAATTCTGCCAATAAAGGTAAAAGAGACAGTGTCAATGGGATTTGGGAAGGTGAGCACCTAGCTCAGAAAGAACTCAATCAACCATTGATGAAATTAATGATAATGCTAGCCATTCAATCATGTCCAATTCTCAGCAACTCTGTGAGCCAGCTCTCTACGTTTTCTGATTTTATACAGCTTCCCCTGGTTACTTTATGTTTTTTCTAGCATCAGCTTTGATGGTGGCTATTCACTGTGTTTTCTGATGGTCACGCTTCCTTTTTTTCTAGAGAAAAACAGGGGGTCAATATAGGCCTGACCCTGACCTCCCACCATAATGAGAAAGAGACTTTTTGTTGCTAAACATTGCAATTGTTAAACGAGTTGCTTCTGATTTTATGGCCTCTTTTGCTATGGTTAAGCATATCAGCGCAATGGTTGTAAGTGCAAGAACTGATCATAAGTCACTTTCTTCAGGGCTATTATAATTTTGAATGGTCACTAGTTGAATGACTGTAAGTTGGGAACAATCTGAACAAATAATATTGATGCTTATAATATGGCTGGATTCAAGATGGAAAAGCATCCACCTGCAGCTGTGCCCAAAGACAAAAATTTAAAAAGAATTGCAAAATGTTCACAAAAGCAGAGCAGGAAATGAAACAGACCTAGTGGATGGATGTAGGCTACTCTGGATGTTCTCCACCTTTCATGGAGTCATATAATCATTTGTAGACTTCATATTTCTCAAATTTCTCAGCCATAGCATTGCAGAGAGCTCCAGAAGTTAATTTCCCCTATTGGGAAGGGACGGGACATGGCATCGAAGTTGAAGAAGGCTTACTAAATCATTCCAATAGCTACTTTATCATATTAGCCACCCAAATGCATTAAACCACTTAGAAAATGTGTCCAGCAAGAAGAAAATAGTATCAGAGGATACCTTTTGTGTTTTATAGTGGCTCTGAGATGGAGGTGCAGTTCAGGACTCTATGCTGTATACTGTGGATTTAGGCAAATATTTTTTTTCAGCCTTTATTTTGTTCATATATTTTGTCCATCTTAGTCTACATGGTGACATATATGGAGGCACATACATTTAGTAATTAAATAAGAGGAATAGGGCAACTAGAAAACACTTTGACTATTGCAAAACATGCTGCAAACATAAAGTAACTATAACAGTTCCTATATAGACTCTTAATATTGTCATCACAACATCAACTCAAAGGACTTTAATTAGCTGATGAAGAGATCAAGCTGTTTTCTAAACAACTCAGCTACACAAAACATGCAGGTATGAATACCATTCATAAATTGGATATTACAAATAAACTGTAGTCTCTGATTAGGATAGGCAAGGGCTGATTGGGGAAAGTATTTATTGAATGGTCCTTTGTATTCCCTGAGCTTGGTTGTTTTCTTGCAGGTGTTTCATTACCCAACTTAGGTAACATCATCAGTGTCTAGCATGTCTAGTCTAATCATTAGCACTGATGCAGTTACCTAATTTGGACAATAAAATGTCTGAAAGAAAACAACCAAGCTCAGAGAGCACCAAGGACCATTTTGACCCTAATCTACAAATATTCTCCTTTATTGGTAAAGTGTTTATTGATAACATTTCTATCCCATCTTGCCTCCAAGGCTTTTATCATGGTATACTTCCTGCCCTACAGAGTACAGAATCTTTCCAGAGGCCTTAAACCTCTTAGGGTAATAATCTTAGCAAGCCTGGTATCTGGAACAGTGGATGCTAAATAATAATGTGATGTTTTTCCATGTCTGACTCAAGATGTTGGGCAGAAAATTCAGCAGTTGCCCTGCAGCCTTAAACGAGCTCACCCTTTCTACAAGCCTGACCAAATGGCTGGATTGTATGATATTAGCATACTCCAAACCCCTTAACTGATTGGTCCGAATGGACAGCGACCTGATTGGTCGAATACTCGGCCATGATTGGAGCGCTTGGAATCTACCGCGATGAGCTATGCTGATCGCGGGAGATTCAAAGCGCTGCCATTGGCCGCCGAGCCACGAGCCAGCCCTATATGAAGGGCTGCCATGGCTCACATTCTCCAGACTATTCTCATCCACAATAAAGAGCTGAAATCACTGAATGGTCTCGCGTCTCGTTCAAACCGATCCACCCCAGATCTAACACTGGCGACGAAGGTGGGATCGTGAACAAGGAGACCCCAGCACGTGGCAGAGCGACACACTGAACAGACA
Organism: Hydrophis major; assembly: GCA_033807585.1. Classification (NCBI taxonomy): domain Eukaryota; kingdom Metazoa; phylum Chordata; class Lepidosauria; order Squamata; family Elapidae; genus Hydrophis; species Hydrophis major. The sequence goes on from CM066329.1 coordinate 90,405,676, forward strand.
GCATGGCCGGCATCAACTCGCCACCGGCACCCTTCAAGCCTGCTACTGAGGACTGGGAATCCTATACCGATAGGTTCCAAATGTTCCTCAAGAGTAGCAACCTCAAGGACGCCAATGGCCACAAGAAACGAGCCGTGTTCCTCACGCACTGCAGGCCGGCAGTATTCAAGATGGCCAAAGCCTTGGCCAAACTGGAAGACATCAAGGCGATGGAGTGGGACGATCTTGAGCCCCTGCTGCGAAGCCACTACGCCCCCGTCGTGCCCATCCTTATCTGGCGACACTTCTACAGGCAGGATCAATGCGAGGGCAAGGGGCTGGGCGACTTCATAGCAGCACTATGGGACCTGGGCGGCCTGTGCGAATTCGCCGACCTGGACAAGGCCCTGCGAGACCACGTCATCCTAGGACTCCAAGACCCCATCCTCCAGAGCCGCATCATGGCAAAGGGAGACATCTCCCTCACTGATGCCCTCACCGAAGCCATTGCAGCAAAAGCGGCCAAGAAATCAGCGGCTTGGATGCGACAATCGAGCATCATGCCATGAGCGACGGCCGGAGAGACAATGTCGACCCCCAAGAGGTGACCAGAGGCAGACCACACAACTACACACGATGGTGACATTGACTCCTTCTCGGAAACCAAAGACGAGGAGGAGGAGATCCACCGCCTCCAATCAGCGCAGGAGCAGCGGGAACCACGAGGTCATAAGTCAAGGTTCCAGTGTGCCAGCTGCGGTGGCGATCACCCCCGAGCTGACTGCCGCTTTCTTGACGCCATTTGCAGGCATTGCGAGAAACAGGGGCACATCGCCAAAGTATGCCAGAATAAAAAACACTACAGCCTGCGATGACAAGATGCCAGCCCCCGACGGAAAGAAAGCACTCCCACCAGGAACTGCGATTGCCAGACAGAGAACCACTGGAACCGAGAAGGTCAGAACAGGCAACTCCAGGAGATGAGACAAAGAGAGGAAACACACCAGACCATCATCATCAGCCATTCCTCCACCAGCAACGCCAGGAAAGTATATGTGACAGTTGGGATAGAAGACCAGCAATGCGACATGGAGGTAGACTCTGGGTCCTTCCTCTCAATGGTCTCCTGGCACACACTCAAGCGCCTGGTTCCCACCATCCGCCGCCACGAACTGGAAGACCAAACACTAACCCTCAAAGACTATCAGGGGAACCGAATCCCTGTAGTTGGCAGAGGCCATTTTAAGGTCACCTTCAAGGGCCACACAGAAGTGCTACCCCTGACGATTGTCGACCGAGATCACCCGAGCCTGTTGGGACTACAGTGGTTCGCACCCCACATCGGAGAGGCAGACTGGGAAGCGGCACTCGTGAGGGATTTCTGGGAAGTCTTCGATGACAGCCTAGGCAAGTACCGGGGGTCCCCTATCTCATTTAACATAGACCCGAGCATCACGCTAATCTGCCTTAAGCCCAGGCGAGTGCCGTTTGCACTCAAGCCCAAGATCGATGAGCAGCTCGATAAGCTCATCGCTCAAGGGGTGCTGGAACTGATCGATCATGCCCGGTGGGAGACCCCAATTGTCACCCCCATCAAGCCAGATGGGTCTGTGAGAATTTGTGGTGACTACAAGGCCACCTTAAATCATGCACTCCAACAAAGCACATACCCCATCCCAGTAGTCCAGCATCTTCTGCACTCACTGGGGGGGAGGCTGAATTTTCGCAAAGCTCAACCTGGCACAAGCCTACCAGCAGCTGCCGGTCGACGCCACAACAGCAAAAGCCCAAACCATCGTAACGCACCGAGGGGCTTTCCGCTGCAACTGGCTCCAATTTGGAGTCAGCGTGGCACCCGGGGTCTTCCAAAGCCTTATGGAAAGACTCCTCCAGGGCATAGAAGGGGTTGTGCCCTACTTTGACGATGTCTTGGTGGCCACGAAAAATGAAAAACAACTAGAAGCCAGATTGAGGGAGGTACTGAAGAAATTCAGAGACTCGGGACTTAAAGTCAAGAAGGGGAAGTGCCAACTACGGGCCGAGAGGGTCGAATTTCTAGGGTACCTCCTAGACAAACAAGGGATCCACCCACAGAAAAGAAACTGAGAGCCATAAGGGAAGCACCTCAACCCAAAAACAAAACAGAATTATAGGGTTTCTTGGGACTGTTAAACTTTTACAATGTCTTCCTACCTCAAAAGGCGACCGTGGCGGAACCGCTGCATAGGCTGTTAGATAAAACAGCCACCTGGACCTGGGGAGCATGAGAAGAGAGCACCTTCAACAACACAAAGAACCTGCTAACATCCGACGTGGTACTAATCCAGTACAGCGAGAGCCTGCCATTGACGTTAACTTGCGACGCGTCACCATTTGGGATTGGCGCCATCCTCAGCCACCAGCTACCAGACGGGAGGGAAGCACCCATCGCTTTCTTATCAAGGACACTTTCAAAGCCAGAGCGGAACTACAGCCAGCTTGACAAAGAGGCTCTAGCAGTCGTTGCCGGCGTCAAAAAATTTCACGAATACCTTTACGGTAGGACTTTTACAATCATCACGGACCACAAACCGCTGCTAGGAATCCTGGCAGGAAACAGGGCCACACTGAACATTCTATTGCCAAGAATGACTAGGTGGTCCGAATTCCTAGCAGCATACAATTACCAGATGATACACCGACCTGGCAAGGACATCACCCACACAGACACCCTGAGCTACTCACCCCTACCTGACCGGAAAGACGACCCAGCACCCACAACAGAGGTACTCCAAATAGAGACAATATCCAACCCACTCGTGACCGTGCCAGATATTGCCAGAGAAACAAATAAAGACAAGCGGCTGGCACGAGTCTTGAGCTGGGTTGGAAAAGGGTGGCTGGAAGGGGACAAGGACGAACTATTCAGACCCTTCCGGAACAGACAAACTGAACTCTTTCCCGAGAAGGGTTGCATACTTTGGGGGGACAGAGTGGTAATCCTGGAAACATTACAGGAAAGGGTGTTGGGGATGCTGCATGAGGGACACCTAGGGATGGTCAAAATGAAAAGCCTGGCCAGAAGCTATGCATGGTGGCTAGGAATGGACAAACAGATCGAAACCTGGGTGGCCAGATGCAAGCAATGCCAAGAATCCAGACCTAACCCTCCCGCAGCCCCAACCCAAGAATGGGAAACACCCAGAGGCCCGTGGTCTAGGATTCACATAGACTTCGTGGGGCCAACCAAGGGACACATCTACCTTATCACAGTGGATGCTTACTCCAACTGGCTGGAGGTAAGCACCATGAAATCTACCACAACAGAGGCAGTAATCAGAAAACTGAGCAAACTGTTTGCCACGCACGGCCTGCCAGATGTAATAGTATCGAATAACAGGCCCCAATTTACTGCCCTAGCATTCGAGCAATTTCTGGCAGGCCAAGGAATATGCCATGCATTAACCGCACCAGCAAATCCAGCGGTGAATGGACAAGCGGAACGCATGGTCCAATACACTAAGAAGGCCATCCAAAAAATAGAAGCAACCAACGTACAGGACAAAATTAATAAAATGCTCCTCATACAACATATCACACCTAGCGCAACCACAAATAGAAGCCCAGCAGAACTGATGATGGGTAGGAAACTGCGGTCAACCCTAGATAGAATGCATCCAACATACAACCCGGACAAACCCCCAGGTTCCTCAAGCAAACACAGAACATTTAAAATAGGGGACATGGTATACGCAAAAAACCTGTCAGTAGAACCACTCTGGGTACCAGCAACAATCACCCAGATAACTGGCCCCATTTCATACCTATTAGAGACAAGCGATGGAAAAAGCTGGAAACAACACATCAACCAGCTAAGATCGAGGATAGCTGTCACCAACAACCAACTACCAGAGCAGGTACTCACCTGTAGACGCAGGACCCATGGAACACGAAACCCCAGAATCTTCACCTGGAAGGAGCAGCCAAACCAGTTCAGCCAGCCCGGAAAGATCCGGTGGGAACAACAGAAACGGCAGCTCAACCAGCCCAGGTAGACCGGGAGGGAGCTACCCAGAAAGGCCCAGCTCAACGTTCCAGGCAGTTCCATCCCAAGGAACTGGAGTGACAGAGAAGGCATCCGAACCAGTCGGCAACCACACCAGAACTGAACTGCGCAAGTCAAGTAGGCAGGTACGAAGCCCCGCCTACCTACGTGACTATATCACGACACACCGACGGGCGAAACCAAGAGGGGAGGAGTGTACAATATTAGCATACTCCAAACCCTCTTAACAGATTGGTCCGAACGGACAGCAACCTTATTGGTCGAATACTCGGTCATGATTGGAGCAATTGGAATCTTCCGCGATTGGCTGTGCCGATCGCGGGAGATTCAAAGCGCTGCCATTGGCCGCCGAGCCGCAAGCCAGCCCTATATGAAGGGCTGCCGCAGCTCGCATTCTCCAGACTATTCTCATCCACAATAAAGAGCTGAAATCACTGAATGGTCTCGCGTCTCCTTCAAATCGATCCACCCCAGATCTAACATGGATGACCTGCCAAATTAGGAAGGGCAAACTCATGTTAGGTTTCTAATGAATCAGCTGGGTGGAAAATTGCAGTTTTCTGAATAAATGCAGTTGAATAAAAATGTTATTCAGGTTTACATTGTCAAATTGTAAACTAGCTATAGCTTGGAAAAAATATATATAATCACATGGAACTAGCCTAGCAAACCTCTAGTGATATCTCAAAAATGTTATATTCAGTATGGCAGAGTAACTTTAATAAGTTTACAATTTATGTACCGAGCTTAAAAATGAACAAATGCCTGCAGCCTAAGCAGTTCAAAAATTACATAGGAAAAAATGTATTGAATTCAACAGGGCTCATTTTTAAACATAGCTAGAACTGTACAATTCGTGAATCTTCTAATCTGTAAATATGGTACACAATACAGCCTGATGATGGCAGATGAGATTCTGTCGTGGGAAAATACCTGAACAAAGCTGAATAACATACATACATACATACATACATACATACATACATACATACATATAAATATTACCTAAAGCTGTTTCACCATGGAAGTTATGTGGGAAATTCTATGAATGACTAAAGGGGTTTCAAATCAAGAGTGGTTTTTCTTCCATTTTGCTTGAAACTGTTCTTTCCAACTATCTTCTTCAAATAAATTTCAGATACACTTTTAGCAAAGGGCTAGGTACCCCAAACAATAATGGCTATGAATTCTAAGAAACTCCATCCCCAAGTAGGAAGTGCCCAATGAGAAAAATGCTCTGGGACACAGGTTGTAACCTGTGTCTTAATTCTACATTACGAATGTTATTAAAGCCATAATTTCTCTCTCCCCTTTTTTATTTATCAAATCACCTTTGCAAACTCTTCCTAGAGAAACTAAGGGTAGGCTGTATACTGCACACTTTGGGTGATCAAGAGAGGTGTTCATAGAAAAAAGTCAGCAAATTACTAAGCAGATACCCAATTGACTATTTTAGAAGGATACATTATCAGAGCTTTTCCCCCATGGATTTTCTTTCTTTGCAGCCCCCAGTCAGATCCAATTTCCGGCTTTTCTCACTACACCAAATTTGGTTTTACAATGTTCAGTTTTTGAAGAATTATCCTGCTGACAATTACACGGAACTGAGAAGGTGGCTGTTTTCCTCATTTCTGTAAATAATTCCTGAGGGTTAGTTTCTGGTCTTTTCATTCAGTTCCAGATCCTATATAAAACCATACATAGAAAATTCCATTAATGTGATTAAATAACAGTCCTACACAGGCGATTTTAACAAATATGTTTTATATTTGAGGAAGAATGTCACAACCATAAATATTTCATCCTAGATTTTTTGAGATCCTCTCATGTTTGAAAATATTTCCTATAGAAATTTGAAATACCATCTTCATGGCAGTCCTTCCTTTAACCTATCATTTAAACCTTTTAAATATTCTTCAGCAGAGTTTGGGGGAAATTAATGTGCTTGAAATATGTGAAGCTATCCTTAATTCTGGTACTGAATCAATCAGTATTCCCAAGAGATGCATCTTCTGGGAACAATGTGATGGGCTGATCAGCTACCCACCATTAGCATTGCAGGTTGTCATGCAGAGTCAAATTCATTATCATACATTATGATATGCCTGCATATCATGATATGCAGGCATTATGATATGCAGGCATATCATAATGTGCGATAATGAATTATATAACTATTTGAATTAACTCTTGACAAAGGAAGGTTTTGGTCATAGTTGTAAGACCTACTTTTCTTATTATATTAAACCAAAAACCTCTAGTGATATCAGAATTAGTCTAATGGGATTTTAATAATGTAATCCTTATGATTTTTAGGCAGATGAAAATATGTGGATTTTAAATGGAAAATGTGAATAATTTGAATGGGGAATTGTACTGTATTTCATTTAATAAGCATCACAGTATTCTTTTTTAAGGAAAGAATAAGATCCATTGACTCCAACTATCTTTTTTTTTCCTTCCCGCCTTCCCACAAAAAGCCTAAACCCCAGGTTGGGACATGATTTTGCATGTGAGGATTCCTAACACATTTTATATGTCATGCCTTGTTTACTTCAGATTTCTGGGCTGAGCAGTGGTCTAAATGGCTCTTCCTAATAGTATCACTTTATGAAATAAACCAGCTAGTGTAAATTCTCTTTAACAGATTCTCTTTACAATGACCTCAGTCCAAATGACTCATTTGAATCATGCCTGGATTATCCAATTTATTTTGTTCAGTTTAAGATAATGGGTTTGTGTAGACTTGTATCCAAAAAGCTATCTTTTGCTGAAGAACACAAGCCTAATATCTTTTCCAAACCTTCATTAGCCTTCCTAAGGCTACTTTTCCAAAGGTATTGTCAGCCACAATTAAAAGGACAGGTGGCCTTGTTTTGATGAAGTCAACAGTATGATAAGAACCAGAAATGAAAGCTATCCTAGATCTACATCTCAAATAGTTCAGAAGATCTGAAGATCTAACCCTCAACATGAGGCTGAACCTATTTCTAAGAACGGATTTATTGGGAAGCGCAGTTTAAGTTTTAATTATTGTTTAGACATCTTGGGCTTATTTAGGTTGCTGAGAATCTGTTGTCATCTTAAACTATAGTTAATCACTGTATTAATCTTATTGTAATTTACTGCATCAATTATATTATTTTGTACTGCACCTAGTTGTACTTGCTTGAAAAATGAAACTATTACTACTCTAACAACTTTCTCAGAGTCTGGGTCTTTAATGAAGATCCATTGGGGAATGTAGTTTTTTTTCCCTAATGGTCCTGAAAATAAACAGTTCACGGATTTAATTTTATTTAAATGCTAGCTATAACATTTGACTCCTAATGGTTTACAATAAGAAAAATGTAACTCAAAAATAAAGGAAAACACACTTCTAATCCCACTACCAGCAATCGTTCCAAATCCCTGTTCACATTTAATGTCCTGGAGTCTGCTGCCAGGATCCCCTCCCATGATGGAATACTTTACTGGCCCCAGGTGTTGTGAATCAATAAAAGTACTTGAATAAAGAGTATTAAGAGCTTGAAGCAAAGTGCAGGGTTCTGGCCCTGCACTTCTGATTGGCCGATAATAGCGACATCGGATTGGTCCGTTCAGGAGAATCTGATTGGCTATTAACGAGCCTCTCCCATTGGTTAATGGAGCTAGCGCTCCCCGTGTTTCATTGGTTAAATAGTTAAGAGTTTGCCTATATAAAGGGACCCATTGCGGCCAGGGAGCTGAGCTGTTTTCACATGTAAATAAAGAGTTTGAAGTTCACTGTTCACCAGCTTGTCTCCTCCTTTGCGCCCATGCACAGAACCTAACACTGGGAACACCAAAAAGGCAACAGTAAGGTTAAACAAGGAAACAGTGAGCTTGCAGAAAAGCTTCTTGAATCCAGGGAAGGAGAGAAATATGAGAAAGAGAATCATTTCATTTTAACTACTGTATGTTAAGGTATGTTATATGGAATAATTGCTTGCATAAGCTGCCTAGAGTCTATTACATTATTCTGCTATCAATAAAGGTATTTCCACCCCACCTCATCTTTTATTCTCCCACTAAACTATGATTTTTTTAAAAAAAACTTAAAATCAGCTCCCAAATGGTGGGTATGGGACATTTTTCAAGGCTTGGGAATGTTAAGGCTTGGAATAGAATCTGTTTGATGCCCTGCTCTCATTCTGCTTAAAAGCATTGAAAACATGGCAAAACAACACACTCAAACAACACACGCATACATATAGGATTCTGTCATGTCATCAGTCTGCCCTTTAGAACTTCAGAATGCCCTAAAAACTTCCCCCACCCAAAATTTAAGTTTTTAGCAGTTCTCTCCCTCCCTTCCCACCCCCCAAATAAGGGTAGCAATTAATTCTATGAGAAGCAAAGTGGTCACATACCCCCCCTAATTCCTCCTACTCTCCCCGCTCCAATTGTGCTGACCTGTGTTTTGCTGAACAATTTGATTAATTTGAGGGAGGTTTCCAGCTTTCCTGTCCAATGGCCTCATGCTTTTATTTCATAAAAAGAAAATGGGAGGGGGGAGACTCACCCTCATATTTTCCAGAGAGACCACTTTACAGCAATTATAAGAGCCTCTGTGGCGCAGTGGTTAAAGTGCAGTACTGCAAGCTACTTCTGCAGCCAGCTGCCTACAATTTGGCAGTTCAAATCCCACCAGGCTCAAGGCTGACTCAGCCTTCCATCCTTCCGAAGTGGGTAAAATGAGGACCCAAATTGTTGGGGGCAATATGCTGACTCTGTAAACTGCTTAGAGAGGGCTGTAAAGCACTATAAAGTGGTATATAAGTCCAAATGCTATTGCTAATACCTCTTTTGGCCTAATAACAGTCTGAGGAGCAGTTAACAGCCAATCAGACTGGCCAAACCTGACCAATCACAACTCGCTATTCACGGGCCAATGGGAATTGCAGGATTACAAGCCTGTTGTAAGACGAAGCTGTTTTGGCTGTATCGCTGCGATGGTTTAATCCATAACAGTTTGGCTATACACCATCTTAGTCAAATTCTCACACAACAGTTTTCTGTAAACATTGTTATTAACTCAGGTACAGAATTGGAGTAAAATATATGTTGGTGGGTTTTTTTAATCTAAGGATTACTCTGCTTCAATAATGCTGATAGTTTCCATCATTTATTTTTACATTTATGTTGTGTTTATTTTCCCAAATCTCTCCTTTGGAAGACTTTTCTGTCCAGTCTGACAGGACCTGATCTAAAAACTCAAGGCCTGAGCACTGGGACAAGTGCCAATATATATGGTTATTGCTGTTTGAATTGATTTGAAGAATCTTTTTTTTATCTGTTTTGCACTCAATTCATAGGAGTATTTAATGTTAATTTTATATTATTTTTATGTACATTATGTGAGGAAATAATAAAATCCTTGAAACAAAAGTTCTTGTTGTGCCAAAAGATTCCTTTTTCAAAAGTCAACTGGGCTTTCTTGGGGGTTTTTTCTTTGAAAATGTTCCATATCCACAGACTTGAAACCCCGCATTCCCATTGGTCCATTTTTACCACTGCCTGATTGGTCAGCCGGGACAGCTAGGATTGGCTCACTAAGGGTCTGCCACGATTGGCCAAAACCAAGCACGGAAGACTTGAAGAAGTGTCATTGGCCGCCTAGCCACGGCAAGCTCTATAAAAGAGCCGCTGCAGCTGCTATTCTCTTAAGCTTGTTCCAGCCGATAATAAAGAGCTGTTGTTACTAAACTGAAGTCTCTCATCTTGACTGAACTTGACCTTCCGAACTTAACACTGGCGATGAGGGTGGGATAAAGAAGACAACGAGACAACCCAGCACATGGCAAACGGCACAAAATGACCATCAAGATGGCCAGCAACGCCACGCTACCCGCTCCCTTTAATCCAGCCACTGAAGACTGGGAGTCCTACATCGATTGGTTTCAGATGTTCTTAGAGTGCAGCAACCTGAAGGACGATCAAATGGAGCCGACCGCCACTCTGTCAGCGAAACAGCTTTGGAGAAACACACCACCTCCACCCACCATGGCAACACTGAATCCCTCTCTGACAGCAATTATGAGGAGGAAGAGATCCACCGGCTCCAGTTGGAATGCGATTGACGAGACCGGCGGGGTCGTAAGTCAGGGTTTCAATGCACCAGATGCGGAGGTAATCACCCCCATTCTGAATGCCATTTTCTTGATGCTATTTGTCGGCATTGCGAGAAGCGGGGGCACATAGCAAAAGTATGCCAAAATAAATGCAACCTCAGCCCCTGGAGTTGAGGAGGTAGCCTGAGACGATGAGACGGCACCCCCCCAAAGCATCGAGACGGCCAGACTGACAGCCAATGGAGCCGAGACGGCTGGACCAAGCAATTCAGTGAGGCACCGAGGAAAGAAGAGACCCATCAAACAGTTGTAATCACCCATTCTTCTACCATAGACGCCCGAAAAGTATGCATAACAGTAAACATTGAAGACCAACCGTGCTCCATGGAAGTGGATTCTGGATCCTACCTCTCCATGGTCTCCTGGCACATCATCAAGTGCCTAATACCCAGCATACGCCGACACGAGCTAAGCAACCAAAAACTGATTCTCAGAGATTACCAAGGGAACTGCATCCCCATAACCGGCATCGGGCACTTCAAAATCAATTCAAAGACCGCACCAACATACTACCACTCACGATCATGGACAAAGACCGTCCTAGCTTGCTCAGGCTACAATGGTTTGAGCTGCTAGGGATATAAGTGGCTGGTATCCACCACACCAACGAAGAAGATTAGGAAGCGGCACTTGTACGGGACTTCCAAGAGGTCTTCAATAACACCTTAGGCAAGTACAAGGGGTCCCCAATCTTCTTCAATCTTAACCCAGATGTCGCCCCATCCGCCTCAAACCATGGCGAGTGCCATTTGCACTCAAGCCCAAAATAGACGAGCAACTAAATATGCTCATCACCCAAGGGATACTGGAGCCCGTTGGGAAATGCCTATAGTCACCCCCATCAAACTGGATGGCTCCATAAGAATGTGTGGTGACTATAAGGCCACCCTCAACCATGCCCTGCAGCAAAGTGCCCACCCCGTGCCAGTAGTTCAACACCTCCTGCACTCACTGGGGGGAGGCCAGGTCTTTGCAAAGCTCGACCTGGCACAAGCCTATCAACAGCTACCGGTCGATGCAGAAACCGCCGAGGCACAAACGATTGTGACACACTGGGGGGCATTTAAATGCAACCATCCCCAATTCAGTGTCAGCATAGCGCCTGGAGTTTTCCAAAGCCCAATGGAAAGGATGCTGCAAAGGCATTAAGGCAGTAGTGCCATATTTTGATGATGTATTAGTGGCAGCGACTAATAAAAAAACAACTAGAAAAACACCTGAGGGCAGTACTCCAGAAATTTAAAGACTCAGGCTTGAAGGTTAAAAAAGAAAAATGCCAACTGTGCACTGAAAAGGTCGAGTTTTTGGGGTACCTCCTAGACGAACATGGAATTCACCCCACTGAGAAAAAACTCAAAGCCATCAAGGAAGCCCTCAGACCGAAAGACAAAATGGAGCTTCAGGCGTTCTTAGGATTCATTAACTTTTATAATGTTTTCCTACCCCTAAAGGTGACCGTGGCGGAACCATTGCATAGACTGTTGGACAAAACCACCTCCTGGACTTGGGGAAAACAGGAGGAAAACGCCTTTCAACAAATAAAAAATCTCTTAACTTCTGACGCAGTTCTCATCCATTATAGTAAAACTCTACCACTAACAATTACATGCAATGCTTCACCTTTTGGAATAGGAGCAATCCTGAGTCACACTTTACCAGACGGAAAAGAGGCACCCATTGCCTTCTTTTCAAGAACTCTGTCCAAGCTGGAAAGAAACTACAGCTGAACAAGGAAGCCTTAGCGATCATCTCCAGAGTGAAAAGGTTCCACGAATACGTATACGATAGGACCTTTTCAATTATTACTGATCATAAACCTCTGCTTGGCATATTGGCGGGCAATAAGGCCACCCCAAACATCCTCTCACCTCGCATGACAAGGTGGTCTGAGTTCTTGGCCGCCTTTTACTACCAGCTCACACATCGCCCCGGCAAGGACATTTTGCATGCCGATGCCTTAAGCTGCTCACCCCTTCCAGACATGCAAGATGACCCAGCACCCACCTCCCATGTCCTCCAAATAGAAACCCTACCCAGCCCATTCCTCACTGCGCCAGACATTGCCCATGAGACTAAAAAAGACAGATGACTGGCACAAGTCTTGAGCTGGGTAGAATGGGGCTGGCCGGAAAATGACAAAGACAAACAACTTAAAGCTTTCAGGAACCGACAAACTGAACTCTTTGCTCAAAAAGGTACTTTGGGGAGATCAGGTGGTGATACCAGAAACATTACAAACCACAGTATGCTGCATGAAGGGCACCTGGGCATTGTCAGGATGAAAGCCCTGACAAGGAGTTATGCTTGGTGGCCAGGGATGGACAGGCAGATCGAAACATGGGTAGCCGCATGCAACAGTTGTCAACAAACACGATCCACCCCCCCCACAGCACCACCCCTGGAATGGGAAACTCCCAGAGGCCCCTGGTCATGAATCCACCTTGATTTTGACAGCCCCACTCATGGACACACATTTCTGATAACCGTCGATGCCTATTCCAATTAGCTGGAAGTTTGCACAATGAAAAAAACAACCATAGTGGCCGTCATAGCTAAATTTAACAAACTTTTTGCCACACACAGGTTGCCTGATGTAATAGTGTCTGACAATGGGCCACAGTTCATGGCACTGGCATTCGAACAATACCTAGCTGGCCGAGGCATCAGACATGCATTGACTTTGCCTGCTCACCCGGCAGCGAATGGGCAGGTTTACAAAATTTACAAAAAAAACCATACAAAAAATTGAAGACCGCAATATCCAGGAAAAAATCAATAAAATGCTGCTAATACAACATATTATGCCTAACACAACCACTAACAAATGCCCAGCAGAATTACTCATGGGCAGGAAACTCCGCTCGCCACTAGACTGTTTGCACCCCACCTATAATCCGGAAAAACCTCCAGGCTCCTCTAGCTGACATCGCGCATTCAACATCAGCTATCTGTCTTCGCAAAAAGCTTCACTGGGGACGCTCTCTGGGTACCCGCACGCATCACCCAAATAACTGGCCCCCGGTCCTACCGCCTCGAAACAACTGATGGGTGAAGTTGGAAGCGCCACATCGACCAGTTACGGTCTAGGCTAGCCAGCACTGACTTTAATAAAGAAATCAGAGGGGGGGAACCTCAAATATTAAAAATGGAAAAAACTCAACGCAAGCAGAACACCCCCAGGCAAAAGCCAAAAAACATACCAACCATACTCACCTGAAAACTCAGAACCGTTGCAGACGGGTGCTTCACCTGAAAGGAATGGCTGGACAAGCTCGACCAGCCCAGAAAATCCAGGCGGGAGCAGCGGACCGAACGACTCGACCAACCCAGGTGAACCAGGCGGGAGTCACAGCTATAGGCCCAACTCACTCTTCCAGGCAGTTCCATCAGGAGAGTTGAGAGCGACAAGGAGCCCGTCCGAACCGGCTGATTACCAGAGACTAAATGAAGCATGCAAGTCAAGTAGGCAGGTGCGAAGACCCGCCTAGCTATGTGACTATGTCACCCCACCCCTTGGACGATACCAAGAGGGGAGGGGTGTTCCATATCCACAGACTTGAAACCCCGCATTCCCATTGGTCTGTTTTTACTGCTGCCTGATTGGTTAGCTGGGACAGCTAGGATTGGCTCACTAAGGGTCTGCCGCGATTGGCCAAAACCAAGCATGGCAGACTTGAAGAAGTGTCATTGGCTGCCTAGCCGCAGCAAGCTCTATAAAAGAGCCGCCGCAGCTGTTATTCTCTTAAGCTTGTTCCAGCCGATAATAAAAAGCTGTTGTTACTAAACTGAAGTCTCTCATCTTGACTGAACCAGACCTTCCGAACTTAAGAGAAAACATTTTGCTTCTCATCCAAGAAGCTTCTTGAGTTCTCACTGAACTCTTGGACGAGAAGTAAAATGTTTTCAAAGAAAAAAAGAACAAGAAAGTCCTGTTGACTTTTGAAAAAAAAGCACCTTTGGGACAACCATGACCTGGATGATTGAGAATCTCCATAGATAAGCGCTTTTGCTAAATTTTGATTTGCATGTTGAACCTGACTGAGTTTTCTTGGATTCATCTCACAGCATTTTGGGTTTTATCAGCATGCATCAGTGGTGGGATTCAATTTTTTCACTACTGGTTCTGTGGGCGTGGCTTGGTGGGCATGGCAGGGGAAGGATACTGTAAAATCTCCAGTCAGAGGTGGTATTTGCCGGTTCTCTGAACTACTCAAAATTTCCGCTACTGGTTCTAACTGGTCAGAACCTGCTGAATACCACCTCTAGCATGCATCTATTATCCAATGATATGCACTGCTTATATAATGTTGGCAGTTATACAAGATATCATTATGTTTCCAGAAATTTCACAGCAATCTATGCCCCATCTCACCCCTGACTATTCATTCATTCTTCATGGTTTGACATGAGTAATTGTTGATTTTACTTGGGTGATCTAATCTAGCCATTTTACATTATCATCAGCCAGTGATAAAAACCAAAATAAACATTTTATATCCTGGCATTTGACAGACATAGGAACACTGTTTTTCTACATACAGACAAAAGTTTAGTAGAAACAGAAGAGAGTAAGCTGTGACCAAAAATGGAAAGCTGGCCTAGGTGCTCCAAGAGATGACAGTTGTCAAGTTGCGCTGTGAAAATTTACTTAGAGAGAATTTAGTTCATACCATTTATAAAAGCTTTAATATATGATATGACCCTCTGAAATACATTACAGGATAGATCTGTTGTTTGTGATGAACAGGAATCCTAAAACAATAGCTGTTTATAATAGTTATTCAGAGATGCTACAGCAGTCATCCAATTCTGTTGTCCGTTGCTTAATGGACATTGGACTCCATTGGGCCTGGCTTAATGACACCATAATGCACTCTGAGTTAATGAGCCAGAGAAAAGACAGCAGTTCATTGAAACTCTTGCCACTTTCACTCTTGCAATGAAAGACAGTTTTTGCTTTCCCTTTGTGCCAGGGCTGGTCACCTTTGCTAGATGGCTCTAATCTCAACCCTTGTGTGTGTATCTTTGCTCTTAGAGTATCAGATGTTTGTGCTACAAATTAGGAGTCTCTAGGTTGTTTTAAAAAGTTCCTGTTTGAAATACTAAAATCTTTGTGTCTTAGAGCATTTGCTCTCCAAAGATCCAACTCTACCATCTTCAGAGTTTTTTGTTACAAAAAAAAATAATTACAAAAAAAATCTATGTCTGCTCCTCCATCCTAAGGAAATTGCTGACAGAGGAATCATTTAAAATCAGGAGTCTTCTTAGGCTAGCAATAATTTTTAAATGCAGTCAAAGCTTTGTTTTTGTTTTTGTGTCTGCCTAGCTATCAAAGAAATACATGTCTAGACCCTTTTTTCTATGCAGTGAAGCATCATACCCATTTTAAAATCCTGTGACTGTAGTTCAGTTTTTTTTAATTTTCAGGTACATCTGTAATCTTGGTTCTAATTTCTTCCCATATGCCCTTAAATTTTCAGGAGGCTTAGCTCAGAAGAAAGTCTAAAGTGGTCTATCTTTTCCAACAAGCCATAAGTAAAAGCAGTTTAGTTTCCGATGCAATAAATGTAGTATTTGATTTGTAGTCTACCCACATTCAGAAAGCTTAAGCTTTTCCTTCATCCAACCACCTCCAATCCCACTTAACTTTAACTTGCTTAATAATTTACTTAACTTGCTAAACTTTAGTTACTTAAGTTTACATTTGTTTGTTTGTAAAGGCTGTAAATCACACTTGCAGGTTCTACCTCTTTAGGTAATCCTCAATTTGCGATCAGTCACTTAGCAGCGTTTGAACTTACACCAGACTCCAAAAAAGGTATTTATAACTTGGATTTGAAGTTCTGATATTCAGCCTTCCTCCTACAGTAATGTGACCACTTTTTGGCCATTTGGAAACTTGCCTGTATTCACAATCATTTGCAGTGTCCCATGGCCCCATGATTGCAATTTAATAAGTTTTTTCTGGGAACCAATGTTTACTTGCAATTTTTGGCAAAAAAAAAATGTCCCATGGCAAACAATAGGTTCGCCTAACAATCACAGCATTCATTTAACAGCCACTGCAGTAAAGTGATAACCCACTTTATGACCAAGATTGCAGATTCAATTATGATCATAAGTTGAGGACTAACTTTATAAGTATCATATGCAACCAAGCTTCAGAACTGGAGGGCATCACCAGAGATTGAGGTCTTATTAGTAGCAGTAATAAGAGAGAGGGCTCGAGTAAGAGGGAGAGAGAGAAAATCCTAACAGTATCACAGTTCTAATACAAAGCTTATTTGCTAAAAAAATATACACATTGCTGTGAGTTTGAATTTAATCTAACAATCATTATCTTATCACAGGGTATTTTCCACAAAGCTGACCTCTCTTTTCACTCTACATCTGTATGCCCATTAGATAGGTTGTGATTCACAAGTTATCAGAACAAGGAGCCTGACCTCCTCAAAGGCAATTCCCATCAAACAAGGGGAAAAGAAAGAAACATTTGCCAAGACTGTCTCCCATAAATGAGCCTGAGCTTCAAATACATTCCTCCTGATCCTTCGGGCCCAAATTAAATGAAAGGATGACAGAGCAAAGACCTCGGCAGGGCTCATTTGCACATTTATCAGAGAATAAAATAGCACAGAATAGTACAACCTTATCGCTCAAGGTGATGTGGGAAGAAAACAGGCAGGAGGAAATTTAATAGCACCAGAAAACGGAGATTATTGACCTGCTTCTGAATCAATTCCTCTGAAGCTACACTGATAGACTACAGAGAACGACTCGCATCACAGAAAAGATACGATTGGCTGAATTGACAGAAATTCCAAAATCCCCCTTGTGCTTGTTTCCAAAGGTGCTCTGAGGCGCAACTGAGATTCTTAATGAAATGCCTCCCAGATGAAAGAGTATTAAATGTTAATGAGAACAGATGTTGATTATTTACCTCTTTTTCTCCAGGTCTCAGAGATTTACAGAAGAAGGAAAAAAAAATCCAACCACCTGTTGTGAAAACTACTTTTTAGGCCTTTCTTTTACTGTAGCATAGACTTTAGAGATGATCTCTTCACCTATGAAGAAAACAAATGTTCTCCCATATTATCTCAGGCACAACCAATGTCATATTTGCTACTAAGTTGCTTGTTTCCTTGCATTAGCAGATACACCTTGCACAATGCTAACATCGGCGTGAGCTTAAATGGATTAAAGGGGATGGTAGAGGACAGGAAGCCCTGGAAGAATGTTGTTCATGGAGTCGTGATGGGTCGGACACAACTCACACCACCACCATCACCATTTGATAAAATGGGTTATTCTAGAATATTCTTCATAGCTCAAGGCACTGTTTGCTGAAATACCTTTATAAACACAATAACACCTAAAACAAAGAGAATTAGGCTGATAGCAGCTAACTTGATGGACAAAGAGCTCATGGACCACTTGGACATTCTGTTGCCTGTAATGAAAAAGAAGACTGTGAAATGTCTTCTTGGAAATAAATACTACTACGTTCAATGAGACTTCAGTCATAATCATCTATATGCCTCATGCTCCAAAATAGGAGATACATTACCCTTGTTCAAGCAATGCAGCTGCCCCAGTCACTCCCACCTCTCAACTATCTGTGACTAACACACAGTTGAGGATATCTTAGGCAATTGTATGGTAGCTTTGTTTTTAGTCCCAGTTGCCACAAAGAAGCCTGGAGGCTGTCATTTTCTTTCTCCAGCAATATTGTATATGTTCTGCAAAATGAAGCAATAACAATAGCACTTAGACTTATATACCACTTCACACTGCTTTTCTAAGCCCTCTCTAAGCAGTTTACAGAGTCAGCATATTGCCCCCAATAATCTGGGTCCTCATTTTACTGACCTCAGAAGGAGGGAAGGCTGAGTCAACCCAAGCCAGTGAGAACCAAACTGCCAAATTGTAGTCAGCTGGCAGTCAGCAGAAATAGCCTGCAGTATTGCATTCTAAGCACTGCGCCACTGCAGCTCAAAAGGGTTGATATTTTTTTTGTCCTCTTTCTATCTCTATTTTAAATTTAGTTTTTATGTTTTTAACATTTCATTTGTACACTGTCCAGAATCCCTTTGTGAGGAAGATGTGTAGTTCCAAAATGTGATAAGCAACAATCTCTTGCATAGGCATGAAACCCAAAATAGCCATAAGTAGAGTTTTAATGAGACCTCTGCTCAATTCCAGACATCAAAAAAAGAGAGTTAATCTCAGGGAGGGAGTTCTGACATCCTAAAGATTGTTGGTCCCAAGTAAGCATGAGTCTGCTTCAGGCAAAACATAATATAGGGAGTTCTTCAGTTACAACGATTCGTTGGCTGACTGTTCAAAGTTACAATGGCATTGAAAAAAGTGACTTATGACCATTTCTCCCATTTACATCCATTGCAGCATCCCCATGGTCACATGATCAACATTTGAACACTTGGCAACTGATTCATATTTATGATAGTTGCAGTGTCTTGGGATCATATGATGAACTTTTGTGACCTTCTGTTCTGACCCAGGCTTCACAAGCCCCAAATCAACAGCCTACTTGTGAGGAAAAACCCCCTTTTATTTAGAAAGGCAGGAATTCACAGCATTCACCTCCTTAGGTGATTCACAAGCTGTAAGAGTCTCTGAGTTCCCCGCAAGGAGTCTCAATTCAATCCCAACACAAAGAGTCCTGACTGACCTGGTTAGTGGCAAGGAGATCCTGGCAAAGAATCTGCCAGAGGGAACTCTCCTGGAGCATGTCTCTGACACCCATGTCTACCATACTCCTCCTCCTTGTATCTAAGCTTGGGAGGGGCTTATTAATGTCTCCTTCTTTTCCTGGATAGCTGACCCTCAGTCCTGTATTGCTCTTCTCTCTGCACTTATCTGTGCATATGCACATCTGGGAAAGGGCCCTGCTGTTCCTTCCCCTCACTCATCTCAGGCCCTCAAAATAGCTGTCTCTCGGGTTTCCGGTTTCGCATGGCTTTGGGGCAGCAGAAATTCGCGACCGCTCGCGATTCCTGCTATGCTAGCCGCCGAGGTACCCCCGATCCAGATGGGTCAGGGGGATATGGCTGCCCTGTAGGGACAGCCGAAGAGAGAGGGGAGCTGGACAGGGGGTTGGGGGTGTCGCAGACCCCCTCCTCATCCTGAAAAACCCCTTTTTCCCAAGGCGGAGGAGCGGTGGTCAGCAATGGCCGCCACGAAGAAGCCAGCAACCGGGTAAGATTGTGCTGGAGGAAGCAAGAAGAGTGAAAGTGCTGTCTGAGCCGGGTCAATCAACATCTTTCAAATTTGTTGGAACTGAGCTGTTTGAATTGCTGGAGGACACATTGTATCCCTAAGAAGATCGAAAACGGCAGAGAAGCTGTTAAAGGGAACTTTTTTTTTTTTCTTCACTCTCCCACCCCATGGAAACAGCAGGTATGAAATATGTTTGGACATTGAAGGTGAATTATTCTGAAAGTTGAAGCTAAGGGACAAAAGGATTCCTGGACATTGAAAAACTTAAGAAATTGGAAAACCCTTATTAGAGGTATGGATTTCTGATTATTTAAAATTGATGTTGCAAGTGGGAAGGGAGAGGAAAAAAAATTGGAGCAGAAGCTGAAAAAGGAGGAGATTGCCTATAATCCCAAAGAAAGGTATATGGTAATTGGACCTCTTTGATTAAACATTAACCCCAGAAAGAGAAAGAGAAGAAGGAAGAAAAATATTAATTTTTGGAACTTTTTTTGAATTATTTTTGATTAAAAATATTTGTGGTTGTTTTGGGAAAAGTTTCTCTTTTCATGATGGCATCGCTTGTGGATAAACTAAAGACTGAATATTAAAAATATAAAAAGGAAGATACTTTGGGCACTTTGTTTCAATTTTTAGAAATGGCGTTATGTACTTATGAAAAGTTGACTACATAGCAGAAGGACTGGGACAAAGAAGAAGAGGAAGAAGAAGCCATCTTTGATGAACAATGGGTTCTTTCCGGGGAGGAGGAGAAAAAGGATAAGAAAAAGGGGATTTTAAGAATTGAAAAAACAACCAAAAAAGAGAAAAAGGAGCGGAAAGGTGGAGGCAAGGTTAGAAAGCAAAGGAAAGGGAGTAAGAAAAGGGAGGAGGAGAGACAAAGGGGTAAAAAGGGCAAGGAGAAGAATAAGCAAGAGAGAAAGGGGGGGGAGGAGAAGCCTCAATGGGGGGAAGCAAGATCTAAAGAAAAAAAGTTTATTCAGAGACAATGGGTGAATTTAATTTAGGATAAAAGAGGGATTCTGGAGGGTACATTAGGTTGTGTTTTTATATGTGCATTTAGAGTATAAAATTCATTGTGTAATTTTAGAATCTATTAAACAGAATCCCAAGAAAAATTGTTATATGAAGTACTTTTAAGTTAGGGTAATGAGTTAAAGACGTTACTCCAATTGATGTATAGGAGAAGTATAGTAAAAGAAAAAAGATGAATGGATAGTTAGAAATAGAACAGACAAAGAATGTTATTGAAAATGGTAATAAGATATGGAAGGATATATAAAGGTTTTGTTATGTCTTTTTGGGTTTTGTATATTGATAAAAGGCAATAAAATTTTAATTAACAAGAAATAATTTGGATGAAAAGGAGAAGCTGGGATAAGATATGAAGTTAAATAGATAAAGTATTGATACTATAATTTGGTTCTATTGGTTTTCTTCTTTTATTATTTTTTCTTAGAAAAGAATTTATAAGCTGTTATGCCTTGATTCTTTGTGCATTGTTTTTATAAAATTGATAAAATTGGTTTATAAAAAAAAAAAAAAAGAAAATGATAATAAGATATGGAAGGATATATAAAGTGAATATGATGTTTGAATTTGTGTCTCTGTGAAGAGTTTCAACCCAGGATCAGACAGCCTTCAGAAAAGATCTTTTAGTTTTGTTTATGTTTTGTGTTTTGTATGTTTATGAAAGGCAATAAAATTTTATTAAGCAAGAAATATAAAAGGAGAAGTCTGGATAAGATATAAAGTTAAATAGATAATGTAAATATTGATATTACAATTTGAAATTATTTTATATGTTCTATTGGCTTTCTTCTTTAATTATTATTAATTTTTCTTTTAGAAAAGACTTTTCAAGTTGGTATGCCTGGATTGTGTATTGTGTTTTCTGTAAAATTAATAAAATTTGTTTAAAAAAAAAATAGCTGTCTCTCCATCTGAGCATGAGTAGATGGGCCCTAATCTGCATCTGGTTTTGAGACCTCCTGTTCCTCAGAGCCTTTTGCCAGTTCCAATGGTAACCCAGGCACCCCCCTCCATCTCCTCTGACTCATCTGACTTGACTGCCATCTCTGCTGGCAGTCAACAAATCACACCACTTTCTAACAAAGACAATGGGGAAGCAAGATTCACTTAAAAATTGTGGCAAGAAAAGTTATAAAATGGAGGGAAACTCACTTAACAACTGTCTTTGTTTAGCAACAGAAATTTAGGACTCAGTTGTGGTTGTACATAAAGGACCAGCCATACCCTTTGTTAATAGTCTAGGCCAGAGTTGGAATTTTGGAACTGTACTGCATATATACCTTTCATCTATGGTACAATTCAAATGTATCCAAATTTGAATAATATTTAATTAGAATATGTACACCTACCAGCCTTTTGCAATGATGATTCATCTTCCGAAAATACCCTCCACAAGCTTTATAAATAAAACAAAATTTCATTGGAAGGTTGAAAGCTTAACACAAGATACTTTTACTTCAGTGTCATTTCTCAATGATAGCATATCTTTATCAGAACAAATATTGTCTGGTTTGTGCCTCTTAGAATGGTGGTTTAGCTTTTTTTTTTTTTTTTTTTTGCCTTATAACAGCCTAATCCTACCACCACAGCTTTGTCAAAAGCCTCTTTCATGATCACCAGGCTAGTATGCCATATCCCAGGAGCACTATTTGCTATATAAAGACTGTTGGAAAAGCATCATTACAAGGAAGAGTTCCATTTATATTTCTCCAAATAAAAGCCACGGTGGCTTTATAGCACATTCAACATTCAGTTAACTGCAGTCAGTGCAATTAATGGTGGTTGCCTTCATTTCTATTAAACAACAACAACATTAAGAAAGAAATCGCTTTGTTTGTTTGCTTGTAGTATAACAGAATAACAGAGTTGGAAGGAACCCTGGAGATTTTCTTATTCAACCGCTTGCTCAAGCAGAGAATCCTATACTACTTCAGACAAATGGTTGTTCAATCTCTTCTTGAAAACCTCCAATGTTGGAACACCCATAACTACTAGAGGCAAATCATTCCACTGATTAATTGTTCTGTCAGGAAATTTCTCCTTGGTTCTAGGTTGGATTTATAATCAATTTCTATAGCTGCCCATCTCAGTCAATCATTGAGATGGTTAGACTTCAAAACCCATATTACAAATAAAACATTAAACAAAAAACAATAAATACAGAATGCAAGAGAAATATTTCTACCAGGTAATAACAAGTTTTCTCCTGGTGGCATGCTTTTTATTCCCAGATATTTTAAAATAAAAAGTATGAATGCTCCTGTGATTTGGTGACATTTAGATTCTCATGGCTAGAAATTAAATGACAGATAATATTTAATGGTTAAATGTTGGGTTTTGCAGGCAAAGATAAATCTCTTATAGCCAGCGTAGATTAATTCCAAAAGTGCTTATGAATGTCATTACAATGCCATATAGTGGATATTATTTTATGTTATTTCATTTTATTATATATTACTATTTCATCACTTTTCTTCCCATGGCACTATTCAACCACAAAATATGTCACGTTTAGAACACCTGTTGCTTTTTTTAAAATACAGGATAGAAATTTTAAAGTTCAGGCCCAAATGCTTTAAACCTGAATATTACTATCTTAAAATCATAGAATTCTACAGTTGAAGGCTCATTTAGTTCATCAGACTGAACCACTTGCAAATATATTAATGAATTATAAATTACAATAATTCATTTTATTCTGTATTGTTAAACATTATGTTCCCTACTGGTACTTTACTTTAAAAGGATTTAGATAAAATGGAACAGATTCAGAAATTTTTTTTTTTTCAACAAATTTTATTAATTTTAGATAATAAAACATAAACAAAACTAAAAAATCTTTTCTGAAGGTTGTCTGATCCCGGGTTGAAACTCTTAACACAGACACAAATTCAAACATCATATTCACTTTATATATCCTTCCATATCTTATTATCATTTTCTTTTTATATATATATATATAAACCATTTTTATCAATTTTATATAAACAATGCACAAGGCGGTGGAGTGGCGGTCAGCAATGGTCGCCACGAAGAAGCCAGCAACCGGATAAGATTGCGCTGGAGGAAGTAAGAAGAGTGAAAGTGCTGTCTGAGCCGGGTCAAGTAACATCTTTCAAATTTGTTGGAACTGAGCTGTTTGAATTGCTGGAGGATACATTGTATCCCTAAGAAGATCGAAAGCGGCAGAGAAGCTGTTAAAGGGAACTTTTTTTTTTTCTTCTTCACTCTCCCACCCCATGGAAACAGCAGATATGTTTGGACATATTGGACATTGAAAGTGAATTGTTTTGAGAGTTGAAGCTAAGGGACAAAAGGGTTTTTGGACATTGAAAAACTTAAGAAATTGGAAAACCCTTGTTGGAGGTATGGATTTTTGATTATTTAAAATTGATATTGCAAGAGGGAAGGGAGAGGAAAAAAAATTGGAGCAGAAGCTGAAAAAGGAGGAGATTGCCTAGAATCCCAAAGAAAGGTATATGGTAATTGGACCTCTTTGATTAAACATTAACCCCAGAAAGAGAAAGAGAAGAAGGAAGAAAAGTATTAATTTTTGGAATTTTTTTTTTTTGAATTATTCTTGATTAAAAATATTTGTGGTTGTTTTGGGAAAAGTTTCTTTTTTCATAATGGCATCGCTTGTGGATGAACTAAAGACTGAATATCAAAAATATAAAAAAGAAGATACTTTGGGCACTTTGTTTCAATTCTTAGAAATGGCGTTATGTACTTATGAAAAGTTGACTACGCAGCAGAAGGACTGGGACAAAGAAGAAGAGGAAGAAGAAGCCATCTTTGATGAACAATGGGTTCTTTCTGGGGAGGAGGAGAAAAAGGATAAGAGAAAGGGGATTTTAAGAATTATAAAAACAACCAAAGAAGAGAAAAATGAGCGGAAAGGTAGAGGCAAGGTTAGAAAGGAAAGGAAAGGGAGTAAGAAAAGGGAGGAGGAAAGACAAAGGGGTAAAAAGGGCAAGGAGAAGAATAAGCAACGGAGGAAGGGGGGGAGGAGAAGCCTCAATGGGGGGAAGCAAGATCTAAAGAAAAAAAGTTTATTCAGAGACAATGGGTGAATTTAATTTAGGATAAAAGGGGGATTCTGGAGGGTACATAAGATTGTGTTTTTTATATGTGTATTTAGAGTATAAAATTCATTGTGTAATTTTAGAATCTATTAAACAGAATCCCAAGAAAAATTGTTATATGAAGTACTTTTAAGTTAGGGTAATGAGTTATAGACGTTACTCCAATTGGTGTATAGGAGAAGTATAATAAAAGAAAAAAGATGAATGGATAGTTGGAAATAGAACAGACAAAGAATATTATTGAAAATGGTAATAAGATATGAAAGGATATATCAAGGTTTTGTTATGGTTTTTTTTTTTTTTTTGGATGTTGTATTTTGAAAAAAGGCAAAAAAGATTTTAATTAATAAGAAATAATTTGGATGAAAAGGAGAAGTTGGGATAAGATATGAAGTTAAATAGACAAAGTATTGATACTATAATTTGGAATTGTTATGTTCTATTGGTTTTCTTCTTTTATTATTTTTTCTTAGAAAAGATCTTATAAGATTCAGAAATATTTTGAGGGAACTTCTGCCCAAACATTTTGAAGCTTGGAAAATATGGACCACCAAAGAGGCTTTGGTGAAATACAAAAATGTGTCAGAAAATTAGCTGCTGTAAGTATCAATTCCATTCCAACTTCAAAGTAAGTTCTAAAGCATCTTCAAAAGAAACTTCTCAAGCATTCTAAGAATAAAGCAGACAAAAAAGAATCTTCTATGAAGGACATTTTTTAAAAAGGGAAAGATAGATTTCCCCACAACAGAACTGAAGACTTCAGTCTGATCATTACACACTTCCAAATTCTCTAGTCATGTGAAGTAGGCAGTTGTATAAATTTCCAAATAAATAAATATGAAGATAGAGTTCTCAAAGTTCTTATCATTCATGGAAGGTTTAACAGTACAGGAAACGTCCTCCTCCATATCCAGTACTCAGTACTCATTGTTAATTTATTCAAGGAGGTGTGATGAGTACTAAAAATGATGAGTACCAAACAATTTTACCTATAAGGCATAATGCAAGATAAAGAAGAAGGCAGTTAACAATGACAAATTCTAGTTTGTGTGTTGAGTACCAAACAAATAATGGATATTGGGCCAAAATGTTCATGTCAAAATGCATTGAGTGCCAAATTTGATGAGTTTCAAAGCAGTTCTGTACCAAGATAGCACTGTACTGTTATCATAAAAGACTGAGTCTCTTCTCTCAAACTTTCTATCATGGAACTTCCTGCCCTTCCTGGATGAAGCCATCATCAGTATGAGGCTAAGAATTCTTATTAGTATAGTATAGAAACACCTAACTTTAGAGGTGTCCAATTTACAAGTCCTTTATCCAAACAAACTTCATCTCAAAGTTTCTATTTGAAATACTATCAGCAACTGAAAGAACAAGGTGATATTCAATTCCCTGTGTAACTTTATATAGTAATTCAAACACTACCACAGATAATAATGTATCAGATGATTACCATTATCCTTTTATAAAATGTTTTTCTTTTCCTCAATTTTCATAGTACTATATATTTAGGTATCCCCTTAGTGTATTTTGGCATGAGAATGGACTAACAATGCAATATCTCTATATTTAAAAGTGAAAATATGTAGTGTCTAAAGGACCTTAAATGTGTAGAGGACTGCTGCCTCAGCCATGGGTAAATTGGTGTTTGAAGACACTGAGGTTAATTCTGGATACATCAATTCTGGTTTTAAAACCATCTCTATTCTGAGTGATTGATACTTTTTTTAATGAATTACTTAGGGAAAGAAGGGAGGGAGAAAGGAAGGAAGGAAGGAACATTCAGAGCTGTAAAAAAATCATGAATTAAAGTGGTCAGTTATATAATAAATGCCTCACTGGTCCTGTAAACCACTAAATTCAAGCTGCAAAATCAATTTTTCTCAAAATTCTCATGTTATCTTAGTAAAGAATGGGTGAGAATAACTTATTAGTATAGTATAGAAACACTTAACTTTAGAGGTACCCAATTTATAAGTCCTTTATCCAAACAAACTCCATTTAACTTAATTAAATTTAGCTTAGATTAGATTAGCACTAAGCAGGAAATAAGAGCTGGCTTGTTTAATGTATTCATGGGAAAATGTAAGCATAAAATGTATTTGTAAAATAATGCTTGTGGTGACACAAAAGATTTGTTAGCTGAGCATTAGAGTGTGTATGTACTTCTGTATGCAGATTATGCTATTTTACTGGCTGACAAGCTAAATGATTTGCAGCAAATGTTGAACTGTTTGCTGCCATGAGGAAAATGGAACTGAAATTTAATATGTGGTAAGAAAAATGAGATGAACAATTGAAAGCAATACATAAATAGCAAAATGTTAGAGCAAGCAGATTAATTACCTTGATAAAATATATAGAAAAATGAAAAAATGAATAGTGAAATGTGAAAGCATGGTAACAAGGATACAAAGATAAGTGGTAATATGTAGTCAATTGTGAAGCATGGACATCTTTCAAAGAAGTGAAAACATCTGTGTATCTTCTCTTCATTGTGTTATATGGAGAGAGAGAGATGGTTGAAAATGTTGAAAAAAACATAAAATTGAATGCAAGAAGAATGGGTACTTAAATTGCTTGTGGTATCAAACAAAAAAAGAAAGGGGTTCAAAAATGGCCAACATTTGGGGGGGATGGTGAGATGATGTGGTTGTAGAAAGAAAATGAGAAATGAAGAACAAAACATCTATATCTATAGATTGATGGATCAATGGGGGAGGAGATGAGAGAGAGAGAGAGAGAGAGAGAGAGATGACAGATAGATAGACTGATAGATGATGATAGATACAATCGATAGATAGATAGGTTGGTAGGTAGGTAGATGATAGAGATAGATAGATAGATAGATAGATAGATAGATAGATAGATAGATAGATAGATAGATAGATAGATAGACAGACAGACAGACAGACAGATGATTATACACTGTTCAAAAAAATAAAGGGAACACAAAAATAAGACATCCTAGATCTGAATGAATGAAATATTCTTATTAAATACTTTGTTCATTACATAGTTGAATGTGCTGACAGCAAAATCACACAAAAATTATCAATGGAAATCAAATTTAGCAACCCATGGAGGTCTGGATTTGGAGTTACACTCAAAATTAAAGTGGAAAAAAACACTACAGGCTGATCCAACTTTGATGTAATGTCCTTAAAACAAGTCAAAATGAGGCTCAGTATGTGTGTGGCCTCCACATGCCTGTATGACCTCC
Source organism: Hydrophis major (assembly GCA_033807585.1). Lineage (NCBI taxonomy): Eukaryota > Metazoa > Chordata > Lepidosauria > Squamata > Elapidae > Hydrophis > Hydrophis major. The sequence goes on from CM066329.1 coordinate 90,433,435, forward strand.
CTACAATGCCTAGGCATGCTCCTGATGAGAGGTGGAGGATGGTCTCCTGAGGAATCTCCTCCCACACCTGGACTAAAGTATCCCCCAACTCCTGGACAGTCTGTGGTGCAACATGGCGTTGGTGGATGGAGTGAGACATGATGTCCCAGATGTGCTCAATTGGATTCAGGTCTGGGGAACGGGTGGGCCAGTCCATAGCATCAATGCCTTCGTCTTGCAGGAACTGCTGACACACTCCAGCCACATGAGGTCTAGCATTGTCTTGCATTAGGAGGAACCCAGGGCCAACTGCACCAGCATATGGTCTCACAAGGAGTCTGAGGATCTCATCTCGGTAACTAGTGGCAGTCAGGCTACCTCTGGCGAGCACATGGAGGGGTGTGTGGCCCCCTAAAGAAATGCTACCCCACACCATTACTAGTCCACTGCCAAACCGGTCATGCTGGAGGATGTTGCAGACAGCAGAACATTCTCCATGGCGTCTCCAGACCCTGTCACATCTGTCACATGTGCTCAGTGTGAACCTGCTTTCATCTGTGAAGAGCACAGGGCGCCAGTGGTGAATTTGCCAAACTTGGTGTTTTCTGGCAAATGCCAAATGTCCTGCACGGTGTTGGGCTGTAAGCACAACCCCTAACTATGGACGTTGGGCCCTCATACCACCCTCATGGAGTGTGTTTCTGACCATTTGAGCAGCCACATGCACATTTGTGGCCTGCTGGAGGTAATTTTGCAGAGCTCTGGCAGTGCTCCTCCTGTCCCTCCTTGCACAAAAGTGGAGATAGCGGTCCTGATGCTGGATTGTTGCCCTCCTATGGCCCCCTCCATGTCTCCTGATGTACTGGCCTGTCTCCTGGTAGTGCCTCCATGCTCTGGATACTACACTGACAGACACAGCAAACCTTCTTGCCACCGCTCGCATTGATGTGCCATCCTACCTGAGCCACTTGTGTGCTACCACTAGAGTGAAAGCACCGCCAGCATTCAAAGGTGACCAAACCATCAGCCAGAAAGCATAGGAACTGAGAAGTGGTCTGTGGTCACCACCTCAGAACCACTCCTTTATTGGGGATGTCTTGCTAACTGCCTGTGCTTTTCACCTGTTGTCTATTCCATTTGCAGAACAGCATGTGAAATTGATTGTCGATCAGTGTTGCTACCTAAGTGGACAGTTTGATTTCACAGAAGTGTGATTGACTTGGAGTTACATTGTGTTGTTTAAGGGTTCCCTTTATTTTTTTGAGCAGTGTAGATAGATGTACTATCTATTTATCATCTATTTGTCAAATAGATTATGATAAATGATAGATAGAGATAGTGAGATAGATGATAGATAAACAGATAAATGGTGATAGATAGATGACAGATGACAGATGACAGACAGATAGATGATAGATGATAGATGATAGATAGATGATAGACAAACAGACAGATAATAGATATAGATGATTTATCAGGAGGAAGGGAAGATTGAGAAAGTCTTAGTTGGATGGAGTTGAGGAGCTGAACCCTCAAGAAAGAAAGAGGTGAGAAGATTAAATAACAGAGCACAGTATGTGAACATTTTGAGTGAGATGTGCAGTTTTTACATTTTATATAGAAATAAATATAAATGAATAAAATTTAAACATGGTGGCAACAAGCAAGGATTATAAGCAAAGATGGAAACAAAGGAGAGGCATCACAGATGGTGTTGTGTGTACTAGATTGCCTTTTCTTTTCTTTCTTTCCTTCCTTTAGCTTTTTGTTTACTATTTCTTATTCCTTTTCTGTGTTTTCTATTCTATTGTTTTATTCTTAAAGGAGAACAGTCTCATGCATGTATGTATGTTACATCTCTTAAGCACAAGTAGATTATTTCACAATCTACTCTCTTCTCTAGGAGATAATCTTGTCCTACCAAGCAGGATACTACTTTAAGCATCTGTGAAGATTTTTTTTTTAATTTGTCAATCGCTTACACGATACAGGTATAAGAATAAATATAGTTTTGAATACATGAGATAGATACTTATAAGAAAAATAAAAAACAATAGGACAGGGACAGTAGGCATGATTGGTGCACTTATGGACACCCCCTACAGGCCTCTTAGGAAGGAGGTGAGGTCAAGTACCTTCTATTCAATATTGCAGCAATGGTAAACTTTAGCCTTGTAGGAGTCCATAAGCTTGAAAATCAGGAACAAAATCTGTCACACTTTCAAGTTAACCCTAAATTGGGAGTCATAAAGGTCCTCTATTTTATACTGAGAAATTTTGACATCTAGTTTAGAATTCTAGAGGCATCATAGAGAAAAACTGTGACATGAAGAGGACGAAGCAGGTGTTGTGCCCTGCTTGCGACTGACAGAGCTGGCAGCAGAGTTGGATAGTAGCGAGGAGGTTGGGGAGGGACTTGGGCCAGTCTTGGAGGCTGAGAAAGGCTCTGACGAGGGCCCTGCATCAGAGGCAGAGATGGGGCCAGGTCAGGCTGGCAGTCATCAGCTACCTTCAGACTCAGACAGCAGAGAGGTGGTAGAGTTTCTGGAACTGGTTCCCAGCCTGCTCATGCGCAGGATCGCCAGAAGACAAGAACAATTAAGAAAGCAGAGTCAATTTAGGAGTAAGGTCACACCTCTGAGATGATTGGCCCCTCCCATAAGATATAAAAGAGGAGCGAATGGGATGTGAGCTTTTGCAGGAAGCAATTAGTTTGTCTGGTCGATATTTGGCCTTGCTCTGCATTTGGCAATTAGTTCTCTGGCAGCATTCCAAGTGTGATAAGGTGAGTGTTTATAAACATTTCCCTGAAAGACTGTATGGAAGCCTTGTGAATTAATGTAATTCATAGCCATGGAAATAAAAGAGGTTTTGCCAGGACTGAGATTGACCTAAGGAAATCACAACCATCTCCTCCTACTTCACAGCAAACTGGCCCTTCAGTTTGATTTCTATAAATCAGCACTCAGGAGGCTTACGCCATAAGATCTTAAGATCCATTTAAAAAAGTATTGAGAGTTAAAATATCTGGAAGCAAATTACAAAATTTCCACAAAGCTTCGTCATGTGGATATGATTTAAGGCAAGCATCGTCATTTTCTTCATTAAAACATTTCTAATGGTCTGGATAAGATGCAAGTGGTTGACAATTTGCAGGTTAAATGAGAATGGGTGCAGGTGGATATATGCCACATAAAAACATCTTATGCATATGTTAAAATGAAATTAGGAATGATCAAGACTGCTTTATTTTGATTAACAAGCAAAGAGCCTGAGAGTGAATTTTAAATCACTTTGAATAAGTACTGTATCTCCTTGGCTGAGACCACTATTCTTCTGGCATAACTTGCTTGCTTCATATAATTCTCTGTAATCATAAGCTTTCATTTATAGAATTAATGCAATGCAGGGTTTCCGGTTTCGCGTGGCTTCGGGGCAGCAGGAATTCGCGACAGCTCGCGATTCCTGCTGTGCTAGCTGCCGAGGTACCCCCGATCCAGATGGGTCAGGGGGATATGGCTGCCCTGTAGGGACAGCTGAAGAGAGAGGGGAGTCGGACAGGAGGTCGGGGGTGTCGCAGACCCCCTCCCCCTCCGGAAAAACCCCTTTTTCCCAAGGCGGTGGAGCGGCGGTCAGCAATGGCCGCCACGAAGAAGCCAGCAACCGGGTAAGATTGCGCTGGAGGATGTAAGAAGAGTGAAAGTGCTGTCTGAGCCGGGTCAAGTAATATCTTTCAAATTGGTTGGAACTAAGCTGTCTGAATTGCTGGAGGATACATTGTATCCCTAAGAAGATCGAAAGCGGCAGAGAAGCTGTTAAAGGGAACTTTTTTTTTTCTTCACTCTCCCATCCCATGGAAACAGCAGATATGTTTGGATATATTGGACATTGAAAGTGAATTGTTTTGAGAGTTGAAGCTAAGGGACAAAAGGGGTTTTGGACATTGAAAAACTTAAGAAATTGGAAAACCCTTGTTGGAGGTATGGATTTTTGATTATTTAAAATTGATATTGCAAGTGGGAAGGGAGAGGAAAAAAAATTGGAGCAGAAGCTGAAAAAGGAGGAGATTGCCTAGAATCCCAAAGAAAGGTATATGGTAATTGGACCTCTTTGATTAAACATTAACCCCAGAAAGAGAAAGAGAAGAAGGAAGAAAAGTATTAATTTTTGGAATTTTTTTTTTTTGAATTATTCTTGATTAAAAATATTTGTGGTTGTTTTGGGAAAAGTTTCTTTTTTCATAATGGCATCGCTTGTGGATGAACTAAAGACTGAATATCAAAAATATAAAAAAGAAGATACTTTGGGCACTTTGTTTCAATTCTTAGAAATGGCGTTATGTACTTATGAAAAGTTGACTACGCAGCAGAAGGACTGGGACAAAGAAGAAGAAGAAGCCATCTTTGATGAACAATGGGTTTTTTCCGGGGAGGAGGAGAAAAAGGATAAGAAAAAGGGGATTTTAAGAATTATAAAAACAACCAAAGAAGAGAAAAATGAGCGGAAAGGTGGAGGCAAGGTTAGAAAGCAAAGGAAAGGGAGTAAGAAAAGGGAGGAGGAAAGACAAAGGGGTAAAAAGGGCAAGGAGAAGAATAAGCAAGAGAGAAAGGGGGGGAGGAGAAGCCTCAATGAGGGGAAGCAAGATCTAAAGAAAAAAAGTTTATTCAGAGACAATGGGTGAATTTAATTTAGGATAAAAGAGGGATTCTGGAGGGTACATAAGATTGTGTTTTTTATATGTGTATTTAGAGTATAAAATTTATTGTGTAATTTTAGAATCTTTTAAACAGAACCCCAAGAAAAATTGTTATATGAAGTACTTTTAAGTTAGGGTAATGAGTTAAAGGTGTCACTCCAGTTAGTGTATAGGAGAAGTATAGTAAAAGAAAAAAGATGAATGGATAGTTGGAAATAGAACAGACAAAGAATGTTATTGAAAATGGAAATAAGATATGGAAGGATATATAAAGGTTTTGTTATTTTTTTTTTTTTTGTATATTGATAAAAGGCAATAACATTTTAATCAATAAGAAATAATTTGGATGAAAAGGAGAAGCTGGAATAAGATATGAAGTTAAATAGATAAAGTAAATATTGATATTATAATTTGGAATCATTATGTTCTATTGGTTTGTTCTTTAATTATTATTATTTTTTTAGGAAAGAATTTATAAGCCTTGATTGTTTATGCACTGTTTTTGTAAAATTGATAAAATTGGTTTATATATATAAAAAAGAAAATGATAATAAGATATGGAAGGATATATAAAGTGAATATGATGTTTGAATTTGTGTCTGTGTGAAGAGTTTCAACCCGGGATCAGGCAGCCTTCAGAAAAGATGTTTTAGTTTTGTTTATGTTTTGTGTTTTGTATGTTTATGAAAGGCAATAAAATTTTAATAAGCAAGAAATATAATTTGGATAAAAGGAGAAGTTTGGATAAGATATGAAGTTAAATAGATAATGTAAAAAATTTGGAGTTATTTTATATGTTCTATTGGCTTTCTTCTTTAATTATTATTATTATTTTTTTAGAAAAGATTTTTCAAGTTGTTATGCCTGGATTGTGTATTGTTTTTTTTTTTTTTTGTAAAATTAATAAAATTTGTTTAAAAAAAAAAAAGAATTAATGCAATGCACTTGTGTCCTCTAAAGAGGCAGTATTATCATGAGATAATATCCCTCAGATAACTTAGACTCTGATACTTCTTACGTGACAAAACAACCCCCCCCCCAAAAAAAAAAAAAAAAAAAGATGAGAGAACAAGAACGGGGCATAAGATTTCTGACAGGAGTGTGTTGAATTTTCAAAAAAATATATCCCGGTTTCTTGTTTGCAATATGTGACTAATGTTTTAACTAATGAGATCATATTTCTGACTCCTTAGAAGTTCATAAGAGACCAATGACTCTAATAACTCTAATCTAGTCATCCCAATGGCAGCTTCTTGTTTCATATCTTGCTGTAATCGCCAAGAACAAAGCCCGATCTTATCATGGGGACTTTATTTTTCCCCATCAGGGGCTTGTGACTGAAGGCAGAAGTAGGGAGGAAGTTTTAGGGAAATGTCAACAAGCAAAAGGAAGTTGAGAGTGGGGAATAGGGCAGTGGTGGGGAAACAAGGATTTTTTTTTCTGCTGCACAAAGGCAGGTTGTTGAGCCTAGGCATGAAAAAAGTTAACACAAACAGATAGAGCACCTAAAAGCCACAAATAGCCCACAACTTGCAGTTTTCCCACCCCTGTTTTAGTGGCACAATGTTGGCTAAAAGACACAAGGCTGAGAAATCATTTCCTAGCATCTTACTTCGTAATCAGCTTTCTGGAATTAGTTCCAATTGCAAAAAATATATCATAGAGTCATAAGTTTGGAAGTGATCTCAGAAATCATCTAGTTTACCCCCTTGTTCTATGCAGGGTCTTCTAAGGCAGGGCTGTCAAACTCCCAGCCCACAGGCCAAATGCATCACACTCTGCCCATGCCCACCCCTGGTTTATCAAAGGGGGAGAAAGTTGTGATACATCACGTGATGACAACTTGACGACATGAGATTGACACCCCTGCTCTAAGGCATTTGAATAGATAGCTACTTAGTTTTTGCTTGCAGGTCACCAATGAAGTTGAGTACACTATACAGTTTCATGAAGTATTGGTTGTCAACTCTTACCATCATTCCTCCTCATCAACTTCCCTGTGATTTCAATTCACTGGTTCTAGTCCTGAATTCCAAAGAAATAGAGAACAAGACAAGCACCTCCTCTTAAGATGTCTGAATTTTCAGCCTTTTGTTCCACAGATTCAACATATCCAGTTCCTTTAAATTTTCATCTTAGGACTTGGTTTCTAGTACCTTCACCATCTTGGCAGCCCTTCCCTAATTTCAATCCAGTTTGTTGGCATCTCTTTCTGATCCCCAGAATTGGACACAGTATTTCAAATTTGGTCTGAACAAGTATAGTGGGACAATTATCTACTATGATCTGTAGATCCCACTCCAAAATAAACCTCGTTCTTTTTAGAAGCTGTGTCACATGATTGCCTCATCTGCAAATTGGAAATTGCTAGAAGACTTTCCACATGTCAACTATCAAGCCAAGTCTCCTCCATCCTATTCCATTTTGTTTAAAGTTTTCTTAACAATTTTTTAGAAAATTAAAGAAATAAAACACAGAGAAAAAATGTGAAATAAAACTATAGAGAAAGGCTTTTAGTGATATTTTCTCCCCTTCCCTTTCATTTTTCCTCCATGCCATTCATGTCCCTTTCACTTTTTCTCTCCATAGGCAGAACTTGATCTTTCTCCCAGGTAAATTTCATCCTGGCAGTTTGGCCCACTGCATAAGCCTTTCTAGATCTTTTTGAATCTTGTCTTTATTATTTTATTTATTTATTTATTTACTTGATTTGTCAATTGCTTACAAGATAATAGGTCTAAGTATAAACATGAGTAAGAATATAGGAAATAGATACGAATAAATGGGGACAATAGGACAGGGATAGTAGGCATGATGGTGCCCCTTACAGACCTCTTAGGAATGGGGTGAGATCAATAGTGTTTAGTTTGAGGTTGTTAAGCCTGGTTTCCCCAACCAGGGTTAGGGAGACAAGCTAAACAGAATGTGCAGCTTAGTCAGATAGGCACACAGATAAATGAGTGAGCTAAGCTTGTATGTTTATTAACATACAGTAAAAATGACAGATACGCTTGTGCTATCAAATATATAGTTTATTCCATTATGAGTTCATAGCATAGTCAAAATAACAGTCCAATAGTCATGTATCATTTAGTCAGTCCATTCAGGGATATTCAGTTAGCAAAGTCCGTGTTGAATACCCTATGTCAATACACTTACAAGCCAGTCCTTTGTTTTCTCTCCCGTTCGAGCAATGCAGTGTTGTGTCCTTGCAGTAATCAGGAACTTCAAAGCCAGAGAGAGAGCAAGCTGCAGCCTTGCTTCTTTTAAAGTGCTTTCACAACCACTCCCTTAATTACTATCCCACAGTTAAAGTTGAAGACACTTTAACATACAAACTATGATTACATATTATTATTTACCTAAACCAGTTAGGGTAAACCAATGTTATCCCTAACATTCTCCCCTTTTAGGAAATAATAATATAACTATTTACATCTTTAAATCATATTTGTTACAACTTTAAACTTAATTACTCCTTGAGCTTTTGTAAATTGGTCTGCAATGTTTTGTTCCGTCATGCAGTATTCCAATTTAATTAACCCATTCTTTACAGATTCTCTAACATTTAAGTATCTTAAATCAGTATGCTTTGATCTAGTTTTAACAGCAATACTAGTAGCTAACTTTATAGCTGCTTCGTTGTCCTCATACACAATAATGGAATCTTTAACAGTTATACCTATGTCTAATAATAACTGTTTGTACAAAATCAAGTCAGTACATAGTAATGACATACATGAAAATTCCGCTTCCATCGTAGACAAGCTAATATGCTGTTGTCTGATTGACCTCCACCCTATTAGTGTTTTACCAAATAATATAGCCATCCCAGATGTTGATTTTCTTGTGTTTATATCAGTTGCAAAACTTGCATCTGCATAGGCACTAAGAATCAAATCACCCTTTGGTTCAATATACAATGCATGGTTCAGTGTTCCTTTAAGATATCTTAAAATTCTCTTTAATGATTGCCAATGACATTGATGTGGATCAGAATTAAAACGAGCCAGCTGATTTACACTATAAGCTATATCTGGCCTAGACCAATTGCTTATATATGATAAGCTACCAATCAAAGATTGATATATGGACTTATCAAATTTGGGACTTTGATCATCAGTTTGGCAAACTTCCTGACTCATTGGAGTCTTTGCCGGTTTACAAAGTTCCATTTTAAACGTTTTAATTAATTGGCAAATTTTATCTTCTTGAGATATCTTAAAACCATTTTTTGTTTTGTTAATTGTCAATCCTAGATACCTTTTAATTTCACCTAAATGCTTTAATTTTATCTTTTTGGCTAATAATGATATAATTTCATTAGCTTCATTATTAGTCTTAGTTATCAAAGCAATATCATCTGTAAATAATAATAATAATGACACCGTTCCATTATTTTCTCTTTTAAACACACATGGATCTGCTGTCTTTTATACCTACTGGTTTTCTTAAATATATAGTGTGCTGCAATGGTGCATGTAGATAAGCAGTTTCTACAACTAAATGGTTAATGACATAGTTTTTCTTAGCTGCCCACATTAATGCTGCTCTTAAAGATGTTGCTTTAAGACTTGGTGCAAAAACTTCATCGTAATCAGATGCAGTTTGATTAAATCCTTGAGCTACTAACCTAGCCTTATGGGTAACAGTCCCATCATTTCCAGTTTTTACTTTAAATATCCATTTGCACCCAATGGATTTTTCTCCTGGAGGTAATTTAGCATCTTCATAAACTTTCATTACCTTTAATGAATTTAGTTCCTTTTTCATTGCCTTTTGCCAATTCTCCTGATCCTTAGCAGGATACATCCTAAGTTCATCTACACTAGTTGGAACTTTAGTTACTTGGCAAACTATACTTGCTTGATACCTATCAGGTGGTCTAGTTACACGTGTAGTACGTCTAGGTATTACAGGACTTACAGGTGGACTTTCATTTATTAACTCTTCTTGATTATCTAACTCTTCCTGATCAACTGTTTCCTCTTGTTCTGGTCCTATTTGCTCTTCATGGACTTTTTCTTTAATTGGACTCTTCTTATAACTAGTCTGATCTTTCTGCCTTTTGTAGGGTTCAACAATTACTTCATTATTTAAATCTTGCTCTAATCTATTCCATCCTACATGTTCTAGGAATTTTGCACTAGCACTGGTGTAAACTCTAGATGTACCTGGTTCCCAGAATCTATAAGATCTATGATTAGATGTATATCCTACAAAATATAATCTTTTAGCTCTATGCTGTCCTTTGTGTCTAAGTTGTGTAGGGATATGCACCCATGCTGGTGCTCCAAATGTGTGCATGTAACTTAAATCAGGTTTTGTACCATGCCACAATGTGAATGGTAATTCACCTGTTGTTGAATTAACAACATTATTTAATATATGATTACCACACATTATTGCTTCTCCCCACAAATTGTCAGGTAATCCTGAATCAGACATCATAGTTCGTGCCATTGATTGTAATGTTTGGCCTCTTCTCTCTATAAAGGCATTATGTTGTGGCCTATATGGTGCAGACTTTTTATGTTGAATTCCTAACATTCTTAGTCTGTTCTGGAATTTATTATTTGTAAATTCCGTACCATTATCTGTTATAAGAGTTACTAATTTCTTTTTAGTTTTCCTTTCTGCAAATTTAATCCAATTAAAGAGATTTTGATATGTTTCAGTTTTGCTCTTCATTAAATAGCAAAACTCATATCTAGAATAATGGTCCATTATACTTAATATGTAATGAGCTCCTCCTATACTTGGTTTTTTAGGACCTATTAAATCTGCAAATACCTACCTCTAAAGGCTCTTTGGTAGTAAATCCATCAACTCTATCAGCCGGTGTGACCCTGGCCTTACTTTGATTGCAGATATTACATTGCAAATACTTATTACAAGGTTTCAAACTTATTCCCTTAGATAATTCAACAGTTTTCTTAAGCATTTTAAAATTTAAATGCCCTAGCCTTCGATGTAACAAGTGAATACATTCATCATGAGTTTTCTTATTTTCATAAACTGTGTTAGCCACTTTTAAACCATCATCATTTAACACATATAATTCACCTCTTAAAGACGCAGTAATTTTCTTATCTTCTTTCTCAATTATGCAGTTATCTCCCCTAAATGTAACTACATATCCTAGTTTAACCAAAATTCTTACTGAAATTAAATTAAACTTAAGTTGTGGTACATATAACATTTTTACATTCTCTTTTATAAAAGAACAATATGCTATACCTTGACCTTTAGCTTTCAGTTTCCAGCCATTGGCTAACGATATCTGCTGTGTACTCTTGGACATTTTAATAAAATGTTTCTTATCATTAGTTATACAATGAGATGCTCCACTGTCAACCACCCATAAATTATTTTTTACAGCTCCGTTAGTATACATGGCTAACTCTAAATTTTTATTTTGATGACTTTTAGTATTCTGGCCAGCGTTCTGGCACTTTGCCTTTTTACAAAATCTTGCCAAATGTCCTCTTCCTCCACAATTAAAGAACCTTTTAATTGCATATGCAGTAGGAGTTTCATTATCTTCTTTTTGAGGTTGCTGCCTCCTTAACTCGTCTCTTTCAAGCCTTCTTCTGGCCTCTTCAATCAATCTGCCAGTTATATCAGTTAAAGTTAGGCTTTCCTTTGGCAATATTTCAAGTGAAGTTACGTATTTATCATAGGTTTCGTCGAGGGAAGATAGAATTATATAGACTTGGTGTAGTTCAGAGAAAATAAGCTCTTTCTCGTGCAGTTCTTGAAAAATGCTTTGCATAGTTTTCAAATGACTCAGCATATCACCATTCTTATGGAGATGTGTACTGAAAAGTTTCCGTGTTAAATTTATGTGAGCACCAACATTATCTCGAACATAAATCCTCTTCAGCTTCTGCCAACACCCAACAGCCGTATTCTCTCCGTGGATATAAACAAGCTGGTTATCAGTTAAGGTTAACCCAATAATGCAAATTGCTTGTTCATTTTTATGCATAAATTCTTCTATCTTTAATTTATCTTCCTTATCCTCTGGATCCCATTCTTCTACGTTTGGTGGATTTTCAATTATGTTCCACAAACCTTCTCTTCGTAGAAGCAGACTACATTTCTCAATCCTACTGATGTGGACTCATTAATGACTAATGGATACAGTCATTCAACCAATTATGAATCCATCTAGCAACTGTTATCATCTAGCTCACACTGTACTATTTTATTAATATCACAAGACACTTTGGCAAAGGTAATGCTGAGATCATGGTATACTGTATTCATGGCATTTACATTTCTCTGATCAGTGAAGCAAGTGTCAGAGAAGGTGATAAAGTTAATCTGGCATGACTTGTTTATGACAGACGAACTGGTGACTCTTGTTCACTGCTGTTTTTTTTATCCAAGGCCTCACAAACACTTTTTCCCTTGCTTTGGTCAGTGTTAAATTGGTGAATGCTGACTGAGATTAGTCGTTAGAAGACAGTCAATTAATTGAGGCTCATTTCAAAGCAAAATAGAGTGACTGCTTTAGTCAGACAGACTGCAGCATTCCACCTCTTATAGATGTTTCTGTGCTTCTTTAGTGACCAAGTGTTACAAAAGCTTCTTCATCTTTGTCACAAGTAAAGGGCCACCTTTTTCTAAAATGGCAAGAAACCATTTTTCTAGTGGAAACTAGCACACCAAGTGCAGCATTCTCTTTAACATCAGTGCCTTGTATACATTCACTTGACTATTTAAAGTTGTTACCTACAGTATGATCCTTTGACATACCGCACAGGTGTCAAACACGCCATGTCATGTTGCTATCACATAGTGTTTCATGATGTTTCTCCCATTCACCGAGCTGGGGTAGACGTGGCCTCTGCATGACTCATCCAGCCCACGGGCTACCAGTTTGACACCCCTGAATACTGGAATCTTCTGGAACTATTGATTTCAATCAACAATAATCCTTTATGCTTAAGTAGTTGTACCACTTTCCATTTTTTTTAATAAACAGAATTTGAGCCACAATACTAAAATCCTTCTAACTCTGTGGTGGAAGAAGCAAGTAATGAGGAAAAAGAAAGACAGACAGTTGCATGTTGCATCTTCCTTGCAAACAAAAACCAGTATCACATTTAATAGGTTATGTGAAACTTGACTCCCTATGAAATTGATGATAAAATCACTGCACATAACTGATTGGCATTCTTTTCTCACGAGAAAAAAATATTGCTGAAATTCAAAGAAAAGACAAATGACCACCTTCTCTTGCACAATATTCTTTATGAGTTCCAACCTTCATTAAGGGCTCTGATCCAAATGCTCTCAAAGATTTGTATAAAAGGAAGGTTCTCTCTCACTTGCCCTTCCTATTTATGGAACACCTTTTTCAGGAAACATAGATCCATCATAACATTTTTCTGGAGTTACATAGTAGGCCACCTAGCAGGTCATCAAAGCTGTTTGAAAATCAAAACAAAGCTGAAAGAGCAGCAGATATGACTATCTTTGGTTGCTTTGTCTTTCTTTTATTGATTTCAGTTGGTGCGATTTTCTTCCTTTCAGGACAGTCAGAAAGGTGCAAGATTTGATGTACTTAGTTTGCCCTTTATGGCCTTCTTTTGTATTTTTGTTTAGATTGACTAAAGAGAATTTGATTAGTTTTCTTCTGGTAGCAGAAACCAAGGGATTCCCATTGCCTGCTCATTATCACTTCCATTTCAGTGCTATTAAAAATATCAAAAGCATTCTTATCTTTATTTGACAATAGATAGTGACAAGGTTTGCCTCATATCACCAAAAGTAATGAGAACAGATGGCATCATAATATCCTGTGGAAGAAATTTACAGGAGTTATATTTGGGTGTTTGACTTTCAAAGAAACTTTAACTGTCTTAATGTTAATTTATTCACTTGTTACAGTTGTAGAAAAGATCCAACATTTCTGCTCAGCTAAACTGGCAATCTAGGTCCCTTGCTGGAAGGTGGAGATTGAATTCTTTGCAGCATAAGACTTAAGAATTAAATTTAAATTAGATTTAAAAATTAAGATTTAAGATTATCAAGAAATGTATATTATATAAGGAAATATGATTTTATTCAGTATATAAGTCTTCCTTCTTTGGCATGAAAAGTATAAAATAAGAAAAAAGCTCGGCATTTAAGTGTGACAATTAATGTGTTGGGCTTCATCGTCCCTGCCATATGGCACCCAACACATACCTGGGGCCGGGGAATCCAATCCCAATGAAACTGAGTTGAGCCGGCTCTGGGCACAAGGCTTCGCACCCCCTCCTCCTCCCGACGTGGCCAGCTGGATGGACTATCGGGACGGCACCTCCCTTCTCCTCTTGCCATGACCAGCTGGATGGTCTGTCGGGGCAGTGTATCAGTGCAGTGCCTCCCTCCCTCTCTCAGCGTGGCTGGCTAAACAGCGTTGCAAGCCAGCTTGTTAGCTAATTAGCGCTCCGTATTTTTCATTGGGAGTGGTTTCGATTTCTTTGGTCTTGGAGTGGCAGTGCATGCTATGGGGTGGGGTGACACCAAGGCAATATTAGTCAGGGGTATGCACAGGGGTATATTCTGGGGATGAGGAGGATCGTGGTGTGGTGGTGCACGCAGGAAGGCGGCAGTTATATGTTGCTGGGGAAGGGAGGTTAGGAAATGGTTAAGGGTGGGGATGACAATGATTAAGGGTGGAGATGACAATGATTAAGGGTCGGGAGGGATTATAAACAGCGCTGAGAGGCAGATGCTCTCAGCGCTGGTTTTGCCTGGAATTGCCATTTGTTGCTATTGGAAGAAACAGACCAAACTAAACAAAGTCTTGCCACAACCAAATTGTGAGTAAAAGTGGTTTATTGGGAAGTTTCATTGTATTCTAACGGAAACTGACAGAAAACCAGCACTCGCAAGCACTCTTCTCACTTTTAAGGCTGCTGTTTGAGAATTATGGCAGAAGGTAAAGACCAAGAATGGTTGGAGAGAGTGGAGTTTGAGAATGTTGATGATAGCAGTGAAAAGGGACAGGAAGAGACACATGTGGGGGAGAAGAAGGAATCAATTCCAGTGACAGCGCAGCCAGCTGTGACACCAAAAACAACCAGAGATGTGCGATTGAGTCATGTTACTAAAGGGGGTAAGCCTCAACTAATGGAACAAACGTTGGACTGGAAAGTCAAATAGTGGCCTGGAGCTGAAGATGACCGGTGGGGAGTTCCATGAAGTGATACAATGGAACTTTTACATCATCAATTTGGGGATATGACACTGAGGGGCCCGATGGATAGTGGGTCTGTGGGTCGTAGACAAGCATTGGTTTCCGACCATAGTTCTTTACGTACATCCAGCTCACTGGGGTTTCGGGACTCTGATATTGGAAGAGGGCTGGAAAGTTTAGATTTACATTCTAGGAGATTGGATGAGAGAGATGTAGGACCTGAAAGCTATTCCACAAGGTCTAGTCCTAAAGAAAGACGAGACATGGACCATGGGCATTATTGAGAAGGGCAAGACCATGGGAGGTGGGGACCCCCTCCCCTGGCAGCTACTTTTTATGGTTCTGCACATAAAGTGGTTGTGTTTTGGGGTCAACTATTGAACCATTTTGAATTATATGGCCAATGTTATCCGTCCCATTGGTCTATGATTATTGCTATTACTGGAGTGTTGGTAGGGGAAGCTTATGAATGGGCAGCTGATTTATTCCGAACTAGGGCAGAAGAGTTGGGGGATATAGGACACTTTTTAGCTGCTTTAAGAAATAGATTTGAGGATACAACTGCAGACAAATGAGCAGAAGATTTGTTGGCTATGAAACAAAAAGGAAGAATGGCTAGGGAATATGTAAACAAATTCCATCAAGTCGCTAGTAAACTTACTTTATTACCAGAAAGTTTAATGATACATATTTTCAAAGAAGGTCTGGGCCCTAAATTACATCAAGCTTGCCTTTATAGGGGGTCACATGCCAATCTAACTGATTGGTATCGAGTATCCATAGAACTAGATGATGGGCTTCAGTGTCTGAAACCAAAACTTGAAAGTGGGGTCCAAATACGAAAGACTATGGATCCAGTTATCAAAACTTGAAAGTGGGGTCCAAATACAAAAGACTATGGATCCAGTTATCAAAATTCAGGTCAGAGGAAGCCCAATTTCAAATTTTACCCTTTTAGATAAATATAATAATATAACTATTTACATCTTTAAATCATATTTGTTACAACTCTCTTTAAACTTAATTACTCCTTGAGCTTTTGTAAATTGGTCTGCAATGTTTTCTTCTGTCATGCAGTATTCCAATTTAATTAGCCCATTCTTTACAGATTCTCTAACATTTAAGTATCTTAAATCAGTATGCTTTGATCTAGTTTTTACAGCAATATTAGTAGCTAACTTTATGGCTGCCTGGTTGTCCTCATACACAATAATGGAATCTTTAACAGTTATACCCATGTCTAATAATAGCTGTTTGTACAAAATTAAGTCAGTGCATAGTAATGACAGACATGAAAATTCTGCTTCCATCGTGGACAAGCTGATATGCTGTTGTCTGATTGACCTCCACCCTATTAGTGTCTTACCAAATAATATAGCCATCCCAGATGTTGATTTTCAAGTGTTTATGTTAGTTGCAAAACTTGCATCTGCATAGGCAATAAGACTCAAATCACCCTTTGGTTCTATATACAATGCATGGTTCATTGTTCCTTTAAGATATCTTAAAATTCTCTTTAATGATTGCCAATGACATTGATGTGGATCCGAATTAAAATGTGCCAGCTGATTAACACTATAAGCTATATCAGGCCTTGACCACATACCACATATGATAAGCTGCCAATCAAAGATTGATATGTAGACTTATCAAATTTGGGACTTTGATCATCAGTTTGGCAAACCTCCTGACTCATTGGAGTCTTTGCCGGTTTACAAAGTTCCATTTTAAATGTTTTAATTAATTGGCAAATTTTATCTTCTTGAGATATCTTAAATCCATTTTTTGTTTTGTTAATTGTCAATCCTAGATACTTTAATTTTCACCTAAATGCTAAATTTTAATTGTCACCTAAATGCTTTAATTTTATCTTTTTAGCTAATAATGATATAATCTCATTAGCTTCATTATTAGTCTTAGTTATCAAAGCAATATCATCTGTAAATAATAACAATAATGACACCGTTCCATTATTTTCTCTTTTAAACACACATGGATCTGCTAAACCAGATTTAAAACCTATATTGTTTAATTCTTTCACAATATATTCGTTCCACTCAAAGCCAGATTGTTTCAACCCGTAAAGACTCTTTTTAAGTTTCCAACAATCATTACTATTTACTTCATTGTCTTTTAAAATAACTGGCTTTTTCAAATATATAGTGTGCTGCAATGGTGCATGCAGATAAGCAATTTCTACATCTAAATGGTTAATGATATAGTTTTTCTTAGCTGCCCACACTAAAGCTGCTCTTAAGGATGTTGTTTTAAGACTTGGTGCAAAAACTTCATCGTAATCAGATGCAGTTTGATTAAATCCTTGAGCTACCAACCTAGCTTTATGGGAAACAGTCCCATCATTTCCAGTTTTTACTTTAAATATCCATTTGCACCAATGGATTTTTCTCCTGGAAGTAATTTAGCATCTTCATATACTTTTATTACCTTTAATGAATTTAGTTCTTTTTCCATTGCCTTTTGCCAATTCTCCTGATACTTAGCAGGATACATCCTAAGTTCATCTACACTAGTTGGAACTTTAGTTACTTGGCAAACTATACTTGCTTGATACCTATCAGGTGGTCTAGTTACACGTGTGGTATGTCTGGGTATTACAGGACTTACAGGTGGACTTTCATTTATTAACTCTTCTTGATTATCTAACTCTTCCTGATCAACTGTTTCCTCTTGTTCTGGTCCTATTTGCTCTTCTTGGACTTCTTTAATTGGACTCTTCTTATAACTATTCTGTTCTTTCTGCCTTTTGTAGGATTCAATAATTACTTCATTATTTAAATCTTGCTCTAATCTATTCCATCCTACATGTTCTAGGAATTTAGCACTAGCACTGGTATAAACTCTAGATGTAACTGGTTCCCAGAATCTATAAGATCTATGATTGGATTCATATCCTACAAAAAATAATCTTTTAGCTCTATGCTGTCCTTTTTGTCTGAGTTGTGTAGGGATATGCACCCATGCTGGTGCTCCAAATGTGTGCATGTAACTTAAATCAGGTTTTGTACCATGCCACAGTGTGAATGGTAATTCACCTGTTGTTGAATTAACAACATTATTTAATATATGATTACCACACATTATTGCTTTTCCCCATAAATTGTCAGGTAATCCTGAATCAGACAACATAGTACGTGCTATTGACTGTAGTGTTTGGCCTCGTCTCTCTCCATAAAGGCATTATGTTGTGGCCTATATGGTGCAGACTTTTCATGTTGAATACCTAACATTCTAAGTCTATTCTGGAATTTATTATTTGTAAATTCCATACCATTATCTGTTATAAGAGTTACTAATTTCTTTTTAGTTTTCCTTTCAGCAAATTTAATCCAATTAAAGAGATTTTGATATGTTTCAGTTTTGCTCTTCATTAAATAGCAAAACCCATATCTAGAATAGTGGTCCATTATACTTAATATGTATCGAGCATCTCCTACACTTGGTTTTTTCGGACCTATTAAATCGACAAATACTACTTCTAAAGGCTCTTTGGTGGTAAATCCATCAACTCTATTAGCTGGTATGACCCTGCTTTTGCTTTGATTACACGCAAAGCATTGCAAATACTTATTACAACGTTTCAAACTTATTCCTTTAGATAATTGAACAGTTCTCTTAAGCATTTTAAAATTTAAATGCCCTAGCCGTCGGTGTAACAAGTGAATACATTCATCATGAGGTTTCTTATTATCATAAACCATGTTAGCCACCTCTAAACCATTATCATTTAACACATATAATTCACCTCTTAAAGATGCAGTAATTTTCTTATCTTCTTTTTCAATTATGCAGTTATCTCCTTTAAAGGTAACTACATATCCTAGTTTAACCAAAATTCTAACTGAAATTAAATTAAACTTAAGTTGTGGTACATATAACATTTTTACATTCTCTTTTATAAAAGAACAATATGCTATACCTTGACCTTTAGCTTTCAGTTTCCAGCCATTGGCTAATGATATCTGATGTGTTCTCTGGGACATTTTAATAAATTTTTTGTTATCATTTGTTATACAGTGGGATGCTCCTGTATATCTTTTGATAACTTTTAGTATTCTGGCCAGCGTTCTGGCGCTTTGCTTTTTTACAAAATCTTGCCAAATGTCTTCTTCCTCCACAATTAAAACACTTTTTAATTGTGTATGCAGTAGGAGATTCAATATCTTCTTTTTGAGGTTGCTCCCTCCTTAACTGATCTCTTTCAAGTCTTCTTCTTGCCTCTTCAATCAATCTGCCAGTTATATCAGTTAAAGTTAAACTTTCCTTAGGCAAAACTTCAAGGGAAGTGACGTAGTTATCATAACTTTCGTCTAGCGATGATACAATTATGTAGACTTGGTGTAGTTCAGAGAAAATAAGCTCTTTCTCGTGCAGTTCTTGAAAAATGCTTTTTATAGAATTCAAATGACTAAGCATATCACCATTTGTCTGGAGATGCGTCCTGAAAAGCTTCCTTGTTAGATTTATGTGAGCACTAACGTTATCTCAGACATAAATCCTCTTCAGCTTCTGCCAACACCCAACAGCCATTTGCTCTCCATGGATATGAACAAGTTGCTGGTCAGTTAGTGTTAGTCCTATTATGCAAAGAGCTTGTTGATTTTTTAGTTTAAATTCTTCTATCTTTTGTCTATCTTCCTCAATCTCTGGATCCCATTCCTCTACGTTTGGTGGATTTTCAGTTATGTTCCACAGACCTTCTCTTCGTAGAAGTAGACTACATTTCATAGACCATGATACATAGTTTGTTCCATCCAGCTTGGATATAAGGGACAAACTTTGTAAATTGACTTGTGCCATGTTTTCTTTATATGGATATAAAACTATAATTAATAAAACACAGCTGTCTGTTTACTGTAACGTATAACAACACAAACTCTCACTCTTTACATAAATCTGTTTTATTCTAGTGAAACTGACTTTGCAGCCTCTGGGCCCATAACCAGTGTTATGCCTGGGCCCATAACCAGTGTTAAGCCTGGGTTCCCCAAGCAGGGTTAAGGAGACAAGCTAAACAGAATGTGCAGCGCTAGTCAGATAGGCACACAGATAAATGAGTGAGATAAGCTTGTATGTTTGTTAACATACAATAAAAATAACAGATACACTTGTGCTATCAAAAATATAGTTTATTCCATTTAGAGTTTATAGCATAGTCAAAATAACAGTCCTTTAGTCATGTATCATTTTAGTCAGTCCATTCAATTAGCAAAGTCCGTGTAGAATATCCTATGTCAGTTCACTTACAAATCAGTCCTTTCTCTCTCCCGTTCGAGTAAGGAAAAACGAGGTCTTCATCCAGTAATTAGGGATCATCAAAGCCAGAGAGAGCAAGCTGACGTTCCTTGCTTCTTTTATGGTGCTTTCACAACCACTCCCTTAATTACATTCCTAAATTTAAAGTTGCAGACACTTTAACTTATAAACCATGATAACATGTTTATTATTTTACCTAAACCAGTTAGGGTAAACAATGTTATCCCTAACAAACTTTTATCAACAATTTATTCCAGTTTGCCGAATTGCTTTACCTCTAACAGATTTGTTGAAAACCAAATCTATTGGACTTAAAAATCCAAACTCAAGTACTATGTTACCATAGACTGATATGTGTCACAAGGCATTTAATACCCTAAAGGACTTATTTGCAAAAGAACCCATGTTGAAACATCCAGATGTAAATCTACCATTTGTTGTCCAGGCAGATGCAAGCGACATGGCAGTAGGGGTTGTCCTATTTCAAAAGAATGTAAATGGTATCTTGCAACCATGTGCATATACTTTTCGGAAGTTCAACCCAACTGAACGCAATTGGGCGATTTGGGAGAAGGAAGCCTTTGTGGTTCATTGGGCATTATTGATCTGGAGACATCTATTTGAGGGTACTCCAAAACTTTTTGAGGTATGGACAGACTGTAAAAATCTGGAAGCCCTCCAGAATCACATCGCTTGTCACCGAAGCAGGTTCACTGGGCATTATTTTTTAAAAGATTCAAATTCATGTTGAAATATGTTCCATCAGGGAAGAACTTTATGGCAGATGCCTTATCTCGACTTCCTCAACATCATAGTCAATGTGAGAATACAATTCAACCACGGATACCAATCATTGATCGAACTGAGTCATCAAAATCCACTATTGTTGCACCAGATCTGCCCGTGTTATTAAGAGAAGATGAATGGTTAGCACATAATGAAAATCAAGTAGAAATGAAACATGGTATTACCTGGCATGGCATCAAAATCTACATACCGAAAGTGTTACGATCCATGGTGTTAAAATGATGTCATGATGTTAAACAGGCAGGACATTATGTAAAAACATTACATTTGGCAAAATGATAATTCTGGTGGCCAAGCATGCGATCAGCTATTGAAATGTATGTAAAATCATGCCCAGTATGTTTAGTAAATAAAACAAAAGTAGGAAAACCAGCAGGCTTGTTGCAATCTGTCTCGGAGCCAATGAAACCTTGGCAGGACATTGGGATGGATTTTATAGTTGATTTACCAGATAATAATGGATAAACAGTTATATGGACTATTGTTGATTTATTTTCGAAACAGGCCCCTTTTTGTACCTTGCAAAGGAATACCATCAGCTAGACAATTAGCACAGTTGTTCATACAACATATATACCGAATACATGGAGTACCCAGAAGAATTATATCTGATAGAGGAGTACAATTTACGTCAAAATTTTGGCGTAAATTCATGTATGCAATTGGCTCAACACAAGGCTTAAGTACAGCATATCATCCAGCAACTAATGGAGCAGCTGAACAAGCTAATGCTGCCATTGAGCAATATCTCCATTGTTATGTTAATTATCAACGAAGCAACTGGATGACTTTATTGCTGTACACTGAGGTTGCCTATAACAACATGATACACAGTAGTACCAGATAATCTCCCTTCCAAATAGCTAATGGTATGGAATTCGTACCTATGCCGGAATGGTCACCTGCCGAACAGATCCAGGAAACTCTGAATACTACCACATGGGTGGACAATATAGAGAAACAATGGGACTCAGTTTGAATTGCATTTTAAAATGCACAGGAAGCATATAAATTTCAAAGTGATAAAAATGATTGGACCAGAAACCCTACAAGATTGGGGATTGGGTCAATCTATCAACAAAATACATACACCTGGGCCTAAATATGAAAAAATTAGGACCAAAATATATTGGACCAATCCAAATAATATGGATCATAAATCCTGTTACAGTGGGTCTCCAACTACTGTCTCACTTTAAACGACTTCATCCAGTATTTCACATAAATCTTCTGAAGCCAGCCGATATGGTCAGACAAGAACCAAGGTTGATTACACCAGGACTGATCCACGATGATCATTATGAGATCGACAAAATACTTGATTCACGATGTAGATGGGGCATCCTGCAATATTTAGTTAGCTTGAAAGGTTATCCACTCTCAGATGCCACATGGGTACCATGTATAGATCTGGCAGGGATTCCATAAGAAATACCCCACTAAGGTGGGGGGGAGGGAATTTGATCAGACCATATAATAATTGCATATTTTCTGTTTCAGAAAAACCCATGGTAGAGCTTCATCGTCACATGGTAGAACTTCATCGTAAACCACATGTCGGGCTTCATCGTCACTGCCTTACAGCACCCAACACATACCTGGAGGAAGGGAATACAATCCAGATGAAACTGAGCTGAGCCTACTCCGGGCACAAGGCTTCGCACCCCCTCCTCCTCCCAATGTGGCCAGCTAGATGGGCTATCGGGATGGTGCCTCCCTCCTCCTCTCACCGCGACCAGCTGGATGGCCTGTCAGGGCGGCATATCAGCACAGCACCTCCCTCTCTCTCTCAGTGCAGCTGGCTAAACAGCGTTGCAAGCCAGCTTGTCAGATAATTAGCGCTCTGTATTTTTCGTTGGGGAGTTTTCAGATTCTTTGGACTGGGAGTGGCAGTGCATGCTATGGGGTGGGGTGACACCAAGGCAATATTAGTCAGGAATATACACAGGGGGTAGGCTTGGGGATGGGAAGGATCGCGGTGCAGCGGTGCACACAGGAAGGCAGCAGTTATATGTTGCCGGGGAAGGGAGGTTAGGAAATGGTTAAGGGTGGGGATGGCAATGATTAAGGGTGGGGAGGGATTATAAACAGCACTGAGAGGCAGATGCTCTCAGCGTTGGTTTTGCCTGGAATTGCCATTTGTTGCTGTTATTGGAGGAAACAGATCAAAATAAACAAAGTCTTGCCACAGCCAAATTGTGAGTAAAAGTGGTTTATTGGGAAATTTTATTGTATTCCAGAGGAAGCTGACATAATGTTACATTTTAAATTTTGTTAATAGAGTTACTTAATGTCATAGAAATGGATGTAATTTCTTATTAATATAACTGAACAATAGTTTAAAAAGCATGCGTTGATATTGCACTCACAAAAACCTAGAGTGTATTTTATTTACTGTATTTTTTGGTGTATAAGATGCACTCCCTCCTCCCAGAAAAAGTGGGTGGAAATGTCTGTGCATCTTATACAGCAAATGTTGCTGAAGTCCTACCCACCCACTAGCCCCCACCCTTCAGCTTCTGCCTCCTAGGAATTTGCCTCCTTGCAGCAAATAGCAAACAGCCTGTTGTTGAATTGGCCTCCTGACAACCAGCTGTTTCAGGCTGCAGGGATTGATATCTCCTATTGCAGCCTCTGTGTGCCCCCTTTTTGGCCTCCATATGCCCCACTTTTGACCTGCTCCGATCCCTGCTTCCTGGAACGGGCTGAAAATGGGGGGGTGCAAAGGCCAAAAATGGAGCACACAGAGGCAGCAATAGGAGATATTGATCCCTGCAGCCTGAAACAGCTGATCATTGGGAGGCTGATCCAATCAACAATAAACTGCTTGTGCTAAATCTGGCTGTGCTAAAACTGAGCAGGCTGTTTACTGTTTGCAGAAGGCAGAGGCAGATTTTTTTCTCCCTTCCCAAAAAGCTTGGTATGTCTTATACTTTGGAGCGTCTTATACTCCAAAAAATATGGTATTTATTTAAAACATTTATAGGGCTGCCCATCTTTTTTAAAAAAAAAAAAAAAAAAAAACAAGTTTTATTAATTTTACAAAGAACACAAACAAAACTAAAAGATCTTTTCTGAAGGTTGTCTGATCCCGGGTTGAAACTCTTCGCACAGACACAAATTCAAACATCATATTCACTTTATATATCCTTCCATATCTTATTATCATTTTCTTTTTTATATTATATATATATACCATTTTTATCAATTTTATATAAACAATGCACAAGGCATAACAGCTTATAAGTTCTTTTCTAAGAAAAAATAATAAAAGAAGAAAACCAATAGAACATAACAATCCCAAATTATAGTATCAATACTTTGTCTATTTAACTTCATATCTTATCCCAACTTCTCCTTTTCATCCAAATTATTTCTTATTAATTAAAAAAATATACAACATCCAAAAAAAAAAACATAACAAAACCTTTATATATCCTTTCATATCTTATTACCATTTTCAATAATATTCTTTGTCTGTTCTATTTCCAACTATCCATTCATCTTTTTTCTTTTATTATACTTCTCCTATACACCAATTGGAGTAACGTCTATAACTCATTACCCTAACTTAAAAGTACTTCATATAACAATTTTTCTTGGGATTCTGTTTAAAAGATTCTAAAATTACACAATGAATTTTATACTCTAAATACACATATAAAAAACACAATCTTATGTACCCTCCAGAATCCCTCTTTTATCCTAAATTAAATTCAACCATTGTCTCTGAATAAACTTTTTTTCTTTAGATCTTGCTTCCCCCCATTGAGGCTTCTCCTCCCCCCCTTTCTCTCTTGCTTATTCTTCTCCTTGCCCTTTTTACCCCTTTGTCTTTCCTCCTCCCTTTTCTTACTCTTTTTCCTTTGCTTTCTAACCTTGCCTCCACCTTTCCGCTCATTTTTCTCTTCTTTGGTTGTCTTTATAATTCTTAAAATCCCCTTTTTCTTATCCTTTTTCTCCTCCTCCCCGGAAAGAACCCATTGTTCATCAAAGATGGCTTCTTCTTCCTCTTCTTCTTTGTCCCAGTCCTTCTGCTGCGTAGTCAACTTTTCATAAGTACATAACGCCATTTCTAAGAATTGAAACAAAGTGCCCAAAGTATCTTCCTTTTTATATTTTTGATATTCAGTCTTTAGTTCATCCACAAGCGATGCCATTATGAAAAGAGAAACTTTTCCCAAAACAACCACAAGTATTTTTAATCAAAAATAATTCAAAAAAAGTTCCAAAAATTAATACTTTTCTTCCTTCTTCTCTTTCTCTTTCTGGGGTTAATGTTTAATCAAAGAGGTCCAATTACCATATACCTTTCTTTGGGATTCTAGGCAATCTCCTCCTTTTTCAGCTTCTGCTCCAATTTTTTTTCCTCTCCCTTCCCACTTGCAATATCAATTTTAAATAATCAGAAATCCATACCTCCAACAAGGGTTTTCCAATTTCTTAAGTTTTTCAATGTCCAAAAATCCTTGGCCGGTTTCGCGTGGCTTCAGGGCAGCAGGAATTCGCGACAATTCGTGATTCCTGCTGTGCTAGCCGCCGAGGTACCCCCGATCCAGATGGGTCAGGGGGATATGGCTGCCCTGTAGGGACAGCTGAAGAGAGAGGGGAGTCGGACAGGGGGTTGGGGGTGTCGCAGACCCCCTCCTCCTCCGGAAAAACCCCTTTTTCCCAAGGCGGTGGAGCGGCGGTCAGCAATGGCCGCCATGAAGAAGCCAGCAACCGGGTAAGATTGCGCTGGAGGAAGTAAGAAGAGTGAAAGTGCTGTCTGAGCCGGGTCAAGTAACATCTTTCAAATTGGTTGGAACTGAGCTGTTTGAATTGCTGGAGGATACATTGTATCCCTAAGAAGATCGAAAGCGGCGGAGAAGCTGTTAAAGGGAACTTTTTTTTTCTTCACTCTCCCACCCCATGGAAACAGCAGAAATGTTTGGACATATTGGACATTGAAAGTGAATTGTTTTGAGAGTTGAAGCTAAGGGACAAAAGGGCTGCCCATCTTATAACCAACTTTAGGTTACTCTCAAACAAAAATTAAAACATTATGCAAAGCCATATTAAAACTATAAAACTAAACATATTAAAACATTTGAAACAACAAAAACTGGCAGCAGGTCAAACTTAATGTGCAGTCATCTAATCTTATCCCAGCACTTAATGTATATTTACATTGTGATATTGATAGGTTGAGTGATCCAAAAGAAAACAGTTTGAATAGAAATAGTCTACATTTTTCACATGAGAGATATATGAAAAGATAGTTCTGTGTTAATTTTACAAGTGGAAACCCTATAAGAATTATAGTAATTATCTTACCTTGCTCCCATTTGTGCATATTCAACATAGTTTTTTAAAATTCTCCATATATCTTTGATGCTATCTTAGCAAATTATGTTTCAAACTGAATTTATTTCCCTACATAATAAAAATATCCAGACATTTTGAAATTTGCTCTTGTATTATTCTGTTTTATCTTATTGCTTACTGATCTTTTGCCATTTATGTGTTCTACCCTCTGATTCCTTCCCTATCATTTTTTAATCTTATGCTGTTTGCAGTATCTGCCTGAAATAAGTAAGTGTTTTATTCCTCTTTTTAGCTTTTATTAAAGAGAATAATCTCACCTCTCATAAAAATCCAAATGCGAATTCTGTCATTGCTTAACAAGAGTATTTCACGGTATACTTAATTCTGGAGTTGACTGTAACTGAGAAATACACCAGTTGAAAACAAGGTATAAATTGGCATTCATTAGTAATTAGATTTGTTCTAATTGAACATTTTAGTTTGATTTCTGTTTTCTTTTCCAACCATACTATGCAAAAAAAAAAAAAAAAACCCACAACCCCACTCATTTTTATCAATTCTTCTCTTGTTTACTATGTTTCTATTGATATAAAATCAATTCCTGAATTATTTTGACTTGATAAGGACTATAATATGGATCTATCTAGTCTTTGACATTCTCGAAAGTAATGAATATCTTCTAAAGTATCTTGGATGTTGATACCTTTCCTGTACAGAATTTCACTATGTTCTTTCCATTTTTGTTTGATCTTTTTGGAATTCCATTGGTGTCCTTTAGCATATAAATTCAATGTGGGAACCACTTTCTGAGTTCGGAGAACATTTGGAAAACTTTCCTGGGATTTCTGTGAATGTTTTCATCTTCAATAAGTTTGCAGATATCGGGGTTTTTTTCATCTTTTGAAATTTTCATCAGATTATAAAATAACATACAAAATACAAAAGAAAATAGGAAGACAGTGAGGGGAAAGGGGGAAAGAGAAGTGAAAAGGGGCTGTGGAAAAGGAGAAAAAAGCATTGACTTTTGCAGTAAAATAAAGCATTAACATCAAAGCATAACCTTTTGCTGTTCCATAGTAATATAAACTAGCCATTTCTATAAACACGCATCAGTCTAATCAGTAAAACCCAAAATCAAAGTTTCATTTTTTCCCACCTTTAGCACAAAGTTCAGATGCTGTCTCCATGTGGTAACAGAGGTACTTATATTCTTTTGTTTAATCAAAATGGTCAATTTCACCATCTCTGCCAACTCCATCAATTTCTGTAACCATTTGTCCATGGTGAGAATCAAAATGTCCTTCCATTTTTGTGCCAACAATAGTCTTGCTGCTATCAACATGTATAAGATCAAAGTTCCAAATTTTTTCTCCAAGTCCTTTTCCATTATACTCAAAAGAAAAGTTTATGGTTTCATCTTTATCTTTGTTTTAAGAATTTTCTGCATTAAAATATGAATCTTACTCCAAAATTTCTTTGCTTTAACACATGTCCACCATAAATGATAAAAAGTCCCTTCTTTACTTTTACACTTCTAACATGCATTGGAGATACTTTTATACATTCTAGATAACTTATCTGGTTTTAAATACCAGCGATTCATCATCTTATAAAAAAAAAATCTTTAAGATTATAGTTTAGTGTAAATTTTAAACCTTTCATCCACATATTTTCCCATTGTTCAAGCATCACATTATATCCAAATTCCTTGTCCACTGAATCATTGAATGTTTTACATATTCACTTTCCAAATTAAATTTCAATAACATTTTATAAGTCTTAGCAATAGTATGTTCATCACTACCACACAGTAAGATTTCCAGTTCATTTTTAACGAAATCAAACCCATAACTCTTTTTATCTAGTTTAAATCTTTCTTTCAGTTGTTGATATGTAAACCAATGGCAAACATAACCTTCTTATTCAAATTCTTCCCTAGACTTTAGTGTAGCGTCACCAGAATTGAAAGACAGTATTTTACCATACATCCACCAGTCTGACTTTGCCACCATTTCTTTTTTTAAAAAAAAGCTTCCTAGAGGACACCTAAAGAGATAACTTCGGAGAGAACCTTGTTTTATATTTATTCCAGACTCAGTATGGCATGTCTAGCAAAGTGATTATTAAATTCTAAATTGTATTTCGATGCATCCTATTTAGCCTTGTTGAAAGAGTGGGTGAACCTCCAGAACAAGAGATTACTTGAATTAGAGGGTCATGAATTAAGGTTTGGATGGCAGAGTTAACTATGGTATGACAAAGCTAAAATTAATGTTGACTTTAATCATCACATTGACTTTAATGTTTGCAGATATTGTAATATGGCTTCACGTCTCTCCTAATACAGCTTCAAATAGAGCTTCTTTTTTCTTCTTGGCAATTTCCACAATTTGTTTTGATTCCCAGTTCACTTTCTTCTGTTTCTTAATTTATTTATTTTTTAAAAAAACAAGTTTTATTAATTCTTCAAGACAGACAATACACAAACACACAAGAACACAAAACATAAAAGCGTAAAAAATCTCTTTTCTGAAAGTTGCTTAGTCCCGGGTTATAACTCTTGGTACAGACATAAATTCAAATTCATATTCCTTTTATATACCATTTCATATCTTATTAACATTTTCAATTTTCTACATGGCTTCTCCTCTCTTTTAAATTTTCTCAATTTTATTTTATTTATCTCCTCTCATAATATCATAATATTTAACATACCATAATATTTATCATTCTTTATCTGTTCTATTCCAACCATCCATTTATTTTTCTTCTTTAAAAAAGAAGAAAAACTTTTCCTGTACACTATATGGAGTATGATGCCTTTATCTCTATCCCCTATATTTGTAATACTTAATATAAAACACATAACTTACGTTGGGATTCTGTCTGGTACATTCTAAAATTATACTATGTTGTCAAAAATAATACAAATCTATTCATTAATATTGATATTCATTTATATCTTAAACGTTTAACACATTACTTTTCAGTTAAATCACATACTTTTATGGGAGCCCTATTTTCCATAATTATTCCCCCCCCCGACATCACATATTATAACTCATTATTTCATTACGTTGTTCTTCCTTCTTCTACGTCAAATCTCTCATTTCGCAAAAAAAATTCGCTAATATACCATAATCTAATCATTAATATTAACAATCATTTATATCTTAAACATTTTATCCATTTCAATTAAATATCATGCCTTTGTAGGAACACTTATGCTTTCCGAAAATTATTATTACCCCCCCCCACATCACAATCTTAAGTCATATTTCATTACAGTACTCCCTTTTTCTTAACAAAAATTTCACTAGTTTATGTTAAATATTTTATCACATTTTAAATTACATATTATTTCCAATTTTCTATGGTTATTTCTAAATATAAATATAAAAATGCAGTCATGTACCTTTCTAGAATCCCTTTAACAATAAAGTTTATCCATTATCTCTAAAAAAAACTTTTGCTTCTTAACATCTTGCTCCCCACCATTAAGACTTCTCATCCCTTCCTTTCTCCCTTGTTTCTCCTTCTCTTTGTCCTCTTTAACCCCTTGTCTCTCCACCTCCCTTTTATTCTGCTTTCCCCCTTTCTGTTGTTTCCTAACATAATGTCCCCTTTTCACCTTATTCTTCTCTTTTTGGATTGTTTTTCCAGATCTTAGAGTCTTCTTTTCCTTTTTCTCTTTCTTTTTCCCTTCTCCAACCAGAGTCATTTGATCATCAAAGATGGCTTCTTCTTTATCCCCATCATCCTGTTGTTCATTCTGCTTCATATAGTTATAAACCGCCATTTCTAAAAATTGAAAAATAGTGCCAAGACCATCTTTCCCTTCTTGTTTTTCTTTTTCATATTTTTGATATACAAGTTTCAATCCATCCACAGATGATGCCATTGTGTAGAGAAAAAGTTTTTCCAAACAACCACCCAGATGTTTTAATCAGAAATAATTGTCAAAGGTTCCAAAGTCACCAAACAATCCAAACAGGCTGTTTCTTTTAAATACCTTCTTCACTTTCTCTTTCTGGAGTTAAAGTAATCACAAAGTTTCCTTTCAAATATATTTTTTGGAAGTTTTTTTTTCTTTTTCTTTTTTTTGATGTTTAATAACTCTTTACAATTCTAGGCAATCTTTTCCTTATTTTCAAATTCTGCTCCAATTTTTTTCCCTCTCCCTTCTCACTCACAGACAAAAAGATTTTTTTTTCTCCGCTGTCACTTTAAGAAGAAGAGTGGAACGAAAAGAAAAAACTTTCCCTTTTAGAATATTTGCAGCTTGTAACTCTCACAAGGAACAATGTATACTTAGCAGCCTTCAAGGTTCCAGGTCACTTTCTCTTGTCTTGTCCCAGTTACAAGCAACTTTCACTTCTTCCAACTTTCTCCCTCCAGCACCTGCTTGTCCGGCTACAGATTTCTTCGTGGCGGCCATTACTGATCACCGTTCCTCTGCCTCGGGAAAAGGGGGTTTAGCCAGCAGGGGAGGGAGTTTGCGACACCCCCAAACCCCTTTCTGGATCCCCCCTGTCTTCAGCTGCCTCTATGGGGCAGCTATATCCCCCAGATCCAAACAGATTGGGGGAACCTTGGCGGCGAATGCAGCAGGGATCGTACGGTATCGCGAATCCCTGCTGCCGCCGAAAGCTAGAACTGGAAGTCCCTGTTTCTTAAATTTGACGGTCTCTTTTCACTTTCATTTTTAACAATTTCTTTACATTGATTCCACAGTTATTCTGGTTCCAATCAAGAGGTTCAAGTCTACATAGTGATCCCATTACATGTAAAGCTACAGAGAATTTTCTGCACTAACATGGAAGAAATGTGTATCATCAGGCATACGTCAATTTATCCTACTCTCATTAATATTTGACAGTTCCTATATTATAGAGAGGCTTGCTTGAATATCAGAGAATTGTCTTAAATGTGTGTTGAATTTGTCATTAGTTTGTTTCAGTATTGATATTTGGTTTTTTTTATAACAAATTTTATTAATTTTCAAAGACAATACACAGACAAACAAAACATAAAACATAAGAACATAGAACATCTTTTCTAAAAACTGCTTAACAAAACAAATAAAACATCTCATTTAAGTACAACATAATTCTAAATTATCACGTTTCCACACACAATTTAATATGCATCTTATATATTCAACTTCATATCTTATTACTCTTTTCCAACTTCTCACTGTTTCTTCCTTTATTTCTGTTCAATTTTATTCATTAAACTTATACTTTCATGTATTTCATATTACTATATTTCATATTGTTACTATTTCATATGTTCTTATCCAACACATTAATCCTCAATAAACAAACATAAGCAAACAAAATACATAACATAAAAACACAAAACTTCTTTTTAGAAAGCGGCTTAACCCCGGGTTATAACTTTTTGTACAGACATAAATCAAATTCATGCTCACCTTATATACTATTTCATATCTTATTTTACATTCTATATTTTCCATATGTCTTCTCCCCTCTTTTCACTCTCTTAATTCTATTTTATTTATTTAATCTCAATTTAAATCATTATATTTGTATCTTTTGTCTGTTCTTTTTCAATTATCTATTTATCTTTTCTCTTTAACACAAACTTTTTCCTGTAATCACTGGTTGAAGTATGACACCTTTCTATTTTCCCCCCAAATTTAACACTTAAAATAATACATAGTTTCTATTCTGATTCTGCTTAGTACATTCTACATAACATTTTAAAATATAAAACATAATGATCCTATAGTATATTAAAAATAATGTTCCATAACAAATTAATTAATTAAACTCTATTAATTAAATCTTAGACATTTTACACATTCCCTACAATATTCTATTAACACATATTTCAAATACAAATACTACAATACAATCTTGTGTACTTTTGCAGAATCTCTTTTTAGATTATGTTTTACCCTTTATCTCTGAAAAAACCTGTTTATTAGCATCTTTTTTTAAGCCTTTATAACTTCCCTTCACTTTTCCCCTTCCTTCCTTGCTTTTTTACCCCACCCCCTCTCAATCTCCAGCCTTTTAGTCTCCCCTCTCTGTTGTATTCCTCTTTTCTGTTGCTTTCTGATGTTATATCGATTTTTCACCTTATTTTTCCCTTTCTTGGTTGTTTTTTTAGAACTTAAATTCTCCATTTTCTTTTCCTTTTTACCCTTTTCTTTCTCATTTAAAATCATATGTCCATTAAAGATGGCTTCTTCATCATCATCCCAGCCTTTTTCTTGTTGCATTTCCTGATAAGTAGAAATCGCCATTTCTAAGAAGCGAAGGATAGATCCAAAGGAGCCCTTGCCTTCTTCTTCCTCTTCTCTTAATTTTTCAAATTGCATTTTCAGTTCTTCAACAGATACCATTGTGAACAAATTTTTAAACAATCCAAATGTTTTCTTAGTCTTTCAAAAGATAGTTCACAAAAGTCCCAAAGTCATCAAGCAATCAAAGTCAGCACAATCAGCACAGTCTGTTTCATTTAGCACTTTCTTCTACTTTCTCTTGCTGGGGTAGAATTCAATTACACAATTCCAAGGTATTTTTTGGAAGTTTTATTTCAATTTAATCTCTGATCTTATAAAACTCCAAGCAATCTCCTTCAACAAACATTGGTATAAATCATTTACCTCTCTTCCTTCCCACTTAAAGCAAAAAGATTTTAATTTTTAAATGTCAGTGTTTAGAAATCTAATGTCCCCATGGCTTTAATTTTCAAAGTTAGTACCTTCTGCTGCCAAAGCGGGTATTTCTGATTTCCATTTGCTGTCTCCGTGGGGAAGGAGAGTGAGGAGAAAAAAAAAAAGCTTTCCCATTACTTTCCACCACAGCTTAACGAACTTCTGGGAAACAATATATCACTTAAAGAGCCAAAGTTTCAGGGTATTCAGATGTTGATTGTCGTCCCGGTTCAGCCAAAAGCCTTCTCTTTCTTCACTTCCTCCAGCACAAAACTTGTCCGGCTGAGAGGTTCTTTGTGGCGGCCATTGCTGACCGCCGCTCCACCACCTTTGGAAAAGGGAGTTAAGCCAGCTGGGGAAGGGGGGTGCGATATCCCCCGACCCCTGCCCAGATCTCCCCTCTCTTCAGTTATCCCTACAGGATAACTATAGCCTCCCAATCCAATTGGATTGAAGGCACTCCAGCAGCAAGCGCAGCAGGGATTGCGCACAAACGCGAATTCCTGCTGCCTCCGAAGCCTGACAAACTGGAACTCCAGTATTGATATTTCTTTTCACTGCTAATCAGCAAATTAATTTTATTGAATTGAATTGTGTTGCACTGATTTGTAACATGTCCTAGGTAAAAAAAATATATATTCCCCAACTAATTTACATTAGGGCACTTGGCATCAAATAATTGAAGAACAGGGTATCTGATATACTATCCACTATTTGCCTACAGTCCAGAAGCTTTGAAATCAATATTCAAATGCTTTTTGGCATGCTAATTAGAGATTAGTGAATGCTGAGGACAGGATGTTTTTTTGTGGGAACCCCAAATCTTTGCCATTTCCTTTTCTAGGAAATGTTTGCTCTTCAGAGGCTGTTAAGGTGATCTTAAAATAAAACATTTCTTGTAAGCTGCCCTCCGTTGATCTGTCCAATATTTTATCAGTTTCTGTATTCTTATTTATTATTTTAATTAATCATCTATCAAAGAATATGCTTTTTATAGAGTGAAGGCATGAGTTTTGAGTTTTGTTTTGTATTTTTTCTTGGTGAAGATCAGTAAATATTTGCCTGGATATATTCTTCCCTAGGCCATGGGCAGATTGGCAGGCCAAGGCATAGTCTGAGTATATAGAGCATAAATTTTATGCTCTATATACTCTGGTTACAGGCAATTCTATATTAAATTTTATATATTATGTCCTGGTTACAGGCAATTCTATATTAAATATTTACTGCCTCCCAAATATTTAATGCTTATATGCAACAGAAATCATTTTTTTAAAAAAAATACACAATCCAGGTTCAGTTGGTGTGATCAAAATATGATAAATAATTTCATTCATTTTATAATGTATTTCCTAATATAAAAGATCTTACAAGGAAGTAATGTACTGTAGCTGGAATATTCTAACATTATCCATTATTTGCTATCTGATAAAGATAAATATTATTCTTTTAAGTCAGTAATATTACAAATAGCTTCCGGAAAACATCAAATAGATGTATGCAGAATGGGCAGAAATACCTTGCCATGAGGTTTATCTGATATAATATTATTACAATGCTAGTGTTACAAATATAAATCTTTCTGGCTTTGTAATTATGTAGTCCTTTGCTGTTTTGTGTAGAGAGTATAGTACCTTTTAGATTATAAATATTTTAAAGGGAATATGTAAATCATTCCTTTTCCCTCCATTAATTTATATTCACTGAGCTCAGATAATTTTTAACAGACATGTGTGAAACTGTCCTTGAGTTCAGTTCAATTAATAGGTGAAGTACTCAGTGAAAAGCATTGCTTCTGGGATGATGTGAGGTGATATGGTACTTTATCTATCTGGTAGTCTATCTGGGAAGGCTCGTGTTGTGTCCGCGAAATGATGCCAGGAGTCAGTGACTTCAAATCATGCTCTTTTATTTAAAGTTGGAACCGAATGGGGCAAAGGAAAAAGCTCGCGGCTTTTATTCCTTTAGCCGCGGCGGCCGCGGCCAATGGCACCACTTTGAATCTCCCGCGATTCGAATGGACCAATCACGGGAGATTCTTAGCGAGCCAATCGGCGCGGCTCGCCTGACCAATCAGAGTGCCCCGCGCTTTGGCCAATCAAAGCGCGGGGATCTCAAGAATGCTAATTAGGGACAGAACACCCCTCCCCTCTTGGTTCAGTCCTTACGTCGCGTAGTCACGTAGGTAGGCGGGGCTCCGTCTGAGCCTACTGGACCTGCGCAGCTCAGTCGTAGGTTGGATCCCGGCCAGTTCGGTCGGGATCTCTGCTGCTCCTGCTGCCGTCGTGGGAACCGGCTGGTCGGTCGGGCCGGGCCGCTCTCGTAGCTCCCTCCTGGGCCTCCCGGGTTGGTTGAGCTGCGGGTTTCGCCGCTCCCGCTCGGTCTTTCCGGGTCGGTCGAGCTGGCCTGGCTGTCTCTTCCTGGCGAGGGGTCGTGATGGCTGCTTTCCGGTAAGTATGGCTGGTTTATTCTTCTTTGGTTTTGGTCCCCTGGGTATTCCCTCCCCCCTTGGTTTGTTTTGTGGGGGTTGGTTTTGCCTGTTTGTGCATCGGTGGTCTCTTGGTTGGTAGTCCTCAACCTTAGTTGGTCGATGTGGCGTTTCCACGCTCGTCCGTCTGCTGTTTGTAGCCGGTACGAGTGTGGGCCTGTTATTTGTGTGATGACGGCCGGTATCCATAGTGGGTCTCCCATCAGGTTTCTTGCGTATACGGGGTCGCCAGGTGCGAAGGTTCAGTGTTTGCTGTTTGAGTCTGGGGGCTTCTCCGGGTTATACGTGGGGTGTAACCTGTCGAGTGGGGACCTTAATTTCCTCCCCATTAATAGTTCGGCTGGGCTCTTATTCGTTGTGGTATTTGGGATATGTGTTGGGTGAAGAGTAGTTTGTTTATTTTCTCCTGGATCTCCCCGTGGTCTATTTTCCGGATGGTCTTCTTAGTGAATTGGACCATCCGTTCCGCCCTACCGTTCACCGCCGGGTGCGCCGGTGCTGTCAGCGTGTGGCGGATGCCCCTTTCTGCTAGGAATTTTTCGAATTCTAGCGAGGTGAATTGGGGCCCGTTGTCGGAAACGACGACGTCTGGGAGGCCGTGTGTTGCAAAGAGTTTGCAGAGTTCCTTGATCACGGCCTCCGTGGTTGTCGTCTTCATGTTGCTTACCTCCAGCCAGTTGGAGTAAGCGTCAACTGTTATGAGGAAGGTGTGTCCTTTTGTGGGCCCGGCGAAGTCTATGTGAATCCTAGACCAAGGTCCTCTTGGGGTTTCCCACTCTAGGACGGGTGCTGTGGGTGGGCTTGGCCTAGTTTCCTGGCATCGTTGGCACCTTGCTACCCAGGTCTCAATTTGTTTGTCCATCCCTGGCCACCAAGCGTAACTTCTGGCCAGGGCTTTAGTCCTAACGATGCCAGGGTGCCCCTCGTGTAGCAGTTCCAGAACCTTCCCTTGTAGCTTTTCTGGAATGACCACCCTATGCCCCCATAGTATGCACCCTTTTAATAACGATAGTTCCGTTTGGTGGTTTCGGAATGTTTTGACGGACTCGTCATTGTCCTTTTCCGGCCACCCTTTCTCTACCCAATGCAACACCCGCGCCAGACGTTTGTCTTTATTAGTCTCTCGGGCAATGTCTGACGCGGTTATGGGCAGGTTGGGTAGAGTCTCTATGCTGAGGGTGGTCGTCGTGGGTGCTGGGTCGGTGTCAGGTTCCGGTAGCGGCAAGCGGCTTAAGGCGTCTGCATGGTAAATCATCTTACCCGGTCTGTGTATGAGTCCGTAGTTGTAGGCTGCCAGGAACTTGGACCACCTTATCATTCGGGGAGACAGAATGTTCGGGGTGGCCCGGTTTCCTGCGAGGATTCCCAGCAGCGGCTTGTGGTCGGTTATGATGGTGAAAGTCCGGCCGTAGAGATACTTGTGGAATCGTTTTACGGCGGCAACGATAGCCAGAGCCTCTTTGTCCAGCTGGCTATAGTTCCGCTCCGGTTTGGTGAGGGTCCTTGAAAAGAACGCGATGGGCGCTTCTTTTCCGTCAGGGAGGGTATGGCTGAAGACAGCGCCGATGCCGAAGGGTGATGCGTCGCATGTGACGGCTAGAGGTAGGGTCTCGTTATATTGTATAAGGACGGCGTCTGAAGTGAGGAGGTCCTTTGTTCTTTGGAAGGCGGCTTGCTCGCGTTTCCCCCAAGTCCAGGTCGCCGCCTTGTCCAGGAGCCTATGCAAGGGCTCCGCCGCCGTCGCCTTTTGGGGCAGGAAAACATTGTAAAAGTTAAGTAGCCCCAGGAATGCCTGTAGTTCCATCTTCGACTTGGGTGTGGGGGCTTCTTTGATCGCCTTGATTTTTTGGTTTGTGGGGTGAATGCCGTGATGGTCTAGGAGGTATCCTAGGAATTCTCCCTGTTCCGTGCAAAGCTGGCATTTCTCCCTCTTGACTTTGAGCCCGGTCTCTTTAAATTTGGTTAGGACCTCCCTTAGGCGACCCTCTAGTTCGGCTTGGTTGGTTGCCGACACTAGGACGTCGTCGAAGTAAGGTACCACCCCCTTGATGCCTTGCAGTAGTCTTTCCATTAGGCTTTGGAATATTCCCGGTGCCACGCTGACTCCGAATTGGAGTCGGATGCATTTAAATGCCCCCTGGTGGGTGACTATGGTTTGCGCTTCTGCCGTTTGCTCGTCGACTGGCAACTGTTGGTATGCCTGGGCGAGGTCGAGCTTGGCGAAAACCTTGCCCCCTCCCACTGAGTGCAGTAGGTGTTACACTACTGGGACGGGGTAGGCGCTTTGTTGTAGCGCGCCATTTAGGGTGGCCTTATAGTCCCCACAGATCCTCACTGACCCATCGGGCTTGATCGGGGTGACTATGGGGGTCTCCCACTGGGCGTGGTCTATGGGCTGTAGGACCCCTTCCTTGACGAGCTTGTCAATTTGCTCGTCTATCTTGGGTTTAAGTGCGAATGGCACCCGCCTTGGCTTCAGGCATTTTGGGGGGACGTTTGGGTCTAGGTTGAAAGATATAAGGGGCCCTCGGTACTTGCCTAGGTTTCCGTCGAAGACCTCCTGGAATTCCCGGGCCAGTTGCTGCTCCCAGCTGTCGTCGGTGACGTGGTCGACTCCCGTGACTGCGATGCCGAGCGGGGCGAACCATTGCAGTCCCAGTAGGCTTGGGCGGTCGCGGTCGATGATTGTCAGGGGAAGTCTTTCGGTGTGCCCTTTATATGTGATGTTGAAGTGTTTGGTTCCGACTACCGGGATGCGGTTTCCCTGGTAGTCCTTTACAATGAGTCACTGGCTGTCTAGGTTCCTCCTTTGGAGGGTAGGCACCAAGCGCTTTATTTCCTGCCATGCTATCATGGAGAGGTAGGACCTGGAGTCCACCTCCATTTTGCATGGCTGGCCCTCGATGCCTACCTCCACATGGACCTTCCGGGCGTCATTGGTAATGGCGTGGCCGATGGTGACCGTCTGATG
Source organism: Hydrophis major (assembly GCA_033807585.1). Taxonomy (NCBI): domain Eukaryota; kingdom Metazoa; phylum Chordata; class Lepidosauria; order Squamata; family Elapidae; genus Hydrophis; species Hydrophis major. The sequence goes on from CM066329.1 coordinate 90,471,843, forward strand.
GGTCTCCTCTCTTCGCCGGTTATCGCCGCCTCGCAGGGATCGTCCGTTCCGGTCCCATCTGTTGTCCGAGGGGCGATCACTGGTCCGGGGTGGTGTGCTCTCTCTCCTCCGGTCGCTCTGGTCCCATCGTGCCGGGCTGCGATTCTTCATTAGGCAGCAGACACGGGCGATGTGTCCCTTCTTGTCGCAATGCCGGCAGATCGATTCGAAAAACCGGCATTCCGACCTGGGGTGGTCGCCGCCGCAACTGGCAAAGTTGGTCCTCGACTTACGACCCCGCCGGTTCCGTGGGTCGCGGCCTGTCTGGAGGCGATGGATGTCCTCCTCGTCATCTGAAGTGCTCGATGCCAAGTGGAAGTCGCCCTGGTGGGTGGTCGTCTCGGGTTGGGCCTCGGTCGACCTCGCTGGGTTGTTGTTTCCGCTGCGGTCCCCAGTGTTTGGTCTGCGCATACGGTCGGCGGAAGTTCGGGTTGCTTCGGTGGCTGCGGCTGCGGTGAGGGTGTCTGCTAGGCTGATGTTGCCCTTGGCCATCAGCCGGCTCTGGAGGATGGAGTCCCACAAACCGAGCACGATTCGGTCTCGCAGGGCGTCGTTCAGGTTGTCGAATTCGCAGAGCCCCCCTAGGCGCCGTAGCTCGGTGACGAAGTCGCTGAAGCTCTCACCCGACCGTTGGTCCCGACGGTAGAATTTGTTGCATCGGATCAGGATGGGTACCTCTGGAGCGTAGTGCCGCCGAAGTATTGGCTCGAGGACGTCCCAGTCCATCGCGGTCGCATCGGCGGGTTTGGCAAGCGCCTTGGCCATCTTGAAGACCTCGGTCCCGCAGTGGGTCAGGAAGACGGCGCGCTTCATGGGGCCGGTGGCGTCCTTCAGGTCGCTGCACTCGAAGAACATGCGGAATCGGTCAGAGTACTATTCCCAGTCATCGGTGGCGGGGTTGAAGGGTGCGGGGGGTGCGATTTTCGCCATCGTGGTGGTTCGTCTGGCTTCCGTCGGACACGTGGTTCGGTTCAGGGTCTGGATCCCCCCTTCGTCGCCAGTGTTGTGTCCGCGAAATGATGCCAGGAGTCGGTGACTTCAAATCATGCTCTTTTATTTAAAGTTGGAACCGTACTGGGGCAAAGGAAAAAGCTCGCGGCTTTTATTCCTTTAGCCACGGTGGCCGCGGCCAATGGCACCGCTTTGAATCTCCCGCGATTCGAATGGACCAATCGCGGGAGATTCTTAGCGAGCCAATCGGCGCGGCTCGCCTGACCAATCAGAGTGCCCCGCGCTTTGGCCAATCAAAGCGCGGGGATCTCAAGAATGCTAATTAGGGACAGAACACCTCATTCTTACATGAAGGTCATTAATGTTAAGCTACAGTATCAACAAGCATCCATAGGATTTATGTTTCAGTTTTCTGATTATTTTTATCTCCATTATTATTTTTATAAATAACTCAAGGTAGCAAACATGCCTAATCCTTTTCATTTTCCCAACAACACCCTCTGAGGTGGGTTGGGCTGAGAGAGAGTGACTGACCCAAAGTCACCCTGCTGGCTTTCATGGCTAAGGCAGGACTAGAATTCGCAGTCTCCTAATTTCTAGCCTGGAATTTTAACCACTGGGCCATCAAAAGTGACTCTGGATTAATTAAGCAATTCTTAACTACTTTACTTGTTATGATGATACAGCACTTTGCAGAACATCTTGAATAGCAAGAGGAAAATGTTAGACATAAACGATCTTGTTATTTTGGCAACTGTATGTTTCTATTCCACATTCCTGCCCCTTGTATTTTTAAAAATCTAATTTGTCCTATGAATGTGTTGTGGGGACTTCCATGCTACACTGGGTTTAATTTTGTGGAAATAAAAATGCAAAGCTTTCAACAGTCATATTAAAGCTAGAGAAACACTTACTGCAGAATTTTATCTCACTGAAACTTAGTAGGTAAACCCATTTACTTCCTGAGGATAGTTACACAGATTGTTCTTCTAATAGGCCTGTTCCAATATTCTCCAAAATATATGTTTGTCCTCCTTAAATAAAAACCTCGTATTATGATTCTCAATAGCATTTTAATTGTTGCACATATTGTGTATATAGTGAGATGACTATCATCCTTTGTCTTATTTTTGTAGTACATTTGAACATTTATTTAATTATTTTTGTTATTTATATTTTCAAGTACTGGAATTGGTCATAAAACATTGGACTTGTTTCTGCAACAGCTTTTCATTGGAATCACTAAATGAAATAACTAAAAAAAATTAATAGCATGTCCATTGTCCTAAGAAGTGTACCTAGGCAAGAATAGTCTATAATTATAAAATGATTCTTAGAATGATTGACATATGCCTTTCAGAATATGCATAAGTGGTATCCCACTGACTTCACAGAGAGGTTGAAAGAGGTCCAGTGACTGAACCCCTTCAAGATGGTTAGAAAATGATATCCTTAAAAATACTTGATAAGATTGATACAAGGGAACTATGTGCTAGGATTCAGCAACCAATTTTATTGTCTTTATTACTGTTTTTAAGATGAGACTACAGTTTTGGAACCTGGAAATTATTGGAGCTGATGGCATATGATGAAGCAAAGATAAGAAAGACAATGTTGAAGTTGAGACTAAAGAAACTAAGTCCTGAATAATGAGGTTCTGCTTCTTCTGTTCATGAATGGTACTTTTTAGGTACAGGTAGTCCTCGACTTATGACCACAATTAAGTCCAAAATTTCTGTTGCTGTTATACTGTTGTTAAGTGAATTTTGCCCTATTATACAACCTTTCTTGCCATTGTTGCTAAGTGAATCACTGCAGGTGTTAATTTAAGAAGGAAGAAAAAAAGGAAAGAACAAAGATTTCCAATGCTCCCTACTAGATTCCAGTTACAGATGTTCCCTATCAGATTCCACATGGAAACTCAGTTTGGAAGCCAGAAGGAAGCTGCCACCAACACCATCATCCATCCATCCATCATAAATGTAAAACATGAAATGTATTTTCAAAACAAATTTATCTGCTCCATATTGATATTGACTTTATCCTATTTATAACTACTAAATATTATTAAAAACCAAACTGAAAAAAAACAATCTTATGACTCTTGAAGATCTCTAGTGAAAGTCACCCTGGATATATCTATATTAACTTATTCCACAACATAGGGGTAATGATTAATATTAGCGCACAGGCTAACAGATGAGAAAGCCTCTTGTGAAGACATCACCAAAAACACACAGAATTCCCCTATTAATATTAATGCCAGGTGGAGATCATGCAGGGAAAAGCATTATGTCAGATTATACAGGTCTAATGTTATTATATTTATCATAGGGTGATCTTAGGTCACTTACAGCCTTTCAGCCTAATCTACAGTATTTCACATGAGCTCCTTGGAAGAAACACACGAAATAAATCAAATAAAGAAATGAATAACCCAATTAAACACATGCTTGGTAGCATATGCTGAAATTGCATCATCTGCCCTGAAATTGTATCATGTATATATCATCTATGTCAAATAAATGCCTTTTCCAATTTTAGTTAAAAGCATTACTCATAGCAGAAGGTCTGTGGGAGGCTTTTGATATCTCTTTCATATCTTTCAAGAGCAATAGAATAGAAATCACCTTTTAGTCAACAGCTGATATGTTAAATCGGAGCTGATACAAGTTTTGTAGTTCCTGAATAGGATACAGACGAATACAGCAACCTACTACCCACCCACCCAAAATCTAATATCTTCAGATTCATGTTTCACAACTACAGTCCAAGCTAAAGGTAAATGTAAAGGCTGCCCCGTCCAGTTGTGTTCAACTCTAGGGGGCAGTGCTTATCTCCATTTTTTAGGGATGGAGCCAGCATTGTCTGAAGATGCTACTGTGGTCATGTGGCTGGCATGATTATATGCCAAAATCATACAGAACACTGTTACCTTCACACCAAAGTGGTACCTATTTATCTGCTTGCACTTGCATGCATTTGAACTCCTAAATTTAAAAGGGTGTAGATCACAACATGTTACATTACCCCAAACTGATGCAAGCTCCTTTGCCAGCTTTTAATAGCTTGCATAGTAGAAAATTATATCTTTCAAATACTGAGGTACAAAATAGGATATCAAACTTTGCTTTATGGAATCTACTTCTGTTCTTAGACTACAATCCTAAGTAGTCTGATATGAATGTAGCTCACAGTGGGATTGGTTTCTGAACAATTGTTTTTAATTTTGAGATGCTGGAAATATTTCTTTCTCGGTTCTTTTTTAAAAAAATATTCCACCCACATCTGTTCTAATTGGAGTGTTTTGCTTTACTATATCTGAAAACAGTTCAGAGGTGAGTTCATGATGCAGATATGAATACAGTAGATACTTCATTGACAGATAAAAGCAGTACTGAGGACTCTGTCAAAGACATGTTTTTAAACTCCAGAATTGATCCAGGCTTAGGGTCTCAGGGAAAGTAAGGTTGTTTAATAATCCACAAGTCACTGGCTTTGTTCTTTAAAAAAAAAGTCTATGCATTTTATAAGCTAATGTAGTTTTCCCACTATAGTACATGTTCCTAGCCTAGTTGGAGAAAAGTCAATATGAATATTTAAGTTCACTTTCTAATGTTTGGTTTCAAAAGAAAACTGAAATTAACATTGAAAAACACAGGTTTTTAAGAGCATAAATATATGTTCAACCACATTCCCCACTGTCAGCTGTTTATGAATACTAAAATATTTCCTTTCTATGATGAAACTTAAATATTCAAAAGTAAGCATTGCATTATACAATGACAGTGATCTCTGAGCAACAGAATGTCAATATTGAGCTTTAAAGGTGAGAATGTTTGAGAGCATTTTACATGGATGGATTACTTGTTCTCTTATTTTTTAAAACTTATCAACTGCAGAGTTTAAGTACTGCAGAATAAAAGCATGATACTCTGTTCAGTTCTTACACAGATCAAAAGAATTATAGAATATGAACCAGAAATAAATTTTGTATATGTTCTGTATTGTCCATTAGCATTCTTGTAAATAACCGTTCTGATTGGCTAAGATGCATGGCTACCCGATTGGCCGAGCAAGCGACACAGATTGGCCCATTGCGAATCCCCCGCGATTGGAGGAAACCAATCGCAGGAGATTCAAAGCGGTGTCATTGGCCGCAGCTTGGCCGGGAAGTTCTATATAAGCCGCCGCATACCCTAGCCGAACTGAGTCGATCTCGGGATCAATAAAAGAGCTGAAAACTATATTATTTAACAAAATTCCAGTTTGGTTATCGACTATTGAAGCATTTTCCTATCCTATAATTTATAAGAAGGAACAAACAGTTAGATATGGGGAACTATTGGATGAAAAGGGTGAACTTAAATCGATCCAAAACTTAGAGGAACAAGGCATAAGGATGCATTGGTTTTCATATGTGCAAATACATTCAAGGTATGATGAAGATTCTAAAACAGAGGGATTTTATGATAAGCAGACTGATTTAGATAAGATCTTGATGGGTACTGATGAGAAGGTGATTAAAAAATTGTATGGTTATTTACTGGGAATTAAATTAGAGGAAGAACAAGTCAAAGAAACTATGATTGCTTGGGGGAAGAATTTTGGATATGGGATTGATCTAGAGAAATGGCAAAAATTGTGGTCTCAAAATTATAAAATGACAATGTCAACAGCATATAAAGAAAACTTGTATAAGATGTTTTACAGGTGGCACTTTCCCCCGACAAGAATAGCAAGAATGTTTAAGAACAAATCTGAAAAATGCTGGAAATGTCATCAGATACCCGGCTCGTATTACCATATGTGGTGGACTTGTGAGGACGCTAGAAAATATTGGACTAAAATTCGCATGTGGTTGGAAAAAATGACAAAGAAACACCTAGACTTGAAACCAGAGATCTTCTTATTGGGAATTTTACCTGATATATATAGTAAAGATTTGAAATACCTGATTGTAAATGTATTAACAGTGGCTAGGATTGTATTTGCTAAAAATTGGAAGAATGAGAAAATACCATTACAGGAAGAAATTATTAAGAAAATATTGGAATGTGCTGAGATGAGTAGATTGACATTTGAAATTAGAGAGCAAGAGGATAAACAATTTTATGAAATTTGGGATCTTTTTTATCAATGGTTAGATGATAAAATACGATAATAGAATATTTAGAATGCTAGACAGTAAGGAATATTTTTATTTTGCTATTTTGTTATTACTTTGTTATTTGACATTATATTTATAAAGAGTTTTTTAGGATTGATTTGGCATGATGATATGATTTGTTACAGAATAAACTGGTTAAAGTATTGTTATCTCATAAAGCATGAATGATTAAAAGTATAGTCAAAAATTTCTTTTTTCTTAGTGATATTAGGATATATAAGTTTGGAATGACAATATGAGTTGTTATGTAACATAATTGTAATTGAGACTACAAAAGGAATGCACAAAACTGATGAATCAACTGACACACTGGATGTACATATGAGAGTTGATATTTTAATGTTTTGTTTATCTTGTTTGTTTGTAGAAAATTAATAAAATCTCTTTCAAAAAAAAAAAGAGCTGAAAACTAGTCACTGACTCCCGAGCCTCCTTCCAGCGCCTACACAAAACTGGTGATGAGGATGGGATTGCGGAACCGATACCCACCAAACACGTGGCACCGAGATGAGCGAAACCAACGAGATGGCCAGCATCGCGCCACCTGCACCTTTTAACCAGGCTACTGAAGATTGGGAATCGTACATTGATTGGTTCCTGATGTTCTTGGAGATTAGCCACCTCAAGGACGCAAATGGGCAGGAAAAAAGGGCCGTTTTCCTGACACACTGTGGGCCCGCAGTGTTTAAGATGGCGAAAGCCCTCACAAAACCCGAAGATGTAAAGGCGATGGATTGGGCCGACCTCGAGCTGCTGTTGCAAAGCCACTATGCCCCCGCTGTGCCCAACCTCATTAGACGGCATGACTTTTACTGGCATGACCAGCGAGAGGGTGAGAGCATCAGCGATTTCGTCGCTGACCTGCGGAATCTAGGGGGCATGTGCAGCTTCACAGACATGGACGAGGCGTTATGAGATTGCGTTGTCCTCGGCCTCAGGGACCCTGTCCTACAAAGCCAGTTGATGGCAAAAGGCGACATCTCCCACACCGATGCCCTCGCTGAAGCGACCGCAGCCAAGGCAACCTGGAAATCAATGGCCCAAATACAGAGACCAGACGCAGGGGACCGAGCCATGACCACTGAGACGACTGCAGCAGCCAAGATGCAACCAGAAGCAAGCTGGCGAGCAACCACCACCACCCACCATGGCGACCTTGACCCACCCTCCGACACCATGGACGAGGAAGAAGACATCCACCGACTCTAAACAGAACGAGACCGGCGCGAATGGTGGAGTCATAAGTCGGGGCTGCAATGCGCTGGGTGCGGGGGTGACCATCCTCGATCAGAGTGCCGATTTTTTAACATGATCTGCCAACAATGCGACAAGAGAGGCCACATCGCCCGAGTCTGCCAACTCAAAAGAACCTACAGCCCCAGACGACGAGACAGCAGTGGCCGGAGATAAACGGCACCCCCTCCGAGAACGAGGGATCACCAAGCCGAGGACCATTGGAACTGGGATGGATGAGGCCGACGGAATGGCAAGAGACGACAGAGAGAGGAGACCCACCAGACAGTCATCATTGGCCATTCATCTAGCTGGGACACCCGCAAGGTACACGTGGAAGTGGGAATCGAAGGTAAGCCATGCAAGATGGAGGTGGACTCCAGGTCCTACCACTCCATGGTTGCATGGCGGGAAATCAAGAGCCTGGTACCCACCATCCACAAAAGGGGCCTGGAAAGCCAGAAGCTAATTCTAAAGGACTACCAAGGGAACCACATCCCCGTAGTCAGAACCGGACATTTCAAAATCACATTCAAGGCTTCCCCTGACTATTGTGGACAGAGACCGACCCAGCTTTTTGGGACTACAGTGGTTCGCGCTGCTCGGGATCGAGGCAACTGGCATCAACCACGTCGCAGAGGTAGACTGGGAGGAACAACTCACAAGGGACTTCCAGGAAGTGTTCAATGGCACCCTAGGCAAGTACCGAGGGCCCCCTATTTCCTTCAGTCTAGACCTCAGCGTTCCCCCGATATGCCTCAAACTGCGATGAGTACCTTTCACACTCAGACCCAAGATCAATGAGCAGATAGACAAGCTCATCAAACAGGGAGTCCTAGAGCCAACCAATCACGCCCAGTGGGAGACCCCCATAGTTACCCCAGTCAAGCCCGATGGGTCGGTGAGAATCTGTGGGGACTATAAGGCCACCCTAAACTGCGCCTTACAACAAAGTGCATACCCTGTCCCAGTAGTACAGCATCTTCTGCACTCACTGGGGGGAGGCAAGGTTTTCGCAAAACTCAACCTGGCACAAGCCTACTGTTAGGGATACACACCCTAGCAGAATGTGCAATGGCAGTCTAGCAGGCAGGCAAATGATGTGAGATAAACGTTGTAGTTTACACTCAGTAAGACAGGTACACTGTGCCAGTTAAATAGTTTTTTATTCCAGCAAGAGTTATAGCATAGTCAAAAACAGTCCATATGGTATACACTAGTTCAGTCCATCCAGGGATTAATCAGTTGCAAAGTCCAGTGTTGAAAATAGAGGTCAGTAAACTTACAAATAATCAGTCCAGCAATATATCTCTTTTGCAGTCAGAGATATGAAGAAAATCAAACCCCTTTTCTTCGTTTCAGCAACAGCAGGGAAAACACACAGTTATCACCATCAATCTAACATGATCAGCTATCCAGTAAAAAGCCAGCTAACAGTGAGCTCTCTTGCTCCCTCTTATGGTGATTTTACAACCGCACCCAAAATACATGTTTTGCAGTTAAAGTGATACTTACACTTAAACTCACTAACATAGTTTATATATTATTTTTTACCCAAACCAAGTTAGGTAACCAATGTTATCCCTAACATTCTCCCCTTTTGGGAAATATAATAATATATATATCTATTTACAATTTCAACCCATAGTTTTCACAATTTTCTTTGTGCTTGACTGTACCTTGGGCTTTTGTAAAGCCATCAGCAATGTTTTCATCAGTCATGCAATATTCCAATCTCATTAAACCATTTTTTACAGATTGTCTTACATTCAAATATCTAAGGGTCAGTATGTTTAGATCTTCTTTTTACAGCAATATTTGTAGCCAACCGTATGGCTGCTTGATTGTCCTCATAAACTACAATGGCATCTTTAACAGTTACTCCCATATCTAACAATAACTGTTTATACAGAATTAAGTCAGTACATAATAAAGATAGACATAAAAATTCTGCTTCCATTGTGGACATATTTATGTGTTGCTGTCTAATTGACCTCCAACCAATCAGTGTTTTACCTAATAGTATAGCCATGCCTGAAGTTGATTTTCTAGTTTTTATATCTGTTGCAAAACTTGCATCAGCATATGCACTTAAAATCAAATCATCTTTTGGCTCTAAATACAATGCATAGTGCATTGTCCTTTTAAGATACCTTAAAATACGCTTTAGCGCTTGCCAGTGTTTTTCATTGGGTTCAGCATTGAATCTTGCCAATTGATTAATGCTATAAGCAATGTCTGGCCTTGACCAATTACTTATATATGTTAAACTACCTATTAATGATTTATAAATAATCTTATCAAATTTTGAACTTTGAGCATCAGTATGACAAAATTCCTGACTCATTGGAGTTTTTGCCCGCTTACAAAGTTCCATTTTATACATTTTAAGCAATTGGTAAATTTTATCTTCTTGTGATATCTTATATCCACTATTGGTTTTGTTTATTGTCAATCCTAGATATTGCCTTATTTCTCCTAATTGCTTTAATTTTATCCTTTTACTTAATAATGATATTATCTCAGTAGCTTCATTATTTGTCTTAGTAATTAAAGCAATATCATCTGTAAACAATAATAATAATGACACCGTACCATTTGTCTCTTTTTTAAATAAACATGGATCAGCTAAACCGGCTTTAAACCCTATATTGTTTAACTCTTTTACAATATATTGGTTCCATTCATAACCAGATTGTTTTAATCCATAGAGATTTTTATTCAGTTTCCAACAATCATTATTTTTATCATCCTTTATACCTACTGGTTTTCTTAAATATATAATGTGCTGCAATGGTGCATGCAGATAGGCAGTTTCTACATCTAAGTGATTTATGATATAGTTCTTCTCAGCTGCCCACACTAAAGCTGCTCTCAAGGTTGTTGCCTTTAAATTTGGTGCAAATACTTCATCATAATCACATGCAGTTTGATTAAATCCTTGAGCTACCAACCTAGCCTTATGGGTAACAGTCCCATTTTTACCAGTTTTTAACTTAAATATCCATTTGCAACCAATGGACTTTTCACCTGGAGGTAATTTGGCATTTTCATAAACTTTCATTTCCTTTAATGAATTTAATTCTTTTTCCATTGCTCTATGCCAATTTTCTTGATCCTTTGCAGGATACATTTTAAGTTCTTCAACAGTAGCTGGAACTTTACTAACTTGGCAAACTATACTTGCTTGATACCTATCAGGTGGTCTGTTTACACGTGTAGTATGTCTAGGTATTACAGGGCTTACAGGTGGACTTTCATGTTCTATCTGTTCCTGATTATCTATTTCCTCCTGTTCTGGTATTTCTTCCTGTTCTGGTCGTATATGCTCTTCCTGTACTTCCTCTTTAATTGTACTTTTCTTATTACTGATTTTGTCTGGTCTTTTGTAGGTTTCTATAATTACTTCTTTACTTGAATCTTGTTCCAGTTTTTCCTATCTTACATGTTCTAGGAATTTGGCACTAGCACTACAGTAAACTCTAGATGTACCTTTTTCACAGAATCTGTATGATTTGTGATTAGATTCATAACCTACAAAGAATAACTTTTTAGCCCTATGTTGCCCCTTATTTCTCAGTTGTGTAGGAATATGCATCCATGCTGGTGCTCCAAATGTGTGCATGTAGCTTAGGTCAGGTTTTCTACCATGCCACCGTGTGAATGGTAATTCACCTGTTGTTGAGTTAACAACATTATTCATTATATGATTACTACATATTATTGCTTCTCCCCACAAAGTTTCAGGTAATCCTGAATCTGACAGCATAGTACGAACCATTGCTTGAATTGTTTGGCCTCATCTTTCTACAAAGGCATTATGCTGTGGCCTATATGGTGCAGACTTTTTATGTTCAATACCAGTTTATTTTGGAATTTATTGTTTATAAATTCCATACCATTATCAGTGATAAGAGTTACTAACTTCCTTTTAGTTTTTCTTTCCACAAATTTAAGCCAATTAAAGAAATTTTGATATGTTTCCATTTTGCTTTTCATTAGATAACAGAAACCATATCTGGAATAATGGTCCATTATACTTAGTATATAACGAGCACCTCTCACACTTGGTTTTTTAGGACCTATAATATCAGCAAATACGACCTCTAGAAGCTCCTTTGTTTTAAATCCATTAACTCTATTTGCTGGCATTTGCTTGCTTCTTTCTTGACTACAGGTATTGCAGTGCAAATACTTACTGCAAGGCTTAAGTTTTATACCCTTAGATAGTTCTACTGTTTATTTAAGCATTTTAAAATTTATATGCCCCAAACGTCTGTGTAACAAATGTATGCATTCTTTATGAGGTTTAACATTATTATAAACTGTGTTAGCTACCTCTTAATGATCATTTTACACATACAATTCACCTCTTAAAGTTGCAGTCACTTTTTTACCTTCTTTTTCAATTATGCAATTGTCTCCCTTAAAGGTAATTACATAACCTAGTTCAACCAAAACTCTAACCGAAAGCAAATTAAACTTAAGTTGTGGTACATATAACATTTTTACATTTTCTCTTATGCAAGAACAATATGTTATACCTTCACCTTTTGCTTTCAGTTTCCATCCATTAGCTAACGATATCTGCTGTGAACTCATGGACATCTTAATAAATCTTTTCTTATCTTTCGTTATGCAGTGCGATGCTCCACTATCTATAACCCATAAATTATTATTCACAGTTTCGTTGCTATACATGGCTAACTCTATGCATTTTTTATCCTTTTGATGCCTTTTATCTTTCTGGCTGGCATTTTGGCTTTTTACTTTCTTGCAGAATCTTGCCAAATGTCCTTTTCCTCCACAATTAAAACATTTTCTAATTGTATAGGCTGACAAAGATATTTTCTCTTCTTCACATTGTGGTTGTTCCCTTCTGAGTTGATCCCTTTCAAGCCTTCTCCTGGCTTCTTCAATTAATCTGCCAGTAATGTCAGTTAATGTGAGGTTATCTTTTGGCAGAACCTCAAGTGAAGTTACGAAATCATCGTAGCTATCATTTAAAGAAGATAAAATTATGTAAACTTGGTGTAGTTCTGTGAAGATAAGTTCTTTTTCATGCTGTTCATATGTTATACACTGGTTCAGTCCATCCAGGGATTAATCAGTTGAAAAGTCCAGTGTTGAAAATAGAGGTCAGTAAACTTACAAATAATCAGTCCAGCAATATATCTCTTTTGCAGTCAGAGATATGAAGAAAATCAAACCCCTTTTCTTCGTTTCAGCAACAGCAAGGAAACACACAGTTATCACCATCAATCTAACATTGTCAGCTATCCAGTAAAAAGTCAGCTAACAGTGAGCTCTCTTGCTCCCTCTTATGGTGATTTTACAACCGCACCCAAAATACATGTTTTGCAGTTAAAGTGATACTTAAATTTAAACTCACTAACATAGTTTATATATTATTTTTTACCCAAACCAAGTTAGGTAACCAATGTTATCCCTAACACCTACCAACAGTTGCCGGTTGATGCGGAAACTGCCGAGGCGCAGACCATAGTAACCCACCGGGGGCCTTTTCGCTGTAAGAGACTCCAGTTCGGAGTCAGCGTGGCACCTGGAATTTTCCAGAGCCTCATGGAGAGGCTCCTCTAAGGGATCAAGTGGGTGGTGCCCTATTTTGATGATGTGCTGGTGTCCACGGCCAACCAAAAGAACTGTAAGATTGCTTGAGGGAGGTGTTACAAAAATTCAGAGACGCGGGGCTAAAAGTCAAAAAAGAAAAATGCCAATTGCACACTGAGAGGGTCAAATTCCTAGGGTACCTCCAAGACCAGCACGGAATTCACCCAACAGAAAAAAAAAAATCAGAGCCATCAAGGAAGCCCCCAGGCCGAGAAATAAAACAGAGCTGCAGGCATTTCTAGGACTGCTTAACTTCTATAATGTCTTCCTGCCCCAGAAGGTGACCGCGGCGGAGCCATTGCATAGACTCCTAGACAAGGCAGCCACCTGGAACTGGGCAAAATGTGAGGAAGCCGCATTCAACAGAACCAAGGACCTACTCACTTCGGAAGCTGTCCTCATCCATTGCAACGAGATACTACCATTAGCGATCACATGCGATGCATAACCCTTCGGTGTCAGAGCCATCCTCAGCCACACCCTCTCTGACAGAAAAGAAGCACCCATCACTTTCTTTTCAAGAACACTCTCAAAACTGGAAAGAAATTACAGTCAATTGGACAAAGAGGCTCTGGCAATCATCGCCGCAGTAAAGAAGTTCCACAAGTACCTCTATGGAAGGACTTTTACCATCATCACCGACCACAAGCTGTTGCTGGGAATTCTGGCGGGAAACAGGGCCACCCCGAACATTCTGTCCCCAAGAATGACAAGGTGGTCCGAATTCCTCGCCGCCTACAGCTACCGGCTAACCCACCGACCCGGTAAGACAATTACCCACGCAGATGCCCTGAGCCGCATGCCACTGCCCGACCTGGACACCGACCCAGCACCAACAATGTCCACCCTTAGCATAGAGACCCTACCTGATCTACCCATAACTGTGTAAGACATTGCCTGCGAAACCAATAAAGACAAACGTCTGGCGCGGGTTTTACATTGGGTAGAGAAAGGGTGGCCGGAAAAAGACAACGACGAGAAATTTAGGACATTTTGGAACCGGCAAACAGAACTGTCTTTACAAAAGGGTTGTTTACTATGGGGGGATAGGATTGTCATCCCAGAAAAATTACAAAAAAAAGCACTGGAGTTATTTCATGAGGGGCACCTGGGCATCGTCAGGACAAAAGCCTAAGCCAGGAGTTACGCATGGTGGCCAGGAATGGACAGACAAATAGAGGCTTGGGTGGCAGAATGCAGACCATGCCAAGCATCCAGGCCAAGCCCCCCCTCTGCCCCAATCCAAGAATGGGAAACCCCCAGGGGACCATGGTCCAGGATTCACATAGACTTCGCCGGACCTACGAAGGGACACACCTTCCTCATTACAGTAGATGCTTACTCCAACTGGCTGGAGTAAGCAACATGAGAACTACCACCATGGAGGCCATTACCAAAGAACTCAACAGACTATTCACAACCCACTGCCTCCCAGACGTCATTGTATCAGATAATGGCCCCAATTTACCTCACTGGAATTCGAAAAATTCCTAGTGGAACAGGGAATACGACATGCACTGACAGCACCAGCACATTCAGCAGCGAATGGGAGGGTGGAATGAATGGTCCAATTTACAAAAAAAAATCCAAAAAATAGAAACCGGGGAAATACAAGAGAAAATTAATAAAATGCTATTCATGCAGCACATAAGTCCAAACACGACAACCAACAGAAGCCCGGCAGAACTATTAATGGGAAGAAAATTAAGGTCCCCACTTGACAGACTGCACCCCACATGCAACCCAGAAAAACCTCCCGACTCATCAAGTAAACACCGAACATTCACACCGGGCGATGCAGTATATGCAAAAATACTTCACAGGGGACCCACTCTGGGTATCAGCAACCATAACCCAGGTGACAGGTCCCCGCTCGTACCGGCTTCAGACAACCAATGGACGAGCATGGAAAAGACACATCGATCAATTAAGATCGAGAATCAACACGCAGGAAACACAACCGACACGCAAACACACATGGAAAAAGAAACCACAGAAGGGAGGGGAAGCCCCAATATCAGCCAAGAGGGGAGGGAAAACCCTGGAAACCAAAATAACCAAACCCCACAAAAGAGAAACCAAGCATACTTACCAATTGAAGCAGAAACAGACGAACAACTCGAAACCTCACCTGGAAGGAACAGCCAAGCCAGCTCAACCAGCCCGGAGCAGCCGGGTGGGAGCAACAAAGCCAGCAGTTCAACTGACCCAGGTAGACTGGGAGGGAACTATGGCAAAAGGCCCAGCTCACCCTTCCAGGTGGTTCCACCGATGAGGCAAAGAGCAACACAGAACCCGACCAAACCACTCAAAGACCAGACACCAACTAACCTGTGCAGGTCCAGTAGACAAGTGCGGAGCCCCGCCTACTTATGGGACTAAGTCACGTGGGACCATACCAAGAGGGGAGGGGTGTTCTGTATTGTACATTAGCATTCTTGTAAATAACCGTTCTGATTGGCTAAGACGCATGGCTACCCGATTGGCCAAGCAAGCGGCACGGATTGGCCCGTTGCGAATCCCCCGCAATTGGAGGAAACCGATCGCAGGAGATTCAAAGCGGTGTCATTGGCCACAGCTTGGCCGGGAAGTTCTATATAAGCCGCTGCATACCCTAGCCGAACCAAGTCAATCTCAGGATCAATAAAAGAGCTGAAAACTAGTCACTGACTCCTGAGCCTCCTTCCGGCGCCTACACAACAGTATACAAGGCAGCTTCATACAGACATGCCACTGTTTTAATACATTGATAAAAATGAACTCAATAATATGAAGTTGCTTTTCAAACCTTTGATTTGGGAGAAGAAGCTGGGCACTAGTGCTATGTTTCTTATTTACAAGTAGAGATTCTTTTAAAACTTTCTGCCTAAATTTTGCAGTTCTGAAGTTACTTTGTCTTGGTTAAGAATGTAAATATTATCAATTGCTTAAAATATAATGTTAAACCATGGTTTAATGTTATATACACAAACTTGTGGCTCATACAATTCTTCACCATTTACAGAGAGAATATTTCATTTTAGTTTATAATTAACTATGGTTAGCTGGAATGATTACTCTCAGAACTGCTGAGAGTTAAATTCTAGTTTCAAGAAATAAGGCATGATGGCAATCTTAGCTCAAAGCTTTCTTATTTTCTAACATCAGGAACCAGAGTAGCCATTTTTCATTGCTACAGAGCAGGGGTGTCAAACTCAAGGCCCAAGGGCTGGATTCGGCCTGCAGGCTGCTTAGATCTGACCCATGGGGCCACTCTGAAAACAATGAATGACTGGCCATAGTGCTGTGCCAGCAAAAATGGAGAAAAGGAGGGCCACAACCTTCATTTTTCACTGTGACAGCCTCTTGTGACCCTCTGCCAGCAAAAAGAGAGGTCCTTTTTCACTGGTAGAGTGCTTGGGCCACCACAGGAGCCCTGACATGAGTGATGTCGAGCTGGCCAAGCCGACCCTGGCCACACACACCCCAGCCCCCACCCAGGGTCAAACACAATCCTGATGCGGCCCTCAATGAAATTGAGTTTGACACCCCTGCTACAGAGCATATTATAAGTTCTTTCTCTTTGTTCTTCTCCACTTTCTTGGCCTCTTCTGGGTATGTTCACTTGATTTCCAATTTATATTATTGGAGGGCTGGATTTACTTTCCTTTCTGTAACTAGTTCAGGGACAATTTGATAAACTAAATATCTTAGCTAAGTGTTCCTATTGATAGTTCAGAGCGGCCTAATTTTTTTTTTTTTTTTTGCAACCAAGGCAAGAGTGCATTTTGTATTTTTAAACATTGTTTAGAAGCACAGAAAAGAAATTGGTGAGCTAGTCTGTCTTAAAATGTTTTGTTGTGAATTAATAAAAGTGCTTGAATAAAGATTATTAAACCTTAAAGTAAAGTGCAGGGTTCTGGCCCTGCACTTCTGATTGGCTGATAATAGCGACATTGGATTGGTCTGTTCAGGAGAATCTGATTGGCTATTAACGAGACTATCTAATTGGTTAAAGAAGCTAACACTTCCTGTTTTTCATTGGCTGTTTACTAAAAAGCTTGCCTATATAAAGGGGCCCTTGTGGCCGTAGTTTTTGCTCTGTTACACCATGTTAAATAAAGAGTTGAAGTTCACTGTTCATCGTCTCGTCTCCACTTCTTGCACCCATGCGCAGAACTTAACACTGGCGACGAGGGTGGGATGTGGAGACGTCAGAGCTGACTGAACGTTACAGAGCACTAACAGAGCACGTGGCTGAAATGCACCAACGGCTGAACCATGTCCGGCAGTGTCATACCACCCACTCCATTTGACCTGGCACAGGAAGACTGGGACTCATATATGGATCGCTTCCAGATGTTTCTGCAGACCAACAATCTGAAGGATGCCACTACCGGAAACAAGCGGTATTCCTAACTCACTGCAGGCTGTGAAACCGGCTGAAATAAAGTCCATGGACTCAAGCCCCTTCTACGGGCCCACTATGCACCAACCATACCAACGCTCGTTAGAAGGCATGAATTTTACCAGAGAGATCAGCGGAAGCGCGAAAGCATTGCAGATTTCATAGCGGATCTCCGGAATCTGGGAGGCCTCTGCGGGTTCACCGACCTTGAAGAAGCCTTGAGAGACCAAATAGTTCTGGGATTAGACACACCAGTTACAAAAAGTAAGCTGATGGCGAAAGGTGACATTAGCCTTAAAGATGCCATCGCTGAAGCTACTGCAGCAGAGGCAACCAGGAAGTCGGCTGCCCGAATGCGCCGCACCCACGCCCCGCTTTGCCAACTCGCCAGCGAAGGCTCACCTCTCCTAGAAGGACAGGCAATGACAGCCCACCACGAGGACCTCGAATCGTCATCAGAAAGCGATGAAGAAGAGGTCAATCGGCTCCGGTCTGAATGGGACCAACGCCATCAACGTAACCAGAGATTGCAGTACCAATGCGCTGGTTGTGGGGCAAACCACCCATGATCAGACTCAAATTCCTTGACGCGCTCTGCCATGTGTGCGGGAAAAGAGGCCACATCGGAAGAATCTATAGAAGCAAGCAAGGAACCAGCCAACCCCAGAGGAGGACTAACTATCGCCAACCCACAGGAAGTCGTCCTGTAAATCGAGAACCCGTGAACCACCAATGGAACAACCACTCCTACAGAAACAAACCCCTAGCCCACTCAATGAAACGAGAAGAGGTGCACCAAACCATTACGATTGGTCACGCCTCATCACTAGATGCCAAGAAGATTCGAGTGAAGGTGGCCATCGAAAACCAGCCTTGCATGATGGAAGTCGATTCAGGATCGTCCCTCTCGATGGTTTCCTGGAAGACCCTCAAGCAACTCATCCCTACCATCCGGCGACAAGACTTCAGATTCCAAAGAATCATACTCAAGGACTATCAAGGAAATCGAATTCCAGTTGTTGGATTCAGCCAAGTCCTTGTCTCATTTAAAAATCGTACCGCGTCCCTACCTCTGACCGTAGTCGACAGGGATCGGCCTAGTTTGTTAGGCTTCCAATGGTTCGCTCCGCTCGGAATTGAATTAGCCGGCATTCACTGAACCAGCAGCGATGACTGGGAAGAGGCTCTCGTCCAGGAATTCCGGGATGTCTTTGCAGATAAATTAGGCGAGTACAAGGGGACCCCAATATCATTTAACCTTAACCCTGAAATAGCTCCCATCCGCCTTAAGCCGCGTCGAGTTCCATCGGCCCTTAAACCAAAGATTGACAAGCAGATTGATAAATTAATAGCCCAGGGTGTGTTAGAACCAACCGACCATGCTCCTTGGGAAACCCCAATCGTAACACCCATCAAGCCAGATGGATCGTTAAGAATTTGTGGGGACTACCGAGCCACCCTGAATCATGCCCTTCAGCAGAACGCTTACCCGGTACCGGTGGTACAACACCTTCTCCATTCCCTGGGGGGCAGAAAAGTCTTTGCTAAACTAGATCTAGGCCAGGCATACCAACAGCTGCCTGTAGACAAAAAAACGGCAGAGGCACAAACGATCGTTACGCACCAGGGTGAGTTTAAATGTAACCGACTCCAGTTCAGCATTAGCGTGGCCCTGGGAATCTTTCAAAGCTTGATGGAGAGACTATTACAAGGGATAAAAGGCGTTGTCCCATATTTTGATGACGTGCTAATCGCTGCTCCGACTCGAGAAGTATTAAGGGAGAGCCTGGGGTTGGTTCTACAGAAATTTAAAGACTCGGGTCTCAAAGTTAAAAAAAAACAAGTGTCAACTATGTATGGATCGAGTAGAAATTTTAGGGTACTTAATAGATTAACAGGGCATTCACCCCACCTATAGCAAGCTTAGGACAATCAAACACGCCCCAAGGCCCCGAAATAAGGCCGACCTCCAAGCGTTCCTAGGCCTTATCAATTTTTATAACGTTTTCCTGCCTCACAAAGCAACCGTAGCCGAACCCCTACATCGTTTATTGGACAAAAAATCATCCTGGGTTTGGGGACACAGAGAGGAACAGGCATTTCATCAAGTAAAAAACTTATTGAGTTCCGATGCAGTATAACGAGTTTTGATGCAGTATAACGAGACTTTGCCTTTAACGATTACATGTGATGCATCACCTTTCGGAGTGGGTGCCATTTTGAGCCATGTGTTACCAAATGGTAGTGAAGCCCCTGTTGCCTATTTTTCAAAGACACTATCAAAAGCAGAACGCAACTATAGTCAAATCGATAAAGAGGCCCTTGCTATTGTATCTGCTGTTAAACAATTTCATGAATATATTTATGGGCGAACTTTTACTATAGTGATGACCACAAACCTTTATTAGGGATAATAGCAGGAGATAAACCAACCCCTTATATATTATCTCCCAGAATGACTCGCTAGTCAAAATTCTTGGCTGCATATAATTATAAGTTGCAATACCGCCCGGGGAAAGCCATTCCCCATGCTGACGCATTAAGCTGTGCACCACTTCTGGAAACCGTTGACGACCCAGCTCTGACCGTCACAACACTTCAGATTGAGACACTCCAAAAACTGCCACTGACAGCTCGAGATATCGCGATTGAAACCAAATGCAATCCCATTTTGGCACGAGTCCTCAGCTGGGTAGAACGTGGATGGCCATTGGACCAAATCCCTGACAACTACGTTCCCTTCAAAAATTGACAGACGGAGCTGTTTTCCCAGAAGGGCTGCATCATTTGGGGGGATAGAGTCGTTGTCCCAGAGCGGCTACAACGAGCGGTACTGAGAACCTTACATGAGGGCCACCCCGGCATCGTGCGCATGAAAGCGCTCGAACGAAGCTACGTGTGGTGGCCAGGCATAGACAAGCAGATCGAAGCCTGGGTAAAGACTTGTTACAAATGCCAGGAAGTTAGCAATGCCCCACCAAAAGCAACCCCAACAGAATGGGAAACACCCAGGGGACCATGGTCCCGTATTCATCTGGACTTTGCGGGACCAACTAAAGGACACACATTCCTATTAACGGTGGATGCCTACTCGAACTGGCTTGAAATCCATGAAATGAAAAATACAACAACCGAATCATTTATCCAGAAATTGGACAGATTATTTGCAACACACGGACTACCAGACGTTCTGGTATCCAACAACAGCCCCCAGTTTACCACGCTTTCCTTTGAACAGTATCTGGCAGACCACGGTATTCGCCATGCGCTAACTTCACCTGTACATCCTGCGGCCAATGGAAGAGCCGAGAGCATGGCACAATTCGTCAAAAAAACTCTACATAAAATGGACTATGGCGATATCGAAGATAAGATTAACCGGATACTCTTTCTTCAACACATCACTCCACACAGCGTCACCAACAAAACTCCAGCTGAGTTGCTGATGGGATGAAAACTCTGTTCCTACCTCGACCGACTACACCCATCGTACGAACCTGAACAACCACACGGATCCAGCGGGAAATGCCATCAATTCCAGATTGGCGACTTAGTTTTCGCTAGAAACTTTTCTGGCGATCCTTTGTGGGTCGAGGCAACTGTAATCCAAGTAACCAGATCCAGACCGTACCGAGTGAAATGTCACAATGACAGAATATGGAAGCGCCATATTGATCAGCTGCGTTCAAGGCTGCAGTCTGGGGTTTGCGATTCTGGTGATTTTCAAACTGAGGGGGGGGGGAGATGCCAAGGAAGCTGAATTCGAAATGGCAGAAAGCACAAGTGGAAGAAATGATCATTCAGACACAACACGTGAAGAAGGATCGGGGACAGGGGTAAGCTCGCCTCAAAGGGATACCGAGGACATTAGCAGCAACGAAACTTTAGATTCAGAACCAGAGCACCCTGTTCGCCAGATAACGTCCTAACCTAACAAGACTATATAATATATAATATATAATATATAATATATAATATATAATATATAATATATAATATATAATATATAATATATAATATATAATATATAATATATAATATATAATATATAATATATAATATATAATATATAATATATAATATATAATATATAATATATAATATATATAATAGTGACATCGGATTGGTCTGTTCAGGGGAATCTGATTGGCTATTAACGAGCCTATCTCATTGGTTTAAGAAGCTAACACTTCCCGTTTCTCATTGGCTGTTTACTAAAAAGCTTGCCTATATAAAGGGGCCCTTGTGGCCGTAGTTTTTGCTCTGTTACACCATGTTAAATAAAGAGTTGAAGTTCACTGTTCATTGTCTCGTCTCCACTTCTTGCGCCCATGCGCAGAACTTAACATGTTTAAAGTGCATATGCATGCAACATTATGTTCAGATTGTATATCTGGGCATGGGATATGTTGTGATAAAAATTACTTATATGTTATAGGGCCAATGGTTGTGGATGGGGAGAAATGAAGTAAAGAATTTCTTTATTTCCTTCTTTCTTTTGGGGGTCTTTCTTAAATAGCTGCCACAAAGTTGAAAAAGTAATCATCTCTGCTTGTCTCATTCAATTCTGCATATGAAGATTGTCATCTAGCTACCCCATTACCTGAGAATAAGCCTCTTTGAACTCTATTGATCTCCCATTTGAATAGACAATATAGGATTGCACAGTACAAATAGCAATTTTTCCAAATGTTCTACATAAAAAGCATTTTGGTTGGTTCTATGTTGCATTGGCCAGAAATCAAGAGAAATGGATGTCACTGCTGTGCTATTTGTGAGGTGAGCTTAATGTTCAATTATTCAGGAAGATTGCAGTGTTATGTTGTTTAATCATAATAAGCCACCTGGAATCCACCAAGATTCATCTCTGTGTTAGCCTACAAAGGAGCTGCTTTTTAAATGGCTTTGTTTACTTCTGAATAAGTATGTAGGAAAAAGTCTGTGAGCTGAAGCAGCCTGGAAAAGAATTGGGATAAGGGACTGAAGTCATTAACATTAGATTGTGACTCTCAGAATCTTTCTCAGAACTAGGATGCAAAAGAATTCCCAGTCTTTGTACAAAAAGTCTATTGTATACTGAAAATTATGCAGACATTTTCCTTTCACCAGTCAACTTGGTAGAAATTTCCCAAGATATTTATATTGTTCTGAAATTTATAAAACATGTTGTTTGCTCTGATAAACATAGTGTTTTGTGGGAACAATTGGAAATCACTTAGCTATTAAGGATTATTTCTATTATTAGCATTCTATTGTACCCTAAATGATATATTTTTTCAAAAGCCAGTGAATGCAAGCAATTCATGTTTGAGTTTCCTTGGCCCCTTAGCTAAGTTTAATTTTTCAAGTAAAAGGTCACTGCTGTTATTTGGAGGTAAATACAGAATTAGAATTAAATCTTGTTTTCAAAATCTGCAAAAAATAATATTAGAATCACCAGTCAAGTGTATCTTTGATATAATTTGATTCCATTTTTAAATATTGTTTGCAAATATATATCCAGTTCCCAACTGTAAGTCTTATGCATGCAATAGGATTATTTATGCATGCAATAGACATTAGATACACTGAATCTACACTGAGATATTAAATATGAAGGGAGTTCAGGCAACAAGTAGCCATCACCAAAACTGCAAAAAGAATTATTTTTCCGAATGCTGAAAGGGATTTCTACAATTGTCCTTATTGTACCCTTTCAGAAGAGCCTAAAGATTAAACCAAAAACCAGTTACAAAATTTGACATATTATTCAGCTGACATTTAATCTTAAGGATTAAAAAAGTATGCATTTTTTCAATAAAGTAGAGAATAAGAGGAATATTATCTCTGAAAAAGTTTCACAATATTTTTGAAATTTCCCCCTACCAATAAATTTCACTCTGTACAGCACAGTGTTCTAAACCAGTATTTTCCAAACTTTAAGATGTATGGACTTCAACTTCCAGAATTCACAAACAGCTGGGGAATTCTGGGAGTTTGAATCCACATATCTTACACTTCCCAAGTTTGGGAACCATCTTTCTAAACAATGCAAATCTTCTACTTAGGCCAAATGAATGTTGAAAATCTTTGGGAAAAGGTCTGAATATTACTATTTGCTGCTTTTGCCTACTCCCTCCTTTGGGATGGTCCAGAGAAGACTGACTTGCTGGACATTGTTAAAAATGATCCAAGGCTGAATAGCTGGTTTATTGATTAAGGCAGCAGGCTAGAAACTGGGAAACTGTAAGTTCTAGTCCTGTCTTAATTATGAAACCTGGCTGTGGAGACTTTGGTCCAGTCACTTTTTCTCAGCCTAACCACCTCACAAGGTTCTTGTTGTGGGTAAAATAGGAGAATAGGAGAAGGAAGGAAGGAGTTCACTTTCTTGAATTCCTTATTTGTAAAGTAATAAAAGCAGGCAGGCAGGCAGGCAAGAAGGAAGGAAGGAAGGAAGACATTGTTAATATCACTGTTGCACTTCCTTCCCTTTGATAGAAACAATCAGTACTTAAAATCCACTTGTGTGCAGAAGCAATATGGGATAAGCCTTCCAAAAATCTCTTTGTTCATGATTGTCACTATTCCATTTTGCACTTGCACAGAGTCACACACGTACGTAGTACACTAATTGGCATTCTCTACTGCTTGCATGCATGAACCACTAGAGAGCTAGAAATTGTCTTTCTCTGCTTTTTGAATGAATTTAGTTTATTTATGTATTACTATTATAAGATACAAAAATACAAAAGAAAATAGTAGGAAAGATAGGGAAGGACAGGGGAAAGTGTGGGAAAAAGGGAAAAAAGAAAGAAAAGGTGTTGACTTCCAACTCCTTTGGTATAGTTAGAATAATGATGATGATGTAAAGCTGTTCAACATCACAGACAATACTGCTACCCTTCAAAAAGATCTTGACTATGTATCAGAATGGTCAAACAAATGGCAACTTCAAATCTCAACAAATAAATGTTCTGTCTTACATATTCGCAAAAAACCCCCAGAAAATAAAAGGTTGAATAGTTAAGACCTTGTTGATGATCCAAACTCTGTAAAGGATCTTGGAATACTCATCTCTAATGACTTAAGTGCTAGAGCCCATTGTAACTACATAGCCAAAAAGGCATTAAGAGTTGTTAACCTAATCCTATGTAGCTTTTTCTCTGGTAATATCACACTACTAACTAGAGCATACAAAACATTTGCTAGACCAATACTCGAATACAGCTCATCAGTCTGGAACCCACATTACGTATCTGATATTAGCACAGTTGAGAAAGTCCAAAAATATTTCACAAGAAGAGTTCTCTACTCCTATACTTGTTGTAGAATACCTTATGCCACCAGACTTGAAATTCTAGACCTAGAAAACCTGGAATTACGCCGTCTTTGGTCTGATCTAAGTATGGTATATAAAATCATACATTGCAATGACTTACCTGTCAATGAATACTTCAGTTTCAACCATAACAACACAAGAGCACACAATAGATACAAACTCAAGGTTAACTGCACCAAACTTGATTGCAGGAAATACGACTTCAGCAACCGAGTGGGCAATGTCTGGAATAATCTACCCGACTCTGTAGTTTCTTCCCCAAACCCCAAAAACATTAACCTTAGACTGTCTACTATTGACCTCCCCCCTTTCCTAAGAAGTCTGTAGGGGGCGTGCATAAGCGCACCAACGTGCCTACCATCCCTGTCCTATTGTTTCTTTTATTTTTCTTATATGTACCCATTTCATGTATTCATGAATATACTTATACCTATTATCTTGTAAGCAATTGACAAATCAAAATAAATAAAAATAACATAACATCAAAACTCAACTTATTTCTTTTACATAGTAGTATAAACTTGCGATTTCTATAACAACAAACCTATCTAATTGGTAAAACCCAAAATCAAAGTATCAATTTTTTTTTTGCACCTCAAGCACTAAGTACAGAAGTGGCTTCCAAGTAGAAACAAAGGTAGTTTTATCTTTGTCTTTAATTGGCTTCTCCATTAGTATGGGATTGGTTGAAATCTTCACAGAGGAACTAGCTACTGGTGGATGATGGAGAAAGAGGAAAGAGACTCATCTTGTCTTTCCTTGTGATTCTTATCTGTGAAGAGAATCTGGCTTGAAGGAGCTTGGAAATAAACCAGCTATGTGGAAAAGGCAGCTTCTAAACTGACCTTTGATCCTGGTTTGCTTTTCATTTCTGACATTAGTAAAAAGTAGCATGGCTGGCTGAGGAATTATGGGAGTTGAAGTCCACAAGTCTGAAAGTTGCCATGTTTGGTAAAAAGTATCCCCTGTAAACCACGTCTACAGCAACTTTATATTAAGATGATCAGTTTTTCTATTAGCTTTATTAAGCTACTTAAGTCATGACTGTTGCAATGGCAACATTCCATTATTTACCAGGGGCTTTTTGAGAAGGACAGGGACATTTATTAATCTGGGACACTAAAATTCCAGACATTTATTTCCCATGTATAATTTGTTGATCCTTCTGGCAGACATTTTCTATTGCTATTACTTTGTAACAAAACAAGCTATTGAAATATGCCATTGGATAAATAAATTAGCTCTTGGAAGAAAACATCACCATAGATTCTTTGCTTTTTAATCAGAAATGGCTCATGGTTAATAATGCAAAGCAAGTGGATGCAAACTTCTAGGTAATATTAAGTAGTTGAGCCATCAATAGTCACACAGAAATAATCATATTCACCCATCATTCAAAAGAAATAATAAAAAGCTAGGAAGGAAACAAAAAGATTGGAACACATTCTCTATTCATGGCAACAGCCAGGTAAGCAGGGATTAATACCATAGAAAACAGAAAACAATACCTGATCAAGGAACTGCCAAGGAGAAAACCATACTCCCCTGCCAAGATTGGCAGGACAAGCCAGTGTCCATAAACAGGCAGCAAATCCCACAATCATTAGTGCTGATTATGTTACCTAGTCAGATAATGAAATGTAATGAGAAACAAAAAAATATGAATGGAAACTAATCGAAGAGAGAAGCAACCTAGAACTAAGGAGAAATTTCCTGATGGTCAGAACAATAAACCAGTGAAATGGCATGTTTTCAGAAGTGGTGAGTGCTCCATCACTGGAGGCTTTTAAAAAGAGAACGGACAGTCATTTGTCTGAAATAGTATAGGGTCTCCTGCTTGAGCAGAAGGGTGGACTAGAAGACCTCCAATGTCTCCTCCCACTCTATTATTCTATCATTTATATGTCTGCAAACAAACAATCAAGCCAAGAACAGGGACATCTGTTCTGGCAGCATCTACCTGAACTTCCCCTACATGTTGAGAATGAAGAAATTGTTATTGTACTCTAGAGATTTATTTTAAATATCTTCCCAGAAGGAGGCCTAATTATACATTTTCAGTTGCAA
Source organism: Hydrophis major (assembly GCA_033807585.1). Classification (NCBI taxonomy): domain Eukaryota; kingdom Metazoa; phylum Chordata; class Lepidosauria; order Squamata; family Elapidae; genus Hydrophis; species Hydrophis major. Next base: position 90,498,639 of record CM066329.1, read on the forward strand.
CCTCACCTTTTTCTTTGAAGTTCTTATTGTCCTTCCTTGGCTGGCTTAAGTTAATATATTTGTATATTTAAGCCTCATACTTTTGAGAATCTTTGTTTAGAAATAACAGATAATCAGAGTTGAAAGGGACTTTATAGGTCATCTGGTCCAACTCCCCACCCAAGCGGGAGACCTTACACCTTTTCTGACAAATGGCAATCCAATCTCTTCTTGAAAGTCTCAACTAATGGCGCTCTCACAACTTCTGAGGGCAAGCTGTTTCATTGGTTGATTGTCCTCACTGTTAGAAAGTTTCTCCTTATTTCCAGGTTAAATCTCTCTTGTCCATTATTCCTTATCTGGCCTTCAAGTGCTTTAGAAAATAGCTTGACCCCTTCCTCTTTGTGGCAGCCCTCTCAAATATTGGAAGACTGCTATCATGTCTCCCCTGGTCCTTCTCTTCACGAGACTAGCCATGCCCAGTTCCTGTAACCATTCTTCATATATTTTATATTTATATGTTAGTTGCTCTTCTCTGTACTTTTTCTAGTCTCAACATCTTTTTTTTAATGTGATGAACAAAACTGGATGCAGTACTCTAGGTGTGGTCTTACTAAGGCTTTATAGAGTGGTATTAGTACCTCACTTGGTCTTGCTGTATATTTTATGATGGAAGTTTTATGGCCTGTGTATGATAGAGAGATAGAGAGATGTAAGTTGACCAAGTCCTCAGAAGTTTTCAATTTTAAGAATTAATGCCTCTGAATTTCCTCTAAATCTCCTCCCTTTCTTGTCTCTTCTTTCTTCTCTGTAGACAGGAAACAATCTACTTTCATTAGTTATATATGAGCCATTCTGGGTGCCATTTTAACTGAAGTGCCATTGTCCATTGTTTGACTCAATAAGTATCACAAAGGTGCTTTTTCAAGAGGCAACTGGACTTTCTTGTTTTTCTTTTCTTTTTCTATGAAAAAGCACCTTTGGGCCAACCATGACCTGGATGACTGAAAATCTCCATAGACAACTCATTAAGTAGATCCATATATGAAACTATGGCTTTCTTGCTTATATATAATATTGTCATACATTTATTGATTCCAAAGACTTATGTACTCTGAGTCAAGAATTCTGTTAAATGATTTTTTTTACTTTGTCATCTAGAACATGGCAGACAGAAAGCATGTTATAGAAGATAAATGAGAAAATTTAAGAAGAAATGAGTTTATGAACAAGAGTCTCCTACAGATTTGATCAGAAAGATTTGATTTCCAAAGCAGGAAATCAATAATTTCAAAAATCGTATTGTACAGTGAATATTTAAGAAGTTCCTGACATATTTCTAGTTTTGAATGATGAGTTTCAATGCCCATTAGTGATGCAATGAAAGTATTAATCGTATAAACAAGAGGCCATATAGACATAGCGTTATGATGATAAATCTATCTATTAATCATAAAACCAAAAGACAGCGATTATATTAAAATCTGTCATTCAGGGAAGGTTTAAAAATAACCTCAAAAAAAACACAATGGCTATATTACATTATTTTCAAAGTAATTAATATCCCTCCAATTAAGTACATTTGTTGCCTTCTGGGTGATATTAATAGAAACCACAATAAAACTTGTGGTTTACTGATAATTACAAGATTCTTATCAGGAAAGCAAATGGGCAATCCTCAAAGGAATTATCAGAATACAAATTACTGCCTAAATTAGGTGCAGCATATAATTTCTGGCATTAACATGGAGCACAAAAATATACTGTAATTCTGAACTCTTTATATGGTTTTTTTTCCCCTAGAAACCTGATAGCCATAATGGTCTGTTGTTGATCTGATACCTAATGCAGAAGTAACAAAAAATGATTAACTTCTATTGTTATTTATTTTAGGGAGTCATTTTATGTTCTGTGGCCTCACTGCCAACTTTAAAGGTTGCCTTTTCCCAAGGTTAGAAATCTCCAATCATGCTAAGCCCACCCCCTACTTCCCAGCAGACCTACTTGGACACTCCGTTTCTCCACCAGACCTTAAACATCGTTATAATGCAGACCAGATTGAACGTTAGTCTAAATTTATTCTTTTTGCACACTGTGAAGGAATTAAAAAAAAAATCATAAACAAAAAACAGGAAGAGCAGTACATACTGTCCCTTCCTTCTTCACCCCTGCTGGTCTATTGCCAAGAAGACATTAAGTTCTGAGAGAGTACTCTGCGCACAGTTCAGCATGCCTGGTTGTTGGACCATGTAGTGGAAAGACTAACTCAATCTAGAATCAGCAATAGAACTGTCTCAGATGTTCGAGTCATGCTGATCTTGTAGAGATCAAATGAAATTCTAGGGGGGAAAAAAGATGTGAGGTGAAGGAAAGGTTTTACTGCCTAGCTGTAGGAACAGTTGGATCCCCCTAATTAAAGGATATTTTCTGTCTCTATCACTTTAGAATGAATAAAATCTAGTATTCTTCATCATTATTTTTTTAATTATCAGATTAGAATGAAAGCCCTTCACGGGATAGAGATAATAAAATCTAGCATTCCTCATCATTATTTTATTAATCATCAGCACTATGTAGGAAATCTGTGTGGCAAGTTATATACATATAGTCCAAGTTTTTATTCCTCTATTTCTTGTGAAGCAATAGCAAATGTGATAAATGTCACATTTCTTTTTATCCCTTTAGCTTTTTAGTATCAGTTTTTATCTTTTTAACTGTATCATTTAATAAAATTACTACCAAAAATCTGTCTTTTTCACACCTAAGAAACAAAGTCAAGCAGTACAGCAATCAAAAACTTTTCATAAAAGATCTTAGCATTAATTGGCACTAAAAGATTATTTATTATATTTTTATATTGCCAGACTGAAAAATGATTCCAGCAATTTACATAATAAAAACATAATCCATTTCAAAAACTGACATTTAACTTTTAGAGAAAACCAGATTAGAGCAATTTGATTAAAGTTTATAAAATCCAGACATGAATGCAAAAAATGAAAGATGCAGACCATAGATTTAATCATAAACAATGCTCTTAAGATTAGGCAATTTAAGAACATTGTTATTTCATTATTATTTCTGAAATTATTAATATCTATTATATGAATACATATGACTGCCCATTTTCATCAAATAACTCTGGGCAGCTAACTAGCATTGGAACAGAAACCTATAAATAAAAATAATAAAACAAACAAACAAAATGCCTGGTAACGTCACAACCAGCAAAAAGTACAAAGCAAAGTAGGCTCCACTAATATCCAAAATCTGAAAAAAGAGGCAAATGTGTAAGGCTTTCTGTTATGAACTAATAAAAGCGTTTAAATAAAGTTTTAACAAACCTTTAGAAAAAGCAAGGTTCTAATCCTGCTCTTCTGATTGGCCGATAATAGCGATATCGGATTGGTCCATTCTGGGGAATCTGATTGGCTGTTAACGAGCCACTCTCATTGGTTCAAGGGTTTAACACTTCCAGATTTCTCATTGGCTAATAGGTCAGCAGCCTGCCCTATAAAAGGGCTGCTGCTGCCCTAGGGTTTTTGCTCTGTTCAGAATGATTAATAAAGAGTTGAAGTTCACTGTTCACTGCCTCGTCTCCGTTCCTTGCTCCCACGCGCAGAACTTAACATTTTCCAAAGGGCCGACAGGATGTGGGTTGTCCAAACTTCAGTAGAGGATGTTTCCCAGCATGAGGGGCATGACAGAGAAGACAATCCTCAGAAGTCCCATAAGATGTCATCATTTCATAGAAAGGACTCAGAACATGCAAAGGAATGTTTATATTAGAGTCCTATGCATCTGTACTATGTCTATATAGGATGCTGCTATCAACTGCACAACAGAATCTAATGGTGTCCATGTAATATATTATGTAAAGCTGTTGACCAATTCTTGGAAGCTGAACAAGAGCATTAATTACACTTTGAGTGGAATATATAATGAAAATAAAAGGAAAGCCACATTTATTTACTCAGTTTCAAAAACTATGTCTTACATTGGTAGTTTAAGTCACTGTGTTCTTTGCCTTGGTCCTCAAAACAGCTGGGATTTTTTTTTTCAAACTCTGTTGATGGCTCCAACCCAGTGGTGGTATTCTATCGGTTCAGCCCAGTTCTGCCAAGCCAGTAGCAGCAATGAGCAGTGGAGACTGAACCAGTTCTCTCCACCACTCTGCTCTTGGGCCCACCCATCGTCCCGGGCTCCCATACTCACCTTATCCTCTGAATTTGAAGCGCAGTTGTTTTGTGCGGCACAACAGAGTGCTGCATGGCAGCTGCTGAAGCAACCAGGAGAGTGCAGGCTTGCAGGAGGTGAGTTAGAATGCCTCTGTGCCTACGCAAAGTGCATGTTTGGTGCATGCAAGCATGCAAAATGTGTGCATCTGCACAAAGCACATCCACCAAGCCACTCCCACCGAACCGGTGGTAAAAATATTTGAATCCCACCACTGCTCCAACCCATGATTTGGGATCTACTTATGGCTAATCTTTTCAAGTTAGCTGTAGTCAGATGGATTCATTCATAAGACAAGACATGAAAACGTGGACTGCCTGAGAGACCAGCATCTCTTTCACAGCCAAAGAAAAAATTCTGCAGAGCCACAACAGAACAGTGATGATCAATGACATCTTATCTCCTATGAACTCTGATGTAATTCATGATTTGCCATGTTGCATGACATGTGTTCCACACTGCAGAACCTGGAAATATGTTCCTCTTCTTCTCCTGCCTCCCAAGTACTCCTGCCTTCTTCATCCAAATTACTGAGATGTAACCTCACTAGAGAAGTCCAGAGTATAAGGCTTCAGAAATCACAGCAGATCATTTAATACTACAGCACAATTGTGAATATTTTATAATAGCCATACCTGCATAAATAAATGAGTTTCATCAAGGAGGTTTAGGGCCAAAAAATGGTTCCTTTAGAAATGTGGAATAGTTCTTAATATTGCCTGAGCAATGTGACTATTACAACTATGTGAAACTATATTGTCAAATAATGATTATTATCAACAATTATTAATGAAAACTATTGCACACTTGCATACAATTAATACAATCTTTAAACTTTCCAAAGTGTCTCTTTCTTAAAATGTATCTATTAGCTGTCTGTCTGCCTGTCTCTCTGCCCATCCATCCATCCATCCATCTATCTCATCTGTCAACTTCAGACACTATGCAAAATGAGTTGTGGAATAACATTAACATGTTTCTAAAAATAGAATAGTGGGATAGATTGTTTTGCATAGAAGTATAAGGCTAGAAAGGACCTTGGAGGTCTTCTAGTCTTTGGGCAGCTAAACAAATTCTAAAGCTTTATCTTTCATCTTGAAACTTAGAATTTTTATAGCAGTAAAAATGGTAAACCATGTTCAATGGTATTTTATTTTCAGTATAAAATACAACCCTGTTCCTCGGTATTAATGCAGGCTAACGTGCAAATGCCACAAAATCTCATGGGGTAGGGGGAATTGTATGGCTTCTTTCCTTTTTGGAAAAACAAGCAGACCTGATTTCATTCTTATCATTATTGCTACTGATTCTCCCTGAACAGTCAGTTCTGTTGTGCAGAGTCATGCAATTTTAGAGCAACAACTTTCAGAAGCATAGAAGAAGCAAAGAAAGAAGAACATAAAAGTTATGTCCCATAGAAGTTATGGAAATGTTTTTATTGGGAGTTCTGAAGCCAATTCTGAACAATCATTATTTAGGAGAATTGAGACTTAACTTGTGCTTTGGGATATAGAGAAAGTAGATTAGAAGGCCCTTTGGGTTTCATCCAATTCATGTATTTGAAGTTTCTAATAATGCTAAATGAAACTTGACAAAACAAAGGAAGATTAATTCTGCCTCTTTATCCAATTATGCTTCTTTGGCACATCTTGTAACTGTATTAATAATGTTCCCAAAAGAAAATTTGCCATTAAACATCATAATAATTTATATTTCCAAAAAATAGATTAAGGCTAAAATTATAGTAAACAGAAGCACTTGCCTTGGTGATGTGGCCCTAACCAATTTTCTTTCACGGTAAACTATTAAGGTATGATATTTAAAAAATGCAAAAACCACTTTATGGTCTGATTAAAGGCTAGTTGTTACACTAGAGATATTATGTTGATGCTACAAAAAACCCACATCAACCATGATTTAAAGTAACAACATTCCAGGTCATATCTGCTATTTGGGACATGCAGAGAAAATATCTAGGATTAGACATGACACATGGCTTTCCAAAAACACAGGAAATGTATTACGCCAGTATTTCTACATGCAAGGCTGTTTATTCTGAAAAGGAATATTATAACAGGTATTTATTTATAACTCTTTGTTCTAGGAATCATTGTAAAAGAATGAGCCTGCAAAGTAGCAGAAAGCAAAATCTTGGAAGCTTCCAAGTAAAGTTATATATTGATTCAACACTTAAGGGAAATTTCACAGCTGTAGAAATATCTCATCTTTGAAATATGTTGTATGGGATAATCATAGGATTTTCAGGGGGAAAATGGACATAGACAGAAATCTTCTTTGGGTTCAGTAAGCATATACTCCATTCTGATGTATTGTAGGAGCTTGATATAATTGTATTAACAACTATGATCTTTTCAAGGCTTCAGAAACAGGAAAGGCTTCTTGCTGTTATGGTTTTACATTTTCACAGAATTTACAGGTATTCTAAGAAAACAAGCTAAGGCAAAATCTCACTTTCAGTCATCAATCAATAATTGCAATGTACTTGGCTGAAATAAGTTTTGTTAGTTTTGTTATTTCATGCCTCACACATTTTAATTTTAAAAGTCACATAGAAACATATATGACTGGTAAAGCCTAGACATTACATAGTAAATGTATATACTCCAAGCAGGAGTATACCAGGTTTACAGCCCTCTCTAAGCAGTTTACAAGGTCTGTATATTGCCCCCAACAATATGGCTCCTCCTTTTATTGACAACAGAAAGATGGAAGGCTGAGTCAACCTTGAGCTGGTCAGGATCAGCAGAGTTAGCCTGCAATACTGCATTCTAACCACTGCACCAACGCAGCTAGTGGAATCCACTACTGAATTGCACTACTCAACTGGATCGCTATCATTTGTCAGCCTGGGGTTGGTTGCCTCTAAAGCAGAAAAATAACTGCATTTTGGACTGACACTCTTTCTAAATTGGATAATTGCTAGCTTGTAAAATCTGTCCTTAAGACCTAGCCTCTTAATAAGTAGAAGTAAAACAAAAACCCTTCCCAATATTTCAGATTAATTAATTGATAATATTCACCCCTTTCTACTTTTGCAAATGCCAAACCACAACCTAAAGACAAAGTAATCCCCACCAATGAACCACAAGACTCCTGCACATGCCTTAAATGCTACAAAACTCTTAAGGATAATGAAAACTCCATCAAATGTTCTCTATGTAACAAATACGCTCATCATGACTGCTTAGGATTACCCGAGCAAATGATTCAATACCTAGAATCATCCAAGGAGTTTCCATATCTCTGCAAATCATGCAGACCCAAACTGGATCTGTTTGAAAGAGTTGATACCATAGAAACACAAATAACATCCTTTGATACCATAGTAGCATCCCTGGACACCTTAAAAGAAAGATTATGCAACCTTGAAAAAAAGACACAACGCAAAAATCTGAACATCCAATAGCTACAAACCACATCTCTACCCAACAACCACAACACAATCTACAAAAAAACATAAGCCAGACAAATAATGATATCCCAATCCTCATCAGAGAAGCTGTTGTGCGTGAACGGAAACGTCCAAATGCCATTTTATTTGGTCTAGAGGACATCAATGACAATGATGACATCACAACTGTCCAAAACATCATCAGTGATTATCAAGCATCAACCATCTCCCCTGATGAAATACTTGATATTTCCCGCATTGGCCGAGAGCTCAAAAACAGAAGTGTGGCCCCACACTTCTGCAGGGTCATTTGCAAAAATGAATCAAGCAAACGTAAATTCATTTATACAATAAATTCACTTGCCAAAAGCAACACCAACCATAAGAACCTCCGTTCTCGTCCTGACCTAACCATACAGCAATGTGCCCGCTCCCATGTACTCCGCACTGAACTCAAAAAACGTCTAGACAATGGAGAGAAGGACCTGTACATTGACTACCATGCTGACTGTATCAAAAGTAAGTCACACAACCCACAACTCAGCTTTAACCTTCAACCACAACCCTACCTGAACCAATCCACCTTCATCCAAGACTAGTCACACATGCCCCTAACTACCTCAATTCCAACTACTGCTGGCCTTAAATGCAAGCTACTCAATGCAAGAAGCCTTGTGAATAAAATACCTGAATTTCTCCTCTTACTAAATCGAGTTAAATTGGCTAAATCGACATCATATTTGCCTGTGACACATGGCTCAACACATCTCTCCCTGACTCCATTACCACAGTAAAAGACTATCATGTTTATCGATCAGATCATGAAATTTGTAGAGGAGGTGGTGTTGCTATCTTCTATAAAAAGTCCTTACATCTAAAAAACATCCAAGTTACCCAGGAGCTTGTTCTTCCTGAGACCATCATCTGTGAACTATCCTTAAATATCACATTTTGATTCTTACTATGTTACAGAGCACCTGATTATGACATTGAACATGTAAACAAGCAAAATTTACTACTAACATGGGCAACATCCTGCCCACACACTTTTATCTTTCTTGGTGACTTCAATCTACCACATATTGACTGGACCCTAAATGAATGTACAACTGAACCCATACACGCAACCTTCTACAATGCTGTTACAAATTTGGGACTGGAACAACTAGTAACCAACAACACTAGACTAAACAATTGCCTCAATCTCATCTTCTGCAATAGTTTGAATTTAATTTATGGAATACAAACTAAAGAACCCTTTTCCAGCAGTGACCACAATATGATTGACTTTTGTCTCAACATACGTCCACACAAAAATCATCACAATGACGTAATCCCCAATTATAACTTCAAAAAAGGCAACTATGATCTTATAGACAACGATCTCTCATTCCTTGATTGCCAATCTCTATTCACTGGATGCAATACTGTTGAAGACCATTACAACATATTTTTACTTGAAGTCAAAAGAGTCATCAAACTATATGTACCAACAACAACTCCCAAAACAAAAAACAGATTGCCCATAACAATAAGGAAACTTCAATCCAAAAAGAGATCACTCTGGCAGAAAAAAAAATCTGGTTACATTGCCAATTTCAAAAGCTGATACAAAAATTTATGCCACCAGATAAAGACTGAATGCACCAATTATCACATTAAACAAGAGGAAAACCTTCTATGCACCAATTCCATCTGCACTTTTCACAATTTTGTAAACAACAAACTAAAAGACTCAAGGTCCATTCCACCCTTGATAGGACCTAATGGTAAAGACTGCAACGACGACACCATTAAAGCCAACATCTTTAACACATTCTTCGGCTCAATATTTGTAAACAGCAATGGATCATGCCCAGTATTTCCTAGTCGAACCATAGACAACTACAATGATCTAATACATATTGATTTTACAGAAGACAATGTTGAAAAAGCACTACGCAATCTAAAACCATCTCTATCTATTGGACCGGATGGAATATGTGCCTACTTCTTTAAAAAGCTATCCACTGCCATAGCCGAACCCCTAAGCATAATCTTTGAAAAATCTTTCAGGACCAACTCCTTGCCTAACCTATGGTCACAAGCCATGGTCATCCCCATCTTCAAAAAGGGAGGCCCCAGCCTAGTTGAAAATTACAGATGAATCTCCTTATGCTGCATCATCTGTAAAGTCATGGAATCAATTATTAACCAATCCATTATTCTCCACTTAGAGACAAACAACCTACTCTCCAGTAAACAATTTGGTTTCAGGAAAAAACTATCCTGTCATCTGCAACTCTTACACTGCAAAAACATATGGACTACACAACTCGATCAGGACAAAGCAATAGACGCAATCTACATGGACTCAGTGGTACACGACAAACTACTCCTAAAACTAAAATCTTATGGTATCTCTGGACAACTGCATAACTGGATAGAAGCATTCCTGTCAAACAGACAACAAATGGGAGTGTCCTATCAAATTCTGTACCTGTCAATAGTGGTGTCCCCCAAGGCAGTGTTCTAGGACCAACTCTCTTCATACTCTACATAAATGACCTCTGTGATCATATAAAGAGCAACTGCATTATTTTTGCTGATGATGTAAAGCTGTTCAATACTACAGACAATACTGCTACCCTTCAAAAAGATCTTGACTATGTATCAGAATGGTCAAACAAATGGCAACTTCGAATCTCAACAAATAAATGCTCTGTCTTACATATTGGCAAAAAAAATCAGAAAATAAAATACAAGCTGAATGGTCAAGATCTTGTTGATGATCCAAGCTCTGTAAAGGACCTTGGAATACTCATCTCTAATTATCTAACTGCTAGAGCCCACTGTAACTACTATAGCCAAAAAGGCATTAAGAGTTGTTAACCTAATCCTACATAGCTTTTTCTCTGGTAATATCACACTACTAACTAGAGCATACAAACATTTGCTAGACCAATACTCGAATACAGCTCATCTGTCTGGAACCCACATTACGTATCTGATATTAGCACAGTTGAGAAATTCCAGAAATATTTCACAAGAGTTCTCCACTCCTCTACTCATTGTAGAATACCTTATGCCACCAGACTTGAAATTCTAGACCTAAAAAACCTTGAATTATGCCGTCTTCAGTCTGATCTAAGTATGGTGTTTAAAATCATACATTGCAATGTCCTACCTGTCAATGAATACTTCAGCTTCAACCATAACAACACAAGAGCACACAATAGATACAAACTCAAGGTTAACCACACCAAACTTGATTGCAGGAAATACGACTTCAGCAACAGAGTGGTCAATGTCTGGAATACTCTACCTGACTCTGTAGTTTCTTCCCCAAACCCCAAAAACATTAACCTTAGACTGTCTACTATTGACCTCACCTCTTTCCTAAGAGGTCTGTAGGGGGCATGCATAAGTGCACCAACGTGCCTACCTTCCCTGTCTTATTGTTTCTTTTATTTTTCTTATTTGTACCCATTTCATGTATTCATAACTATGTATATACTTATACTTATTATCTTGTAAGCAATTGACAAAACAAATAAATAAATAAAATAAATAAATAATGCTGCTGCTCTGACAGAGATGAAAAGGGCTTGCCACAACTGGGAAATTTCTCAGCTTTAACATAGCTCTCCCCCTCCCATAAACAGCTGTGATTCATTTTGCAAATTTCATCTTATGAATATCAGCCTCCAGTTGTCCTTGATTCACTGAAGACAGGTATTGAAATTGTCTTGTTAGATATAATTAAGCGGCTCAGTTGAACATCTCAAAAGACTTCTGGGTTTATGAAGCTGTTGCCCAGCATATACTGACATCCACTAATTGCCCAGGATAAATGTCTTTTGTTCTTCATACTGAACTAGCAAGCGCGTGTCTTTATGCCAAGCTCATAAGCGGAGCTGCAAAGGTCAGTGTTATGGTTCTTGTAATAAGTTCGCCCTGGGTCATGTGATTCATCAGTGGAATTCATCCACCTCTTCTCAGGGTGGTAAGCTGCTAAATGGGGTGACTTGCCCTCTTTGTGTTGTAACTCTTTGTGATGGCATTTCCTGATAAAGCATAAGCACCAGCTTAAATGGTTTTCATGGGAGAGAGGGCTGAGGTTCGATGGGTCGACTTGCCTTTTGCAGCAAACAGTTGTCACCTCAGCCAACAGACGAGGGATTTCCCCGGAATGATAAAGTTGAATATATAGCTTTCAATAATTGTAATTTTTTTTTTTAATTGGAGGATCAAGATAATTTGGTGTTACATTAAAAACAACACTACAATCATGTCCTTTTAAAAAAATGTTTCCCAACCTTGGCCCCTTGAAGATGTGTAAACTTCAACTCCCAGAATTCCCCTGACATCATGGCTGGCTTAAAGTTGTTAAGGTTGGGAGACACTGCTTTAGAACTTTAGAAAAATCCTCTGGTTTGCATTTTTGCATTTTCTACCTCAATTCTTTCACTTATCCACCTTCTTCACACATACACACAATGTCAAGTCACCCCCTCCCACCCTTGACCAAATTCGCAGTAAAAAAGACTTTCTGCAATCCAGAACGTGGCCAGATGCTTCAGTTGGTGTTTCTGTGTGTTTTGTTTCATCTCATGATGCATAGGGAAAACAGCTCCCTTGTCTAATCTAGAAAGGCTCTGTATCCCTCTCCAACTTTCTCAAGAAAAAAGTTATTTCTGGAGCAAAATATACTTTCAGTTCATTTATTACTTCCTACTCTTGGCACACGTTCAAGGTGTTGAGATTTTGGGGCTATTTCAGAACATAGTTTGAAACCAGGATTTAAAAGACCAGTTTACTTTAATGTCTATTTTCCTTCTCCCCACTGTCTCCCAAAATAGCACCATTTTAAGTGGTTATTTGGGCAGATCTCCATGGAAATCTCTCTTATCAGATTATAAAGGAACCATAATGCTGCTCTCTAACCTAAAATATCTTCCTTCCTGCATTCTTCAGACAAAAACTCGGGAGGGGGACACACTATGTGGTTGACTTTACTAGGATCTCCTAATAAAGTATCAGCATGTGCACAAACACACATATACACACATTGTTTGATTGGAAAGAATCAACTATATAAACAATTACATATATCTCTTCAAGTAGTCTACCCAAAACTTTTATCACCATGGCTCAATTCTCAGTGCTAATGAAGCACTGTAGGATAATAACAAGTGACTGTTCATCTACTTTGAGAAATATGCTAACTCCAGTAATTTTCTGCACTTTCATTTGTTCTTACATACTGATATTTCCCTTAGGTGGAAGTCAGTTATCGGGCCAAGTGAATGAGAGACAGCAGTCTAACTGCACTTTGAGTGAAGAGTCCTCAAAATCATAAGCACGAGGCTGGAGAAAGCTGCTTTATCAGATATTTCACAAAAGGCAAAGGTTTCTTTCCCTTAATTAGAGGATGAAGCTGCACAAAGAATGATGGATATTTTATTTATGGCCATAATAGCTAATCTGAATAAGTTAAAGTCTCCATGGCCAGATGACTCGCACCCTAGGTTATTGAAGGAAGTGTCAAACATAATTGCAGAGTCACTGTCCTTCATCTCTAGACCTAAAAAATAGATTAAGTTTCAGAAGACTGACAGAGGGCTAATTTTATTCCTTTTTACAAAAAGGAGAAGAAACAGGACCCAGAAAACAGCCAGTGAGCCTGACATTGGTATTGGACCAAATTATCAAACAGCATATCTTTGAGGGCTTAGATGAGAATTTACTAATTAACAGGAGGCAACATGGATTTAGGCTGAACAAGTCGTGCTGGATTAACATGATTTCCTTTTATGACAGAGTTATTATATTAGTTGATTAGGAAAATGCCATGGATATACCAGTAGTATTTTTTGACTTCAATAAGGTTTTTGACAGTCTCTCATTAACAAAATAGTCAAATATGGGTTTGACAACTCAACTGTTAGGTGGATCTATAGCAGGTTCAAGGATCATACACAAAGGATAGTTATAAACAGGCTCGGTCCTGAGTATGGAGTAATTCAACACTTTCATAAATAATATGGATTAGGGAGTCAAGGAAATGCTTAACACATTTCCAGACAATACAAAGTTATGAGAGGTGGCTAATATGTGGGGAGGGAGGGGAAACATTCAGAGAAACATCAGCTAGAACAAAGAGTGAAAATAAATAAAAGGAAAATTAACAGGAAGAAGTGTAAAGTGATATATTTAGGAAAGAAAATAATATACAGGATGAGGAAAATTTGGCTCAAGGGCAGCCCAAGTGAGAACAACTTGGGCATACTAGTGCAGTGTTGGTGAATCATTTTGGCACCAAGTGCCAAAATGGGAGCATGCGCACATGGGGGGGAGCACTGGAAACCAGAAGAGCAGCTCCCTGAGAAGCGCACATGGGAGCACCAGAAACTGGAAGAGTAGCTCTCTAGCACGCACCAGGAAGTTAAGTTTCCAGTTTCTGGCATGCGCATGTGTGCTGGCCACCTGGTCTTCCAGTTTCTGGTGCACATGTGCATGTGAAGACCAGCTTGCCAGCACGCATGCATGTGCCAGAACTCAAAAGAGCAACAAGTAATGGATGGTGTGCCGGTAGAGATGGTTCTGCATGCCACTTTCAGTATGTGTGCCATAGGTTTGCCATCACAGTACTAGTGGATCATAAGTTGATTATATTCCAGTACTGTAATGTAGCTGTGTATCTGCAAAGAAAACTAATGACATATTGAAGAACACCAAAAGGAACACACGCTAAATCAAGGGAGATAATTATTCACTCTATTCTGCCTGGGTCAGGCCTCACTTGGAGTGTTGAACTATCAAAGTGATGAGCAAAACTGGAAGTCAAATCAAGTATGTTTAGTTTACAGAAGAGAAGATTGAATAGTGATATGATACCTGTTTTAAAATAAATGAAGCAAATAAATTTTAACTTTTATTATGTCAAACAAAGGAATAAGGTTTTGGACATTTGAGCACTTTTATAAGAGCAAGAATAGCAAAAATTGAACAATTGCCATAGAATTATGTTTTCACAAAAGGAAACAAGATTATTAATAGCAATCAATGTTTCATCCTCTTGTGTTATTTAGAATCACTGAAAGATTTACCTTAATGGTTCATTTATTTACCTTAATGGTTCATTATTAGAAACTGACAGTCTGAAACATGGCAAGAAGATTACAGCCTTGGCAAAGTTCTGCTTAAACAAACGGAGTTGATTTCCTTCTGAAAAATTCAACATTGTGGAGAATATATGTAGAAGCTTGCCAAGCTTGGTTGTCTTCTTATAAATTTTTAATTACTAAACTATGCAAGAACATCACTGCTTTGACAGGAGAAAGTAAAGTTTGCTGACCCAACCTGTATGTCATAGTAAGATTCTTGCATTCCTGTTTCTAATTAACATATCCTGGCTTTGGCTGTTTTTGCCTACTGAATTGCATTTGATCCCTAAAAAGGGAAAGGTAGAGATTGGACAAAAGTTATCTAAGTTCAAGGATGAGAAAGTATCACTCTTCCCAAAAAAAATGCATTAATCATCACTTGGATCCAACCCCATGCCAACCCCAAGGAAGGCTTGAACAACAAGGGAAGGAGCATGGGTTTAGAACACAAGTGACCGAGCTCACAGTCACAAGGACCTCTTGTTTTCCTCAGGATCACCCAGCTCAAACTCCTCCCAGATAATCAGCTCCAATGTACCTCAATCAGTTCCAAGGGATCTGCCCAGCCAGAGTCCATGAGATTATCTGATAGATGCTGGAAATATTCCTCACATCACAATATTCAAATGCTCCTCTGGTAATTCCGTGCCCAGGAGAAATCTGGTCATTTGAAACAGGACTAGTGGGCAGCTATCTGCATATGCAACAAAGGTGGAGAAATAAATATGCCTTTCTGCCCTTATCATCCCCAGTAGGTCCTAAGGTAAATCCCCTTACCTGTGTTCAGGCAGCTTCCAATGATATGCAGACAAGGAAAAGCATCAAAGGTGGTATTCAGCAAGTTCTGACCAGTTCTGGAGAACCAGTAGCAGAAATTTTGAGTAGTTCAGAGAACCAGCAAATCCCACCTCTGACTGGATATTTTACAGTATCCTTCCCCTGCCACGCCTACCAAGTTACGCCCATAGAACTGGTAGTAAAAAAAAAATTGAATCCCACTGCTGAAAAGCATACTGCCACCCTCCCTCCCACCCCCCAAAAACAGATTGCCTTCACCACAATGGGTTAACAATCATTCAACAGAATGAGTTAACACAACTTCATAAAAAGAGCTATTTCATGCAACCAGTGATAACACAACCATCACAATTGATGAAAAGATTAAATCTCACTTACATCAAAAATGCTTAAAAACCATCAGCAGATTATTTCAATCACTAGGCATCTGAGATGAAAATCATGGAAATCCTTTAATTTCATCATACAGAGACCAATTTAACCACAAATTCAACTGGAACATTTTACAGCAAGCCAAATCTAAAAGAAAATTTCTAAAAGCCTGGCATTCTGGCAGATCTGCTGTTACAAACACCTGGGATAAATCTGATCTATAAATTATTCAGAAAAACAAAATCCCAAGAAGGAAACAAACAGGCCAGAGTGCATCCTTCCTCCCTTATTTGCACACCCACCAATCAACACTCACTCAGATAACACATGCAATAGTCAGAAAGAAACAAAGATGATGTAAACAATAGGCAGAATATGACCAATCAGAAACAGGCAAACAACCATCAAGATTAGAAGAAACACAGATTAAAAGTCAGCAAAACCACATCCTTCGTATCAAAGCCCTAACTATGCTTGCAAATGAAACGTTTTTAAGAAGACAGTCTTAAACGCTCAGCAAACCCCAGGACCTCAAAATCCAATATCAATCTAGCATTGTCAAAATTATGAGTCATCTTTAAAAATATGCGTAACATTGATTTTAACTGTATGCCGAGCATGGAAATTCATTTCATCCTCAAATTAAATAGCATCCTTATTAGCTCCAAAATGTTTCAGTCACTTCCATTTTAGCACAATTTTTTTGTTGCTGGCTATTACTTCCTCACTCTTGTAAAGCATATGCAATATCACTGGTGTGCCCTTTTCAAAACAATCTAGAATTATAGAGGGACATAAAGCAGATGAAGAACACTCATCGGATTCCCATTTCAAAACTCAAAGCAGAAAACAATAGTCTCCCCACCTACACAGCACTAGATTGGATGATATATTTGTTACCAGAAAAAAAAGAACAAAAATGCAAATGAGATAATCAACAATGAGTTGGAGATCGTCTTCACAAAAGAACAGAATAATAATAAACTCTCCTTTGGGGACATTGTTATCTCTGTTATCAACATAGAAAACAATGGCAGATTCAAACTTAGTAAAAAGCAGCCCACAGAAATCAATGAAAGTAGGCAGCTCTTTTTAAAAAAAGCATATTTCCAACAAACCAATAGCAGTATAATAATCTCAATGCACAAAAAGGATACCTCTCTTTTTTAAATCAAGTATAGCTCAAAAAGTATCCACAAACCATTACAACCACCAATGCACAAATCAACAAAAAATTTCCAAAGCAACTTCAGTAAATCCAAAAATCTTGTTTTCCAAGAAGACAGAGCATTATTCAGAAAATAAAAGTCATGGACTGTGAACATGTCTATCTAGGACAAGTAGGTTAGGAGAGAGCAACTGAAAACACAATGAAATTTGATTAATTTCACTGCACGCAGGCAAGTTTAGCCATGACTTCAGCTTCAGAAATATTGAAATTCTAAGCCAGGTGAAATGAAAGAATGTATACAAATTCCTAGAAGCCTGGATTTCTGACCAATAAGCAAATTGATAGAGACATAAACTTAGTTCCCATCTATTAAAAAAAAACCAACCAAAACTCAAATAGAAATGAGAACAGCACTTATTGTATAAAGGCAAGTTGGGATGACTGGATGGAGCTGAGCATTTATTGGCCAGATGCCCTTCCTGACACCTATATGATATTCACAGTAGATTTTTTTTCTCTGTGCCCTAGGAGAGAAAGATCTGCTTCTACCTCGGTTTGAACTCTCAATCTTCTAGGTGGGAGGCAAGTGCCTTCACCACATCACTCATTTCAAATAGAAACACACTCATCGCAACAAATCCCCCATGCTTATTTAATAAATGTATATGGACACCCATCTTATTGAATCTGGTTTGGGTGGCATACAACCAACAATTAAAATGATGTCACAGCTGTTAAAAACTTAAAAATATAAATAAAAGCAAACTTGTGGGAGAAGACATCTAACTATAACCATAGCATAGGCTCCCTGTGCATTCCCCAAAGCTTCTGGAAAAGTCACATTTTCAGAGTCTTCCAAAAAGTTCACAGGGATGGAGCTAACCTCATTTTGGAAGGATGATGTGCCACAATAGGGAACATTCTAGGAGATGGGCCCACTGGTGGGATTCAAAAAATTTTACTACTGGTTCTGTGGACGTGGCTTGGTGGGTGTGGCAGGGGAGGGATACTGCAAAATCCCCATTCCCTCCCTAATCCTGGGGGAAGGTTACTGCAAAATCCCATTCCCTCCCCACCCCACTAACCTGATTTCCAGCTCTGTTCTCCTGTGCAGGGCAACAGAAGAAGATCCAGTCGATCAGCTGGGACTCGGGAGGCAGAGAATAGATGGGGGCAGGACCAGTCAGAGGTGGTATTTGCCTGTTCTCCAAACTACTCCAAATTCACACTACCAGTTTCCCAGAACTGGTCAGAACCTACTGAATACCACCTCTGGATGGGACCCACAACATTACTCTCTTTGTGGTCCTGATGGAAGAAATAGATGTGACCAGGAAAAAGCAATCTCTCAAATAGCCTGGCCTCATGCCATGTAGGGCTTTAAATGTTAAAAAAATCCAGAATCTTGAATTGCATCAGGAAGCAAATCAATGAAGCTCATGGAACAATAATGAAATATGGGCTCATTTTACTCATTTTGCACTAGCTGAAACTTCTGAATGCTCTTCCAGGGTAGCCCCATATAGAATGCATGAAGTAGTCCATGTGGGAGACAACCAGGCAGTGGCGGTATGCTACCAGTTTGGCCCGGTTCTGCGCAGATGATGCGCAGCAGAGACCAAACAGGTTCTTTCCGCTGCTCTACTATGGGCCCACCCGGGCTCCCATACTCACCTTTATCTTCTGCATTTGAAGTGCAGCTGCTTTGTGTCGCGTGACAGCTGCTGAAGCGACCAGGAGAGTTCAGGCTTGCAGGAGGTGAAGTGTGTGTTTGGCATGCGCATGCACGCAAAGTATGTGCACCCATGCAAAGCATGCACACCAAGCCACGCCCACTGAACCAGTGGTAAAAGCTTTGAATTGCACTACTGCAATCAAGGTATGAGTGAATAAAGCCTCTCAAATGGGCACCACTGGCTCACAACACAAAGCTGTGCAAAAATTCTGCACAGAATCCTAACCTAGCACCTGCATCAGCATAACAAGAACAACATTACAATGTGTCACTCACATAGAAAACAACCCTATCCAACAGCACAATTTATCAAATTTCATAGAAGGCTGAAAGGTCATGAAAGACATATTCCATAGTTAACCAACAAGCCTCCCTTCTCCAATATCATAACACACTAAAGATGTTGGAAAGTAATGAGATGTCTACAAATGAAAAATGAAACTCAGAGAAATCACACTCAAGATTCCAGCCCTGAAGTTTAAAATATCCTCTATTATTGAGAAAAAGAAATACAAAGAGAGGCACTTCTATGGGCCTCTGTTTCACTCACCCAAACCCTCAAAAGCCATTTGAAGATTATTTGCGATCTTCTTCATTTTCCCATTCCAATCTCCTACAAAAATGGAAACCCTTGGCCCCAAAAAAGTACAACCAAGTAAAAAAAAATCTAGGAGCCTGTTATCTCCATCAGAGCTCTTTCATCCTTCCTTATTTTGCCTTATCTACTGAGACAAGAGCCAGCAAGATGTAGTGATTGAGGCACCATGACAGAAGCTAGGAAATTATGAGTTACAGTTCTGACTTAGGTACAAAGCCAGCTGGGTGATCTTTAGCTAGTCACTCTTTCTCAGCCCTAGGAAATGAGTAAGGGCAAACCACTTCCAAAATCTTGCAAAGAAAACTGCAGGAATTTCCCCAGACTGTTGCTAGAAGTCAACACTGACTTCTACACACATACACACAGAGAGTAAAACAAAGCCATCAAACTCCCCCTTGTGTAGATCCAAAGCTCAGTAGCAAGAAAAGGGATGAAACAAAAGAAAAAAAGGGGAAAAAAGAAACTAGCTTTGAACTGGTTTCAGCTGCACCATAGCTGAACTGGGCCAGAAATTTCCAACATTACTGACATCAGGAACACAAAGATCTTGAGCCCTGTTTAAACCGGTGCAAAATCTTCACATGGAAATCTCTCCATGAATGGAGGAAAGCTTTTCTCTCTTGCTTTGCAATTCATTGAAGATGGTTTCCAGAAATAGAACATAGCCTAGCAGACAAGAATTAAGAGGAATATATTCTGGCTGCCTTTATATTCTGCAGCTCTTCAAAATACCCCTGAAAATATTTTGAAATCTTCAATAGAAAATATGCTTGATTTAAAGTTGCGGCACCAACTGACTTTAGAGCAAAATGTCCTGTGAGTCAGAAAGTAAATGGATCTTTTTGGATGTTGTGTTTTTATAGGCATTTTATTGTTCTGAGCAAAGGGCCATTTTATATTTCAAAGGATGGGTGAAATCCTAAACAAGTGTTGGAAGAAATATCCATCTGGTTCAGTTCCAAGCTGGGAGAAAGACATTGGAAACAAAATGGAGGCTGGTTGGAAAGATGGTTTAATGATGAAGCAGAACCACATGGATTCTGGTGCAGCTGACAAAATGGAATTGAGAGTGAGGGGGTTTTATACCTTCTTTAGGCTTTGCACTTAAGCTTCCTGTTCCTGTGCAAGAACATGTATTCTATTGGCTGTTGTCAGACTCCCATGGTGCCATTTAGGGGCTATATAGGGGTCATAGCTGGCTCTATAGGCAAAGTACAAATCCTAGGGGTGTGTCTGAGAGAAGTTTGGTTGAAGTTTGAAGTTTGATGCAATAATTCCTATTATGGCTTAATGGCTTTGCCCTGTATTAACTCTTGGTTGAGGGCTAATCTGCCTTTGTTCAGATTTTGCTGCAGAGAGTAATGGATTAACAAATCTGCATTTCTAAAAGCTGCCCCAGATTAGTGTCTGCTTGGGGACAGGGCTGGGGCTCTGGGTTTCTGTGTCCTTTAACATTTTTAATTTCTCTTTTAGGGGAAATATTTTATCCTGCCTTTTTTAATATTCCTCAAAATATTTCATTCTTCTAGGGAGGGAGTGGCTTCCCACACAAGCTTGCTAGGAGTAATGCCTATTAAATTCAGTGGAAGCTGCTTACAAGAAAGGTGATCAGGATTTGGCTGAAAATTATTTCCTATGAAAATAAAATGGGCCCTCCCCATATAATGGGGAGACAACTTCAATGTGCTTCATTATGACTTTTTCCAAATTAGTCAAAGGTGTTTTTTTAAGTTTACTAATGAGCAGGTACCCTTTCCTGCTAATGAGTTTCTGGTTTCCTTTCTTTAAGTAACACATTGAGCAAAACACTTTCCTACAAAATTCACAATTGTTAAAACCAGGGGATTTGCTGTCAAAACAGCATCTCTAAAATGAGCAACAACTGCAAATGAGGCATTTCTTCAAACCTGCTTGGATATGCACTTTCCATACATTACTGGTGTT
Source organism: Hydrophis major (assembly GCA_033807585.1). Classification (NCBI taxonomy): domain Eukaryota; kingdom Metazoa; phylum Chordata; class Lepidosauria; order Squamata; family Elapidae; genus Hydrophis; species Hydrophis major. Next base: position 90,520,032 of record CM066329.1, read on the forward strand.
GCCATCACTGTTGCCAATATCTGACAATTGCCAATATTCAATTTTGTATGAGTAACAGAATGAATTACAGAAAGCCAAGCTCTTGAAGCCTTTCATCCTATCCAGGACTTGGCGATTTGGAGCTCAAATCTGTCTGAAATGTTCTCCTTGTCTGGAGCCATCACAGGGCTGAAGATCCAGTTCCTCCCATCTGGCCGATGGTTCAGTCCGCCCCACTTGTTTTTATTACAGGGGCTCGTGGTTTTTCACAGTCAGGATTCTCTGATTAAAATTTATTAAATCCCACTCAATTAAAATTAAATTAAACAGATTACCAGGACTTTACAGAGGCTGGAGGAACTGCAGAGGAAGAGGTCCCAATGTTGGTCATCTGCCTTCCCCATTGAATTCCTGGCTTTTCAGAGAAGAAAGACAAACAATACAAAGATTCCCAAGATAATTTAATGCAGGAGCATTAGAAATGCAATTTAATTGTAATACATGAATATCTTTTGACTTTTAGACACTCAGAAATGGGGTGAATGTGCTTTAACCTATTCATAAATGAATTATATGGCTAGATTTGCTTTTACAACTAAGCATTTCTTCAGGAATGAAACCTATTTCAGGCATTAGTCCATCCACTTCCATCCCATCCAAGAGATGAAGTCTATTTTCATTGGACTTATATCTCCATCCATGCATGCAAGTCAGGTAATGAAAAATGTTCTGCAGGAGACCAGATTAGGACAGGGACTGCAGAGACTTTGAAATTCAACAAACTAATCAAATAGGAAAATCTCTGTCCATAATATTTTGCTCTCCTTTACAGTATTCTCTTTTCCTCATCTTTTTAATAAGCTTGTTTTTTATCTATTAACATTTTTAATTGGCTTAAATCCTTGATTTGTCTCCCTAAAATTCTACCAGTAAGTTAGAGAGACAGCATTAAGACACCCCTCTTATTCTAGGGGTATTTAACAAGGGTTTGTACCATCTGGTATTTGTGAAAAGTACAACTAAACTATCTTTTTTAACATTATTTCTAGGACAGAGTTTCTTGAGAAAAGGGTATAGCAAACATTCACATAAAACCTCATGCACAAAATCTAATAACTCGGCAACTTTTTCAATCTAACATCAAATTATGACATTAATCCATCACAATTCTTTTTGCGGAAAAAAAAACTTCACAAAATGAGAATCCATAAGTAAGAGCTTTCTCTTGCTAGCCATCAAAATGATTAAACCACAAATAGATTGTGACAAGCTACAAATTGGGTGAATGTGTACCAAAATGACAAATGTGGTTCAAATGTGATGCACTTTGGAGCAAAGCTTGTTGGTGAGATCAGAAGTCAGTCTGAGCTGGTGTGATGAGAACTCTTTGGGTCATGAGAAAGAATTTTAACATAGGTAACAAGTTAAAAATAAAACCTGTAGAAGGAGAAAAAAAAAATTTAGAAGTAGACACCCCATTGTGACGCCATCTTGACTTATTTGTCAACCATACCTTGTGGATACCTCTGCATCCTACAGATCTCTTTCTCCCAACTTGTAAGTTATCCATTCATACTTCCCTGTTTCAACTGGCCTTTTCGACTCTTGTGGAATTTGAAGCATAGCTTATGTTTCCATCCACATGTTCTTTTCAGATTCTTGTGCTGGCCATGTTGTGAATTAATAAAAGTGTTTGAATAAAGCTTGTTGAAACCTTAAAGCAAAGTGCAGGGTTCTGGCCCTGCACTTCTAATTGGCCGATAATAGCGATATCGGATTGGTCCGTTCCGGAGAATCTGATTGGCTATTAACGAGACTTTCTCATTGGTTAAAAGAGCTAGTGTTCCTGTGTTTTCATTGGCTAAATACCCAAGAGCTTGCCTATATAAAGGGGGCTGTTGAGGCCGTTTGCAGAGCTGTTGCACCATGAGTAGATTGAAGAGTTGAAGTTCAACAAAGAGTTGAAGTTCACTGTTCATCAACTCATCTCCACTTCTTGTGCCATTCACCGAACATAACAGGCCATTTCTCTTCCACTGTTTGCATGCATCAGATTGGCTTCCTGTCTCTTTTGCTAGCACCCAATTTGTTAATTTCAAGTTTTACTTTTGATCTCCTCAAACTGCAGTTGTTTATCTTTTATTCCCAACTGTTTTCTTCACTTCTATTAAAGATGTAAAAATGTGAAGTCCTGACCCTGGATGATTATCTTTGAAATTCCCATAACATTCCCCCATTCCAATCGTGTTTTCTGATAGCCATGCCAGATTCTAGCTGTAGTTATTTAATTGGTCATGTTTCTGAGTAGAACAACAGTGTACATTTACCAGAACCATATAATTAAAAATGACAGATTTCCTGTGTACTTCAGAGTTCTTTTGACTCGGCTGTATATAGCCACAAGCCAATCTAAGACTATGTTGTTAGAAGTTACCTGGACTCTCTAATGGACCATAGAAAGTAATGGATCTTACCATTCATTAAAAGGGAGAAGCTTCCATAACCTGTGTTCCCTGTAGTCAATGAATTTTCAAAGGGACTCTCCGATGAGAAAGCTTCTGAATTTGATCAAAACATCCCATATGAAAATTAGCAATAGTCTTTTTCTCTTACATAACTAGAAAAACACAATGAAATCAAAGACAAAATTCAGTCAGCCACCCAGAAAAATCCACCATTTCAACATCAAAGATTAATGTCCTGTTTGTATCAGAAGATTATTATTATTATTATTATATATACAACAATGTGAAATCACAGTTACCAGTTCTTTAGCTGCTATTGGCCTTCCTACACATAGATCATCAGGCATGGATATTGACTGGCATACTCCAACTTGACTATGTCTTTAAAAAAGGGTGGATGGGATTTACCTGCAGTTTTCAATCTCAAATTAAATGAAGGTATTAATGCCTTGCAAGTGTTACTACAGGAACTCAACTAGAGCTGTAACTAAAAATCAGCCCAACCCAAACTTTCTAACTATACCCGTAGCCAGGCTTTTATTTCTGTTAGTCTTGAAAAATCTATCCTTAAAATGTAAAAAAAAAAAAAACAGACAAAGTCGATTTAGTGAAAATTTCCCTAACAATTGAGGATAGAATTCATTGACTTCTCATACCCGATAATCCACTTAGTATTTTTTTAATTTTATTGGTTTTTAAAAACAAACATAAACAAACAAAACATAAAAACATCAAACTATCTTCCATAGATGTACATACAGTGTGCTGGTTGGTTTACAAATTGTTTTGTGCTTCCATTTCGTAGTCTTCAATTACAATTACATTACATATAATCTCCTATTGTCAATCAAAAATTAAATACCTTAGTATCATTATTAATTAATCATTTGACTATACTTTTTTTTTTTTTGAAAAAGTTTTTATTAAATTTTCTACAAACAAACAAGACAAACAAAACATAAAAACATCAACTCTTATATGTACATCCAGTGTGTCAGATGGTTCATCATTTTTGTGCATTCATTCTGTAGTCTCAATTACAATTATGTTACATAACAACTCATATTGTCAATCCAAACTTATATATCCTAATATCACTAAAGAAAGAAGTTTTTGACTATATTTTTAATCATTCATGCTTAATGAGCTAACAATACTTTAAACCAGTTTACTCTATAACAAATCATCTAGTCATATCAAATCAATCCTAAAAAATCCTTTATAAATATAATATCAAATAGCAAAATAATAGCAAAATAAAGATATTCCTTACTATCTAGCATTCTAAATATTCTATTATCGTATTTTATCATCTAGCCATTTATAAAAAAGATCCCAAATTTCGTAAAATTGTTTATCCTCTTGCTCTCTAATTTCAAATGTCAATCTGCTCATCTCAGCACATTCCAATATTTTCTTAATAATTTCTTCCTGTAATGGTATTTTCTCATTCTTCCAATTTTTAGCAAATACAATCCTGGCCACTGTTAATACGTTTACAATCAGGTATTTCAAATCTTTACTATATATATCAGGTAAAATTCCCAATAAGAAGATCTCTGGTTTCAAATCTATATGTTTCTTTGTCATTTTTTCCAACCACATGCGAATTATAGTCCAATATTTTCTAGCATCCTCACAAGTCCACCACATATGGTAATACGAGCCGGGTATCTGATGACATTTCCAGCATTTTTCAGATTTGTTCTTGAACATTCTTGCTATTCTTGTCGGAGGAAAGTGCCACCTGTAAAACATCTTATACAAGTTTTCTTTATATGCTGTTGACATTGTCATTTTATAATTTTGAGACCACAATTTCTGCCATTTCTCTAAATCAATCCCATATCCAAAATTCTTCCCCCAAACAATCATAGTTTCTTTGACTTGTTCTTCCTCTAATTTCATTCCCAGTAAATAACCATATAGTTTTTTAATCACCTTCTCATCAGTACCCATCAAGATCTTATCTAAATCAGTCTGTTTATCATAAAATCCCTCCGTTTTAGAATCTTCATCATACCTTGAGTGTATTTGTGCATATGAAAACCAATTCATCCTTATACCTTGTTCCTCTAAGTTTTGAATCGATTTAAGTTCACCCTTTTCATCCAAAAGTTCCCCATATCTAACTGTTTGTTCCTTCTTGTAGATTATAGGATAGGAAAATGCTTCAATGGTCGATAACCAAACTGGAATTTTCAAATAACATTTTCTTTTTATCTTCTCCCAATTTAACCACAAAGACTCCCGTACATAATGTCTTCTAAAATAACCCTGTGTTTTAGTTCCCTTATACCATAAAAAAGCATGCCAACCCAACAGCAAGTCATGCCCTTCTAATGTCAACAACCTATGTTTCCTTAATGTTATCCATTCTTTTAGTCAAAGGTCAAAGCATTTGACTATACTTTTATTCATTCATGTTTTACAAGATAACCATAATTTACTTAGATCTTATAACAGTTCATATTATCATCCCAAATCTATCCTAAAATCATTTTGTAGATATAATAAGAAAGAAGTACATCTTTATATATTTATTATTTTCTAAAAGTCTACATATTTCATTAGTGTATTTTATTGTCTAACCATTGATAGAAAAGGTCCCAAATTTTATAAAATTGTTTATTCTCTTGTTCTCTGATTTCAAATGTCAATCTACTCATATCAGCACATTCCAATATTTTCTTAATAATTTCCTCCTGTGATGGTATTTTCTCATTTTTCCAGTTTTTAGCAAATACAACCCTAGCCGCTGTTAATACATTTACAATCAGGTATTTCAAGTCTTTATTGTATATTTCAGGTAAAATTCCCAATAAAAATATCTCTGGTTTCAAGTCTATATGTTTTTTTGTCATTTTTTCCAACCACATGTGGATTTTAGTCCAATATTTTTTAGCATCCGCACAAGTCCACCACATATGAGCCAAGTGTCTGATGACATTTACAACATTTTTTGGATTTATTCTTGAACATTCTTGCTATTCTTGTCAAGGGAAAATGCCACCTGTAAAACATCTTATACAAATTTTCTTTATATGCTGCTGACATTGTCACTTTATAATTTTGAGACCACAATTTTTGCCATTTCTCTAAATTGATCCTATATCCAAAATTCTTCCCCCAAGCAATCATAATTTCTTTAACTTGTTCTTCTTCTAGTTTAATTTCTAATAAATATCCATACAATTTGTTAATCACCTTTTCATCAGTACTTGTCAAAATCTTATCTGTTAGTTAGTTTATCATACCTTGAATATATTTGCGCATATGAAAACCAATTCATCTTTATACCTTGTTCCTCTAGTTTTTGCATAGATTTAAGTTCACCCTTTTCATTCAATATTTCCCCATATCTAACTGTTTGTTCCTTTTTGTATATTATAGGATAAGAAAATGCTTCAATAGTCGATAACCAGACTGGAATTTTCAAATAACATTGTCTTTTAATCTTCTCCTAGTTTAACCACAGAGACTCCTGTATATAATGCCTTCTAAAATACACCTGTGTTGTAGTTCCTTTGTACCATAAGAAAGCATGCCACTCCAACAACAAATCATGTCCTTCTAATGTCAACAATCTAGTATTTCTTAGTGTTATCCATTCCTTAACCCACATCAAATTTGTAACTTGGTAGTACAACTCCCAATTAGGCAAACCAAATCCTCCTCTAATTCTAGCTTCTTGCAAAAGTTTTAACTTTATTCTCGCTTTCTTACCTTGCCATATATATTTCAACACAATTTTATTTAAATCTTCAAAGTAGTCTTTTCCAAGCCTAATTGGAATTGTTTGAAACAAATAAAAAATTCTAGGTAATATGTTCATCTTGATTGTTGAAATTCTCCCTATTAGTGACAGTTGTAAATTTTCCCATTTCGCCAGATCTAGCGCTATGTGCTGTTTAAATTTGATATAATTATTCTCTTTCAGTGTACTATATCTTGCTGTCAAATATATCCCCAAGTACTTAATCTTATTCATGACCTGAATTTTCAATAGGTCTGCCAGCTCTTCCTTTTGTCTTAATAGCATATTCTTTGTCAAGATCTTTGTCTTATCTTTATTTATTTTCAAATCAGCCACCTTTCCATATGTCTCTATCTTTTCTATCAATTTTGATGCTGTTTCTAAAGGGTCTTCTAAGATGAAAACCAGATCATCTGCAAATGCTTGCAGCTTAAATTCTTCCTTTTTGATTTTCATTCCTTTTATATTCTTTTCATCTCTAATATTTCTGTTTAGCACTTCCAAAGTTCACACAAACAACAAAGGTGATAGTGGGCACCCTTGTCTTGTTCCTTTTCTTATATTGATAGAGTCTGTCAGTTCTCCCTCTATCATTACCTTTGCCGTTTGCTTATAGTATATAGCTTCTATTGCTTGAATAAATTTTCTAGTAAAACCCATCTGTTCCAACAGTAATAACATGAATCGCCAATTCACATTATCAAATGCCTTCTGTGCATCTAGAAATATCAGAACCATTTTTTTTTCAGGATGTGCCTCATAGTATTCCAAGGTGTCCAAGATTACTCTCATATTGTCTTTAATTTGTCTCTTTGGCAGAAATCCATTTTGATCAGGATGGATCATTATTTAAATATTTTTAAAGCCTTTCTGCCAATATTGAAGCAAAGATTTTATAATCTGCATTTAGTAGAGAAATGGGTCTATAGTTCTTAATTTGTAATGGGTCGGCCTCCTCTTTTGGAATAAGTCTAATATAGGCTTCTGACCATGATTTAAGCATCTTCTTCTTTAACGTAACTTCATTCATAACTTCTAGCAATGGAAGATTCAACGATTCTTGTAATATTTTATAAAATTCTGCCTGAAGTCCATCTGGGACTGGTGCCTTTCCATTATTTTGCTTCTTGAGTGCTTCTGTTAACTCCATCATCATTATATTGCTTTCTAACATTTTTTCAGTCTCTTTAGGTATCTGAGGTAAATTAGCATTCTGTAAGTACTGTTTAACTCTTTCCTCATCTATATTCTCTTACATATATAATTTCCCATAGAAATCTCGAATGATTTCCTTCTTCTCTTTGCTACCATGGCAAACTTGGCCTTGGTCATCTATTAATTGCAATATTTTCCTTGATTCTTTCTCCTTTCTCAATTTGTATGCTAACCATCTACCTGGTTTGTTTGCATCTTCAAAGTAGTTCTGTTCAGCACCTCTAATTTTCTGTGGTAATTCTTCTTTTACTATTTGACCCATTTTGTATTTAATTATATCCATTTTTAGCTTGATGTCCTTTTTCTGTGGCATTTTCTATAGCTCTTTTTCAAGTCTTTTATGCTCATCCTCTAGGGCCTTAGAGGCTAGTCTTTTCATAGTATTCCTTTTCCTTGTATAGTCTATTATCAAGCCTCTAACATATGCCTTCATTTTATCCCATACATTCTGAATTGATGTATCTTCTTTTTTGTTTTCTCTAAAGAAAAAAGCCAATTCTTTCTTCATCCACTATGTGAAGTCTTTTTCCTTTAAAATAATATTATTTAACGTCCATCTAGATCTTTTTATTTTGTCCTTTCCATTAAATTGTTATTGGATTGTGATCTGCCCAAGTACTTGTTTCAATATTTATTTCTTGAACGTTAGTTATTAATTCTGTTGACATCCATATCATATCTATTCTGGACCATGATAAGTGCTTATTTGAATAGAAGGTATATTGTTTAGTTTTAGCATTTCTTTCTCTCCATGTATCTTTTAAGTTTATTTCATCTACCATTTTAAAAAAAGATTTAGGGAGAGTCTTTCACTTTTGCTTTATTGTTTTCTGTACTGTATAGTCCAATTTATTGTCTACAATTCCATTAAAATCTCCCATCATAACTATATTAGCATAGTCCAGTTCAATTATTTTCATATGTAACTTTTTGTAGAATTCTTCTTGTTTGTCATTCGGAGCATAAATTGCAATCAGGAGTGTTTTAGTATTATTGTCCATTATTTCCACCATTAGTATTCTTCCATTATCATCGGTATAAATCAATTTTGCTGGGGTGGTCTTTTTAATATATAAAACCACTCCTCTTTTCTTACATTGTGTCAAGGAAGTAAATATTTTCCCTAATTTTGGCTGTACCAACAATTGTTCATATTGTTCTGTACTTCTTGTAGACAAATTATATCAAATTTTAATTTTTCTAATTTATGAAAGGTTTTCCTTCTTTTAACGGCTGAGTTAAGTCCATTTATATTAATTGTAATCAATTTTTTCTCTTCCATGGTTATATTTTATAGTTAGGTTTAGCAGCTCTTGTAGATCTTAGTTCACATTGTTCTTTGGCTTCCACCTTTCGACCTACTGCACCTTCTTCTTTTTCAGTCACCATTTGGCAGTACTCTTGGAATTCAATTAGTGAGATCTCTTTTTCTGCCTCTTCCTCTTTCCCTCCCAAAAATTCTGTATAAAATAATTCCACTTTCTCAATTGAGTCAATTCTATGTCTCTGTTCTTGCCGTGTGAACATTAAACCTTCTGGAATCAGCCATCTATAATTCACCTCTTTTTTAAGTAGCATTTTAGTCGGGAATCAGTATTCTCTTCTCATCTCTCTCACTCTTCTGGGTATTTCTTTCAAGACCACAATCTCCTTGTCTTATATTTCAATGTTTTCTCTTTTGCCACTTGCTATATTTGCGTTTTAATGGCTTTCTTTGTAAATCTAATGTGAACTTCTCTTGATAAGCTATTTCTCATCGCATATCTTGTGAAAACTCAATAAACCTCATCTATTCCATCCATCATCTTCTCTTGAGTTATTTCCAAAGCTTCAGCCAGTATTTCTATCATTATCTCAGCTAAGTTTTGTCCTTTTTCTTCCTCTATGTTTTGGAGTCTAAGATAGAATTCTGATCTATCCATCTCCCATCTCAACATACCACTTTTATCTTATTCAACCATGGTTAATCTATTATCAATATCTCCAATCTTCTTGTCTCTTTGTTTATCTTCTTCTTCAATCTTTTGGAATCTCTCATCATACTTCAATATCATTTGTTGGATGTTCTCCACTTTTTCATCGGTTTTCCCTGTTCTTTGTTCAATGTTCTCTGTTCTTTGTTCAATGTTCTCTGTTGTTTGTTCGATGTTCTCTATTCTCTTTTCAATATTCTCTGATCTTGCTTGAATATTTTGAATTCCTTGCATAATCATCTGCAGAGTCACTTTTTCTTGTTCTTTTTCTTGCTTTAACATTGTCCGTATTAAATGTTGTCCTCCAGATGGTGGAGAGAAAGAAGTAGAAGTTGAAGAACCAGGAGCTGTAAATTTCCTACTCATTATAAGCAATTCAAAATATTCAGATTCTTCTAAACCTTAATCCAATTATGAAGTAACCAATTATAGTTCAAAATAAAAATAGCAGAAAAAAGAAGCCCAATAATAATAATTAAAAAAAGAAAAAAAAGGGAGAACAAAATTTCTTCAGGTTCTTATATACCTTAATCCAATTGAAAGGTCTCAAATAGAAAAAAGTGCATAAGAATAAACCAGAAAGGTAGATGAAAAAACAAAAATACCAGGAAAGGGGAAAAAAGGCTTTTAAGGCTTTCCCTTTAAAATAAAAAGCAAACATAGAGATTGGACTTCTAAAGAAAAAAAGAAAAACAAAGAAAAGCTCCAACAAAGCCAAAAACCCATATAATTATTACCAAAAAAAAAAAAAAAAGATAAAAAGAAATACAATAAAGCTGGTGAGGAGGGATAGCACAACTTTAAAAAAGCACACTGCACTTTGTTTAATTATCCAAGGCTCTCTTCTCCAAAAACTTATCACCTTTCCCCCCCCTAAGTTTCAACACCAGACTCCAGCTGTTGATAGAAACCCAGAAGAGCACCTGCAATAATACTCACCCATGTTCTTCCCTCTATCTTATCAAATAGCAATGTGCTTGAAAAAGATTCTCCTTTCTTTCTCAGCTTTGTCTGATCACAGGGAAATAGAATATTTCCAAGCCTCTAGTTGGCTATGTTACAAAATTTCTTTGCTCTCACTTTCCCCCTCCTTTTCCGAGCAGGATATAATGAAAATTAATAAAAAGAAAGAAAAAGATATTTTTTAAAAAAGAAATAACTAAAGGGAGCCTCTAGCCTAAAATATTACAAAATCAAAAAGGAGAAGAAAAAAAATAGATATAAATGAAAAAACCAGTCCAGTTTCAAAATACAAGATCATATATAGAAAATCCAGCCATGAGAAAAACAAACAAACAAACATTACTTCGACATTCCTGTTTAGAATCACCACTTAATCACTTCTGTCAAAACTTTTACAGATTCTTTCTTTTTCTTCGGGTGTCCTTTCAGATCTTAGAATTAAAAAAACGTTCTCACCAAACCGGCACACTCTTTCTGTTCTCTTCCATTTCGGAGCTGTCCCAACTTCAGCAGCTTTAATGGCTGCCTCTTTGCCGCTGGCAAGAAGAGCTTCTCCTGAATCTACCAGGAACTTTGTGGTATCCCTGGGATTGACAGGATGCGCTCTTCACTTTCACCATCTCTTCGGGACAGTTTAGATCTGATAGGACTGTCCAGGAGCAAAGTTATCAGTAAAATTCAGGCTGAGACATCCCACTTGGTGCTGTCTTACAGCACCTAGCATGAAAAATACACCAACTGATCAAATAATGAAAAAATAAAATATTGATCTAATGATGGCATTCAATTGATTCTCCAAGGGCAGACTTCAGGTGAAGCTGACAGTATCTTCCAAGATGCTTCTAATTTTTTTTACCAGAGAACCAGGGAAAAATACTCTAATGCAAGATATAGGTATCTTAGACTACCTTTTCACTCTGTTTCATAAAGGAATGATGCAAGGTTATATACCTGTCCCATTCCCTCTTATTTTTTAATATTAATTCCCTAACTCGGTTCTGGAAGAAATGGTATTATACCTACCCAAACTGGAAAACATATTTAATTCAGTTCTGAACACCATCCTCTTCTTTACAACTCAAAGGGGCTGGAGGTAGAGCCTGTGGGTCTTGCAATAAATTGCACAGAAGAAAGTCTTGCCATCAACTTCCCTAAGACAAAATTAATTTATTTAAAGGCTTGTCAGACAGATGCATCATTGAAAATAAATAATGTCATCAATGGATAAATCAAAGCCTTTAAATATCTACCATTATCTTCAAATATTTGTCTCTTCAAAGCAACAGTAGACTCAACCTATAGGATTGCAAATGGAACCTTGTTTCACAAGCAGTGGAAGTTTATTTATTTAGCATGTGGCTACAGTGTCAGGCAAATCTACAAATACTATAGACATGATGCAGCCCTGACAGCCTAAATTGCTAATTCCTTCTGTTCAGTACTTGCATGCCTATACTTGGTGCACCACAGGGAGAAAACATATTTAATTCAGTTCTGAACACCATCCTCTTCTTTACAACTCAAAGGGGCTGGAAGTAGAGCCTGTGGGTCTTGCAATAAATTGCACAGAAGAAAGTCTTGCCATCAACTTCCCTAAGACAAAATTAGTTTATTTAAAGGCTTGTCAGACAGATGCATCATTGAAAATAAATAATGTCATCAATGGATAAATCAAAGCCTTTAAATATCTACCATTATCTTCAAATATTTGTCTCTTCAAAGCAACAGTAGACCCAACCTATAGGATTGCAAATGGAACCTTGTTTCACAAGCAGTGGAAGTTTATTTATTTAGCATGTGGCTACAGTGTCAGGCAAATCTACAAATACTATAGACATGATGCAGCCCTGACAGCCTAAATTGCTAATTCCTTCTGTTCAGTATTTGCATGCCTATACTTGGTGCACCACAGGGAGAAAACTAGCTTACACCAGCTGACCAATGGTGCAAGAGTTGCTGCTTTCTGGGCTCCTCTGCCAGTCTTGCCTCATCTTGACCTGGTCCAGTGCCAGCAGCTAGGTTTTTCTCACTAAAGTGGTACCCATTTATCTACTTGCAATATTGCATGCTTTCAAACTGCTGGATGAGCTGGAGTTGGGGAGCAAGCATGGGAGCTCACCTCATCTGGGCTCAAACCACTGGAGTGCAGATCATTTCTGGCCTGCAGTTCCAGCATCATTAAGCCATTGTGCCACCATGTCCAAATGGAGTGGAGTGCAGTGAAGGTGACAATTACCCACATGCTACCATTAATTCCATTAGAACCAGAGTGAGTTGGTATGCTGTTGGATGAGTTTCAGATAAAGTTATCTGAAAATGAAACAGTCCAAAGAAATTTTTAAAGATCAATTCTGCAAGAAATTCATATGGTTTCCAATTTTCAATATGGCAAGAATCAGGGCTCATTTCCATAGGACCCGATATGAGGTTAAGCCTACTCAAGTTCTGGATTGAATTCACCTTCACAAAAAGGATATTTAGTTTTATTGACTTTCTTGGATGACTTTTATTTAGCCTAAAAAGTCATCTTGACTTCAGACTTTCTAGTCTCCTAATCCATCATTAATTTAGTTCTCTAGGGTACGAAAAACAGTGCAGCCTTCATATTGATTTTCCTAGCGATCAGAATAATATGGGGGAGAAGAGTCTGAGAAGGAGAAAATTTACCTTCATTAGCTACTTAATTGACATTTTAAATGTCTCATTACAAAGAAATTCCCCTCTGGCAAGATATAATCCTTTACCTTGTTGGCTAACAGACAGCAGATACCTTCACCAGTACACCACAAGACAGCTATACCTCTGTCAAATGAATCTGTCAGTCATATTTTGCTGCATTGTACCTTTGGCATGCCTTGCACACAGATTTAGTAACTTGTTTATTATCAAACTATGATGGCTGCTCTCATGAAGAGAAAATTTGCCTTCTCTTGGTTATCATGATTCCCAAAATACCTAGGAAAGCTGCCATGTTTTGCACAATTGTCATTGCTGATTAAGAGCATTATTACACATTAAATCTCTTTATTTATGTATACCAGTGGTAGATTTTTTTTTATTTCTACTATCTACGGATACATTTTTGCATTTTATGATTTACATATTTTGCTTCATTTTTTTATTCTCCCTTTTTAAATTTGTATTGTTCTTGCTATTTTGTTCCCAACATAACTGAAGCTATCATCATCAACAACTACATTCACAGAAAATGACCTGCACTCCATAAATATCCTTTTCTAGATAGTGGAATGTGATTTTATTTATTTATTTATTTTATTTATTTATTTTATTTGTCAATTGCTTACAAGATAATAGATATAAGTATATACATAGTTATAAATACATGAAATGGGTACATATAAGAAAAATAAAAGAAACAATAGGACAGGGATGGTAGGCATGTTGGTGCGCTTATGCACGCCCCCTACAGACCTCTTGGGAAAGGGGTAAGGTCAATAGTAAACAGTCTAAGGTTAAAGTTTTTGGGGTTTGGGGAAGAAACCACAGAGTCAGGTAGAGTATTCCAGACATTGACCACTCTGTTGCTGAAGTCGTATTTCCTGCAATCAAATTTGGTGTGGTTAACCTTGAGTTTGTATCTATTGTGTGCTCTTGTGCTGTTATATTTGAAGCTGAAGTATTCATTGACATGTAGGACATTGCAATGTATGATTTTATATACCATACTTAGATCAGACTGAAGACGGCGTAATTCAAGGTATTCTAGGTCTAGAATTTCAAGTCTGGTGGCATAAGATATTCTATAATGAGTAGAGGAGTGGAGAACTCTTGTGAAATATTTCTGGACTTTCTCAATTGTGCTAATATCAGATACGTAATGTGGGTTCCAGACTGATGAGCTGTATGCGAGTATTGGTCTAGCAAATGTTTTGTGTGCTCTAGTTAGTAGTGTGATATTACCAGAGAAAAAGCTAAGTAGAATTAGGTTAACAACTCTTAATGCCTTTTTGGGTATGTAGTTACAGTGGGCTCTAGCACTTAGATCATTGGAGAAGAGTATTCCAAAGTCCTTTACAGAGCTTGGATCATCAACAAGATCTTGACTATTCAGCTTGTATTTTATTTTCTGATTATTTTTTTGCCAATATGTAAGACAGATCATTTATTTGTTGAGATTTGAAGTTGCCATTTGTTTGACCATTCTGATACATAGTCAAGATCTTTTTGAAGGGTAGAAGTATTGTCTGTGGTATTGAACAGCTTTACATCATCAGCGAAAAGAACGCAGTTGTTCTTAATATGATCACAGAGGTCATTTATGTAGAGTATAAAGAGAGTTGGTCCTAGAACACTACCTTGGGGGATACCACTATTGACAGGTACAGAATTTGATAGGACACTCCCAATTTTGACCATTTGTTTTCTGTTTGACAGGAATGCTTCTATCCAGTTATGCAGTTATCCAGAGATACCATAAGATTTTAGTTTTAGGAGTAGTTTGTCATATACCACTGAATCAAAGGCTATGTAGTCTATGTAGATTGCGTTTATTGCTTTGCCTTTGACTTTCAGTTTCTAACTACTCTAACCACTCTCCTAAAAAGTGCAGGGCCAATCATCAAGACCGGATCTCCAAATTGCACCACCTCTTATCCTAATTCCCATTGATTAGTTTGTGATCTTTGTTGAATTCAAAATTCCATCTGCACAAATTGCATTCCTATATTTTCTCCTTTGTTTCTTCATTAAATGTCACAGATGTGTTTACTTTGCAGCAGCTCCAGATATGAAAGAGATCTAGAGGGATGATTAAAACTAGCCAGCTCTCCCTTGTGACTTCTTTTCTGAAGTGAGTCAAAACAGCAAATTAATAACACAGTAGGCTCAGATCAGACCCAAAGAATTCAAGTTGGCAGGTATGACTCATAGCTTGAAGGAGCAAAAACAATACAAAGAGATGGCGTAGCTGGAACATTGTTTACCCGTTCAGCGGCTCCGAGAGCATCCTTTCAAAGGGGGAATGCTTGCTTAGAATAACATGTTGGTGAACTGAACTGAGATACTTTTGTTTCTATTCTTTAGTTTGATGTGGAAGAAGAGTATGACATTTCTCTGAAGACAGGTCCACCCATAAGTTATATTTATAATAGAGAGCTCCATTAAACTTTGGTCATCCATGTGTTTATGATAAAAATATTAATCAGAAATTATGGAACTAGTTTACTAAGATTTCACCAGAGGCATTTAATTTCAGAGCTGGTCATTATCACATATTATGAATCTGAAGCCCCAACAGCCTTTCCTCTCTTCTGTATGCTAGTACTACCCACCTATTGCTGAGTGAGCAGAATTCAGGCATAAGATTTTGGTCCACATTGCCCATCACTAATTGTCTCTGAGTATCTAGCCTTGGCACTTTAAGAAGTCAGAGATGTTCAGGGAAGCTTAATGAGCTGCTTAGGACTTCAAAAGTCTGAAGTCAGTATCATGAATTTTACTTTGAAACAAATTGGCTTGTAGTTCAAAGACTGTCTTCCATTGCTGAGCCTTGAGTTAGCAGCCATTCAGGTTGGACATTTGCCTGTCATTATCCTGCCTCCAGAGCTTCTACACCCAGTTCATGCTATCTGTACTTAGTCTCTCTTTAAGATGGTAGAAAAGAAAGGCTAACAGATTTTATAATTTGGAAGTTACCTGTTATGTATGTAAATAGTTTAAATAAAAGCAAGCTTGGGGTAAAGTGCAGGGTTCTGGCCCTGCACTTCTGATTGGGTGTAAAGCGGCTCGATCAGATTGGTTGGGTTCAGAGAATCCGATTGGCCCTTAACGAAGGACTCTTATTGGTTCTGGAGCTAGCATCTTACAGCTCCCTATTGGTTATTTCACATTAAGGTCACCTATATAAGGCAGAGTTGTTGTTGTTCACCCTCTTAAGTCATTATGTAATAAAGAGCTGAAAGTTCACCAACTAAGATTGTCTCCAGTCATTTCACCCATGCCTGAAACTATATCACTGGCGACGAGGGTGGGATTTGGAGACATCTGATCTTAAGGAACCGGGAAGAAAAACAGAGCACGTACCAAGACGATGCCACCAACGGAAACCATGTCCAGCGGCATCGTACCACCCGCTCCGTTCAATCCGAACCAAGAGGATTGGGAATCCTACCTGGATCGCTTCCAAATGTTCCTTGAAACAAACAACCTGAAGGACGCCACACCAGCCAAGAAGCGGCCGCTGTTCCTGACGTACTGCGGCCCGGCTGTCTTTAAAATGGCAAAGGCACTCGCAAAACCTCGAGAAGTTAAAGCAATGAGCTGGGACGACCTCGAACCTCTCCTGAGAGACCATTACGCGCCAACCGTACCTACACTCATGAGATGCCACAAATTCTATCAAAGAAGCCAGCGAAAAGGAAAGAGTGTGGCTGACTTCGTGGCAGACCTCTGACACGTGGGAGGCCTCTGCGGGTTTGCAAACTTAGATGAAGCACTGAGAGACCGCTTAATTCTGGGATTAGATGTGCTAGGCGTGCAAAACAAGCTGATGGCGAAAGGCGACATCGACCTTGCTGACGCCATCGCCGAAGCCACTGCTGCTGAGATGACCAAAAAGTCCGCGGCGCAACTACGGCAAAGCCGAAACCCAACGACCCCACAAACAGGCGACATCTTACCCAGCTCAGAAGGGCAGCTAGCGACAACGCACTACGAGAACCTCTCTTCGTCGTCAGACAGCAACGAAGAAGGGGTCCATCGACTGCGGTCTGACCGGGACCCTTGCTTTAAACCCTCACGCCCTTGCGCTGGTTGCGGGGCAAACCACCCCAGGGCAGACTGCAAATTCCGTGATGCGATCTGTCATGAGTGCGGAAAACGAGGCCACATCAGTCGAGTCTGTCACAGTTTACCGGGACCAAGTCAGGCCTCAAGGGGAACCAGCTCTCGCCAATCGGCAGGAAACCGTCCTGTAAGGCGAGATACAGCAAACCACTCCTACAGATATCGAGCGTTGCAGAAAGAAGAGGCCCACCATACTATCACTATAGGTCATGCCTCAGCCATGGATGCTAAGAAGATTCGAGTCACAGTAGCCATGGAGAACCAACCTTGCCACATGGAGGTCGATTCCGGATTGTCCCTCTCGATGGTGTCATGGAAGACATTAAAGCAACTCATTCCTACCATCCAACGCCAAGACCTTCGAATGCAACGTCTCATCCTTAAAGACTACCAAGGGAATCGGATCCCTGTGGTTGGGTCTTGTCGAGTCCGCGTCTCGTTTAAAAAGCATACGGCATACTTACCTCTAACAATTATCGATAGGGACAGGCCTAGTTTGTTGGGCCTCCAATGGTTCGCGCCACTCAGCATCGAAGTAGCCGGCGTGAGCCGAGTTGGTGATTGCGAGTGAGAGGAGGACCTTATTACTGAATTCAGCAATGTCTTCGCAGATCATCTGGGCGAGTATAAGGGGACCCCAATTTCATTTAGCCTCGACCCTAAGGTCGCCCCGATCCGTTTAAAGCCCCGTCGAGTTCCGTTCACCCTTAAGGCCAAGATAGATGAACAACTTGACAAACTAATTAAACAAGGGGTACTGCAACCCATTGATCATTCTCCATGGGAAACTCCTATTGTAACCCCCATTAAACCAGACGGGTCAATCCGAATCTGTGGGGACTACCGGGCCACTCTAAACTATATCATTACCCTTAACAGGATAATAATAAGGGGGAAATATTAGTGGTTTTGGAAAAAGTGCAAAGAAGAACAACTAAAACAATTAAAGGCCTAGAGACAAAAACATATGAAGAACAGCTGCAGGAATTGGGTATGGCTAGTCTAGAGAAAATAAGGACTAGGGGGTGACATGGTAGCAGTATTCCAGTATTTGAGGGGCTACCACAAAAATTATTTTCCAAAGGCAGGACAAGAAACAATGGATGGAAACTAACCAAGAACAGAAGCAACCTGGAATTAAGGAGAAACTTCCTCACAGTGAGAATAATTAATCAGTAGAACAGCTTGCCTTCAGAACTTGTAGGTGCTTCATCACTGGATATTTTAAGGAAAGACTGGGCAGCCATCTGAGAAAAGGAAGATTTTTTTCCAGCTCTATTCTGATTGATTGGGTTAATCAAGCCATAAATGACATGAAGCTGTTCCAGTACATGGGCTATGGATGAAACAAAAGCAACATCAAGGGAATATAACAAAAAGAAAAAAAGAAACCACCATTACCAGGAGAAGGGATGTCAAAAAAATATAACAAGCAGAAAATATCAGAAACCATGGAAATGGAATCCACTGTGGCATAGATAGTAACCGCAAATAGAATTTACTGGTGTCAGCTGTTTTTTTACTACAAATGTTCATGAAAGAACAACATCTACTGAGAAACTTGCCTTAACATGTGTGAATGAGAAATACTTCAGCGCTGAATACAAATTAGAAAAGTAATACAAAAAATGTCAATAACAAGCAATTATGTAAGTTGCACACTAAAATATAAACAAAATTATTGTATCCCAAAGAAAGATACAATTGAAATGATAGGTGTTGATTTTTTAAAAAAGAAACAATTATCAAATTAAACAATTTGATTGAATTCAAAGTAAAATCTCCTTCAGAGTGAGTTGGACTTTTCTGCCATTTTCAAGGACATATCAATGGCTTGCTCTTTCCTTCCACCAGAATATTTTTTTCATCCTCCTTTTCAAGTCAAAAGGGCAACCAAATCCATTTCTAACCCAATGTCTTCTACCTCTACTGTAATCAATTTTAGTTGCAGACTTTGGTGCTACCTGTATTCCAGATCCTGAGACAAGATCACTTGAATCAATGAAATTGACAAATGAATAAAATTAGGCTATTAAATCCTGCTATAAGGATTTTTTTTTAAAAAAAAGTTCTCTTTTTGGTGGGACAAAATTCAGGCTACTGCAAGCATATTCAAGATAAGACTGTGGCATTTCTAGGACACAGGTGTCAAACTCTCCACGTCACATTGTTGTCATATGACATTTCATGACATTTTCCCCATTTGTGGAGCTGGAGTGGGCATGGCCTGGACATGACGCATACAGCCTGCAGCCAGTTTGACACCCTTGTTCTAGGCTGTTGAAATGCATTGTTCTGTTACTTTATGTTTTGTCCTTCTTCTTAATTTCTAACTTCTATTATAGAACTGTTTATAGAATTCTTTATTGGCCAAGTGTGATTGGACACACAAGGAATTTGTCTTGGTGCAAATGCTTTTAGTGTATATAAAAGAAAAGATACATTCATCAAGAATCATCAGGTACAACACTTAATAATAATATTAATTTATTCATATCTTGCCTTTATTAGTTTTACAAATAAGGCAGCAAACCTATCCAACATACCTTCTCCCTCCTATTTTCCCCACAACAATATATGCAAACATCTCAAACTTATTAAACAGGTCAGCAAAACAAGCCCCATAGTTCATTACAGAGAAGGAAAAATGGAGAAATAGACTTACATTCATTCTACACAGCACAGTACTTTCTTTCATATAAAAACAAGCACCAAGAACATTTTTAACTTAATTTTTAAAGATTTGTTTCAATGTGGGGCTGGGTGGCAGGGGAAGGGAATGGGATTGCATTTTGTGCAAAATTCTTCCACTTCCAGATCTCTCAAAACCCATTTTCTTAATAACTAGGGAAATGCAATATGTCACTTCAATTCATCTTCAGGAATAACATAAACAGAATAAAATCTGTTGCTTTGTTTCACATAGCTCCAAAGATATGCCTGATGCTCTTCCCAGCATCATGAATAAAATACCAGAAACTGTTTCTTGTTTTTCAAAACCAAGGATTTACACACAAAGGGTTTTTCAGAGCCAGGGTTTTAATAGAACCCTGTAGCCTGTACATAGCATCAAGATAACCATTCTGTGTGATGGTTGCTGACATAATATTCAGTGAGGGGAACAGAGGAGATACTAAAAGCAGTTTGATCCCACCTGTTCTTCATTAGGATTGAGTCAGCAAATGCAACTTATACTCTGAAATTATTTGTGGACCAGGATAGATTCAGTAGTGTCATTGATGCTTTTCTCACTTTTACAGTGCAGTTTCATCACTAAAAAAAATGCCAAATATTGCATGTACCTTTTTATGAGAAAGCTTTCCCCCAGAAGAAATATAATAGGAAAAAATCATTTGCAAATTGCGTGACATATGAACATGTGTAATGTACATGTGTAATACACTTCACTGATTTGCCCATGTCTACATTCACTAGCTGCTTCAAGATTTTTCAAGAATCAAAGGTCAGCTACAAATATTTTGTACAACTACCAGGCACACACACAAAAGAAGAAAAAAAATAAGGCCAGATGTTCAGGTCATGAGGCATTTTCATTTCATAATGCCAGCAAGATCTTTGGGAAGGATGTAGGAAAGGAAAAGCAAAAAATAATTATATTTAGCTAGGTGCAAAAATAAATAATTTCCATAATAGATTTTTCCTGTGAGATGTTTTCCATGCTGGCTGATACTGTTAAAAAACATGATAACTAAAATGGTTTCATTCCTCTTTATGATCCAGGTGATATTACCTATTAAGGATTTAATGCTGCTGTGGAAACAGGAAAAGCATAATTATTCCTAGGATATGGTCAGTTATCCTAAAGGAAATTCAACCCTGATTGTTCCTTGGAAGGGCAGCTACTAAAGCTGAAGTTCAACTACTTAGCTACCTAATAAGAAGGGAGGCCTCATTGGAAAAACCCTGATGTTGGCAAAGGTTGAAGGCAAAAGGAGTAAAGAATGGCAGATGATGAGATAGTCTGACAGTGCCATCGATGCAATGAACATGATGAATGTAGGCAAATTCCAGGAGATACTGGAGGATGGTGGGGGGACCTTGCATGTATGGTCCATGGAGTCACAAAGAGTCAGACCTGACTTAGGAACGAATAATGACGACAGATGGCCAGTTAAGAAATGATTACCGTATCTGAAACTTGTACCATAAAATCCAAAGGCGCAA
This sequence comes from Hydrophis major, assembly GCA_033807585.1. NCBI lineage: Eukaryota > Metazoa > Chordata > Lepidosauria > Squamata > Elapidae > Hydrophis > Hydrophis major. The sequence goes on from CM066329.1 coordinate 90,541,373, forward strand.
TCCACACGGAGTGAAATATCAGAGCCTAATTTTTGAAGAGAGCATAACCTAGAGACTTCAATAAGGGAAAAAAGGAGGAGGAGGAACTGTCTGTTCCTTTTTGCTAATCTCTCACATCTGATGTTTTGCAAACCAGATCTCAATAGTCCTATTCAAAAGGCCATGCATGAAGACCAGCTGTCTGGTGTGCGCATGCACTCCAAGGAACTGTTCTTCCGATTTCTGGCTTTCCCAAGTGCATGAAAATCAGCTGGCCAGCTGATTGGCTGGGTCTTCTTTTGTTGCCCTGCACAGAATGGAGCTAGAAAGCAGGTTAATGGGGTGGGGAGGGAATGGGATTTTGTAGTAACCTTCCCCCAGGAGTGGGGAGGGGAGATTTTGCAGAGGTCATTTATGGAGAGTATGAAGAGAGTTGGTCCTAGAACACTGCCTTGGGGGACACCACTGTTGACAGATACAGAATTTGATAGGACGTTCCCAATTTTGACCATTTGTTGTTTGTTTGACAGGAATACTTCTATCCAGTTATGCAGGTATCCAGAGAAACCATAAAATTTTAGTTTTAGGAATAGTTCGTCCTGTATCACTGAATCAAAGACTTTATAGAAGTCTATCTAGATTGCATCTATTGCTTTGCCCTGATTGAGTTGTGTAGTCCATATGTTTTTGCAGTGTAAGACTTGGAGATTGCAGGATAGTTTTTTTTGAAACCAAATAGTTTATTAGAGAGTAGATTGTTTGTCTCTCAGTGAAGGATAATGGATTGGTTAACAATTGATTCCATGACACCCTTGCCTCTGCAGGCCTTCAAGATCATGGAAAGTTTCTCAGGAAACACCCACAGTCCCTGAGATGTCCTTGTAGGACCTCCAATGGTGGTGGTGGGGCCTATTTCTGAACTTCTTTATCTTATCTAGAGTGTGCTAGCTTGTCTGGGTGGAGTGTGCCAGTACTTATGGGTGGAGAAGTAGCCAATGTAGCAAACATATAAATATGAGTATTAAAAGTGTTCAGGTTCTTCCTTGCTAAGAAAAGTTTGTCTTTACTCAGCTGAACAAACAGATAAAAAAGCTTATCGAGATGAAAATCTGGCTCTGTCTTTCTTTATACCAAGCCACACCTGAAACCAGCAAAACAATACCTCAATATGTCTATATGATACTTCTGCTTCATGAGTTGCACTGGTTACCAATGTGTTCCAGGTGTGACTCAATTTACTTGTACTTATAAAGCCTTAAATGGCATAGGGCCTAGTTATTTGAGGACTTCCTTTCTCCTGGAAGGTGTGAGCTGATAGGTTGGCATACTCTGGATCCTTTCATTTAAACAATATTGTCTGTCGGGACCCAGAGACTCTATCCTGGGGAGAAATTAGGTTCTCCCTAAGATATCCAACTGATGGCAATCACAGGAAGCCTTAAAGACTGGCTGTTTTCCCAGGCATTGGACGGGGACAAATGGAGCTATATCAGTTCTTGTTCTTTATTCCTTTCTTATTTCTTTTTTTATCATTATATTTTCTATTGTCTGATTTTATTGTATGTCTCCCAAAGTCAATCGGGCAGTGCCTACATTGTATAAATTAAAATTAAATTAAATGAACAATTTGTCTGAACTATTGGGGAATATCAAAAACTGGAGGATGACAAGCATGAAGTTCCTATCAAAGTACAGCCCCTTTTGTACATGCACATACAAAAGGGTAGGAGTTTAATACTGACACAACGCTCTTCATTTTGGCACACTGCCCTGAGGGTACCACTGGCTCATTCATTAGCACCACCCTAACAAGGTGCTTGAAACTCCCAAATCCTTATCCAGTAAGACAGCATAAAATAACATCCCACAAACCATGGTTGCTGTAGGAGATAAAATGAAAACTACAGTATTTCTGACAGTCAAATTTGAAATGGATACTCAGTTTGAAATAAATGGTTTGAACCAAAATCATTGTTGAAAGGAATAATAAAAAGGGTTGAATAACAAGGCAAAATTTTCTTTAGAAGAAAGACAGCTTAAACTCACTCTTAGCTGTGAACCTTTTTTCTTCATTCTGCTCAAAAGTTGTGTTAAATATTTCATGATGCGAAAAGAGCTGTTCAGAACAAATGAGCCCAAGGTTTGTTATAGAAACAACTTGGACAGAAAATATAATAGCCAATTCCATTGTCCCATTCTTTCAATGGAACATAATTTAATAGAATTGTCCCATCGGTGCCACTGTATTAAACAACACAAGGTTGATTCCCATTCCACAATCCTCAGTGGGTTTTCCTTGAATTTAGTACCCAGTTGCTAATTCAATACATGTGTTATAACACAATCAGTTCATGTTTACAGTACCTTTCAGCACTTTCCTACTTGTTTCAGTGAGGCTATTTTAAAAGTATCTGCATATAGGACAGCTCTTTTTTTTTCTTTTTTTCTTTTTTTGCACATGAGCATCTCAGTATAATCCCAGAAAAAGTGAAAAAATAATGCTGGATAATCATGCAGCTATATTCATTCTAAATGATTTTAAAATGTCAAAGCTGACCATAAATTAGAATCTAGACTAGGAAGATGAATAGAGGCAATTCTATATTCAGAATACTGTCACATATGTCAAGGAGGAGGTTAGCTTGTTGATGATTTGGGGGGGGGGGTATTCTAGAAGTGCATATGCTTTCCATGAGAATGAACCCAACATTCTGGTCTACAAGTGTGTAGAAAGAGAGATGATTTGAAGAGATAAAAAGAATAAAATGAGATGAGAATAAAATGAGATGAGAGATGATTTTAAGGGTGATAAAAAGAATAAAATGTGGAGACTTGCTGCTCCCAACTATTAAGTTTGGAAGCTAAGCAGGGTCAGGTCTACAAAATAGGTGGATGGGAGGCTATCAGAAAATCCCAAGAGTGCAAACTAGCTCTGCACTGCTGCCCAAAACAGCCCTTCTTGGTTTATGATCTATGAAGTCACCAGGGATTTACATAAACTTTACCTTTTATAGAAGGAAGCTTTGTAAAAATTGTTCAATAAAAGCTGATATAGCTCTTATCCCTGGTGGATAAAAGTTGTGTGTCCTGAATATGAGTCTTTATTAGGAAGTGGAAGATGCTGAGACCAAAGAGAGGTCACTTGAAGAGAAACAGAGACAGATTTTGGTTATTGGGGGGGGGGGACCCAAGAGAGGAGCTCATTTAAAATGGCTTGTGGAATAAAGCTGGCCGTGGTGGTGAGGGTTGTTTGTTTAAGAATATCTATTCTTTGGGGAAGCAATTAAACTGTTTCGTGTCCTCCAGACTAGTGATGGAGTTGATCAGAAGCATATAGACATGAAGGAAAATAATACATTCACAAAATGTAACACAAGAAGTCACATTAAAAATGCAATAAAACAGAATGTGCTCCTGAGCTAAATCTGGAAGCATTGATGCCAAAATGGTGAACTTTCAGTATCTATATAATTAAGTGCTCAAAGGCAAGTGGTACTAACTACATACCAGGACAACTTATAAGTATGTACATTTATCCTGTACAGATTAATGTGTCCCAATTTTTACTCTTGGGAACCTGTTTATCCTAGTCATAATGATTTATGCTTGGTTATGGTTTTATGCCATGTGTGACTCCAGCTGATATGCTTTACAAGGTATGATTGATGGCTTAGCAGTATTTAGAAAGTACACCATGATCACTTTTTTTTTTAATTTTTACAACAAAAACAACAAATAAAACCATCTTTTAGTTTTACAGTGTCTTGGCTGGGTACATATATCTTGTGCATATACTAATATTATTATACATTTCTTATTTATTTATGTTCATAGTTTACTCTAATCAACATTTTATGTCATATTGTTACATCATTTTATCATCCTTAAAGTTTTAATTTCAATCCTAGTGTATCTTTCAAGAACAGGTCCCAATATTTACTAAGTTATATTCGTATTATTACTTATTCAAAAATAATCAATTATATTGTGTTATTGCTACTACATGTTTCAAATTCTTACTCTTCTATCTAACCATTTGTAAAATAAATCACAAATCTTATAAAACTGCTTTTCCTCCTGTTCTCTAATTACCATTGTTAATCTACTCATTTCTGCACAATCCATTATTTTCTTGATTGTTTCCTCCTCTGTTGGAATTTTCTCATTTTTCCAATTTTGTGCAAATACAATTCTAGCTGCTGTTAATACATTAATAATCAAATATGTTATCTCTTTATTGTAACCTTCAGGCAAAATCTCCAGTAAATATATCTCTGGTTTTAAATCTATGTGTTGTTTATTCATTTTTTCCAACCATGTGTGTATTTTAGTCCAATATCTTTTTTCTTCTATGCATGTCCACCACATATGGTAATATGATCCAGGTAGCATACCATGCTCACTTGATGCACTATAATTATAACTAACCTAACATTATTTATAATTTAGGAAAGTCACTCTCAAATCATGACAAAGGATTTAGGCAAAATGTCTAAGTAAAGTAATGATTGACCATATCATACCATACTAAGGAATATATACTATTGTGCAACATCTCTGGCTACTTTGCCATTGCTTTCTCAGCCTGGAAACTGTTTTTCATTGTTTTAGGGAGAGCATTATTCCCATCACTAACCGCTATTTTGCAGAGGTGAATAATGTGCAAGCCTAGATATGTACCTCAACTCTGGTCACACTGGTTTGTATACACTCTGATTTGTACTGACGTGTCAGAATTGACAAGATTGAAAGATCACACATTATTCTTTTAACTGGTGACATTTAAAAAAATCTGGCACTTTCTTCCTGCAAAACATGTTCTCTGCCATGGATGTGTAGCTCCTCCGCATAGTCATGAGCAGAGGCATCACATGAATTCATGTGGAGCAATTCCCATGAGTTAATTGCCAAATCACATGGGAATAGCCATCACAACAGAATTAAAGTCTGCTTAAGCTTGAACCTGTAAATTGGCTGGAAAGTGAGTCAGATTTAATTTTAGAAGGGATTTCTCAAACAGTGAGGAGCTTAGTAAGTGAAGCTACATGTTTTCAACAACTTTGGCTGTTATTTAAAACCATTATAATAGAAACACAGATAAAGTGTGGATTGTGGATGAGATAGGGCACAGGCCATTCCAAGAGACTGCCTCGGTGGTTAAATAGAAGTGTCTAGAATGCCATAAAAGGTATTCTTTCCAATGCAAAATACTTGTCCATTATTAAAGTTAACAATAATAATAATTCTTCATCCTTCAGCAAAATAAATAAAAATGCTGAAAAAAAAAACAAAGAAAGAGGTTGAGCATAAAGCAAGCAGTAAAGATTTCCAGTTTAAGTGAATCATTTACCAAAGTGGCATAACTAACAAGCAGGTAAAGGGAAGGCAGCAATGAAAGATTTGTCAGCACACCATCAGTTCTCTGACCCAGGTTTGGCTTAGTAAGTGGCATGTACCCAATCATCAATGCTTGTTAATAATTTTTGATGGTTTTTAGAGCAATGATTTTTTTTCAAGCTTGGCAGCTTTAAGATGTGTGGACTTTGATTCCCAGAAATCCCCAGCCAGCCATTTTCATCAGGCTGTCATTGCACAGATAATGCAAATGATGTAATTTTGCCAATCAGTTTTACCACTGTTGCAAATTATATTGTTTTGGGCATTTGTGCAATGGCATTATGATGCATGGATTGTCATTGTGACCTGTACCAGATGCCCATGTTCCCAGCTAATGGATCAATCAAGCTAAAATCAAATACTACTGAATAATAAGCTTGCCTTTTCTGCCTTCTCCATCACATTGTATTTTGGTTTAGAGTTTTCATGTGAACAGACTGAGTTTGATAGCAAGTTACATGGGCTAATAAAAACTAAAATAGAATATGGATGGTTCACAACCTGGATTTGTTTATCCATGGTTTGTGAATAATCCCACAATTGGCTGGATTAAGCAACTAACTAAGCACCATGACTTTCATACATAATAAGTCAAATGTATGCTATTACCAATATTTTCAGAAGCACCTTTGGACTGCTGCTTTTTGTCTATGGATGGCACCTAACTGGCTTGGTCTAGTTCATGAAAACCAGTTGTTTTTGTTCCAGGACAGGAGAGGACATTTCTCCTCTTCAGCAGGATACTGTGGACAATAACTCAAAGAGCAAAGGGGCTTTTCCCACTTCAAGGTGCCTGGCAATGTCAGCCACGATGCACTGGAGACAGAAGATGCTCTGTCCCTTGCAGAGCTATGTGAGAGGAAGGATGGCCCACGATAGGTAGCCATTTCCACATGTATGTGTCCCCACAGCCTTGCCTCCTGACCTGCCTTTGCCCCTTTTTTTGCTCAGGTATTGGGCTGTTACCAAATTTAGAAAACTACCTTGCTCTTGCTTTATGACAATTAGATTGCAGAATACTTCCTTGGGAGACTTACATTCAGCTAGAGGATTGCTAATGCCAATTTCTATCATTTTGCCAATTTCTATCATTTTGCAGGTTCAGATTCTGCTTCTTGCCCTTTGATAATCTCTTGCCTTTTGTTTCACAGTGGATAACTACTTTTAAGAACTAGTCCACCTTGTTTTCTGCATTTTGTAAACTACTTGGAGGGTTTTTAACTAAAGAGAGCAGCGGGTTTTTTTTAAGAGCCACTAAAGACATGTCAACCAAGTGACAGATAGAAATTGATATCCATTTAAACTGTACATTGTTTAAATGTAGAGGTGCTTTGAACGTTCCTGACAAAGCATTTACCTCTGCCCACTTAAATGAAATAGCTCTCCAAAGTATCCCTCAAGTTGCTGTTATTCTGGTGGGACATTTGTGTTATTTTCTTGGCAATAATCTAAAAGTGGTTCTCCACTGCCACCCTCTGGGATGTCCTGGGTTTCTCCATTGGTACTAAAGCCTGGGATTTCCTGGTGCTCTTCTGTTCAAGGACTGTCCTTGAGGGGGCTTGTGAATTGACCAAGCCTGATTTGGTGGGTGGGGGAGAATTGGTCAAATCAGCCACATGACAACATTTTCTCTGGGACAAATTGGAGAAGTGATGCTATTTGTTTCATGTTGTCTAATACATTGGCATCCCACCTTTTTTCTAGGAATCCATTAGATGTAGTTTTCCCCAGAAACTTTCCATGTGGGAGAAGGGGCTGCCAAAATTTTTTAAGAAGGCAACTGTAACTGTCCAATCAAAGCTCCAATCACTTTGTGTGTTCTGCATACCTGGTGTATGTAAAAAAATAATTGCAGCTGCCATCTTAACTTTTCAACTCTGTATTCCAGGGGCCTTCAAACTTGACAGCTTTAAGACTTATGGACTTCAACTCCCAGAATTTCTGAGCTAACATGACTGGAGGAGGAATTCTGGGAGTTGAAAATTTGCCAAGTTTGAAGACCCTTGCTGTATTCAGTCACCCCTGATATTCCTTGTGCCATTTTTTCCCTTAATAATAATGTGAGAGTACAAGAGCTTCATGGCTAGAAACAGGTCTCAAGCAGAATCTCTTCAGACTAATCCAACAGCCTAACTATTTTTCCAAAATGGGCTCCTTTTTTCTAGCTACAGGTTGCCATGTCCCTGGAGTTCTTGCCTTGATCCTCTTTCTGTCACTGTCTTGCCTTGATCCTGCTCTTCTTTCTGTTGCCCTCATCCTTCTTCACTCCCCCTTCCACCAGCAACCAATCACTTTCCCCAGAGATTAGAAGAAATTGTTTTTTGCAGTTTGTGAGATTATGCTAAGGACTCCATGGATCTGGGCCAAATACCATGCATTTCTCACCTCTGATGTTTACATTGGTGGCCTGAGATGCCACACATTCAGGATCATGGGCCTATATTTAACTGTTCCCAGATGGACCAATTTTAGATAAATTGTAGCTTGCAAGGGTTGCTGTCTGCTTCAGAACAGTTGCATGCTTAACATAGTTCCTTTTCATTTCCTATAAGCCAACTGACAGCACTCCAAATCATTTTAATGCCTCCTGTGGTATCAGGCTACACTTTTGCTTTCCATAAAGCCACTATATAGCTTTCAAAAATAGACAGTAAATATTCTGCTGGAACTCACTGCGTTTTGTTAAAACACTTAATCCCACCATTATAGCTCTCAGAATGCATCTTGGAAGCAGAGACACTCTATCCTGTGAGGTAGGCACAAATGTTAGCAAATGTACATCAGCGTCAATCCACTGGCATTCATTCCAAATGTGTCTTAGGGGTAAAAGTGGGCTGTTTCCTCTCCCATGGTAGGTCAGGAATCCTGCAATTAATTCACCAAAATGGACTCTCTGAATTAGCAGCTGCTGGAACTGCTGCAGTGCTTTGGCTGCTACTGTTCTGTAAAAGCACAATGCTGTGGTCTAGCCTTTTGAACAATCAGGATCATGTTTTCCTTTATCCAGGCAGGGACTAAGATGGGAGGCTGGAGAGAAGGCAAAATAAAGGAAGGCCTGTTTTAACAGATGTGTTTCCCCCTGAAGTAGCAAAAAATCACACACAATTCATTATGGAGAGAAAAATAGAATTTCTTGATTGTTATGTTGAATAGGTTCTCTGGAGGGAAAAATGTAATTAAAATACACAGTTGGAGTATTATGCATGGTGCAGTCCTCTTCAGATGCAGTTCTCAAACTTGGGGTGACTAATTGAAGAAGCAGAGATGCAACTCAAAAGTTGAGTAGAATCACATGGGAGGGAGGGAGGGGGGAGAGAGAGAGAGAGAGAGAGAGAGAGAGAGAGATCTGTATTTTCAAACAAAGGAAACACTATATCCTTAGTACAAATTTCATTAATTCCCTATTCTGGTGCTTTCAGATGAAATGGCTCTAGATTAAATTTGAACTTTATTGATTCCCATCCAATAGGTCATACTTTTATTCTTCCATCAGTATTAATGATGCATGATTAAGTCAAATCAAACATAATGTGTAAGACGGATGTGATGGAGATGGCACCATCTCTTTGCACCTACAATATGGCTTGCTTTGACCCCTAAATAACGAGACTGAAATGAGTGGAAAGGTCTTCACTCATTGTTCCTCTGTCAGTCTCTCACCTGGCTTGTTGTTGGCTAAATTAATCTCTTATTTAGTGACAAGACACTCTCTCTCCCCCTCCTCCCTCTACATATGATGTTGGTTAGTTAGAAGTGAGTCTTTCAATCATTGTACATTAGTTAATGAATGTACTTAACTGTAATGAATGTCTATTAGCATTTATTGATTGGTTACATCCATATTCAACATCCAAAATAACTGTCGTGGTGGCACATTAGTAAGAATGCAGTATTGCAGACTATTTCTTTTCACTGCCAGACATTTGATTCCTTTGAATGTGACCAGCTCAAGAATGACTCGGCCTTCCATCCTTCTGAGGTCGGTAAAATGAGAACCCAGATTGTTGGGGGCAATATGCCGACTCTATAAATTGCTTAGAGAATGCTGTAAAGCACTATGAAGTAGTATATAAATCTAAGTACTATGGCTATTAACAATTTATTTTTTCAATCAAATATTCTGCTTATGTTCATAAGCTCATCCTACTAAGTCACCTCTCAAACAAAATAACATCCTTTTAGACAACCATGAATGTCAAAGTTATCTTCATTGTTTCCCTATCACACTTTGTCTGAAACTTCCATTGTATTTCTTAGACTTTCTCTACCCAACTAGCTGCCAAGATAACCAACAGCCTCGAGTGAAATAAATGAGGTCACGGTGTGAAAAAAAAAATCTCTATATCACTCCCTATTTGTTTGTGCATCCTGGGATTAGTTTTCCATTAATCAATATTCAAATGTGCTGGGAATTTGCAAATATGTCTTTGTCAACTTGATGGATGGACTGTATGGAAATCACACGTGCAAGCTGAGAAAAAAACTTGGTCAAAAATACAAACAAGGAACATGTTTAGCTATCACTGGCTTTTGACCTTTGCCAGGAAAGAAAATAAGCCATCAACCCATTGACAGCTGTTTGGCCAAGAAGACATTTCTGCCATTCCAATTCCAGATATCTTATTTACAACCCTGCAAGATAAATCACACTGCGAGAGCAGCTTGCCTAAAGACACCTCTAAAAACCATGGCTGTATATGTAAGACTGTGCATTATTTTCCCCCAACATTTCAAAATCTAGCTTACAGATGACATTTAAGTTTGTCGTAAACTAATGTAAAAAAAGGCTCAAAACACATCTGGGATCAGATTCTGCTGGAGTTTCAGCACTGGAATTAAAGCAAGATATGCTTGTCAACCATCGATTGATATGTAATTGCAAATAATAGAGCAAGTCAGCTACTAAATAAGAAATATATTTATGGCATTTGACGGTTGGCATGTAAATAAGCTGATGCATTTCGGCAAACAATATTAGTGAATTGCAAGTACTGCTGTGATTTGAAAATATAGTTGGGTTCACACATGTTTGCAACCGGGGTGGGGAAGGAGCCACATAATTGACTGTGTTCTCATGTTGCAGACCAACATGGTTTCTATCATCTGCTAAGTTAAAACTAAACAAACTACATTATATGCAGCACATATGTGTCACACTTATATGTCAACAATATCTCACTAACAAATATTATTGCTAAATTCAACATTAGCTGTTCAAGATAGTCCAAACAAGAAGCTGGACTATCAGCTTGATCTTTATTATTTATTTTATACATTTATTTATTGATTACATTATAAATAGAAACCTGCAATGTTTCTTCCTTCCTTCCTTCCTTTTTATTTATTTTTATTTATTGATGCATTTATTTACAATAGTAAAAATGGGCTATTGTCCTATTAGATGGCTTCCTGGAGCAGTTTGTCTCAACCTAAGCCATTTTTAGATGGGTATGTGAATTCCCAGAATTCCCCAATGCTAGCTGGGGTATTCTGGGCATTGAAGTCAACACATCTTACTACGGTGAAGGTTGAAAAACACTGTCCTAGAAGCATTTAGCTGGTCACTAAAGTAAATAGGGCACTGAACTCTGAAAGCCTTGGGTTTGATCCAACAGGGCTCTTCCTACCTTCTTGTATTGACAGCTCTTCCTTACAAATATTTTAATAGAGAGTTTTTTCAGGAAGCAGAATCAAAAGTCAGAGTTAAATGGCTTGTGGCCAAAAGAGCAAAGAGGTTCTGGTCAGTGGTGGGATTAAAATTGTTTTACCACCGGTTCGGTGGGCATAGCTTGGTGGGCATGGCTTGATGGGCATGCTTTGCCTAATACCGGTGTGCAGTTTTTCCCACGCCAGTTGAGATCTGCAGTGCCAATCAGCTGAGAGGGTAAAGAAGAGAAAAGCGCAGGGGCAGGTAGGAGGGCTGATCCTGCGCTTTTCTCTTCTTTTTCCTCTTGGCTGATTGTTGGAGGATTTTTTTTTCCCCCTCTCAGCTGATTGTCAGCTTTTTTTTCTTACCAGTTCAGCCGAACCGATTTGAACTGGTAGCATACGATCAGTGGCCCTGGTCCATATCCAAAGGCCCAAGAGAAATAGAAATGTCCCTTATACAAGGCCACTCATCTGTCTTGTTGAAGCACCTTCATTCCAGCAATTTACAGAGGCTAATGAAAATTAAAAGAATTATGGTATAGTCCACTAATTGGACTATACCATGGTTTGTTTAATCAGGGCTTGTGAATAATCCACAATCAGATGGATTAAACCATTGACTAAGCCCAATAACTGATTCATACCTGTTAAATCCAATGTAGGTATATTACCCACATTTGGAGAAGCCGCCCTTGGGCTGTTGCCTTCTGCCCAGGGGTGGCCCCGAGCTGGCTTGATCCAGTTCATGGGAACCGATTGTTCTTGTGCACCATACATTCCAGCCGGCAGCCCTTCTGCCTGGGTTCCAACACAGCAGGGAACTTTCTTCTTCTTTGTGAGAAGGATCAGCATACCAGAGGGCTCTGTGATCCTGCATGGGCCTCTCCCAAAGAGCGAGAGACATTGTGAGTTAAGGAACCACCCTTTCCACCCATTATTATCCGAACGACTTTGACCAGGGTCACCACCCAAATTAGATTGCTAGATAACATTTGAAGAACACAAATAAAAATACCCAGCACAATTCAATCACCCGGGCACCATTGGTAACAGAAACTAAAATCTGAAAGTAATTAACAAACATAAATCTGAACTGGCAAGACCGGAGTCCCTGCCTGACCCAGCATGGGCTCTGCAAGCCCCTTTCCCCTTCCCCTCCAGAGGGAGGAACTGGCTATTGCTAATAGGAGCATCAGTCAAGGCAGAGCTGACTTCACTGTGATGTTCTGGCCATAAGCCAGCTGCTCAGCGGGACACTGGAGCTCTTTTCCAAAATTCTCTGACCAGCTTCTAAGCAAGCTGTCATCACCTCAGTCAGCTGCAGAGCAAAGTGTACACTGGGTGGCTTCTCCAGGCCACAGCACTGCAGGCAGGACAGCAGGGGTTCCAGGAATTATAGCATGATTACAAAATCTGTCTGGGAACAATAGGGGGGAAAAAATCATACAATAGAATTCTTTGAATGGCTAGGAGGGCAAATGAAATGAGGCAATAACCCCCACCACATTTAAATTGCAGTCCAGTTTGAAGAGAACTACAGCAAGCCCTGAGCTCTTTCAAATGTTTCCAGGCACAAATGGAAATGAATTGGCAGGCCTTGCAGGGCATTTCAATACCGGTGGCACTCTGCATTCACCTGTTTTACAAACGTAACCTTACAAAAGAGCCTGGATTTTGAAAATGAATTGGGACATAATGTATAAGAATGTCCTCCTATGCTTCCAACATTTGAAAACAAATCACAGCCTCATAAAAACAGGAGTTTTTATCCTGTAGCAATCTAGCTCCATAACTCCTCTAAAAGTAATGCCTGTATGAAGTGACAGTGATAAATGGTGAAAATGGCATATATATATCTATATATAGATATATATGTGCATGTATGTATGTATGCATTTGTTTTCTTAAGTTTTCACGGGTACTTACATGTATGGTATTCAGCTTTGTTCGGGTATTTTCCCACATCATTGTAGTTGTACTTTTAAAGTTGTAGCAACATTTCAGCAGAATCTCATCTGCCATCATCAGGCTTCTACAGAATGACGTGGGTAAATACCCGAACAAAACTGAATACCATATATGTATGTATACATACATACATACATACACACACACACACGCACACACACACATATATATGCTGCAATTTTGGATCTAGATCTATATTCAATTCAATATGTTTATTGTTTTGACCTCTAGTTACAACAAATACAACAAATGTACTCTCTCTCTCTCTCTCTCTCTCTCTCACACACACACACACACACACACCTCATTTGTTGTCACAAGAATTGCCCAGTTCTATCCAAACTTGTCTTTGTATTTGAGGAGAGGTTAACCCACAGGCTGAGGAAGGGTCCTTTAGTTTGTTTTACTCTCCCTGATCTCACCAAGCAGGCAAAATGCTGCCTCCTCTGCTTCTCTAAGGTTGGAGTTTGTCATTTACTGACATTGCTAGTGGTGGGTGGAATCAAGTTGGTGGGAGGCCCGCTGTGTCATTTTGTCCTTTCCTTTTTATTTGATCAGTGAGACCAAATGCAATGCACTGCAGTACAGATGCATCTGTCTTAGTTGGAGAACACTATCAAATTAGAAGTAATTCAAAAGTCCTGCAGGCCTGTTAGAAAATACTGTTACAATTCTTTTTTAATGTGCTACATCTTGCTGTCAAATATATCCCCAGATACTTAACCTTATTCGTAACTTGGATTTTCAACAGGTCTGCCAGTTCTTCTCTTTGGCTCAGTAGCATGTTCTTTGTCAAAATCTTTGTTTTATCTTTATTTATTTTCAAATCAGCCACCTCACCATATGTCTCTACAAAGTTGACAGTAGGAACTTGGGACATAAGAAGCACAGACATGGGAAAGTTCAAAATAGTAAAAAAAAATGAAATGAATCAACCACACATTGACATTTGAGGCAACAGATGGATTGTGTGGGAACAAGTATTAATCTATCCCTAAAACCCAGAGTGTCATCTGATCTTGATGGTAGGCAGAGCAGCAAAATTGATGACCCTGGAATGAAGATGACAGATAACAAAAACCAAGTTGTTTTCTGTAATATGAAGAGAGTCAATATATGGGTACAGTAAAGAACACTGTTTATACCGGAAGGTGCTAGTATCAGTAGAAAGGGCAGGCTTGAAGCCTCCTGAAAGAAGCAGAATACCAGCCGTGCCAAGTCAGCCCATGGTAAGGCCACCCCAAGTTGTTATCAGATCCTATATCCCCATAGTAAAGGTCATGTTAGAAATTGTTCTTTTATACCCAATGTGTCATATACTCAGAGGGTATATAAAATCTGTAAGCTTTGGGATTTGTGGCTATTCTGAGTTCCTTTGCCAAGAAGACCAGTCATGTGTATGCCAATAAAAGGTACTTTGTTGCATCTGTCTCCTAATGGTTTGGTTCCTTACTTAAGTGGGTATTTTTCCCACAAGAACTGAAACCGGGCATTTTCATATTATTTATTACTCAGGCATGGCATTGTTTTCATGCTTAGGATGGATATGACATTAGCCAATACCTAATTGTAATAATAAAATCAGACTTTGCAGACAACTCTTTAATAAGCTATCCAAGTTTATCCTCCAACCACTGATGCAGAAGAAGAGTAAGTTGAGGAGTTCAATGTGAAATCAACAAAAACATGCAAGCAAATTGTACTGCTTGCGATTGGAGACTGGAATACCAAAATTAGAAATAGAAAGGAGAAAAAATATAGGGGCCAGTGGTGGGATTAAAAAAAAATTGATTACCGGTTCTGTGGGCGTGGCTTGATGGGCATGGCGTGGCTTGGTGGGTGTGGCTTGGTGGGCGTGGCAGGGGAAGGATACTCTAAAATTTCACCCTACTCCAGGGGAAGGAAACTGTAAAATCCCTATTCCCTCCCCATTCCTGGGGGAAGGTTACTGCAAAATCCCATTCCCTCCCTACTCCACTAACCTGCATTCCAGCTCCATTCTCCTATGCAGGGCAACAAAAAAAGACCCAGTCAATCAGCTGGGACTTGGGAGGCAGAGAACCTACACTATCTGCTATCCAGATTGAAACCCCTGATTCTGTCTCATACACACATTGCTCATGCACGTCGACATTCCAAGATCGATGCTGTGGCTGAAATTCCCAATCCTTTATGTCTATTGTCATTATTTATTTTATGATATTATTTTGGAAGATGGGATTTTATGTCACAGGGAAAGCTAGCATCAAAAGAGGAAGCTCTGTAGTAAAGCAGATATTTTCCAAGGATGACAGGGAAAGGCCAAAGCCATACTATGTTTCCTCCTTAAACTTGCAGGATACCTTGACCACAGAACTCTCACAATCCTATTTTAAGCAGGATTTTTAATGTTGTTTGTGGGAAATTGTTCCACATCTCAACAGAAAAATGAGATTCAGACAATTCTCAGCTTGATCCTTCTCCTCCTCCTCCAAGTTAAGTTGTTAATTTATTATATTTAGGTTTTTTCCGAAGCCAAGTTCTTAAAAACCAGTTGCTCTTCCAGTAGAAGTTGCACAAGGAATTTGGCTACATTATGTGGTTTGTTATTTAACAGGCATTCAAACAATCTCCATACTTTGTAATAGGGCCATTTTATTTAGGATTAACATGTGCTATTTCACCATAAAACTGGAACTGGGCTTCTACAAAATCAAACTTGAGTGTTTTTACAAATGTACCAGTACAAACACTTCAAAAAGAGAACTGTTAGACTTGCCTCTCAACATTTATTAAAACACTTTAACAATATGGATTATAAGATATTATATGTGGTATGTTCTATCTGCATTTGTACATTTTCCCAAATGCTGTACTTTTTCCAATATGATACATTCATTTTCTTGAATTTGAATTTTGCTTGGGCAGAAAATAATCAGCAAAAATATCAAATTAACATGAATAAGGCAAAGTCACACTTGACTCTTGGTGACTCCATAGAGCAGGGGTGTCAAACTCGATTTCATTGAGGGTCACCTCAGGTTTGCATTTCAAATTCCCAGAGGTTGTGGGAGGAGCTGCTGGCTGCTTGTGAAGGAAGCAGAGGTTGAGTAGAAAAGAAAGAGGCAGTTTGAATTGCTTCCATTGCATTTCAAATTCCCAGAGGTTGTGGGAGGAGCTGCTGGCTGCTTGTGAAGGAAGCATATAACTATAAACCAAGAATACCAAAAAGACATTTAGGGTAAGTGCGCTTGAGATTGTGATTTTATTTTATTTCAAAATGACCGGTTTAGTTCAGTGTAATATTTGTTTTACAGCTGTCTTTCACAATACTCTTTTCATATTGGGATATTGTCCTCTTTTTAAAAAGTTACTAGCCTACATGGACAGATTACCTATCTAAAATCTCTAATCTGTACTCTCCAAGAAGAAATTAGGTGCCCAATCCAGCCATCTATTGAGCTGCCGTGCTACCAGCCCCCACTACCACAAAGATCCTACAGGAAAAGGGCAGTATGGACAACCGTGGGATCTGGCAGGATGAAAGCTGTGGACCATAAAAGCAAAGCTTTTGCTATGTCCCAGCATAACAGATACAGTGCCCTTGCTGATCTTAATAGGGACACTAAAGTGTCAGGTCAAGGTAGTTGTGCTAATGATAATTCAAGTAAGCCAGGGATCATGGTCCTAGAAGAAGAACTTACTTTGGAAAGGAGAAAGTGTGAATCAGATATTATGCACCAGTCACACAAGAAGAGCAAGACATCCAAAAAGAGAAGACACCTTCTGGTTCGGGACTCAGTTGTAAGGGATATAAATTTAGGAAAGGATACTGAGGTTTTGAAAAAGGTCAGGTGTCTACCAGGTGCTACTGCCAGCAGAGACAAGAAGCGTGTTCTTAAGATAAACAAGAATGCCAGCAAGGACTGTGATGTTGATGCTATTGTACATCTTGGTACAAATGATCTATCCCAGAAGGATGTACTTTCTGTTCAGAATGACTTCCAGAGCTTGGGGTATGAACTTAGTAATATGGGTTGTAGGCTTATCTTTTCAGAGGTTCTACCAGTATACAAGGAACAAAAAGGGAAAGGGCAGTGTGTAGCAGAGTTTAATGTGTGGCTAAAGGAGTAATGTAGAAGGGAAGGCTTTGGTTTTATAAGTCATGATGTCTGCAGCTGGTCCAATGAAAAACTGTACAAAAGAGATGGTTTGCATCCATCAAAGAAAGGGACTGAGTTACTTGGCATTAAATTCACAGATTTCCTGGATAAACATTTAAACTGAATAGTGGGGACAGAGAATTAATGCATACAGAACATTTCTGTCCCCATCAACCTAAAATTAATAAGAATATCAGTGCATGCAAAATATATGGTTTTTTTTTGAAAGAAAATTTTATTAATTTTCTACAAACAGACAAGACAAACAAAACATTAAAACATACACCTTTCATATTTACATGCAGTGTGTCAGTTGGTTCATCATTTTTGTGCATTCATTTTATAGTCCCAGTTACAATTATGTTACATAACACCCCATATTATCAATCCAAACTTATATATCCTATAATCACTAAACAAAAAAAAAATTTTTTTGACTATACTTTTAATCATTCATGCTTTATGAGCTAACAATACTTTAACCAAATTATTCAACTAATCATATAATCATACCAGATCAATCCTAAAAAAAAAAAAACCTTTATAAATATAATATCGATTAACAAAATAATAGCAAAATAACAAGATAAAGTTATTTCTTACTATCTAAAATATTCTATTATCGTATTTTATCGTCTAGCCATTTATAAAAAAGATCCCAAACTTCATAGAATTGTTTATCCTCTTGCTCTCTGATTTCAAATGTCAATCTACTCATCTCAGCACATTCCAATATTTTCTTAATAATTTCTTCCTGTAATGGTATTTTCTCATTCTTCCAGTTTTTAGCAAATACAATCCTGGCCGCTGTTAATACATTTACAATCAGATATTTCAAATCTTTACTATATATATCAGGTAAAATTCCCAATAAGAAGATCTCTGGTTTCAAGTCTATATGTTTCTTTGTTATTTTTTCCAACCACATGCGAATTATAGTCCAATATTTTCTAGCGTCCTCACAAGTCCACCACATATGGTAATACGAGCCGGGTATCTGATGACATTTCCAGTATTTTTCAGATTTATTCTTGAACATTCTTGCTATTCTTGTCGGAGGAAAGTGCCACCTGTAAAACATCTTATACAAATTTTCTTTATATGCTGTTGACATTGTCATTTTATAATTTTGAGACCACAATTTCTGCCATTTCTCTAAATCAATCCCATATCCAAAATTCTTCCCCCAAACAATCATAGTTCCTTTGACTTGTTCTTCCTCTAATTTCATTCCCAGTAAATAACCATATAATTTTTTAATCACTTTCTCATCAGTACCCATCAAGATCTTATCTAAATCAGTCTGCTTATCATAAAATCCCTCTGTTTTAGAATCTTCATCATACCTTGAATGTATTTGTGCATATGAAAACCAATTCATCTTTATACCTTGTTCCTCTAAATTTTGGATCGATTTAAGTTCACCCTTTTCATCCAAAAGTTCCCCATATCTAACTGTTTGTTCCTTCTTGTAGATTATAGGATAGGAAAATGCTTCAATGGTCGATAACCAAACTGGAATTTTCAAATAACATTTTCTTTTTATCTTCTCCCAATTTAACCACAAAGACTCCCGTACATAATGTCTTCTAAAATAACCCTGTGTTTTAGTTCCCTTATACCATAAAAAAGCATGCCAACCCAACAGCAAATCATGCCCTTCTAATGTCAACAACCTATGTTTCCTTAATGTTATCCATTCTTTGACCCACATCAAACTTGCAGCTTGATAATACAATTCCCAATTAGGCAAGCCAAAACCTCCTCTAATTCTAGCATCTTGCAAAAGCTTTAGCTTTATTCTTGCTTTTTTACCTTGCCATATAAACTTCAACATGATTTTATTTAAATCTTCAAAATAGTCTTTTCCAAGCCTAATTGGTATTGTTTGAAACAAAAATAAAATTCTAGGTAAAATATTCATCTTAATTGTTGAAATTCTCCCTATTAATGATAATTGCAAGTTTTCCCACTTCTTCAAATCTGTAGTTATCTGTTGTTTAAGTTTAATATAATTATTCTCCTTTAATCATTCTCCTATATTTGACATCTTGTTGTCAAATATATCCCCAGATACTTAACCTTATTTGTAACTTGAATTTTCAAAAGATCTGCCAATTCTTCTCTCTGTCTCAATAGCATATTCTTTGTCAAAATCTTTGTTTTATCTTTATTTATTTTCAAACCAGCCACCTCTCCATAAGTCTCTATCTTTTCCAATAACTTTGGAGCTGTTTCTAGCGGGTCTTCCAAAATAAAAGCTAAATCATCAGCAAAAGCTTGTAGCTTGAATTCTTCCTTCTTAATTTTCATTCCTTTTATGCTTTTATCATCCCTAATATTTCTATTCAACACTTCCAAGGTCAACACAAATAACAAAGGAAATAGGGGGCATCCTTGTCTTGTACCTTTCCTTATATTAATAAAATCTGTAAGTTCCCCCTCCATCATTACCCTTGCTGTCTGTTTATTATATATGGCTTCTATTGCTTGAGTAAATTTTTTAGCAAAACCCATCTGCTCCAATAATAATAACATAAATCTCCAGTTCACGTTGTCAAATGCTTTTTGAGCATCTAGGAATATCAAAGCCATTTGCTTTTCAGGATGAGCCTCATAGTATTCCAAAGTGTCCAAGATTACTCTCATGTTGTCTCTAATTTGTCTCTTTGGCAGAAATCCATTTTGATCTGGGTGAATAAAATTATTTAGATATTTTTTAAGTCTTTCTGCTAAGATTGAAGCAAAGATTTTATAGTCTGCGTTCAATAAAGAAATAGGTCTATATTTCTTAATTTGCAGTGGGTCAGTCTCTTCCTTCGGTATAAGTGTAATGTAAGCCTCTGACCATGTTTTGGGTATCATCTTTTTGAAGATAACTTCATTCATAACTTCTAACAATTGGATGCTCAATGATTCTTGAAATGTTTTATAGAATTCTGCTGGAAGCCCATCTGGACCCGGTGCTTTCCCATTATTTTGTCTCTTAAATGCTTCATTTAGTTCCATCATTGTTATATTGCTTTCTAGCATTTCTTCAGTCTCTTTAGGTATCTTTGGTAAATTAGCTTCCTGTAAATACTGTTTGACTTTTTCTTCATCAATATTCTCTTGTTTATATAATTGCCCATAAAAATCTCGAATAATTTCTTTTTTCTCCTTATTCCCATAACAAACTTGGCCTTGTTCATCTATTAACTTCAATATTTTTCTTGATTCCTTCTCTTTTCTCAATTTATATGCTAGCCATCTACCTGGTTTATTTGCATCTTCAAAATAATTCTGTTTAGAGTTTCTAATTTTCTGTGCCAGTTCTTCTTTCTCTATTAATTCCAT
The DNA here is from genome assembly GCA_033807585.1 of Hydrophis major. NCBI lineage: Eukaryota > Metazoa > Chordata > Lepidosauria > Squamata > Elapidae > Hydrophis > Hydrophis major. Next base: position 90,561,844 of record CM066329.1, read on the forward strand.
TTTATGTTTAATTACATCCAGCTTCAATTTAATATCCTTTTTCTGTGGCATTTTCTGTAATTCTTTTTCAAGAATTTTGTACTCATCTTCCAAGGCCTTAAAAGCTTGCCTTTTCCTAATATTCTTTTTTCTTGTATAATCTATTATCAAACCTCTGGCATATGCCTTCATTGTATCTCACACATTTTGCGTTGAAGTATCTTCTTTTTTATTTTCTCTGAAGAAAAAAGCCAATTCCTTCTTCATCCATTGTATAAAATCTTTCTCCTTTAAAATAGTATTGTTTAATGTCCATCTTGATCTTTTTTTTTGTCCCTTCCATATAATTGTCATTGGGTTATGATCTGCCCAAGTACTTGTTTCAATATTTGTTTCTTTAATATTGGATATTAATTCTGTTGAGATCCAAATCATATCTAATCTGGACCATGATAAATGTCTATTTGAGTAAAAAGTATATTGTTTAGCTTTAACATTTCTTTCTCTCCAAATATCTTTTAAAGTTAATTCATCTGTCATTTTAAAAAAAGACCTTGGGAGAGCTTTCTATTTTGCTTTGTTGTTGTTGCTATATAGTCCAATTTTTTGTCCACAATTCCATTAAAATCTCCCATCATAATTATGTTAACATAGTCCAGTCCAATTATTTTCATATGTAGCTTTTTATAAAACTCTTCTTGTTTATCATTCGGAGCATAAATTGCAATCAAGAGTATTTTTATATTATTGTCCATTATTTCTACCATTAATATTCTTCCATCTTCATCCGTGTAAATCAATTTTGCTGGGATAGCCTCTTTAATGTATAGAACCACTCTTTTCTTACATTGAGTCAAAGAAGTAAATATTTTCCCCAATTTTGGCTGTACTAACAATTGTTCATGTTGTTTTTTAATATGAACTTCTTGTAGACAAATTATATCAAATTTTAATTTCATTAATTTATGAAAAGTTTTCCTTCTTTTCACAGCTGAATTAAGTCCATTTATATTCATTGTAATCAGTTTTCTTTCTTCCATGATTATGCTTTATATTTAGGTCTAACAGCTCTCGTGGATCTCACTTCACGCTGTTCTTTATTGTCCACCTGTCCACTTACAGCTCCTTTCTCTTTTTCAGTCTCCAGTTGTTCCTCTTGAGACTCAATTAATGAGACCTCTTTCTCTGCCTCCTCTCTTCTTCTTCCAAAAAATTCTGCATGGAAAAGTTCTGCTTTTTCAATTGAATCAATTCTATGTCTCTGCTCTTGCCACGTAAACATTAATCCTTCTGGAATCAGCCATCTATAATTCACTTCGTTTTCCAATAGCGTTTTGGTCAGAAATCGATATTCTCTTCTCATCTCTCTCACTCTTCTGGGTATTTGTTTTAAAACCACAATCTCTTTACCTTTGTATTTCAATGTTTTCTCTCTTACCACTTGTAATATTTGTGTTTTAATGGATTTTTTGGTAAATCTAATATGCACTTCCTTGGGTAATTTATTCCTCATCGCATATCTTGTATAAACTCGATATACCTCATCTATTCCATCCATCATCTTTTCCTCTGTAATTTCCAAAGCATCTGCCAAAATTTCTATCATTAGCGCTACCAAGTTTTCTCCTTTTTCCTCTTCTATATTTTGAAATCTAAGGTAAAATTCTGACCTTTCCATCTCCCACCTCAGCATCCTACCTTTTTCTTGTTCAACCGCTGTTAATCTTCTATCAATATTTCCAATCTTCTTCTCTCTTTGTTTTCCTTCTTCCTCAATTTTTTGAAATCTCTCCTCATACTTAACCATCATTTGTTTAATATTTTTCACTTTTTCATCAGTCTTCTCTATTCTTTGTTCAATATTTTCTGTTCTTTGTTCAATATTTTCTGTTCTTTGTTCAATATTTCCTGTTCTTTGTTCAATGATGTCTGATTTTGTCTTGAGATCTTGGATTCCTTGCATAATCATCTGTAAAGTTACTCTTTCTTGTTCCTTATCTTGCTTCAACATTGTCTGGATTACGCGTTGTCCTCCAGCTGGTGGGGAAGCAGAGGTAGAAGCAGAAATGCCAGTTGATATTGGTTTCCTGCTCATTTCAATGCTTCCAAGGCTTCAAATTCTTCTTAACTTTTAATCCAACTAGTAAAGCAGCCAATTATAATCCAAAATGGAAAACTCCAATAGTAAAAAACACGAAACCAAAGAAGAAATAGCAAAAAAGGAAGAAGAAAGATCTTCAGGTTCTTCTAGACCCAAATCCAATTACGAAATAGTCCACCATAAAAAAAGAAAAAAATAGAAAGGAGAAAAACAAATCCAAAAATAATAATATTGATTAAGAGCAAAAAAAGGAAAAACAAAAAGTTCCCAGATTCTTCACACCTTAATCCAGTTGAAAAGTCTCAATAATAATAATAATAATAATAAAAGAAACAACAACAAAGTGGTCCAAGAACATAGATAGGAAAAGCAAAAAAGTCCCAATAAAAACGAAATGAAAAATAAAGAAAAAAAACCCTGAGGCTTTCCCTTTAAAAAAATAAAAAACAAAAATAAAAATATTACTAGAATTGAAATTTTAAAAAAAGGCTAGCGTGTGGGGTATATATAAAGAAAGCACACTGCACTTTATTTATTTATCCAAGGCTCTTGTTATGACTCTCTTCTCCAGCAGCTTCAAAGCCAAACCTCAAGTGTTGTTGATAACAGTCCAGGAAAGCACCTGCAATAATATTTTGCTGTGCTCTCCCTCTATCTTATCACGTTAAAATGTCCTTGAGAAGAGGTCTTTTTGCAATTCTCTCCCATTCAAATAAAATACTTTCAAGCCTCTAGTTGGCAGTGTTACAAAGTTTCTTAATGCTCTTCCTCCCCCCCAGCCGGAAAAAAGGAATAATATATACAGAGAAAAAAAAAAGAAAAAATAGCCAAAGGGAGCCTCTATCCTAAAGAAAGTTAAAAAATCAAAGGGAGCATAAAAATATATATAAGAGAAAATTCAGTCCGGTTACCTACAAAGTCACAGTAAAATCTTTCCCAAAAAATATAAAGAAAAAAAAAAAAAAACCCAAGCCTCAATTTGACATCACTTTAAAAAACGCCGCTCAGACAATTTCAGTCAAAAAAAAAAAAAAATCTCACAGCTTTCTTCTTTATTCCGGATGAACTTTCCAACCTCATGCAAAATAGATGTTTGTGCAGATAAGATTATCAACCTTGCTGTCAACCAAAACCAAGCATTTAATAGTGAGTGCCATTCCATGTGCACTAATGAAACAGGTGGCAAGAAAGTAGGGGCAGATGGCAAAACACAGATTATGTAGACAGTAAACAGTGTCAGACATAATGATCTCAAGTGCTTATATACAAATGCACAAAGTCTGGGGAACAAACAGGGTGAACTTAAACTACGAATACATGAAGGTAATTATGATATAGTTGGAATAACAGAAACTTGGTGGGATGAAACCCATGACTGGAACATACTGGTAGAAGGATACAAACTATTCAAAAAAAAAAAACAGACCCCATAAAAGAGGAGGTGGAGTTGCACTGTATGTAAAGGATCACTATATTGCTACAGAAATGCATGAAACCAAAGATGAAAACTTCCTAGAATGCATATGGGTCAATATAAAAGAAAAAAAGAATGACATGGCCATAGGTGTATATATAGGCCACCCAATCAAGCAGAAAAAATAGATGTCCTTTTTCCCAACCAACTAACAAACATATGCAGGAAACACACAACAATAGTAATGGGAGACTTCAATTATCCTGATATCAATTGGAAAACTAATTCTGCACCAAGTGAGAAATCAAATAAGTTCCAAACCAACCTAGCTGACAACTTTGTTGTCCAAAAGGTAGAGGGTGAAACTAGAAGGACAGCCATACTGCACTTAATTCTCACAAGGAAGAAGTGATAGAGGGAGTTGAAACTGCAGGAACTTTGGGTGAGAGAGACCATGCCATACTAGAATTCAACATAACACAAACACAAGCAACAGAACATAATGACACCAGAGTCTTGGATTTTAAAAGAGCTGATTTCAATAAACTCAGAGAGAACTTGGGAAAGATTCCATGGATAAAAATCCTAAAGGGGAAAATAACTCAAGAATCTTGGGAAACTCTAAAAAGTATGATCATAGAAGCCCAGAGCAGCACAATACCACTGAGAAAGAAAAACAAGAAATCCAAGAAGAAACCAGCACGGCTGCACAAAGATCTCTCTGGCAAATTGAAAGAAAAAAAAGGACAAGTACAAAAAATGGAAAGAAGGACATACAACTAAGGCAGAATATCAGCAGATAGCCAGAATCTGCAAAGATGAAGTCAGGATAGCAAAAGCTCAGAACGAACAAAGACTTGCAACAAAAGTAAAAGATGATTAAAAAAAGTTTGTTTTATAAATAACAAGAAAAAAATCAAGGAAACAGTCGGTCCACTAAAGAGAGAAGATGTCAAGGAAGTAACAGGCAACAGAGGGAAAGCAGAACTGCTTAACTCATTCTTTGCATCCGTCTTCACGCAAAAAGAAACTATAGCTCAACCCACCCAAAACATAACTGTAAAAGACAGACCAGGAATAAAAGTTAAAATAAGCAAAAAAAAAAAAAAAAGAGAGAGAACACCTGTCTGATCTTGATGAAAACAAATCACTAGGGCCTGATGGATTACATCCCAGAGTTTTAAAGAAGCTGGCAGAGGTCATCTCAGAACCACTGCACCATATCTTTCAAAAATCCTGGAGCACTGGGGAACTACCAGAGGACTGGAAAAGAGCTGATGTGGTTCCCATCTTCAAAAAAGGAAGAAAAAAAAACAGACCCAGTGAGAGGGATCTTGGAATCTTAGTGGACAACCAACTAAATATGAATCAGCAGTGTGCAGCAGCAGCCAAAAAAGCTAATGCAATCCTAAATTGTATTAACAGAGGGATACAATCAAGATCAAGGGAGATACTAATACCACTCTATAAAGCCTTAGTAAGACCACACCTAGAGTACTGCATTCAATTTTGTTCACCACATTATAAAAAAGATGTTGACTCTAGAAAAAGTACAGAGAAGAGCAACCAGGATGATTAGGAGACTGGAGACGAAGGCATATGAAGAAGGGTTACAGGAACTGGCATGGCTAGTCTAGTGAAGAGAAGGACCAGGGGAGACATGATAGCAATGTTCCAATATTTGGGGGATTGCCCCAGAGAGAAAAGGGTCAATCTATTTTCTAAAGCGCCTGTAGGCCAGACAAGGAATAATGGATGGAAACTGAACAAGGAGAGATTTACCCTGGAAATAAGGAGAAACTTTCTGACAGTGAGAACAATGGAACAGCTTGCCCTCGGAAGTTGTGGGAGTGCCATCACTTGAGACTTTCAAGAAGAGATTGGACTGCCATTTGTCAGAAATGGTGTAGGGACTCCCGCTTGGGTGGGGGGTTGGACTAGATGACCTACAAGGTCCCTTCCAACTCTGATAATCTGTTATCCATTATCTGATCTCGGGGGGGGAGGCATGGCTGGGGTGAGTGTGGACAGTGGGCATGGCCAGCTTGACACCACTCATGTCAGGGGTACCTGTGGTGGCCAAGTGCTAAGGCAGGACTTCCCTCAGACCCACCCTCACTCTCATTATAATCTCCTTCCATCCATCTTTCCTTCCTTCTATCCCTCCTTCCTTCTTTCCTTCCTTCCTTTACTTCTTTTTCCTTCCCTCTTCATTCTCCTTTCTTCCTCTTTCCTTATTTTTCTCTCTCTTCCCATCTTTCCTTCTCTTTCCCTTTTTCCTTTCTTGTCCCTTCTTGGATGCTCAAATGCAAAAGGGGAAACATTTCTCCTTTTGTTTTGTTTTTAGTTTGCTTTGCTAGACCTCTGGGGGGCAGTGAAAACAGAGTCTGGGCCCTGTTTTCAGCTTTGATGGTCTCCCGCAGCCCTCTGCCGCTGAAAACAGAGCTCAAGGCAGAGGTGGCATTCAGTAGGTTCTGACCAGTTCTGGAGAACCAGTTGTGGAAATTTTGAGTAGTTCGGAATACCACCTCTAACTGGCCCCACCCCCATCTATTTTCTATCTCCCGAGTCCCAGCTGATCGACTGGGTCTCCTTTTGTTGCCTTCCACAGGAGAACAGAGCTGGAAAGCAGATTAGTGGGATGGGGAGAGAATGGGGATTTTACTGTATCCTTCCCCTGGAGTGGGATGGGAATGGAGATTTTGCAGTATCCTTCCCCTGCCATGCCCACTGTTGTGAACTAATAAAATATTCAAATAAAGTTTATCAAAAGCTTTAGAAAATAGCAGGGTTCTAGCCCTGCACTTCTGATTGGCCGATAATAGCGATATTGGATTGGTCCGTTCAGCAGAATCTGATTGGCTGTTAATGAGCCACTCTCATTGGTTAAGGGGGTTAACACTCCTCGTTTCCTATTGGTTACTAGAGCAGCAGCTTGCCTATAAAAGGGCTGCTTTTGCTCTAGGGTTTTTTGCTTCGTTCAGAATGTATAATAAAGAGTTGAAATTCACTGTTCACCATCTCGTCTCCGTTCCTTGCACCCATGCGCAGAACTTAACACTGGCGATGAGGGTGGGATACGGAGACATCAGAGCTGACTGAACACTACAGAGCACTAAACAGAGCATGTGGCTGAAGGCGCATCAACGGCGGAAACCATGACCGGCGGCACCATACCACCCGCTCCATTCGACCCGGCACAAGAAGACTGGGACTCATACATAGACCAGTTCCAGATGTTTCTGGAGACCAACAACTTGAAGGATGCCACTACTGGGAAAAAGAGAGTGGTATTCCTGACTCACTGCGGACCTGCCATTTTCAAGATGGCCAAGGCACTGGTGAAACCAGCTGAGGTGAAATCCATGGACTGGGGCGTCCTCGAGCCCCTCCTACGGGCCCACTATGCACCTACTGTACCAACACTTGTACGAAGACATGAATTTTACCAGAGAGACCAGTGGAAAGGAGAAAGCGTTGCAGATTTCATCGCGGATCTCCGGAACCTGGGAGGCCTCTGTGGGTTCGCTGACCTCGAAGAAGCTCTCAGAGACCGAATAGTTCTGGGATTAGATGCACCGCACATGCAAAGCAAGCTGATGGCGAAAGGCGACATCAGCCTTGCAGATACCATCGCTGATGCTACTGCAGCAGAAGCAACTAGGAAGTCGGCTGCACCAATGCGCTGCACCAATGCCCCGCTCCACCAACTCACTGGCGAAACCTCACCTTGTTTTGAGCGACATGCAACGGCAACCCACCATGAGGACCTCGAATCGTCATCAGAAAGTGATGAGGAAGAAGTCAACCGGCTCCGGTCTGAATGAGACCAACGCCACCAGCGTAACCAGAGACTGCAATATCAATGCGCAGGCTATGGGGCAAACCACCCATGATCAGACTGCAAATTCCTTGACGTGCTCTGCCATATTTGTGAGAAGAGAGGCCACATCGGAAAGGTCTGTTGAAGCAAGACAGGAGCCAGCCCATTTCAGAGGGGAACCAACTATCGCCAACCCACAGGAAGTCGTCCTGTGAATCTGGAACATTCGAACCACCAATGGAACAACCACTCCTACAGAAATAAACCACTAGCCCATTCAACGAAATGAGAAGAGGCACACCAAACCATCACGATTGGTCATGCATCATCATTAGATGCAAAGAAAATCCGAGTGAAGGTCGCCATCGAAAACCAGCCCTGCGTGATGGAAGTCGATTCAGGATCGTCCCTGTCAATGGTTTCCTGGAAGACCCTGAAACAATTGATCCCTGCCATCCGGCGGCAAGACCTCAGAACCCAAAGAATCATTCTCAAGGACTATCAAGGAAACCGAATTCCGGTCATTGGATCAAGCCTAGTCCGGGTCTCATTCAAAAATCGTACTGCATCCCTACCATTGACCATCATCGACCGTGATCGGCCTAGTTTGTTAGGCCTTCAATGGTTCACTCCACTTGGGATTGAGGCAGCCGGCTTTCACCAGACCAGCAGCGATGACTGGGAGGAGGCCCTCATCCAGTAATTCCAGGACGTTTCTGCAGACAAACTAGGCTAGTACAAGGGGACCCCAATATCATTTAACCTTAACCCTGAAGTGGCCCCCATCCGCCTTAAGCCTCGAGTCCCTTTTGCCCTTAAACCAAAGATTGACGAGCAGCTTGATAAATTAATAGCCCAGGGTGTTTTAGAACCAACCAACCATGCTCCTTGGGAAACCCCAATCGTAACACCCATCAAACTGGATGGATTGTTCAGAATTTGTGGGGACTACCATGCCACCCTGAATCATGCCCTTCAACAGAGCGCTTACCCGGTACCGGTGGTACAACACCTCCTCCATCCCTTGGGGGGACGGAAAGGTCTTCGCTAAATTGGATTTAGCACAGGCGTACCAACAACTGCTTGTAGATAAAAAAAACAGCAGAGGCACAAACGATTGTTACGCACCGAGGCACTTTTAAGTGCAACCGACTCCAATTTGGAGTGAGCCTAGCCCCAAGGATTTTTCAAAGTCTGATGGAGAGACTCTTGCAAGGGATCAAGGGGGTCGTGCCATACTTTGATGACGTTTTAATTGCAGCCCCGAATAGAGAAGTACTAGAAAAGTGTCTTAAATTGGTTCTCCAGAAATTTAAATACTCCGGCCTAAAGGTTAAAAAAAATAAATGTCAACTGTGTACAGATAAAGTAGAGTTCCTGGGGCACCTTATCGATAAACAAGGCATTCACCCCACCAGTAGCAAGTTAAGGGCAATCAAGAACGCCCCAAGACCCAGAAACAAGACTGATCTCCAAACTTTCCTGGGGCTTATTAATTTTTACAACATCTTCCTGCCCCACAAAGCGACCATAGCTGAGCCCCTACATCGGCTTCTCGATAAAAAAGCAACGTAGGTTTGGGGGCACCGAGAGGAGCACGTGTTCCAACAAGTGAAAAACCAATTAACTTCAGATGCTGTTTTAATGCAGTATAACGAGACTTTGCCTTTAACAATCACATGTGATGCGTCACCCTTTGGAATAGGAGCCATTTTGAGCTATGTGTTACCAAATGGTAGTGAAGCCCCTATTGCCTATTTTTCAAGAACTCTATCAAAGGCTGAACGTAACTATAGTCAAATTGATAAAGAGGCTCTTGCTGTTGTATCTGCTGTTAAACGGTTTCATGAATATGTTTATGGACCAGTTTTTACCATTGTTACTGACCACAAACCTTTGCTGGGGATTATAGCGGGAGACAAGCCAACCCCCTATATATTATCACTTAGAATGACTTGCTGGTCGGAGTTTTTGGCTGCATATAATTATAAGCTGCAGCACCACCCAGGGAAAGCCATTCCCCATGCTGACGCATTGAGCCGTGCACCACTTCCGGAAACCGTCGATGACCCAGGTCCAACCCTTACAACGCTCCAGATTGAACCGCTGCATTCACCGCCGCTGACCGCTAGAGATATCGCAATCGAAACAAAACACGATCCTATCTTAAAGTGGGTTATTAGCTGGGTCGAATGAGGATGGCCAGTGGATCAAATCCCTGACGACTTCATTCCCTTCAAGAATCGACAAACGGAACTTTTTTTGCAAAAGGGCTGCATCTTGTGGGGGGATAGAGTCGTCGTCCCAGAGCGGTTACAATGAGCGGTACTAAAGACACTGCATGAGGGCCACCCTGGCATCGTGCACATGAAATCGCTCGCACGAAGCTACGCATGGTGGCCGGGAATCGACAAACAAATAGAAGCCTGGGTAAAGACTTGTTATAAGTGCCAGGAAGTTAGCAATGCCCCACCAAAAGCAACTCCGACAGAATGGGAAACACCTCGGGGACCATGGTCCCGCATTCATATTGACTAAGGGACATATGTTCCTATTAACAGTGGATGCCTACTCAAACTGGCTTGAGATCCATGAAATGAAAAGTACTACAACCGAGTCTGTCATCCAAAAGTTGAACAGATTATTTGCGACGCATGGACTGCCAGACGTTCTGGTATCCGACAACGGACCCCAGTTTACCACGCTTTCCTTTGAACAATACTTAACGGACCGCGGTATTCGCCATGCGCTAACTTCGCCAGTGCACCCTGCGGCTAACGGAAGAGCCGAGCGCATGGTACAGTTTGTTAAAAAAAACCTCTACAAGATGGACTATGGGGACATTGAAGATAAGATAAATAGAATACTCCTTCTCCAACACATCACTCTGCACAGCGTCACCAACAAGACTCTAGCGGAACTATTGATGGGACGCAAACTCCGCTCCCACCTCGACCAGCTTCACCCGTCTTACGAGCCAGAGAAATCCTGCGGATCTGGCGGAAAATGCCACGAGTTCAAGATAGGCGACTTAGTTTTCGCCAGAAACCTTTCTGGCGAACCATTGTGGATCGAGGCCACTGTTATTCAAGCCACTGGACCCAGGTCGTACCGGGTGAAAACCTGCGATGGAAAAATATGGAAACACCATATTGATCAGCTTCGCTCGAGGCTACAACCTAGTTTCCGCGACTTTGGTAACTCCCAAACTGAGGGGGGAGGGGATGTCAAAGGAACCGAATTCGAGATGGTGGAAAGCAGGAACGAAAGAAGTCAGCCATTGGGCGGTGACAAGTGAAGAAGGATCAAGGATGGGGGTGGCCTCGCCACAGAGGAACAACCCAACAGAGGCAAGCCCACAAGGGCCAGTGGACAACGACGAGAACACTAGTGGCACTGAGTCATTCAACGAAGAACCACCAGCACCCGACTTGCCCGAAAACACCCCGCCAAAACAGGCTTACAGACAAGAACCGGTGGGAAAGCGTAAATCCAATAGACAGTCGAAGCAACCTTCCTACCTCAGAGATTACGTCACCTTACCCCCCAAACGGAACCCAGGGGGAAGGGGTGTTGTGAACTTATAAAATACTCAAATAAAGTTTATCAAAAGCTTTAGAAAATAGCAGGGTTCTAGCCCTGCACTTCTGATTGGCCGATAATAGCGATATCGGATTGGTCCGTTCAGGAGAATCTGATTGGCTGTTAACAAGCCACTCTCATTGGTTAAGGGGGTTAACACTCCTCATTTCCTATTGGTTACTAGAGCAGCAGCTTGCCTATAAAAGGGCTGCTTTTGCTCTAGGATTTTTTGCTCTGTTCAGAATGTATAATAAAGAGTTGAAGTTCACTGTTCACCATCTCGTCTCCATTCCTTGCGCCCATGTGCAGAACTTAACACCCACCAAGCCATGCCCACCAAGCGACGCCCACAGAACCAGTAGTAAAATTTTTTGAATCCCACCACTGGCTTGGGGGTCATTTATTGACTCCATTTTTAGCCACAAGGACCTCCTGAAATTCTCTGCCAGCAAAAACGGCGGTCAGGGTGACACATATGGCCACTCCCTTGCTGTTTCCAGGGCAGAGCCTTGGGCCAGATCTCAGCACCCCACAGGCCAGATCCAGCCAGCGGGCCTTTTTCTCCTGGCAGCAATACACAAGAGGGTGATCCTATCCTTCCTTTGGAATCTTTCTGAATCTTTCCAATCAGGTCAATAACTCAAATATTATCTAACTGATTCTGCTTCACTTTGTCTACATCAATCAAAGTTGGATAGCTATTGCCAACTGCTATGAACAAAATGAATAGTTTAATGGGCATCTCTCTGTCTATTTATATTTAGTCTGAATCCCCCCCCCAATGTTCTTCATTACTTCATTTTATTTACTGTATTCACTGCTTATCAAATAATGTCAGAGTTAGTTAGGTGAAATGGGCCACATAGACATTTCATTAATAAATATAGATGATGGACAAACTCTGTTTAATAAAGCATGCATGCGAAGTCAATAGCTGAGTTCCTGATTTTTAGTAAAATGCTCAATTTAGTCAAAAAACCTTGTAATAATGACACCTTTTCTTTGAAATAAGAAAATTAGAGATATGAGGCAGAACTCTATGATACAGCAGTCTCCAAATAGCCATAGATTCCTCAGAAATGCAGTATTTTCTCCAGTGGGAAATTCCCGTAAGAACAGTTTGTCTACAACATTGAGCATGGTTGTCTCCAATGCCCTTATGTTTTGGATTCTTCTCCTGAAAGCACATGTTTTCTTTTCCTGTATCTGCTTACTAAGAATGCATCATTTGAACACATTTTCCACTGTTACTCACTTTCCACCATAGATCTAATTTTAAAACAAAACAAAACAAAAAAATTCAGCAACAAGGCTTGCCTTCATCATTTGGTCTGCTTGGATAACAGGCCTCTACAAATCTTAGCAGTTTTATATGGATATTTCCCCCCTGCCCCAACTTATTAATTGTTTAAAAATATATGGTTTAGAGGTAGCCTTGGACTTAAGGCCACAATATTTGGAGCAGAATTTCCATTGCTAAGCAAGAAGATTGTTAAAAGAGTTGCACTCGCTTTTTTGGACACAAATGTACCAGCACTTCAAAAAGAACGTTTGATTTGCCTTTCAACGTTTTATTAAAATACTTTAAAAATATGGATTGTAAGACCCTATATGTGGTATATTACTAAGCAAATCACCACAGTTATTCAGTGAATCATACAGTCATTAAATGAATCCTGCTTCCCCCATTGGCTTCGCAGGGAAGGGAAATAATGCAGTAGCCCTCGTGGAGTTAAGGTATCAGACTAGAAAGCAGTTAGGAAGTTTGCAAGTGCCAATCACATGGCTTGTATTTATGATGCTGCAACCATTAAAAATACAAGCTAATCACCAAGCACCAACATTTTAATTAATGACTGTGGGGAGGCTGCAACAGTCATAAGTGTGAAGTCTGGTTGTAAATGACTTTTTTAAGGTGTCACTGTAACTCTGAATGGTTGCAAGTTGTACTTTCTATGCAGAAGGATCCCTCATTCTGTAATCTGCTTGTTGGTTACTATAAAAGTGTTGATATCCTAATTCTCTCCTGACATCTTAACCTATAGCTGCTCTTCACATCTAGTTCTTCAGAGATCTTCTGCTGCATTTTTCATTTTTTCTCAGCCAGCAGCTGTGCTTTACAGTATTATTCACCTTGAACCAATCTTTTTATTTATTTGTATCCCACTTTATTATTTTTACAAGTAATTCAAAACAACAAATATATTCAAACACAGCTTTCTCCGCCTCCTATTTTCCCCACAATAACCCTGTGAGGTAGATTGGGCTGAGAGAGAGTGTGTCTGTGTGGCCCAAAGTCACCCAACCAGTTTTCATGGCTGAGGCAGGACTTGAACTAATGATCTCCCACTTTCTAGCCTCATACTTGAACCACTAGGGCTATCGCATTACTTCCCTTCCCTGCAATTAAAAACAGTCACTTAGTTTATTTTAGAACAAATTTCCAGGGTCAGAGTTCCATCCCCTTCTATACTTGTTTGGGTTAAAAAAAAAAAAAAAAAACTTTACTGCAGCTATTAAATGTGCTTAGGGCAATTTCATAAAAATTAAAAGAGTAACTCATAAATCAGAAGATTGAATATAGTGCCCATAAAATATGAAATTTCATAAAATTCATAAAATATACCAGGGGTGGGCAAACTTTTTGGCTCGGGAGACTCATTGACTTTTAAAATTTGACAGACGGGCCGGGTCAGCACAAGATTTCCTCCCCCGTTTTGCCCCCCCGCTCCCCCTTCTTCTCTTCCTTCCCCTCCCCTCGGAGGCCCCCTGAGTCAGGAGTTGCTACCGCCGGCGTGGCTCCACGCGGCTCCAGTCCCTCATTGTCTCAGGAAGGGAAAGGCAAAAAGAAAGAGCTGCGGCGGTGCTTTGCAACAGCAGCAGTGGCACCGGAGGCTCAAGCTCAGCGGTTCCTGGTTTTGCCTTTCCCTTCCCAAGGCAATGCGGGACTGGAGCCGCATGGAGCTGCGCCGGTGGTAGCAACTCCTGACTCAGGGGGCCTCCGAGGGGAGGGTAAGGAGGAGAAGAAGGGGGGAAGGGGGGTGAAAGGGAGGGAATCTTGTGCTGATGCGCCCGACGAGCTGCTCACCATGACAGCAGCTCCCAGCACCTGAGCAACTTCCCAACAACTTGCAGCTTGCTTTTTCCTCTCGGGCGCTCGCGCCTGGCCCCGAGCCGCATGGTGGAGGGGAAACCCGGAGCGCCGCCGGGTCGCCTCTTCCAAGCAGCCCGCCTGCCCGCCGGGTGGAACCCTTCCCGCTCCTTGGTGGGAAGACGCTCCCGCCTGCAAACTTTACCTTTGCAAAGTTTAAGCCTGGAAGCCCCAGAAAAAAAGGGGGGATCGGCGGGGACTCACCTTCGAAGAGGTCGCACTCGAAGGTGATTTCAAACTCCCAGTCGAGACCTTTGCAAAGTTCTTTTCTTTCCTACCCCGAGAGCACTCTGCACTGTTTTGCAGCTTTGGGGGCCACGCGGCGCAGGGCAATACGATTTTTTTTTCAGGGGCGGGCCGGATTGGACAGACCAACAAGCCGGATGTGGCCCACGGGCCATCGTTTGCCCACCCCTGAAATATACTGTTGATTCCATATTTGGGGGAAAAAAGAAGCAAAACAAATGACTCAGGGATCCTTGGTGCTCTTGGAGCGCCACTGTTTTTTGGCTGACATTTCATTAGCCAAACTGGGTAACATCATCAGTGTTATTGCACCCAGTTAATATTCTAGTGGCATCCCCTATCAAAAAATCGGTTTATACTTCAAACACAGGGTATTCCCAGTCCTGTCAAACTACCCTAATGAATCTATCATGGGCTATAGGATTCAATACATATATCTCTCATCTGCTCATGAACTAGGTACCCCAAAACACTCTGGAGTATTTATTTTCCAGTACAACTCCCAAATATGCTTTTTCAAGAGGCAACTGGAGTTTCTGGTTTTTCTTTGAAAACATTTCACTTGTCATCCAAGAAGCTTCTTCAGCTCTTACTGGATAGTGGGGAATGGAAGGATTTATACTCCTTGCAAATAGTTGGTCATTTGCATTCTTTTAGTGAGTCATTAAGGTCATCTGGAGGTTTATCTGTGTCATCAGGGTCACCTAAGTGGTGCAAATGGGTGTGGAACCTTCTTGGAACTGTTGGAAGAATTGTGTTGTAGACTGGAGATAGATGATGTCATATCCCCTCCCCCTCTGTTGACAGAGGGCTGTTCAATTTTGACAGACAGCTTCTTTGAACCTTCTTTTAAACCACAAGTCCTGTCTGTCCAAAATGTGGACTTTGCTGTCTTCAAAAGAGTTCTCTTTGCCTTTTAAATGCAGATGGACTGCTGAATCTAGTCCCGATGTTCTCCTATGTTGTGCCATGCTTTCATGAAGAGGTCATCTGTATCAAAATGGAACAGCGTTCTCAACAGAAGGGGGGGGAATACGATCAGTGGTGGTATGCTATTGGTTTGGCCCAGTTTGGCCGAACCGGTAGTTTAAAAAAAGCCTCCAACGATCAGATGAGAGAAGAAAGAAGAGAAAAGCACAGGATCAGCCCTCCCACCTACCCCTGCGCTTTTCTCTTCTTTATCCTCTTAGCTGATTGGCGCTGCAGGCCTCAGCTGGTATGTGGAAAGCTGCATGTGTGTTAGGTACATGCACACGTGATTGCCGAACCAGTAGTGGAACAGGTAGGATCCCACTACTGGATACAACATCATCTATCTCCAATCTTGCCTCTTGAAAAAGCACCTTTGGGACAACCATGACCTGGATGACTGAGAATATCCATAGACATTTTTCAGTGCAACTATCAAGGCATGCATTTTCTTCCCATCATGACTGAAAATGTTTTATTTATTGGTTTGGAATGGATTTTAAACCTAATAATCTCTCTGGGGCAAAAATCAGTAACTCCAATTGAACTTGAGAGAAAAAGTCAGATCAAGAATCACTGGTATCAAATGTATGGGTTAAATTCAATCAATTGAAGAGAGAAGGTAAGCCAAAGGTAAATGACCTGAAATTGTACAACTGAACATAAAATCAATGTTAGAAAAGATACAAACATTAATAGACATCATGAAAGCTAAAACAGAAAAAAGTTTTCACAACATTTCAAAAAGGATAAAAATCCAAGTTGTTTTCTGAACAAGCTCTCATGATAGACGAATAAAAATGAAGAATGAAAGCTTTGAGCCATGAAAAGCCTGTGTGATGACTGATAGTTGATGTCCAATTGGAATCAATCAAGACTGTCAATATGTCAAGAAGAAGAAAAAAATATGGTGTCAAGTTCCAAAAAACACAAGAACATTTACAGTTAACACAGAAATACAGTAAAATAATCTCAGAACACATCTGATCAAGAACAAATAAAGTCTTTTACAAACAGAATTATAGAATGCCAAAAAATAATATAAAGAGGAAATATAACCAGAAACTGATTCTATTATGGAAGAAAGTGAGTGACAATAGGCACTAAGTCAGCATGCAGATAGGACAACATCACATGCAGAAGAAATAACTGCTGAACTGTTTAAAATTACAAGAAGGAAAGCAATCAAAGAAATTAAATAAAGAATTACAGTAATATCAGGTTAAAAACAGCATTTGGGCCTGGAATTTTTGTAACTAAGTGATAGAGCAGGAGTGTCAAACTGGATATCTTTGTGGGCCATGTTATGAACTAATAAAGACGTTTAATAAAGTTTTAACAACCTTAAGAAAAAGCAGGGTTCTAATCCTGCACTTCTGATTGGCCGATATGGAAGTCGACTCAGGATCGTCCCTCTCGATGGTTTCCTGGAAGACCCTTAAACAATTAATCCCTGCCGTCCGGCGTCAAGACCTCAGAGCCCAAAGAATCATACTCAAAGATTATCAGGGGAACCGAATTCCGGTCGTTGGATCATTCAAAAATCGTACTGCGTTGTTACCACTGACTGTCATCGACCGTGACCAGCCTAGTTTGTTCGGCCTTCAATGGTTCGCCCCACTTGGGATCGAGGTAGCCGGCATTAACCAAACCAGAAGCGATGACTGGGAAGAGGCCCTCGTCCAGGAATTCCAGGACGTCTTTGCAGACAAACAAGGTGAGTACAAGGGGACCCCAATATCATTTAACCTTAACCCTGAAGTAGCCCCCATCCGCCTTAAGCCTCGTCGGGTACCTTTTGCCCTTAAACCAAAGATCGATGAGCAGCTCGATAAAATAAAAGCCCAGGGTGTTTTAGAACCAACTGACCACGCCCGTTGGGAAACCCCAATCGTAACACCCATCAAACCGGACAGATCGTAAAGGATTTGTGGGGACTACCGGGCCACCCTTAATCACGCCCTTCAACAGAACGCTTACGCGGTGCCGGTGGTGCAACACCTTCTCCATTCCCTGGGGGGCGGAAAAGTCTTCGCTAAATTGGATTTAGCACAAGTGTACCAACAACTGCCTGTAGATAAAAAAACAGCAGAGGCACAAACGATCGTTACGCACCGAGGCGCCTTTAAATGCAACCAACTCCAATTCGGAGTGAGCATAGCCCCAGGGATTTTTCAAAGTCTGATGGAGAGACTCTTGCAAGGGATCATGGGGGTCGTGCCATACTTTGATGAAGTTTTAATTGCAGCCCCGAATAGAGAAGTACTAGAAAAGTGTCTTAAATTGGTTCTCCAGAAATTTAAAGACTCCGGCCTAAAGGTAAAAAAAAATAAATGTCAACTGTGTACAGATAAAGTAGAGTTCCTGGGGTACCTAATCGACAAGCAAGGCATTCACCCCACTAATAGCAAACTAAACGCAATCAAAAACACTCCAAAACCCAGAAATAAGGCTGACCTCCAAGCTTTCCTGGGGCTTATCAACCTTTACAACATCTTCTTGCCCCACAAAGCGACCGTAGCTGAGCCCCTACATAGACTTCTCGACAAAAAAGCAACCTGGGTCTGGGGACACCGAGAGGAGCACGCATTCCGACAAGTGAAAAACTTACTAACCTCAGATGCTGTTTTAATGCAGTATTACAAGACTTTGCCTTTAACAATTACATGTGACGCGTCACCGTTTGGAGTAGGAGCCATTTTGAGTCATGTGTTACCAAATGGTAGTGAGGCCCCTATTGCCTATTTTTCAAGGACCCTATCGAAGGCTGAACGTAACTATAGCCAAATTGACAAAGAGGCTCTTGCTGTTGTATCTGCTGTGAAACGGTTTCATGAATATGTGCATGGACGAGTTTTTACTATTATTACCGATCACAAACATTTGCTAGGGATTATAGCGGGAGACAAGCCAATCCCCTATATATTGTCAACTAGAATGACTCGTTGGTCGGAGTTCTTAGCTGCGTACAACTATAAATTACAACACTGCCCAGGGAAAGCCATTCCCCACGCTGATGCACTGAGCCATGCCCCACTTCCAGAAACCGTCGATGACCCAGCTCCAACTCTTATGACACTCCAGATTGAAACATTCACTGCCGCTAACAGCCAGAGACATCGCTATCGAAACAAAACAAGATCCTGTTTTGGCGCGAGTTCTCAGCTGGGTCGAACGAGGATGGCCAGTAGAACAAACCCCTGACGACTTCACCCCTTTCAGAAACTGGCAAACAGAACTTTTCTCGCAAAAAGGCTGCATCCTATGGGGAGACAGAGTCATCGTCCCAGAGCGGTTACAACGAGCAGTATTGAAAACATTGCATGACGGTCACCCCGGCATGATGCATATGAAAATGCTTGCACGAAGCTACACATGGTGGCCGGGCATCGACAAGCAGATCGAAGCCTCAGTAAAGACTTGTCTAAAGTGCCAAGAAGTCAGCAGTGCCCCACCTAGAGCAAGTCCAATGGAGTGGGAAACCCCCCAGGGGCCGTGGTCCCGCATCCATGTTGACTTTGCGGGACCTACTAAGGGACATATGTTCCTCCTAACAGTGGATGCCTATTCCAACTGGCTCGAGATCCACAAAATGAAGACTACTACAACCGATTCCGTCATCCGAAAATTGAATAGGCTATTCGCAAGGCATGGGCTGCCAGACGTTCTGGTCTCCGACAATGGACCCCAGTTCACCACCCTGGCGTTTGAACAATACTTAGCGGATCGGGGTATCCGCCATGCGCTAACTTCGCCAGTGCACCCTGCGGCTAATGGCAGGGCCGAGCGCATGGTCCAATTTGTTAAAAAAAACTCTCCACAAAATGGACTATGGGGACATTGATGACAAACTAAACAGAATACTCCTACTCCAACACATCACCCCACACAGTGTCACCAACAAGACTCCAGCTGAACTGTTGATGGGACGCAAGCTCCGTTCCCACCTCGACCGGCTCCATCCATCCTATGAGCCAGAGAAACCCTGTGGATCTAGCGGAAAATACCACGAGTTCATGGTAGGTGACTTAGTTTTCACTAAAAACCTTTCCGGCGAACCATTATGGGTCGAAGCAACCGTAACTCAAACCACCGGGCCCAGATCGTACCGTGTGCCAACATGGGACAGAAAAATATGGAAACGCCACATAGATCAGCTTCGCTCTAGGCTACAACCCAGTTCCTGCGACTCCTGTGACTCTCAAACTGAGGGGGGAGGGGATGTCAAAGAAACTGAATTCGATATGGTGGAAAGCAGAATCGAAGGAAGTCAGCAGCCAGGCGCAATACATGAAGAAGAATCAGGGAGAGGGTTGGCCTCGCCACAGAGGAATACCTCAACGGAGGCAAGCCCGCAGAGATCGGAGGACAAAAATGACAGAATTAGCGGCACCGAGTCGTCCAGTAAGGATGCGGAACTGCCTGTACTAGATATATAAAAAAACATCCTGCCGAAACCGGACCACAGACAGGAACCGGTGGGACAGCGCAAATCTAATAGACAGTTAAAACAACCTGCATATCTACGGGATTACGTCACCGCACCCCTCAAATGGAACCTAGGGGAAAGGGGTGTTATGAACTAATAAAGGCGTTTAATAAAGTTTTAACAACCTTAAGAAAAAGCAGGGTTCTAATCCTGCACTTCTGATTGGCCGATAATAGCGATATCGGATTGGTCCCTTCTGGGAAGTCTGATTGGCTGTTAATGGGCCAACTCTCATTGGTTCAAGGGTTTTACACTTCCATGTTTCTCATTGGCTAATAGGTCAGCAGCCTACCCTATAAAAGGGCTGCTGCTGCCCTAGGGTTTTTGCTCTGTTCAGAATGATTAATAAAGAGTTGAAGTTCACTGTTCACTGCCTTGTCTCCGTTCCTTGCACTCATGCGCAGAACTTAACAGGCCAAATCCACATTGTAGTTGTCCTCTGCAAGCCGGCCAGTGGGCGACAGAAGAAGCAGGGGGGAAGGGATGGATGCCTTCTGCAATACTCTGCTGGCCAAAAGGGAGTGTGGGGGGACCCAAGTGCACTCCCATTCCCCATTTTTGCTGGCAGACTGCTTTTACTAGCAGAGGCACCACAGGCCAGTCCTTTGTTATTTCCAGGCCAGACTCGGAAGCGAAATTTAAGCACCGGCTAGCCAGATCCGTGGAGTCTGCAAGCAAAAACTGGATTCTGCTCATGAGCCTTGAGTTTGGCACCCTGTGATAGAGGGATAAAGCATGATGTCTTATGACTGCATTGCTTAGTGACAGCAATCCAGGTGCACTGGTGCTACAGGGGAATGCCATGGCCAGATGCAAAAATACTTCAGGAATGGAAGCAACTTCTGACTTCCTGCCAGCTTCCCGATTGGCTTTGCTTGTAGAAAGCTGATGGGGAATGTTGAAAACCATGATAATTTCAGTTTGCTGCAATGTCATAACTGCAAATTGGACACCAAATACCCAGATTGAGACCACATGATCACAGGGATGCTACAAAGCTTGGAACTCCGAGGATGGTCATAAGTTTCCTTTGTTCAGTGCTGTCATAACTTTGAACAGTCACTGAATGAGTGGGTGTAACTCAAGGACTATCTGTAACAGCTATATATGTAACACTTATGGAACAAGATCTTGGCCTAGAAATGGGGAAATCATCTACATCAATATATCTATATCTATACTGTATCTATCCATACCTACATCTACAGCTACATTTACATCTAATCCTCATTTAGCAACTTCCTTGTTTAGTGATCATTCAAGTTATGAGAGTTATGAAAAAGTAACTTTACAACCAATTCTCACATTTACAACTTTCACAGATCTATAAAGCAAAGGAAAGCTAAAGTAAGATCATAAGCACAGTCAGGGGTTCTTACTTAATGTTATTGTGGTCATTAACCAATAATCATGGTTTCATTTAGTAATGGCTTCATTTAACAACCAAGTTGCCAGTCCCAGTTGTGGTTTCTGAATGAAGACTATCCATATCCTCTATATCTAAATATCTATATCAATGTGGATGGGGACACACATACATAAAAAGCAGACTGTAGGGAATGATTAAATTACAGTATCCATTGCTCTATTTTCTGCACAACAAAGTTGTTATTAAGATCATAATAAGAATACAACCATATTTATGGACAGAAAAGCGCAATGAACCAACTGGGTTCAAAAAGAACAAATGTTCATGAGATCAGAAAACTAACATGAGATGGATATGTACTAGGTAAAAGAATTTCCCAATCTTGCTCAATCCTTCAAAAATGTTATTTGAATTTTGAATGCCAGTTGCGGCAACATCTTGCTAAGATATGGATTATATAATTTCTTGTTAATTTTCCTAGGCCTCTTAGTAGTTTTTAATATCTTGCTATAATCTTGATGAACTTATTCAGTCAGCCATGGGAATTTCTGGATATTGATGGTCAATATGTAAATAATACAAAATAAACTTTTTTGATTCAGATTGATAAGTCATTAATCATTCATTTAATTTTTGAAGTAGTCTCCAGAATTTTGTTTACTTTTATCACAAAGGATTTATAGGAAGCCATTTAAAAGAGTCAAACATTGATGTGTTCTCTATTTTTTTCCTCAGATGTAAATGAGTGTTTATGATTAACAGTAGGTTCTATAAGGATGGATAAATTTGAAATTAATCCCATTGAGACAAAGCTGATTATGCTAGAGGTTCAGTAGATCAATTTACAAAGAAATAACTATTTTGATTGGTTATGGTATTGTATGGGGCCAAAGTTAAAACATGGAAAAATTATTGATCTCAGCAATATTTCATGACTCTTCATGATATTTTGGTTAAGAGCATGAATTGTATTTGGCTTGTATCAACCAGGCAATACTATCTTCTATAATTACATAATGCCATTTAATAATTCAGTCTTCACTTAGTCTTATTTGATCTATCCTCTTGATTTATCTGCTGGTTTTTCATTAGCTCAATTCTTGCTTAAGTTTTTGAAGATGATTTATTGATCCTGCCAGAGAAAAATATGAATAAATTTAGACAAGTTCCCAAATTATTTCTTCATGTGTTAGTTGCCTGATAAAAAATGAAATTAATTGGTCACAATCTGAGCAGCCAGGAAAGATCTCAGAATGAGCTCTATTGATAAGCACTTGTATGCCTGAAAAACTAAATGTCCTCTGATTATTTAAAAAAAAAAAAAAAAACTAAAAGGAAGCAGAACTCTTGTGTTCTTTGAAGCATTTCCACAGCTACGAAACTGAAAGGCTCAATGCTCTTGCAGCCGGGTAATTCCTTGCCTCAGAATCACATTAGGAAACATTTATTCAAAATATAACATTTATCATTTGATTGCACTCAGAAATGTTTTCGGTGAGGAATTTGTGGATTGTATTGTAGCACCAATAACAGCATGAAAACTCCCATGGAATAACATGTATATCCCAGATTCAGGTGAAATTCTGGTTCAGGTCTTTATTAGGACAAAACTAAAAATTATCTTCTTTCATTTTGGGCCAGTCTAAGGTACCTTTAGGTAAGAACTGGACACAATTGACCTAAAAGAAAACAAAAAGTATCTTGCTGTAAGATTAAAATGGGGGACAACTCAGCTCCATTAAGGTGGCTTCTCTATAATAAAAACAATACATATAAATAATCAAGTTATATAGTTAAAGAGTGCATGCCAATCAAGAAATACAAATGTTCATGGAATGGGCCAATTAGATGACAGAGAACAGGGATGAGTAAACTTAGATTCCCCAAGTTGCAATTATAGCCTTTGAACAACATTTGGATGGTCTATGCATTTATGTCCAATCACAATGGGGAAATAGTACTAGCAAACATTGCCTATGGTTTGAGTCAAGAAGGTCTTTCTGAATATTTCGTGGTCATCTGAATTTTTGTAGTCTAGATTGGCTAAGTTTAATCAACATAGTCTCCAAAATGTTAAAGAGCCTATGGCCACCAGTAGAAAGCCCACTTTTTTTTTTTTTTTGAAAAAGATTTTATTAATTTTCTACAGACAAACAAAACAAACAAAACATAAAAACATCAACTCTCATATGTACATCAAGTGTGTCAGTTGATTCATCATTTTTGTGCATTCATTCTGTAGTCTCAATTACAATTATTAGATTATGATACATAACAACTCATATCATCAATCCAAACTTATGTATCCTAATATCACCAAAAAAAAAATTATTTTTGACTATATTTTTAATCATTCATGCTTTATGAGCTAACAATACTTTAAACCAATTTACTCTACAACAAATCCTATAATCATATCATATCAATCCTTAAAAAAACCTTTTATAAATATAATGTCAAATAACAAGATAATAGCAAAACATTCTAACATTCTAAATATTCTATTGTCGTATTTTATCATCTAGCCATTTATAAAAAAGATCCCAAATTTCATAAAATTGTTTATCCTCTTGCTCTCTAATTTCGAATGTCAATCTGCTCATCTCAGCACATTCTAATATTTTCTTAATAATTTCTTCCTGTAATGGTATTTTCTCATTTTTCCAATTTTTAGCAAATACAATCCTAGCCGCTGTTAATACATTTACAATCAGGTATTTCAAATCTTTACTATATATATCAGGTAAAATTCCCAATAAGAAGATCTCCGGTTTCAAGTCTATATGTTTCTTTGTCATTTTTTCCAACCACATGTGAATTATAGTCCAATATTTTCTAGCGTCCTCACAAGTCCACCACATATGGTAATACGAGCCAGGTATCTGATGACATTTCCAACATTTTTCAGATTTGTTCTTGAACATTCTTGCTATTCTTGTCGGAGGAAAGTGCCACCTGTAAAACATCTTATACAAGTTCTCTTTATATGCTGTTGACATTGTCATTTTATAATTTTGAGACCACAATTTCTGCCATTTCTCTAAATCAATCCCATATCCAAAATTCTTCCCCCAAACAATCATAGTTTCTTTAACTTGTTCTTCCTCTAATTTAATTCCCAGTAAATAACCATATAGTTTTTTAATCACCTTCTCATCAGTACCCATCAAAATCTTATCTAAATCAGTCTGTTTATCATAAAATCCCTCCTTTTTGGAATCTTCATCATACCTTGAATGTATTTGTGCATATGAAAACCAATTCATCTTTATACCTTGTTCCTCTAAGTTTTGGATCGATTTAAGTTCACCCTTTTCATCTAAAAGTTCCCCATATCTAACTGTTTGTTCCTTCTTATAAATTATAGGATAGGAAAATGCTTCAATGGTCGATAACCAAACTGGAATTTTCAAATAACATTGTCTTTTTATCTTCTCCCAATTCAACCACAAAGACTCCCGTACATAATGTCTT
The DNA here is from genome assembly GCA_033807585.1 of Hydrophis major. Lineage (NCBI taxonomy): Eukaryota > Metazoa > Chordata > Lepidosauria > Squamata > Elapidae > Hydrophis > Hydrophis major. The sequence goes on from CM066329.1 coordinate 90,586,441, forward strand.
CTAAAATAACCCTGTATTTTAGTTCCCTTATACCATAAAAAAGCATGCCAGCCCAGCAGCAAGTCATGCCCTTCTAATGTCAACAACCTATGTTTCCTTAATGTTATCCATTCTTTCACCCACATCAAACTTGCAGCTTGATAATACAATTCCCAATTAGGCAGGCCAAAACCTCCTCTAATTCTAGCATCTTGCAGAAGCTTTAGCTTTATTTTCGCTTTTTTACCTTGCCATATAAACTTCAACATAATTTTATTTAAATCTTCAAAATAGTCTTTTCCAAGCCTAATTGGTATTGTTTGAAACAAAAATAAAATTCTAGGTAGGATATTCATCTTAATTGTTGAAATTCTCCCTATTAATGACAATTGCAAGTTTTCCCACTTCTTCAAATCTGTAGTTATCTGTTGTTTAAGTTTAATATAATTATTCTCCTTTAATGTGCTACATCTTGTTGTCAAATATATCCCCAGATACTTAACCTTATTTGTAACTTGAATTTTCAAAAGGTCTGCCAGTTCTTCTCTCTGTCTCGATAGCATATTCTTTGTCAAGATCTTTGTTTTATCTTTATTTATTTTCAAACCAGCCACCTCTCCATATGCCTCTATCCTTTCCAATAACTTTGGAGCTGTTTCTAGCGGATCTTCCAAAATAAAAGCTAAATCATCAGCAAAAGCTTGTAGCTTAAATTCTTCCTTCTTAATTTTCATTCCTTTTATGTTTTTATCATCCCTAATATTTCTATTCAACACTTCCAAGGTCAACACAAATAACAAAGGAGATAGGGGGCATCCTTGTCTTGTGCCTTTCCTTATATTAATGAAATCTGTAAGTTCCCCCTCCATCATTACCCTTGCTGTCTGTTTATTATATATGGCTTCTATTGCTTGAATAAATTTTTTAGCAAAACCCATCTGCTCCAATAATAATAACATGAATCTCCAGTTCACGTTGTCAAATGCTTTTTGAGCATCTAGGAATATCAAAGCCATTTGTTTTTCAGGATGAGCCTCATAGTATTCCAAAGTGTCCAAGATTACTCTCATATTGTCTCTAATTTGTCTCTTTGGCAGAAATCCATTTTGATCTGGGTGAATAAAATTATTTAAATATTTTTTAAGTCTTTCTGCTAAGATTGAAGCAAAAATTTTGTAGTCTGCATTCAATAAGGAAATAGGTCTATAATTCTTAATTTGCAATGGGTCAGTCTCTTCCTTCGGTATAAGTGTAATATAAGCCTCTGACCATGTTTTAGGTATTATCTTTTTTAACATAACTTCATTCATAACTTCTAACAATGGAATGCTCAATGATTCTTGAAATGTTTTATAGAATTCTGCTGGAAGCCCATCTGGACCCGGTGCTTTCCCATTATTTTGTCTCTTTAATGCTTCATTTAGTTCCATCATTGTTATATTGCTTTCTAGCATTTCTTCAGTCTCTTTAGGTACCTTTGGTAAATTAGCTTCCTGTAAATACTGTTTGACTTTTTCTTCATCAATATTCTCTTGTTTATATAGTTGTCCATAAAAATCTCGAATAATTTCTTTTTTCTCCTTATTCCCATAACAAACTTGGCCTTGTTCGTCTATTAACTTCAATATTTTTCTTGATTCCTTCTCTTTTCTCAATTTATATGCTAGCCATCTACCTGGTTTATTTGCATCTTCGAAATAATTCTGTTTAGAGTTTCTAATTTTCTGTGCCAGTTCTTCTTTCTCTATTAATTCCATTTTATGTTTGATTACATCCAGCTTCAATTTAATATCCTTTTTCTGTGGCATTTTCTGTAATTCTTTTTCAAGAGTTTTATGCTCATCTTCCAAGGCCTTGGAAGCTTGCCTTTTCCTAATATTCTTTTTCCTTGTATAATCTATTATCAAACCTCTAGCGTATGCCTTCATTGTATCCCACACATTCTGCATTGAAGTATCTTCTTTTTTATTTTCTCTAAAAAAAAAAGCCAATTCCTTCTCCATCCATTGTATAAAATCTTTCTCCTTTAAAATAGTATTATTTAATGTCCATCTCGATCTTCTTTTTTGTCCTTTCCATTTAATTGTCATTGGGCTATGATCTGCCCAAGTACTTGTTTCAATACTTGTTTCTTTAATATTAGATATTAATTCTGTTGAGATCCAGACCATATCTAATCTGGACCATGATAAATGTCTATTTGAATAAAAAGTATATTGTTTAGCTTTAACATTTCTTTCTCTCCAAATATCTTTTAAAGTTAATTCATCTGTCATTTTAAAAAAAGACCTTGGGAGAGCCTTTCTATTTTGTTTTGTTGTTGTTGCTATATAATCCAATTTATTATCCACAATTCCATTAAAATCTCCCATCATAATTATATTAACATAGTCCAGTCCAATTATTTTCATGTGTAGCTTTTTATAAAACTCTTCTTGTTTATCGTTCGGAGCATAAATTGCAATCAAGAGTATTTTTATATTATTGTCCATTATTTCTACCATTAATACTCTTCCATCTTCATCCGTGTAAATCAATTTTGCCGGGATAGCCTCTTTGATGTATAAAACCACTCCTCTTTTCTTACATTGAGTCAAAGAAGTAAATATTTTCCCCAATTTTGGCTGCAATAACAATTGTTCATGTTGTTTTTTAATGTGAACTTCTTGTAAACAAATTATATCAAATTTTAATTTCTCTAATTTATGAAAAGTTTTCCTTCTTTTAACAGCCGAATTAAGCCCATTTATATTCATTGTAATCAGTTTTTTTTCTTCCATGATTATGCTTTATATTTAGGTCTAACATTTAGGTCAGACATCTTCTCAAGGACATTTTAACGTGATAAGATAGAGGGAAAGCACAGCAAAATATTATTGCAGGTGCTTTCCTGGACTGTTATCAACAATACTTGAGGTTTGGCTTTGAAGCTGCTGGAGAAGAGAGTCATAATAAGAGCCTTGGATAAATAACAAAGTGCAGTGTGCTCTCTTATATATACCCCACTCGCTAGTCTTTTTTTTTTTTTTTTAAATTTCAATTCTAGTAATATTCTTGTTTTTGCCTTTTGTTTTAAAGGGAAAAGCCTCAGAGTTTTTTCTTTTTTCTTCTTTATTTTTCTTTTCTTTTTTGTTGGGACTTTTTTGCTTTTCCTACTTATGTTTTTGGACCACTTTGTTATTGTTTTTTTGGGGGGGGATTATTGAGATTTTTTAAGTGGATTAAGGTGTGAAGAATTTGAAGGAACTTTTTGTCTTTTCTCTTTTTGCTTTTTCTTTTCTTTGCTTTCAATCAATATTATTATTTTTGGATTTGTTTGTTTTTGCCTTTTTATTTTTTCCTTTTTCATGGCGGACTATCTCGTAATTGGATTAGGGTTTAGAAGAACCTGAAGATCTTTCTTCTTCCTTTTTTCCTGTTTCTTTTTTGGTTTTGTGTCTTTTACTGTTGGAGTTTTCCATTTTGGATTATAATTGGCTGCCCTAGCAGTTGGATTAAAAATTAAGAAGAATTTGAAGCTTTGGAAGCATTGAAATGAGCAGGAAACCAATACCATCTGGCATCTCTGCTACTACCTCTGCTTCCCCACCAGCTGGAGGACAACGTTTAATTCAGACAATGTTAAAGCAAGATAAAGAACAAGAAAAAGTAACTTTACAGATGATTATGCAAGGAATACAAGATCTTAAGATAAAATCAGACACCATTGAACAAAGGATAGAGAACATTGAACAAAGAATGGAGAAGACGGATGAAAAAGTGGAAAATATTAAACAAATGATGGTCAAGTATGAGGAGAGATTCCAAAAAATCGAGGAAGAAGGAAAACAAAGAGAGAAGAAGATTGGAAATATTGACAGTAGACTAACAGCGGTTGAACAAGAAAAAGGTGGGATGTTGAGGTGGGAGATGGAAAGATCAGAATTTTACCTTAGATTTCAAAATATAGAAGAGGAAAAAGGAGAAAATTTGGCAGCGGTGATGATAGAAATTTTGGCAGATGCTTTGGAAATTACAGAGGAAAAGATGATGGATGGAATAGATGAGATATATCGAGTTTATACAAGATATGCGATGAGAAATAAATTACCCAAGGAAGTTCATATTAGATTTACCAAAAAATCTATTAAAACGCAAATATTACAAGTAGTAAGAGAGAAAATACTGAAATACAAAGGTAAAGAGGTTGTGGTTTTAAAACAAATACCCAGAAGAGTGAGAGAGATGAGAAGAGAATATCGATTCCTGACCAAAATACTACTGGAAAACGAAGTGAATTATAGATGGCTGATTCCAGAAGGACTAATGTTTAGGTGGCAAGAGCAGAGATATAGAATTGATTCAATTGAGAAAGCAGAACTTTTTCATGCAGAATTTTTCAGAGGAAGAAGAGAGGAAGCAGAGAAAGAGGTTTCATTAATTGAGTTTCAAGATGAACAACTGGAGATTGAAAAAGAGAAAGGAGCAACAGGGGGACAGATTGATAGCAAAGAACAGCGTGAAGTGAGATCCACGAGAGCTGTTAGACCTAAATAGAAAGCCCACTTTTGAATTACAGTAGTTAATGCAGCATTTAGAAATTAGAGTCCAAACAACCCATTTAAGCAACTTTCTTCCCCACCTTCCTTTCTGTAATCATTCAGTCATTCTCTAATTGGATTGCATGGTCAGTTTTGTCTGCACTGTGCTGAATCCATTACATCATCATTGCCTTCCATTATTACTAATTTTTAACACAGCTAACAAAATGTTCAGATATAACAGTTGAATTTCTCAGAAAAAAAATGTTACCTCTTAGCTAATCTGTCTTAGCTTTTAATATTATGGTACATTAGTGTCTTTAACAAAAGGATCGTGATTGCAGCTGACCTTTCACTAGTGACTCTGTGACTATACACAGTTTCCACAGTTAAATATCTTGAAATCTAACTGGATTTTCCAAAGGGAACTTTATAAGATACACAATGGAGTTATTTAAACACAAAGATTATTATTTCAGGCTTAAGCATTATATAGATGGATTCCACTGGCTCAGGAAACACATCTCTGCATATTTACATACTAATGAACTTACTGATATGTCCATCTACCATCCCTCCCACTTGTCCCTCTCATTCACACAAAGAGTAGAAAAACAATTCCTTGTATCTCATGGTAACAGAGTTACCATATAAGTATAAGTAACAGAGTTGGAAGGAACCTTTGAGGTTTTCTAGTCCAACCCCCTGTTCCAGCAGGAGACCTTATACCATTATGGAAGAATGACTGTCCAGTTTCTTCTTGAAAAGAAGTGATGGAACAAGTCGCAACTTCTGGAGGCAAAGTCCAGAGGATGATCAGATTGTTCAGCTAGTTAAATGATAAATAAACCATGCCATCACACATTATTATCATTATAATTATCATTTAGCAGGATTTTAATTTGACCTTTCTCTTAGAAGCTTACATCACAACAAAACTAGGCTAAGAAAAAAGTCCTTCTCTTTTTGCATAATTGGGAAACTGTGACCATCCTAGACTAAGCCAAATCCAAAAATGCTAGACAATTTCTTGAATTTTGATACTCTCACCAATTAGCCATCAATAGACATTTTGACATAATCAATGTCGAGAGACCAGTGGTCCCCATCCTTTACAGATTGGCAGCCCAGCAGTCTGGGAGAGGGGAAGTGGGCTACATGAAAGGCAGGCCAGTGAGAATGTGCATAGCTCAATTTGAGCAAGTGGCAGGCCAGCGTGCATGCATGTGAGTGCTCATCAGCCCACTAGTTCCGCAACTTGAGTTGCACATGCATGCCTCCACTAAGCTAGGCATGTGGCCCAATTCCAAATAATCTGTGGCCTAATAGTGGGCCATGGTCCACGGATTGGGGACCCCTGTCATAGAGTATGCAAAAGAGATCATCAACAAGCCAAAAAGGTCTAAGCACCTCTCCACCAGCAATCATACCCAGATGAGCAAAGATTTAACTCCAAGATTAACATCAGACCTACAATCAAATAAACAATACCCCAATCAAAAAAACTGCCAAAGAAGCTAACAATAAAAAGCCCAACCAAAGAAACTGTAAGACCACCTACACCAACACTGATAGGGCAAACCGCTAGTATTTGAGAGCAAACCCTTACTCCTTACTAGCACTAATGATGCTGCCTAGTTGGGATAATGAAATGCATGCAAAAAACCAACCAACCTCAGAGAGCACCAAAGACCCCTCAACTTAACCATTGTTATTATACTTTTCTGTAATCATACAAAATCTAATTTATGTAATAAAATAAAGTACAGTAATACAACTAATGGAAACAGCTTGATTGTAGGAATGCAAAAATCTCCATAGCTGTTATTCTTTGGAGATACTCATTTTTGCGTATTTACTTATTATTGTTCCAGTAAAATAAATGTGGTAAGATTCATTTTGTGCACCAATATATTCACTTATCCATGCATAAAATCCAAATGAAAGAAAACAAACATATTTGCACTCTCTGAAATGAAAGGCAATTTAGTATCAGCACATTGCAAGGAATAAAACCCAAGCACTCAAAACTATTCCCTGTTAAACATCTGAATGATTATTCAGATTCAGATGAACAGAGTTGGAAGGGATCTTGTAGGTCATCAAGTCCAAACCCCTGCCCAAGCGAGAGACCCTACACCATTTCTGACAAATTGCAGTCCAATCTCTTCTTGAAAGTCTCAAGTGATGACACACTTCCATAACTTCCAAAGGCAAGCTGTTCCACTGGTTAATTGTTCTCACTGTCACAGGGCTGCCAACTCTCACGCAATCAGCGTGAGACTCACGCAATTCAATCAATTTTGACTGTCTCACTCTGATAAACAAAATCTCACGCTAAACCCCTAAAATCATGGAATGTACAAAAATATCCCTACATTCTCTGATTATATTCCGAATATTCCCCTTAGCTTAGGAGAAGGATGAGCTCCCAGCGCCGCCCCGCCCTGCCCAGCCACCCCGCCCTGCCCAGCCACCCCACCGCGCCTCTTTTTCCGCCTTAATCCTTCTGCCGGCGTCCCGTAACTGTCACGATGCCGATCATTATCGCTTCAGGAAAGCGAAGAGCAGGAGGCTTCTTCGCCGCCCGGGGCGCTCGCAGCCACTTTGCCCCGCCCTCTCCCTCTCTGCAATGTCCTCTGGGACAAGCCAGCTGCCCTAGGCTTTCCAAAGAAGGACACGAGGGGGCTGGCAAAGCCTCTTTACAGCCTCGGCCAGAAATAACAATGGTAAGCAAAGCCAACGGAGTGGCTTCCATTTAACCCTTTGGTGTTTAAATCTTTGGTGATGTTTCTTTATTTTCTCTGGCTGGATTTCTGACCCAGGGGAGAAAGACCATTTAAAAAAGCAAAAAGGACAGAAAGAACACCAAGAAAGAATGGGACAACCCCCCCCCCAAAAAAAAGAGATCCAACACAACTCTGAATAAAATTATTATTATTTTAAATTTTATTATTATTATAATTATTATTACCACCCCTTTACACGCCTTATGCTCTCTTTTAGCTGATCCAAAAGAGTCTTCCCAAACCAGCAAGGCGAGAAGCGCGCCAGGCTGATCTATAAAGGGGCTGGGCAGCTTTTTTGCAAAATACTTAATAGAAAGGTTGGAGGACTGACAGGATTACATCTCTGGCAGTGGATGAAGGAATCACTTTTTCCTCTTTCTCCTTTGAGTTTAAATCCTAGGTCTCCATGCACCAGATCGACAGGACTGTACTACATTATTATCATATTTTCAAACCCTTAGATAAGGACTCAATAAGGACTTTTTTTGATGCCAGTAGGCTTCTCAGCCCCAAATTGGGATAGCCCTGACTCAACTAGAACATATTCTAATCTTAACACAATTTACCATCCAAAGAGCAGTAAGACCATTAAGTTCAGAATCTAAACTTACCCAATAAATAATATACTGTTTCCTCACTGTGCTCAAGCTTCAGAATACAGTAGATGAGTTTTACAGTTAACAATATGTATATTTATATGAAGCACTCATTATTTGATTAAATGTTTAGTTTATACATGTCTGAAATTATGAACCCCTATTTCAGTCAACAAGTTAGTATATAATTAAAGACTGAGACTATAGCATTTGATATTGGCATGTAGTATGGTATTTGATACAGAAAGAAGAATACCCATTGATGTATTTGCATTATCTCTGTAGTTGTTTCGGGTTTTTGTCTTTTTGTTGCACATTGAATTCATCCTATAGTGGTCTATAGTACATCACTAAGCTAATAAAGTCAGTTGAGGTAGAATACTGCAGTTACAAGTCAGGAACTTCAATTATTCATGGTCAGTGAACTGCATTATTAATATCTTACAAATCCGGTTCAAGTACATTGGTGCTGCTTGCATGTATGTATGTATGTATATGTCCAAATCATGACTAAAGTATGCATCAGATTGCACCATTTAAAATGTAAAATTGTCAAAGCTCCCTACCGTGGAAGGGGGGACACCCCCCTTCCACACCATCCCCCCCCCTCGGTCGCTCCGCTCCCTCGCAGTGTCTCACTCCGAACTATCACTCAAGGTTGGCAGCCCTACTGTCAGAAAAATTCTCTGTTATTTAACCAATTAATTTTTCAAAGAATATACATTGGGCATTGGGCCTAATTTATATATTTCCAGGAGTACAAAGTCAGTCAACATTCCCTGTTCAGAATAGTCGAACAAGAGAGACAACAAACCTTCTTTCCCCCTGCTATTTCAATTACGGCAAAGCTTCACCCTTCTGGGTCTTCCTCCATCCATCACTGCAATTAGACTTCCATAGATTAGTTACACTTCCTGGAGCATACCTGGTTTTCTTTTCAGCTATCTTTCAACACCCCAGGATAAAGCCTGACTGGACAACCTTGGGCTCTATTTTCACTTATTAAAAAAAAAAAAACAGCCTTTCCCAGAAGCTCACATATCCTTGTCAAACTGTTTGTTTGGGGGATTTCAGGAAAACAAAAAACACCAAAGCAAACATCCCCAACCACTCTTGATTTACAGACCTTTGTTCATTGGTGAGCCTGGGAATTTCCTGGGGATATTAAAATCCATCTATTATTCCCTTTCTGTACCCTGTCCCACATTTTTCCCCAGTTCACCAACTTAATTTGGTGCTAGACAAACTATTGCTTTGAAAAAAATGGCTTAAAGTTTGTTATAATTGTAACCAAGTATCTCTTTTAAAAATAAACAAACATTACAATAAATCACTTTTGGGGAGCAAGGTTAGGAAATACAACTGTGTTAAATGGCTAATGCTTTAATCTTGACACTATTAGGATAGGGGTGTCAAACTCCTGGCGTCATAGTGGCATCAAGTGACCTATCGGGACTGTTTTCCCCTTCACTAAACCGAGTGTGGGCATGGTCAGCACGTAACACATCTGGCCCATGGGCCAGGAGTTTGACAGCCCTGCTTATAGGAGATGAGATTCCTGTCCTCTTTTACCATCTGCTTCCCAATTGCTTTTGGGTTGATAAGATATTCTTCCCAGTGGTGGGATTCAAATTTTTTTTACTACTGGTTCTATGGATGTGGCTTGGTGGGCATGGCATGGCTAGGTGGGTGTGGCAGGAGGATACTGTAAAATCTGCATTTCCACCCCACTCCAGGGGAAGGTTACTGCAAAATCGCCCTCCCCACCCCATAACCTGCTTTCCAGCTCCGTTCTCCTATGCAGGGCAACAAAAGAAGACCCAGCCAATCAGCTGGGACTCGGGAGGCAAAGAATAGATGGGGGCAGGGCCAGCCAGAGATGGTATTTGCCAGTTCTCCGAAGTACTTCAAATTTCTGCTACCGGTTCTCCAGAACTGGTCATAACTTGCTGAATACCACCTCTGATTCTTCCCCGTCTCACAAGAAGTCTGGTGACAATATTTCTCTATCTGACCCAATATTTTAACTGCATTTTATTATCTTTACTATACAACCAAGGGGACTGCTTTTTGAGCACTACCTTAAGTTAAAACACAATGGCTATAGTTTTAACAGGCCATAGTAAATGTATGTTTTTCAAGCCAGTTTATCATGCCAATAGACAGAAGGCAACATTTTAGGGATGCTTCATAGACAAGCTGAAAGCATCTGCAGGAAAGGAAGCTTCGTGAAATTCTTGAAGGAGGCTTCAAGAAATCCTTCTCAAATTAAGCAATAAAAGTCAGATGTAAAAAAATGTTTTGGAATTTAAATCAAGTCATACATATGGGATCAAATTGTACAGCAGTAATGATGACTATATAGGTAGACCTTGATTAACAACTGCTCTATTTAGCAATCATTCAAAATTACAACAATGCTGAAAAAGTAACTTTATGCAACTAAGAGCTGCGGTGGCACAGTGGTTAGAGTGCAGTACTGCAGGCTACTTCTGCTGCCTGCCGGCTGCCTGAAATTTGGCAATTCAAATTTCACCAGGCTCAAGATTGACTCCATCCTTCCGAGGTCAGTAAACTGAGGACCCAGATTGTTGGGGGCAATATGCTGACTCTGTAAACCACTTAGAGAGGGTTGTAAAAGCACTATGAAGAGGTATATAAGTCTTTGTGCTATTGCTATTAACAGCTGTTGCAGCAGTTGTGATTGTCATTTGAGCACTTCACAATTGGCTTCTAACTGGCAGAATCAACAGAGAAGGCTGTAATGAAATTGCAACTCACAATCATGTGATGTCTCACTGAACGACCATAGCAAAAGTGAAATTGTAAGCTCATTGTAATCATGTGTTAGTTATCATGCTTAGTGACAGTGTTGCTGATCCCAATTGCAGTTGCTAAGTGAGGACTACTTGCAATTTTGCTTCTCAACTTTGTTTTTACTTAAGCAAAAAGACAAGATGGTTGTAATATAATAGACGATAAGAGTTAAGACACCAAGAACGAATTGCAGTTATAAAGCGTGGCTTGTTTTTCTGTTGGGTATTTTAGCATTTTAGCATTTAGCACTATGAAGTAACAAAAATAATGTGTAGTCCTGCTTGCTGAGAGAGTGAACCTAGAGAAGATATGCAGCAATTCAACAGCATTTCTTTGAGAAGGTACAATCTAACTAATATCCACTCCTTTAGCACATCCTATGTGCTAAACAAAATGTGTTTGGTTACATTTTGTGCTTCAGTGGTTCAGGCCAAACCAACTGGTGTGGTCAGTTGATAAATCCATGTGTCTTGGACATCCAGGTCGTTGGGCTATTTCTGTGTTTTGTTAACATGCATAAATGTAATATGTCAGCCCAGCCTTGTGACAAGAAGATTGTATGCATAGACAGGTCTAGACAACTACAAAGCCTGCAACAGCACAGACAGCATTTCCAAATATACTTTGCCTCTACATGACCGTTATGAATTGAATTTGTTATGGAAATTACAATGAAGAAACAAACATACAGATAAGACAGTCTAATGCTGGAATTCAGTGGAGGTGAAAAGTTTGCTTTAGCCACAGTAGTATGCATGACTGATTTTAAATGTTGGTTTTTCTGAAGAATGTCAAGGTTAATTTCATTCTGAAGAATGCCTTTCTCCTGATCAAGGAACTCAATAGGAAGTCTTAATCTCTCTTGCATTTCAGTAGATGAGATGAATATCCAGAAGAAGGGATAGAAGGGGATAGAGGAAAAGGAGATAGAAGGAAAAAATGCTTAACTATTGCTTTACTTATTTATTTGTCAATATGCAACCAAGAGCTCCCCCAGAGGGCAATCTGTGAAATATTTACTTGAAAAAAATTCAGAATTTTACCCTATATACTTTCAAACTGATTTGAAGGGCTCGTGATTACATGATTTCCTGATTGTTTAATTATTATTTTTTTTACATGGGACGGTTGAAGAGTATTTCTCCAATAAAATGTCCACCCTATATCTTCTTCTCTGCTTTTTACCTGAAAGAACAAATATTTTTTTCCAAAGTAATCGGGCAGTTTGAGCTGCCTGAATTGTTATGAACACAACTTCATGGACTAGGAATTATTTTGCTAATAAAAGGCAAGCATTGCCATGATTGCTTCTCTATCTGAGACTGTCAATGTCATCTTAAACCAGGGATGTCACAAACTCATGGCCTGGGGCGATGGACCTCTTCTTCGTCGCTGTCTGACGACGAAGAGAGGTCCTCATGATGGGCCGTGGAACGTTGCCGTTCTGCATTAGGTGAAGTGTCGCCGTCCGGTTGGTGGTTTGGAGTGTGACAGACAGCATTTCCAAATATACTTTGCCTCTACATGACCGTTATGAATTGAATTTGTTATGGAAATTACAATGAAGAAACAAACATACAGATAAGACAGTCTAATGCTGGAATTCAGTGGAGGTGAAAAGTTTGCTTTAGTCAAAGTAATCGGGTAGTTTGAGCTGCCTGAATTGTTATGAACACAACTTCATGGACTAGGAATTATTTTGCTAATAAAAGGCAAGCATTGCCACGATTGGTTCTCTATCTGAGACTGTCAATGTCATCTTAAACCAGGGGTGTCACAAACTCATGGCCTGGGGGCCAAAACCGGCCCATGGGCCCATGGAGGAGGTGCTGTACCACTGGCACCGGATATAGGTTCTGTTGCAGGGCGTGGTTTAGGGTGGCTCGGTAGTCCCCGCAAATTCTAATGGAGCCGTCCGGCTTAATGGGCGTGACAATCAGCGTTTCCCAAGGGGAGTGATCCGTTGGCTTTAAAACTTCCTGGGCAATCAACTTATCAAGCTGTTCGTCGATTTTCGGTTTTAGAGCGAATGGAACTCGACGAGGGTTAAGGCGGATGGGAGCTATCTTTGGATTAAGGCTAAAGGATGTCGGGGTCCCCTTGTACTTGCCTAGCTTTTCCTCGAAGACGTCCTTGAATTCATAGGCGAGGTCTTCCTCCCAGTCACTGCCGCCAATTCAGTTAATGCCTGCCACTTCAATGCCGAGTGGTGCGAACCACTGTAGGCCCAACAGGCTAGGCCGGTCCTTATCGATCACCGTCAGGGGTAAGTACGCCGTGCGGTTCTTGAATGTAACCCGGACTCGACTGGATCCTGCAACTGGAATTTGGTTCCCCTGGTAGTCTTTTTGGACGAGCCGTTGAAATTGAAGGTCTTGGCGCCGGATAGTGGATGAGTTGCTTGAGGGTGTTCCATGAGACCATCGAAAGAGACGATCCCAAGTCTACTTCCATCTGGCAGGGCCGATTTTCAATGTTCACGTTGACCCGAATTTTCTGAGCGTCTAATGAAGAGGCATGGCCAATAATGAGTGTTTGGTGAGCCTCTTCTCGTCTCGCTAGACGGTTCATGGGTCGGTTTTCGTAGGAGTGGTTTACTGGTTCTCGCTTTGCAGGGTGATTCCTCGTTGGTTGGCAGGGATTGGTTTCTTTCTAGGTCTGGCTGGGTCCGAGGAGGCTTCTGCAGACCCGACCGATGTGGCCTCATTTCCCGCACTCGTGGCAGAGTGCGTCGCGGAATTTGCAAACAGAGCGGTAATGGTTGGCTCCGCAACCCACGCACAGCTGCTGGGACTTCGGTCATCATTCCCGATCGGACCGCAGGCGATGGACCTCTTCTTCATCGCTGTCTGACGAAGAGAGGTCCTCATGATGGGCCGTGGAACATCGCTATTTTGCATTAGGTGAAGTGTCGCCGTCCGGTTGGTGGTTTGGAGTGCGAATTCGGTGTAGTTGGGCAGCCGACTTCTTGGTCGCCTCCACTGCTGTAGCTTCAGCTATGGCGTCTTTAAGGGTGATGTCGCCCTTTGCCATTATTTTGCTCTGCACGTTTAGAGCGTCTAGCCCAATGACTACTCTGTCTCTCAAAGCCTCTTCTAGGTTGGCGAAATCGCAAAGGCCTCCCAAGTTCCGGAAGTCTGCAACGAAATCGGCGATGCTTTCTCCTTTCTGCTGGTTCCGTTGATAGAACTCGTGTCGTCTTACGAGCGTTGGAACGGTGGGTGCGTAGTGGGCCCTTAGCAGCGGCTCGAGGACGTCCCAGTCCATGGCCTTCACTTCAGCCGGTTTCGCTAATGCCTTAACCATTTTAAAAACCATTGGGCCGCAGTGCATCAGGAATACCGGCCGTTTCTTCCCGGCCGTTGCATCCTTCAGATTATTTGTTTCTAAAAACATTTGGAAACGATCCATGTAAGATTCCCAGTCCTCTTGAGCTGGATTGAATGGAGCGGGTGGTATTGCGCCGCCAGACATGGTTCCGCCATTGTGCGCTTCCGTCACGTGCTTAGTTGGCTCTGATGTCATCCAATCCCTCCCTCGTCACCAGAGTTAAGTCTGAAGCATGGGTGCGAATGATGGAGATGAGCCGGTAGAAACAGTGAACTTCAAACTCTTTATTTACATATTGTGACAGCTCAGCTCAAGGGCTGCTCTAGCCTTACTTATATAGGCAACTCATTAACTATTTAACCAATAGTGAACCTGGAGCACTAGCTCCGTTAACCAATGGGAATGGCCTGTTAATGGCCAATCGGATGCTCCTGAACGGGCCAATCTGATCCTGCCATTAACAGCCAATCAGAAGTGCAGGGCCAGAACCCTGCACTAGACTTCAAGCTCAATGATAACTTTATTGGTATTATGCATTCACAACAGGAAGTATGCAGATATATTGCAAACATATGGTCTTGGCATGGGGAAATGTTGGGGGAAAATATCTCATCGTGCATAACAATAAACCTAATACTGAAAACCACATTAAAATGAGGGAGAAAATAGGTTTTGCTATATATTTCAGGATATTTTTTTAAGAGCTAGAAAAACGACAGGCTATAAATTAAATCTCGGTCATGCTCATAATCACAGAAAGATATAGTCCTCCCTCTGTAAGTACAAACTAAGGGAATAACATACAAATAGTGAGAGAAGATAAAAAGGCATACATATTTATCTTCATTACATCCAGCAGGTAATCACAGATTATTGGAGCATATGTGCAAAGACATTTTTGATACCCACCTAATCTTCCTAGCTCACTCAGATTTATTTTATTAGATTATTTTAAATTCCTTAAATTAGAAGTTTGGGAAATTGACACATTGCAAAATGTAGCATTAGCTTCCGCCATCTTGATTCCCAAAATGTCTTTAATTTTCACACAGAGGCATAACGATGCCTAGAAGATAAAAAAAAAGGTGAGTGCAGCTTAATGTTTTGTTTAAAAACATGTTCTTGATGGCACATAAAGTAGATTGGTAGGAGGTTAGTTATGGATCTAGAGGGGATGATAGGAAGCAACCTCATTAATTTTGTGAATGGCCATGCTCTCTATGGTGGCATTTTGAGAATAGGTGAAGCATAATGAGAACACTTCTAATTAACCCAACATTTTAACATATTTAAAAAAGTTTGGATTTCAAACAGTTGTTTTGGAATCACTGGACATCTTTTTAGTGTTTACCAGGAACAATTTCTCATAACCACATAGCTCAGTTTACATAACACATTTAAGGTTAATTAAGTTGGGCTATCATATGCCACAGAGAGGAAGGGGTCAAGCTATTTTCTAATGCGCCTGTAGGCCAGACAAGGAATAATGGATGGAAACTGAACAAGGAGAGATTTAACCTGGAAATAAGGAGAAACTTTTTGACAGTGAGAACAATCAACCAATGGAACAGGAGTTGCCCTCGGAAGTTGTGGGAATGCCATCACTTGAGACTTTCCAGAAGAGATTGGACTACCATTTATCAGAAATGGTGTAGGGTCTCCCACTTGGGCTGGGTGTTGGACTAGATGACCTACAAGGTCCCTTCCAACTCTGATTATCTGTTGTCTGTCTTAAATCTGGCAGGGGTGGGATTCAAATTTTTTAACAACCAGTTCTGTGGGTGTGACTTAGTTGGTGGTGAGGAGGCACCACAGGGATCACGGACCATAACATTTTGTTATAAATGGGAGTGCACATTTTGGCCTAATCTTGGCAATAAACGAAGACCTGTTTTCCTGGAGGCCCTGTTCACAGTAATTCATACCTTTTTCATCATCTTCCTTTTGTTTTTTGCAATGTATGCTACATGAAGTTGCAATTGATGAGTATTTAGAAGCTGTAACTGGTCCAAATCTGCAAGCATAGGCTGTCTGTATTCATGTAACAGTTGCAGTTCAGTGAACTGCATTGGGTATAAGAAGGCTTGTGGGTGCAATTCAAAACACTAGTTATCAGTTCAAATCTCACCAGGCTCAAGTTTGACCCAGCCTTCCATCCTTCAGAGATGGGTAAAATGAGGACTCAGATTGGAGGCAATATGCTGTGTTAGAGTGTTTGCAGCATGACTACTATTATGAGACAACCAGGAGCACAACAGCACACAGAGGCTTTGTCTTTTAACAGTGGTTTATATACAAGACTGCTATATATATATATGTATGTGGTAGGCACATACTAGTCAAGCAATCAGACTTCATTACTCCACACAGAGAACTACAATGGAGATAGAACACCAGGAGATACCCTCTTATGGCCACTTTTATATAGACAGCTTCTTAAAGTGGCAAGAACCCTGCTGATTCAACCTCAGTCTTAAAGCAGCAATACCCTGCTGACTTGTTCTCATTGCATCAACATTTACAGTACCCTTATAACAACTGGTTAGCGATTAAATATCCATTACCTTAACATGCTGACTCTGTAAACTGCTTAGAGAGGGCTGTAAAGCACCGTGAAGAAGTATATACCGTATATACTCGAGTATAAGTCGACCCGAATAAAAGCCGAGGCACCTAATTTAACCACAAAAAACTGGGAAAACTTATTGACTTGAGTATAAGCCGAGGGTGGGAAATGCAGCAGCTACTGGTAAATTTCAAAAATAAAAATAGATACCAATAAAAACTTTCACTAGGACAGTTGAGAATAAGTTTGATGTTCACAATTTCCTCTTTGAAAGAGACCAGTAAATAGGGGACAAGAAGATGAAGAAAAAGAAGTGTGTTTTTTCACACTTTTCACACTGCAGTGAACAAAAATGGCATCATAGGAACAGACTTAATCTCAGCCCAAAGGTTTGTTTCTGATTTCTTCCCTGATTTAAGGGAAATTTGGGAAACGATCTCACTATCATGAAAGGTTTGATTGATTCACTAACCCAAAAGATGATGATGATGACAGTGGTAGGCAGGAGTCACTCTCTCCCTTGCAAGAAAAAACCAAGAGATGTTCTTATGATCTCTCTCTCTCTCTCTCCCCCCCAATAAAGTCAAGCCCTTTCCAGCACGCGCGCGCGATCCGCCCCCGCCCCTTTGCACCTTGCAAATGCAAAACCCCAGGGTTTTTGCATTTGCAAGGTGCAAAGAGAGGGAGAGATCATAAGAACGGCTCTTGCTTTTTTCTTGCAAGGGAGAGAGTGACTCCTGCCTACCACTGTCATCAACATCTTCTTCTTTTGGGTTAGTGAATCAATTAATTTGGGAAATGATCTCACTATCAGAAAACAACGCGAGCTGCCACCACCACCTCCTCCTCCCCTTCCTCCCGAGTGGACTGAAAGCAGCTGGAGCTGAGGAAATGAAGCTGAGTGGAGCGACCTCGGCTCGCGTTGCTTTCTCAGCCTAGAGCTCAGAAAACAATGCGAGCTGCCACCACCTCCTCCTCCCCCTCCTCCCGAGTGGACTGAAAGCAGCTGGAGCTGAGGAAATGAAGCTGAGTGGAGCCGAAGCAACCTTGGCTCGCGTTGTTTTCTCAGCCTAGAGAAAGGGGAAGGGGGCTCATCTGGACTAAGGGTGAGTCTCCCCCTCAGTTTCCCCTGAAGGATCTTCTGTCGCTTTTGCCTTCTCTCTACATCTTCCCTCTGTTAAAATCCCCCCCCACACACACACTTATTTTCGGTTGGATAGATTTCGTGTCTGAGCATTCTCACATGGCGGTGGGTCTTCCCCCCCAAAAAAACAGTTAAAAAAAGAAAAAACAATATATCCTCAAGCAAGAACTTTTCTGCTTCCGATTACCCCCATGCTTAAAAGTTGCAAAGGAAACACGGAAGCAGGGAAGCGGCTGCCCAGCTTCGGAGCTCCACACCATTTTTTTTTCAGAGGGGAATCTGACTCGAGTATAAGCCGAGGGGGTTTTTTTCAGCACAAAAAATGTGCTGAAAAACTCGGCTTATACTCGAGTATATACGGTAAGTCTAAGTGCTGTTGCTATCACCTATAAATCCCTACATGGCAGATTATTTGGGGGAACTGCCTTTCTCCAATTTTGTCCACTTGTTCCATTAAATCCAGGAGGATGGGCATGCTCCAGGTTCCTTCTGTGAAGCATCATTATCTAATGCAGTGCTTCCTAACCTCAACAATTTTAAGATGCATGGCTTTCAACTGATGGGATTCCCCAGCCAGAATTCTAGGTGAAGTCCACATATGGGACTCTGGGAATGTAGCTTCTCCATGCAGTGCCTGCCTTCTAGAATAGTGTCCTTCTGTGTAGTTTTGGTTACATTTCCCTCAATAAATAAATAAATAAATAAAATTGATTCCAACGGCTGTCTCTACCTATGTGCGCATTTACATTCTGAATGGTCCGCTCAACTTTTCTGTTCTTTGTTGCCTGAGCTTATGCAAAATCTTTAAGAAGGATTTAGCACCTTCAGGACAGTTGCCTTCTGCTGTTCTAAACTGTGCTTTGCACTGGAGGGGAGGAGGAACTTGCCTTCTAAACTAAATAAGTCTGTAGGCTTTCAGTGTCTTTGTGGACTCTGCCTTCCCATTCACCTCACCTTTGGTTGATTTGCCGGACCTGCTCCTCCTCCAACTACAGTTGTCTGCTAAACCACACTTTCTCCTGATGGCTGTTGTTCTCTGGGCTTCAAATTCTTCTTTGCTGTATTATGCAAGAGAAATCTTCCTCCAACACAATCTACCAGCATTTTTCTAACCAGATGTGCTCCAGTATTCCTCATGGCGAAGAAACAAAGGGAAGAGTTCATCCTGAACACTGCAAGCCTTTCTTTCCAGAGTATCTTATCCAAATATTACTTCTTAAAAGTCTTTCACCACAGCCAAAGCTTTAAAAATATTGACTTTGGCCACTTCCTTTAGCTGGAATGCTCAGCACAACAGCATTCTAGATAACTCTTACCTTTCACTGAACATCAGGCCGAAGGCGTTGGTTGCTACATACTCTTCTGCTATACTGGCTTCTATAGAAGACAGTGTGTGTAAAGTTGTATGTGTGGCTTCACTGCTGCTCAAGAGATGGAAGAGAGAATAGCCTTGAAAGACAAAAGGAAGAGCCGCTAAGAAGGTAACTGTCAGATATGAGGAGCTGGAGCCTGGGCCAAGAAAATAATGTGAGAAAATAATGCCCTCCCTAATTCAGACCTAGATAGAGTGGGGGAAACATATTCAGACTTGCAAAATTCTGTTACAATAGCTATTACCATTAAAGTAGTCCTGACCGATGTTGCATTGGTTTCTTAAGTCTCATCTACCTTGGATTGACATATGAGTGTTAATAGTAAATAACATTGTTAAAATAGTACAGGCAGGCAGAGGGATTACTGATTATTTCAAATAACAAATGCCTGAACAGAAAGATGCAGAAGAAATGCTGTTGGAATGTTGGGAGCAGACTTCTCCAGCACTGCACATGGGGGAATGTATGTGTTTAAGTCTTTTGGAGATGGTTGCATAGGCGTTTTTATATATCAGAAGATTTTAACAATCCAGTTAGGTGGCCCACAAACAGCAAAGTACAGAACAGGAAGTCAGATCCACCAATCAGCACACAGTGTGTGCATCTCCACACAACACATAGTTGGGATTTGGAAGGTGCTTGCATCGGCCCATCTGCAGCCCTCTGCAACCCCTGCTTACCCATCAACCCTTTCGTAGCGTAGTGACGACAGCTATGGGACGTTGTGGGCAACTCTCAATCAGCCCTGAGAGACATGTCTTTAGAACGATTCCAAAGTCCATAGTTCTTTACCTAACAGATTTACAAATTGTCTTCTTGGTTATGATAATCAACAGAACTCACCTAGTTTGTAAAGAAGTACCAAAAGCTTGGGGGGGGGGGGAGAAATGTAATAAGTAAGATGAAGAGAGATGACAAATGTTAACTGTTGTTACAGCACTATCAAAATCACAAGGGATCAGGGAGTAATAGCATACCTGTACCTTAGCAAAAATATAATTGTCTTAATATACCAGAAAAGTATGTTGTATTTTATTGCTTAAAGCTTTCTTTTGTATTTATCTGCAAGGGCTTCATTGTTAATTTTTCTTAAGGGATGTTTTTCATTCATAGCCTTTGTATATTATTCACTTTTAATTGGATCAGGAATTGGATATATAATTAATTTGAAAGAACTGCTGGGTTTTTTTTTAAATGGCTAAATAATTGATCCTGCAAATTTTTTTTCATGAAAATGACTGATCAAAATTAAAATAAGGCCAAGAAATTTGTTTTCTTACATAGTTTAATAAGTCCACAGGATGTGAAAAGTAAACATTGTTCATTAAAGACCTGTTTCACTGAAACTTTGCTTTTAATTTAATATAAATAAACAGTCTGCTTTGTGGTAGAGACGAGACACAGCAAATATATTTCGTAGCCAAACTCAGTATCTGTTTTCAAGGAAACAAAATGTATTCCAGCTTTATCGCATATGGCTTCCAGATGACACATGGCCAAATGTAAAACAAATACATAAATTATAAAGGCAGTTGAAAAAAATGGGAAAACTCAGTAAAGTCAAAGGTTTGGGGGTGGTTAACCATCAAAAGCTTGTAAGAATTGTTACTGATCATTTCAATCATGAGAGACAAGAACAGAACCACACTGTTGATGGTCTTCCATAGATGACCACACTCATGGTAGTCTTCCACCATGTGAAGAGACCCAGCAAGGGAGGTCAATGAAGAAAGCTCTTTGTCCCTGTTTTTGGCAGTCAAAAGATGCTCCAAAGATGCTTCTCAACTGCTTTATATGAGCCATGGCGGCACAATGGTTAGAGTGCAGTACTGCAGGCTACTTCCGGCAGCCTGCAATTTGTCAGTTCGAATCCCACTAGGCTCAAGGCCTTCTATCCTTCCGAGGTGGGTAAAACGAGGACCCAAATTGTTGGGGGTATTATGCTGACTCTGTAAACCGCTTACAGAGGGCTGTAAAGCACTATAAAGTGATATATATAGTTTGCTATTAAATTCTTTTATTTCAAAACTTACATAGGTCCCACTCCATCATTATTTCTATTAATCTCATGAAACTTAGAATGCACATCAAAACTAGTTTTTATAACAAAAAATCTTCAAAACATCAACTGCACACACACCTTCCTTTGGGACACAGTCCTTGTTCTGCACCAGATGGGATTCAGCAAAATCACACACTTGCTACAGAAATACCCATTTGTGGTGGTGGGGACTCATCTCAAATGTCTGAAGAGACATCCATGAGAAACAATAAACAAAATAAAGTAGCAACTTAAAAAAAGAAATAAAAATTTAAAGCAGCAGGGCTGACATTTATAGCATTTGATAAAATACATTGCAGGAATATATTACATTAAAAAAGAGAGCCAAGAGAGCTCTTGTGTTAGAGAATGTAAATATGCCATAATTTGGTAAAATAAAACCAAGATTTTTCACATAGGCTCTTGATTAAATTAATAGGTCATAGTGATATCTCCTAAATATTAAAATTAATAAAAAAAATAGTTGGCAAAAAATTGGTAAGGAACAGTGGTGGTATTTGACTGGTTCTGCCTGGTTCTGGAGAGCCAGTAGCAACGATGAGCAGTGGAGACTAAACCGGTTCTCTTTGCTGTTCTTTGTTTGGCCCACCTGCCCGCCCAGGCTCCCATACTCACTTTTATGGACAGAATTCAAAGCGCAGCTGCTTTGTGCGGCACAGAATAGCGCCATGTGGCAGCTGCTGCAGCGACCAGCACTGTGCAGGCTTGCAGGAGGCAAGTTAGAACGCCTCTGAGCCTGCCCAAGTGAGTGTCTGGCATGGGCGTGCACGCAAAGTGTGCACGCGTGCAAAGTGCAGCCACCAAGCCATGCCCACCAAACCAGTGGCAACTTTATTTGAATACCACCACTGGTAAGGAACTACTTTCATAAGCTGATACTGAAAACATAACCATCAGAGTACTCTTTACACATAAGTGCAGTATCTTAGTAAATTTGATAATGAAAGTTAGCTGCAAAGTGACACTGAAGAATAGATCCAAAACGTAGTTAAGATTTTATAAGCAAAGACAACTACATATATTAACAAGCAGCTAGATTTTAATTCAAGCAAGGCCTTGAGGTGAATGCTTAGAGAGAATGCACAAGAGAGATAGCCCTGCTCATGTCATCACCTCGACTGCAAGGAAAATGACATCAGAATGACGAACTTGCTTTCGGATTTTATTTTTCATTCCAAAAATTAAAAAGAACTGTATAACAGATAATCAGAGTTGGCAAGGACTTTGTAGGTCATCTAGTCCAACCGCCCGCCCAAGCAGGAGACCCTACACCATTTCTGACAAATGGCAATCCAATCTCTTCTTGAAGGTCTCAAATGATGGTGCTCTCACAACTTCCGAGGGCAAGCTGTTCCATTGTTCTCACTGTCAGAAAGTTTCTCCTTATTTCCAGGTTAAATCTCTCCTTGTTCAGTTTCCATCCATTATTCCTTGTCTGGGCTAGAGGTGCTTTAGAAAATAGACTGACTCCTTCCTCTCTGTGGCAGCCCCTCAAATATTGGAAGGCCGCTATTATGTCTCCCCTGGTCCTTCTCTTTACTAGACTCGCCAAGCCCAGTTCCTGTTACCGTTCTTTGCATGTTTTAGTCTCCAGTCCCCTATATAACATTATGTGGGTTTTATGTGTGTGTGTTTAAAAATAACTGGTGTTAATATATATGCTAACTCTTCAAATACATTTAAATAGGCATTGATAATGTCATTCAATTTGCCATGGTTAAAAGGTGCACCCTGGACTCAGATCTGAAGCTTGAAGCAAACCCAACCTCCATCTTCCTACTTTGGCTCAGACTTACATTGGGATGCTAAAGCCACAAAGGTCTCTTCATCCGATTGCATGATTCTACCTTCGGAACCACCAGTGGGCACACAGGCAAAATCAGTGTACCCCTTCTGCCTTTCATTTCACAGCCAAGCTGAAAGTTTCCTTTTGTGCTGAAGGGGCACTTTGAGTTCAACCCATTCATGGGAAATAGAGGCTAAACACAATGCCTGCCTATTTCATGTCCAATTTGAAGTCTTATCTGTTAACCCAAGGGCAGCCTCTACTTTCTCCCATTTCTTTGGAGCTGGAGAAAGAGAGAAAGAAGGCAGACATTCTCCCTTCTCTTATTCAAGGTAAAAAGTATAGGATAAATGTCAAAGGTGGTGGGTGGGTATGTTCCTTGCCCATTATCCCAAATTCATTTTCAGATATGAAGCAGCTATGTTTCCAGATTTAGAAGAAATCCTGACTAAGGATTAGAAATCTTCATTATATAGCATGCAAAAGTATATAAAGCATGTTCAATATTGAGTCACATATGTTTGTTTGCGTACATGTGTCTGTTTGTATATATGAACAGAAAAATAATTAGCATTAGTAGTAGTCTCACCAGTATACACCTGCAAATGAGAGTGATAGAAGCAGAATTTGCTATATAACTTATATAGCATGCATTACAGGACTGATTTTTTTAATGCACATAAAGTGAGAAAGAAATCCAAAGTTATGCGAGGAGATGTTCTGTGTAATCAGGTTCTAATTTTCTATTCTCCTTTAAATTTTTTATGTCCCCACATCTGTTCTAGAATCCCCCCAATACTCCCAAAATACATTTGGAGGAAATGGTAGGGGAAGAAGAAAATAGGCCCTTTTGTATTTTTTTCAGCAGTGAAAGTGTTGGGCTGTTGAACAATTAACAAAATTAATTTCATAATGAAATAATTTCCAGGTCATGCAATCTAAATCCGCATAGGAGCGGATATTTTATTAGCCATGTTGCTAACTTATTTACAGTAGGTTTGGCAAAATATCAGTACATAATTATAATCTCATGCGGCATGATGTTGAAATCATTTTATCAAGAAACAGCAAATTAAAATATTCTGGAATTAATTTTATTTGTCTGAATTTCTTTTAGTTTAGAAATTCTAAACAATCTTGTACTAAAAATATAGATGTCAAAGAATAAATAAACAGGAAAACAGTTGAAAAAGCAATACTCTCAGAGCAAATAAAGTTTTCATTTTTTTACATACAATATTTCAGGGTTTTTTTACTGTATGAAAGAATAAACTATAATCCAACTCAGGGGCTACACAATTTATCCAGAATAATGAGTCAAACATATTCATAACTGCTAAAAATGGAGGTAAAGAAAAAGAACGAAAATGAACTAAATTGACTTTTTTTCTAATTAAATATTTTGAATTAAATGGTATCCTAGAAGAATGATATCCTGAAGATGTTAATAATTGCAGTCAATTATACATAGAGATTATCAGTTATAAAACAGCATATATTCTAATACATTACATTCTGAATGTAATACAGTACTTTCTTACCACTTAAATATACAGCTATTAACAAGAAAAGTAGTTTTATTGTGAAGAATGCTGGGAATGGAACTTGAGCCTAGATAAGCCTCTAAATTTTAGAAGTAAAGCCATTTTGGAAATTTTTGTCACAAAATAAAATGTCAGCTACTTTCTTTTTCGCTTACTCTTGGATATTGGTAGGCTGCTCCTAGAATGTTGTGATTTTTGTTTGGTCGTTTTCACACTTCTTTTTCTAAAAGAAAAGGAGACAAATGCCAATTAAAAACTGGATATAATTGGTAGCAATTGAAGATATGATGTATGTGAACCACAAACATAGTATATTCTGCACCATAATCAAAGGATACCCTTGCCCCCCATCTTTAGCTCACATTTAGCTATCTGTGGAGTAACATATATGAAAGGAACAAGGGTCTTCTGGATGACATCAGTACTAGTTCCATTTGGGGTTCACAGGGTGGGGAAACTAATTTTTAGGCTCTTAGTTTATGGGCTGATGCTCTTGCTAATAGGAGAGTTAAGTGAAGGCAATGGAGAAAGATCACCTGGCAACATAGGTTAGCTACATATCTTAACCCCTGGCTTGCCCAAGTAACTAGTCTAGGTCCGTGATGGCGAGCCTATGGCACATGTGCCACAGTTGGAACAGAGCCATTTGTGCCAGCATGTGAGCTGCAAGCAAACTTACCTCACTGCACATGTGTGTGCCTCACGGCTGATTTTTGGTTGGTTTGAGGCCTGTTCAGCCTGCAGAGGTTTTCTTCAAGCCTCTGGGAGGCCGAAAAAGGCCTCAAACCAGCAGAAAATAAGCTGTGAGACGCAGTGCAGGTAAGGCGGGCAGCGGGTGGGGGGAATTGTGCACGCATGCACAGGGGGCATGCACATTGCCTTCTGAGTGCTGGCACGCAAGCAGTGAGCGCCGGCGCACACACAATTTTTGGCACAGGAGCCCAAAAAGGTTAGCCACCACTGGTCTAGGCTCTGTCTCAGATTTGGAGCAGTGGTGGGATTCAATTTTTTTTTTTACTACCGGTTCTGTCAGCGTGGCCTGATGAGTTAAGTGTTTGTGGTATTATATGCCTTGATTTGTGACTCCCCCCCCTCCCGTAGTGGATATATTTTTGATGCTTTTAACTTGCTAGAGTTGCTTAGCAAAGAAGTGACTATATAAATTGAAAAGGTAAATGAAGAAATAACTAAACATGAACAAATAAACTTATTTATTAGAAGACTCAAGCTAATTTTTCTGAATTACCTGTGATTTAGCAAAAGCATTTTTAAATAGTCAGGAAAAAAACTTCTGATTTTATGAGTTTGAGGGTTAAACTCAGGTAGAGTTAGTGCTTGGGATTTTTAACACTATTTTTAAGCCATAATAATAGAAAGAGGGGGGAAATTACATGAACATGTTGATAACAGAAGTAATATAACAATCTTTGACATTTATGTTGAATAATATGATGAAGCTAATACCCCTCTTTCAATAAAAGACTGGAGTTTTAAAATCTCAATGATCAAAAGAAGATTTTAACAAAATGTTCTTGTGGGAGGAAAACTTATATTCTTACCATTACAACACGAATATATAAATAGTGTGTACATGCTATTATCTGATACAGATTATTTAGAATACAAATTTATAGTATACCAAAGAGATTGAAAATATAGCATAATTTGCTTTTAAAACTTTGTAAGATTAAGAAAATAGCAGAACATTGCAAAAATGAAAATGATAACCAAGAAACTAAAGATTAAAGATGGATAAGCACAAATACTTGGCTTATACTAATTTAAAAAGATATCTTTCTCTATTGGGAGCTGTCTAGGGTTGGTTAGAGGATGAGCTTAAATGAAGAACAGTCATCTGAAAGTTTCAAATGAATAAATGTCACTCCTCAGTAAAAGCAAATACATATCCCTGCATAATGGCTTAAAAATTTGGATTTGAAAATGTAAAGCACAATAACAGAATAAAGAGTAATTAACAGAAAATCAAGAGAATATAAGTGAATTTCAAGGAGAAATTTAAAAGCGTCAGGTTTAAATGGTTAAATGCAACATAATTTATGTAAGTCTTATATTTTTTCAGACAGATTGCATTTGTTTACTTTACATGCAAAATATTGTGGTTCTAAATCATTAATATGTTTAAAAGTGCTGAGCATTTTCAACTATATGACTCAGGATACTTTATCAATTTATTAAATTTCTAGACCCACTAGTCTTATGACTCTCAGTGCACAAAGAATAATTAAAGCCTTGTTTCTAATAAAAGTCTGTTGACCAATGGTGAACCATCTAAGGCAGTAGTTCTCAACCTGTGTTCTGCAGACCCCGGGGGGGGGGGAGATGTTGTCACAGGGGTCTACAAAAGCTTGTTGCAGTCTAGTGTTCTAAGTATTGACTTTAAGGCTTGGGAGTTCATGCCATGGTCTGTGACCACAAAAGGTATTTAAAGGGAGTCTGGGGTGAAGAAAAGTTTGAGAAACACTGATCTAAAGAATTAGAGTTTACTGGTCTGAAAGGAGAAAGAGGTTACAGCTCCAAACAGCAGACATGAGGAGAAGACTGGTGAGAGTCAAGATGAAACATTACTCCTAGGCTCCTAAATTAGTCTGCTTAAACCATATTTCTCATATCTGTACAAAGCATTCCGTAAGATTTTATGACTACCAAATTACATGAAATGTTTGTTAGGTTGCTGAGAGATTATAAAGACAGTTAAGTGAATTTAGTTTCACAGTGTACTGCAGAGAGAATGGTATGCAAAGAACCTTAGAGTTATCAATTGATAATCCCAATTGATGCAATTTTAATTCTCCTGTTAGATTTTTAGGCAATCCTGGCAATCCAGATTTCAGCAATACTTATTGTCTATTATTATTTTATAAGAACAATTATATATGAAAATAATTTTTATCTTTTCATATCATTTCTATATAGTACAGGAAATTAAAGGCAAGAAAGAGACAAATTAAAACATAAACATTTAGATTGGGAGTAAAATTCTTGTACACAAAAACTGGGCATCTTTGGAACATGCTAACTTTTCCAAGCTAATGCCCCTTCTGATTTCTGAAAACTACAATTACCAGCACTGCTATGTATAACACAACACATCTGGACAGACCAGATTAGAATTTGCTAAAGCCAGATGCCTGTATCCAAAGTGTGATGTATAGTCTTGAAAAATACTTTAATGAGTTGATTATCTTAAATTTTGAAACTTGCAAGCCTTTAAGTTTCCAGGAAGCTCATGTCATGATATTGTACATCATTTCAGATCAATGAAGATTATATTGCATTCTACATAACCATGATGGAATAGGGGCATACAAGAGCACTAACTATGTACACTCCCAGAAAGATGCTTTCTTCATATTGTCTAATTCCTAGTACACGTTGTCTCATCAATCACATAGTATTAATTAAACAGACAACTAATACTGGATAAAACCCCCCAAAATCTCTTTTATGTAAATGTCTCAGCACTTAATTTCTCTTGAGTCACAAGAGAAGTTTATTGAATCAGTTTATTTTTTATGTTTTTATTAAATAAGGATAGACATATGTTATTTACACTAAAGTATACCTTGGATAATCACTAATTAGAACTATAAACTAATAAGAAACCAATCAGTGCACCAAAACTATGCTACTCAAATTATCCAAATCAGTAAGCATGTTTTCTTTGTCAAATCCCAAAATATCCAAAAGTAAACCTGGCGATTCCTTCTTTTTAAGTCTCTTTATTTTTATTAAAGAAATGCAAAATTCAATATTTTCTTTTCTAGTTAGAGCAGGCTTATTATAGTCAGTTTTCTTCTTGGTTTCTTTTTTCCTGAGACAAAAGGAGTCCAAAATCAATGAGGTTCATCTGCTTCCCTTTCCCCAAAGCCTCTAAAGGATTTCCACACACACACACCCTTCTCTCTAGCTTACTGATGCAGGGATATCTGGTATTTAACTTTTTAAAGTCTATAAAATGTTTATTTTCAGCAAAAGGGATGGAAAAGCAGGAATGTACAAAATCCATTATTTCCTCTTGCACTATTCTGTTACTTCTAACAGTGAATACAGATGGCTGCCAACACAAATACCTCTTTTGATGGCCTGGCACATAGAACTTACTTACTCCTTTACCAATAAATATAATATATTCAAATATTTTATTTCTTTATTGTTTCCCATTCGGATTTTTCAAAACAATTAAAAATAATAGTGAAAATATATGTAACTTTGCAAGGAGAAACAGATGTATGTATGTATGTATGTATGTATGTATGTATGTATGTATGTATGTATTATGTATGTCATTATCCAGTCCAAAAGCAGGCTGAAACAGTGCCATCTTGTCCTTCAAGAAGAGATTGGACTGCCATTTGTCAGAAATGGTGTAGGATCTCCCACTTGGGGGGGGGGGGGGTTGGACTAGATGACCTACAAGGTCCCTTCCAACTCTGATTATCTGTTACCTTCTGTATAATGCATACAGATAGATGCTTATCTATCACACTATTTACTTCAAATATAATGGCAAGTAACACAAGGTATAGAATGGGAATAAGATATAGCAAACAAAATAAAGTATGTAATATTATCTCTTACTACACAAATTCATGCCAGCGTCACAGGCCATGCTCATTTTCATCAAGTCCTTTCCCTGCTTCCTGTACTGCCTTTTGTTCTTTAAACTTCATCTTTCTCTTTTCTTTTAGAATCTTGCCAACTTAATTCATCTTTGACTCTCTTGAACTTTTCCTTCCTCTCAATATACTCTCTCTTCAACTACTATTTTTCCCAGTTTGATCTTAATTTATTCTCTGTTTATGTCAAAACTACAGATCATCCTCATTTGTGACAGCTCACTCTTACAACGAATCTGCTCGCATTTATGGCCAGTTCCAACTGTGGTGGCTAAACAAGGACTAGCTATGTCTCAATGTACTGTACTTGCTTCAGAATCATAATTCATTTTTGTATTCAATACACTTTCATTCAACATCTGTGCATTCCTGAGCCTCTTCTCTTGTTTCACCACACACAGATCTAAGTACTGCACTCCAATTGCATTCAACTTTTATCTCTTTTCACATATCTAACTCACTTCCAGCACTTAATAGTAAGAATAGTACATGTTTTGCTGAGTTTTGGTCAATATATCATATGCAATTAAAGCTGTTTTATCACAAGTAAACTAATGCTATTCTGTGCAAGTTAGGATCTCTACTCTGTTTTCTACATGTTGTACACTCAATGTACGTATGGTGTACTGATGTACGTTCAGGATGAGTATCTAAAGATAGGGAAAGAGCCAACCTTTTATTTTGTATGGTAGGATGCACCCAGAAAACCTTTAATAATAGTAAGATAATTGAGCAGGACCATTAATATAACAACTATTAATACTCTACAAATTACCCACTCCTAATACACTTAGTATTGTGCCCTGGCTCATAAATGTGCTCAGATTAAGAACACCAAAACTAACAAAATAAGTGCTAGATTTCCAATACTGCCATGCTAAAATTCATATTCAAATATCTCTCCCAGGGATCTATCCTGATCACATTTTTATCATCTTCCCCTACTTTTCCATGATAGGAAATAGAACCAAGAACTTGAATTGTTTAAATGTTTTTTAACTATGTTAGATTTGATAGAAAAAGCATGTAAAGAATAAATTGATAATTATGCAGTAAACGAGTACGAATAGAGAAAGCAAATTTCATATCTGTATAAAGTAATATCAAGAGTCAACCAAATTGTATTAAAAAACAGAGACAGAAAATTGAATCATTATTTGTATTATTGTAGACAGCTACGTGTACTTAAATTTATATTTAATGATAACTGCATGTTTATATCATAAGCAAATAACTGTTTACAAATTTATCAGTGAATAAACATGAAAGCAGAAGCAAAAGTCAACTTACCAGCAAAGTCAATCTTGGTTAAAAGATGTATTTCTATATTCCATTAAGAATCATCATTATAATGACCAAAGGATTTTATATCACAGATGTAACAAGATAATTCCCAAAATAATTTATCTGTGAGCAGTAAATTCTATGACATTCATAGCACACGAATCTCATAATTGAGCTCTACAGGTGTCAATGTAATGTACAGTTACCATGAATTACAAGTCCAAGTATATAAAAAAAAAACTATTGAGAAGTCATTCATGTATTATCTATGATAATTATATAAACAGACCTATACTTTACAAACAAAAGCTGAACTTAAACATAATCAGTCACTTTCTGACCATCTAATATTTATAAAAGTATCTAAAATGAGTTTGGTCTTCTACAGATTTAAAAGTCAAAAAGTGCCATGATTTCATATATAAAATTATAATTTCCAAGAGTATGCACATTTTGCCACAATCGCAAAAGAATAAGAATTTCTTTTAGATCCTTGATTATTACAATTCCTGCGGCCTGATAATTTAAGAATGCAAGATATTATTTGGAAGAGAATGGAAGTAAGAACAAACTGCCAAAACAATATGCATAACTACTGAAATATAGCATAGATAAGAAAGAGCAGTCTGGCTGCCAACATCAGAGGGGTATACTGCACAAAGGAAACAACACAGAACAGTCATGCCCCATTGTTTCAGTGGGCCAGTTCACACACACACATACACAAAACCAGAGAAAAACTGTGATGTTAACTTTGGGCTTAGAAAACTATGATCACTATATTCTGTTGAATGCAGCAAGACCAATGCCAGCAATATTTTCTGGAGGGAGACATTATCAGTGGCCAGGATCACATACCAAAGTAAATAAATATAATTAAAAATGGTCAAAGTTTAATGTAAGAGTACAGAAATCTGGCAACATTTTAGCTGCATTTTTAAAAATTAAATATTCAAGGCTCTATTATTTCACTCCTCTCTCTGTTAGTTGAAAACACTGTTCTATTATGAAGCAAGCACTTGCATTCAGCCATTTCTGAAGCATAATTTGTAATAACATATCAAATACACGTTACCTTAACCTACCACTGTTTGGTGGGCGGTAAATGAAGTGGAATATTGTAAGAGCAAAGAAAGTCAAAAAGTAGACATTGAATTCTACAGTTTTAAAATTGTGACATTTACGATTCATGAGGAAATGCTCTTCTGCAAATAATAGATTGGTCTTGAGATGGGAGATAGAATTTTCATTTGACAATAACATAGGCTTTCTCTGTTCCTTCCAAAAATTTGCTCCTAAGAAAAAAGAGATTTGGGGTTGGACATAGGGCATTGCTATGGCCTGGAGCAATCTAGAGAAATTATTGGTGAGTGTAAGCAGAACTGCCTTTTCAGTTCACAAAGATCTTGGAGCCTGATAAATGTCACTTTTCAAAGAGCACTATATTTAAAAAGAAACAAAGCCAGGGAAAAAAAACAAAGGATACATGGTGAACTTTTAAAAAGAAAAGAGAATATTTACATGTTCAAGATATTCAGCAAATTTCAACAGGCAATTTCCAATTTGCCATCATGCAACTAGCATTTCATTGAAAGCTCTTCTTTATAATAAATAATACATGAGAAAGGACTCTTCTGAAAATTCAGTTTTTGTTCACATCTCTAATTTTTTCTAAGATTCTGCAGAAATAAATTCATCTTTATTCTAAGAGTCTATGCAAATAAATAATTAAGCTACTCCATTTAATATATTGGTATCTATTGTACTTTTCAAAGTACCAATCCATTCCAGTTTTTGCTTCTAGGTCTTAAATAAGATGCTACTGGAGCCAAATATTTGGCATTTAGATTTTTTTTAACCAAGAGGAAGACTGTATCTAATGCAATATATTAGAAGCCAAAAAATAAATTATTTTACCAAGTATGAATAAATTGTATAGGTAACTGGTTCTGAATCTAAATATTCTGCTTAGAATATTCAGCTTAACTTCACTGAAATAATTTCAGTGTCATAACTTTCATTAAAAAAAAAATCCTTGAACAATGGAGGGGAATTATAAATTAGAAGCATAAGGAAATAATACTCTAAAGTAGCTACAAAATAACGGGCTATCAATTTATAAATATTATGAATGAGAAAAATACGCATTAAAATAACATAATAAATATAAATTTCCCTGGTGGTAGTTACTTTAAAACAAGTGGAAATTTGATTTTCTTCTACTGTGTTCCCATTTTTCTTGCAATATTTTTCCAAGTCATTTAACAAAAACAAAAAACAGAAAAAAAAAACACCCTAATTACTGTACCAGCACATTTGAGGTTTGGAAATTCTGGGGCAGATTACTAATGGCTTGCTTTCGTTGGAAAAGTGCCTGCCCAGGCAGAGTAAGAATGTGGCCTATCAGTTCTACAGCCTATCTTATAGACCTCCACACAATCAGTGTGCCTACCAATGACTGGATTCCCTTAAGACAGGGAAAATCATAAAGCAGAGTAGCCCTGGGACCTAGGGAATTACTAAGGATATATAGAGGATGTTTCTTTCTTGTCTCATTGAAATCACTAGGTTTGTTCATGAAGAGAGGAGTAAGGTTCATTTTTCATTGGAGTCGGGGTGGCGACAATCACAGCATCCTAACCTTTGAAAACTCCTGATCTAGTTAGGCTTACTGATTCATTTTGTTGTGGTCAACATGATTGACCGCAATGCCAGAATTGAAATGCCAGAACCATAATAAATACAGCTCTGTAGCAGCTGTGTAGGTGTGTTTATGTGTCTTTTACTGCCACAACCTGAAAGACTAATAAAGTATAGCTTTATAGAATTTACATCTTACCATACAAATCACTGGATAATCCTTCTCTTGAAGTGTTGATAATGTTATGGATACTCCCTACAAAAAGATTCCAACCAGATAAGAAATTAACACAATAAATCAATACTATTTTCAGTGGAAAAGTGAACAATAGAAAAGTGATATATTGTACGGATAGGAAACTGACATTTATTCAAAATTTAAAAAAATCAATTTACTAGTTTTTTTTTGCTACCCAATGGAAATATATAGATAATGATGTGTATCAGTAGATATAAAATATAATATATAGGCTTGTTTGATAAAATTAGTTGCCTGACATTGCAAAGTAGCAAACCAGTATTCTATGAGGTAACAGGTGTATAGTAAATTTAATAAAAAAAAAACATGTAAGAGGATGGATTTCTGTTTTTCTTAAGATATTTTTTCCTTTAAAAACTTTTGATCTTTTCCCATTGGATTTATATGTGGTCTTGCTTGACCTTTTATTTGCAAAACATGTTAAACATGACTTTTTCATTGGTTGACAGAAATAATAATGGATATGATAGAGGCTTATGTGCATAGCTTCAAAGACATGACTCTCCCCAAACAGGAGGAAAAAAATATGCTAATTATTATTTTTAAAAATGGCAATGTCTCCTTTCCAGGAAGAATAATAACTCTACTTCTTTTCAGATGAACCTAATGCATGACCCAAAAAATGTCTGGATTTTTTTTTTTCAGAGCAACCTATAAGATTTCCTTAGAGAAAGTGCATGATTAGAATTGAATTGTGTTTTTCCCCATTTTTTCTCATGTTGTGTATGTGCTTGTTTGTTATTTTAGTTGTATATTCAATAAAGTTTGTATATTCAATAAAAGAATTGCATTTCAAGTAAAATTGCACCTTTAAACAAGAAAGGACAGTAGTTTCTTATTTTACATTTTTAGTATTGTATTAAATATTTGTTCACCAGATGTAGCAATCAAATCTACATGCAGATTATTCCAGCAACAAGATCTAACTCAACAAAAAGCTTCAATCCTTGAACTTCTGATGATGCCAATAGTCAAGGTGGTAAGTGGCCTTTGGATTTGATGACATAATTTTTGCTAGTCATGGGGAAATATATCATAATATTTCAATAAGCAAGCTAATGCATTCAATGTGCTGTTTTCACCTGGAAATACTACTTGGAAAATCAAAACTAGAATAGGAGCCAAAAACTCTGGTTTATGTTTTCGAGAAACAACTTTCAACACAGTCAGCCACGAATCACAGAGTTCTTGATGTGAATTTAAGAATTTATACACATACATTACCACTATTATCTAAATCCTTCTTTAAGAATAAACTTACATAAAACATCACAGAGAAGAAAAATAAATAAAATCACTAAAACAATATTAAATGAGCTCTTACCAACTTAAAACCCTCCAGATTATCAATTATTATGGGAGAAGTTAGTCAAGAATTAGATTTGGAAAGGAAGACCAAGGAGGAAAGGTGTATTTATAGTAGGTTTTTTTTTTTAAACAGATGATTCCATAAATTAGTTCTGCAGGTGAAACACTTTTACATTATGAGTTTATAAGTCATATTCATATTTTTATAATTCTCCAATAAATAAGGTTGTTCATATTCTATTGTATTGATACTGCAATCCTACAGTATATTTCTTTGGAAATAGATCTTAGTGAACACAATAGACTGTGTTGTGCACATCTTAGGCATTTTTATGGTTTCTTCCATTTAAATTACTTTCAGGATAAATAATTATTTTCCAGTCAGAATAAAATTTGTTAATATACTCTGCTATGTGAAGCCTTTATATGCTGTTCTTTATTGAAATCCTTCCAATTCTCAGTATTTTTAAACTAACAATAGCACTATATTCTGGGCCTTTTGACGAGATCAAAATCTTGTTCCAAAAATAATGTTTATGCATGTTTTCCATCTAATTCAACAAGTATCTCCCAAGTGGTACTAGCTTACTTAGAATTTTATTAGCTGTCATTTTCTGAATAGATGCATTTTTAGCATCCTCTTAGCTATTGCAAAGGATATCGGATTCTGATGAAGATGCTCTGTGACGATATTGGGAAAATCTGAAGTAATACCTTAACTCCATCTATTGAAAAATAAAGTGGGGAAGGGCAGTTTTCAAGCTCAAATCTTGCAAGGAAAATCATCAAATCAATTAGGTTGATATGTGAAACTTCCTAGAAAAAAGTAACAAATTGCTTCCATTCAAGCAGAAAAATTAAAAACGGGCAACACACTGTATATGAAAATTAGAATAGATAATTGGAATATGGTATATTGTAAAAATGCTCTTAAGATTTTAGGAAATGTTAAATATGTTGTTTATGTAAATTCACAAAAATTCAGAAAAAAAACCATGTACAGGTCTATTGGACTTAATGGATATTTCTAATTTAGAAACATATTTGCTGATTTAAATATTGGGATACTGGAAGGACATGTTTCTCCTGGTAAAAGTCTGTTGTAGGACAAGCATTAGTTTCAATGGTAACAGCATGAAAAGGAATCGGACTGTTCCCATGGATTAGTTCCTTTGAACAATGGGGGGTGGGGGAGAGATGTTTGTGTACAAAAGAACTTGCAACATTGAGATACCTATGTCAAAAGACATAAAGGAGTTGATGCAGAGGGATATTATTGATGCTACTGTAGTGATAAAAAAGTAAAATAGGAGTATCCATCTTTATATGGATTTAACAGAGCAAATGAAATTATTGTAATGCAATATTATCTGTTCTACACATAAAAGCATTTGTAGAATTGCAAAGGGCAAAGATGTTTTGCATTCTTGATTTGCCAAGTGCATACGAGCAAGTTGTTTTTGAGAAAATTAATAAGGACCTTAATGTGTTTATTACATGAAAAACTGGTCTATTTTAAACAATCTCCCTATGGATTTGTTTCAGCACGCAGCATCTTTTTTAAAAATGCCAAAAAGCTAAAACATTAAAAAGAGATTCAATTTTATTTGGATGATTTCATTGTTTTTAAGAGTATATCAGAAGAGCTTCAAACTAACTTGCAGGGTGTACTATAGTTTATAGTATATAGTTATATAGTACTGTAGAGTTTGATTTGATAAATGTGAATTAGGGAAAGAAAACTTTCTTTTTTAAAGGTATTTAATCTGAGGTTTGCAGCTGATCATAATCAAGTGGCAAATATAGAAGCACCAGTGGCTTATGATGGGAAAACAATACACTACTTTTGGGCCTTAACTTTTTCATTATTCCATATTCCCCTCTGGTACAATCTCTCCTGAAAAGAAAAGGAACAGAAGCAGACCCAAAATTATTCTGAAAACATGAAATATCTCATTGTTAATAGTTCTGCATTACATTTTATTGTGCAATAGATGCTTTTTATTCTGCATTGAGAGTTGTATGTATACATTTATGAGGATATGATAGAGAAGACTTAAGTACCACTAACTGATGCTGAAAAAAATATTATATTTCTGGGAAAGAAGAAAGAACTAGCTTCGATTTGGGCCTCATAAAAGTGGATGTTGTGTCAGTAAGTCACACCTTTAAGCCACAAACTGAATATGAACCATTTACATTACTGATTACAAAGGATAAAATGTCAGTGGGAAATAATAGCAATAGCACTTACAAAGTCAGCATACTGCCCCCAACAATCTGCATCTGGGTCCTCATTTTACCGACCTCAGAATGATGGAATGCCAACCCAATTCTGAACAGGTGAGAATTGAATTCTGTCAGTTGGCAAAATTAGCCTGCAATTACTGCATTGAAACCACTGACCCACCATGGCTCTTGCCAGATGATTGACAATATTGTTTTTTTCCAGTTATAAAATGAAATATTGACCAGGAACTGAAAGTATGATTGTGGAGTGTTTGTTTTCACTGCCCCTACAATGATTAGAGATGACTTTGGCAAATAGTGGTATAAGGAATAGAGGCAGGTATTTCTAAAGCTTTGACTACCAATTCAAGAAGTTGTAAGGTTTAGATAAGTAGGTGGCCCAAGAAGAATTCTGATGTCTCCTCAGGATTTTTGATAGATGATGAACTTTCATTGGAGAGTGAGCATATATTAAATGGAAAATATCAGTTATTAGTGCTGGGGGAATTGTTACCTACAAGTATAGATCCGACACATGGACACTCATCAAGATTTTTTGAGTATCTAACAGATATTGAGAACTGTTTATTGCAGAATTGGAATCTCCAAGAGAAGTATCTATAAAACTATGTCCTTCATGTCAATTCCTTGGTTTCAATGTTCCTTTACATTCACTACACTATGCCACTCAGAAAGAAATAAGCTATATATCACTTGGATAAATTATATGAAACAGAAATCCTGGATCACACAGTATTCATTACTTGCCAAAAAAAATTAACAATAGAAGAATTTTATGCTGTTCTTTTGAGTGATAGATATTCAAAAGTTTGCAAATAAAAAAAACTAAACAAAGCTTTCAGTATCCTAATTGAAATTATAATGATAATAATCACCCACTGAGCCATTACCTTGATGTTATTGACGTTATTGTGGGGCTATCTAAGGAGAATAAGAACTACTCCAGAAGGTCAAACATATAAGACAGGTCTCATCACAGGATCCAGATGAAGAGAGTTTCTCCCATAACCAATACGGTGAGACATAAGTTACAGAAACCTACACTGAATCAGTTGTCATTCTGATCAAAATAAGGAGTTCCTGGATATCTGGTGACAAATGGACCACAGGACTCAAAACTATTGGCTGAGCAACCAAAACCAGCAACCACAGGATTATTGGAAGAAAAACTGCTCATTTGTTGAAAACAAAGAAATAATGATTTGATATTACCAATAGTAATAGGTGCCTTGGTTACAATTCCAAACTATCTGGAACATTACTTGAACACCACTCTCATTGACAAAATCACCATCAACCAATTGCAAAATGCAGCTTTACTGAGAACATCTAACAGCCCTTGGTATTACCTTTAATATTATTAAAGATCATCTGCATATCTCAAATCAAATCTAATATAATCTAACCATCTGATCAATCACAATAGTAATTATAAACAGTAATGGAATTGAAATGTTGAATGGTCAATCCATCAAGAGCTATTAGGATGAAGCCTACCAGTATTTTGGTATTTTACAGTTAGATAACAAACATGGAATAAAAACAATTAGTAAAGGGCTGGAGACAAAATTGAATAGTGGAAACACCATCAAAGCTATCAATGAAGTCAAAGCTTCATATCAAACAAACTGTCGAAGAAAAAAAATGTGCATTGGCTGATTATGTAAAATACAGCCAAGAATAAGCATTGAGGCAAGTTAAAAATTGAAATATATTGAAATGTACAGGGAGAAAAACCAAAATAGTATAATTAAAACATGATCATAATGCTGGCAAAGAAAGGTGTGATATAATATTGTATATATAATACTTACAGTAATAGTCTAGATTCCTAGTTGTTTAGTAGTCATGCCTGACTTTGTGAAAAGGATTAAAAATAAATTTTAAAAGTTCTCACAGGAATACGCTGTCTTGAATTTTTAAATTATGCATTCTCCATTTATTTCTAAACTTAGTTTTTATATTCCAAAAATTTGACATGATTTGCCATGCTATGTACCTGCACCATAAGATTGCAGCAGATCACACACTATACAGGAATTTGAAGAAAATAATTTTCTTGTACAAACCTGCTGTTTGGATGTAGATGTATGTTATAATGCAGAATATAAATTTGATATGAAGAATCACATATTACATTGAAGGAGACCAATTGGGGAAAAGGCCATTAAAGATAAGACAAATGCAATCACAAACAATATCTGTCTGTCTGTCCATCCATCTGTCCATCCGTCCATCCATCCAGAGGTGGTATTCAGCAGGTTCTGACCAGTTCTAGAGAACCAGTAGCAGAAATTTTGAGTAGTTTGGAGAACCGGCAAATACCACCTCTGACTGGAGATTTTACAGTATCCTTCCCCTGCCATGCCTACCAAGCCATGCCCACAGAACTGGTAATAAAAAAAATTGAATCCCACCACTGCATCCATCCATCCACTATATGCCACCTGACATTCAATGACTCTGGAAAACTCACAATTAAAAAACATTTAATGAATAGAACACAGCAAGGTGAAAGAAAGTGGACTGGAACAGAAAAAAAGATAGGTGCAGAATCTAAGGCATTTTACTCACACTTGTTAAAGAATACACTCTTATGCTTAACATAGCCTACTTTGCATTTTTCATTTATTGCTGAAGAGTATTGCTGGATATGGATACAATTCTAAATGTAATTCAATTACTGCTTTGCTTAATTGCCTTCTTAACAGATTAACAGATAATCAGAGTTAGAAGGGACATTGTAGATCATCTAGCCCAACCCCCCGCCCAAGAGGGAGACCCTACACCATTTCTGACAAATGGCAGTCCAATCTCTTCTTGAAAGTCTCAAGTGATGGCGCTCCCACAACTTCCGAGGGGAAGCTGTTCCATTGTTCTCACTGTCAGAAAGTTTTTCCTTATTTCCAGGTTAAATCTCTCCTTGTTCAGTTTCCATCCATTATTCCTTGTCTGGCCTACAGGTGCTTCAGAAAATAATTTGATCCTTTCCTCCCTGTGGCAGCCCCTCAAATATTGGAAGACCACTATCATGTCTCCCCTGGCCAAGCCCAGTTCCTGTAACCATTGTATGTTTTAGTTCCTGTCGTTCATTGTACGTTTTAGCCTCCAGTCCCCTAATCATCCTGGTTGCTCTTCTCTGTACTTTTTCTAGAGTCTCAACATCTTTTTTATAATGTGGTGACCAAAACTGGATGCAGCACTCTAGGTGTGGTCTTACTAAGGCTTTATAGAGTGGTATTAGTACCTCCCTTGATCTTGATTGTACCCCTCTGTTAATACAATTTGGGATTGCATTAGCTTTTTTGGCGGCTGCTGCACACTGCTGGCTCATATTTAGCCGGTTGTCCACAAAGACTCCAAGATCCCTCTCAGAATTACTGCTACTGTGGCTGGTTTCACCCAGTCTATATGTGTACTTTTGGTTTTTTGTGCCTAAGAGTAGGACTTTACTTTTCTCCACATTGAATTTCATTTTGTTAGTTATGGCCCAATATGTTAATATGTTAATTTATAATGCAGAACCTGGTTTAGTGGAAAGTTAGACATTTCCTATTATTATTGCACAGTAAAACAAAAGGGTATTACCTACTTGGCATCCCATTAAAATTATCTTGTGACAGTGCATAGATTTCTACAGATAAAAACTGAATTCCTTCTATATTAAAAACAATGATGTAGCTTAATTGAGTTGAAATAAAGTATTTTTGGTGCCATTTCTAGTGGTTAAGGCACCAGGCTAGAAACAAAGAGATGTTGAGTTCTGCTCCCACCTTAGACATGAAAGCCAGCTGGGTGATTTTGGGCTAGTCACTCTCTTTCAGCACAACCTACTTCATAGAGTTGTTATAAGGCAAATGGGAGGAGGAAAGAACATTAGATATTAGATATTGAACATTGAATTATTTATAAAAGCAAGATATAAAAGAGAGAGAGAGTGTGTGTGTGTGTGTGCGTGTGTGCGTGTGTGCGTGAGAGAGAAGGAGGGAGGGAGGGAAGGAAGGAAGGAAGGAGGGGAAAAAAAAAGAGAGTGTATGTAATTGATTCAATTTTCTGCCAGGACATACACAGGATTATTTATTAAATTATTCTACAAGGAATTTTGCTATGCTAGGAATTCAAAATATTTAAATTCCGAACAAGTAGTTTTCAACTCACCACTCAGATA
Organism: Hydrophis major; assembly: GCA_033807585.1. Classification (NCBI taxonomy): domain Eukaryota; kingdom Metazoa; phylum Chordata; class Lepidosauria; order Squamata; family Elapidae; genus Hydrophis; species Hydrophis major. The sequence continues at coordinate 90,627,493 of CM066329.1, forward strand.
ACGAACCCCCAATAGTTCAGGTAGGAACACAACACTATCACACATATGAGCACAATAATTCTAAGACATACAGTAACTAAGGGAAGTCCAGTCAGGTAATTGATAATTTTGAAAAATTGATTGGAAACCTGATTTTATTTCTGCAGTCTTGATTCGTCCCTATTTTGTGTTAACTAATTGAATTTTTTTTCTATGAGAATATTTATATAACAATAATATATCTGAAGAGCAAGCACACTAAATGTGTAGTCTTGCACTTGAAAAAAGCCAAGCAAAATAAAAAATATATCGTTGTTGCCTTCCTGATCTGATTTGAAAGATTACTTTAGCTCTTACTCTGTAGCTCTTTTTCCCTTTGAATAAAATACTGAGCAACTACTCTTAATGTTGCCTTAAACATAGTGGACACTAGAGGAGGCTGTGAAATGCAGAGAAATATCTCAACCCCTGTCTTAAGCACTTTCCAATGAAACAAAACAAGGCACTTAAGAATGGTAATTAGTCGTAGATCATTATTCAAAATTATGATTGGCCTACTTGGGGGCTGCCTATGGCCTGGATTTGAAATTCTTAAAGTCACCACTCCTTCCCCCCGCCCCCCCGGTTATGCAGTTGACCGTTTGCAGCATCTCACAATCACGTGACCATGATTTACAACAATTCTGCCAAAAATCAACAGCAAAACCATATCCATAGAGAAGCAGTGATTCAGATAATGACGCAGTGTTTCCTAAGCACACATAAACAAAAATGTAATAGTTTTTATCAAGACATGACCAGCATAGCCAGGCTGATGAGTAAGTCGAGGACGGTTTGTATATATTTTAAAATAGAATAAATAAGTGCATCAAGCTCAGTTAAAAAAAACACCCACTGAATTGTTGTTCATCATCATTTATCCGCATGTCGATCCCAAAATCTCTACTCTAGTAATGGCTGGAGAGCAGATCTAACTTCACTTCTAGTATTGGAGGTTTCTGTCAGTAATATCACTTAAGGCAGTGGTTCTTAAATAGCTCGACACAGTTAACTCTTTTTTCTGATCTTGAATAATATCATGATCCACAGCAAAACAAAAACAAAAAAATTCACAAACTCTATTCTTGAACACAAGCATTTTGGCCGCAGCAGTTTCAAACCAGATACTAGATTCATAAACAAGCATCTACAAATTGGTCTCTAGAATATGCCTAAGTTGCCTTCTTGGGGGTAAATTGTCCCCAGTTTTAAGAAGCACTGGTCGAAGGTATGACATCTCTAATGTACAGAATGTCAATGTACTCTGATCTTCTTTAAAATCAGTTATTGTCTGTCCATAAGTATATTTTAGAATACTAGGTTAATATCAGATACTCCCACTAAATGTGGAGAATTTTGAAAAGATGTATGGGTTCTGTTGTATATTTCCATATTTTATGTCCTTATAGACGTTGTTCTAATACTGCTCCTTGTCTCTTTTAATGTTTCATGTTCTCACTGTTATTCTATATTTGCGGATTTGAATTTTTTATTTTTTGCAATAAAATGTCCAGGAAGTTTTACTCTACCCATGTGATAAACACTTTTGGTGTTCTGAAAGATTGTCAATTCTTCCTCAGTAGCCTATTGAGTATCATCCCATCCGAGGGACCAATCATCTGTCACTAAATTATTAAACACTTGCCTTGCCTGTCTATGTGGTTTTCTTGATAAAATACAGTAGCGAGTTACCATTACTAGTATGAAATCGTAATTTTGCTTTTCTCAATAAAGTATTCATCTACTGCCAGTACCATCCTGCATTGCCCTTGATCAAAATTGGGACTTTAGCTGGGTTGATGTTCATGCTTTAGGTGTACCTGCTGGGAGGATATACTCTTGACATACCTTCCCAGTGTTCCTTGCTCATCTCTCCCAGGAAAATTTTCTTGCAACAAAGAGGTAGCAGATTGGTTTGTTGTTGTTTGGGTGGGACAAGTACATTTTATATGACCTAATTGTTTAAAAAGAAAAACTGCCTTCATGTTTTGTATATGGATCCTTACTCAAATAAGAGAGTTGAGATACACCTGGCTGCTCTCTCTTCAATGCCCGCAAAAGGGTCTGAATAGCTTTGTTAATAAATAAAAACTCTAAAGCCCCACCATAATGTAAGTGACAATAATGTTCTTGAGGGGGAGAAGGCGGAGCTTCGTTTTGGCGATACAGCTGCGATCTCGGGGCTCTGAGATCGCAGCCAATATTTTCGCCCCTGGTCTGTCCCAATGGACCTAAACCATCCTTTAGAGATGGTGATTGTGAAGGGCATAGTCCCAGGATCCCAGGGATATCGTAAAACCCCTGGTTTGATCTGGGAGAAGCCCTTTTGCTGGTGGCTGAGAGGCAGCCTCCATAGCTGCTGAAGTCGGGACAGCTCTGGAAAGGAAGTGGCTGGAAGTGAAAGTGTGTCGGCTGGGTGAGAAACTTCTTTTTTGTTGTAAATTCGCTGAGATTTGAAAGGGCACCCTGAATAGAGAAGAAACCTGTGAGATTTTTTTTTTTGACAAAAACTGTATGAGCAGCGTTTTTTAAAGTGATGTCAAATTGAGGCTTGGATTTTTATTTCTTTTTGTTACTTTTTTTTTTCTTGGGACTTTAGTGTGACTTTGTAGGTAACCGGACTGAATTTTCTCTTACATATATTTTTATGCTCCTTTTGATTTTTTAAATTTTTTTTAGGATAGAGGCGCCCTTTGGCTATTTTTTCTTTTTATAATTTTTTTTTCCTGGCTTGGGGGGGGAAGAGTATTAAGAAACTTTGTAACACTGCCAACTAGAGGCTTGAAAATATTTTATTTGAATTGGGGAGAATAGTAAGAAGACTTCTTCTCAAGGACATTTCAATGTGATAAGATAGAGGGAGAGCACAGAAAAATATTATTACAGGTGTTCTCCTGGACTCTTATCAATATTTTAACACTTAAGGCTTGGCTTTGAAGCTGGTGGAGGAGAGAGACATAATAAGAGCCTTGGACAACTAAATAAAGTGCAATGTGCTTTCTTCTTCTTATTATTATTATTATTTTACTTGTGATACTCCTACTCACCAGCCTCTTTGTAAATTTTAATTCTAGTAATGTTCTTCTTTTTGCTTTTTATTTCAAAGGGAAAGCCTCAGAGCCTTTTCTTTATTTTTCTTTTTTTTTCTCCTTATCTTTACTGGGATCCTTTTGCTTTTTCTATTCATGTTTTTGGACCACTCTGTTTTTTCTTTTTGATTATTGAGACTTCCCAATTGGATTAAGGTGTGAAGAACCTGAAGGAATTTCTTCTTTTTTTCTTTATTTTTGTTCTTTTTCTTCTTAATCAATATAATTATTTTTGGGTTGTTGTTTTTTTCTATTTTTCATTTTTTATGGTGGACTACGTAATTGGATTAGGGTCTAGAAGAACCTGAAGATTTTTCTTCTTTTTCTTCGTTTTCTTCTCCTCTTTCTTCTTTGGTTTTGGGCTTTTTACTATTGGATTTTTCCATTTTGGATTATAATTGGCTATTCTACCAGTTGGATTAAAAGCTAAAAAGAATTTGAAGCTTTTGAAGCATTAAAATGAGCAGGAAACCAATATCTTCTGGCGTTTTTACTTCTACCTCTGCCTCCCCACCAGCTGGAGGACAACGTTTAATTCAGACAATGTTGAAGCAAGATAAAGAACAAGAAAAAGTGACTTTAAGATGATTATGCAAGGAATTCAAGATCTCAAGATAAAAACAGACACTGTTGAACAAAGAATAGAGAAGACTGATGAAAAAGTGGATGGTGAAGTATGAGGAGAGATTCCAAAAAATTGAGGAAAAAGGTAAACAAAGAGAGAAGATTGGAAATATTGACAATAGATTAACAGTGGTTGAACAAGATAAAAGTGGAATGTTGAGGTGGGAGATAGAAAGGTCAGAATTTTATCTCAGATTTCAAAATACAGAAGAAGAAAAAGGAGAAAATTTGGCTGCGATAATGATAGAAATTTTGGCGGATGCTTTGGAAATCACAGAGGAAAAGATGATGGATGGAGTCGATGAGGTATATCGAGTTTATACAAGATATGCGATGAGAAATAAATTACCAAGGGAAGTGCATATTAGATTTACCAAAAAATCCATTAAAACACAAATACTACAAGTGGTAAGAGAGAAGACACTGAAATACAAAGGCAAAGAGATTGTAGTTTTAAAACAAATACCCAGAAGAGTGAGAGAGATGAGAAGAGAATATCGATTTCTGACCAAAACGCTATTGGAAAACGAAGTGAATTATAGATGGCTGATTCCAGAAGGATTAATGTTTACGTGGCAAGAGCAGAGACATAGAATTGATTCAATTGAGAAAGCAGAACTTTTCCATGCAGAATTTTTTGGAAGGAGAGAAGAGGAGGCAGAGAAAGAGGTCTCATTAATTGAGTTTCAAGAGGAACAACTGGAGACTGAAAAAGAGAAAGGTGCAGTAGGTAGACAGGTGGATAGTAAAGAACAGCGTGAAGTGAGATCCACGAGAGCCGTTAGACCCAACTATAAAGCATAACCATGGAAGAGAAAAAATTGATTACAATGAATATAAATGGACTCAATTCAGCTGTTAAAAGAAGGAAAACTTTTCATAAATTAGAGAAATTAAAATTTGATATAATTTGTCTGCGAGAAGTTCATATTAAAAAACAACATGAACATGAACAGCCAAAATTAGGGAAAATATTTACTTCTTTGACTCAATGTAAGAAAAGAGTGGTTCTATACATTAAAGAGGCTATCCCAGCAAAACTGATTTACACGGATGAAGATGGAAGAATATTAATGGTGGAAATTATGGACAATTATATAAAAATACTCTTGATTGCAATTTATGCTCCGAATGATAAACAAGAAGAGTTTTATAAAAAACTATACATGAAAATAATTGGACTGGACTATGTTTATAAAATTATGATGGGAGACTTTAATGGAATTGTGGACAATAAATTGGACTATATAGCAACAACAACAAAGCAAAATAGAAAGGCTCTCCCTAAATCTTTTTTTAAAATGACAGATGAATTAACTTTAAAAGATACTTGGAGAGAAAGAAATGTTAAAGCTAAACAATATACTTTTTATTCAAATAGACATTTATCATGGTCCAGATTAGATATGATTTGGATCTCAACAGAATTAATATCTAATATTCAAGAAACAAATATTGAAACAAGTACTTGGGCAGATTGCCCAATGACAATTAAATGGAAGGGACAAAAAAAAAGATCGAGATGGACATTAAACAATACTATTTTAAAGGAAAAAGATTTTATACAACGGATGGAGAAGGAACTGGCTTTTTTCTTTAGAGAAAATAAAAAAGATACTTCAACGTAGAATGTTTGGGATACAATGAAGGCATATGCTAGAGGTTTGATAATAGATTATACAAGAAAAAAGAATATTAGGAAAAGGCAAGCTTCTAAGGCCTTGGAAGATGAGTACAAAATTCTTGAAAAAGAATCACAGAAAATGCCACAGAAAAAAGATATTAAATTGAAGCTGGATGCAATTAAACATAAAATGGAATTAATAGAGAAAGAAGAATTGGCACAGAAAATTAGAAATTCTAAACAGAATTACTTTGAAGATGTAAATAAACCAGGTAGATGGCGAGCATATAAATTGAGAAAGGAGAAGGAATCAAGAAAAATACTGAAGCTAATAGATGATCAAGGCCAAGTTTGTTATGGCAATAAGGAGAAAAAGGAAATTATTCGAGATTTCTATGGACAATTATATAAACAAGAGAATATTGATGAGGAAAAAGTCAAACAGTATCTACAGAATGCTAACTTACCGAAGATACCTAAAGAGACTGAAGAAATACTAGAAAGCAATATAACAATGATGGAATTAACTGAAGCACTTAAGAAACAAAATAATGGGAAAACACCAGGTCCAGATGGGCTCCCGGCAGAATTCTATAAAACATTTCAAGAATCATTGAGCATCCCATTATTAGAAGTTATGAATGAAGTTATATCAAAGAAGATGATACCCAAAATATGGTCAGTGGCTTATATTACACTTATTCCAAAAGAAGAGGCTGACCCACTGCAAATTAAGAACTATACACCTATTTTTTTATTGAATGCAGACTATAAAATTTTTGCTTCAATTTTAGCAGAAAGACTTAAAAAATATTTAAATAATTTTATCCACCCAGATCAAAATGGATTTCTGCCAAAGAAACAAATCAGAGACAACATGAGAGTAATCTTGGATACTTTGGAATACTATGAAGTTCATCCTGAAAAGCAAATGGCTTTGATATTCCCAGATGCTCAAAAGGCATTTGATAACGTGAACTGGAGATTTATGTTATTACTATTGGAACAGATGGGTTTTGCTAAAAAATTTATTCAAGCAATAGAAGCCATATACAATAAACAGACAGCAAAGGTAATGATGGAGGGAGAACTTACAGATTTTATTTATATAAGAAAAGGCACAAGACAAGGATGTCCCCTATCTCCTTTGCTATTTGTTTTGACTTTGGAAGTGTTGAATAGAAATATTAGGGATGATAAAAGCATAAAAGGAATGAAAATTAAAAAGGAAGAATTCAAACTACAAGCTTTTGCTGATGACTTAGCTTTTATTTTGGAAGACCCGCTAGAAACGTTTCCAAAGTTATTGGAAAAGATAGAGACATATGGTGAGGTGGCTGGTTTGAAAATAAGTAAAGATAAAACAAAGATTTTGACAAAGAACATGCTACTGAGACAAAGAGAAGAACTGGCAGACCTGTTGAAAATCCAAGTTACGAATAAGGGTAAGTATCTGGGGATATATTTGACAGCAAGATGTTGCACATTAAAAGAGAATAATTATACTAAACTTAAACAATAGATAGCGACAGACTTGAAGAAATGGGAAAAATCGCAATTGTCATTAATAGGGAGAATTTCAACAATTAAGATGAATATTTTACCCAGAATTCTATTTCTGTTTCGAACAATACCAATTAGGCTTGGAAAAGACTATTTTGAAGATTTAAATAAAATTATGTTGAAGTTTATATGGCAAGGTAAGAAAGCGAGAATAAAGCTAAAGCTTTTGCAAGATGCTAGAATTAGAGGAGGTTTTGGCCTGCCTAATTGGGAATTGTACTATCAAGCTGCAAGTCTGATGTGGGTCAAGGAATGGATAACATTAAGAAAGACTAGATTGTTGACACTAGAAGGACATGATTTGCTGTTGGGTTGGCATGCTTTTTTATGGTATAAGGGAACTAAAACATAGGGTTATTTTAGAAGATATTATATACGGGAGTCTTTGTGGTTAAACTGGGAGAAGATAAAAAGACAATGTTATTTGAAAATTCCAGTTTGGTTATTGACTATTGAAGCATTTTCCTATCCTATAATTTATAAGAAGGAACAAACAGTTAGATATGGGGAATTATTGGATGAAAAGGGTGAACTTAAATTGATTCAAAATTTAGAGGAACAAGGTATAAAGATAAATTGGTTTTCATGTGCGCAAATACATTCAAGGTATGATGAAGATTCTAAAACGGAAGGATTCTATGATAAACAGACTGATCTAGATAAGATCTTGATGGGTACGGATGAGAAGGTGATTAAAAAATTATATGGTTATTTACTGGGAATTAAATTAGAGGAAGAACAAGTTAAAGAAACTATGATTGTTTGGGGGAAGAATTTTGGATATGGGATTGATTTAGAGAAATGGCAAAAATTGTGGTCTCAAAATTATAAAATGACAATGTCAACAGCATATAAAGAAAACTTGTATAAGATGTTTTACAGGTGGCACTTTCCCCCGACAAGAATAGCAAGAATGTTTAAGAACAAATCTGAAAAATGCTGGAAATGTCATCAGAAACCTGGCTCAAACTACCATATGTGGTGGACCTGTGAGGACGCTAAAAAATATTGGACTAAAATTCACATGTGGTTGGAAAAAATGACAAAGAAACGTATAGATTTGAAACCGGGTTCTTTTTATTGGGAATCTTACCAGATACATACAGTAAAGACTTGAAATATCTGATTGTAAATGTATTAACAGCGGCTAGGATTGTATTTGCTAAAAATTGGAAGAGTGAGAAAATACCATCAGAGGAAGAAATTATTAAGAAAATATTGGAATGTGCTGAGATGAGTAGATTGACATTTGAAATTAGAGAGCAAGAGGATAAACAATTTTATGAAATTTGGGGTCTTTTTTATCAATGGCTCGATGACAAAATATGATAATAGAATATTTAGAATGTTAGACAGCAAGGAATATCTTTATTTTTTCTTTCACCTTTGTTATTTGACATTATATTTATAAAGTGTTTTTAGGATAGATTGGATATGATTATATGATTTGTTATAGAATAAACTAATTAAAGTATTGTTATCTCAAAAAGCATGAATGATTAAAAGTATAGTCAAATGATTTTTTAATAGCGATATTAGGATATATAAGTTTGGATTGACAATATGAGTTGTTATGTAACATAATTGTTATTGAGACTACAAAATGAATGCACAAAACTGATGAACCAACCGACACACTGTATGTACATAAGAGAGTTGATGTTTTAATGTTTTGTTTGTCTTGTTTGTTTGTAGAAAATCAATAAAATTCTTTTAAAAACAATAATGTTCTTGAGGGGAGAGCTATGTTACTACTTGTGTGGAATTAATAAAACTAAATCTGGCATGGAAATAAATTATTTACAGTCTACAGAACAACAATGGTGTATGTCCATGAGATTGTGCAAATGCCTTATTGGACTACGCAACAGGACACTTAACCCAACATGTGGTTGGCTAGTGCACTCAACCAATATCTGATAAAACTCTGCAGATCAATGTGCAGAGATGCTGGATTGCTCACCCCAGAACGTTACATTCAGAGACCGACATCTCTGCATCTGATGACTCCATTGATTTTACCAGTTTGTTTGCCTAAAGCCTCTTGCTCAATTCTCTAGCACTGTATCCTACTATAATTAAATCTAAAAAGTACAACCCCATAATTATTTCCTGTTTACTTGACTCAATTCTTATAGTTTAAGGATTTGGGGACAGAGAACTCACAAACATTAAAGTTAATCTAATAATGTAAGAATTATGAAAAACTTTCTGGAACCGTAGGAGATGGAAATACAATACAGAAATACAAATAATAAATATACATAACTAAATATTCATCATTCATATTCTTCTATACTTCAAGGTATCTTTTAATGTTTCAATCTGTGCTTTATTGAATGTAAAATGTGCAATTCAAAAATTTACTAAAATTCAGCTATCATGACCATGAACTATTTACCTAATTTGAAAAACCGGTGATTCATTCTTAAGAAATTCACAGCAGGGAAGGAATACAATCCCACCACCCAAAAATGCATTAAAACTATAGATAGTTAACACCAGATGTTCAATTCCATGACACAAATTAATATGACCCATCCAAGAATAATATGAACAAGAATTTCAACAACAGTTACCCAAAATTTCTACAACTTCACCAAGTAGAGATCAATTATTATTCATTAATAGAGGGGAAAACTATTACAGAGAGCCATTCTATTTCTAAAATTCAGAAAATTATCCTCCAAGGTGTTCTTTTTTATATTTGTCGAGCCAAATCTGAGATTAAAAACAGTGCATCGTATTTTATGGTACAATGATTTAGCTATTGTGACCAGAGCCTTTGAAACACAGCCAGATTAATGTTCACCAATGATAAGACTTGGAATCTAACTTATGTATACATAGACTTGAAGCAACATATTCATCAATGCTTCTTCATGAGTTGTAACAGATGCTTTGCTTCAAGAACTAAATTATTCTGAATATGTTAAATCCTGCAGGTAATAGCACAAGGCACATTTAGTCTTCCAAACTTCAGATACAACCTTTGGCCACATTGACTAGGAACTGGGATTGAATTAAGTATGTCTTAATTGATGTTTATTATATGCAATGCTGCAGAGGTGAGGATAAGAGCCAATAGAGACACACAGATAGCCAATAGTTGGTGGGATTTTTTTATAAATTAGGAACTTTTTATAAAGATGTCTCCAGTTTAAAAAGACATCTTATTTCGAGCTAGCCTTAGATCCTTTAGTATTCTTGCCCGATATTTTGGTTTCCATGCTTTCATAGCCAGTTTCCCCTTTCACAACTGTTCCCAAGTTAAAACAAAAACAATTCTATGCTCCTTAGCTCCTCCTAGTTCTGAAAAGTATTCAGAAAAGAAATGGAACTTTATTTCACTGCAGATATTACTACCAAACATTTTGGATTGAGGTCTCATGGAGGAGAGTGCCTTCCAAGGTGAATGAACTCTACTTCAGTTGGGGGGGGGAGGGGGAAGGTCACACAAGACTACAAGAGATGTCACCTGCTTTTGGATTATTTATTTCAAACACTAAAAGTATCAGCCCCTAATTTGGCAGTGATATTAATGGGGAAGAGCTCTGAGAATAGCAGATGGGGTACCTGCAGCCTGCATTTTAGACACTTCATTTTGTTCCTTGACAACCAAAAAATAGTGATTCTTCCCTGCCTCCTGGCTGACTAGCAGAAAAACAAGCAACATTTCCAGTTTTTTTAAAAAAAGTTAACACTCCTTATTCTCTATCTTCTAAGAACTTTCCCAATTAATGCCCTTGCTTCCATTTTTTCAAGAGAATATTTAGTTTAGAGAACAAAAAGTATATTTTTATATATATCTATATATATATAGATATATTTGTTTTCTGATATATTTATATCTATCTATCTATCTATCTATCTATCTATCTATCTATCTATCTATCTATATATTTATATCTATCTATCTATTATTAATATATATATATATATATATATATATATATATATATATATATATATATATATATATATATATATATATATATCGCAGTAGGACAATTAGGAGCAGGGGGCAGACAAAAGAATTATGTTTCTAATATTTCCTAGATGTGTTAAAACCTCAAATAGCTGAAACACAGACAAAACTGATTTCAATAAACAGTTTGATTGATCAATCAATCATGTGCCATCAAGTCAGTGGAAATCCTTAATAACCACACCGACAGATTTTCTCTAGGTTGACTTGTCCTTAATCTGGTCTTTCAGATTTTCCAACAACCACTGTAACTGACTATACTCACTTTGCTTCTGGTCACTCTCTCTCTCTCTTTTTTTTTTTAATAAGTTTTATTTTCAAAACAAACAATACATAAATAGACATAAATACAAAACATAAAAGCATAAAAAATCTCTTTTCTGAAAGTTGCTTAGTCCCGGGTTAAAACTCTTGATACAGACACAAATTCAAATTCATATTCATTTTACGTACCATTTCATATCTTATTAACATTTTCAATTTTCTATATAACTTCTTCTCTCCTTTAAATTTTCTTTATTTTATTTTATTTTATTTTATTTATCTCCTCTCAATTCATATCATAATATTTATTATTCTTTGTCTGTTCTATTCCAGCCAACCATTTATTTTTCTTCTTTAAAAAAAAAGAAGTATTTCTCCTGTACACTATACGGAGTATGATGCCTTTATCTCTTTCCCCTATATTTATAATACTTAATATAAAACACATAACAAACATTGGGATTCCGTCTGGTATATTTTAAAATTATACTATATTATCAAAAATAATACAAATCTATTCATTAGTATTGATATTCATTCATATCGTAAACATTTAACTCATTGCTTTTCAATTAAATCACATATTCTTATGGGAGCCCTATTTTCCATAATTATTCCCCCCCCATCACATATTATAGCTATATTTCATTAAAATGTTCCTCCTTCTACTTCAAATCTCATTTCACGAAGATTTTGCAAATCATTAATATTAACAATCATTTATATCTTAAACATTTTATCCGTTTCAATAAGATATCATGCCTTTGTGGGACCACTTATGCTTTCCAAAGATTATTACCCCCCCCCCCCACATCACAATCTTAAATCATGTTTCATTACAGTACTCCCTTTTCTTAACCAAAAATTTCACTAATTTATGTTAAATATTTTATCACATTTTAAGTTACGTATTATTTCTAATTTTCTATGATTACTTCTAAATACAAGTATAAGAATGCAGTCTTATGTACCTTTCTAGAATCCCTTTAACAATAAAATTTATCCATTATCTCTAAAAAACTTTTGCTTCTTAACATCTTGCTCCCCACCATTAAGACTTCTCATCCCTTCCTTTCTCCCTTGCTTCTTCTTCTCCTTGTCCTCTTTAACCCCTTGTCTCTCCACCTCCCTTTTATTCTGCTTTCCCCCTTTCTGTTGTTTCTTAACACAATGTCCCCTTTTCATCTTATTCTTCTCTTTTTGGGCTGTTTTTCCAGATCTCAAAGACCTTTTTTCCTTTTTCTCTTGCTTTTCCCTTCTCCAGTCAAAGTCACTTGTTCATCAAAGATGGCTCCTTCTTCTTTGTCCCCATCATCTTCATTCTGCTTCACATAAATATAAACCGCCATTTTTAAGTATTGAAAAATAGTGCCAAGACCATCTTCCCCTCCTTGTTTTTCTCTTTCATATTTTTGATATATAAGTTTCAATTCATCCATAGATGATGCCATTGTGTAGAGAAAAAGTTTTCCCAAACAACCACCCAGATGATTTAATCAGAAGTAATTTCCAAAGGTTCCAAAATCACCAAACAATCCAAACAGACTGTTTCTTTTAGATACCTTCTTCTTCTTCACTTTCTCTTTCTGGGGTTAAAGTAGTCACAAATCCTTTTCAAATATATTTTTTGGAAGTTTTTAAACTCTTTGCAATTCTAGGCAGTCTTCTCCTTATTTTCAAATTTGGCTCTTATTTTTTTCACTCTCCCTTCCCACTCACAGCCAAAAGGTTTTTTCTTTCTCCCCCCCCCCCCCCGCTGTCACTTTAGGAAAGAGAGTAGAACAAGGAAAAAACTTTCCCTTTTAGAGTATTCGCAGCTTATAACTCTCACAAGGAATAATATATACTTAGCGGCCTTCCAGGTTCCAAGTCACTTTCTCCCGTCTTGTCCAGGTTAGAAGCAGCTTTCACTTTTCTTCTAGCTTTCTCCCTCCTGCACCTGCTTACCCGGCTGCAGCTTTCTTTACGGTGGTCATTGCTGACCGCCGTTCCTCCGCCTCGGGAAAAGGGGTTTAGCCGGCTGGGGAGGGGGTTTGCGACACCCCCAAACCCCTTGCCGGATCCCCCCTGTCTTCAGCTGCCTCTACGGGGCAACTATATCCCCCAAATCCAAATGGATCGGGGGAACCTTGGCGGTGAACGCGCGATCCCTGCCGCCGCCGAAAGCTTGCAAACCGGAAGTCTGGTCACTCTCTTTTGTTCTTTTCACCTTTCACCTTCTTTCACCTTTCCCAGCATCAGAGCTTGCTCCAGAGATGGAACAATTCAGATTTCTCTTCACATACACACTTCCTACCTCCATCTCTAATACAGCGATAGGTTCTGTTCTTAGTATTTTGGAAATTGGGAATATCTAGACTGTCTGCTGATCTCTTTTGTATTTTTCACTCATTACTTTATTATTCTTAAGTAATGTTTAGAGGAATAACTATGTTTTATTTTATGTAATGTAAACATCCTCAGTCATGAGATAGTGTATAGTTTTTTTTAAATCAATCCATCAATCAATCAATCACATGGAGGGACAGGTTTGGTTCTTGTTTTTTTAACTGTCTTCTTGGCTGAAACTATATTTTTCCAGGAAGTTCTGGGTAAGACCTTTACAGTGACATGGAAAAGGCACTAGAGAAGCAGTTCTAATCTGTGGATTTCGTACTTAATTTGTACATGGATTGAGTTCTGAAAAGGTTGGAGAGAGTATCTCTCTCTATGCGTTTGCAAAAACATAACTGAGAGCAGGAATCTAATCTGAGCAATTATTAGTGAAATAGGTGTATAACTTTACCAGAAATAACATTAAGGGATAGGCAAATTGTGGCATCCATCAGGAAGAAAGTCAGAGAGCAAGAATTCGACCTCTACGTGGAAGTGACACTAAGGCTAACAATCGCATGGATAAACAGAAGGCAAAGTGATAAAGATGGTGCACAAAGTGCTCTAACTATTCTCTATCTACCTCCTTTTGATCAGTATGTTGTGATGCTAAAGAATCTGGGCTATTGAAAGTAAGTTAAGAGAAAGACTGGGATACCAACTTTAAAAACAAGACTAATTTCCAGTGATTCCTATGTAAAAAGGAATTTATCTTAGACTGATGTCCATCCAACAGCGCTGAAATATTTGTGTGACTTATATACTGGGCCTCATCTAATGTTTTTCTTTCAGCACCATTAATGGACAGGTAATAGGCTATCTATCTATCTATCTATCTATCTATCTATCTATCTATCCATCCATCCATCCATCCATCTATCATCTGTCATATCTCTGACTTCTGTTCAACAATGCCTCTTTACTCTACATATCTGCTACTGATATTGACTCATCCTTGTTTTCTATCATTTCTATAGAGAAGACAGAATTTTGAGGGCATCTATTATACAAGGTTTGCCATGTAGGAAACTGATTTTTAGGTGTGCAATTTAATTACAGACAATAATCTGAATTGTTCACATTTTTGCTATTGAAGCTTCAAGTTATATATATATATATATATATATATATATATATATATATATATATATATATATATATATATATATATATATATATATATATATATGGATCTTTGGTTATTCGGGTTTTCTCCCACGTAAGATTGGAAGTATCTGGGCAACGTTTCGATGAAGTCTCATTCATCATCTTCAGGCTTGGTCTTCAGCTCTGTGCTTCTCAGAGTGATGTGAGCTTGCAGCTGCTTCTTCCTTTTAACTGCTCCTGGGGGTGTGACTTGATTGGCTGGGGGCTTGGCTGTGTTCTGATTGGATGGGGGGGTGTTCTCATTGGTTGGGGGTTTGGCTGTGTTCTGATTGGTTGGGGGGTTGGCTGTGTTCTGATTGGCTGGAGGCGTGTTCTGTTCAGGTGGGGGCTTGATTGTGCTCAGGTTAGTCTTAGTTGCTGGAAGGTTTGAGCTGGTGAGCTGTGATCTTGCTGTTTGGCTTCGAGTTCGTGGTCGTGCTGCATCTTCATTGTGGGGGTCAGTTCGCTTCATGTATGGCTCAGAGGGGTTTGAGGTGGGTAGTGATGCAGCTGCAGTGCAGCTTCTGGTCCGTGGTCGTGTTTCATCTTCTGTGTGGGTGTGAGTCTGCTTTCTACGTGGAAGTGTGGTGGTGGCATCTTGTGTGGCTATCAGGGGTGTGGGTCTGGTGTCACTCTTCATGTTCCCTTCCTAGATGTCTTGGTATACAAAAAATCCAATGGCTCCCTAGGACACACCATCTTCCAGAAGAAAACACATACAAACCGCTATCTACACGCACTCTCACACCACCACCCAGCACAGATCAATTCCGTAGCTGAGACACTCATCTCCAGAACAAAATGCTTAGCCGATGAACAACACCTAGAGACCGAACTACACACTCTCACCGGCGTGTTGACAGCCAATGGATTCCAAAGAAAGAAGATCACCCACCTAATCCAAAAAGAAACCCCAGCCAAAATCCAAGACAAAGAACAAGAGAATGGCAAAGCCCTCCTCCCATATATAAAAGGCACGACGGACAAAATCAGCAAGATCCTCCAAAAACACAACATTAAGACAGCATTCTGCACAAACAGAAAGATATCCACCATCCTAAGAAACCCTAAGGACAGAATCGAGTTAGAAAATCAAGGAGTATACGAAATCCCTTGCACTGCCTGCCCCACCACATACATTGGACAGACTAACAGAAGAATAGGTGCACGCATTGAAGAACATAAGAACTCAATCAAAAAGGAAGAACCGACCTCTTCCCTGGTCCAACACCTCAAAGCCACAGGACATGAGATTGACTTTAAAAATACCAGAACTATCGCCAAAACCGAACACTTCAGCAGCAGAATCATCAGAGAAGCCATAGAGATAGAAAAACGCCCACACAGCATGAATAAACGAGATGATGCCTCCCGCCTACCAGCCATTTGGAAACCCGCCCTCATGAACAGACGCGTACCTAACATGAAGAGTGACACCAGACCCACACCCCTGATAGCCACACAAGATGCCACCACCACACTTCCACGTAGAAAGCAGACTCACACCCACACAGAAGATGAAACACGACCACGGACCAGAAGCTGCACTGCAGCTGCATCACTACCCACCTCAAACCCCTCTGAGCCATACATGAAGCGAACTGACCCCCACAATGAAGATGCAGCACGACCACGAACTCGAAGCCAAACAGCAAGATCACAGCTCACCAGCTCAAACCTTCCAGCAACTAAGACTAACCTGAGCACAATCAAGCCCCCACCTGAACAGAACACGCCTCCAGCCAATCAGAACACAGCCAACCCCCCAACCAATCAGAACACAGCCAAACCCCCAACCAATGAGAACACCCCCCCATCCAATCAGAACACAGCCAAGCCCCCAGCCAATCAAGTCACACCCCCAGGAGCAGTTAAAAGGAAGAAGCAGCTGCAAGCTCACATCACTCTGAGAAGCACAGAGCTGAAGACCAAGCCTGAAGATGATGAATGAGACTTCATCGAAACGTTGCCCAGATACTTCCAATCTTACGCGGGAGAAAACCCGAATAACCAAAGATCCACATACAAGTACCCGCGAGAACCTCAGAAAACATATATATATATATATACACACATACATACATACATACATACATACATACATATATATATATATATATATATATATATATATATATAGCATTTAACTGCAAATTAAAATATAAAAACTACAGCATCATTATTTTGCAGTTCTGACACAGGCCAAGAATGACTAAACTAGCAAATTTGATAAAGGAGAGTCAATTAAAATACTACCCTTAAAGCACAGAAAGGCCGAACTTCTGCATAAATTTGTCTGGAAGACCCTTATTTTAAATCACAAGAATTTTAAACATAACCCAAGTTTAAAAGACCTGTCCATTACTCAAAATACTTATCAAGTTGTCATGCTCTTGGTGGAGACTGACTCTGAGGAAGAGGAGGAACAGCCAACAAGGAGTGGGAGTGTGGTTCCAGAGGTGGTGAAAGAGGCTGGGGAAGGGCAGGGGCCAGCTGAGCAATCAGAAGAGGATCCAGGCCCATCCCCTATCCATCCTAGGGCACGCAGAGGAGAGGATCAGGGAAAAGTGAGGTCTACTCAGGAGGAGATTACCATGATCCTTCTTGTGGCTTGCAGCTGGGAGCTATGTATATAAGTTTGTAACTGTGTAGTCAGAATTGCTGGAGTCAAAGTTTAGTGTTTCCTTTGAAAGAGGTTTATCTTTGTTGGCATTCTTCCCATGGACTCTCCCCATTATCTTCCTGGAATGTATGATTATCTTGGCTTGCTTTGGAACTCTCGTCAATTTGGTTTGTTTTGGTTTCCTTTTGCCTCATTATTTACTTTTGTGACTTTAAACTGTGCCTAATTAAACAGTGAAGTTAAGTTGAAGGCATTACCGGACTTTAATGTATGTTTTGGGTTTGGGGTTACTTTGGGAGACTACGGGTCCTCACATTTTGACTCCAGCCATCCCTTCTACTTATTTTTGCTTTTTGTGGGGTGATCATGGATCAGCTCAGAGCAGGGATTGCCCAGTTAAGCCAGCAAGTGGCTGCACAGGTGGCACAAATGCAAGCTGCTCAGCCACACCGAAAATGCCCAGTGGCAGTTCCAGATAAATTTGATGGTTTGCTGGCCCAATTTCTGGCATTTCTTGGGCAGTGCCAGCTTTACATGAGCCTTTAGCCTGAGGACTTTCCCACTGACCGGGATAAGGTGGGGTTTTTGATTAGTTTATGGTCAGGCTCTGCAGCACATTGGGTGAGGCCTCTGTTAACCCAGCTCAATCAGGTGTTGGACAATTACGCCGAGTTTTGCCATCAGTTTCAGGCCATGTTTGAAGCCAAACAGCAAACAGACGTTTGAGAGAGTTGAAGCAGGGGTGTGGCTCACTCATGAATTATATTGCTAGTTTTCGGGTGGTTGCTCAGGATGTACAATAGAATAAGGCAGCACAACTAGACCAGTTCCAGGAGGGTTTGTCGTCGGAGCTTCTGGATGAGTTGCCGCGCACTGAATGCCCTCGCACCCTTCAGGAGCTCATGCGTCTGTGTCTTTGTAGCAATGCTAGATTTCAGCAGCGACGGGTGCAACAATGGACAGAGACCATATCTGTTTCCAGCAAGACGGTGCCCTTGGTGGAAGTGCCTTTGGAGGAACCCATGCAGTGTTGGAGCTGGCCACCTTCGCCTGACTCAAGTAGAAAAGGATAGACGTCGTGGTGATGGTTTATGCCTCTATTGTGGCATTTTGTGGCCAAGTGTCCTGTTAAGACATCCACAGCAGCGACGCCTGCAGTGGCGGGAAACAAGTATCACTCAGCCTACGGGGGTCTGTAGGTTGGGGTGTAAAGTCCTTAGGCCCACCATCTTCACCAACCTTGCATCCTCGCCACCTTTGACATCTCCACCACAATTGTTATTGGTGAAGCATCTTGTGCTGACAGCAAGTGTGTTTGTGCCTGGTGTGGGAACAGTAGAGATCCAAGCCTTGGTCGATTCAGGGGCCATAGCCAATTTCATGGATGCTCATTTTGTAGAGCAGTGATTCATTCCTCAGCAACAGGTGTCCCTGCCAGTAATGGTAGAGACAATTGATGGTCGGTCCCTTCGTTTGGGACTTGTGGTTGCTGCAACCAAACCCCTTTGCATGCATATTGGGCAGCATGTGGAGGAAGCTGTGTTCTATGTTACCGCAGTGCTTCATTTTCCAGTGGTGCTGGGTTTGGAGTGGTTACAGGACCATGATCCACAGATTGTCTGGTCGTCTGGAACTGTGCAGTTCCTTGACAGGAAGTGTGCCAACCATTGCTTGCGCTCCTGTGCAGGGAGTGTGGCTACGCCCGTAGACCTGGATCTATCAGCGGAGTTGGTGGACTTTGCTGATGTGTTTGGGGAGAAGGAGGCAGATCAGTTGTCTCCACATTGGGCGTATGACTGTCCAATCGACTTGTTGCCTGATGCAAAATTGCTGGTGAGTTGGATATATTCCCTGTCGGAACTGGAGTTGGTCGCATTGCGGGATTTTATTGACAAGAACCTCTGGAAAGTGTTTATCTGGCCTTCTACCTCCCCATTGGCTGCACTGGTGCTTTTTGTAAAAAAGAAATCGGGGGAACTAAGTGTGCATTGTGATTACCATAAGTTGAATGCAATCACAGTGAGGAATCGGTATCCACTTCCCCTCATTGCTGAACTGATTGAGAGGCTTCATCAAGCTAAGATCTTTACGAAGTTGGACTCGTGTGGGGCCTACAATCTGGTTCACATTCGTGCAGGGGACAAGTGGAAAACAGCTTTCCGGACGAGGTACAGTCATTTTGAGTATACCGTGATGCCTTTTGGATTAACCAATGCCCCAGCTGTGTTCATGCATTTCATGCACGATGTTTTCCGTGATTTGTTGGATCAATTCGTGGTCATTTATTTAGATGACATTTTAATTTACTCAGACTCCCTTGCAGGAGCATTGGCAACATGTGCAGCTGGTTTTGCAACATTTGCATGATAACCACCTGTTTGCTAAGCATGAGAAGTGTCAGTTTGCACAAACCACAATTGACTTCTTGGGACATCATATTTCACCTACCGGTGAAATGGACCCAGAAAAAATACAATCGTTGCAGGCGTGGGAACCTCCACAGCAGGTTAAGGATGTGCAACGACTGTTGGGGTTTGCGAACTACTACCGCACATTTACTTCCCGCTTTGCTGCCTTGACTGCTCTCCTTTCTAATCTGCTCAAGAAGGGGGAAAAGTTCCATTAGGGTGCTAAAGAGGAGGTAGCTTTCGAGACATTGAAAGTCACCTTTGCTTCCGAGCCTGTCCTCAAACACCCTGATCCAGGGCAGCCATTTGTGGTGGAAACAGATGCTTCCGATGTGGCTCTTGGTGAGGTGTTCCTCCAGGCCTATGCTCCCGCAGGCACCTTGTTTGCGTGCGCTTATTATTCCCAGAAGTTATCAGCTCCAGAGTGCAACTATACGATTTGGGACAAGGAGCTATTGGTGGTTAAGGTTGCTTTTGAGACATGGCAGCACCACCTGGAGGGGGCTCGTCACTAAATCGAGGTTCAGACGGATCATCGCAATTTGGAACACCTACGTACAGCTCAGACATTGAACCAGTGTCAGGTGAGATGGTCCTTATTCTTTGCTCTATTTGATTTCCGGGTGACCTATGTTCCGAGTGGAGGGAATCAACGCGCTGATGCCCTGTCTCGGAAGCCCAAGTATACCCAAAGAGAGGATAAAATCTTGCCCCGGATGGTGATTCCGTTGGAGCGGTTTGTGGCCACCGAGGAACCTGTGGGCCTCCGAATGAGGATTCAGGAGCCTCAGCGGCAGGACCCATTTGTGGCAGCTCAACATCAAGAATTGGATGAGAATGAGAAACAAGAGACTCCTTGGGCCTATATTGGGGACCTGTTGCGTTTCCGTGATCGCATTTATGTGCCTGGAGGTCCTCTTCGTGGCCTTATCCCATGTCAATGTCATGATAGTCCAGTGGCAGGACACTTTGGGGTGTTCAAAACACTGCATCTCATCTCTAGGACATTTTGGTGGCCGAGACTTAAACATGATATGTCGGGATCCTGTGGGATCTGTCGCCAAGCCAAGTATGCTTCTGGTGCGCCTCTTGGTCTCTTGCAGCCCTTGCCCACACCAGAACGACCATGGGGGGAGGTTTCATTGGATTTCATTGTTGAGTTACCACCATCGAATGGTGCTACAACCATTTTGATGGTGGTGGATATGTTGACTAAAATGGCCCACTTTATTCCTGTTGCAGGTCTTCTATCAGCCAAAATAATGGCACAATTGTTTATCTCCCATGTTTTCTGGTTGTATGGGTTACCAGACCGCATGGTGTCAGATTGGGGGGTATAATTTACGGCACACTTCTGGTGGACCCTACTTGCAAAACTGCAGGTTCAGGTGTGTCTGTCGTCTGCTCATCACCCTGAAACTGATGGGGAGACAGAGAGAGTGAATGCTATTTTGGAGCAGTACCTCCAAAAGGTAATTGTTTCAGCAATACTCAACAAGACAATTGGGTAGAAGTGCTACCGGTAGCAGAATTAGCTTATAACAATGCTCAACATGCTTCCACCCATGTGTCCCCTTTCTTTGCTAACTATGGTTTTCATCCACGACTTTTCCCTTTTCCTCGTCAGATTCCCCAGTTCTGGCAGTGGATATGTTCTTGCAGGAGTTAAAACCCATGCACCACATGGTCCGCGATCAATTAGAGAGAGCCATGGATGACTATAAATGGTTTGCAGACCGACATCGTCGCGATGTTCCACCTTTAGCGGCAGGGGATCAGGTTTGGCTCTCTACTTTATACTTACCAACGACACAACCAATGAAAAAGCTTGATCACCGTTACTTGGGAGCTTTTCTGGTCGAGGTGGTGATCAATCCTGTGGCTTATTGTCTCTCCCTGCCACGGACCATGCGTATTCATCCTGTTTTTCATCGTTCCTTGTTAGTCCCTGGCTTGGCCAACAGTCCGCATAGACCGGCTCCATCACAGCCGGCCCCAGTAGCCCCTCTGGGAGAGGAAGAGTACGAAGTGGATAGCATCCAAGATTCACACCAGTTGCGGGGCTGATTTCAGTATTTGGTGGCATGGAAAGGTTATGGACCAGAGGACTTCACCTGGGTCGATGCCACTGATGTTCATGCTCCTCATTTGGTCCAGGACTTTCACGCTCGGTTTCCTCAATGTCCTTGTCCACCTGGTCCCGGGGGAGGGGGCCCTGTGGGGGGGATAGCCCCTAGTGGAGACTGATTCTGAGGAAGAGGAGGAACAGCCAACAGGGAGTGGGAGTGTGGCTCCAGAGGTGGTGGAGGCTGGGGAAGGGCAGAGGCCAGCTGAGCAATTAGAAGAGGATCCAGGCCCATCCCCTATCCATCCTAGGGCACGCAGAGAGGAGAGGATCAGGGAAAAGCGAGGTCTACTCAGGAGATTACCCTGATCCTTCTTGTGGCTAGCAGCTGGGAGCTATGTATATAAGTTTGTAACTGCGTAGTCAGAATGGCTGGAGTCAAAGTTTCCTTTGAAAGAGGTTTATCTTTGTTGGCGTTCTTCCCACAGACTCTCCCCATTATCTTCCTGGAATGTATGATTAATTATCTTGGCTTGCTTCGGAACTCTCGTCAATACGGTTTGTTTTGGTTTCCTTTTGCATCATTATTTACTTTTGTGACTTTAAACTGTGCCTAATAAAACAGTAAAGTTAAGCTGAAGGCATTACCGGACTTTAATGTACACTGCTCAAAAAAATTAAGGGAACACTTAAACAACACAATGTAACTCCAAATCAATCACACTTCTGTGAAATCAAACTGTCACTTAGGTAGCAACACTGATTGACAATAAATTTCACATGCTATTCTGCAAATAGAATAGACAACAGGTGGAAAGCAGAGGCAGTTAGCAAGACATCCCCAAAAAAGGAGTGGTTCTGCAGGTGGTGACCACAGACCACTTCTCAGTTCCTATACTTTCTGGCTGATGGTTTGGTCACTTTTGAATGCTGGCGGTGCTTTCACTCTAGTGGTGGCATGACACGGAGTCTACAACCCCCACAAGTGGCTCGGGTAGTGCAGCTCATCCAGGATGGCACATCAATGCGAGCTGTGGCAAGAAGGTTTGCTGTGTCTGTCAGAGTAGTGTCCAGAGCATGGAGGCGCTACCAGGAGACAGGCCAGTACATCAGGAGACATGGAGGAAGCCATAGGAGGGCAACAACCCAGCATCAGGACTGCTACATCCACCTTTGTGCAAGGAGGGACAGAAGGAGCACTGCCAGAGCCCTGCAAAATTATCTCCAGTGGGCCAAAAATGTGCATGTGGCTGTTCAAACAGTGAAAACAGACTCCATGATGGTGATATGAGGGCCCGACATACACAGGTGGGGGTTGTGCTTACAGCCCAACAGCATGCAGGACGTTTGGCATTTGCCAGAGAACACCAAGATTGGCAAATTCGCCACTGGCGCCCTGTGCTCTTCACAGATGAAAGCAGGTTCACACTGAGCACATGGGACATACGTGACAGGGTCTGGAGACACCATGGAAAATGTTCTGCTGTCTGCAACATCCTCCATAATGACCGGTTTGGCAGTGGGTCATAATGGTGTGGGGTGGCATTTCTTTAGGGGGGCGTACAGCCCTCCATGTGCTCGCCAGAGGTAGCCTGACTGCCATTAGGTACCGAGATGAGATCCTCAGACCCCTTGTGAGACCATATGCTGATGTGGTTGGCCCTGGGTTCCTCCTAATGCAGGACAATGCTAGACCTCATGTGGCTGGAGTCAGCTGTTCCTGCAAGACGAAGGCATTGATGCTATGGACTGGCCCACCCGTTCCCCAGACCTGAATCCAATTGAGCACATCTGGGACATCATGTCTCGCTCCATCCACCAACACCAGGTTGCACCAGGAGTTGGGGGATGCTTTAGTCCAGGTGTGGGAGGAGATCCCTCAGGAGACCATCCGTCACCTCATCAGGAGCATGTCCAGGCGTTGTAGGGAGGTCATACAGGCACATGGAGGCCACACACATTACTGGGCCTCATTTTGACTTGTTTTAAGGATGTTACATCAAAGTTGGATCAGCCCGTAGTATTGTTTTCCACTTTAATTTTGAGTGTAACTCCAAATCCAGACCTCTGTGGGTTGCTAAATTTGATTTCCATTGATAATTTTTGTGTGCTTTTGTTGTCAGCACATTCAACTATGTCATGAATATTCTTATTTAATAAGAATATTTCATTCATTCAGATCTAGGATGTCTTATTTTTGTGTTCCCTTTATTTTTTTGAGCAGTGTATGTTTTAGGTTATTTTGAGAGGCTACGGGGTCATCTCACAAGCTAATTTGGAAAGTTGTTGGCATACAAGAAAGGGACTACTTTTTTAATCTGCAGAAAATTCTTAAATTCTTAAAAGCAATAAGCAGTCATTCATATAATGTGCTTCTTTGTTAAATGTGCATTTTAAAAGACTGGAAAATACTATCAAGCTTAAACTGAACATTTACCATTTCCTCTACAAAGTCTGTAAATGTCATGTTCTAGGCAATAATTTGGATTACATTTTCAAATCAAATAGAAATCATTATATTTTAATAAATCTTATTATTTCTCCTAGAGAACATGGTAAATAATTCAAAGTGCTACTTACTGTTCCAAAAAGACTTTTCTGTTGGCCAAGTTTCCTTTTAGGTAGTTTTTTTAAAATCATCATCATCAAATCCAAGTTTGAAAGAGCTTTGACATTCAAACTGCTTTCTAGGAAACGTCCAGAGGGAGAAAAGTTCTATAAAAGGTTCTGCTATCCAAAAATGTTTATTTCTTATTTTAAAAAATGTGTTTCTTTAAAGTAACTAAAAAAGAATTATACAAAGCTAAAAATAAAATTTAGGATTTTTCCCAGAATCATGCATATTGTAAATGGCAATTTGTTATAAATGACAGTGAAAGAAAAAGCAGCAGTCTTCCTTCATTGCTATGAGGCCTCCAAGTATGGGTTGTGTCATCTTGGGAAGATAGTTGTGGAATCCAGGTGTAAATCTCTCCTTTGATAGTATTTGCAATTCTAGCATTAGTTCCTGTAAAAGGCCAAAACCACTCCTGAGTATTGTCCAAGATTACAAGATTAGGATTGAACTGTTTCTGCTCAGTCTTATCTTTTTCTCTTCCAAAACAGTTCTTCTCAGTCAAGGAGACAGTGGATGATACTGATGATACCCTCTGATACTGACTTTATACTTCCATTCCAGGTAATCTGAGCAATTGTTACTTCTTCCTCCTGCAGTAAATGACTGACTGAAGTGTGTGCATGTGCGTCCGCATGTTTTCTCCCTGGTGTTGAACAATTCCAGGCAATCTGAAAGTTACATCTTTTGTTGTTGAAGGAGAATGATACTGTCTAGCAACAGCTGTGTCTGAGTATAGTCTGATATGTTTATTCATGGAGAAAGTGTGTTCAAAGAAATTATATTAAGAGGGTCAGAGTACCAGAGTTTGAGAAACCCGAGTTACTTGAACGATTTCATCTGCCCAAATTAGTACATCTTCATCAACAAAACTGTAACATTTAATATTTGTAAACATTTGGTCGAAAGTCTCTGTTTTAGACCATACAAGGTGACTATATCTACACATCACACAGAACACTAAGCTGTACTTTCTTTTAGTATACCTTACTGAAGAAATTGCAGTAAGGTTTATACAACGCTTTATACCATAATGCAATAATTCATGTTTAATGCAACAAATGAACCAGGTTCATAAACTGAAAGGATTTAAAAGGCATAAACATTTTTTATAACACATTTAATATAAATAGTTCAGCTTAATAAGAAGTCAAACTCATCTAAATTATATACATACACACACATATATACATACCTACACGCACATTGATTAATTACTACTTGCGGAATAAAACTAAATCTTTCTACAACTATAACTGCAAACACTATTTTAAAAAATACACAGTTGTATTCAGAATATAATTCAACAGTATCTCTAGCTCTATTGTTCTATCATCCACCAGTGACAAATCCCAACAAGAAGATTATAAATTTGAGTTATTCTGTACAAGTAGTTCCTGACTTACCACCATTCTTTTAATTCAATCTTTTAATTCAATCTTTTAGTTCAAAGTTACAATGGCCTTATCACTGTTGTTCACACAACTGTTATGGCATCCCCTTGGTCACCTGATCAAAATTAGGATGTTTGACAACTGTCTCATATTTATGATGGTTGTAGCATCCCAGGGTCATGCGATCACTTTTTGCAACTTCTGACAAGCAAAAGCCAATGGAGAAGCCAGATTCACTTAACAACCGTGTTCCTAATTTAACAACCGCAGTGATCCACTTAACAACTGTGGCAAAGAAAGTTGTAAAATGGTGCCAAACTCACTTAACAATTGTCTTGCTTAGCAACATAAATTTTAAGTTAGTCAAGGATTGCGTATACTGCATCTTTAAATTATATTCCATCTTCCCCTCTTTCAAAACCAATGGTGGCGTGCTATGCAAGGAAAAAACACATTTTGACAGTCAAGCTTCAATTTTATTATTATAGGTAGTTCTTGATTAATGATGACAATCAGGACCAGAATTTCTGTCATTAGGTGACAGTCATAAAACATGATATCACATGACCATTGTTGATGCTAAGTAAATTGTTAAATGCAATGTTGTGTGGTTGTCATTCATAACCTCCTGCCAGCTTCCCTGTTGACTTTGTTTGAAGTCAGCAGGGAAGGCTGCAAAAGGCAATCACGAATCTGTGTGATGCTATGATCTCAAAACTGCAAGCTGAACACATGATTGCAGGGTCAGCACTATGAGAACTAGTCACTCACTGAACAGTTGCTGAGCATGTGGTCCTTTAGTAAGAACTACAGTACCTGTAAACTCAATATATCAAAGGATAGAGCCAATTCAAGCAATGTTTAACATTGCTCCCTACAAACTTTTGAATAGTCTCTGCAATAAACAATTTATGAATGCATTTTCTCAATTTATGCATGGTAATTTTGTTTTGTTTTAATTTATTTCCAGGAGTAAAGTCGGGAAATCTCTTTCACTTTGTATAAACTACCTGTCAAGATGATTTTGTTTGTCTTCTTGCCAATCATTATTTCAGGAGAAATATCAATAGACCCATTTTAAAAACAGGAGGGAGTTACTTAAAATGTTCCTAAGAGTCAACAGCTTTGTCACACAAAGTTAAAAAAAAAAAAAAAAAGAAGCTCTCTGTGCTACCAAAACAAAGAAATCTTATACTGGCTGGGAATATATTCTCCTGTGCCTAACCAAACTAGACAGTGCAAAGCTATAGAAGAAACCAAATATTTCAATTTCAACCTTATGAATAAAGTTTTCTTTTTTACCCTACACTCAAATTGGATTAAATATAAGTGCTCAATTTAGTTAAGTAGAAATGTGTGGTTCCCAGATCAGAAAATATCTTTAGGTAAAAATGTCTGAATTGCCCAAGGCCTCTAAATGAGCAGCCAAATATCTATTTACTTGGAAAGACAAGAAGAAAAGCCTAGAGGTTAAACTCTGGCACCTATACAAAGCTTTTTTTCCCATAGTGCAAATAATCTGTATGCATATGGTTTCATTCTTATCTATTATAAATAGTTCTGCTTAACTGAATCACGTCTGAGAATCTTTTTATTCTTAAATTCTGCATTTGGACTGTCTGAGGTTCAGTGCTGAGCTCGAGTGTAAAACCTGACAACTGGGAACGATGAACCTTCCCACATTTCCTCAAGCAAATAAAATATATTTCCAAATAAAAACTGAATGAATTAACATGAATTTGACATGGGTGTTTGTATGAAAAAAGGCAATGCACAGAGGAGGAGCTGAGGAGGGGGAAAAAAAGATAAAGGTAAAGGTTTCCCCTTTCCAAAGGTGTCCAACTCTAAGGGATGGTACTCATTTCTGTTTCTTAATCTAGGGAGCCAGTATTGTCTGAAGACATTTCCATGATCATGTGGCCAGCATGACTATTCATGAGGTGCATGGAACCTTCCCTTGCCACCAAAGTGGTGCCTATTTATCTACTCGCATTTGCATGCTTTCAAACTGTTAGGTGGACAGGAACTGGGGTAAGAAACAGGAGCTCACCACATTGCATGATATGGGATTCAAACCCGACCAGTCAACTTTCTAGCTGACAAGTTCAGTGTTTTAACTGCTAATCCATCTTGAGGAGGGAAACAGACTGCTAATTATTTTTTCCTCTCCTGTTTACTGAATTTGTGTAATTGGAACATTGGCCAAACTAACTGAGGCAGTTTAACAGGATTATATAAGGAAAACAGATTCTAAACAGCAAGCCCCCCATCCACTGAGGGGCTATCCTACTTTTTTTCTTTCCCAAACCCAAAGAGTTTGGTTAATTGAAGTTGACTAACCTATCACCAAAAAGCTGGGTTGAAATTGACTAGATAGTCAGTTTTGTTCTAGAAATAGAGATGATTACTGGTATTTTTCCCTGGTTTTATGGAAATCTGGATTGGGGCTGGGATGACTTATCATCTCTTCTACATTCTCAGGCCAATTTCCCCATTTCTACTTTCTTAGCAGTCATTCGATCTCCATTTTTCCCAGAATGGTACTGCTGCCAATTGTACTGACCTAATCTATCAGTGACCAACAGCATAGTCAGCTCAGCATTTTATGCTTCGAGTTGTCAAAAATTAAAAAAACCATCCTCCATCAGAAAATCAAAACATATCAAAAGGGCAATTTCCTATGGGTAGATAACACTGAGTGGGAAGGGAAAGGACGACAAGGATTCTGCCAATCTCTCTTTTAAAGTCTTCTGCATTACAATCTACAGGCAGCAAGATGGACAACTAATATTTTGTCAAGTAGACTTCAGAGGCAATCTTTTAATATCAACTGTTGCTTTTTGGCTCAAGGATGGGAGGAAAGCATAGTTCTGTCAATGTGATGATGAGCCCCAGGAGAATAAGAATGGCAACATGATAATGGAAAGACAAGACAGTTTTAGTACTTTCAGTGTTAAGTCTTCATTGACTAGACAGCTTGTTTGTAATCTTGGAAGAGACAGAAGCAACAATTAAAACATGAAATCCTGGAAATAAAATGACACTAATATCAGCCTTTATTCTGCACTGGCAGAAATGAACAAGCAAAAACTGGGTTGGCTATCTCTTCCTTCTTTGACAAACTCTGTTCCTGCCAAAGCTCTATTGGAAAGGTCAGAGTACCCCCTCTTAAATGGAATGGAATATAGTATAGAAGGCGGAGGAAAAGACAGGGTTTGCTAACAGAAGGGAACACACTCATTTCAGATGTTTTTCTTCTTGCTGTTTTTGTGCTTCCTGCATCATATAGCTGTGGTGTCAAACTTGAATTAATTAAGGGCCACATCAGGGTTATGTTTGACCTCGGGGTGTATCTATGCGTGGTCAGGGTGGATATGGCCAGCATGTTACTCATGTCGGGAGTGTCTGTGGCGGCCTGAGCACTCTGCCAGTGAAAACAGACTCCCCAGCTCAGTTTCAGGCTGCGAAGGTCTCCTCCAACCCGCTGCCAGCGAAAACTGAGCTCGGGACGGCAACATGTGAACTTCCCAAGCTCCGTTTTTGCTGGCAGAGGCACCGTGGGCTGGTCCTTCACTGTTTCCAGGGCAACCTCACAGGCTAGGCCTTGAGTTTGACACCTCTGCCATATAACATCCCAGACTGAAGATGGCATTCTCACCATCAGGAGAAGCTTTCTGGATTCTAATGGGAAACTGAAGGAACTTGACCTTCAGGAGAAGGAAGCTCACCTGCAATCAAATCTTTTTTATATATATGAAGTTTTCTGATTCCAAGCCAAGATAGTTAGCAAGTTTTCCAACCACACTGGCCAAGTTTCCTGCTAGCTAAGTGACAAAAATAAATCAATGATAATTTTATGACATGGAAAACAATGATCTCATTTCACACTTACTTATCTGATGAGTTTGAAGACATCCCAGCTATTTCTAAATCTCTTATGATGTCCGAACTTGAGCTGAAAGGCAAAGTAAGATTTACTTTAGACTACTTGTTGAAAATTGTCAGATACATCAAAGGAGTTATTAAACATATGTGGGAGCATTCAGCTTGCCAAGTCCAAAGTAAGGTAGAAGCTGCGATGACTTTATTAAAATATTGAGAGCCTTCTGTCTTTTCATTTCTCCTTTTTTAGGTTGATGTACTTACAATAATCATTGGGGTCTTTAAAAATGGGGGATTATTAAGCACTTCTGGACTGACTTGAGTTATCAAGTAGCAAGTAATAAAGCATTTTCTGCCAGAAAGTTTGAAAAATCAAACTCTTTTCTTAAAAAGCTACAGAAATGCCTTTGTTTTTAAAGTAGTGTCATAACAATAAAATTCAAAAACTCTGCCAACATTTTAATAATTTTTAAAAGTTTCAGAATTGTACATTGCCATTGTTTAACTTAGGGGAAAAAGTAAAGCATTTTAAAATTAATTGAAAATCAATATTAGGAATAAATAAAATAATTTCTATGCAAATGTTATATAATAAATATAGTCTAAGCTATGATGAAGACATCTGCATATCCAAATCCTGTTTCTTAAACAGATAAGTAGCATCATGGAAATTTACATTCACTGAAACTGCTACTTTTCAAACCCTCTGCATCAGGAAGAAATACTGAAACAGCAGTGAAAAGAAACAAAAGATTAATAACAATGAAATCATATGAAACTCCCTTCTTAAAATGTGAATGAATGATATGTTTATTTCATTTTAAACATCTTGTAGGAAAGCAGTCTCTAACACTCCTGAAGAGGTAAGGTGTTAACTGAAAAACTTAAAAGTTTTGAATACATGGCTGAAATATAATCCACTAATTAGGTACAATGCCAGGTAGCTCATAATTTGGGGAGCTATAAAAAGGACATTTGTGGATGAAATTATTCAATTATCTCTCCCCCCTCAATATGGTTACTTGAAAAGATTAAAAACATTTGGATCCCCACCCTGCCCCCGGTGTTTGTCTCCTATTTAAGGAAATGGTTAAGAACGTAACAGCAAGACACGAAACAACAAGGGAGCAAGAACTGACAACCTTGAGAAAGAAACAAAATCAAATTAATGTCATACTTTGAGCACCAGCATTATATTTTTGGAGACCAGAATGTCTTAAAAATCATCCATGATCTTATATGTAATTTGTAAGTTACATATATCTCAATTGCATCACAATTTTACAGAATAATTTTTGAGTCTGTCATCTGCACCTCTATAACTGTCTGGTTTGGTCCTGCAGCAGACTTCAGAGGATAATTAGAACTGCAGAAAAAACAACTACCAACTTGACAACTACCAACCTGCCTTCCATTGAGGACCTGTATACTGCACAAGTCAAAAAGAGGGCTGTGAAAAATATTTACAGTCCCCTCACATCCCAGACATAAACTGTTTAAATTCCTTCCCTCAAAACGACACTATAGAGCACTGCACACCAGAACAACTAGACGCAAGAATGGTTTTTCCCTGAATGCCATCACTCTGCTAAACAAATAATTCCCTCAACACTGTCAAACTATTTACTAAGTCTATATTACTATTAATCTTCCCATCCTTCCTTTTACTCATCTCCTCACACTTATGACTGTATGACTGTAACCTTGTTGCTTGTATCCTTACAATTTATACTGTTTCCTAGTATGATTTGATTGCTTATTTGTACCCTATGACTATCATTAAATGTTGTATGTTGATTCTTGACGAATGTATCTTTTATGTACACTGAGAGCACATGCACCAAAGGCAAATACCTTGTGTGTCCAATCACACTTGGCCAAATATTCTATTCTATTCTATTCTATTCTATTCTATTCTATTCTATTCTATTCTATTCTATTCTTCTCAAATTATAATGACCAATGATTAGTCAGAGACATGGAAGAAGGGGAAAGATAACCCCTTTCTTATGAAATGTTATTGATCCACAGGAAACAAAAATAAATAAGGTTTCCGTGCCTGTCAAGGGTTTGCACAAAGAAAAACTCTCTCAGTTTCATTCCTATAATTGAAGTCTAATGCTGCATTAAATTAAGGTTGTGTGCGACTTGAAACCTTTCACTGTTTACTTAAACTTGCCAAACAAGTAAGGTACTTAATTGTTTAGATATTTTGGAAACATAAACCATGAATGTAAAATGACAGTTCTATTAAAAATGATATATCTGGATAGCTAAATGAGGTTAATGCATTAAAGTACTTAATAAAGTACTCAATTTGACATGCTATTTATTATTCTAACAAAAAAAAAATCACATCTCAAATTGTGTTCTGTTAACAATTCATTCTTAGCTATTGTGGCAAAACTGTCCAATAGTACAGATATTGACTTGTTGTGTCCCCGATTCCCGAGTCTATGCTGTCAGAGGAAGAAGACCTGGAAGATGAGGAGGAGGAACTGGGAATGCCTTCTTCCCCAGGACCTTCCTCTCTGGCAATGCCTTCCTGATAACGCCTCAGGTTTCATCAGACAACCAAGAGGAATAGCCTGAGATTAATCAGGAGGAAGGTATATCGGAGCAGCCACTGACAGGGAGTAAAGAGGAAGCGTGTTGGCTTGATCCTAAGCAGCATCGTAGGGAGAAACGTGAGCAGCAACGTAGGAGGCGTGGGAGGGTCAGAGAGTGAGCTGAGTCATTGAGCCACACCCCACAGGGGATAAAAGTGGGTGTGTTTTTGGCTGGAACTTTGTACAGGACAAAGTTTAATCTTATTTCAAATTTTCTTCGTGAATGATTTTTGTGGACTGCTTGGTAATTTTCTGTGAGTAGATTTTTATTTGTTATCAATTCGGACTTGGCAGGCAGGAATGCCAAGGATATTATCAGTTCCAAAGAATTAACGCTGTGAAGTCCGAGCCAACTTGCCTGCCTATGTTTGTGTGAGTTTGTATTCTTTCATCTTTTGGGAAAGAAGAAAAGTGAGACAGAACATTGACTTATGACCACAATTGTGCCCAAAATTTCTGTTGTTAAGTGAAACATTTGTTAAGTGAGCTTTGCTCAGGCATGATATTCCCCTCTGAAAAAAAAATCTGAAAAGTAGCCAGGGATGCAGGGGTTACCTAAGCACCCGTCGCAGTCCGTGCAGTGCCCCGGTGGGAATTAAATTGCCAACGCTCCCTTTAAGCTTTAGCAGAGTAAAGTAATCAAAAGTGATTTTTCAAGGTGAGTCTGCATGATAGTTTTATTATTTGACAAAAAATAATAATAAAAAGCACCATGAGAATGCTCTCGGGCAAAGGATTTCACATTTAAAAACAAACAAACAAAAATAACAAACAAACTGCCAAAATGCTTCATCTCTAATTGGACTTATTCTTTGTTCCCTTTCCTTTGATCAGCATTGCTTCTCTATGCTTCTTTCTAGCTAGTTGAGTTGATAGCATAACTTTGAGTTTGGCCTGTCTTTTGGCTACAGTTGCCTTCCTCTTCAGTTCCAGATTGGCCCTCTTTGCTGCAAGCTTCTGTTTTATTGTCTTCAGTTCTTCCATGTACAATTTATGTGCCCTTCTCATATTTCTTACAAGACTTGGATTCACTGGGTCATGTTCAAGGTCCTTCCTTTGATACTGCTGTATAGCAGACTTCCCTGAAGCCTTCAATGAGTATTTAACACTTTGAAGAGCATCAAATGTCCTTATGCCAAGGCGAGATGTCTTGGAAGTTATAATGTTACCCATTAGGCTGAAAGAACTCTCAACTTGGGGTCCATGGAAGCAGCTCATGATTGCTTTCATCATCTTGAAGAGGCAAGGATACTTTCCTGCTGAAGCAATCCCAGTCCAGTTGTGGCTCCAAGCTCTCTCTCTCTCTCTTTTTTTTTTTTTCCCTCTGCGCGATTTCCCGCAGGGGAATTTTTTATTAAATGAACATTGCTTTCGCTCTCCGGAGGGAGCTGCAGCCGTCTGGTTCTTTCCACACCTCCGCATCCCCGGGAAGCCTCTCCCCCCCTCCCTGCCTCTCAGGAAGTAAGGCTGCTCTACCTGAGCGATTGGACCTCCAGAGGTTTTTCTTTAAAGCCCCTTCTCAATTCATGGAGGACCGTGGGGTTGCTCCGATGCACGTCAGTTTCCCCTACCAGCAGGTCCTCCTTTCGTGCAGAGGGCTGCAGGGAAAGACGCTCGCCCGAGAAGATCTCTCCCTCTCTCTCCCCACAAGGTCAACGTCTGCACTGCAGAGGAGAGGGCAGGAGGTTCCTCCTGCTTGCTGAGGTGAGGAAGCTGCGGCTCGCCCGGCGAGATTTGGGAACGAGGGGCAGGAGGAGGCACGCACACACCCGCGGCTCACTTTCCCAGCTCTGCCCAGCCCTTACGGCTCTGGCGCAGTCCTGGCAGGCAGCAAGCGCCTCCCCGCTGGACCCTCCGCTCATCCTGCCATGGCCGCGCCAGAGCCGCGAGGGTTGGGCAGAGCTGGGAAAGTGAGCCGCGGGTGTGTCTGTGCCTCCTCCTGCCCCTCGTTCCCAAATCTCGCCGGGCAAGCCGCGGCTTCCTCACCTCTCAGCAAGCAGGAGGAACCTCCTGCCCTCTCCTCCGCAGCACAGACCTTGCGGGGAGAGAGAGGGAGAGATCCTCTCAGGCGAGTGCCTTCCCCCGCAGCCCTCCACATGAAAGGAGGACCCGCTGGTAGGGGAAAACAAGCCGCGGAGGTGGGAAGGACGGGCTGGCGTGTGCTAACCTCGCTCGTTCTCCCCGTGTCAGGCTAAGGGTGGTTTCTGTTGTGAGCGACTAGACCCCAGGGCACCTTCCGCCTTCTCCTCCTGGAGCAGCCCAGCCTCGCCTTTCTCCGTTCTCCCCCTCCCCAAACCTGGACTAATTCCAAGCCTCTGGAGTGCAACGAGCGTTCAAGCCCACTTTGCAATGAGGTTCGCTTCCTTCTTGCATTCGCTCCTGCATTTCCACCGCCCGCCCCACGCATGCTCTTTCGGGGCTGACCAAAAACGACCCAGCGCCGCACGCCAAGAAATTGCACACACACACCAACACCCTTCCTTTCCAGCTGGTGGTGTGGATCAGCTCTGGAGCTGGGCAGCTGCTTCCCTGCTCCTGACTCAGGGGGCCTCCGAGGGGAGAGGGAGGAGGAGAAGAAGGGGGGGCGCGATGAAAAATTGGAATTCCGATTTTAATTGGAAGAATATCATGTATGTTTGCCCCATTTTGCAACAATTCTTGCCACAGTTAAGTGAATCACTTTGTCAGCTTTGGAAACCATATTAGCACCAGGAGCTTCCATGCTGCCACATTCCTGTGACTGGGAAATTGGGAGGGAGGATTTTGTAGAGTGTTTGTAGTTAGCCAAAATAGCATTCTTCTTTGCAATCAAGGTCATGTCATTCCTGCACTTGGGTGATGATGGTTAAGAGAGGCTCAAAGTTGGAATGGATGGTGATTGGGCCATCTGTTGTACTGATGGGTGCAGGGGATGGAGTAGCGATTTTGAATTACTATGGGAAAACCTGGAACTCTCAGATTCGGGTTTTCCCAGATGTGCCAGTACGACCACTCTAATACAGTAAAATGAAACTTTGAGAAAATGCCTGTCTTGGAGTTTTGGTATTGGGAGTTTGTTTTTCTGGAATACTGACATACTTAAGTTGTTAAGTGAGTAATGAATTTGTTAAGAGAAACTGGCTTCTCCATTGACTTTGCTCAACAGACGATCACAAACAGTGAACAAATGACTCCAGGATACAATAAGAGGCATAAATATAAAACCAGTTGCCAAACATCTGAATTTCGTTCACATGATTATGGGGATGCTGCAAAGGTTGTAACTGAAAAATGGACATGTCACTTTATTCAATGCCGTTATAACTTTGAACAATCACTAAATGAACTGTTGTTAAGTCAAGCACTACTACTGGTTTGCCTTTTTAAACATTATCTCCTTATCACATTTATCCATACACTGTCACTTCTACTAGTTTCAGATTAGTGAGTTCCTTACCCCCAAATCGACATAGTGATCTGTAGGAATCTCACACTAGAAATTTGCTAAAAATTCTGACTCTTATCCTTTGTTCATCATTAATGTTAATACCTGATGTCTGAAAACTTTTTGCCTGCCGTGAATGGAACTGATTAGTGCAATATCTTTGTTGTGATTATGGCACGAGGTACATAAATTCCCAGAGATAATTCTCTACCACTGATCAATAACTCATTTCGCAGAGAAATAAATGCAAAAGAGCAAAATAGGAGATATAATTGATTGGTGCACAAAAGTCACTGGCAGGCAGAACAGGGAAAACTTCCATAAAATTATGGAAGTTTTAATGGAAAACTTCCATTAAAAGAAGAGCTGTGTAGATCAGAAACAAAAGCTTTCCAAGACCTTTTGACTTGTGCAAAACTCAAATATGAAAATGTCCAGGTACATTTTGAGGTAAAATTACATCAAGAAAACTTTGTCATGTGAAAGTGCAATGCATGAAGTTTAATCTAATTTTAAGGAATTAGAAATGCTTGTCTCAGCTCCAAAATGTGTTATGCATATGAGTGTGCCCTACTGCCACTTATTTGATCAATTCACACTGCTGGCAAGACTAAATGTGTAGCGCCTGCTGTCTATTGGGCATTACCTCTGTGCTTATCATGTTTTGATTCCTGATCATCACTGCCATTCAAATTTCTTCTGCTTTTGCCAAGAAAACAACATAGTTGCGTCCACCTGGTGATAAGAAGTTCATTCAAAGGAGTATTTACTGTGGAAAACATCTCTGACCTGCACAATTGAAGCCATGTTTTTTTTTTAAATTTAATTTTCATTGTTGTTTCCTTCCTTTCCTGCCACTTGTAACAGAAGAGAAACTTATTTGTAATTAGAAGAGGTTTTCACTGCCCTCTCCTTCTCCCCTCAAAGCTTCTTGCATCTTGCTCATGATCTTGGCTGAACCTTTAGGAATAAATCCATTTATTATGTAGTGCTGACATGCCTGAGAGGACTATAATTTTTGAGCTGTTGGACACATATTACATTTTTTTAGAATGTATTGCTGCTGATTGGGCTAGAGCTGGGAAATGTGGGATGGATAATTATAGGATACGTGAGAGGCAAGAGGGTAGATTCTTTGAAAGAAGAAATCATTTTTTTAGTTCGCTAGGATCAGTCATTTTCTTTCCAGAGGTGGAGGAACTGAAGTAACTGAGTTAAAAGTTTCAACCTAAACTTCCCTGGATAAAATAGCAATGTTCTGCGCACTTGACCATCTTAGTGTTCATGACTGCATGTTCACAAATATCACCAGATATAGGCAGGGGTGGGATCCGACCAGTGTAACTACCAGTTCGGTGATTTTACATTTTGTGTCTAAATCAACTGAAAGTCAATGTACTAAGGATAAAAAGGGATGGGTAGGAATGGGCATTAATGACTCATTCTTCATGCCACTTGAATGGAACACAAATAATCTCTATTCATTATTCAAAGGGAACAGTTCCAATTGCCAGATAATCCTCGATCTACAACAGTTCATTTAGTGACCATCAAAGTTACAACGGCACTGAAAAGCTATGTATGACCATTTTTCACACTTATGACCATTACGGCACCTCAATGGTCATGGGATCAAAATTCAACTACTTGGTAAGTGACTTATATTTAGGACGATTGTAATGTTCCAGGGTCATATGGTCACCTTTTGCGACCTTCTGACCAGCAAAGTCAATGGGGAAGCCAGATTCACTTAATAACCATGTTACCAACTTATCAACTGCAGTGATTCACTTAACAAATGTGGCAAGAAAGATAGTAAAATGGAGCAAAATTCAGTTAACGAATGTCTCACTGAGGAACAGAAATATTGGGCTCAATTATGGTCTTAAGTCAAGGACTTCCTGTACTACTTCTTTCTCACTGACATGCTATGTCCAAGTATATTGGAATATACCTGCAATTATTTTCAAGTATGGTAACAAAATATTTACCAGTTTTAAGATTTCACCGCCTTATGGGACGCAAGGATTGCAGGGAGAAAAGAATGCCATGAATTATTAGATTTCACACTAGTACATACATTTTTATATACTACAATTATCAGTAAACATAAATACTCCTTTGAGTGAACTTCTTATCACCAGGTGGACGCAACTATGTTGTTTTCTTGGCAAAAGCAGAAGAAATTTGAATGGTAGTGATGATCAGGAATCAAAAACTAAAAGAATTGAAAGAGTTGATTTGATATGAAAAATTGCTTTAACAATTTAACAATGTAGGAAGATTTATTATACTCAGCATATTGAGACTATTCTCAAGGCAGCAACATAGCAGACGCTAGAGGAGGCTGGCAGTGCATTTGCCTTACGTATTTTATGAGTGAACTAAAATGGGGTAGACATAGTTCTTGACTATGGTCTTAAATCAAGGACTGCCTGTTCTACTTCTTTCTCACTAATATGCTACGTCAGAGTATACTGGAATATACCTGCAATTATTTTCAGTATGGTTACAAAATATTTACCAATTCGAGACAAAACTATTTGAATGCCATTTTTTTCGCATGTAACCTGAGCACTTTTATTTAAATCATCTTTACAAGCAAATGCACTAAAATAATTCAGCAATCACAGCAATACATTTAGACAAGCTTTCCAGGAACTGCTTAGGCTGTGGAACTTTGTGTCCTCTCCAATGGCATTCCAC
The DNA here is from genome assembly GCA_033807585.1 of Hydrophis major. Taxonomy (NCBI): domain Eukaryota; kingdom Metazoa; phylum Chordata; class Lepidosauria; order Squamata; family Elapidae; genus Hydrophis; species Hydrophis major. The sequence goes on from CM066329.1 coordinate 90,665,907, forward strand.
AAGACAGCACAAATAGTCTGCCAACATTCTTCACCAAGGATTTGTGATCCCAGAATCTGAATGGATAATTTATCTGAATTTCTCCAGGGGAAGAAGAAATTCTCCAACAATTTCTCAAGGGCAAAATTCCCTCTTTACAGTAACAGTAGCATTGCTACTGAAAAAGCTCAATGGGAAGAATTCCCTTATGGCACCTTCTCTTGGGATTTAAGTCGAATATTGGATGCCAAGAAGAGGCTACAAACTGTGGGAGAGGTGGTTGTAAAATAAAATTTAAGTCCTTTACAGATACCCTTTGACCATTTGAATGAATGGCAAATCTGAGTCATGAGAATTTATCCAACATTCCCTTCTTTGAAAAGATTCCTAAAGCAAATTCATCAAATTGAGTGAGAACTGGTCAAGAAAAGCAGAATTTTCTGCATTTCAACAGTGATGTGAGAAGTTGTTTTAATGGTAATTTATTCTTAGAAAATGATGCTTGTTTCAAACATTTGATTTTTGGCTTTTTTGTTATTGTTGTTAACTACCTGACATATCTAAGAAAAAGAAGTGGTAAAAATGGAAATTTGGGAAATTTTGATAAAAATAAATCTAAAGGCTAACATTCATTATCTAGTCTTACCTTCCAAAAGATTGACCGTGGATATGATTTTTATTTTACAGAAATAGAAAACATAATTTGAAGTCATCTCACCACTATATAAGAAACTATCACAGCAGGGCTATATAATAAATAAGAAATGCATGTCCTTTCTCTTTCTAACCCAGCCGAGCTTTTGAAAGTTGTTACGTAAACAGGGCTAGAATTGTCTGTCAAAATAATGTCTCCAGCAGCAAAATAGAATAGGACCAAATTTGGTATGGCATAAGCAGATAAATAAAATAAATATGCATTATATCTGGCCAGAGAACACAAAGAAAAAAAAATCTCTAGAAGAGAAACAGTAGACAATGGTTCAGAATGTTACCGATTGATCCATTCTAAGACCAATTCTCCTTCTCTCCCTATTCATGAAGCATTTTTCAAGGGATTGGAAAGAATTCCAGAAGCTATGTTTCACATGTTTTCTCCAGCAGGTTCACTATTATTAGTGCAATAAAGAAAAAGGGTGTTGGTACTTACCTGACATGCCCGTTCTCTTTGAGCTGTGAAGAACATCCAGTAGTAGTGGGAGGTGCTTCAATTTCTGCATGTCTAGGCTGGGCTTAATTTGTGGAACGCTCCTCCTCCTCCACAGGACTCCTCCCTAGCGTTCCCCAGTTTTGGTGAAGACAAGAGAAATAAACCCCTCGTCCTCAATGCCAACAATTCGTTGGCCAAAACAGGACCCCACCAGATGGAAAAGGGGTGGGGCTGGATGCTCTTCACAGCTCAAAGAGGTGTGTCAGGCAAGTACCAACGCCCTTTCTCCCATGAGCTGTTCAGAGCATCCAGTAGTGGGACATACCAAAGCTTGGCCTGTCCTACGGGAGGGACTCCATCTGGCCTGGAATCCCCTCCTGGTCCCTGTGGACCCGTTGCAGAACTTTTCTGTCAAAGAAGGCCTCAGCAGATGCAAATACATCTATTTTATAATGCCTAATGAATGGCAATGGAGAGGCCCAGGTTGTGGCTTGACAAATTTGTTATTGGTGCCTGTGTGGCCCAAGCTGCTGATGTTGCGGTGCTCCTTGTTGAATGAGCTGTTATGCCCCTAGGCACCTGCAGTGATTGTGACTGATACATTTTCGCTATTGGTCCGTAGCCAACGGCCTATTGTAGAAGGCGAGACCTTGCATCGCTGAGTGTTGGGCTGAAATGACACAAATAAGGTTTCCGTTTTTCTGAAAGGCGCTGTGCAGTTAATATATATTTGCAATGTCGCCTCACATCAAGCCTATGCCATTGTAGTTCCAACCCTTGGGATGGTCTGGGACAAAAATTAGGAAGTATCACCTCTTGTGCCCTATGAAAGAACGAGTTAATTTTGGGTATAAATGTAGGATCAGGGTGAAGGACCACCCGGTCAGAATGGAAAACACAAAGATCTTGTCTGATAGACAAAGCTGCAATCTCTGAAATATGATGAGCAGAAGTGACCGCTACAAGGAAAACTACTTTATACGTCAGAAATTGGAGACTTGACTATTTCAAGAGTTCGAAAGGGCCCTTAGTGAGTGCGACGAGGACCTTGTTAAGGTCCCAGGTGGGATAATGTGTATCTCTGGAGGGGGTAAATTTGTGGCTCCTCGAAGGAAACTCCAAATGCATGGATGATGGGAAAGAGATAGTAGGCCTTCACAAGTGAGAACTGAATTTTCTTTTTGTTTCAGGTTTCAATTAGTAGCGGATCAAGGGAAGGGCCAAACAGTCTGTCTCCCACAATAGGAGATGAAGCCAGCTTGCATTTGTGCTTAAAGTCTGCTTGCCAATATTTTAACCATAATAAGCGTCACGCTGTGACATGGGAAGTAATGGCCCTGGTTGAAAATTTGACTGCATGATAAGTTGCGTCAGCTGAGAATTCAGCGGCTGCTATAAGTTTAGCAATATCTTGGTGCACTCTAAGGTTGGAATGAGGGACATGTTCCCATAAGAGGCAGAGCTATCTGAGAGATGAACGGGTAAAGAAGGAGGCGGCCATGGCTGCTCTGATGGCCCATGCGTCAGACTGACAGGCTCTGCGTAGTGCTAGCTCGGAGGAGGACACAAATCTCACTATAGGTTCACCTACCTTGGGAGTATTCAACAATTCTGAGAAATCAGGGGCCAAATTGAAATATTTCCTGTCATATCCAGTGGGGGCTGGGTACACGGCTACAGAGGCCCACTGTTTCTGTACCAGGTCTGAAAACATGGGAGGAACTGGGATCACCTCTGCCTCGACTACTAGTTGGTTGAAATTTAGATCTTCTGGTCCCTCTTCTGAAGGAGCTGGAGTGGTAAAAGGGGTCGACTTGTTTAGGCGTGCAATGTTTTTGCCTTAAACAAGAGAGATCTGAAAAGTTGTGGGCGGAATGAATCTGTAAAAACAGGTTGGTCAGGAGCAAGGCCCTCATCCTCAGACATTCCCCTTCTGACAGGGGTTCGCTGTCATGTATTGATCCTGATTCAATCTCTTCCATTTGATCAATTTGATTCACTTCTTCCTCCACCTCCTCCTCAGTCGGCCCTTGGAGGGGGACTTCCCCTTGTAAATGTACCTGGGTATAGTGTTGCTCCGAATTGGTCAATGACCTCAGTGAGCGGGAATCATAATCAGCGATCACAGGATGTTCCGTGTTCAGAACTGCGTGTTGAAGACCTGCTGCGATTCCCTGGTGGATTGCCAGTTCCATCCAGGCCTTCATCCTCTCTGGAACTTCCTCTGGAAGAATGTCATCCTAATGAAGACCGGCAGCCATCGGAGTGAATGTAGCTTCGGGAGCCCTTCGCATGGGCAGTATCCCAGGTACTTGGGCCTGTTGGATTTGGGGAGCCAAGCTGCTCCTGGATGAGAGGGAGAGATCTAGAGGAGGAGAAGGGTGGGAAGAGGTAGACGGACCTGGACTGGAGGAGGGAAAGTCCTGTGAGACGTTGTGCGCCTCCCGTGTGCACTTATCTATCTGTCTTTGTAAAGCTTTATGACGCATGATGGCATCCCTTTCTGAAATTTTAGAATTCCCTTTAGCCTGCTTAGGTTTGTGCTGATTTTGCTTTGACCTTCAAGGATGAGGTATGAGAGCTGCTACTGTCTGCCATTTCAATTAAAGTTGGAATTGCAGTATGCTTGTTATACAATGCAATACTGTGAAGGCGGTTGGCACACCCAGGGGCCTGATCTGAAGATAGACCGGTTGTCCTGATGATGTTCTTACTGCCCACTTTCCTTTTTTTTTTATAAATAATACCTATCTATAATGAGTCATATCTCAGTAATAATATTTTATTGATATTAAAATATTATACCAAATAGATAACTATTATTATTATTGTAATTATTATTATTATTATATAACCACTAATAAATAAATAAATATACACACACACACATACATGTGGCAATATGTATATATTAATTAAATGGCACGATGCTAAGTGCTGAGAATCCAAAAAGCCAAATTGAGAACGCCTAAAGGCCCAGATTGATAAGGATAGAGGCCTTCAACAGCTTCCCTGCACAGGCGGACACAGGCCTAGGTGCTCGCTGTTGTGCTGCTGGGTTGATTGGGCTGTGAGCGTTAAGCCAACAAATTAACTGTAGGAATAGCCTCGAATGTAGAAAAAAACCAAGACAAGGCTATAATGATCCCCAGTGTTCCTGAAGGGAACCTCTGCTTGGAACAGAGTTACCTCACACAGCACGAAATAGAATACAGTTAGCGCAGCCATGAGGTCTTTCTAAGAAAAGTTGGCCTCTGGCCATTATTCTTTTGGCATGCTCCCCAGCAGCAAACTCCCGCCGTTTGAAGAAATAGCCTCCAAAGGCTCTTCCTATAATAAGGCTAAACAGCGGGGAATGGTGGAAGGCACTAAGCGTTTGAATCCTCCACCCCAAGTAGCGTTCAGAGGGGGAAGGAAAGCGATACGACTCCGTAGTGAGCAAAAAGCTCAGACCGCTGTTCGGGTAAAAGAAACTCTGCGGCTATCTGTCGGAATGGCAGGGGTAGAAAGAGCAGTTGTGGGGAAGGGGCTCAGAGCAGCGCCGAAGCCTCCTGCCACTTTGGGGCGCGAATTGGTGCTTCCCTGTAATGCGAGTAATCTCTGACTGCCCAATAAGGAGCCAACGTCGAGAAATCGCAATGTGATTAGAAGGCTAAAGGATTCTAAAGACAAACTGATTAACTTTCAAACCTGCTAGCAAGGAAATAATTTTTTTCTGTTTCGGCCAAGGAAGAATCACAAGCACTGCCTATCTCTCACGAGGCTGAGTCAAAACTGGGGAATGCTGGGGAAGAGTCCCGTGGAGTAGGAGGAGCGTTCCACAAATTAAGCCCAGCCTAGACATGCAGAGACTGAAGCACCTCCCAGTACTGGATGCTCTGAACAGCTCATGGGAGAATATTAGCAATCCATCAATATGTTGTAGTCTGCTCCTGCACTTTATTACATATTAACAAGGGGTAAATGTAAGCTTTCAAATCTGATCCCTTTTCTTCATTTATTCCCTGGATGTTTTCATTACATGTATAAGACTGGATGATTTAAGTTGATAAAACTTAAAACATTTGCCAATACAATTTTGTGTCTCCAGATTCTAAAAACTGCTTTACAGCTGAAGTGTAACTAGCCATTCCTCCTCTTCAATCTTTCTAACTAGGTAACCACAAACGTTTGACAAGAATGATCGGGCACACAATCTGGAAGGGTCAACTTAGGCTCTATTCAAACATTTTGAAATCAAAATGCAATGTGTTGATAGTCACTGTACACTCAAATCTATTCAAGTATCTGAATGACTGTTCATGGAGCTTTCTTAGTATGTATATTATACAGAAATAGTTTATCATTGCTTGCTTCTAGAACATAGGTGGTTCATAGTCTAACATTAGAATACTGGTATATTTACTTTAATATAAAGACTTATTATACTAATACTATGAAAAATTGCATTGATCAGAAAACAAATTATGATTTATAAATTCATGTTTGAACATATTAACATGACAGTTGATTGATATTTTGCCTCTTCCACCACAATTTACATTTATTTCACTGTCAGGATGATCATTTTTGCTATTGGTCAAATTAACTGACAAAATTGCAACATACTGCACTTAGGGAGCCAGAAAATAACTTTGAAGATTGGAAAGCAATCCATAAAGGATTTGAAATAAATATTCCTTCTTGTTTGCTTTACCAGTTCCCTTCATAATCTGATTTTTCAGCACAGGGCATAGGAAAGGGTTTTAATTGAAAGAGACAGCTGGAAAATTCAGTAATAATTACTATGAAAATGTTGTTATTTTATTCATTTTAATAAGCAATCTATTTATGATCTACAGATCTAATATTATTTAAACATTGCTCAATAATTTAATAAAATAATTATTTTCCATAAAATTAGAATCAATGTGTACATTAATTAATGTTGGAGACAATTGCTTCATTGTATATTTATATACACAGATACAGATCTCTTTCATTTGAATATTTCTATTGTAGCTTATTTGGTTCAAAATATGATCTTAAGTTTAATATAAAAAATTAAATACATACATAGTGATGGTTCAATGTTTTATTTACACACAGAATAAGTCCATTTCATTGACAGAACTGCCTTGTGATATGCAAGGATTGCAGGGAGAAAAAGAAAGCCGTGAATTTCACACTAGCACTTAAATTTATATATACTACAATTATCAGTAAACATAAATACTCCTTTGAGTCAACTTCTACCCACCAGATGGGCGCAACTATATTGTTTTCTTGGCAAAAGCAGAAGAAATTTGAAGAATGGCACTGATAATCAGGAATCAAAAACTAAGAATTGAAGGACTTGTAGGAAGATTTATTTACTTTTACTTTATTTTACTTAGAATAAGATTTTATTTAGAATATTGAGATTATTCTCAAGGCAGCAACATAGCAGACACTAGAGGAAGCTGGCAGTGCATTTGCCTTATGTACTTTATCAGTGAACTAAAATTGGATAGACTTAGTCCTTGACTTATAACCATTGTCAAATCAAAGATTAACGACCATTCAAAGTTACAACAGTCTCAGAAAGAGTGCATAAAACTCCATGCTGCCCCTCTAGACACATGATCGTGAACTGAGTGCTTCTTCTATTTATGATGGGTTGCCAAGTACAATTCTCTGCTAGCTTTCCCAAAAACTGAATGGGGAAGCTGGCAGGGAAGGCTGCAAGCTCCTACTACCTATTGAATGATTTCCCCTTTCCTCCAGGATACTAGAGGATACTGACTGGGTTGCATGAATGGGTCTCGGATATTTGGGGTCCATGTTTGGTTTCTGCTGCCTGCTGCAGGAGTTCCCTTTTAAACATGGAAGGTTGCTGCCTGCCCATCTTTTCACTCTGTCATCATGACCGCTTCACTCACAACTAAGATTTCATTTCCAACTATGATCACAAGTTGAGGACTATCTGTAACTTAAATGCTATCATTTCATTTGTAGGCTACATAGGTTACAGAAGAAGAAATGTTAGAAGTAACCCCTTTTGAGTATGTCAGATGCCTACATATAATACAATTAATACTTGTGACACAAAATATGTATAGCCAATGTACTGTCTATGGAAAAAAAGGAGCACAAATTTCTGTTAATTTAGTGAAAGTAACTGTTCTGATGGCAATTGGGCCAGGTTTGCTGCTGCTGGGTGATGATGTTGTAAAGTGCGACATCACATAACAGGTTGTTTAGCAACAGCAATCCTGGCAGTTCTAGTTGGCACAATCCTGAGACACATGGGTAAATAGGAAAGATGTAAGAAGCATGAGGATGGCGGGTTGGTGAAGAAACTGGGAGAACCAGCACAGGCCATAGTGTGAACAGGGAGGCCAGGGTGGTGGATCAGAGTGAATTGCATTCTTTTCTGCTGGGTTCCCCATTGACTTTGCTTGAAAAGTCAGGAGGGAAGATTGCAAATGGCAATGATATGACAGTGAGGGCATAGCAACAGCCAGAACTTTGAGGACTGATCATCATCATCATCACTCATCCAGCGTCATTGAAACTTTTAATAGTTGCTGAATGAATGGGTCGGTGAGGGAATAAGCCCAGATTCTAAAACAGATCACATTTATGATATCTGGACATTGAAGAACCTTCACCACAATTTTCAACTGCTATACAAGTACTTATGTATCTATTTAAAATATCTGTGTGACTATCCATATCATATAACATACGGTAACTCTGGAAAGCTAACAACAAATATACAAACAATAAATTTGAAAAAATTTAAAACTTTCGTACTCCTATGCACCATTATAATCCTCTCACGGAACCACAAATACTGGGCTCCCCTTCACTAAGCCAATAGGGAAGGCATGTCTTAATGGCCTTCTGGAAGGCAAGGAAGGCAGGGTAGGTCCTCTGTACCTTTAGGATGTCTGTTCCATAGAGTAGGAGCAACTACAAAAAGACTCATTTATTAAGTTCTACCAATTGACATTTAAGAGAAAGGACCCACAGTTGAATCCCCCCCCCTTCCAGTGGGACAGGTAGATGTATAACCATAAATTACTATCCCAATTAATTCTGGTATGTTATATCAGCATGAACAATAGCTGTATTTGCCTCATTCCAATCAGATAAATATTTTCATTATACATGTGAAACTCGAAAAATTAGAATATCATGCAAAAGTTCATTTATTTCAGTAATGCAACTTAAAAGGTAAATCTAATATATGAGATAGACTTATTACATACAAAGCAAGATAGATCAAGCCGTGATGTGGCATAATTGAGATGATTATGGCTTACAGCTCATGAAAATCCCAAATCCACAATCTCAGAAAATTAGAATATTACATGCAATTAATAAAACAAGGATTGTACATAGAACAATATCGGACCTTTGAAAAGTATAAGCATGCATAAAAAAAATGTTTTATGTTTTATATGTTTTTGTTTGTCGTTAAAATCAATAAAACTTTTATCAAAAAAAAAAAAAAAGTATAAGCATGCATATATACTCAGTACTTGGTTTGGGCCCCTTTTGCAGCAATTACTGCCTCAATTACTCAATTACTGCCTTGCATCTCCAGATTGTCTAAAAACTCTAGCTGGACAACTGGTAGTTTCAACAAAGTTTGCTGAGCTCCAAAGAATAATATAAGCCAAATTCCTAAATTTCTATCCTGCTCTTTTCTAAGGATTTTTTAAGACCTGACAACAAGTTGGTAACACTGTACATTAACAATAATATATAAAGATTAATGGCTATAAATTTACTGCTTAAATTTATATAGAAAGGAAAACCAAACATTTGAGAAAGCAAGGCTACTTCTGTTTTCCTAAAGGACAACTCAATATGGGTCTTGGAAAACAGTAGCTGAATCTGAAGAGATTTCCAAATACAGAATGCAGCTAGACAGAAAACGAATGAGAGAAAAACAGCAAAGAATCCCGTTATACACAGCTATATATGCACAGTTATAAATGCTGCAATATATACCTGATATGCAATAAATCTGCAAAACACCAAAAACACTGAAATAGGAGAGCAGAGAAATAGTAACAAAGAGCTGAAATGGATAGATGGATTATGTCAAAAAGAAAGAAATAGGAAACACTGCTCACCATATACGTCCTTCGGTGTCACAGGACTATGAATTTCTATGTATCAGAAAATGCAATTGCATATTACATTATAATTTCACATTCCAGAGATAAAATGTGCAGTTAAGGGAAATGTTATACTGTATATTGTAGTTTTAGGGAACTGTTGCCAGATACTGTTGTGGTCCACTAGCAGCCAGCAGAGCTGGCAGCAGATTCGGACAGTAAGGAGGTTGGGGAGGAACACGGGCCAGTCCTGGAATCTAGGGAAGTCTCTAATGAGTGCTCTGCATTGGAAGCAGAGAAGAGGCCAGGGCCGTCTGACAGTTCTCAGCTGCCTTCAAAGTTGGACATCAGTCAGGCAGAAGAACAACTGGAGCCTGTTCCTAGTGTGCACATGTGCAGAGCTGACAGAAGAAGGGAACACCAAAGGAACAAGGGTCAACTTGGGAGTAAAGCCACAGGTGGACAGTGAATGGCTCTTCCTATAGGGAATAAAAGAGGAGCGAAAGGAGAGTGGGGTTTTGCAAGAGGTAATTAGTTCATTTGGGTGAAGATCTGTTCCTGCATCCTTGCCAAGTATTGTTTGCTACAGTGTGGCATCTGAAAGATATCAGCCTGGCAACTCTCCAAACCTGATAAGTATCTGTAATTGTGAAATATCTTGAAAGACTGTTGGCCGCAACTTTGCTGGAGAGGAATTCACTGTAAACTAAATAAAAGGGGTTTATCAGAACGAGAAGCCAGCTTCATGCTGTTGGGGAAACCTAGGTCAGAACAGGTACAGAGTAATTTCAACTGTATTCAAGCATTCATCCCATTCAACACATTTTGGGCCCACCTATTTAATCACAAACACTGCATACATACACACATATACACACCTGTTTGAAGATGCAGAGGACTGACAGGCAGTAAAAAGAGAGAGATTTTCTTCCCAGGCTGCAGCTTCTGTTTCGGGCGACTGATTGCTGACAGAGGCCTGATCACTTTGCTCTTGAACCCTTAATTTTTCTCCTAGCAAAAAGATTACAGCACAACCATCAGCAAATTGATGAGGCAATGTTTCAAATGACATTTACTTCAAAATATCTATTTTCTTAGTCTATAATTAAGAACATAAGGTTTACTAGTTTCTATATTGCATAAAACTTTGAAAATCTGTCCTTTAAAACTACTTATTGCTAAACCTTATAGAATGTTATTTTGTAACTTTAAAAAAAGCCCCACATTATACAAATCTAGACTCCAAAGACTTCAAATGATAGAATGCCTTTCTGATATTGGAAGAGAAGGAATAAACTGCAAGAGAAATGAATGAGTATGTAATCAAGAACACTTTTTCCCACACTTCACACAGAGGTTAGCAAACCTGAAGAAAGAAAGCTGCTCCCTCTTCACTGAGTCACTGAGGACAGAAAAATCTTACTCTTGTGAAGCTTTTCAGACACAACAAAGCTCTTTTTGATAAAGCGACCTCAGCCTTTTAAATAAATAACACAACGGCGGCACATTGGGAAAGTAGAGTGGCTTTGCTCTACTTTCCCAATGTGCTGCTGCCGCCGCGTTCAAGGCACCAGCCCTGCAGGCTCACCCCATTGACTGTTGCACTGGAGCAGTGCAAGGGGCTCAATGGGGTGAGCCTGCGGAGCCAGAGCCTCGAACGCGGCGACGACACATTGGGAAAGCCACTGGCTTTGCTCTACTTCCCCAATGTGCCACTGCTGTGTTCAAGGCGCTGGCCCTGCAGGCTCAACCTATTGACTGTTGCACCTCTCCAGTGGCTTTGCTCTACTTTCCCAATGTGCCGCCATCGCATTCGAGGCACTGGCCCCATAGGCATGTTGGGAAAGTAGAGCAAAGCCAGCCTGGCTTTGCTCTACTTTTCAAACGCGCCACCACTGCCGCGTTCGAGGTGACAGCCCTGCAGGTCCACCCCATTGAGGGACCTGCACTGGAGGGACCTGCCCAAGCAAGTCCGAGAGGAGCGATGCACCAAGTCAATGGGGTGAGCCTGAGAGAAGGAAAGAGAGAGAGAGAACTGGTAGAATCCCACCCCTGAATTGTGCCCTGCAAGGGGCTCACTCCTAGCACCCCCCTGCTGCCTCTTAGTACCCCCTGCCAGCCTCTTAGCACCCCCCTAAGGCACCCCACCGCCCCCAGGGGGTGGTATCAGCCACTTTGGAAACCACTGCACTAGAGCAATCCTGGATGTTTTCTCACCTTAGATTTTTTCTCCCCTTGAAAACCATCTTTTTAGTATGATTTCATTATTTTATCTAGAAATATTGATCAGTCTTTCAAAGTTATGGATTGCAAAAGGATTGCAGACCATAAATTTGATATCCTTTCACCCAATAAGATTTCTGCCCATACAAAGGAAGAATACTATTGCTGGATAAACTAAAAGCAATAAGTTTTATTCCTGGAAGACTTTCGGATTTTGGGAGCTTCAAGGGCTGCATAAGATGTCAATAGTAAGGTTCAAAAAACAACTTGGCATTTTTATTCATGAGAGATTAACTTTTTTAAAAAATATCAAGATTCAGTGGCAGGCCAAAAAAGCAAACTTGTTAACTTAAAAACAATTGGGATTTAGATCCTTACAATGAAGTGACTGCCAAGATGAAAGTGCAAAATAAGTTTTCCATAGAACTATAAAAAAATGAATCCGTTCATAAATAAAAGTATTTTTGTTTTTAAATTTGGATTTCAAATACAATACACCCACAGCCATGCCATTCCTTTTCACTGTAAGCAATAATATGCAAAGTTTGGAAAAATAATATTAAGCAAAAGAAATCTGAGGAGATAAGAAAAAAAGGAGATCTCAGTAAATCTAATTTATACCAACATAATTCATTATTATTTCCTCATCGATCACTTCCTTGCTAACCATCCTTGCTTCTACTACATTTATATAACAACTAGCTCTCGTTCCTTAGACTTTATTTTTGCCTCTTTTGAAGGATCTCATCAACTCCATTTAATTGACTTTCCCAATAATCATCTTCCTCTCAGCCAATTTTCCTTCATGTGATTTATCTTCATTCATTAGCCCTTTATGGCCAAACCACTTCTCTCACATTTTTCATACTGATCATTCACTTATGCATTGAATCTATTCACACCCATTGATTCATGACATATTTCTTCTCTTTTACCATGCACACTTAAGTAATCTATTAAAGAGCTGCCACAAAGAAGTAGGAGTTCACCTATTCTTCAAAGAACCTGAAGATAGAATAAGAAGCAATGGACAGAAACTAATCAAGGAGAGAAGCCACTTAAAAATAAGGAGTGCAGTGAGAACAATTAATCCGTGGAAAAGCTTGCCTTCAGAAGTTGTGGGTTTTTAAGAGATTGGACAACCATGTTTCTGAAATGATATGCAGTCATTTGTTTAGGGAGGAGGTTGGATTAGAAGACTTCCAAGGTCCTTTCCAACTCTGTTATTCTGATACTCCTATTGTATTCAACTTAATTTTATGTTTCTTCTGATACGATCAACTCTTACTTCACTTAATAAACTACAGATAACACAGATAATCAGAGTTGGAAGGGACCTTGTAGGTCATCTAGTCCAACACCCCATACAAGCGGGACACCCTACACCATTTCTGACAAATGGCAGTCCAATCTCCTAGACAGTTATCTTCATTTCTTTTGAAAGTGTCACATTACTCATTATTTTTCTACTAACATTTGCATCTATTAAATGTTTTCCATCCATTTTCACATCTTTAGTAAGCATTCTATTAAGATACCCAAAATCACATTCTCGCTTACTGTTGCACCATATATGTGTATGACTTGCCACTAATTCACTCACTGTTTTCTGTCACTTTGGAGTTTGATAATTTTCTTTTCACATCCATACTTTCCATTACACCTAATAAATCTAACACTGTTCATTTCATACTATATTATATATTCTTCAATACATCTAACAAATCTAATAATTACATCTAATAATTCAACAAAGACTACAAATCATTTTTCAGCAATGAAATTGTTTGCATATAAAAGTACCTACACATTTGTGTTTTGTTTTGTTTTTTGAAAAAAGTTTTATTGATTTTAACAACGAACAAAAACACATAAAACATAAGACATAAAACATAAAAACATCATCCTCCTTCATAAATTTACAGACAGTGTATCGGTTGGTTTGCCACTCCTTTTTGGGCATCCATTTCATAGTCTCCATTGTAATTGTATTACATAATAGCTCATATTATCAAACAACAATTATATAACCTGATATCATTATTAAACAATCATTTGACTACAATTTTATTAATTCATGCTTTAACAAGATATAGTTTACTTAATTTATTTTATAACCGATCATAAAGTTATACCAAGTCTATCTTAATAAAATTTTATAAAGATACTATCAAAGAAAAAAAAAGGTTTAAATTGATTATTTCCTTAGTTTCTAAATATTCTATTATTATGTTTTATTATCTAGCCATTGATAAAAAAAGGTCCCAAACTTCATAGAATTTTTTATCTTCTTGTTCTCTAATTTCAAATGTCAATCTACTCATTTCAGCACATTCCAATATTTTCTTAATAATTTCTTCCTCTGATGGTATTTTCTCACTCTTCTAATTTTTAGCAAATACAATCCTAACCGCTGTTAATACATTTACAATCAAATACTTCAAATTTTTATTATATGTATCAGGTAAGATTCCCAATTAAAAAATCTCTGGCTTCAAATCTATATGTTTCTTTGTCATTTTTTCCAACCATATGCGAATTCTAGTCCAATATTTTCTAGCGTCCTCACAAGTCCACCCCATATGATAATATGAGCCAGGTATCTGATGACATTTCCAGCACTTATCAGATTTATTCTTGAACATTCTTGCTATTCTTGTTGGGGGAAAGTGCCACTTGTAAAACATCTTACACAAATTTTCTTTATATGCTGTTGACATTGTCATTTTATAATTTTGAGACCACAATTTTTGCCATTTCTCTAAATCAATTCCATATCCAAAATTCTTCCCCCAAGCAATCATTGTTTCTTTAACTTGTTCTTTCTCTAATTTAATTTCCAGCAAATAACTATATAATTTTTTAATCACTTTTTCATCAGTACCTGTCAAAATCCTATCTAGGTCAGTCAATTTATCATAAAAGCCCTCTGTTTTAGAAACTTTAAGATACCTTGATTGTATTTGTGCATATGAAAACCAATTCACCTTTATACCTTGTTCTTCTAGATTTTGCATCGTTTTAAGTTCACCCTTTTCATCCAATATTTCCCCATATCTGTTTGCTCATTCTTATATGTTATAGGATAAGAAAAAGCTTCAATTGTTGATAACCAAACTGGGATTTTCAAATAGCATTGTCTCTTAATTTTTTCCCAGTTCAACCATAAAGACTCCCGTATATAATGTCTTCTAAAATAGCCCTGCGATTTAGTTCCCTTATACCACAGAAAAGCATGCCAGCCCAATAATAAATCATGTCCTTCTAATGTCAACAATCTAGACTTTCTTAATGTTATCCATTCTTTGACCCACATTAAATTTGCAGCTTGGTAATATAACTCCCAATTAGGAAGGCCAAATCCTCCTCTAGTTCTAGCGTCTTCTAAAAGTTTTAATTTTATTCTCGCTTTCTTACCTTGCCATATATACTTCAACACAATTTTATTTAATTCTTCAAAATAATCTTTGCCAAGCCTAACTGGTATTGTTTGGAACAAATATAAAATTCTAGGTAAAATATTCATCTTGATTGTTGAAATTCTACCTATCAATGACAATTGTAGATTTTCCCATTTCTTCAAATCAGATGCTGTCTGCTGTTTAAGCTTAATATAGTTATTCTCTTTCAATGTAGTACATCTTGATGTCAAATGTATCCCAATATTTAACCTTGTTCGTAACTTGGATTTTCAATAAGTCTGCCAGCTCTTCTCTTTGCCTTAATAACATGTTCTTTGTCAAAATCTTTGTTTTATCTTTATTTATTTTCAGACCAGCCATCTCACCATACATCTCTATCTTTTCCAATTATTTTAAAGCTGTCTCTAGAGGATATTCCAGAATGAAAACCAAATCATCCGCAAAGGCTTGCAATTTAAATTCCTCCTTTTTAATTTTCATGCCTTTTATATTTTGGTCCTCTCTAATATTTCTATTCAATACTTCCAAAGTCAGTACAAATAGCAAAGGTGATAATGGACATCCTTGTCTTGTGCCTTTTCTTATATTAATAGAGTCTGTAAATTCTCCCTCTATCATTACTTTTGCTGATTGCATATCGTATATGGCTTCTATTGCTTAATTTTCTGGAAAGCCCATCTGTTCCAGTAATAATAACATAAATCTCCAATTCACGTTATCAAATGCCTTTGGGGCATCTAGGAATATCAAAGCCATTTGTTTTTCAGGATGCGCCTCATAATATTCCAATAGTCCAGAATTACCCTCATATTGTCTTTAATTTGTCTCTTTGATAAAAATCCATTCTGATCAGTATGAATAAAATTATTTAAGTATTTTTTAAATCTTTCTGCCAGAATTGAGGCAAAGATTTTATAGTCTGCATTCAATAAGGAAATAGGTCTGTAGTTCTTAATTTGTAATGGATCGGCCCCTTCTTTTGGAATAAGTGTAATATAAGCTTCTGACCATGTTTTAGGTATTTTCTTGTTTAACAAAACTTCATTCATGACTTCTAGCAGTGGTATGCTCAACGATTCTTGTAGTGTTTTATAAAATTCTGCCGGAAGCCTGTCTGGACCTGGTGCTTTTCCATTATTCTGTCTGTTGAATGCTTCAGTTAATTCCATCATTGTTATAATACTTTCTAATATTTTTTCAGTCTCTTCAGGTATCTTGGGTAAATTAACATTTTGTAAATACTGTTTAATTTTTCCCTCATCAAGATCCTCCTGTTTATATAGTTGTCCATAAAAGTCTCGAATAATTTCCTTTTTCTCCTTATTGCCATAACACATTTGACCTTGATCATCTATTAACTGTAATATTTTCCTTGATTCTTTCTCCTTTCTCAGTTTATATGCTAACCATCTACCTGGCCTGTTTGCATAAAAAGGATATTCTGAGGCTTTCCCTTTAAGTAAAAAGATAAAAAAAAAATAAAAAAAAATAAAGAATAAATATACAAATATTACAAAGTATTGTGGGGTTGAAGAGGGGGGATAAAACAGCTAAGAGAAAATAAAAAAAGGAGCACACTGCATTTTATTTAAGTATCCAAGGCTCTTATTATGGCTTCTCCACAAATTTCAAAGCCAAGCTTCAAATGTTCAATTAGTAGTAGAGGCCCCAGAGAGACACCTGTAAAACATTCTCCAGTGCTCTTCCCTCTATCTTATCAAGTTCCAGTGTCCTTGAGGAAGAATTTTTCACAGTCTTCTCAACTTTAAATAAAGTATTTTCAAGCCTCTAGTTGGCAGTGTTACAAAGTTTCTTTAATCCACTCCCCTTTCTTCCCAAAAAAAAGCCTAATAGAAAAAGAAAATATACATGTATATATATGTGTATATATGTGTGTGTGTGTGTATGTATGTATGTATGTATATATATATGGCATTCAGCTTTGTTCGGGTATTTTCCCACGTCATAGTAGTGGTGCTTTTAAAGTTGTAGCAACGTTTCAGCAGAATCTCATCTGCCATCATCAAGCTTCTGTATAGTGTTCCACAAAAGCAAAATCACCAACTTGATCCACAAAAACACACTGAGACATAATAGAGACCCAGAAGATGAACAGACCCATGGAACAGCTGTCCTGCCCTACATAAGAGGCACTACAGACAAAATTAGTAAGATTCTATACAGACACCACATCAAGACTGCCTTCAAAACAGACAGAAAAATAGCAGCCATCCTCAGGAACCCCAAAGACAAAATTGACCTGGAAAACCAAGGCATATATGAAGTCCCCTGTGCATCATGCCCGGCCACATACATTGGACAGACCAATATAAGAATAAGCACCCGCCTGGATGAACACAAAAATGCAGTCAAAAAGCTGGAACACACTTCCTCACTAGTCCAACACATGGAAGCCACAGGTCATAACATCAACTTCAATGGCACCAAAACCCAAGCCACCATAGAAAATCCTAGCCACAGAATCATCAGAGAAGCCATAGAGATTGAAAAAAGACCAGAAAGCATGAACAGAAGAGATGATTCCACCAGGCTGTCAATCATTTGGAAGCCTGCACTCATAAACAAAAAAATCTCCACACCACAAGCCAGACAAACACCTGGGCACAAACAGATCCCCCCTGATACCTCCAGCTCAAACACACCCCAATTAGGGACCCAGATGAAACCCAGCTTCCTAACTAATGATAGCCGTCCATTTACCCGAAGCCAAGCTGCACTAAAGGCCTCCAATAAAGTAACACAATGTTGCCAGCCAATCAAGATACAAAAAGAGCCCCCCCCCAAAAAAAACAGACAGAAGATATTAGTAGCAGAACACAGCAAACTCCAAGACCAATAAACACAGACCAAGACTCTCAAACAATCAGGAGGAAGAAAAAACCATTCTGACACAGCAATAGGCTGCCCCAAATTTAAATCTGAAACCACTGTAAAAGTCTGACTCACAGACAAACACTATACAGAAGCCTGATGATGGCAGATGAGATTCTGCTGAAACGTTGCTACAACTTTAAAAGCACCACTATTATGACCTGGGAAAATACCCAAACAAAGCTGAATGCCAGACATGTAAGTACCCGCGAAAACTTAAGAAAACATGTATGTATGTATGTATGTATGTATGTATGTATGTATGTATCTTTGTCCTTTGTATATGAAATATGTGTTGGTTAAGCAGTGTTCTGTTAGTTCCATGAGGTGTTTAGCTGGTTGGTATTTATTTTTGATTATTTCAAGGGTCTCTTTTATCAGGACTTGAGTGAATAGTGAAATCACGTCGAAACTTACAAGCAGATCTTCTTGCTCCACGTGTAGATCTTTGATCATTTCCAAGAAGTGGTATGAGTTTTGTACATGAGAAGCTGCTGTTTCAGCATGGGGCTGTGGCTCTTTTGCTAGGTACTTAGCTAGGTTTTGTAGTGGTGCTCCTCTGGAGCTGACTATGGGTCTGAGAGGTATGCCTTCTTTGTGTATTTTTGGGAGGCCGTATAGTTTGGGGCATCTGGAAGATTTCTCTCTGGGTATGATCGTGTGTTGGATCTCTTTGCTTATGTGGCTGGTTATAATTTGGTTATATATATATAAAATATATATATATATATTAAAATTACTAAAGGGAGCCTCTGTTCTAAAAAATATAAGCAATCAAAAAGGAGAAAGAAAGTCAGTAAATATAGGAAAAAAGTCCAGTCCGGTTACAGTGACTTAGTCGCAATAGAAGTTCAGTGAAGAAAAAAAAAGTAAAAGTAAAAAGCCAAGCCTCACTTTGACATTTCTCTTTAAAAAATCGCCGCTAGGTCAATTTTATCAATTTTTGTTAGAAATCTTACAGGTTTCTTCTCATTCTAGAGTGTCCTTAAGTCCCAGATATTTTTTTTAAAAAAATCCTCACCAGTCGATACACTTTATCTTTCTGTCTCTTCCTTCCGGAGCTGTCCCTGCTTCAGCAGCTTAATGGCTGCCTCTCCGCCGATGGTAGAAGGGCTTCTCCCGGATCAACCAGGGACTTGCGATGTCCCTGGGATCAACGGAATGTGCCCCTTACTGTCACTGTCCCTACGGGACGGTTTAGGTCCGTCAGGACCGACCAGGGGCGAAGATATCAGCTGCGATCTTGGAGCCCTGAGACTGCAGCTATATCGCGGCGACATGGCTCTGCCTTCTCCACATTTGTGTTCTTAACTAACATGGCCAATATTTCTTATATGTTTATCCATGAATACTTTAAAAAGCTAAATATTTGCATATCTTTTCTTACTCTTGACTCAGTGCTGAATATTCATGTAACATTCTATTTATTCTCACGCATGATTTAATTCCATGGTATATCTCTCTTACAAGGAGCAACCAATCTGCAATTCCAGATTTATATAAAATATTCCATACTTCAAACCTATTCACTTTATCATAAGACCTATCCAAATTTCTCAGTGATCTACTGATGAGCTACATGGTCTTTAATTCCAAGAAAAATTAAACGGCATTGCATTTTCCAAAATTTGTTTATTGTCATTTCTTGTATCCTTTGGATCAGAATTTTGCCCAAATACTTCCCAGATATGCTTAGCAAATTATTACCAATGGATTCCTGTATTCATTGCTGTCACAGTAACAGCATTTTTTTCATCTGTCAGACACAGATGCTTTTTAATATACACATTGATCAAATTAGACAGTCACTTGTACAAACCATACCCACATTTTTTCAGTTCTATTATTTATATCTGTGGTTTTACTATTTTTCAATATTCTGAAAGCATTTATAATTTCCTTTTCATCATTTGTTCCCCTTGGAAATTTAAAAATAAGGTTCCATTTCAATTCTGCTTAGTTCTCTTCACTCTGCGGGAAGCTCCTTATTTAGTCCTTTCGCTAACTTCCAAAACGATTTGGAATTGCTTTGGAACAATATTTGGAAGTGGAATTTTTAACATATACATGTACATTTTGCATGCAATGTTCCTTAATATACAATTGTTGTATGCAGTTTTTCATACCATTTTTTAAACTCAAAGAATATTTTTTAAAAATCCAAGAGAAGTATAAAAACTGAGAAATGACTGAATTGACTCACTTCTAAATTTATTAGTTTATATCAAAAAGTTAAACAAATTTATAATTCTTGCTTTATAACTATGCATCTTGCTCTAAATCATTTCACACACATCCCTTTTCATCTATCATCAACTATTGTTCTGCCAAATATGCCCCATACCAACATGTTGCTTATAATAAGAATTAGACTGCATTCAGAAAGTATTCCCATCACTTTTATCAATTTTGTTATGCTGCAGCTGAATTCTACAGTTGCTGATTTTTTTTTCTCATTAATCTATTTTTAGTACCCCATAATGACAAACATCTCTGGGTGAGACAGATTTCCATTCTCATGAAAGATCAAGCTAAGAATTGTCTGAATCGCATTTTTCTGTTTGAGATGTGGAAAAAGGGAAGCAGGACAATAAAAGATGGGATTTTATTAAGGAAATTTTAAGGGGAGGAGAAAATATAAACTATAAATATTATTGGTAGGATCTAGACCACTTAAATTTAAAGTTTTTTAAAGCCTGACATCACTACTTTTATTTTAACTTTAGACATTATTTACAGTTGGAAAGAAAAAGGATGAAAGTTACGGAAAACAGATTGATACATTAGTGAAACAAAATTTGCATTAATCTGCAATTCACAGTAACTGTTGTAGAAAATATAGGTCCATGACAGCTGAGGGAACAAACCCCATAGACAATATCAGCAACAAAAATCAGAGACATAAGAGCAAAAGAAAACTTTATCTGAAGATCTTTTAAAATGTCTGTATTTTATCCATTGCAATATGAGTCATCTCAGCTATTCTGTATAAATAAATCTCCACAACTACAGAATACCTTCTGAAGGCATATACATTAGCTAGAAAGAAAAGTCACAAATTAAAATCAGCTGGGTAGCAGAAATTCAGACCATGAGAAAAAATAACAGCAACATTAGGAATTAGAAACGCAGGAACCAAAAATTCATGAACATCTTTCAATTGGATGCAATTCTATCTTCCAATGCTAGAAATTTACAAAATTGCACAGGTGTTTTAGAAGTTCACTAAATCAACTATTATGGAAATTAATGTTTTATTTTTTGTTTACTTAATGAAATTATATTAATAATAATTAGCATTGAATACCACTTTCAGTAGTTGCTTCTTTCTGCTCTGGTCTTTCTTCTTTCTGCTCTGGTTTTTCTTCCTTCATCTGTTCTTTGCTTATGTTTTTCTTTCGTTTTTTCATTTGATCAATTAAAAGCTGAAATTCAGCTTTGTGTTTCTTTCCTAAAAAATTTAAAACAATGTATAAAGATTCTTACCATGTGCATAACTTAAGACAAATTATTGGTTTTATTTAAAATTTTTGATATATTTTCACTGAAACTGAAGTCATTTAAACACAGCTTTAGAATAAAGTAAAGGAAATGTTAAGCACAAGATATTTTGCTATTGTTGTAAACAAATAATACTTATTCTTTCTTTTTGATGTACCACAAATGGTTAACACGGTTAAACTGGGACGGTTAAAATAATGTTTATTTTGCCAGGTAATTTTAGCAAGAATTATTGCTAGGATAGTATAAAGAAATAGAAATATGTTCTGTTCTGAACACAGAGAAAGATGTACCAGACCACCAGAATTCATAAAAATTGAACACACATTGAACAAGGAACATGGTGCTCATCAAACTTTGTTTATTGCAGTATTGTAGGGTTCTATGCATAATTCTTTTCTGTCAGACTTCTGGCAAACATTGTTATCATCCGTAACTTTCTCCAATATATATGTCTTTTCACAAATGTAGCTTTTCATGATGTTTTGATTTCATTTACCTCCTGGATTAGTCAGTTTCACTCACTGTCACTTAGTAGAACTATTCCTCCTGTTTGCATGGGTAATTAAAATGTATTAATTGCATAATGCACTGATGCTATTATGTTTTAAGTCTGCCAGCTCTAAGAAGGCAAGAAAGCATGCCTGCATGTACAGTTCTGTCAAGAATCTAGTTCTAAAAATACAAATCAACAATGAGGCAATTGCTTTGAATACAAGACTCTGATATATAACCAGGATGAAAAAAATCTGGCATTACCAGTTTAAATGCAAATTTATCTGCACTAAAATAAAATTGGACTGGGTTACTTTCTTCATATTTATATACAACAATCCTATAAGTTATAGAAGGATGGACAGAGCATTTGTAGGAAAGAATCAAATGACAACTAGTAGATATATCAATCTTTCTCTATTCAACCAATTGTTCTTCTTTTATCTTTTTTTTTCTTGCTGTTTTTTCAACTGACAGTCTCAAACTAAAACAAATCCAAATAATTACATTTATCTTAGCAGAAAATATACTCTTTAACCCTGCCAAAAATTGGATGGTACACATGCTTTCAGATCCCAATCTGGATCATTTTTTAATCAAGTTCCATATTCAGGCATTATATAAGAGAAAAGTATTACACAATTTATTAAATATTCTTTAATATACAAGAGAATGAACATTTCACCAGCTGCTTCTGTACAATACTTTGTGAAATCATTTAAGGTGTTCTTTTTATAACATGCTGTTAAAAAAGCAAACAAAGAAGCCCACTTGCTCAATAAATAAATAGAGGCATATAACCATCCTTCACGATTTTTCTGACATGACTAAAAGCACCATGGCAGCACTTTTAAAAAATCCTGATATGAAGTATCTGCTGGTATATGACTATAATAAAGACTTGATTCATTTATATGTATTATTTTTAAATTTAAGGTGGAGATTCCAAAGACCAGTCATCTTCAGCCATTTAGAGTTTTCACTATGTACAGTATATAACATTCTAATTTTAAAAAAAGATTCAAGAAATAAAGCACAAAAAGAGAAGACAGCATATAAGGAATCACACATGGTCACTCTTCTAAATCTGAGGTATCTTCCAATCAAAACTACCTACTGAATTCAAGATCTTATCTTGAACTCAATTACATTAAACTTCAAGGAATATATAGTAATTCCAAAAGGACAGTAAACTCTGTCAGCTGATTTGACAAAGTTTAGTATCTTTTGGGGATACTTTTGGAATAGTTTTCCCTTTCCAAGAATTGATTTTTTTCTTTCGATCCATCCAAATTTCAAACCAATATTTAAAGCAAAACTTTGAAAATATCAAGGTTTTGTTCTAAAAACTTAACCTGGATGAGCAACTGTGATTTATACAGAATCTGTCCTGTACGTATCCTGAATTGGACCAAGGAGATAGAACCAATGGTTTCCAACTTCAAGCCTGATAAAGCTTTCTTCAGTCTATATCTTTTATTATTATCCAATCTGTAGCCTTTGCAGTTTTATCTCTAAGGAGTTCTGCCTTATGTAAAACCAGATCAAATGTCAGAGCAAAGAAAATTTCAATGCAAATTCATTTTATACATTTTTAAACATTCTTGTTTTTAGTCCTGCAGAAGTTCTTCTGTTACACGTTTCTTGAGCAATATTTTTTTTTTCAAACGTAAGGCAGAAAATAATTCTTTTCATATATTTGGTCTCAAAGAAAAAAATCTGAGGAGGAAAGAAAAATTTGTACCATGATCTGGAAATATATCTGGCTCTACCATTTTTCTTTGCTATTTTAAGATTTAAAAAGAGAGTTATTTTTGGTTTTTACAGAATGGATAATTTATCATTCAGATAGCCCTGAAAGCTTTCTGGTCTGTGCACTAAGTAACAAATTACAAGACTGCTGTAAAAAAAATAATGTCTACACTGAAACATCTTTCAAGCTGTTTAATCTATATATCCTATACAGGTAATCCTCAATTTATCATTCAAAGCTGCAACAGACCCCCACCGGTTTCAAAGTTATGGCCACTGCAGCACACGTACAGTGAATAAATTTAGGCACTTGGCAATTTGTCTGCTCTTACAAAAGACTGCAGAAATTCTGCAGCAGCCTCTCTGCATGGCTCTCCCCTATTCCACTCCCTCAGGTTCCCACAGGTCTTGGGCCTTTTTCCCAGCCAGCTGAGTCCCACACCCTCATCATCACATTCCATCACTGATCAGTCCTCATCTTTTACTACAGATCTCCTTCTGGAAGCCGCTCCAGCCCTCAGCATCCCTAGGTTTTCCCATTCTGAGAAAGGCCACAGGGATGCTGAGAGGCGGAGTGGCTTGCTCTCCTTCCCCAACACAATCTCCAAAGCTTCCAGGAGATCTACAGAAGTACCAATCAGTGATGGAGAGCGAGGAGGAGGGTTGACACCCAGCAGATGGAAAAGCAAGGCCTGTGAGGACATGGTGGGAGTGGAGCATAGGTTGCCTTACGGAATGGGGGAGGCTTGGATATGCACTACGCCTTTCAGTGCTTCCTCCATCTGAGGCATCCTCTGCTTGGCTTAATAACTATATTTGCAAAAATAGCGCGGGGGGGATCATTAAGTGAGCAATCAAGTGAGACTGTCACTTAACAACTGTCACAATGTGTGACTGAAATAGGCAGGCTCCATTAGGCTTGTAAATCAAGGACTACCTATACATCCATGATATTTCTTTTTTTACTTTAAAATTTCAAGGCACAAATCTAATTTTTTAGCTGTTTCTGTCACCAAAAAGACTTTATCAGCCATAAATATCTTGTCAAAAACAGGATATTACTAAAGGGAGCTATTTTTAAAAATATATATAAATACATCTACTATGTCATACTCAATTGAAGAAATATTTCATTTCATAGATAATTGGAAAAAAATAAACAGAAAATATTGGAATAGATTTACGTGAATAATTTCTGGGGCTTTGGTGATTCAAAATGTTCTTAGAAATTATTTTTCATGTCCATTAGTGAAGTGTTCAAAAGTAATTACTGCATGTGATTTTCTTCTTGTGTCCTGTAAAAATAATGTTCCTTGTCTTTGGGTTTTCCTACCTCCTTTTGAGATGATTTTTAAAAATGGATAAGCAGTTTATTCCTTCTAACATCTTTTTTTTTTTAATTTCACCAAAACACAGTAAATAGATATCAAACAACAAGGAAGAGGTATTTGCAAGTCTCAAGATACAAATTTCCTGCCACTACTTTTTAATTGTCTGATCAATTAGGGCAACGGCTTTCTGAAATTCTTTCTCTGTTCATTAAGTGACCGCAGGTTTCTCTCTCTCTCTCTCTCTTGTTTAATTGTTCCCTAGGCAGCATATCTTTCTCTTTTGGCCCAAGATCATTCACACATTCCATTACATCAAATTAGAAAAGATTGGGTAGGATTTCTTTCTTGTGATTATTCAATAGCAGGAAAAAGCAACATAATTCTGCTAAATAAAAAGGTTAGCTGAGAATACTATCAGACTGATTATCACACATGCAAAGGTCCAAGGTAAATTAGTTGACAGTTGCCCTTTGCACAGCAAGAATGGTTCAGATAGTGTTTTCCCCCAATGACCTTTTTCTGTCTCAGACAAATGTCCTTCATGTACAACAAGGGTGACAAAACTCATGGCCCGTAGACTGGATGCATCATGCACTGGCCATGCCTACCCCCATTTTAGTGAAGAGGGGAAAAGTCATGTTATGTCACGCGATGACAATGTGACACCACGAGTTTGACACCACGATGTTATATGTTTGAGCACAGAGGTTTGCTATCTCAAATATGCATCAAAATGTAAGTGTTCTCCTGAATCTGACCAACCACTACATCTAGGAAGCTTTCATGGAGAAGAGTGGCCAGGCAAATTGCAAGGGTCAAAACAACGCAGAAGCTTTGTCAGCCAATTGCGGTACAAAAGCAAAGTCACAAGATTTCAAATTGGGAGTAGAGGCACCCAGAGACTGGGTTAGAAGCTCAGACTCTTTATCTTCAGAGATGGGCGGCAATTGTCTCTTCAGACAGTGATTCATCCTGCAACTTTGGAACTGGCTGTTCATTGTCTCCTCATCTGAGTCCAAACTCACTGTGAAACTGGGGTTACTATCCCGAGGGAACAGGTCTGCAATTTTGGGTTGTCCTCCACTCACAATTCCTGCATGAACAAGTGCCTGAAAATCAGGACTTTGCAATGACTCAATCCCTCATCACGTCGTTTGGATTATTACAACATATTCTATTTGTGTATGTTATTTGCCCAAAATACAATAGCTGTCCAGTATGCTGTCCAGGATACTGACTAGTATTTTTCCTATAGGCTTGTGTAGAATTTAAAATTCTAGCTTAAACGACGCTATAGAGCACTGCACACCAGAACAACTAAACACAAGAACAGTTTTTCCCGAAAGCCATGATCACATAATTCCCTCAACACTGTTCAACTATAACAAAGTCTGCACTACTATTACTATTAATCTTCTCATCACTCCTTATCATCCATCCCCCCCACTTGTGACTGTATGACTGTAACTTTGTCGCTTGTATCCTTACGATTTATATTGACTGTTTCCTAGTATGATTTGACTGCTTATTGTACCCTATGACTATTATTATGTGTTGTACCTTATGATTCTTGACTCTTGATAAATGTATCCTTTTTTTTTATGTACACTGACAGCTTATGCACCAAAGACACATTCCTTATGTGTCCAAACACACTTGGCCAATAAAGAATTCTATATAAACTTATAACCCATGGTGAAAAAAGCAGTTGTTGATTCCCCAGTTGGAGGAGGTGAGGAAGACCAAGGCTGAGAAGCATTGCTTTTCTGTAGCAGTTCTAGACCTCTTGAAGGGCATCTTGCTGGAGCTTAGGTCTGCCTGCCTGCCTACCTGTCTAATTTAGATACTGCCCATCTTATTCTCAGCTAAAAGCATTTAAAAAAACACATATAAAATATGCAGGTAGTCTTCGACTTACAACCACAATTGAGCCTAAAATTTCTGTTGCTAAATGAGACATCTGTTAAGTGAGTTTTGTCCCATTTTACAACCTTTCTGGTCACAGTTGTTAAGTGAATCACCACAGTTGTTAAGTTGATAACACGGCTGTTAAGTGAATCTGGCTTCCCCATTGACTTTGCTTGTCAGAAGGTCACAAAGGGGGAATCACATGACCTTAGGACACTGCAATCCTCATAAAGATGAGTCAGTTTGTCACGTGTCTGAATTTTGATCATGTGACCATAGGGATGCTGAAATGGTTGTAAATGTGAAAAAATGGTCATAGGTAACTTTTTTCAGTGCTCTTGTAACTTTGAATGGTCCCTAAAGGAAGTGCTGTAAGTCGAGGGCAAGTTAAAAAAACAAAGACAGAACTAATTAAAAGTTAAAACGTGGGGTGTTTGTCTTCAAGGTGCTAACTACCCTTGGGTTACATGCCCTGATTCAGGTTACTTTTTGATCTTTGCTACCTTCCAAAGGCAACTGAAGATAGAACAGATTCCTCTAAAAAGCATAATGCTTGGTTTGGGGATTTTTGAGCTGAGGTTTTTTATTATTGTTTTAAATGGATTGTGTATATTTTGGTAGTTTGTAAAATTGCTGAGAATCCTTCAGGCATGTAGGAACAAAATCTATATTTGAGAAAAATGAAATTATCTAAGATATTAAAAACAGGAAAATACTAATGAACCTCTGATAGGTTGTTAGTTAAGAAATCAGATGGGTCTTCCTTGGAACAACATTCCAATGTTTAATGCAGCTTACTCCTTTGTCCTTATCATTTTCTGCATTTTGTATTATTTGTATTATTATATTTCAGGTCTTTACATCTAAGACACAATAAAACTTGGCACACAAAAGAAGGCTTCCAAAGAAGATCTCAGTGGGAGAAAATAATCCTTCAATTACCTTGATCCTAAACTGTTCAGGATTTTAAATTACCTGCAATAAAACAAAGTTGTTGGATTTCAGCAGGGATGTTACAAGCACCTATTACAGTCCATATTAATAAGTGGGCAACTCCATTCTGGACCAAGTGCTCCAATCTTATCTGTGCAGTTAAGCAACACCTTTGTATTTCCAGTCTTCAGCTATCTGTCAATATAGACAGTTTGAGAAGAAGGGTGAAAGGATATTGATTGGGAAAACAATTAAATCAGTATTAGAAAATACAGGCATCCATGCTATATTGAGTATAACCCCAGAAGAGTAAACACCTGTCTCTATTACTGTATTTACTATATCAGTATACTACATACTGAGAAGAGCTCCAGAGAATTGAGAACAATAGATTTGGTCTCTTCTTTTCCTCATATATTATAACAAGCTTGTTTTCAAGTTAACCTCAAGTGGTTTTAAAGTTAGCAATACATTTCTTATTCTCTTGGTTCTCAAGTCACTACCTTGCTATTAATTATATTACCCTCGTGTCCTTGGTTTTGGACTTATCGGTCCAGCAGCTTAAAAGAATAATGATTGTTTCATAACAACAGACATATTTCTGTCCTAAAATGGTCTGATCTCATCCTGGACATTTGAAAGACTCAGGTATGAACTTCACAGTAGTCCAGCAAAGGTTAGCACTTTTAGATTTCTAAGTACTAAAATATAAAAATAGATGCAAGCATAAAAAGTATATTTTTATAAAGCCAAATTGTATTTCAAAATTAATTTTGCTTTTCTTTGCACTTCCAGAATTTATGCAGGTAGACAAGCTAAAATCACACAATATTGTTTTTTTCTCTCTCTTTTCCTTGTAATAATCCTTGTGTTAAGGAAAACCAGTACAATTTGGCATTTCTTGTCAACATTATACACAAATATCTGGCTCAATGTATCTAGTTTCAAACCAGAGACCACGCATTTACACTGACAAATACATTACCACATATTCTGGTAAAATATCTTACTTGCATGTACATAAAAAGAACACTTTTTATGGTTATGATTCAGTACTTCAATTTTTAAATGCACTAGCTGTATTATTCATAATAAAATGAGAAAAACATTGTTGAATCCCACTTTCTCTCTGGGAGTGCTGAATCTTATAGCATCTGAAAAAAGACCTACTTGGCTTATGGAAGAAGACAATTTTAATAAGGAAATGATTATCCCATGGTCTACAGCTCCTGTACTATCCTAAAATCATGCCAGCAAGATTCAAAATGAAATGACCAATTTCTCTTTGGGATGTTTAATGCAATGGAATTAGAGTTGAAATGTATTTGCTAACCCAAAGGTAAGGAACTAGGAGCCACTTTATGACTTTATTATATGCTGGCTCAGGAATTTTGGGAGTTGAAGTCCATAAGGGGCCATAGTTCCCCAGCCCTGTGCTAACCCAACCTACATAATTATAAAATCACATCACCAGAAGCTTCACTTGGCTAAAAAAAAATTCCAGGATGAAAAAGTTTGACCACTCTCAATTTACTGGTGGTAGACATGCGCTGACTGCAAAGGTTAGATTACAGTTCAAAAAACAACACAATTTTCCTCTGAATATTGAGAGGCTCTCCCCAATCAGATCAGAGTCAAAGTTCAAATTTTGACTCAGAAAGGGCGTTGGTACTTACCTGATACGCCCGTTCTCTGTGAGCTGTGAAGAGCATCCAGAAGTGGAGAGGTGCTTCAGTCTCTTCTGGAAAGGCTGGGCTTAAAACTCCGGGATGCTCCTCCTCCTCCTCCACGGGTCACCTCCTCAGTGTCCCCCAGTTTTGCGAAGACTGAGTGCCAAAGTCCAGGACTCATCACCTAATCTAGATCCCTGACTGGAACGGAACCCCACCAGATGGAAAGAAATGGGTGGGGCTGGATGCTCTTCACAGCTCACAGAGAACGGGAGTATCAGGTAAGTACCAACACCCTTTCTCCCATGAGCTGTTCAGAGCATCCAGAAGTGGGACATACCAAAGCTTGGCCTGTCCTTAGGGAGGGACTCCGTCTGGATCGAAATCCACTCCTAAACTCTGTGGACCCTCTGCAGGACTCTTCTGCCAAATGAAACGTCCGCTGAGGCAAAGACATCAATTTTATAATTTCTGACAAAGGGAGATGGTGAAGCCCAAGTTGCCACTCTACAAATTTCGTCTATGGAAGTTGCCGCTCTACAAATTTCGCCCGTGTGGCCCATGCTGCTGATGTTACCGCACTCCTTGCTGAGTGGGCTGCAATTCCCTTAGGAACTGAGATGGATTGGCATTCGTAAGTTTTAGCTATGGTGGCTCTCAACCATCTACCGATGGACATTGACAACACCTTTTGCCCTAAAGTGGAGGATAGAAATAGAGCCTCAGATTTTCGAAATGCCGCCGTGTGGTCTAGATAGATGCTTAAGGCCCTTCGAACGTCAAGTCGATGCCATTGATGCTCCAGTCTATGAGGTTTCAGACAAAAATTTGGAGGCACCAATTCCTGCGCTCTGTGGAAGGCTGAATTTACTTTAGGAGTGAACGATGGATCCAAATGGAGAATCACTCTGTCCGCATGAAACACGCACAGGTCCTTTCTCATCGACAATGCCAATTCGGAAATCCTCCTTGCTGATGTGATTGCAATTAGGAAGGCCACCTTATATGTCAGGACTTTAAGACTATCGGTTCTTAAAAGCTCGAACAGGCCAGTTGTAAGTGTGGTTAACACCTTGTTGAGGTCCCAGGTGGGATAGCGGTGAATTACAGGAGGCCGTAACTTTGCAGCACCCTTAAGAAGCTATGGACCAGAGGTCACTCCAGGCTATCACCGAGGCTAAAGCCGCCACCTGCCTGCGTAAAGTATTTGGAGATAGGCCCTTGGTCAACCCCTCCTGTAAAAAGGCCAATAATTGTCATATTAATGGGGCAGTTGGGTCGATCTTAGACCCCTAGCACCAGCGACAGAAGGCGGACCACGTGGCCTCATTTATACGATTTGTTGAGGACCATCTGGATACTTGAATGGTGGCGATAGCATCCTCTGAAATCTGTTGGGCCCTTAAACAGCTCTGCTCAACCTCCATACGGTTAGACTGAGCCATTGTGGGTTCGGGTGAAGTATCGGCCCTTGGGAGAGGAAAACTTTCGATGGTGGAATTTTCCAAGGTTGTTCTCTCGACAAGTCCTGTAAATCTGCAAACCACGTTCACCTGGACCCATAATGGGTGACCAATATCAATTCCACTCATTCCTCCAATAACTTCTGGATCAACCTGGGTATTACCGGAAGTGGAGGAAACGCATATAAAAGTCTGGGAGGCCACTGACAACGCAGGGCATTGAAGGCCTCCGCCCCCAGAGTCGGGTACCTTGAAATATACCGGGGCAATTGGGCGTTGAGAGGAGAGGCAAATAGATCAATCACTGGTTGCCCAAACCTCCGCACTGCTTCCTGGAAGACAGACAGGTGTAGGCGCCACTCTGCCTGATCTATCGTGGCCCTCCTGAGCCAGTCCACTTGTGTGTTTAAGGCCCCTGCTATGTGTTCTGCCTTGAGCGAAAACAGATTGGCCTCGGCCCCTTTGAACAAATTGGCCGTCTCCAGCATCAGAAGTTTAGAATGGGTACCCCCGTCTGTTCATGTGGGCCTTGGTTGTGATATTGTCCATGATTGGAAAAGGGGTAGAAGCTGCGTAAGGCCAGGTGAACTGCTCGCAGCTCCAACAGGTTGATGCTTTGTGATTGTTCGGAGATAGTCCAAATTCCCTGTGCAGTGTGGGATTGGAAGTGAACTCCCCATCCTACCGGGCTGGCATCAGTTATGATCATTGCCTTGTAAGTTTCCTTGAAAGGACACCCCTTGTTTATCGTGTTTTCGGACCACCAGCAGAGCGATCGGAGAATATTGTGTGGTACCTTTATCCGGACGTTGGAAGTGGCTCTTCCCGATCGCTAGAAAGGTAGCAGAAACCATTGCAGCTCTCTAGAATGGAATTGAGCCAAGGCACAATGGAAACACAAGAAAATCAGTTTCCCTAACAGTTGAAACAGCACTGCCAGGGAAACCTTCTTTAAGCCTCTGATCTTTCTGGCCAAAGACTGGATACTGTTTAACCTGTCTTGAGAGAGAAAGACATTGCCCTCCACGGTATCTATCACTGCCCCTAAATGAACTAACCTAATTGAGGGGATCAAATGGCTTGTATCCCAATTTATGGAAAAGCCATGACCCTAAAGAGTCTTCAGAGTAATCTTGGTATCCAATTTTGCTTGATGTCTTGAAGATGACAAAATTAAAATATCATCCAGATAACATTTTAAGTGAATAGATTTGATCCTGAATGAGGCAGCCAAGGCTGCGAAGACCTTGGTAAAAGTCCTAGGGGCCGAAGCCAGACTGAATGGTATGGCGATATATCTGTAGTGCCGATCACAATAGCAGAATCTAAAGTATCTATAGTGAGCAGGTCTAATTGGTACATGTAGATAAGCCTCTGTGAGATCTATGGAGGTCAGGACATCGTTCTCTCTGATGCTGAGCAGAATGGACTGGAGAGTAGTCATCTTGAATTTTCGATAAACCAATGATCTGTTCAGACATTTGAGGTCTAGAATTGCCCTCCAGCCCCCTGAACTCTTTGGGACCACAAACAATAGAGAGTAATAGCCGTGACCCCGCTGCTCAGATGGGACCTCTCTAATGGCCCGAATATGTAGAAGATTGATAGCCTCCTGCATCAACGCCCTCTTAATGGGGTCCATGGACCTAGGGCTCCTAATGAAAAAGTTTTGGGGGGGAGGATTGAAACTCTAGCACCAAACCAAACCTAATAGTGTCCTTGACCCACACACCAGAGGTAGAGCTGTCCCATTGATCAGCTAACGATTTCAGCTGCCCTCCAATGGGAACTGCTGTCAAGGACTCACTTGGGGCAATGAAAACATCGGCCTCTGGTGCCTCTGCGGTTTCTTCTGTTTTGACCTCCCCATTGACCTCTATTGGAAGATTCAGACCTATCCTGTCTAAAACTGGATCTGTAGCCTGATGTTCTCTGAGATCTGGGAACATATGGGCCTTGATAGTAGGGCCAAAAGGAACCCCTTCGAAACGACTTGGGCGTTCTGTTTTCAGACCTCCGAAAGAGAGGGGGAAGCACTTTTTTCTTGTTTCTATTCTCTATAAGGAGGGGCTCCAAGACATTGCCAAATAATTTATCCCCCGATATTGGGGCTGATGCCAAGTTGCATTTATGCTTGGTATCCACCTGCCAATGTCTGAGTCATAGCAGTCTCTGTGCTGATACTTGAGATGCTATGGCCCTAGACAAGAATTTGACTGCATTAAATGTGGCGTCGGCGGAGAATTCTGCTGCTGCAATAATTTTAGCTATGTCCTGGTGGGCTCTGACATTTGACGCCGGCAATATATCCCTCAAGTGGAAGAGCCATCGGAGGGAGGACCGTGTAAAAAAAGGATGGCGCTGTAGCTGCCCTAATGGCCCAGGCGTCAGAAACATGCAGAATCTCTGTTACTAATGTCTGAGCTGTCTAATGAGCCGTTGCTGCTGAGGCTCTAACTTGCAAGTTAAATGCTCCTGTCAGACAAAACGGCAGGGCGAAGTGAGCCGTGGCTGCGAGCGCTCTGCTCCGATCACAGAGAAGACGATCGGAAAGTTAGATAAGGTAATTGCCTGAGGTGGTAGCCTTAAGCTGCCTGCGGAGTGGCAGCCTCCGCTATTTACAAATAAAGTGTGTTTTTTGAACTAATTGAGGTAGTCTAAAAGAGGAACCAGCCTGAAAAAGCCAAATTAAATGGGGAAGATTTTTAAAAGCTAAAGTAACCCAAGAGCAAACCTGAATCAGAAATCGTTCCAGTCAGGGAATGCACAACCCCTTACCACGAAGGCTGAGCTAAAACTGGGGAATGCTGAGAAGGTGCCCCGTGGAGGAGGAAGAGAGTCCTGGAGTTTTAAGCCCAGCCTTTCCAGAAGAGACTGAAGCACCTCCCCACTTCTGGATGCTCTGAACAGCTCATGGGAGAAATTCTCATTTTTCTTTGTGGTTTTGAAGATGCATTGATTTGCCAATCAGATGAGACATTATTATGTTACATAATCCAGATAATTATTTTGTGTACTCTGACTAAGCTTTGACTAGGATTTCTATTTTTTAGGTAGAACTGTTTTTCATCATCTGATTCACATTTTAACTTGACATACCGAGGATTAAAATTGGACCTGTCCCACATGATGATATATTGAAACATGAACCTTTATTTCAAAAATATAGCACTCCACACACACATACTGTCCATACATACATACTGTCCGTGTCAATAGTCCAGCGAAGTTATTTCAAAAAAGAACAATAAAATCCCATGGCTATTATGCTAAGTATTTTTAAATTAAAGCTAAAAGAAATGTTTTCTACTTGCCCATTTAATTCTGAAAGAAACCACAGAATAATATATGAGGATTTATCAAAGATTCCAAAACTGCATCATCAGCATTGTAGTACTCAGTCGCTTTGGAAACCAAGAACAAAAAAAACTGAGTTAAAGACTCAGTAATGCTGGGCATTAACTTAACAGTTTCAGTGACTTAAACAAAAACTTCTGTTGTAGATAAACCTCTGCAACTAACTTCAGATCCTGTGTCCTTCAATACAAACAAAAAGATTTCAAAACATTGTAGTTTTAAAGTTAGTTTTAAAGTTCTATAAACATCTCAGGTTTACCACTGTTCATATGAGTAACTATTAAGTACCTGCAGTGACTCCCACCTCATACAAAAATAATATAAATTAAAGAGAAAGCCAAAAGAAAAGCCTTTTATATTTACAGAACTAATGCTGTTCACAGTTCTACAAAAAGCCCAAAGAGAGAATTTCACAGTACTGTTGAGCCATCAGCTTATCAAATTCAAAATATTGGAAATTAAATATTAAAGGCAAAGATTTTTAATTAAATAGATTTAGACACAAAGATGCTAAATAAAGAAGACTGCATATATCACACACCACCATACATCCCCGTTTACTATATTAGGCTCTGAGGTAAAAATGTAGATAGCAATCATTCTGCATTAGGAATTTTGGAAACTCTATTATTATCTAAACTTGGACTAGCAGATTTAGACTGAGCTATATCTTTGATTTTGTACTTCCAAGAGCTCTTATGAGAAGTTAAGTTTTCTTCCCATATGCTACTTGTAGGAACATATCTATAAAATCTGATCATCCAAATTTAATAAAATCAATTCATCTGGTTTACTTTGATATCCTTTATTTCAAAAGTTGGACATTATTTGAATTCCAATGCTACCATCAGGGCTAAGGTATTTTTTTTCCTGCTATAAGCCATGCTTTGTTCATTTATAGCCTCTGAAATATGTCTGACAACTCAGTGAAATCAAGCAGTTTTTCCTGTAAGTTTTTAAAAAACTCTGGGATGATGTTTGATAATGAATAACAGTCAAGCTTAATGCTCCAATTTCCAGGTTTTTTAGGACAATGCACCACCAACTGGAGGTATATTTGCGCGTACACCAAGGACCGCAAAATTTAAGACAAGTTCATGTGGTACAAGGGCTACCTATTGCTCACCCCTGCCCTAATGGAACAAATGCCAATATATTTATGTACGCTGAAATAAAATTACTGATTTAGTTGACTTTTACAAACTCCCCCTCCTCCTCCTCATTATTTCAGATTTAAATTAAAATATTCAGAGAAAGGACAGCCTGCCATGACTCTTGATAATGGACTCTTGATTATGGACTCTTGATCCATGCTAATTGAAGTAGAATTTATCTTCTTGTAACTTAAATTCTTTATTTTATATCCATACTTCTGAAGTAACTAGGGGGACAATTAAGATGTAGGGGGCTTTTGTTTTGCTGCCTGTTTTTATAACTGCTTTATAATTGGTTTTATTGTTGTGAGACACAGAGTTGCTTAACTTGGAAACCTATAGAAATCTTTTATAAATATATAAAAATAAAAATAAAAAACAAGAGCATTGATCTTGAGGTATTTTTATGTGATACGCTTTCAGTGCTATCCTTTCCTCAGATTTCTCAGTGTTAAACAAATCCACTTCCTTCAATTTCTCCTCATGAAACTTAATTTTAATCTTCAATTATCCACATTTAAGTGTACAGAATGCTTGTTGTGAACTATTTCAAGCTTGAAATTTCACAAAGCATCTTCTTTTAAGTGCAATTTAGGATGTTCTTAGTGAGTTGTTCCAGGCATTTGAGGAAGCTTTTGAACTCAAAACAGAGGCACCCCCAATGGAAGTCACAAGCTCAAAATGCTTCCAAATGGTCAAGGCAGCCTGTTTTGTTCTCAAAGGGCAGCTTTTGACTCAGAGAAAGATGTTTTATGACATTTGGTGCTCAAGACATTTTGAAATGAAAACATTTTGCACATCCCTATTTGTTGCCCTTCTATGAAATTGTTTCCCTGATGAATCATTGTTGAAGTGTGGTACCCAGTACTGAACACAAGATTTGAGATTAGGTCTGACAAATGCACAACAGATTAAAAACATCATTTGCTGTGATTTCAATTGCATCTAAAATGGTATATATGTAGACATATCACATTGCTGATTCATATGCAGATTGTCAGGACAATTTCAAGATCCAAATAGTTGTATTTTTTTCCAACTCTTACTTTATAAACGGAAACAGATATCACCGTACTAATTTTGCAAATTTAAAATCAGAACTGCTGACAAAACCTATTGAAGACAATGGTTCTCTTCAGATACAAACTAAGTCAATGATTTTACATTCTATGATTAAGACTTATTTATGTCTACCCTCTTTCCCTTATATGTTCTAATTCTATGAAGTTATTTCTCTTATACTGCGTACCAAAGTCATGAGATAAATCCAAACTATATACTTATTCTCCAAAAGCGATTTGCAAGCTAACCATACAGATAATAAGCCTGTTAAGAGACAAATGTGAAATTTCACATTTTAGAAAATAATATAGAAAAAAGGAAGGTTTGTATTTTAATAAAAGTTCATTTTTAATATGTAAATTTCTTGAGCATATGAATTTCTTTTCAAACACAGATGAAATAATTTTGTTACTTACGATAATCTTTATGAATTTCATCTATTTCATTCTCTGTCTGGTGCTTTGTAAATATCATATTCTGCAACAATAACACAAATAATATTTTTAAAGATTAATAGATGAAAGATCTAAACCTACAGCTGAAAGATTTTAAAGCATAATTATCTTGGAACTGAAAAATACTTTTTTGCCCATCAATACTGTTTTAGCATTTAATTTTTAGATGCTTATTTTAAGTTTAGGTCTTTTTTAAAAAAATTCATGGAAAATTGGTGACGCATACCCCTGTTAATATGTGCAAAACCTCAAAGTTGCTGCTACATAATCTCAAAGTGACTTGAGTTGCCTTCGGAACAGCAAATTTATACCCTGGAATCTGTATTTTTGTCTGCAAGGAAAATCTGTTATAGACTCTATAACAGCGGGGGGGAGAGAGAGACCCAATCCATGCTACTGAAGATGACTTCATCCATTCCACTACACTACAAGTTTCATAACTGATTGTTGAATGCAAACAAAATCTGTTCAATAGGTTCCACAGGATCATCCCTTTTCCACTTTTCTTCTTTAGCAGTAACAGTGGCACACAGCCTCAAAAATATTACATTCAAAACTTTTGAACTTCATTGAGATCAGCTGCAACATGATGTTGCAAACAAAAAACCTTTAAAAGGATAAATAGTAATACAAAGATTTATGAAAGCTATAACAGCCTCATTTCCATATTTAACCTCATCGGATTATATTAAAACAAACTGAAAAATCATCCCCCAATTTCTCCAATAATGTTATCTCACCCAAAAATGTTCAATGGGCCATACATTGCCCAAAAGACTAAATCATGGCTCTTGACATAGAAACAATATGCCAGGCTTTTCAGATTTCTAGTACAGTACTGAACATTTCAAGAGTATAAATGGGATTGTTGTAGGGTAAGGGAGAACTGACATGCTAGGGATCCATGTGCCCCAACAGCTATAGACTATATATAGCTATCTATATGACAACAGTACAATTGTGAAACCATTCAGGATAGGGACACTTAGAGTATATGCATTTAACAAAGAGGTCACAAAGTGCAAGATTTATTTATTTGGAAAATATCAGTCATAGAGGAGTGGGGGATAGTCAGGATAGACTAATTACTAAATACTGTTTTATAAAAAGTGAACTTAATCCTCCAGTTAGTCTACCATCCTGATATAAGGCCAAAGAAAAATGCAAATTAGTGGTGTTTCACTTTGTATTATGCTAAATACATCATCACCATCGTAATTTTAAAAATCAGATTAGGAAGAGAGTTTAGCAGATACTAAATTACCCATTTCTGCTATAAAAGCTAGCTGTTTAGACATTAGTAGTTTATGTTGAGGTAATTCCCCATTAGGAGAATGAGCGCATACAGGGAGATGTATTTGAGAGGAGTGTTTGAATAATACACATACAGCACACAGATACATTGTACAGTAAATGTAGGCTTTTACTTCCAGAAAGGTTTAAGCAAAGTTCAAGATAAGCAGTCCAAAATCATTCACAGGTAAAATCAGTCAGTTTTCATCCAGGGATAATCCAAATATCAAATTCCAGTGTCAAAAACAGTTCAGTATCAGATTTACATTAAATCCAGTAATATCAGTCAATTAGAAGAAATGGAGCAATGGCAATACTTTCCAACAGAAGGAAACAAAGATACACTCACACTCTCTTCTGAGACTCAGACTAGACAACCCAGGTTTATGGCTCCATCTTATGGCTGTTTGAGAAACCACACCCAATTGCATGCGCTTGCATTCCCTTAAAGATATAGTACTAAAATGTTTGTCCTGGTTTATATATTTCTAACCCAAATACCTGTTAGGTGACTTATATTCCTAACAGTTTATACTTAATAAATTTTCTAAACATCAGGAGAAAGATTAGGCTAGAATTCTAAAATACAAGTACAAAATACACAGATTAAGTGAATATTCATTCATTTATTTATTCATTTTCAAGGTAAGTTTCTAAACTTTCTTGCCATGCAATATTTTTTGTTTCAAACTGCAATTGGTATCTGCATCAGCACATCAATGGAATCAGCAGCAATTTGATAGTTGGTTAAAATTTCCCTTTTTAGGAAGGTCAACTATATATAAGCCTTTTTGTTGTTTTATTTCCTGCTCTTTTATATTTATATGTTTAAATAAATGCTTTTACTATTTTGCACAACGTAAAACTCTGTGGTAAATGGACAGAACATAAATGCTTTAAATGAAAAAAAAAACATCAACCCTTTAATATGGTGGTGGCAATTAAATAGATGACAACCGTTTATTTATTGGATGGTTTCTGACATTACTTCCCATTAATATAAACTTTAAGGATGGGCATACAATGCACATTTACTTGGCCTTTGCAGTAAAATTTCAAAAGTCAACTTTTGGTGGGGAGATGATTCAACAGGCATATGAACAGAAAATAACAGAGGCACAGATATATCAAACAAAAGAGACACATGTATAACAAATATCTATCTACTGACTTCAGAACAGGCACTACAATGTGGCATGGTTCTTGTGCACAAGGCACAAGATGTCTTGAGCAAAATAAAAGAGACTCCAAATGCAATCTTCATTCAAGCTTGAGTTGAGCAGATCATACTTCTGTTCAAAGTTATGATTATCACAAGGTTGATCAGATTTTGCATCAAAATGATCCCCATATCTATCCACATGTATCTACTAATTTAGCACCATTAAGCAAAAAAACAAAAAATCCACTGTGGTTTTCTAATAGGTAGAATAATGAATTTAAATTTATCTTCACCAGGACTGAAATAAAGGTTATTAACTTACATCTTCTTTAGGTTTACTGGAATCAAGTTGTGCTTGAGTCTTTTCAATATTTTCCAATTCTTTCACTATTTCTGCAACTGTTAGAATAAACAAACACTGTTAATAGCAATCTAGCACTCCGGTACCTGTGACTATTTTTCAGAATAAAATATTTTGAAGCACTCAATATTTTCAGTTGTTATGTAAAAACTGGAATTGGTGCATGAAAAAAATGCATTCTAAATGAGTTTTTTAATGATTTGTAAATGGAGTTAAAAGCCGAAGAGATATAGAGAAAAAGTTGTGGTAAAACTAATAACTAACTAAGGGAGGGAAGACTAGTTCAGTGGAAACGGGTGAAAGAGGTAATTATTAAGTAAAATAACTGTAAATGAATCCTGTGAGATTTCTCCAGAAATCCTTGATGGGGTAATGATTCTGAGCTTTAAACTTTTCTCTCGATAATCAATACTATATTTTATTACAAGATCCAAAAAGAATGATATTCCAGAAGACAGATGGATAGACAGACAGATCTCCAAAACTATTTATCTCCAAGACGATCAGCAGTTCAAGAGCTAAGAGACTTGAGCACTGAAGTGTGCTGAGAGAGCTATCAGTGCACGTTTTGTGGAATACCAACTTTTCTCCAAACAACACTTTCAATTTCATGGCCACTGTGATCAATACATCTCTAACTGGACATACTATTAGAGGCATTTTTCAGACTGTACAGCTTGAAGATTTGGACAAACTGCTTGGAAGCTTGACACACAGCATACATGCCTTTGATCCTTCTAAAATCTGTCAGGGCTTGATGGACCTTGTAAGTGATTAATATTCTGGGAGTAGGAGGGTGTCTGTTATTTTAATGACTTGGCAAATAATATGAAATCCCATAATATTTATTCCATATTCTTTTAAAGTATTGAAGAATGTGTTTCTCTTGGCTATGTGATAACAATGCTGATTATTTAGATTTGGTTTCAGATCCAAATGCACAATCCCATTAATATTATAGGAGTACAATAGTGTGAACAACTCGCATTCAGAACTACTGGTCATCCTTTTTGTAACTTATCTTCTATTAGTTTTCCTTGAGCTATTAGAGCTTTTAGAACCAGCATGGAATTTAATAATAATAATTTTAACAATTTATCATATTTATATGCTGCCTGACTGATTTAGGTTGCAATGACACAGAAGCAGTACAATGTTATTCAATTTGGTATTATCATGGACTGCTAAGAACAATAATCCAGAAAGTAGCTCTCATCAATATGTGGATAGCTTTCAGCAAAAAAAAAAAAAAAGGAAGAACATTGCTTCAATTATTCATGGTTTCACCATATCTAGTCTGAACCCCATCTTTACTGCCTTTTCAACATAATTTGGAATCTAAATGACACATTGCCAATTAATATAGCAAGTCAGATCATACTATACTAATTATACTGGTTGTCAAAGTGACTCTGAATCCCACCTTCATTTGTACCAACCTGCTGACACTGAGATCAGTATTAAAGGTTTACATGTGCAATTGTGCATCCACTGCTACGAACAATTAGGAGCCTGTTTTTCATTGGCCACTTAGTTGTAAAACAGTGGATATCTATCATATTTCATCAACATAAGCTTTCCCTTCAATCCTAAAGACTCAACTGTTTATCAGAACCAGTTAATGATTTAGGACTACATTTTATCTATTTTATTTATTTATTTGTTTGTTTGTTTGTTTATTAAATTTGTAGAGATGTTCATCTGTCAGGTGCAAGGAATCAAAATGACATTGTGAGCTGATCAATGTTCTCGTAAGAATGTCCAGATAGGGTTTCAGGGGTTCTGGGGGAGGTAAGAACAGTGCCACTTCCAGCTATACAAGGATTCTAAGCTTGGCCCATTCTTCACACTTTTCCCCATTCTAGCTGCAATTCCACCATACATTTCCCCAAAAGCAACTTTGAGTGGTACATAAACAATCACATAAAAACCACTGATATAATGTAAAAAATACAGATATCTACATTAAGAAATGAATAGAATAAA
Organism: Hydrophis major; assembly: GCA_033807585.1. NCBI lineage: Eukaryota > Metazoa > Chordata > Lepidosauria > Squamata > Elapidae > Hydrophis > Hydrophis major. The sequence goes on from CM066329.1 coordinate 90,707,546, forward strand.
ATAACAAATATTGTCTAGTCTCATTTTAACATTATCAACATTCATATATTTACCATTATATTACACTATTTTATAGTTTCACTTTTATTGTAGACCACTTTGGAAAATCTGTTCTACATAGCAGTTTAAAAATATTTTAAATATATTTGTAAGATAACAAGCTTATCGTAACCTTTGATTCCTGCATTAAAAGTTGCTGGAGTGGCCACTGGAAAATCCAGTCTGACAGACTAATATTTTCTACAAAACAGTTTCTTGAATGATTGCATGATGCATATATTTCAGAATAACAACAAGGACAATTATGACACTGTATATTAACTATGGAATGGTAAGGTGTAACCCTGAAAGTTCACTGAAAACAAGACAAAGATTATTTAGTTTCATTTGTTGTATTTATGTATAATGGCAGAGGAGTAAGATCAGCAACAGCAAGATCCGAGAATTTATAAACATCTCCTTCAAAAGTTCCATTGAGTACAGTGAAAATTAATGCAGGAAAATATGAACAGGTTTAATTCGGCAAGTTGAGTTTTATACTGAATCCATTCAGACTCTTTGAGTTGGCATTCACAGAATGCTCTATTTCAAGGTTCTTGGGTTTGGTTACACTGAATTCCATATGCCACTTTTTATTTAACTGTTTGTGTTTTACCTGAAATATATCTAGTTCGGTATTCACAAAACACTGAGGAAAATAAAAAAGCAAGCTTTTACTGTGCAAGTTTTAAAGGGTGTGATGTGAGAGTATCATGAAAATCATTTGTATTTCAAAATCTACACACTACTAGTCACATTAATATTGCCGGTTCCAGGTTTGTATATACTACTAGACAACCTGTGCCCCATTGGGTCATTGTTTTAGAGACCTTAGCTTAAGCATTTTAAGCAGCATACTGTCCCCTTTGTAGAAACAAGGGAGCTGTGGTACTCCACAACCCATCCAAACACAGCATAAACCTTTTCCTACTATCCACACATGTAGAGTTTCAAACCTGAAGTGAACCTGGCTGAGGCCATCTTGGAGGCTTCAGAGTTGCCACAAAACAGAGGAGGGGGGAAATAGCTAGATCTGGTTTTGTAGCCAAAACAATAGTTTCCTGTGGGAACCAAGGACATTCACACAGGTATCTGGCCAGAGGAAGAGTGAAGTAACTAAGCAACCAGCCATCGTGATTTGGGGAAAAGGGGAAACTTTTATCTTTTAATTAGGTGAAAGCAGCAGGAAGTTTCAGAGTCAGCTTTCACTAGTTGTGCCAATATGATGTATCCAATAAATTCTTTGAGGAACTTGCCTGCTTCAGAGTTCTGCTTTCTATGGGTGCATTACTTGGAACGCTGACATCAATTATGACAGAGAACTAAAGACACCATCTGATTAGGATCTGGTACTACTTAATTTACTTTGAGAATCCATGTTACTTAATATATAGTCACTAAAGAAGTATGACAGAAGACACATACTAGGAATGGCTAAAGTCCACCCACAGTGGAGCTGACCGTAGCCTCTATGAATATATGACACATACACTCCTTATGAATCACTCTAATGTGTGAGAAAGTACTTGTGAATCATCTTTTTCATAAATGATTTCATAAATCATTGTTTAAAGTTGAACTTTTTCCCAAACAGTATTTATTAATACAGCAGGGAAATGCAGCAAATATGTGAAAAGGGCAGATAATGAATACTTATAAAGTTATACATCGTTCTAAATAAGATTTATCTTGTTCATAATGCTAGAATCAAAAAATATCCAATGTATCTAAGCAGTTATTGATTCAGCATAGAGGAACAACTTTTTTTGCAATAAACAATATAAAACAGTAACAGATATTAACATAGACAATCTTAAAAGAGGATTAGATAGATTCAGAGATTAAGCCAAACAATGCCTACTAGTCATATTAGCTACACACTATTCTCAATTCTTGTTGCTAGGATACTAAAGCAGGAAGGTATAATTTCATTCATATCCTGCTCTCCAGAGGCCTTTATTTCTCCTTTATGGGCTAGTTAGGCCTTTGGTTTCATCCAGCACAGCTTTTCTTGAGTTTATTGTATATATGATATTTCTCTAGCTCTTGATAAAATTTTAAAAAATCAAATCACTTAGAACAGACTCTTCTCTTGTTGGCTCTGACTAACTGAAACTGTGAAGCTTAATCACAGTTGTAAGTGGTAAACTGTAAAATGTCTCCTTTTGCTACAGACAAATACCTGTGCCCTTTGGTCATATTTTTCCCATTGTAACACTAAGTCACACTCAATCTTAGCAAAAAGGATGTCTTTTCTTTTAGCCATAATAGAATAAGTATTTGTCAGAACTGAGTCAGCAATTCCCCCGCTAAGTTCTCTTTAGAGCACCATCACACTTTTAAAGTATGCCTAATAATTATGTCTGCATCTTATACCAATGGAACAGCCATGGAACCATCTACTCCCATTTTTCATATTATCCATTTCCTATCTTGCTTTTGAAATGCTGTGAAAACAGGACGCTTCAAGTAGATATTCAGAGATGCTGAAGATTTTGCCTCCCCAAAGGTGACATTTCTAGGCCTTCGTGCTATTATGATTAGGCTGTCAATTTTCTATGTTGTAATTTAATGTCATCATAAGCCATTCACTATATTTTGAAATTGGCAGGCAGAGACTAAACAGCCCCAATGAGAGAAACACAACAAATCCAAAATTAGATACATGAATATATTTCCACATATGGGAAAGAGACATCTGCAGCAATTAAAAATCAGAAGTGGATTTCACAATACACAGGATCATCATGTGGAAGGAATTTTAAGTGCTAGACAGTGTAGAGGAGTATGCTAACCTTGAAAGAGTGCGAGAATAAGTAAACAAACATCCACTTAGCTATGTGAAGGAAATGGAGAAACCCATCCATTGAAATTCAAGATAATCCTGTCTTTATTCCATTTAGCATAAGAAAGTGCAGAAAGAAACTTTTAAGATTTTCTTATTATACCCTGTAACAACAGAATTCTAGCAATTCAGTAGCAATAGAAATAGCTCTTAGTGTTCCATAGTGTTTTACAACCCTCTCTAGGCAGTTTACAATGTCAGGATTATTTACATATTGTTCCCAACAATCTGGGTCCTCATTTTGCCAACCTTGGAAATTTGGATGGCTAAGTCAATCTTGAGCTGGTCAGAATTCAAACTCCAGGCTGTGGCTAGAATTAGCCTGCAATACTGATTCTAACTACTATGCCACCAGGGCTCCAATATCTGTTTCTTCACCTGCCCTATCTCAAAGGCCTGAATAAACAATGGGTTTTTTTGTGAGATAGCTCCATAACTCCGTTATCACTATATGATTTGCCTAAATACTGTTGATATAGAGTAGTGTTTTTCAACCTTGGCAACATTAAGATATATGGACTTCAATTCCAATGGTGCATGAGGAATTCTGGAAGCTGACGTGCCTACATCTTAAAGTTCTCAAGGTTGAAAAATATGAATATAGAGGCATAAAAGGACTCTAATTAATATGCACACAAACTGCTAACAATTCAAATCTGTTGCCATGGTCATGTAAACTCAATCTTTTCAATCATGGCAGACACTTCATGTAAAGAAAGTCTCATATAAAGCATTTGAAAGAGTAATAATAGATTGGCAAGTTAAAGTTATATTAGATCAAAATGGTAAGTAAAATAAATGTTAGGAAGAAGCATATCTTAAGAAACAGCACTATTTTAAGGAAACCGCTATCTACATTTTATTTTCTTACCTGATTTAGGATTTAGAGAATCACACTCTGAATTATACATGTGCACAAATTCTTGGTGTCTTTTAATAAGCTGTTGTTTTGTTCCATGGGTAGACAATCCATGTTCTTTCAGTCTTTTCCTCAGGTCACGGTCAGAAAGTAAACTGTAAACTAGTTTCGGCAGTAACTTTCTTTTTTGTCCAGAACTAGAAAGGGAAAAAAACATAAGAGGGAAACATGTAAAAATATTTCCTGTAAGACAAAATGAACAAATATACATATTTTTTATTCAATCTATGAGGCACACATAAATTTATCTTATAGGGTACAAATAAGCTGACAGAATGTATGTTGCTAGTTCTATTCCAGATATCATGTTTAATGTTATTTTACTTTGACTATATTTATTTATTATTAACCTTCTGCAACCCCTTGCCATGTCCCATTTCTATCTCCAACATCAACAATATGCTATTTGATTAAATTATTACTTATATCCCATTTTCCTTTCAGAAAGCTTTATTTTCTTATATGCTTATATGCTTATAATAACACTGTGATTTAACTTACGCCAAAGGGATCAGTCCAGCACTCAGGTAAATATTTTAAAAGCTAATAATCAAATATTTAATGAGGAATGGCACTGTTCTGTTATTTTTATAGAGAGCATAAGAAAGTAGTTGATCAAACTCATTCAGACTAACATATTTCTCAAAAAAAAGTTCCTGCTTATTTATTTCAAAAAGCATATTCAAAAACGCTAACAAAATATCAACAATCAGCAAGCAACAAAATGGCGTGTCTGTGTATATGCGTGCTATATATATACACACACACATCCATATACGGACTATTTATTTAGGATTACATACTCCGAATCTGCTAATCAAAACTGACTTTCAGTCACGTTCTCTCCTTCTCCCTCTTTAAAATGCAACTTCCATCGTTTGCAGAAAAATATGTGACCTTCACTGCATTCAACAAACAGTTGAATTAGCAGACAGAGTTTTGAACAAGTAATGCAGTTATGGAAACACAAAATTACTGCCATCGATTTCTACTTGTGATTTCCTGCCAAACAAACTTCAATCATGTACTGCTTCATTTATAGGGCCAATCTAACATACCTTCCATATTTTATTAGGAAAATCTACTAAAAAAGGAATTAAAAGAAAGGCTTCAGGCTTTTTTAATAAGTATTTAAAAATTATTATATCTATAAATAAACAGGTACTTACTGAAATTATACAATTATTCAATATAACATTAGCTATATTGAAATGTTATTTTCATGATATAAAAATATGTATTTTAGCTTAATGACAAAGTCTTCACTATATTATTTAGAAATGTAAAGAAAAGCGACACTTTATAATAAATATTTGATTTCTGACTTTCCCCCTTGTACCCCAAAGAATTTGCAGTCCCTAGCAGCATAAACTTAGAAACCATAGTCTAGGTGTTTGAATTTATCTTGATGCATAATATAAATGATACCATTTTTGCTTTACTTTAAACTTCTGTCATGTATATGTATATACACTCTTTGTTTCACCATTGCTACATAGTCTCCATGTTAAGCTCCCTGTCAGATATTCTTGGTATTATATCTTTTTCCCAGTGTAGTACAGTACTATACCTTCAATCTTTAATTCTCAAACAGCTACAAGATGTTTGTTAATATTATTTTAATTATAACCACCTTGGTGTTTGGCAGAGATAGAAAAGGCATCTAAAAGAATTACGTGATTCCAGAAGGGAATATAAATTCTTCAGTAATATCCTGATAAACAGTAATATTCTGATAATCTCAATAATGCTATCTATCACATATGTTATATTGTAAATAAAATAGGGGATGCTAACCAGTAAATGGAATAGAACAGTTACATGTATTATTTGCTGGAACTGAATAATCAACTAAGAAAAGAATTCAACAGAAGACCAGTAGTGCACTCACTTTGCATAAATATATGCTTATAAATTAGAATATACCTCTGGTTGATATATAAGTTTAATATTATTTATGTGTTTTATTATATTTTCAGTTCAACTAGGGTGCATATGTTGATAATCAAAACTGAAGCTTTCTCAAAGAGCAATTCGGAAATTGTGATGGGGGACATTGTAATGGACTATGAGAATAACCTTGGGAGACAGGAAGAAAAGCCTGGACAGCAGTCTGACAAGAGAGAATTGAGTTGAAAGGAAAATGGGAGAGGAAACAGTGTCTTAGAAAAGACCCTCCTTCATTTCTTCAACTGTAATGGAGATGTACTTTCAAACTTACAAGATTGATCTTGCCCTTGGAGACAGAAAAGCAAAACCCATGAGTACTAATACTACTTCTATTGTAAGGTTAAGCAACAGAATCTTGCAAGTTGAAAAGCACTTCCGCCCTCGTCTTTACTTTCCAAAGAACTAAGAGTGGTATATTCTGAGATGCTTTCTCTTCCTCCACCCCTCCTTTGGATTCAGTTTTCATTTGTCAGACTGTTGCCTAGGCTGTAGCTCTTCTGTGTCCCAAGGTTGTTTTCAGCTCATTATAGACAACACCTGCACTATGATCAAATTCAAACCGAACAGACTTGTGCTTCTCAACATAGTGCCACACTTTAAAACTATGTTTTCTTCTGCTTTGTCTTAGAATCAATTCCCTACTGAGTGCAGAAATCCATATTAAATCATCCATTATATTGATGAGCAACTTCTGCTTCAATAGATTGTAGAACCAGAATCTGCCTTTCTGTAACTTAAATTCATTACTCTGCATCCTAATATGATGACATTATCCTTGACCTTCCTTTGGCGATCTCCTTTTAAGTACTCAAATAATGATATAATTCCCCTTCTGAGTTTGTTGAAAATTATGCATATCCAATGAGAGCCAGTTTGTGCACTGATTAAGGCATCAGAATACAAAATGGAAGATCATGGGTTCTACTACTGCCTTAGGAACAAAGCCAGCTGGGTGTCCTTGGGCCAATCACTTTATCTTAGCCCTAGGAAGGAGACAAACCACAGGAACTTGTCCAGGCAGTCCCTGAGAATAAGACAGGATTTGGAAGAAAGAAAAGCATGCCACAATTAGCTCAATATCTTGCTATTGAAATAAATTAGCATATGGTGCCAATGTTACATTATAACTCACCATGGCTAAATCTTTTCTGAAAACAATCCCCTTAGGTACTGTTTCAAACAGTGTGATGCCTAAATAAAAATAATCCATTTGATACCAAACAAGCATATTTCCAGGGGGAAAGCACATTTTACACATATATAAATCATTACACCCACAGATAATCATGAAAATCAACAAATGCTCAAAAACCTATCAAATTAAAGATGCCAGCAATTATTCAGAGTGATAGGGAGATATCTCTATGGAAATAAAATTACTGACAAACATTTGTCATTATCTTTCTATGACAAAGAGCAAGCTAACAGTAAGTCAGTGAAACTATACATTTCGGATTACTTAATAGGCTTAATTTATAAATTAAAAAGGTTTTAATTTATTGTTTTATCATAGACAATACAAAACATAACAGTAAAAAAAATGAAACAAAGCAAAAGAATATATTGACCCAATGGTGGGATTCTACAGGTTCTGTCCACCTCTGTAAAACCGGTTGCTCTGAAGAGTTGCAAACAGAGAGCATACATAGAATTAGTTCCATGTCTGCTGCTGTTTTGGCCCACCTACCTGCTCAGGCTCTTTATTTCCTGCTTTTTCAACCGCAGTTGAAAAAGAAAAAAGTGCTTTTTCAACCGCTGCGCACCCACGCGCAGCGCTGCCCAGCTATCCAGGCAGCTAGCTGACAATGATATACATGCGCGCACAGCAAAACGTAAAATCACCGAACCGGTAGTTACACCGGTCGTATCCCATCCCTGCATTGACCCTAACAACAAAAAAGAAAAAATAGTGTACAAAAAAGGAGGAAAAAGAGGTCAATTAGATTTAACATTTAACGTTCACCCTGGCTAAGTGCTAAAAGAAAAATAAATAAATTCTCCTCCCTGTACACACACAGACACACACACACACACACACACACACACACACACACAGACACACACACACAAAAAAGCAGTGAACAGATTGTGCCAAACATTACACTAATCTTCAAATCCCTCTGTTAACCATTTGTTATTATATTTAGCAGATAGAAATTCCACAAATGGCTTCCAGTCTCTTATAAAGCTGTCTAATCCTTTATCTCTAATCAAAACAGTTAATTTTGCCATCTCCGCTAATTCAGTCAATTTCAACAGTGGCCATGTCTTCTTCTTTCCAGTGTTTGGAAAGTACAATCCTCGCAGCCATCACCATATGAAGGAATAGCATCCCAAATTGTCTTTCAATTGACTTATCCATCATATCTAAAAGAAAAGCTTCAGGTTTCATTAATATTTATATCTTTTTTTTAACTAAAACCAAAGGTTTTAACTAGAGAAGGAAAAAAGAAGGACTCTCAAGTAAGCAAAACAAATATATGTCATATGAGAGTCCTGTCTTCACTTTATTCTAATAAGTATAGAGCACAAGCTTCAATTCAAAGATAAAGAAAGGGTTTTCCTAATATTATTTCAAGCCAGACTTTAAGAAACAAGCTTAAATAACAGATAATCAGAGTTGGATGGGACCTTGTAGGTCATCTAGTCCAACCCCCCACCCAAGCGGGAGACCCTACACCATTTCTGACAAATGGCAGTCCAATCTCTTCTTGAAGGTCTCAAGTGATGGCATTCCCACAACTTCCGAGGGCAAGCTGTTCCATTGTTCTCCCTGTCAGAAAGTTTCTCCTTATTTCCAGGGTAAATCTCTCCTTGTTCAGTTTCCATCCATTATTCCTTGTCTGGTCTACAGGAGCTTTAGAAAATAGCTTGACCCCTTCCTCTCTGTGGCAGCCCCTCAAATATTGGAAGACTGCAATCATGTCTCCCTGGTCCTTCTCTTTACTAGACTAGCCATGCCCAGTTCCTCATTGTGTGTTTTAGCCTCCAGTCCCCTAATCATCCTGGTTAGAGTCTCAATATCTTTTTTATAATGTTGTGAACAAAACTGGATGCAGTACTCCAGGTGTTGTCTTACTAGGGCTTTATAGAGTGGTATTAGTACTTGCCTTGATCTTGATTGTATCCCTCTGTTAATACAATTTAGGATTGCATTAGCTCTTTTGGCTGCTGCTGCACACTCCTGGCTCATATTTAGCTGGTTGTCCACTAAGACTCCAAGATCCCTCTCACCGTTACTGCTATTGAGCCTGGTTTCACCCAGTCTATATGTGTACTTTTGGTTTTCCTTGCCTGAGTGTAGGACTTTATTTTTCTCTACATTGAATTTCATTTTGTTAGATATGGCCCAGTGTTCTAGTCTGTCAAGATCCATCTGGATCTTGAGCCTATCTTCTTGGGTGTTAGCTATTCCTGCCAGCTTAGTATCATCTGCAAATTTGGTAAGGTCCTCTTCTATTCCCTCATCTAAGTTGTTCATGAAGATACTGAAGAGTACTGGGCCTAAGACGAAACCTTATGGCACCCCACTGCTTACTTCCCCCATGTAGACTTAGACCCATTAAGGACTACTTGTTGAATACGGTTTGCCAGCCAGTTGTGAGTACATCTAGTGGTGGTGCTATCTGTTCTACTTTTTTCTAGCTTACCAAGAAGTAGGTTGTGGTCTACTTTGTCAAATGCCTTGCTGAAATCTAAATATATTATATCCACAGTATTTCGCTGGTCTACTAATTTAGTCACTGTGTTGAAGAATGAAATAAGATTGGTTTGGCATGATCTGTTTTTAACAAACCTGTGCTGACTGCTAGTTATTACTTTACTTGTTTCTAGATGTTGGCAGATCTGTTTTTTTATTATCTTTTCCAGTATCTTCCCGGGTATTGATGTTAGGCTGATTGGTTTATAGTTTCCTGGGTCTGTTTTTTTTTTTCCTTTTTTGAAGATGGGAACCACATCAGCTCTTTTCCAGTCCTCTGGTAGTTCCCCGGTGCTCCAGGATTTTTGAAAGATATGGTGCAGTGGTTCTGAGATGACCTCTGCCATCTCCTTTAAAACTCTGGGATGTAATCCATCATGTCCGGGTGATTTGTTTTCATCAAGATCAGACAGGTGTTCTCTTAGTATTTTTTTTGCTTATTTTAACTTTTATTCCTGGTCTGTCTTTTGCAGTTATGTTTTGGGTGGGTTGAGCTATAGTTTCTTTTTGCGTGAAGACGGATGCAAAGAATGAGTTAAACAGTTCTGCTTTCTCTCTGTTGCCTGTTACTTCCTTGACATCTTCTCTCTTTAGTGGACCGACTGTTTCCTTGATTTTTTTCTTATTTATATGAAGAAATTTTTTTTATTATCTTTGACTTTGGTTGCAAGTCTTTGTTCGTTCTAAGCCTTTGCTATCCTGACTTCGTCTTTGCAGATTCTGGCTATCTGCTGATATTCTCCCTTAGTTGTATGTCCTTCTTTCCATTTTTCTGTACTTGTCCTTTCTTTCTTTCAATTTGCCAGAGAGATCTTTGTGCAGCCATGCTGGTTTCTTCTTGGATTTCTTGTTTTTCTTTCTCAGTGGTATTGTGCTGGTCTGGGCTTCTATAATCATACTTTTTAGAGTTTCCCAAGATTCTTGAGTTGTTTTCCCCTTTAGAATTTTCATCCATGGAATCTTTCCCAAGTTCTCTCTGAGTTTATTGAAATCAGCTCTTTTAAAATCCAAGACTCTGGTGTCATTATGTTCTGTTGCTTGTGTTTTTATTATGTTGAATTCTAGTATGGCATGGTCTCTCTCACCCAAGGTTCCTGCAGTTTCAACTCCCTCTATCACTTCTTCTCTGTTTGGAAGAATTAAGTCCAGTATGGCTGTCCCTCTAGTTTCACCCTCTACCTTTTGGACAACAAAGTTGTCAGCTAGGTTGGTTAGGAACTTATTTGATTCCTCACTTGGTGCAGAATTAGTTTTCCAATTGATATCAGGATAATTGAAGTCTCCCATTACTATTGTGTGTTTCCTGCATATGTTTGTTAGTTAGCTGGCAAAAAGGACATCTATTTTTTCTGCTTTATTGGGTGGCCTATAATATACACCTATGGGCATGTAATTCTTTTTTTCTTTTATATTGACCATTTGCATTCTAGGAGGTTTTCATCTTTGGTTTCATGCGTTTCTGTAGCAATATAGTGGTCCTTTACATACAGTGCAACTCCACCTCCTCTTTTATGGGGTCTGTTTTTTTTGAATAGTATCTTTCTACCAGTACGTTCCAGTCATGGGTTTCATCCCACCAAGTTTCTGTTATTCCAACTATATCATATTTACCTTCATGTATTCGTAGTTTAAGTTCACCCTGTTTGTTCCCCAGACTTTGTGCATTTGTATATAAGGCACTTGAGATCTTTATGTCTGACACTGTGTTTACTGTCTACATAACCTGTGTTGTGCCTGACTGCTAAGCTGTGGAAAGATGAGTAGAATTTATTTCTGCCTATTCATGGAGTTTTGGATGGCACTGGCAATTAATTTTTCGATTAAAAGTTCTACAAAGAGCACAAAAACTAATGCAAACTATTTGAGTTTAAAAAGTGCAGAAATAACAAAAAGCTTCCAATTTCTTTTGCAGTAAATGTAAGTATAATTACAAAGTTATCTTACTATCATTATAAAAAAACCACTCTTTTCCATTACCCAGTTTTTTCTAATCATCAAAATCATAAATCTTAAATGCATTTTGTTCTGTTTCATGCAAACAATCTATAAGGTGTTTCCAATCAACCATAAATGTAGATATGGCTTTTTCCCCTCTAAGATAGCATTGGCAATTAAGGAAAGTAAATGATGTTTCACCAATGCTCCTTTCATCTGAAAATAATAATGATGCCTTTTTTGGTGGCAAAAAAAGATGACAGGTCTTATTTTGGGGGAAAGACGGTAGTTGCAAACATTGCATTCAATTATATCCTAGTATGATATGTAAAAGAGAAGGTTATTAACAATATGTGATTGCATTCCCAAACTTACCTGGCAATTTGGCACTAGGGTATCATGTACTACAAAAACTTATCTAATCCCTTTTTAACTCGCATTTATTATTGCTAATAGTCATGAATCACTCTTCTGCTACAGGCACACAATGTAATTTTTAGTGGACACTGCAGATAGTGTTTCCTAGCAACAAGAACAGACTCCACAAACAATTTGCAGAGTTCAATCAAAAAATAAATCTTCAACACTGTTCACAGTTTTTATGCTGTCTATTTAAATTTCAGTGGGAGTCCTCCAATTTTTATCCCATAAGACAGAAAAAAAAAATCATTCACAACTAAATTCCATTCATGATTTTGTGGGCCTACTTAAATTCTAGCAAAGCTCTCTGTATGGCAAGAATTCAATGCTGATACTCCATTCTAATCAGTAGAATTTAATTTTAGTCAGTCTCTTCACATAATCCTGCTCACATTTTAATTTTTTTAAAAAAGAGGAGGAGAAATTGATACAAAAATAAAGAATACTGGTGTAATCCAGAACTGGACTATTTTATCTTTTACAGCCCAAAATAACTTTACAATAGCATGAGTTTATAATTCAAGTATAATAAATTATAATATCTTTATAAAGATCATAATAAATAAGTAAAGCCAAAACAGACTGCAGCCTATCTTTTCTTCCCAAGTATGTTTTTCTGACCTAATTTTTTCTTAAAATTTCCTATTCAATTAAAATTGTACATCCACCGTACAATTTTCAATGTAGTATTATAGTGTTAAGAAAATGTTTTAGCCTTCAGTAAAAAAAAGTTTTTGCTATCAAGAGTTCTCATAGCGGAGATGAAATATAATGTTTGATTGGGCAAAATGTCTACATATGTCTGATTTAGGGATGTATAACATTGTTCATGTCGAAATCTGAGGACACAGCAGTTGGTATCTTATGAATTATATGTGTTTTTTATTCCGGTGCAAGCTGAAATTCAGCTGTTTTAGACAAAATGTTTTAGGTGTTCTACTCTATTTTACCAGTTAAGATTGGATATTGTGTCTTTCCAGGGCTCTACTGACAACTCATATTTTTGCAACTCAAGAACTTCTTTTGAGTCTGTTTCTTCCAAAGCACAAAATGTTTGGGATTTTGTTTCTGCTTATTGGGAGAACAATAGTTTGAGTTCTGTTGTGTGCATTCCTAGTCTAGAAATGTCTCCTCAGTGTCTTGGTAGTGTCATGAACAGACCAAGATAGTGTTCTTGGGTAAGAGGATAGAAGTGGCTTGCTACTGCTTCTTCTGAAAGGTTGACTTACTACTCTTTATTATGCCTTTGACATTCCTTGGCAATATACTCTTCAAGGCTTAATCAGGCTCAAGCCTATTCCATTTCCATATTTAGCTGTTAGCCATGGGCTTATTTTTCACGGAAGAGTCTATGTGACTCTATACTATGTCAAGATGTTCAGTTTAATTGATAATGTCCTATGAATTCATTGTCTTTCTTTTTCTTTCTTTTTTCTGTTTATTGGGGGAATCCTTAGAAGAGATCCACTAGAAGGGGAAAAAATAATTCCTCTGCAGTTTACAACAAAAGACATAATAATAAGAATTGATCTACCTAAGATCACTAATCTTATTTAAAAAAAAAAAACCAGAAAAATGCATTAAAGATAGACCTGCCTGTATTATTATGGATAAACATGAAGGACAATCGAAGTAGAACAGCCCTTAGCTCTTAGATAAACATTAAGAAAGAGATTTAAAGTATAAAGAATGTAGACACATCACAATTTGGGGGGGGGTCATCTACATTTGATTGGATTTTGATCAAGAATACAAAGAATTGAAACACTGATGAGAAAACCTTTCTTTTTTTAAAATAAAAAATCCCTTGCTTTTTGAGCTTGCTGATTAAGTGTACATCTATCTACTACTATTTGGGCAGTTGTTTGGATTACTGACAGTTATGTTCCATATATATTTGTTGCTCTAGACCGGCTTTTCTCAACATTTATATCATGGAATAGCCCCTGAAATAATTCACCGGTTTTAGAGATTATAAAATCACAAAAATGATTAAAACTTCACAATACAATTTGCTTCTAGCCTACAAAATCCATATTTTACAATAGCAAAGTTGCCAGTGATATCACATGAAAATTCTTACCATTGCACGTTCTAGCATTGCAGAGCATGAAAAGTTTTTTACTTGCGGAAACTTTAATAATCTCTTACGAAACATGAGGGTTCTGTAACAGATCAGTTAGGAAAGACTGCTCTATGAAGTAACTTACTAAATTATTATTCTTATTTATAAGCTTAGGAACATTAAACTGAGAATGATTTAGGAGCTATTTGAAATCAAATGCAAAGAATTACCAGACTGGAACCAGCAGCCCTTTTCCTGAGTTCATGTTCTAATGTACAGCCCCAGCAAATATGAAAATTTGAAACAATCTGTTCTCCCCATTCAACTAACTGTATCTTTTTGGGATGTATTTAGGGAGGCTTTGCAGCAATATTGTGCAACCTGGTAGGCCCCTTGTACTATATTTCATTTATATCTGTATCGATTACTAAGATTGTGAGAGAGATAAATATATGCCAATCATGTTCTTCCAAAGATTCACCTGTACCATTCTGCTATGCACAGGATGAATAATTACTCCATAATCATATTTGGAGAATATTACAAATATAACATCAAACCTCTAGATGAAACAAAACAGCATCTACAAAGGACTAAAAGAAAGTGAATGGGTTTAGCTGCCTCCTTCATGGAGGTGTAGCAATGAAAAATAATCTATTGGAAAAAGACCCTAACATTTTTTTCAGCTATTCTCCAGAGGGAAGGACTCACATTTGTCCAATAAATCCAAACAAATCTGAATAAATTGTTACTTTATTGATGATAGCCAATGTACTAATATTGTTTTAGGATCCAATCTGGGTCAGTCATCAACACCAAAGACTTTGTCTTTTGAACTTTCGGATTAATGCTGGAGCCCATCTTCTGGGAACTTCTAATATTGTTTTTATACCTAAAACCATTATTCAAAGGCTATTGGATAAAACAAGAAAGACTGATCCAATCTGACACTGTTTTCTTGCTAAAGTTAAGTATGGATAGCATTTATTAGAATTCATACACTCAAGAACCTTACCTTCGGAGACTGTCTTTCTTCTCATCTCTTGTCAGGCAACTATCAAGGTGGTTATTAATATGTAGTTCTTGAACAGGAACCCCACAGACAGGACACTCCACTGAAACATTTAAACAAGAGCATATCAGATCATATATTAATTTACAAGAACTTTCATTGGGGTGGAGGGGATATTTGCTGTTAAACAATGTGCAGAAATCTAGATGGATTCTTCTCAAGCCAGCGCCCTCCAGAAGTGGTGACAGAAGTTACAGTCGAACATATCCAGAAGACACTAGGTTTGGATTTATATAATTTCAAAGTTCATCATCAAATGCTAATGAAGCCAGCATCTTCCAAAAAAGACATGATCCAATTTTTATAATGAAGCTAGTATGAATAGTTTCCCTGTAGACTGTTATGTATTACTAAAAAGAACAATGCAAATAGATTTCTGCCAACAAAGTGAAATCGTTTTCTTGATTCTCAGTAAAAATAAAACTAAGACTGAAATTGCTATTCTTGCAGCTGGTATGATTACTACCCCATTCATTTTTTTTATTATGAAGCAGTAGAAAATGAAATGCAGATTTTTTTTCTTTCATGTATAGCTTTATTTCCTGTTTCCACATACTTACACACATAAGTCAGCAAAATTTCAATGTCAACTCCATCTGAGCAATAACATTGCTGGAGCAAGCATGATATTCCAAATCAAATTAGCAAAGATGCAAGATAAAATGGATTAATGTAAGATAAAAGCAAGTATATTAAAGCTATCATTGCATTTTATATCTATGATTCAACTTGCAATGCAGAATGAGGAAAAATTCACAGTATTACCTTTCCATACATAAGTAATAATTAAACTAACCCTAACATCCTGGACATAAATTGTTTCAACTTCTACCCTCAAATGACGCTTTAGGGCACTGCACACCAGAACAACTAGACACAAGGACAGTTTTTTCCCCGAATGCCATCACTATGCTAAACAACTAATTCCCACAATACTGTCAACTTATTTACTAAAACTGTATTACTATTACTCCTCTACTACTAGATTATAATTCCACTTCCTAGTGCCCATCTCTTCCCACTTATGACTATAACCGTGTTGCTTGTATCTTTACTATTTATTTTATTTGTTTCCTAGTATGATTTGATTGCTTATTAGTAACCTATGACTATCAATAAGTATTGTATCTTATGATTCTTGATAAATGTTTTTTTCCTTTATGTACACTGAGAGCATATGATTAAATTAAATAAAATTAAATAGAATTCTTTATTGGCCAAGTGTGATTGGATACACAAGGAATTTGTCCTTGGTACATATGCTCTCAGTGTACATAAAAAGATACATTCATCAAGAATCATAAGGTACAACACTTAATAATAGTCATAGGGTACAATAAGCAATCAAATCATACTAGTAAACAGTCAATATAAATCGTTAGGATACAAGCAACAAAGTTACTGTCACACAGCCATAAGTGGGAGAGTAGTGGGATTCAACCAGTGTTACTACCAGTTCAGTGACTACATTTTGTGACAGCATAAAGGGGTAGAAAAACTTTTAGCTGTGCCACACAGACAGCTCAAAAGCACTATGCACAAGTGCGCAGCATTCGAAAAGCCTCTTTTTCCCTGCTTTTTCAATCTCAGCTGTGCTGCGCAAAGCAGCTGAGGTTGAAAAAACAGGAAATAAAGGACAGGTAAGACCCCGGGCAGTCGGGTGGGCCAAAAAGCAGCAAACACAGTACTGGTTCGGTGTCTGCTGCTCTTCAGAGCTACTGGCTCTATAGAGCCGCGCAAAACCGGTAGCATCCCACCCTTGGTGGGAGGAGATGGGTGAAAAGAAGGATGGGAGGAGTAATAGTAATATTTACCAAAGACAAATTCCTTGTGTGTCCAATCACACTTGGCCAATAAAGAATTCTATTCTGTTCTATTCTAAAATTGAAATTTCAATCTTTTAAGATGAGTAGAGTATGAGTATGATGTATCTAAAAATTATATCATAATTTAAAATATAATTTCCTATTGCTTTGGAACAAGGCCAGCCAAGTAACAACTTCATTCAACTAGATGTTTATCAATTTTCACTGAGATTTTTAATACAAAACTATAGTACTGTATTACTTTTTTCCAATGATAGTATTATTTCTTTTGTTAACATTCAAAAGAAGATGAAATAAATAAAAGTTCACAATTGGGTCTTAAAGGTGATGATCACCCCTAATTATTTGTTCCTAGAATGTTGAAATCAGAATTATAAAGTCATTTAGTCATCATGGCTAGTAGTTGCAGGTGGATGGATTTATACAACTCATTTAAAAATCCAGCTAAATTAATAGCTATGTGTGTACATTCAGGTGGTAATTTATGCAACCTCTCCATGCTCATGCAGTCAGAATAAAGAAAGCTCTTCTTCCTGCTTTACAAAAATTACATTTTGCACTATGAACAAACTACAAATTGAAATGTACCAATGTCAAACAGCAGCATGCGTAACATGCTATCCTGATATCAAATAACACATACATTGACCCATCAAACAATTATGTAATTTATATCAATCATGTCACAACATCTGACTCAAGTAGGCCATCATTTGCCACCCCCACCACCCCGAGACACCATGATGTCAAATCAAGATAATGAAAACTTTCTTTTTCTTATATATAGCTAAATCATAGCACTAAAATCATAGCACTATAATTTGAAGCCCAAAACTGATATATGCATAGCCATTTTATTTAGCCATATATTATATGCTTTTTCTTTCTTTCTCTTTGCTGCTGGGGGGGGTGGGTGGGTTCAGGCTTGCCACATACCTAAGGTGGGAGGAGTAGAGATAGAGAGGGTTGTTTAGGCTAGGTGATTTTTCCTTCCCATGGGAATAGATATTGACCCTGCTGAGACCTGGAGGTGGAAATAGATGACATCAGGCAATTGTGATTTACTTCTATTGGGGAATGTGACTTTTGGGGGTGTATGTGGTGTAATTCCGGGTTGTATCAGATCTGGAATTACAAGAGACTTTGCCAATTTGATGATTTCCTAAATAAAATAAATTGTTTTGGAAGATTTACTTCGTTTTTTTTCTTTTTGAATGGATTTCATCATTTGGAAACCTTTTATCTATAATAGATAAAACTGCAATTCATCTAAAGAAATGTTTCTTGAAGTGTGGTCCTAAAACCCCTGGGAATCCCCCAAAAAAACAAAATTATTTTCCAGCTTATGTTAAAAAAATAATACAACATTAAAATCCCATTACACAATCATGAGAAGAGTTAATACATCAATTTCAATTTTTAATGCTGATAAATAGTGATAAATATAACCCATACAAGCAAAAGCTCTTTGGGGGTTCTCCATTAACATTTAGAAATGGGAAAAGATCATGAGAGGGAGGAGGAAAACTAATCAAATATAAAAGGCTTCTTTGTTCTTATCATGCTTCCAAAAAAGGGAAGAGACCCAGAGAAGCCAAGATTTACCATTATATCTGAAAACATCCCAAAAGATCATCCTATACAGCAGGGCTGTCAAACTCATGGGCCAGATGTGTCACATGCACCTGTTTAGCAAAGGAGAAAAAAGTCACAATATATCATGTGATGCCGTGGCAACATCAGTTTGACACCCCTGCTACACACATATAAATGATGAAAGGCTCCACAAACAATGAACCACTGCCAGAAAAAAGCAATACATTAAAAATGTTATAAAACTTTATTGTTTAAATTCTTTATCATCTGGCAGATTTACAACTTCCCACCAATCAACTATTTTTGATAAGTTCATCTTAAATTGTGGGGAAAATATCAAATAATCACCTAACATATGCTTGGCTTCTCCAACAGGTTTTTCTAGACAACTATATTTGGGGTACAGGACTTACAGTAGATAGAAGAAATTATGAAAATATTGAAAAATTTCATCTTCTACTTTATCTCAATAAAATGATCAAAATCATTTTTATCTTATTTGTATATGTTTTATATGCAATTAAAACAGTAGAAGGATAGATAGATAAAATGCTCATATGACAAATTATATTGGTCATATGTTTTGAGGGGAAATAGCTTTATTCATTTTAACCGATGATACTGCTGATGTACTATTTTAACTTTGGAAGATTAGATTAGGGACAGATGGAAAAAATCTATTTGGTCATTAAGAATTGAAAACTTGATGGAACATCATCAATAATCAATATGTAATGTTTTAATTTATTTTTTATTTTTTTATTACTTAGCCTATAGTACATATTCTGAAGTCCTTTCATCTAACTGGTCAGAAGTAAAATCAATAAGCAAACAAATTTCATTTATAATTGACATATTAGTGATATGGAAGTAAGAAATCTAGAGAAATATGATTAGTAATATTCTTCTAGTTTAACCTTGTTAACTTTAAGATGTGTAGACTTCGATTCCCAGAATTCCCCATTCAGCATTCTAGAGTGGCTCAGGAATTCTGGGAGTTCAAGTCCAACATATCTTAAAAGTTCCCAAGATTGAGAAACATGGCTCAAATATTTCATGTGCCCACTGAAGAGAAGCTTATTGTATGCAGCAGTGAACATCTAAGCTAACATAAAAATTCCCACAGTTAACATGTGTAGAAGCAACAGTATGACAAAAATAAACTGGTATATTGATATAAAGATGAAAATAATAAGAACCAAATATGTAACATAAACTAGCAGAGTATGGTAAAGTGAATGTGCAATTGTGATGTGTACAGCAAGATGCCTTACCTTTTGTAACAAATTTTGTTGCAGATGTGGAAGGCATTTCAGAGTTTCTGATACCTCCAGTGGGAGCTGTATTTGCTACTTTACCACCTGCCTCAGAACAAAGTTCTGAGCTACAGGGATTTTCTTCTTGCTTTATTTTAATATTTTTTTCTTTGTCAGCTGATATTAAATGTCTCTTTTCGTTGACTTGAAAGGTATCTGCACAATGCTTCTTCTGATTTAAAAAAAATCCATCTGGAGAGTTCAAAATGTGGCCTTGGGGGGAAGCTTTCTTAGGTAACAGAGTTGGAGAAGAAATTGATGGAGAATCCAAAACTGCCTGGAACAGCCGCTGTCTAGGAACAAAATATAGAGCTAGATCAATTTACAAAACTATTATGCCTTTTCTTTCTCAGGATTCTTTTCAACATTTGAAAGGAACAATCGCTAAAAACTCAAGCATGATGCATTCTGGCTGAAGTCCTGCTGAAGATTAAGTGAAAGGATGATAATTAATATAAGCATCCACAATCAACTGAATATATCCCCTTATTTGTAACTAGCATTGGGAGCTGAGATACAAAATCCTTAAATTGCCTACTATTCATTTATATAAAGAGGGAAAACTCATCAGTTATCCAAGAATTCTGTAACATTTTTAGAAGACAGAGTTTGACTACTCTGAATTCAGATCACTTGATGGAGTTATTGAAACTAGAAAAGTGTGGGGTGAGTGAGAGAGGAAAAGAAGAATTAAATAGCTGAGACCCGTAGCAGTTTTTTTCACAATCAACAATTTTAGTACAATATTTTGATACTAGTAAAGTATACTTTTAATACCAAAGTTTCTATCACACAATACATTTTTATTTTCTTCTACAGACAGTAACTCAACTTCTGTCCTTTTTAATGCATTTCCCCAAAATATATTTCAAACAGTGAACACTTATCAATTAATTTAGTATATTTTCAAAACAATTAACACAGCACATCAGTTAAATTCAACTTTCTGCTATGCATTTTTCCAATGCATATCTCAGTACATATAATTCATCATAATCCTCTAATTATGATAGTCCTCTAAGCTCAAGAAATAACTACCATAAATACAAAAACAGTCAGTTTTGTTTAAGGCTCATAGGAAAAGTTTGCAACTATGATTTTGGATAATTTATGAACAGATGTAAAGAAGCTATCGAACACATAAGGGCAGAAAAAGACAAAATCCTTATGAAGCTATTATCAATGTTTATTCAGACATAATGCAGTTAATTCACATCAAAATGTTCAGCCCAAGTATTAGTGACATAATGAAAGTACTTTCTGCAAAAGTACAAAAACTATTATTAAACTTTAAAAGTTATTAAGAGTCACACTGTTATTACTTATTATTTACCTAGTTACAGTAGGCTAACTGGTGACATCTAGTAGACACATACTAGGAGCAATTAATTTCACCTCATAATAAACCCCAAAAGTAAAAAAAAGTTAAGTCATAGAAGTAATTATGGTGAATACAATCTTATTTCACATGTTCAATTGGTCAGATTAAACAAAAAATAAAAATAACACAGATCTTTTATGGCATTTACCAGAGCAGATGTCACAATTTTCTAAGACACATCTTTCATCTTTTTCCTCCTAAAGGAGGCAGAAAAGGTATGTATCCTCAGTTCATAAGGCCATGGATCCATAAATATATAAGCAATGAAAATGTTCTATTGAGCCAAAATATAATTTTCACTCATGAAAATATACTGCAACCTTCAGAAAAACCAATTACAAACTTAATTAATTTTTAAAAACCAAACTCTTGACTACCAATGGCTCAAATCCATATAGAGCAGTTCAGTTATAGCCAGAAGAAAAAAAGATGTATTACTTTCACTGAATTATTTCATTAGAAAAATAATGGCTGGTGTTATTCAAGGTCTACTTGTAACCACTAGGTGAGGTTATTTGGCAACACAGGTCAGATGTGAACAATACAACAGACGATAATCTTATGGCAACTAATTCAGGGGTCGCCAACCTTTTGGATCTCAGGGACCACCAAACTGATACTTTTAAATCCCGAGGACTACTAATATGAATTTTTTAAAAAGCTAATATGTTTAATATAATTTTTTTGTTAAATATAAATTTTATATATGTATATATATATATATATACAAAGCTAAATACCATACATGTAAGTACCCGTGAAAACTTAAGAAAATGTGTGTTTTTGTGTGTGTGTGTGTGTGTGTGTGTGTGTGTATGTTTTCTTAAGTTTTTGAGGGTACTTACATGTATGGCATTCAGCTTTGTTCGGGTATTTTCCCACGTCATAGTAGTGGTGCTTTTAAAGTTGTAGCAACGTTTCAGCAGAATCTCATCTGCGATCATCAGGCTTCTGTATAGTGTTCATCTGTGAGTTAGACTTTTACAGTGGTTTCAGATTTAAATTTGGGACAGCCTATTGCTGTGTCAGAATGGTTTTTTCTTCCTCCTGATTGGTTGAGAGTCTTGGTCTGTGTTTATTGGTCTTGGAGTTTGCTGTGTTCTGCTTCTAATATCTTCTGTCTGTTTTTTTGGCTCTTTTTGTATCAACATTGTGTTACTTTATTGGAGGCCTTTAGTGCAGCTTGGCTTCGGGTAAATGGACGGCTATCATTCGTTAGGAAGCTGGGTTTCATCTGGGTGCCTGGTTGGGGTGTGTTTGAGCTGGAGGTATCAGGGGGGATCTGTTTGTGCCCATGTCTGGCTTGTGGTGTGGAGATTTTTTTGTTTGTGAGTGCAGGCTTCCAAATGATTGACAGCCTGGTGGAATCATCTCTTCTGTTCATGCTTTCTGGTCTTTTTTCAATCTCTATGGTTTCTCTGATGATTCTGTGGATGGGATTTTCTATAGTGGCTAGGGTTTTGGTGCCATTGAAGTTGATGCTATGACCTGTGGCTTCCATGTGTTGGACTAGTGAGGAAGTGTGTTCCAACTTTTTGACTGCATTTTTGTGTTCACCCAGGCGGGTACTTATTCTTCTATTGGTCTGTCCAATGTATGTGGCCGGGCATGATGCACAGGGGACTTCGTATATGCCTTGGTTTTCCAGGTCAATTTTGTCTTTGGGCTTTCTGAGGATGGCTGCTATTTTTCTGTCTGTTTTGAAGCCAGTCTTCATGTGGTGTCTGTATAGTACAGGGGTGGGCAAACTACGGCCCGCGGGCCACATCCGGCCCGTTGGTCTGTCCAATCTGGCCCGCCCCTGAAAAAAAATCGCTGCCATTGGTCTGTCCAATCCAGCCCGCCCCTGAAAAAAAATCACTGGATGTGGTGTATTGCCCTGTGCCGCATGGCCCCCAAAGCTGCAAAACAGTGTGGAGCGATCTAGGGGTAGGAAAGAAAAGAAATTTGCAAAGGCCTCGGCTGGGAGTTCGAAATCGCCTTCGAGTGTGACCTCTCCGAAGGTGAGTCCCCGCGATCCCCCCTTTTTTTCTGGGGCTTCCAGGCTTAAACTTTGCAAAGGCAAAGCTTGCAGGCTGGAGCATCTTTCCGCCGAGGAGAGGGAAAGGTTCCGCCCAGCGGGCGGGGCGGGCTGCTTGGAGCCACCTAAAGCTAGACCGCTGCTAGTGGAGCCTTACCCTGCCTTGGTGCCCGGTTTCCTGGCTCAGCGGTCCTGCTCGGGCGGCACTTTAAAAGCCTGCTCCCAGCACCCGAGCACCTTCCCAGCAACTTTCGGCTTCGTTTTAACTCGCAGGCGCTCGCGCCTAGCCCTGAGCCATGAGGTGAAGGGGAAGCCCGGCGGGCGGGCGGACTGCTTGGAGGAGGCAACCTGGCGGCACTCCGGGCTTCCCCTCTGCCATGCAGCTTGGGCGAGGTGTGAGCGCCCACGAGTTAAAACGAAGCTGAAAGTTGCTGGGAAGTTGCTCGGTTTTCCGGGGATTCCAGGGCTTTGCAAAGGCAAAGTTTGCAGACTGGAGTATCTTCCTGCCAAGGAGCGGGAAGGGTTCCGCCCGGCAGGCGGGGTGGGCTGCTTGGAGCAGGTTGCCGTGCGGCTCGGGGTGAGGCGCGAGCGCCCACGAGTTAAAATGAAGCCGAAAGTTGCTGGGAAGCTGCTCGGTTTTCCGGGGCTTCCAGGGCTTTGCAAAGGCAAAGTTTGCAGGCTGGAACGTCTTCCCGCCGAGGAGTGGGAAGGGTTCCACCCAGCGGTTGGGGCGGGCTGCTTGGAGCAGGCTGCCATGCGGCTCGGGGCAAGGCGCGAGCACCCGCGAGTTAAAACGAAGCTGAAAGTTGCTGGGAAGTTGCTCGGTTTTCCGGGGCTTCCAGGGCTTTGCAAAGGCAAAGTTTGCAGGCTGGAGTGTCTTCCCGCCGAGGAGTGGGAAGGGTTCCACCCGGCGGGCGGGGCAGGCTGCTTGGAGCAGGCTGCCGTGTAGCTCGGGGCGAGACGTGAGCGCCTGCAAGTTAAAACGAAGCTGAAAGTTGCTGGGAAGTTGCTCGGTTTTCCGGGGCTTCCAGGGCTTTGCAAAGGCAAAGTTTGCAGGCTGGAGCATCTTACCGCCAGGAGCAGGAAGGGTTCTGCCTGGCGGGCGGGCGGGCGGGCTGCTTAAACTTTGCTAGGGTGGCACTTTAAAAGCCTGCTCCCAGCACCCGAGCAGCTTCCCAGCAACTTTTGGCTTCCTTTTAATTCGCAGGCGCTCGTGCCTGGCCCCGAGCCGTGCGGTGGAAGGGAAGCCCGGCGGGCAGGCTGCTTGTGGGAGGTTCTGGGCTTCCCCTCCGCCAGGCGCGAGCGCCCGTGAGTTAAAACGAAGCCGAAAGTTGCTTCCAGGCTTAAACTTTGCAAAGGCAAAGTTTGCAGGCTGGAGCATCTTCCCACCGAGCAGCGGGAAGGGTTCCGCCCGATGGGCGGGCGGGCTGCTTAAACTTTGCTCAGGTGGCACTTTAAAAGCCTGCTCCCAGCGCCAGAGCAACTTCCCAGCAACTTTTAACTCACGGGCACTCGCCCCGAGCCACAACGCAGCCTGCTCCAAGCAGCCCACCCCACCCGCCGGGAAGAACCCTTCCCATTCCTCAATAGGAAGATGCTCCCGCCTGCAAACTTTGCCTTTGCAAAGCCCTGGAAGCCTCGGAAACCCGAGCAACTTCCCAGCAACTTTCAGCTTCCTTTTAACTCGCGGGTGCTCACACCTGGCCCCGAGCCGTGTGGCGGAGGGGTAGCCCGGCGGAGGAGGCGACCCGGCGGTGCTCTGGCAGCAGCAACAGGCAGTTCTGCCCGGGCTCCACTCAGGTGTCCGGCGGGGGCTGTCAGGAATTGCTACCGCCAGCGCAGCTCTGTGCGGCACCAGTCCCGCGTTGCCTTGGGAAGGAAAAGGCAAAACCAGGAGCCGCTGAGCCTGAGCCTCCGGTGCCACTGCTGCCGTTGCAAAGCACTGCCACGGCTCTTCCTTTTTGCCTTTCCCTTCCCAAGGCAACGCGGGACTGGAGCCGCGCGGAGCCGCACCGGCAGTAGCAACTCCTGACTCAGGGGGCCTCCGAGGGGAGGGGAAGGAGGAGAAGAGGGGGGAAGGGGGGGCAATTCCCAAAAAACCTTGGGCTGACCCGGCCCGTCTGTCAAATTTTAAAAGTCAATGCGGCCCCCGAGCCAAAAAGTTTGCCCACCCCTGGTATAGTATCTTACTAATTTTGTCTGTAGTGCTTCTTATGTAGGGCAGGACAGCTGTTCCATGGGTCTATTCATCTTCTGGGTCTCTATTATGTTTCAGTGTGTTTTTGTGGATCAAGTTGATGATTTTGCTTTTGTGGAAGCCGTTGGCTGTCAATATTTTAGTCAGGGTGCATAGTTCAGTCTTAATGTGTGTCTTGTCTGCCAGGCGTTTGCTTCTAGTAATTAGTGTTTTAGCCACGGAGTTTATCTGTGCTGGGTGGTGGTGGGATTGGGCGTTGAGGTAGCGGTTGGTGTGTGTTTTCTTCTGGTATATGGTGTGTCCTAGTGTGCCAACTGTTTTTTTGTAGATTAGTACATCTAGGAATGGTAGTTGTTTGTTTGTTTCTGTTTCCATGGTGAACTTGATTTTGGGGTGTGCGCTGTTTAGGTGTGTTAGAAAATTGTTTAGGTTTTCTTGTCCATGGGGCCAAATCACGAATGTGTCATCAATATATCTTAACCATAGTTTGGGTTTGAGGATGGCATTGGCCAGGGCTCTGGATTCGAATTCTTCCATGAACAGGTTTGCAATGACAGGTGACAGTGGTGATCCCATGGGGGCTCCTTCAATTTGTTTGTATCTTTGTCCTTTGTATATGAAATATGTGTTGGTTAAGCAGTGTTCTGTTAGTTCCATGAGGTGTTTAGCTGCTTGGTATTTATTTTTGATGATTTCAAGGGTCTCTTTTATCGGGACTTGAGTGAATAGTGAAACCACGTCAAAACTTACAACTTGTTTTTCTTTGAATTCAAAGGGAAACGAGAAAGTCCAGTTGCCTCTTGAAAAAGCACCTTTGGGACAAGTGTGACCTGGATAACTGAGAATCTCCATAGCTATGTTTTTAATATATTATTATATCATGGCACCCTCCTCAGAATGCAAAGATGTCAGCAGTCCCAAGACATGTCTAAACTGTACTATTTATGCTAGAATTTAGCCAAGGATACTCTAGTGGACAGCTATTGATTTGGTTCTTCTCTAAGTCAAAACATAGATTATCTGACCTCCCTGATATGTAAGATTTATACATATCCATTAAAAAAATTAAAAATGTTTTCCTTCTTTTAACAGCCGAATTAAGCCCATTGATATTCATTGTAATCAGTTTTTTTTCTTCCATGATTGTGCTTTATATTTAGGTCTAACAGCTCTCGTGGATCTCACTTCACGCTGTTCTTTGCTATCAATCTGTCCCCCTATTGCTCCTTTCTCTTTTTCAGTCTCCAGTTGTTCATCTTGAAACTCAATTAATGAAACCTCTTTCTCTGCTTCCTCTCTTCTTCCTCCGAAAAATTCTGCATGAAAAAGTTCTGCTTTCTCAATTGAATCAATTCTATATCTTTGCTCTTGCCATCTAAACATTAGTCCTTCTGGAATCAGCCATCTATAATTCACTTCGTTTTCCAGTAGTATTTTGGTCAGAAATCGATATTCTCTTCTCATCTCTCTCACTCTTCTGGGTATTTGTTTTAAAACCACAACCTCTTTACCTTTGTATTTCAGTATTTTCTCTCTTACTACTTGTAATATTTGCGTTTTAATAGATTTTTTGGTAAATCTGATATGGACTTCCTTGGGTAACTTATTTCTCATCGCATATCTTGTATAAACTCGATATATCTCATCTATTCCATCCATCATCTTTTCCTCTGTAATTTCCAAAGCATCTGCCAAAATTTCTATCATCACCGCTGCCAAATTTTCTCCTTTTTCCTCTTTTATATTTTGAAATCTAAGGTAAAATTCTGATCTTTCCATCTCCCACCTCAACATCCCATCTTTTTCTTGTTCGACCGCTGTTAGTCTACTGTCAATATTTCCAATCTTCTTCTCTCTTTGTTTTCCTTCTTCTTCAATTTTTTGGAATCTCTCCTCATACCTGACCATCATTTGTTTAATATTTTCCACTTTTTCATCCGTCTTCTCAATTCTTTGTTCAATGTTCTCTATCCTTTGTTCAATGGTGTCTGATTTTATCTTAAGATCTTGTATTCCTTGCATAATCATCTGTAAAGTTACTTTTTCTTGTTCTTTATCTTGCTTTAACATTGTCTGAATTAAACGTTGTCCTCCAGCTGGTGGGGAAGCAGAGGTAGTAGCAGAGATGCCAGATGATATTGGTTTCCTGCTCATTTCAATGTTTCCAAAGCTTCAAATTCTTCTTAACTATTAATCCAACTGCTAGAGCAGCCAATTATAATCCAAAATGGAAAACTCCAACAGTAAAAAACACAAAACCAAAAAAGAAACAGGAAAAAAGGAAGAAGAAATATCTTCAGGTTCTTCTAAACCCTAATCCAATTACGAGATAGTCCACCATGAAAAAGGAAAAAATAAAAAGGCAAAAACAAACAAATCCAAAAATAATAATATTGATTGAAAGCAAAGAAAAGAAAAAGCAAAAAGCAAAAAGAGAAAAGACAAAAAGTTCCTTTAAATTCTTCACACCTTAATCCACTTAAAAATCTCAATAATCCAAAAAAAAAAAAAAAAAACAATAACAAAGTGGTAAATAGAAAAAGCAAAAAAGTCCCAACAAAAAAGAAAAAAATATAAAAAAGAAAAAGAAAAAGAAAAAAAAACTCTGAGGCTTTTCCCTTTAAAACAAAAAGCAAAAACAAGAATATTACTAGAGTTGAAATTTAAAAAAGAAAAAAAAAAAAAGGGACTAGCGAGTGGGGTATATATAGGAGAGCACACTGCACTTTGTTATTTATCCAAGGCTCTTATTATGACTCTCTTCTCCAGCAGCTTCAAAGCCAAACCTCAAGTGTTGTTGATAACAGTCCAGGAAAGCACCTGCAATAATATTTTGCTGTGCTCTCCCTCTATCTTATCACGTTAAAATGTCCTTGAGATGAGGTCTTTTTGCAATTCTCTCCAGTTCAAATAGAATACTTTCAAGCCTCTAGTTGGCAGTGTTACAAAGTTTCTTAATGCTCTTTCTCCCCCCCCACCGGAAAAGAGGAATAATATATACAGGAAAAAAAAAAAGAAAAAATAGCCAAAGGAAGCCTCTATCCTAAAAAAATTAAAAAATCAAAGGGAGCCTAAAAGTATATATAAAAGAAAATTCAATCCGGTTACCTAAGTCACAATAAAATCTTTCCCAAAGAATATAGAGAAAAGAGAGAAAAAAAAAAATACACTCCAAGCCTCAATTTGACAGCACTTTAAAAACGCCGCTCAAACACTTTCAATCAAAAAAATCTCACAGCTTCCTCCTCTCTTCAGAGTGAACTTTCCAACCTCAGCGAATTTTCAACACTAAAGAGTTTTTCTCACCCAGCCGACACACTTCAATCCAATCACTTTCTTTCCGGAGCTGTCCCGACTTCAGCAGCTATGGAGGCTGCCTCTCCGCCGCCAGCAAAAGGGCTTCTTCCGAATCTAACCAGAGACTTTGCGATGTCTCTGGGATCCTGGAACAGTGCCCTTCACGATCACCGTCTCTCCGGGACGATTTAGGTCCGTTAGGACCGACCAGGGGCGAAAATATCAGCTGCGATCTCAGAGCCCCGAGATCGCAGCTGTATCGCCGGAACGAAGCTCATAAATTAGAGAAATTAAAATTTGATATAATTTGTTTACAAGAAATTCACATCAAAAAACAACATGAACAATTGTTAATGCAGCCAAAATTGGGGAAAATATTTACTTCTTTGACTCAATGTAAGAAAAGAGGAGTGGTTTTATACATTAAAGAGGCTATCCCGGCAAAATTGATTTACACAGATGAAGATGGAAGAGTATTAATGGTAGAAATAATGGACAATAATATAAAAATACTTTTGATTGCAATTTATGCTTCGAACGATAAACAAGAAGAGTTTTATAAAAAGCTACATATGAAAATAATTGGACTGGACTATGTTAATATAATTATGATGGGAGATTTTAATGGAATTGTGGATAATAAATTGGATTATATAGCAACAACAACAAAACAAAATAGAAAGGCTCTCCCAAGGTCTTTTTTTAAAATGACAGATGAATTAACTTTAAAAGATATTTGGAGAGAAAGAAATGTTAAAACTAAACAATATACTTTTTATTCAAATAGACATTTATCATGGTCTAGATTAGATATGGTTTGGATCTCAACAGAATTAATATCTAATATTCAAGAAACAAATATTGAAACAAGTACTTGGGCAGATCATAGCCCAATGACAATTAAATGGAAAGGACAAAAAAGAAGATCGAGATGGACATTAAATAATACTATTTTAAAGGAGAAAGATTTTATACAATGGATGGAGAAGGAATTGGCTTTTTTTTTTAGAGAAAATAAAAAAGAGGATACTTCAACACAGAATGTGTGGGATACAATGAAGGCATATGCTAGAGGTTTGATAATAGATTATACAAGGAAAAAGAATATTAGGAAAAGGCAAGCTTCCAAGGCCTTGGAAGATGAGTATAAAACTCTTGAAAAAGAATTACAGAAAATGCCACAGAAAAAGGATATTAAATTGAAGTTGGATGTAATTAAACATAAAATGGAATTAATAGAGAAAGAAGAACTGGCACAGAAAATTAGAAACTCTAAACAGAATTATTTTGAAGATGCAAATAAACCAGGTAGATGGCTAGCATATAAATTGAGAAAAGAGAAGGAATCAAGAAAAATATTGAAGTTAATAGACGAACAAGGCCAAGTTTGTTATGGGAATAAGGAGAAAAAAGAAATTATTCGAGATTTCTATGGACAACTATATAAACAAGAGAATATTGATGAAGAAAAAGTCAAACAGTATTTACAGGAAGCTAATTTACCAAAGGTACCTAAAGAGACTGAAGAAATGCTAGAAAGCAATATAACAATGATGGAATTAAATGAAGCATTTAAGAGACAAAATAATGGGAAAGCACCGGGTCCAGATGGGCTTCCAGCAGAATTCTATAAAATATTTCAAGAATCATTGAGCATTCCATTGTTAGAAGTTATGAATGAAGTTATGTTAAAAAAGATAATACCTAAAACATGGTCAGAGGCTTATATTACACTTATACCGAAGGAAGAGACTGACCCATTGCAAATTAAGAATTATAGACCTATTTCCTTATTGAATGCAGACTATAAAATTTTTGCTTCAATCTTAGCAGAAAGACTTAAAAAATATTTAAATAATTTTATTCACCCAGATCAAAATGGATTTCTGCCAAAGAGACAAATTAGAGACAATATGAGAGTAATCTTGGATACTTTGGAATACTATGAGGCTCATCCTGAAAAACAAATGGCTTTGATATTCCTAGATGCTCAAAAAGCATTTGACAACGTGAACTGGAGATTCATGTTATTATTATTGGAGCAGATGGGTTTTGCTAAAAAATTTATTCTAGCAATAGAAGCCATATATAATAAACAGACAGCAAGGGTAATGATGGAGGGGGAACTTACAGATTTTATTAATATAAGGAAAGGCACAAGACAAGGATGCCCCCTATCTCCTTTGTTATTTGTGTTGACCTTGGAAGTGTTGAATAGAAATATTAGGGATGATAAAAACATAAAAGGTATGAAAATTAAGAAGGAAGAATTTAAGCTACAAGCTTTTGCTGATGATTTAGCTTTTATTTTGGAAGATCCGCTAGAAACAACTCCAAAGTTATTGGAAAGGATAGAGGCATATGGAGAGGTGGCTGGTTTGAAAATAAATAAAGACAAAACAAAGATCTTGACAAAGAATATGCTATCGAGACAGAGAGAAGAATTGGCAGACCTTTTGAAAATTCAAGTTACAAATAAGGTTAAGTATCTGGGGATATATTTGACAACAAGATGTAGCACATTAAAGGAGAATAATTATATTAGACTTAAACAACAGATAACTGCAGATTTGAAGAAGTGGGAAAACTTGCAATTGTCATTAATAGGGAGAATTTCAACAATTAAGATGAATATCCTACCTAGAATTTTATTTTTGTTTCAAACAATACCAATTAGGCTTGGAAAAGATTATTTTGAAGATTTAAATAAAACTATGTTGAAGTTTATATGGCAAGGTAAAAAAGCGAGAATAAAGTTAAAGCTTCTGCAAGATGCTAGAATTAGAGGAGGTTTTGGCCTGCCTAATTGGGAATTGTATTATCAAGCTGCAAGTTTGATGTGGGTGAAAGAATGGATAACATTAAGGAAACATAGGTTGTTGACATTAGAAGGGCATGACTTGCTGCTGGGCTGGCATGCTTTTTTATGGTATAAGGGAACTAAAACACAGGGTTATTTTAGAAGACATTATGTACGGGAGTCTTTGTGGTTGAATTGGGAGAAGATAAAAAGACAATGTTATTTGAAAATTCCAGTTTGGTTATCAACCATTGAAGCATTTTCCTATCCTATAATTTATAAGAAGGAACAAACAGTTAGATATGGGGAACTTTTAAATGAAAAGGGTGAACTTAAATCGATCCAAAACCTAGAGGAACAAGGTATAAAGATGAATTGGTTTTCATATGCACAAATACATTCAAGGTATGATGAAGATTCCAAAAAGGAGGGATTTTATGATAAACAGACTGATTTAGATAAGATTTTGATGGGTACTGATGAGAAGGTGATTAAAAAACTATATGGTTATTTACTGGGAATTAAATTGGAGGAAGAACAAGTTAAAGAAACTATGATTGTTTGGGGGAAGAATTTTGGACATGGGATTGATTTAGAGAAATGGCAGAAATTGTGGTCTCAAAATTATAAAATGACAATGTCAACAGCATATAAAGAAAATTTGTATAAGATGTTTTATAGGTGGCACTTTCCTCCGACAAGAATAGCAAGAATGTTCAAGAACAAATCTGAAAAATGTTGGAAATGTCATCAGATACCCGGCTCGTATTACCATATGTGGTGGACTTGTGAGGATGCTAGAAAATATTGGACTATAATTCACATGTGGTTGGAAAAAATGACAAAGAAACATATAGACTTGAAACCGGAGATCTTCTTATTGGGAATTTTACCTGATATGTATAGTAAAGATTTGAAATACCTGATTGTAAATGTATTAACAGCGGCTAGGATTGTATTTGCTAAAAATTGGAAAAATGAGAAAATACCATTACAGGAAGAAATTATTAAGAAAATATTGGAATGTGCTGAGATGAGCAGATTGACATTTGAAATTAGAGAGCAAGAGGATAAACAATTTTATGAAATTTGGGATCTTTTTTATAAATGGCTAGATGATAAAATACGACAATAGAATATTTAGAATGTTAGAATGTTTTGCTATTATTTTGTTATTTGACATTATATTTATAAAAGGTTTTTTAAGGATTGATATGATATGAGGATAGGATTTGTTATAGAATAAATTGGTTTAAGGTATTGTTAGCTCATAAAGCATGAATGATTAAAAATAGAGTCAAAAACTTCTTTTTTTTTTTAAGTGATATTGGGATATATAAGTTTGGATTGACAATATGAGTTGTTATGTAACATAATTGTAATTGAGACTACAGAACGAATGCACAAAAATGATGAACCAACTGACACACTTGATGTATATATGAGAGTTGATGTTTTTATGTTTTGTTTGTTTTGTTTGTCTGTAGAAAATTAATAAAATCTTTTTCAAAAAAAAAAAAATTAAAAATGGTGGGAAGAAGGTGGAGCCTCCTCGCCGACGGACAGTAGATCGCAACTCTCTGCGACTATCGTTCGTGCTCTTTCGTTGGAGAGCCCCAATTATCCTGATTAGGGGCTGAAACTGCCTTGGAGGGGCAGCGGAGTAAGAGGAAGCAGCAAGCCTGTCTGTGGGGAGCCGCATCTCTCCCCCCCCCGGGCTTGGCTTTTTTTCCTCCCAAAGACAACTGCAGTGATGGTCTAAAATGGTCATCCCGAAGAGGATGACTCAGCTTGACTAAGATTTGTGCAGGAGGGAAGAAAGAGGTGGATAACATCTGAACTGGGACAACTGGGCAGTATAACCAAATAAAAGTACCCCGGGATTAAGGTAACATGGAATTTTTAAGAAAAGAAAAGTGAGCTGCGAAATTACAAAGGGACAGAGGAAAAAAAAGGAAAATATTTTTGATAGCTAAATGGGGCTTCGAACTGGGAAAGGAAGAAGCTGGAATTAAAGATTTAATGAAATTGGACTAAAATAATTTGGGAATAATCAAGTATAAAATTAAAGCTGGACTTAATATTGCCAAAGAATAATAATAATAACGTTTATAAATTGGAGACTGGATTGTCTTGGAATATTGAGGTTCAAAAAGCCTTAAATAAAAATATAGGGGAAAAAAAGTGAAGACTTCGTATAATGGAGAGTGTCACCTTTTGATAAAAATTTAGTTCAAATAAAAAGGAAAGCATTTTGTTTTTGAATGAACTGGTATAAAATTACAGAAATATTGAAACAAAGTAAGAATTTTAGAAAGTGAAAGCAGAACCAGAATAAAGGAAAAAGCAAGGAAGGAAAGATTATTTGTGGGACTGACTGATGGTATGAACCCTGAACTGGAATAGCTAAGAACTTTAAAAAATTGAAAGAAGAAAGAAGGAAAGTAAAAGTGGTGGTGGTGTTTTTTTGTGGACTTTGAGGATTATAAAATATAAGAATGTTGATATCTCTTTGGGACTTAAAAATGGAACTTAAAAATATGAGAGAATTACTACAGGAAAGAGGCGAATCACTTTGCTCTGTGCTAGAAAAAATGGAAATGGCGATTGAAGAACAAGAAGAAAGATTCTTAGAGGAGCAGGAATTGACTCAAGGAGAAGACATTTTGAATGGACAATTAACACAAAGAACGTTACAAAGAAGTGGGGAAAGAAGGAAGGTTAAAAAGTTGAATTTTAAGAAAGCAATTAAAAGAGGGAATAATTGTGAAGTTAGAAAAGGAAGGAAGATTCAGCAGAAAAGGGGAAGGGAAGATATTAAGAAGGAGATAAATTGGAATGAGAAAAGTCATGGGGAAAAAAGAGGGAGGAGAAACAGTAAGACTAGTAAAATGTTGAAAGGAAATTGTTTCTTTACAATTAAAAGAAGGAATACTTGTGAAGTCAGGAAATGTAGAAAGAATGAGAAAAGACATGGGGAAGAGAGCGGGAGGAGACTCGGGTTCGCTCTCTGGACAATGCACCGGAGAAGCAGTAAGAAACAGGCATGTGACAGAAAGAACCACAGAACTAGTAAAATGTTGAAAAGAAATTGCCTTTTCAGAGATAATGGTTGATGAATTAAAAGGGGGATTCTGTAGGGTGACAAGGGGTAATAAGAATATTTCTGCAATTAAAAATATTTAGAAAATAGGGTAATATCGATATTGATAACTCTTATTAAAGGGGGGGAAATATGCTGTGGAATCCAATTGAGAAGATGTAATGACTAAGGGTTTATTGGGAATTAAGATGAGGGAATAAAGGTATATTCTAATCATTAAGGTGTCACACTCAAAATAGTAAAAGAGGGGAAACTTATACTTGTTCTTTTTTCTTTTTGTGTGGGTGTGTTAAGATCTGTATCAATTTAGAACTTATTAAATGTGTGTAATGGAAAGGGAATGTGACAGAGTAAGGAACCAGCTAAATTAATAAGTTTAATATAGATTATTAAAAGCAAGGAGAGACATTGGTAACTTCATTATTACCACTATTAGGCAAATATATATTGTTTATTTGTATTTTTAAAATAAATTAAGTATTATATTTGAAATAATTGAAATTAAATTAAATGTTTAGATTGGGATTAATGAAAGAATTTAGAATTAAACCTCATTAGTATTTATTAGGTAAATACATATTGTTTATGTTTAAAAACAAATACTAAAGGATTATATTATATTTGAAATAATTGAAATGAAACAAAATTGATTGAAATTAAGGAAAGAGGCTAGAATTAATGTATTTGTTTCTCTCCCTACTGAAAATTTGGAATGGAAAAGGTAATAATAGAATTAAGTATGCATATATCAATGTATAATTTCTGTCATATTTGTATGTAAAGATGATGACCCGGAAATATGTTGTCCACCAAAAAGAGATTTTTGTTTTTAATGTGAAAACTGAATAAAGTTTGTTTAAAAAAAAAAATTAAAAATGGTGAAAGATTATAATCCAATATCAAATTGGATGAGAATAGCACTACTTGACCTTAGCAATATTAGACAAAGCTTTAGACGATAAAATAAAAGTTCAAATAAAACATTTGTCAGACAACTTAGAGCACAGTACCAACTAAAATATTAATGTTGTGGGATTTAAAACATTATTTTCTAAATTATCACTGATTTTCAAGAAATAAAAGCATTCTGAGTTAAACACAACTTTATCACATTTAAAGCAAGCTTCCCATATTGCTTCTAAATATAAGCATAATTAAACAAATATACAAAACATAAATAGTTCAAAAGGATGAGAAGAAAACTACTAATGGATAAATGCAGTAATATAATGCCTTTAAGATGTTAACCATTTATAACCACATGAATTATAAAATATTGTTAATATATTAATGCCAACAGTATAGGCATGCCTGTGTCTCTTCATCTATCCATCTATAATTTATATTATAATGAACCTTCTAGAAACTCTAGGCGGTTTACTAAAAACCTTGGTAAATATTAGAAATCTGAGTTATAAACAACCTTCTAATGACCTTGCATAATAATAATAACAACAACAACAACAACAATAACAATAATAATAATAATAATAATATAAAACATCTCTTAGTATTAATCAGGGGGGATAAAGATTGATTTTTAAATAAAAAATCATTTTTTATTTAAATCAGATTTTATTTTTATGAAATTTATTTTAAAAAAATGCTTTTGTAGTAAAAATCTAGCTAGCTAGCTTTCTATTTAAGATACATTAATAATTTAGTTTTTTAGCATGAAATAGAGCTTACTTATGTAGCATGAGGCTGTATATTCTGCAATATTTACCTTTTTAGTAAATTCCTTCAATGAATCCAAGCTCTGCAAGCTAAATAGGAAACCTTCATTTTGTTTGCAAATAATATTAAAAATTCTAACTACCAGCAAGAATGAGTCCTTACATTTAAAGAGCATCTGTCATTTCATATACATCATGGCAGCACCTGTTAGTGGGAATTCACTCACCTGCTTCCTGCCATGTCCCTCATCTTGTTGTGTCCCATTAAAGTGAATGGGACTGTCGGGTGAGTCAACAGTGGTCAGAGGAGCCACTCCTGTGGGACAGAGATGACAGTTGCTCTTTAAAAATTATGCTTTAAATCGAGTTGATTTAAATCAAGCCTTTTTACTAGTGATTTAAATCATGATTTAAATCATCTTGATTTAAATCAAATCCACCATGGTATTAATGAATACGGGATGGTTAAATTTTGGTTGGAAGAAGGAATTCTGTTAACACTTTAGGCCCAAGTCTTGTATGGCTTTAGAAGAAACCACCAGCATTTGGAACCAGTGAATTACTGAACACTATCAATAAGCCTGCCACATAAGTGTTATGCATTTGTGGTTATTAATATCTGTTATGGATTTTGATTCTAAGAGTAATAATACCTGCGGGGTGATGAATTAGACTAAGTCCAGGTGGCTAGGAATTTGGACAGCAAAAAAAAGTTAAAATGGGACCCTTGGGAGAATGTCAAGCTGTAAATCATACCCCAATTAAATAGGGCTGAGTGGTAAGAGAATCCCAGGGGATTCATCAGATTTAAAATAGCATACAAGAACTGTTTGGTAATAACTTTCTACATAATTATAAATTTGGCTCAACTATATAATGTGGGATTCTACTTTATTGAGAAACACAATTTTGTTTGTACTTTTTTCACACCATGTATTTTAAATACCACTATTATTTGCTGTTTTCTAAAACTAAAACATTCAAACCATGGTAACTTTTTTTCCAAAATTTCCTCCAATACATTGATCATGAGCTTTCTTTTAGCTGCATCGTTTTTATTTTTACAGTGAGCAAAATGCACGTAATATCCTATGTCCTGCATAATATTGTCAATATTCACTGTGAGTATAATTAGGGTAATTGTGTTAACAATGAATGACTATGAATGTTGAATATTTTCAGTTCTTTTCTAAATGTTTCCCATCATAGAAATGATTACTTTTATAACGGCTGAACACTGTGTTCTTTTTCACAAACTATCTACTGTAAGTTCAATATTCTTTTCCTAGTCAATCACTACTACCAGCCAAGTTCTATCAATGTATATTGTTAATTCACTTGGCCAGGATACAATTTACCCTTGTGGGTTTCTTTAATGTTCACTTTCTGGATTTGGTATTCTTTTTCAAGTCTATCCTTTTTTGTTTAGTTATCTGTTTATTAATAAATTAAAAATTGTTAAAACAGACAGGATAGAATTACAAAACAATGTCAAACACAGGAAGTTAACTGAAATTTTGAATTCAGAGATAAGCATCTGTCCCACCTTTTCTTCATTATAGACAGATGCACATAATTCATTTGGCACTCCTTAATTCCATTAATAAATTTTTGCTACATGGTTTATGCAAAAATAAGCATTAAAACATTTTACTGGTGCTTTTAAACTAACACAGTATTTCAAAATTGTGTATACAGAGATCAGCTTTTTTTTAATAGAGTGTTCAAATAAATAGCCTCATCTATTACTGCCCTCATTTTACTAACTTGTTTCCTGCTTGGTCTTTTCTTAAATATTAATGTTACAGCTCTTAGCCTTTTATTTCTTATTTGCATTCAGTATTGTCTATATATATAACTCTTGTGTAGCTTTCCTTTCCTTTTTTGTATTCATGCAGATAATATGTTCATTTCTTGTGATGACCACTCAGCTGAATACTCCATCCAAAGGGAAAAAAAACACAAGTCTCAGTTTTAATCTGCAGTCGTCCTCACTCCATCTCCCCATCTACTAATATCAATTTCAGTACTATATGGGAATAGTACCTCTTCCAAATGATAGGTTAACCAAAGAGGAAAAGTATGGAATTGTTGTGTTACTATGACTGTTGTGTTAGGCTGCACAGGAAAGAATAGGAATGTACTAGTGAAAAAAACCAGTTAATTGCCACAGTGTCAACTGCTGGCATATAGTCAATAGTTCAGCACTCAAGCTAAAAATGGCTCTCTATTTCCTTGTTCTAACAATTTCTTAGAAGTTGCATTATATTCGCGCTATGACATTTAGTTTATTCAGGTTTATCTTTCTGATCTGCAATGTTAAAGCTAGATGAACTTTTAACGTTGTAGTTGTCAGCATTCCAAATAACAATCTCCTTCAAAGAAGACTCCAAGGCTAGCAATTCCTCAAAGTTCCATTTTATTAGAGATGTCATATTGGCACATCTGGGGAAACCCGAATCTGAAAGTTCTGGGTTTTCCCCCCACCCAAAAGAAAGCCAAAATCCAACTCCTGCGTCCATCATGTGGTCCAAGTATGTTTTCGTCCCTACTGGAGCCTATCCCCAACCACTCCTCTCCAGGTACAGAGTAAATGTCCTTGACTCTAAGAGAGAGGAATGTTGTTGTGGCTAATCTTCCACTACTCCTTGCAATCTCCCCTCCCAATTTCCTAGGCATTAATTATGGCATCCTCAAAGCTCCAAAAGAAATAATGGCTTCCAAGGCTGACAGTAGAGCTAAATGACTTTTAACCACTTCTTCTGGAAACATACATTTGTTTTCTTACTTAAACTTTTCTTTTACCACTTTTCGCTGAATTAAGATGCAATTATGTTAGCCTTCCCTAACAATTTATATGTAAATAAAAATTGCCAAAAGTCCTGTCACCATTTTCAATTGGTCCAGCAGCATGTGTATTTTATATTACGCATAAGCCCATAACCAATTCTTTAAGATGCACATTTTTGATATCTATAAGTTTAATACTTAATGTGGAGGGCATTTTCCTACTATGTGAATAGTTAAGGCTTAATGACTCATTTATTTTGGAAGTTGGTATATATTATCTTGGTAATCATCTTTCAGTAATTCTCCAAAAGGAATTTGATTTCTGGTTATTTAAAGTTCTTTTTTATTTATATTATTACCCCAAAGTTCCCTTCCCTCTCCATCATATGGTCACATAAATATAACCCTATACTACCATTTTTTATATTCCTCTATGTTTCCATCATGTGGTAGATATTCAGATAAACAAACAGAAACTTCTTCAAGAAGCACTGTCCCGTTTTTGTCTAAGATGCTTCCAAAATTAAAACATATATATATATATAAATGCAGTACTCTTTCCAAATATTTTTTTTTAGAATCTACATTTTCTCTTAAAACCCTTTGACTTTCTTGAAGGAGTGTCATAGTTTACTGTTTATTCATGGTTTATTTTAGTGCGTCTCATCCCATTCCATCTTGAGCAATGGAATACCCCACTCATTTAACATATTTCTGCCCAAAGGAAAAGCTGTTTCAGTCTCCAGTCCAATTCAAGTGCAGTCCGTATTTTTCATTTGTTCAGATTGTCTCCACATATTCCTCAGTGCCTTACTAATCTTTCCACCCATATTTTTATTATCTTTTCCATGAACTCATGTTTTACCTCCAACCCATCCACATATCTTAGTTTTCATATTCTGTTCCCAAACCCTGTTAATGCTCATATAGTCATGAGATATTATTTATAGGATTCTCTAATTTATACATTTCAACTGCAGCCTTTCTGTTAATATTAAAGGAATCTGATATTCTTTTCATATTCCAATCGAAAAGAGGGCAAAGAAATGTAAGCAAGGGAATAAGGAAAATCCAGGAAGAAAAAAACTTACCTAGTACAAGTTACAACAGGTTTCTCTAGAACTGATCAAAAAACATCCAAAGTAAAGTAGAAAACTGATCAACCATGAATGGCAGACATAAAAAGCAAGGCAATCTGCCTCCCAATTCATCTGATTGACAAATGAATTACAGAGTCAGAACACCCTCTTCTGGTCAAGAGGCAACAGAGTACATTGTCCATGACAGCTCTGGTAGCACAGAAAAGAGACAATGTTCTTAAGATGACTTTAATTTATACATGCCCTTGAAGGCCCAGGCAAAGGACTTTAAAAAAAAATCAGATAAGAAAATGTTGAGCCAATACATTTTTTAATTGTAAGCAACCCAAAGTCATTGAATGAAATGAGTGGCTATAGAAATTGAATAAAGGGAAAGGAGTCACTGCAGACTTTACTCTGCTAGTCGTTGCCTGCAGTGCTCATCTCTGTTTCAAGTCCATTGAGCCAGCGCTGTTCAAAAACATTTCCATGTCATGTGGCATCACATCATGGAGCACTGTTACCTTTCACCCGAAGTGGTACCTATTTATCTACTGGCATTTACATGCTTTTGAACTGCTAGCCTGGCAGCTGGGTTGAAGACACTCTGGGCTGCTGGCTTTCAAACCAATAAGTCCAGGGTCTTAACCATTGAGCCACCGTGCCACCCCAGAGAAATTGAATAAATGAATAAAAATAAATACATAAAAACATGTAGATAAAAATTTCCAGGGATTGCACCAAGATTCTAAACCATTCAAGATTTAATCTGCAGTAAAATATGAGCTATTTTCTGTGTATTTAATTGTGGTCTTTTTTCTTTTTAAATATTTATATATTTATATTTTACAATACTTATAATCCAACCCAATTCCAAAGCATTCCAAATGTCATCAAACTCAAACAAAGAAAAAAATATGTAAAACATAACAAGTAATTAAATCAAAGACAATTTCAAAGGACCAAATTTAACCACAAAAGAAATCCAAGATGGGAACTTCCGGTTGCAAGGCTTCGGCGGCGGCAGGAATCCGCTTCTCTGCGGGTCCCTGCTGCGCTCGCCGCTGAGGTACTCCCGATCCAATTGGATTTGGGGGTTGTTGCTGCCCCAAAGAGGCAGCGGAAGACAGAGGAGATCCGGGCAGGGGTCTGGGGATATCGCACCCCCTTTCCCCAGCCGGCTAGACTCATTTTTCCTGAGGCGGTGGAGCGGCTGTCAGAAATGGCAGCCACATAGAAATCTTCAATCGGATAAGAGTTGTGCAGGAGGAAGAATCAGAAGGAGAAGTTTTCTTGGCTGAACCAGGACATTAAGATACTTTTAAACATCCTGGAAACCTGACTTTTGGATGGATACATTTGTTTCCAAAAAAAGTTGTTAAAACGGCGAAAGTGCTGAAAGGAAAGTTCACTCCCCTTCCTTATGGAGAAAGCAAATGAGCACTGAAAAACCTGCTGCTTTAAGGTAAAAACAAGCTCATTGTTATAAGTGGGAAGGAGAGGACTAAAAAAAAAAATCTTTTAAAACTGGTTGGAGGAGACGCTTTGAAGATTATAAGACCAACAACTAATTGTAATACGGCTTTAAAATATATTTGAGATTTTGCCCCAGGAGGAAAAGTTGCAAAGAGAAGAAGAGGAAATAATTTCTGGCTGTGTGGACTGTTTGATAACTTTGACATTTGCAAATTACCTTAAGACTAAAAATATCTGGGTTGTTCTTAAAAAATTTACAATAGCACCATCTCTGGATCAACTAAAAATGGAATATGAAAAATTAAAAGAAAGAGAATCAAATGGCAAGAATTCATTGGGAGCTGTCTTCCACTTTTTAGAAATGGCGGTCTCTATGTACCAGCAAATACTTGATGGAGATGGAGATGGAGATGGAGATGGAGATGGAGATGGAGATGGAGGAGGAGGAGGAGAAGGAGAAGGAGAAGGAGAAGGAGGAGAAGAAGAAGAAGAAGAAGAAGAAGAAGAAGAAGAAGAAGAAGAAGAAGAAGAAGAAGAAGAAGAAGAAGAAGAAGAAGAAGAAGAAGAAGAAGCCATTTTTAATGGACAAAAATTTTTGATTAAGAAAGAAAATAAGAAGAGAGGAAGGAAAAATGAGAATTTAAGATTTAATAAAACAACCAAGAAAAAGAAAAATAAGGTGAAAAAAAGGTACAATGTTAGAAAGCAATTAAAAAGAGAATTACAACAGAGAAGGGAAGCTAAAAAGGGGGAGATTAGGAGAAGGGGGGCAAAAAGATCAGACTGGAGAAGAAAGGGAGGGGAAAAGGGGAAAAAAGCCACGGTCTGGAAGAAGATATTTTTTTAGAGATAAAGGATGTATAATTTAAGAAAGATTCTGCTAGAGTACATAGGATAGTATTGTAGTATTTGCATTTGAAATAGTCTATTGGAATATTATAAGATTTAACAAAATATTAAAATGTTTTATAGTGATAGATTTCAATATTTAACAAAATATCAAAGAGAATGTGTAAAATGATTAATGGTAAGTTATACTATTAATAGAATTAGAATTAGAATGGAAATTATATATTTAATTATATTATAAGTGTATTATTCTTTTTCTTTTCAAAATGCAACATGTAAAATGTACTAAGCAGAATCAGGATAGAAATTATATATTATTTTAAGTGTTATTTTAGGGAAAGGCGTCACACTCTAAAAGTGATTAAAGGGGAAATTCTTTTGCTAAAGAGAAGAGATAAATAGATGATTGGAAAAGAACAGATAAAAGATACAAATATAATGATTCTGAAATAAGATGAAATAAACAAAATATAATTAAGAGAGTGAAAAGAAGGGAGAAGTTATATAGAAAACATAGAATGGTTAATAAGATATGAATAGTGTTAAGCCTGGGTTCCCCAACCAGGGTTAAGGAGACAAGCTAAACAGAATGTGCAGCGTTAGTCAGATAGGCATACAGATAAATGAGTGAGCTAAGCTTGTATGTTTATTAACATACAGTAAAAATAACAGATACACTTGTGCTATCAAAAATATAGTTTATTCCATTTATAGCATAGTCAAAATAACAGTCCATTAGTCATGTATCATTTAGTCAGTCCATTCAAGGATATTCAGTTGGCAAAGTCCGT
The DNA here is from genome assembly GCA_033807585.1 of Hydrophis major. NCBI lineage: Eukaryota > Metazoa > Chordata > Lepidosauria > Squamata > Elapidae > Hydrophis > Hydrophis major. The sequence goes on from CM066329.1 coordinate 90,750,688, forward strand.
GTAGAATATCCTATATCAGTTCACTTACAAATCAGTCCTTTGTTTCTCTCCCGTTCGAGCAATGCAGTCTTGATTCCAAGCAGTAATTAGGGATCATCAAAGCCAGAGAGAGAGCAAGCTGTCATCTTGCTTCTTATAAAGTGCTTTCACAACCACTCGCCAAATTACAGTCCTATATTTAAAGTTGCAGACACTTTAACTTACAAACTATGATTACATATTTATTATTTTACCTAAACCAGTTAGGGTAAACAATGTTATCCCTAACATTCTCCCCTTTTAGGAAATAATAATAAATATAATTATTTACATCTTTAAATCATATTTGTTACAACTCTCTTTTAACTTAATTACTCCTTGAGCTTTTGTAAATTGGTCTGCAATGTTTTCTTGTCATGCAGTATTCCAATTTAATTAGCCCATTCTTTACAGATTCTCTAACATTTAAGTATCTTAAATCAGTATGCTTTGATCTAGTTTTTACAGCATTACTAGTAGCTAACTTTATAGCTGCCTGGTTGTCCTCGTACACAATAATGGAATCTTTAACAGTTATACCCATGTCTAATAATAACTGTTGGTACAGAATTAAGTCAGTGCATAGTAATGACAGACATGAAAATTCCGCTTCCATCGTGGACAAGTTGATATGCTGTTGTCTGATTGACCTCCACCCTATTAGTGTCTTACCAAATAATATAGCCATCCCAGATGTTGATTTTCTAGTGTTTATATCAGTTGCAAAACTTGCATCTGCATAGGCACTAATACTCAAATCACCCTTTGGTTCTATATACAATGCATGGTTCATTGTTCCTTTAAGATATCATAAAATTCTCTTTAATGATTGCCAATGACATTGATGTGGATCTGAATTAAAACGTGCCAGCTGATTTACACTATAAGCTATATCTGGCCTAGAAAAATTGCTTATATATGATAAGCTACCAATCAAAGATTGATATATAGACTTATCAAATTTGGGACTTTGATCATCAATTTGGCAAATTTCCTGACTCATTGGAGTCTTTGCCGATTTACAAAGTTCCATTTTATACATTTTAATTAATTGACAAATTTTATCTTATTGAGATATCTTAAATCCATTTTCTGTTTTGTTAATTGTCAATTCTAGATACTTTTTAATTTCACCTAAATGCTTTAATTTTATCTTTTTGGCTAATAATGATATAATCTCATTAGCTTCATTATTAGTCTTAGTTATCAAAGCAATATCATCTGTAAATAATAACAATAATGACACCGTTCCATTATTTTCTCTTTTAAACACACATGGATCTGCTAAACCAGATTTAAAACCTATATTGTTTAACTCTTTCACAATATATTGGTTCCACTCAAAACCAGATTGGTTCAACCCATAAAGACTCTTTTTGAGTTTCCAACCATCATTACTATTTACTTTATTATCTTTTATACCTACTGGTTTTCTTAAATATATAGTGTGCTGCAATGGTGCATGCAGATAGGCAGTTTCTACATCTAAATGGTTAATGATATAGTTTTTCTTAGCTGCCCACACTAATGCTGCTCTTAAAGATGTTGCTTTAAGACTTGGTGCAAAAACTTCATCATAATCAAATGCAGTTTGATTAAATCCTTGAGCTACTAACCTAGCCTTATGGGTAACAGTCCCATCATTTCCAGTTTTTACTTTAAATATCTATTTGCACCCAATGGATTTTTCTCCTGGAGGTAATTTAGCATCTTCATAAACTTTCATTACCTTTAATGAATTTAGTTCTTTTTCCATTGCCTTTTGCCAATTCTCCTGATCCTTAGCAGGATACATCCTAAGTTCATCTACACTAGTTGGAACTTTAGTTACTTGGCAAACTATACTTGCTTGATACCTATCAAGTGGTCTAGTTACACGTGTAGTACGTCTAGGTATTACAGGACTTACAGGTGGACTTTCATTTATTAACTCTTCTTGATTATCTAACTTTTCCTGATCAACTGTTTCCTCTTGTTCTGGTCCTATTTGCTCTTCATAGACTTCTTCTTTAATTGGACTCTTCTTATAACTAGTCTGTTCTTTCTGCCTTTTGTAGGGTTCAATAATTACTTCATTATTTAAATCTTGCTCTAATCTATTCCATCCTACATGTTCTAGGAATTTAGCACTAGCACTGGTGTAAACTCTAGATGTACCTGGTTCCCAGAATCTATAAGATCTATGATTAGATTTATATCCTACAAAAAATAATCTTTTAGCTCTATGCTGTTCTTTTTGTCTAAGTTGTGAAGGGATATGCACCCATGCTGGTGCTCCAAATGTGTGCATGTAACTTAAATCAGGTTTTGTACCATGCCACAGTGTGAATGGTAATTCACCTGTTGTTGAATTAACAACATTATTTAATATATGATTACCACACATTATTGCTTCTCCCCACAAATTGTCAGGTAATCCTGAATCAGACATCATAGTTCGTGTCATTGATTGTAGTGTTTGGCCTCGTCTCTCTATAAAGGCATTATGTTGTAGCCTATATGGTGCAGACTTTTCATGTTGAATACCTAACATTCTAAGTCTATTCTGGAATTTATTATTTGTAAATTCCATACCATTATCTGTTATAAGAGTTACTAATTTCTTTTTAGTTTTCCTTTCAGCAAATTTGATCCAATTAAAGAGATTTTGATACGTTTCAGTTTTGCTCTTCATTAAATAGCAAAACCCATATCTAGAATAGTGGTCCATTATACTTAATATGTAACGAGCTCCTCCTACACTTGGTTTTTTCGGACCTATTAAATCTGCAAATACTACCTCTAAAGGCTCTTTGGTAGTAAATCCATCAACTCTATTAGCGGGTGTGATCCTGGCTTTGCTTTGATTGCAAGCATTACATTGCAAATACTTATTACAAGGTTTTAAACTTATTCCCTTCGATAATTCAACAGTTTTCTTAAGCATTTTAAAATTTAAATGCCCTAGCCTTCGATGTAACAAGTGAATACATTCATCATGAGGTTTCTTATTTTCATAAACTGTGTTAGCCACTTCTAAACCATTATCATTTAACACATATAATTCACCTCTTAAAGATGCAGTAATTTTCTTATCTTCTTTCTCAATTATGCAGTTATCTCCTTTAAAAGTAACTACATATCCTAGTTTAACCAAAATTCTAATTGAAATTAAATTAAACTTAAGTTGTGGTACATATAACATTTTTACATTCTCTTTTATAAAAGAACAATATGCTATACCTTGACCTTTAGCTTTCAGTTTCCAGCCATTGGCTAACGATATCTGCTGTGTACTCTTGGACATTTTAATAAAATTTCTGTTATCATTTGTTATACAGTGGGATGCTCCACTGTCAACCACCCATAAATTATCTTTTACAGCTCCGTTAGTATACATGGCTAACTCTAAATTTTTATTTTTATTTTGATGACTTTTTGTATTCTGGCCAGCGTTCTGGCGCTTTGCTTTTTTACAAAATCTTGCCAAATGTCCTCTTCCTCCACAATTAAAACACTTTTTAATTGCGTATGCAGTAGGAGATACATTATCTTCTTTTTGAGGTTGCTCCCTCCTTAACTCATGTCTTTCAAGCCTTCTTCTGGCCTCTTCAATCAATCTGCCAGTTATATCAGTTAAAGTTAGACTTTCCTTTGGCAATATTTCAAGGGAAGTTACATAGTTGTCATAACTTTCATCAAGTGAAGATAGAATTATGTAGACTTGGTGTAGTTCAGAGAAAATAAGCTCTTTCTCGTGCAGTTCTTGAAAAATGCTTTGCATAGTTTTCAAATGACTCAGCATATCACCATTTGTCTGGAGATGCGTACTGAAAAGCTTCCGTGTAAGATTTATGTGTGCACCAACATTATCTCGGACATAAATCCTCTTCAGCTTCTGCCAATACCCAACAGCTGTTTGTTCTCCATGGATATGAACAAGTTGTTGGTCAGTTAAGTTAACCCAATTATGCAAATAGCGTGTTCATTTTTATGCATAAATTCTTCTATTTTTAGTCTATCTTCATCATCCTCTGGATCCCATTCCTCTACGTTTGGTGGATTTTCAATTATGTTCCACAGACCTTTTCTTTGTAGAAGTAGACTACATTTCATAGACCATGATACATAGTTTGTTCCATCCAACTTGGATATAAGGGACAAACTTTGTAGATTGACTTGTGCCATGTTTTCTTATATGGATATAAAACTATAATTAATAAAACACAGCTGTCTGTTTACTGTAATGTTTAACAACACAAACTCTCACTTTTACATAAATCTGTTTTATCCTAGTAAAACTGACTTTGCAGCCTCTGGGCCCATAACCAGTGTTAAGCCTGGGTTCCTCAACCAGGGTTAAGGAGACAAGCTAAACAGAATGTGCAGCGTTAGTCAGATAGGCATACAGATAAATGAGTGAGCTAAGCTTGTATGTTTATTAACATACAGTAAAAATAACAGATACGCTTGTGCTATCAAAAATATAGTTTATTCCATTTATAGCACAGTCAAAATAACAGTCCATTAGTCATGTATCATTTAGTCAGTCCATTCAAGGATATTCAGTTGGCAAAGTCCGTGTAGAATATCCTATGTCAGTTCACTTACAAATCAGTCCTTTGTTTCTCTCCCGTTCGAGCAATGCAGTCTTGATTCCAAGCAGTAATTAGGGATCATCAAAGCCAGAGAGAGAGCAAGCTGTCATCTTGCTTCTTTTAAAATGCTTTCACAACCACTCCCCTAATTACAGTCCTATATTTAAAGTTGCAGACACTTTAACTTACAAACTATGATTACATATTTATTATTTTACCTAAACCAGTTAGGGTAAACAATGTTATCCCTAACAAATGGTATATAAAGTGAGCACAAACTTGATTTAGGTCTGTCAAAAAAGATGTAACCCGGGGCTAAGCCACTTTTCAAAAGAAGTTTTATGTTTTGTGTTTTGGTTAGCTATGTTTTGATTGTGAATTAATAAAACCTTGGAGGAAAGGGAGAGAAATTTGGAAAAGACATGTATAAATAATAATTAAGAAGATATTTTTGTTTTATGTTCTGTATTTTGTGTGTTTATGCTTGATGGAGAATTAATAAAACCTTGATAGAATGAAATATAATTGAATAAAAGTGAAGGGAGAAACAACAAGAAAATTGAAAAAGATATATTTGTGTTTAAATGGGAATGTGATAATGCGGAACTATGCTTTAAAAATAATGCCTTATATGCTTTGTTAAACTTATAAGTAATTTTTGAGAAAGGAGGTTTTATACTTTGATGTCTTATGTTTTGTTTGTTTTTCAAATCAATAAAATTTGTTTTGTTTTGTTTTTTTTAAAAAAAAGAAATCCAAGATGAAAACCCAAGACAGGAACTCCACATCATTTAGTTGGAATGGAAATAATATTGAAATTAAAAAAAGAAGTTTTAACTCAATTCCAATTGTAGTAATATGCCACACATACAGCATTTCTGAGAAGGATTCTATAAAGTGGAGCTGCTGCAGAGAATGACTGTAACAAACCCAACTTTTTGGTTTTGCTTCTTTATTCTTTTTGCACTTTCATTTTCTTTTGCTGTATTTTAAAACAACATTGATAAAAACTTAGAACCAGCTCTTAAATTCCATATCAGCACATACAGAATATTTTGCTGTTTCCAATATTCTTGGTAAATAAATAACTGTACCATGGAAAGACCTTTAGAAATAGTAGTCCTCTCTATAACTATGTTTTACATAGGCAGATTTCCCTAAGTATGTATTATGCATGTATGTATATATGTATTTAGCGGGACGTGGTGGCTCAGTGGCTAAGACGCTGAGCTTGTTGATCAGAAAAGTCGGCAGTTCAATGGTTTGAATCCCTCGCACCACGTAACCGAATGGGCTCCTATTACATGTCCCAGCTTCTGCCAATCTAGCAGTTTGAAAGCATGTAAAAATGCAAGTAGAAAAATAGGGACCACCTTTGGTGAAAAGGTAACAACATTCCGTGTGTCTTCAGCATTTAGTCATGCCAGCCACATGACCATGGAGATATCTTCAGACAGCGCTGGCTCTTTGGCTTTGTAATGGAGATGAGCACCACCTCCTAGAGCTGGAAATGACTAGCACATATGTGCAAGGGGAACTTTTACCTTTACATATGTATTTATTTATTTTATTTAATTTATTTGCTGTTCCATCTTGCCACAAGGTGAATGTGGGTGATTTATCACATTAAAAGTGAAAAACTGTTACAATAATGTAGAATACAAAATTATAATTAAAATAAATTATAATTATTAATGCCATTCCAAAACCGGGAAGAGCTAGAATGTTTTTTTGTTCTTTGATACCTTTTTCCAGCAGTAAAATAGTAAATGTAAACAAAAACAAAATAAACAAAGCTAATGTTTCTTCATAAAACAGTCACACTTTTCTGAAATTAATGTTGTTTAGCATAGGCCAACTCTCTTTAAAACTAACTACAAAGGGGCAAAACAAATCATGGGAAATTCCTAATTTCATGGTTCACTATGTTTTCTCTATTCTGCTTCCACTAAACACATTTTTTGAGAAAAAAACATTGCAACTTGTCATGCCAAAATTCAGTCTCCATAATTACAGGTAAGGGAAATTCCCAAGGAGAATATGAGAAGAAGTATGGTTTCATTGTTGTCAAAGTCCAAATTTGGTACCAAGAAGTTGGATGCTGTTATCTCAAAATGAAAAATTGCTTCATAATATTGAGATGTTAAAAATATCCAAATATTACAAATTCTTTGCTGTTTGTGTAAAATATGTATTTTTCTAATTCACATGAAAGTTTATTAAAAACTGATGCAAAGTAGATCCCAACATTTGCGAAGGGGAAACAGATCTAAGGAACTAATCTCAATTGTAATTGCTTTGGGAATGTGCAAACGAACTGTTAAGTCAATAGCCTTATCTTGAAAAAATGGATGGGTTTATTATTATATGTAATAAACCGCTTCTCAAATCATCAACCTTCAAAAAAACATGTTTATTGTCAGAACTATAAAGTGTGAAGATGTATTGTAACACTCTGAACAGACACACATTTGAAATGCATATAGCTAAATTAACAATTCAATAGATATTTTCATCCCTTGAAATAGATCCCTGAAGACTGCTTGCATAATCTGAAACAAACTGGATCTCATTCTACAACTTTGCCTTTTTAAAGAACAATTTATTCTACACAGAAAGGATAAAGTCTATTAATACCACTAGGATAGCCAATTCTGAGTCATGTAGTGAAGAAATTAATGTTTTGGTGATTCAAAATATAAATCAATCAATAGTAATACAGTTTAGCTGACAGAAAATATTCCATTTCTTGTTAAGAAAATCTATTCTTGCTCTAATTCTACAACAGACTGATAAACTCTTCACTTACAGAATGCTCACTGCCCATACAAAAGCTCATTACCTCTCACCAAATTAATCTCAATCATATCTCAACAAGCTAGATTAGCACATCATGTCAAATAATTAAAAGAAAACCGTATTCAGGATAAATTCAACTGTTGAATACTTCATATACATGTCCATGTAGTTTTCATAACAAAATTGTAGAAGTAGCTTACCACTGTTTTCTTTTGGGATGTTTGTTATATCTCCAAATTGGGCCAACAACTTTGGAATTCCCAGAAGACCCTCTAACTAAGTTCTAACCAAGACTAATCCTACTCAATTTCCAAGATAATCCAAAATCTATCAGATACAGATATGGAAAAGTTAAGGGCCATGGACAGTATATTGATCTCTATGAAGGACTCTTCCTTTTTGGGAAAGCCAGATTTTTAAGTTACAGTAGCAATAATTTAAATTGTCTTTATACAGTTTAAAACTGTTTATATGTTTCTAAGATTGTCAGTCATCCTGCATAATTTATGTTCAGAAAGGTAGAACCTAAGTCAAAAGAAAAGAAACATTTAAAAGTAACATTTTGTCTGTTATAAAGATTATTCTCATCTCCTGTTAGGCAATTATATTCACTTCATAAGGTGACTCTCTGTAGGGGGGATAGCTTCCATGAATAAAAGAAGGGTAGGAAGGAATTATTTGCAAAACTATGTCTTTCAGTCATACCTACATCATGTCAAATGCCACTATATTCCAACCATATATATCTGAACTGAATGAGTGGAAAGGAATGTGAGGAAGATGATGGAAAATCAGCACAAACCAACTCTTCAATTTCTATTTACAGAATGCAAGATTGGACAGACTTCATTAAATAAAGCAGGATATTGTTAGATACAATTCTATTAATTCTTCTTAACTTCGTTAACAATGATGCCACAATGTTTTAATATAAACAAATACTTCACCAAAATACCACTAGCAAATAGTTATCACAATATTGCCAGATATATAAATCCTGCAGCCTTTCTCAGGAAAAGGAAGAATTTGAAATCTTGAGAGCTAAAGAACAATATCATAATTTTTAACTTTCAATGGCATTATTACAAATTAAATTAATCTCACATCTTTCCTCTATGGAATTTCCTAGGCCAAATTATTCATTCACCTATTCTAATATTACAATTGTAATATTTCAGTGCAGAAAACTAAACCTAGGACAGGGTACATTAATAAACATTTCATGTTTTACTATATCATACTATAATTTTATTCTACTTTCCAATTCTACTTTTTCCTTCCCTGTATCCTAGAAATAGTTTCCTATCTATATTAGCACTGAATTGCAACCAGTCAATTTGATATGCTTTGTGTGACAGTGTTTTGTGTGTCAAAAGTTACATCTCCATATGGATAAAATACTGCACATATTACCTGCATGTATTATTTCTCACATATAATCTGATACTGCATAAACATTTACCAGTGGATAAATATATGGCTGAGTATTAGTCCATGATTTTGGGTTGAATCACATCTGAGTCTCACTCTAAAATTTGCAAAATGATTTGGTACCTTGCAGAAACAAAGTTGTGTACCAGCTCATCTAATATCCGGTTATTTTTCAAGTCAGGTCCTGTGGCTACCTGTAAAACAACAGAACAGAAATGTTCAAGGTGGTACATGTACACTTGGCTGTTACTGGTCTCATAAATTGTCTGTATATAAATTTCCACATATGAAGACATAAACATGAGATCTACATATATTTTCTGAAAATGCTTAAACTGGAAAAAAATGAAAAACATCTAGAGTTTAATTTATAATTGAGATTTTTTGCATACACTTATTCTTTTATGTAAGTGATAATCATCTTCCTTGAGCTTTTAGTTGCCTTATATGGAGCCAAACTTCCATTGTTTTTTAGAAAAACATCACAATACATGATGTTGAAAATATAAAGACAGGAACAAAGTTGCTTGCTCCAGATACATACAGAAAGCAATTTTTGAAACAAGCAGGAGAAGTCAATAGAGATTAGGATATAGAATATAGAGACTTCCAACTTCCCAGACGAGTGTACAGCCAAATTCATCCATTTAGACATAGAGCTTGAAAGGAAAACATAACTTTCCAGGGCTTATTAAAACCTTTCATAACATCTTTCATACAGACTACTGTTTTAAGGACTACATTAAAACCTACCAATTTAAAAGCAGTAATTAATCCAACATAGTTGAATGTAACAGAGTTTCTTTTCATTTAGTCTTTTTAGGAATATAGTTTTTATTCTATGCATAATAGATCTATTCTTTTCTTCTGAATCATTATCTCATATGTGGTACACGGTTCCTCAACATGAAACTATTCTAGAGAACATAAATGTTTATTAACAAATGTACTTTACAAAACATTGCAACAATCATTGCAGAGAAACCTTAAATATTTACTGGCTGCAAAAATGAATAAAATACCTACTTTCCTTAACCTGGGAAGCCTCTATATTTCGGGATTCCCAAATTCCAGAAATAGTCATGCTATTTGGAGAAATCTGGAAACTGAAGTCCACATATCTAGAGAGACAGTCTAGATATACACAGATTGAGAAAAGGTGATTCAGAGCTAAAGCTAATTATTTGAAATTTAGACAGGAAGCCACATAAACAGATTGGAATTTGGAAAATGATTCCCAAACTTCATACTCCCATGGAAGATTTGGAATAAAAGGCCCTCTGTAATTCCTCTGAAGCTGATCAAATCAGTACCATTTTCTAACATCTATAAAATAGAATAGGCCTCAAATCAAATTTCAAATATTGCATGCAGGTCAGAGAATGGGCGTTGGTCCTTACCTGACACGCCGTTTCTCTTCGAGCTGCGAGGAGCATCCAGAGTGTCGGGTGGTGCTTCCGTCTCTGCTATTGTAGACTGAGCTAAATTCCTGAGGAACGCTCCTCCTTCCATCACGTGACTCCATCCCAGCGTTCCCCAGTTTATGCGAAGGCAAGAGAAAACATTAAATCGTGCTCTCATCTTACTATACTAGGTTCCTTGGCCGCAAACAAGACCCCACCAGACGGTGAAGGAAAAGGGAGGGGCTGGATGCTCCTCGCAGCTCGAAGAGAAACGGCGTGTCAGGTAAGGACCAACGCCCATTCTCCTTAGAGCTGCTCGGAGCATCCAGAGTGTGGGACATACCAAAGCTGAGCCTGTCCTACGGGAGGGGCGCTGTCTGGTCTGGGTCCCCTCGGGTTCCCTGAGAACCCTCTGATGAACCCTTCAACTGCAAGAAACCTCAGCTGAGGCTTACCTGTCGATCTTGTAATGGCTGAAGGATGACACAGAGACCCATGCAGATGTCCGGCAGATGTCAAGTATTGGGTCCTGGGAAAACCGGACAGCTGAATTGCTGCACTCCTAGTGGAGTGAGCCATGAAGCCCCTGAGTACCTGGGGGGCCTGATCCTGGTACGCCTTGGCGGAGGCCTCCCTGGGTATGTCATAGTCTCTCCCTTTCGTGAGTTGGACCGAAGCCAAAAAAAGGGGGAGGGTAAGATTCAGGGTCCTGTGGGAAAGCCACTAATCTTGGGCAAGAGGAAAGGACAAGCCTTAGGACCACCGTGTAAGGATGGAATACGCAAAAGTCTTTTCTAACTGAGAGCGCAACGCTCTCTGATATCCTAGACGCTGAAGAGATCGCTGAAGTGATCCTACCAAATGAAATTACTTTGAATTATAGGAACTGAAGAGAGACCTCTCTGAGGGGAGCAGAGAGTGGGTTGTGTGAGGGAAGTAAGAACCCTATTGAGGTCCCAGGATGGGTACCGGTGGAGGGCCGGAGGACGTAAGTTTGTGGTCCCTTTCAGGAAGACACGAATACCGGGTTGGTGAGAGAGGGAACTAGCCTCTTTAAGCCGATGCCTGTGGATAAGGCTGCTACCTGACATCTTGGTGTATTGGGGGATAGCCCCTTGCTGAAATCCTACTGGAGAAAGTGAAAACCTGGAGCACTGGAAGAGACCATTGTGAAACCAGAAGTTTGACACACCCTTTCTCGAAGTCACCCAGATGGCTTTCATGGACGAGACGGGATTGACTCGCAGCCTCTGCTTTCTAACTCAAGGGATTAACCAGTAAACCAAACTGGCTCCCTTACTGATTGAAGATAGCCTGGCTGCTAAGAAGGTATAAAAGACCTTGCTGGAGAGGATTTCCCTCTTCAAGCGTTCCCGCTCAACCTCCACACAGCTAGTTGAAGCCATTGGGGGATCTGGTGGAGGAGGGGACCTGGAACCAGAGAGATTCTGTCTGCTGGGATCCTCCAGGGAGGGGCTACGGTTAAACTGCGAAGAACGTGAACCAAGGGACTGGGCCAATAAGGAGCTAAGAGGAACAGATCCGCTTTCTCGTGAAGTACCTCTTGAAGGACTAAGGCACCAGCGCCAGAGGGGGGAAGGCATGGAGGAGACCTGGCGGCCACGGACACAGAAGGGCGTAATGGATCTCCGCCAGTTGGGATGGGAATCTTGAAACTAACTTTGGAAGTTGGGTATGGAAGAGGGAGGCCAACAGGTCTACTACTGGCAGACCGATATGCGTGTTGCCTCCCTGAATAGAGCTGGAGGCGCCTCTCCGACTGATCTATGGTGGCCCTGTATGACCAATCTGCTCAGGTGTTGGAGAAGCCCGAGATGAGGACCGCCCTGAGAGACAGGAGGATAGACCCTGCCCACTGACAGAGGCGCTCGGCCTCCCTCATTAGGCAGGATGACTGAGTACCCCCCTGTTTGTTGATGTGAGATGGCCATGATTTTGCCAGTGAGGAAGAGGACGTGGCGGCCGCGTACCTGGGGGAGGCAACAGCGGAGAGCCAAGGGACTGCGCTAAGCTCCAGCCAGATTGAGTTGCACAGCTTCTCTGTTGCTGACCCTCCGCCCTGAGCTGAAAGGGACTGAAGGAGGGCACCCCATCCGGACAGACTGGCGTCTGTGGAACGGAGAGTCTGGGAGCTCCTTGAGGGGGCAGCCCTTATTGATAGACACTCTGCTCCACCAGAGAGGGGAGAAGAGCACCCTTGGTTAAACCTTGACCTTCGGGCCCAGGGAATAATGGAAATACAGGATATCCTTAACCTAGTAAACTAGGAGCTCTAAAGGGAAAACCTTTCAAGGCCTCTGTCGGGTCTGACTGATTGTGGAAGCTAAGGAATCTCTCTGGAGAGAGAACACCCTCCCCTTCACAGGGTCTATTAGCATCCCCCGGAGAGTTATCCCGGAGGAGTGGGATAATCGGTTTTTGTTTTTTTTTTAATTGATGAGGACCCAGTGTACCTGGATAACGGTAGAGAGCTTTGAGGGTCCTTCACTGCATATACCCTGCAAGGGGAAAGGATGGGGGAGACATCCAAGTAACAGAGTGGAGCCCCGGGAGGGATCTGAGGAGGGCAGGTAGAGCAGCCAAGACCTTGGGAAGGGTTCTGAGGGCAAAGGCCAGCCCGAAAGGGGGAGCGTCACGAATGAAAGTGGAGGTCATGTAGCAGAGGCACAGGAATTTGGAATGAGGGGGCCAGATCGGGATGTGTAAGAATGCCTGCGAAAGGCACTGGAAGACAACCAGTCTCTATGCCCCATCCCTAGGGGGGATGGATTGCAACATGCTCATTTTGAATTTGCGATATACGAGATGGCGGTTAAGCCGCTATAAACCAGAATCGCTCTCCGACCCCCAGAGAGTTTGGGAACCACGAATAAGTGGGAGTAGAATCCCTGTCCTCTGGGCAATAGAGGAACGGGCTAGCAGTGGCTGGCCCCAAGTCACTCAGTAGGCATCCATGGCTCAGGTGGGACTTGAACTTATGGTCTCCTGATTTCTAGCCTGGTACCTTAACCACTAGAACAAACTGGCCCTACTCTGTCGAGCAGGGGCTGAATTGCTGAGTCCCGAGGCTGCGCTTGGAGAGGTTCTTGGAGAGGAGACATGTCCTGCAAAACTCGGGGGGGGCAGTTTAGAACTCGAGGGCAGACCAAGCCTGAAGGAGTCCATAGCCCAGGCATCGGAAGAGGAGGACTCCCACTAGGGTGAAGGCTTCTAGGTGCCCGCCGATGGGAATTAAGTCTAGTGGTTTATCTGGAGCGCCAGAGGAGCTTGATGCCTGAGCCAAGGAGAGGCCTCTTGAAGTTACCGCCTCTTCTGAGTCTATCAGAGGAGAAGGACCTGTCCTGAGGCTGTCCCGAGCCAAAGGGAGGGGACCCTTTGGTACCTGGGAGAGAGAGAGGATTGGAAGAGGGGATGAAAGGGAGCTCTCCGAAGGGGCTGCATGGATCTGGACTCTGACTGCGGATGAGGGATGATCCGAACAGTTTATTTCCCGCGAGGAGAGCGTAGGCTAATTTCATTTTATTCTAGAGATCTGCCTGCTAATGTTTTGGCCAGAGCAGACTGGGTACAGAGACATGGGAGGGAATAGCACGGGAGGAGGCTGGAACATGTTGTTTGAGCTGGCTGGTCAGTGAATAGATGACCTGATGAAGAAGGAAGTGGCCATGGCCGAACTGATTGCCGATGCTACAGACTGATGAGCTCAGCGTAGGCCAACTCCGATCAATTCTCCTCTGGCCTCAGGGCTTCTAGGGAGTCGCTGAGGGTGGAAGAAGAGGACCGGCTCCAATAGGTTCATCCACTGCCGGGGTGCTCAATGGGTATAAGATAATTATATTAAGCACCTAAGATTTTCTATTCTTTTCGTAGAATAACAGAATTGGGAGAATCCCGGATCATCTAGGCCAACCCCCTGCACAAACAGAATAGTCTATTCCAAGAAACTAGCCTTTACCTATGATCAAACTCATGGCCTCCTGGTTGTGAGGCAGTCACTCCACCTCTAGACCAACTGAACTGCTCCAGGATCTGCCGGAGCGATAGGAGAGGGGTTAGCTGGGTTCTGACTTGTTAGAACCAAGGGAAGCCAGGTTTAGAGCAGGAGGGATTTGATTAGATGGGGCCTGCAAAACTGTACAAAGGAGGGCTGGTTGGGGGTGAGACCCATGTCCTCTGACACCTCTGCCTCTGATGGTTCTATGTCGGAAGGGGGGGTTCGTTATAGTGTAAGGACCCCCAGAAAATACTGCCCCTGCTCCTCCTCCCCTATCGCCGCCTCCTCGTCCCCCCTTGTGGAGGAGAAAATCTCCCTCTGAAGGGTACCTGATCCTGGGTCGGCTCAGAACTGAAAGGGAATGATCTTACAAATTGGGTGACCAGCGGTTGTAGACCAGGCCTGGTTGCCTGTTGGAGACCTTCCACGATTCTACTGTGGATAGCCAACTCCCTCCAGGATCTCAGTTGCTCCAGAACCTCCTGAATGAGAGGTTCCCCTTGATGTAGGCCGGTAGCTGAGGGCGTAAAGGTGGCCTCTGGTGTTTGTCTGGTCGGTGGTCCAGGAGCCTGGTGGCCATGAGAAGGCGAGCTGTGCCTGGATAGGAAATAGAAGGAGGAAGAATGGGAGGCACCATGCCTGCCTGCCAAATGCATTTATCAATTTCTTTTTCCAGGGCCTTGAGGCGCTTTAATGCGTCCCTCTGGAAGGCTTTGGAATCCTTAGCCTGCCTGCCTGCGCAGATGATGAATTTTTGATTTGGCCTTCAGAGAAGGGCCAGTGGAGAGATTGCCTTCTGCCATTTTTATATATAATTGAGGAAGATAAATATCAATAGGAGGCGGTTGGTGCGCCTAGGGGTCGACCTACAACAAGGCCGGGAGCCCTGAGAGAATATTTTATGCCCTAGGTTAATTTGCTACTGCTCCCTGTTATACCCCCCCCTTCAATTATTTTATTTATTTTTAATAGTTTTATTGTATATAAATATATATGAATAATTCTCTCTCTCTTAGTTTCTTCTGGTCTGTTGATCTTGCCTCTCTTATTCCCTTTTTTTTTTTTTTGTATTTGAAAACAGTGGTCCAAACGACCTAGACATGCCAGAGGCCTTAAGGCGAAAGAGCCCCTAGGCCTAGATCCAACTGCCTTCCCAGACAAATACTGGGCGGGAGTGGTGGGAGGTAGACCGCACCAGCTACAGCTTGCTGCGGGTTAAGCCAACAATACGGAGGCAGGAAAACAAGCCTCTAATGCCACAGAAGGATTTCCTGAGTAAATATGTCCGAGCAGGCCTATGGGTCCTGCTGCTTTAAAACCGCATGCTGCAGATCGGAGATAAGATTCAAAATGGCGCCTGACCACAAGGTGGCGCTTAAAATGGCGACCGCCTGCTGCATGGCCTTACAGGGCCCTTAAGCAGCGACGAGGGAAACAGTCCCAAACAATTCAAGGTCCCCAAAAGTAACCCAGGAAGGAAGGAGGCAAAAGAGACTTCGCACTAAGGAAAAACGCGGTGTGCGGTGGGGGGGGGGATGGAGCGAAACGGAGCGTCTATTAAAGCGGCAAAAAAACGTCAGAAGGCAATGAGGAAGGGTGAGGGGGGTAGCTTGTTACGTAAGCTACCCTTCCCCTTGAAATCCCCTGGGGCCGAGAGGGCTTCCCAGGGGAATGCAAATTACAAATTGCGAAACCACTGCACAGGGCTAGGGGAAGAAAATGAACAGATACAACCTGAGAATGAAGTCAAAGTAAGGCTTGCTGAAAACGGCCAAGAGCACTTGAAAACACTGCCTACTCTGCGAGCGGTTGAGCATAAACTGGGAACGCTGGGATGGAGTCACGTGATGGAAGGAGGAGCGTTCCTCAGGAATTTAGCTCAGCCTACAATAGCAGAGATGGAAGCACCACCCACACTCTGGATGCTCCGAGCAGCTCTAAGGAGAACCCAAGTCTTATTAATGTAACTGTATTTCACTCTATAAATCAAGTAAGTTGACAGCAGGCTCTGCTGAACAATTGTTTGCCTTTATTATTATGGCTGGTCACAGAGTCAGCCAGATGTTCAGATTCATTTGCACATTTTTATTCACCTATCAAGTCATTCCCAAAGATCTGGTATAGGCAGATGCTATTGTTTAATAACATATAAGCTTTTTCCGAATAAAGCTGCCTTTTGCAATTGACTGATGGTGATTCTGTCAGGGCATCGAAATGGTGTTCCACATATTCTGAAATTGCACCAGTTACTATTGGTACTATCTTTGCTTTTTCTTGCCAAAATAATTCTATTTGCATGTCTTTGCATTTTGTAATTTTGTTCTTGCTCGTCAGCTTCTTTTCTTTCATCTCTTCTAGCATGCTTCCATCTGAAGTTAGTATGTTGATCTTTTTTTTTAATAAAGTTTTATTTGGGTTTTCACACACAAAATACAAGTGAAACATCTTTTTTGAAAATAGTATGGTCCTGGGTTGAACTTCTTTATACAGACCCAAAACTCAATTTCATTCTCCTTTTTGTATTCTATTCCATATCTTATACTATTTTACATTTTCTATATAGTTTTTCCCCTCTTTTAATTTTCTCAATTTTATTTTGATTATCTCATCTCAATTCAAATCATTATGTTTATACTTTTGTCTGTTCTGTTTCAATTTCATATTATCTTTTCTCATTAAACAAATTTTCTCCTGTAGTTACTAATTGGAGTATGATACCTTTATATCTTTTAATTACCGTATGTACTCGAGTATAAGCTGAGTTTTTCAGCACATTTTTTTGTGCTGAAAAAACCCCCCTCGGCTTATACTCGAGTCAGATTCCCCTCTGAAAAAAAAATGGTGTGGAGCTCCGAAGCTGGGCAGCCGCTTCCCTGCTTCCGTGTTTCCTTTGCAACTTTTAAGCATGGGAGGGGGAGGCTTTTCTGAGCTCTAGGCTGAAAAAGCAACGCGAGCCGAGGTCGCTCCACTCAGTTTCATTTCCTCAGCTCCAGCTGCTTTCAGTCCACTCGGGAGGAGGGGGAGAGAGAGAGAGAGAGATATCATAAGAACGGCTCTTGGTTTTTTCTTGCAAGGGAGAGAGTGACTCCTGCCTACCACTGTCATCATCATCATCTTTTGGGTTAGTGAATCAATCAAACCTTTCATGATAGTGAGATCGTTTCCCAAATTTCCCTTAAATCAGGGAAGAAATCAGAAACAAACCTTTGGGCTGAGAATAAGCTTGTTCCTATGATGCCATTTTTGTTCACTTCAGTGTGAAAAGTGTGAAAAAACACACTTCTTTTTCTTCATCTTCTTGTTCCCTATTTACTGGTCTCTTTCAAAGAGGAAATTGTGAACATCAAACTTATTCTCAACTGTCCTAGTGAAAGTTTTTATTGGCATCTATTTTTATTTTTGAAATTTACCAGTAGCTGCTGCATTTCCCACCCTCGACTTATACTCGAGTCGATAAGTTTTCCCACTTTTTTGTGGTTAAATTAGGTGCCTCGGCTTATATTCGGGTCGACTTATACTCGAGTATATACGGTACATCCATTCAACTCTTATTTAAACCTCAATATATACCTTAAGTTTATGACCTTCAATATAATACAAAATACATAACTTCCAATCGAATTCTGCTTGGCACATTCTTATAATACACACTATATTCTTTATAACTATATAACAAAAAAGAAAGATTGTAAATATATGTAATTATATTATATAATTATATAATAGTTCAAATAGTGGATAACAATATAAAAACACTCTTGGTTGCAATTTATGCCCCAAATGATAAACAAGAAGAATTTTATAAAAAATTACATATGAAAATAATTGAACTGGACTATGTTAATATACTTATGATGGGGGACTTCAATGGAATTGTAGACAATAAACTGGACTATACAGTAAAAACAACACAACAAAATAGGAAAACTCTCCCTAAATCCTTTTGCAAAATGACAGATGAACTAAATTTAAAAGATATATGGAGAGAAAGAAATGCTAAAACTCAACAATATACTTTTTATTCAAACAGGCATTTATTGTGGTCCAGAATAGATATGATTTGGACATCAACAGAATTATTATCTAATATTCAAGAAATAAATATTGAAACAAGTACATGGGCAGACCATAATCCAATGACAATTAAATGGAAAGGACAAAAAAGAAGATCTAGATGGACATTAAACAATACTATTCTAAAGGAAAAAGATTTTATACAATGGATGGAAAAAGAATTGGCCTTCTTCTTCAATGAAAACAAAAAAGAAGATACTTCAACACAGAATGTTTGGGATACAATGAAGGCATATGCAAGAGGATTAATAATTGACTATACAAAGAAAAAGAACATTAGGAAGAGGCAAATGATTAAAGCTCTAGAAGATGACCATAAAAAACTGGAAAAAAAATTACAGAAGATGCCACAGAAAAAAGATATCAAACTTAAAATGGACACAATTAAACATAAAATGGATCAAGCAGAGAAAGAAGAACTGGCACAAAAAATTAGAAGTGCTAAACAGAACTATTTTGAAGGTGCAAATAGGCCAGGTAGATGGTAGCATATAAGTTGAGAAAAGAGAAAGAGTCAAGGAAAATATCACAGTTAATAGATGATCATGGTCAAATTTGTTATGGTAATAAGGAGAAAAAGGCAATCATTCGAGATTTTTATGGACAATTATATAAACAGGAGGATCTTGATGAGGAAAAAATTAAACAGTATTTGCAAAATGCTAACCTACCTAAGATACCTGATGAAACTCGGAAAATGTTAGAAAGTGCTATAACAATGATGGAATTAACCGAAGCACTCAACAGACAGAACAATGGAAAAGCACCAGGACCAGATGGTTTCCCGGCAGAATTTTATAAAACATTACAAGAATCATTGAGCATTCCACTGTTAGAAGTCATGAATGAAGTTATGATAAATAAGAAAATACCTGAAACATGGTCAGAAGCTTATATTACACTTACTCCAAAAGAAGGGGTTGACCCATTACAAATTAAGAACAATAGAACTATTTCCTTATTGAATGCAGACTATAAAATCTTTGCTTCAATCTTGGCAGAAAGGCTTAAAAAATACCTAAATAACTTTATTCACTCTGATCAGAATGGTTTTTTACCAAAGAGACAGATTAAAGACAATATGAGGGTAATCCTGGACACATTGGAATATTATGAGGCGCACCCGGAAAAACAAATGGCTTTGATATTCTTAGATGCCCAAAAGGCATTTGATAATGTGAACTGGAGATTTATGTTATTACTATTGGAATAGATGGGTTTTGCTAGAAAATTTATCCAAGCAATAGAAGCCGTATATTATAAGCAAACGGCAAAAGTAATGATAGATGGAGAATTCACAGACTCTATCAATATTAAAAAAAGGTACAAGACAAGGATGCCCATTATCTTCTTTGTTATTTGTATTGACCTTGGAAGTCTTAAATAGAAATATTAGAGAGGATATAAACATAAAAGGAATGAAAGTCAAAAAGGAGGAATTCAAATTGCAAGCCTTTGCGGATGACTTGGTCTTTATTTTGGAAGACCCTTTAGAGACAGCTTTAAAACTGTTGGAAAAGATAAAGACGTATGGTGAGATGGCTGGTTTAAAAATAAATAAAGACAAAACAAAGATTCTGACAAAGAACATGTTATTAAGACAAAGAGAAGAGCTGGCAGATTTATTGAAAATTCAAGTTATGAACAAAGTTAAATATTTGGGGATATATTTGACGTCAAGATGTACTACACTGAAAGAGAATAACTATATTAAGCTTAAACAGCAGATAGCATCCGACCTGAAAAAATGGGAAAACCTACAATTGTCATTGATAGGTAGAATTTCAACAATCAAGATGAATATTTTACCCAGAATTTTATATTTGTTCCAAACAATACCAATTAGGTTAAGTTAGGATTACTTTGAAGAATTAAATAAAATTGTGTTGAAGTATATATGGCAAGGCAAGAAAGCGAGAATAAAATTAAAACTTTTACAGGATGCTAGAATTAGAGGAGGATTTGGCCTTCCTAATTGCAAGTTGTATTATCAAGCTGCAAACTTAATGTGGGTTAAAGAATGGATAACGTTAAGAAGGACTAGATTGTTGACATTAGAAGGTCATGATTTATTATTGGGTTGGCATGCTTTTTTATGGTATAAGGGAACTAAATCACAGGGTTATTTTAGAAGGCATTATATACGGGACTCGTTATTGGGAGAAAATTAAGAAACAATGTTATTTGAAAATTCCAGTTTGGTTTTCAACTACTGAAGCTTTTTCGTATCCTATAACTTATAAGAAGGAACAAACAGTTAGATATGGGGAAATATTGGATAAAAAGGGTGAACTTAAAACAATGCAAAATTTAGAAGAACAAGGTATAAAGATGAATTGGTTTTCATATGCGCAAATACATGCAAGGTATCTTAAAGATTCTAAAATAGAAGGATTTTATGATAAATTGACTGATTTAGATAGGATTTTGACAGGTACTGATGAAAAAATGATTAAAAAACTATATAGTTATTTGTTGGAAATTAAATTAGAGGAAGAACAAGTTAAAGAAACAATGATTGCTTGGGGGAAGAATTTTGGATATGGGATTGATTTAGAGAAATGGCAAAAATTGTGGTCACAAAATTATAAAATGACAATGTCAACAGCATACAAAGAAAATTTGTATAAGATGTTTTACAGGTGGCACTTTCCCTCGACAAGAATAGCAAGAATGTTCAAGAATAAATCTGAAAAGTGCTGGAAATGTCATCAGAAACCTGGCTCATATTACCATATGTGGTGGACTTGTGAGGAGGCCAGGAAATACTGGACTAGAATTCGCATATGGCTGGAAAAAATGACAAAGAAACACATAGATTTGAAACCAGAGATTTTTTTTTATTGGGAATCGTACCTGATATATACAATAAAAATTTAAAGTATTTGATTGTAAATGTATTAACAGCAGCTAGGATTGTATTTGCTAAACATTGGAAAAGTGAGAAAATACCATTAGAGGAAGAAATTATTAAGAAAATATTGGAATGTGCTGAAATGAGTAGATTGACATTTGAAATTAGAGAACAAGAAGATAAACAATTTTATGAAGTTTGGGATCTTTTTTATCAATGGTTAGATAATACAATATAATAATAGAATATTTAGAAATTTAGGAAATAATGAATATATAATTTTTCTTGGTTTTGATAATTTTTAAGAATATTTTATGAAGATAGATTTGGTATGATTCTATGATTTGTTATAAAATAATTTAACTTAATTATAGTTATCTCGCTTAAGTATGAATTAGTAAAATTATAGTCAAATGATTGTTCAATAATGATATTGGGATATTTTATTGATGATTGATAATGTGAGTTATTATGTAATATAATTATTTTGTTGACTATGAAATGGATGCACAAAAGGGAGTGGTAAACCAACCGATACACTGCAAATTTATGAAGAATGATATATATATATATGGATCTTTGGTTATTCGGGTTTTCTCCCGCGTAAGATTGGAAGTATCTAGGCAACGTTTTGATGAAGTCTCATTCATCATCTTCAGGCTTGGTCTTCAGCTCTGTGCTTCTCAGAGTGATGTGAGCTTGCAGCTGCTTCTTCCTTTTAACTGCTAGTGGGGGTGTGACTTGATTGGCTGGGGACTTGGCTGTGTTCTGATTGGGTGGGGGTGTGTTCTCATTGGTAGGGGGTTTGGCTGTGTTCTGATTGGTTGGGGGGTTGGCTGTGTTCTGATTGGCTGGAGGCGTGTTCTGTTCAGGTGGGGGCTTGGTTGTGCTCAGGTTAGTCTTAGTTGCTGGGGGATTTGAGCTGGTGAGCTGTGATCTTGCTGTTTGGCTTCGAGTTTGTGGTCGTGCTGCATCTTCATGGTGGGGGTCAGTTCGCTTCATGTATGGCTCAGAGGGGTTTGAAGTGGGTAGTGATGCAGCTGCAGTGCGGCTTCTGGTCCGTGGTCGTGTCTCTTCTGTGTGGGTGTGAGTCTGCTTTCTACATGGAAGTGTGGTGGTGGCATCTTGTGTGGCTCTTAGGGGTGTGGGTCTGGTGTCATTCTTCATGTTAGGTACTCGTCTGTTCATGAGGGCGGGTTTCCAAATGGCTGGTAGGTGGGAGGTATCATCTCGTTTATTCATGCTGTGTGGGCGTTTTTCTATCTCTATGGCTTCTCTGATTATTCTGCTGCTGAAGAACACTTCTGAAGAACACGAGTACCTAACATGAAGAATGACACCAGACCCACACCCCTGAGAGCCACACAAGATGCCACCACCACACTTCCATGTAGAAAGCAGACTCACACCCACACAGAAGATGAGACATGACCACGGACCAGAAGCCGCACTGCAGCTGCATCACTACCCACTTCAAACCCCTCTGAGCCACACATGAAGCGAAATGACCCCCACCATGAAGATGCAGCACGACCACGAACTCGAAGCCAAACAGCAAGATCACAGCTCACCAGCTCAAATCCCCCAGCAACTAAGACTAACCTGAGCACAACCAAGCCCCCACCTGAACAGAACACGCCTCCAGCCAATCAGAACACAGCCAACCCCCCAACCAATCAGAACACAGCCAAACCCCCTACCAATGAGAACACACCCCCACCCAATCAGAACACAGCCAAGCCCCCAGCCAATCAAGTCACACCCCCACTAGCAGTTAAAAGGAAGAAGCAGCTGCAAGCTCACATCACTCTGAGAAGCACAGAGCTGAAGACCAAGCCTGAAGATGATGAATGAGACTTCATCGAAACGTTGCCTAGATACTTCCAATCTTACGCAGGAGAAAACCCGAATAACCAAAGATCCACATACAAATACCCACGAGAACCTCAGAAAACAAATATATATATATATATATATATATATATATATATATATATATGTGTGTGTATATATGTATATATATATGTATATGTATATGTATATGTATATGTATATGTATATGTATGTTATGTTATGTTTTATGTCTTATATGTTTTTTGTCTGTCGTTAAAATCAATAAAACTTTTACCAAATATATATATATATATATATATATATATATATATATATATATATATATATATATATGTATATATATATGTAATTATAAACCCTCATTCCATTCCAGTTCAGTTCTATCATTAATAATCATTAAAACCATAACATCTTTAACACTTCTTTTCAATTAAATATCATACTTCCTTAAAAACACATATAAGCTCCATAATTAATTTTTCTCTTATTTCTCTTCACATGTTTTATAAATCATTAAGTATACCTTTTGTTACATTTATTTATTGATTGACAAACATTCCACTGAATTACGATAGCTATTTTAACACACATTTTAATCATACATTGTTTCATATTTTCTAAAATTATTTCTGCTTCTAATATAACCATACTATCTTATGTACCTTTGCAGAATCCCTTTTTCCATTAAGTTTTCACCCATTATCTCTAAATAGACCCTGTTTCTCTATATTTTGTTTCTGTCCTTTATAACTTCCTTTTCCTTTCTTTCTTCCCTCTCATCTTCTCCCTCCCCTTTTTACCCCCGTGTCTATGTAGTTCTAATTCTCTCTTCTGCATTTCCCTCTTCTGTTGCTTTTGGATTTTATACTTATTTTTTACTCTTTTTTTTTTTTTTTGGAGTTGTTTTTCCCAATCTTAAACTTTCCATTCTTTCTCCCCTTTCCTTTTTTTCCCCCATCTAAGATTACTTGTTCATTAAAGATAGCTTCTTCTTTGTCGCAATTTTCTTGTTCTGCAGGCATTTCTTGTTGTTTCTCATAATTCCAAATCTCCATTTCTAAAAACTGAAATACGAAGCCAAAAGAACCTCTCCCTTCTTGTGCATCTTCTTTGTACTTTTTAAGTTCCATTTTCAGTTCTTTTAAAAGTGGAGCCATTTTAAAAAGTTTTAAACAACCACCCGATTGATTTTAGTCATTCAAAACAATAACCAAGAATCCAGAAATCATCAAGTAATCCAGATAGTCCCGAGTTATATCTTCTTATTTCTTTTTCGACTTTCTCTTCCTGGGGTTTTTGTTGCGATATTTCAGTTAGAATATATCTTTTGTTGAGATTTTGCTGTAAATTCTTTTTTAATTCCAGGCAGTCTCCTCCCTTCCAGATCCTGCCCTTTTATTCTTCCTCTCTCCTTTCCTGTTTTCAAAAGCTTTTAATTATTCAGAAATTTTTTTTATCCCTTTGACTTTTTATTTTCAGCATTAAATACCTATTGATGTCAAAGTGGATTTTTTTCCAATTTCTTGCTTAAGTCAGCTGTCAGTATAGGAAAAGGAGAAAACCAAATCTTTTCCCTTTTATCTTTCCTTTGCAGTTTAAAAATCTTCTTAGGGAACAATGTTATTGTTTTTTAACAGTTTCAATTCCAGGGTACCTTATTTGTTGCTTTTGCTGTTTGACCTGGTCAACCAAAACTTTCTCTTCTTATCTTCCTCCTGCACATTCTTTTCCGGTCGAGTTCTTCTTTGTGGTGGCCATTTCTGACCACCGCTGCAACCGCCTTCGGGAAAGGGAGTAATGGCCAGCTGGGGAGGAGAGATGCGGCTCTCCTCAACCCTGCTGGCAGTCTCCCCGCTCTTCACCACCTCTACGGGGTGGCTTAGCCCCGAAACCAGCTGGCTCGGGGCGCTCCAGCAGCAAGCACGGATCGAAGCCTCGCAGGGCTGCCTTTTGCAGACCAAGGTTTCGGTCTGTCGCTGAAGAAGCTCAAACGGGAAGTCCCCAGTATGTTGATCTTATTCTCCAATCTAATCTTCTATTTTTGTGATGCGGTATACTGTTGCCTATTCTTTTGTTTGTTTGTTGATTTTGCATCCAAGATCTTCAGTTATAACTGCTGTGCAGTTGGTTTGTTTCTTACAGTAAGCTGGTACTTATATTTGATATTACAGTGTTGGTATATTTTAATACTTGTGTCAGCTGTTTCTGTGCAACACATTTTAATGCACTCTGTTGTTTTTGTGCCATTCTAGATGCTCAGTTATTCTTCGTTTCAATCCTTCTTATTTTCTTAGTTAGAGGGCTTTGTTCTTTCTGAGAAGATAGAGGAAAAGATGTCTGGTTGGGGAAAGAAGATGATTCAATAGCTATGTTGGCTTCCTCTACTGCTGACTCTCCTCCCAGTTGCCTCTACAGTCTGAGCTACTTCTGGCAAGGCTTTGATTTCTTTGCTCTGGGTATACTTTACAATTTTTCCAGTTCTACTTCTGCAAATATTTTATTTTATATTATAAATCAGCTTTGACCCTGCTAGACTTCATTCTGTTATTTTTGATTCTGGATGATGTCTTTTCCTAAATTTTAAAAAAATATCTTCTTCTCTTTGGATTTGATTTGTAATAAAGGTAAAGGTTTCCCTGTTGGTCGTCTCCGACACTAGGGCTCATCCCATTTCTTGGCTGAGGAAGCCAGCGTTGTCTGAAGACCTATCTCTGGTCATGTGGCCAGCATGGCTACACACCAAGAGTGCATGGAGCACTGTTACCTTTCCATTGAAGTGATACCTATTAATCTACTTGTATTTTCATGTTTTCAATCTGCTAGTTGGACAGAAGCTGGGACAGAACTTGTAATAGCAATTTCAATAAAATATTTGAAAGCAACTTTTCTTCCAATAGTCCTGCACCTGCTGGCCCTGATTGCTCAATAAACAATCCTGAGTCCTATAGTCCATTTTTCACATGTCCAGAACACCTAGCATGTCCCTTGTTGACTCAGGCAATTCAGTATAAGTTTCTGTAAATTACATCTCACCATATTGTTTTTGGGAGAGGCACTCTTCTTCTGGCTACTCTGATGAGACCTACCCAATATGGTTGAATCTCTAGCATAGGTTTCATCTTCCTCAGAGCCTGCATGTCCACAGCCACATCAAAGTAATGCCACATTGGAGGATTATTATCGTACTTCTAGCTTATTCAATATGCAGCCTGAATTTCAAATAGCTTATGCTATAATGCTAATTTCGAAGTAAACACTATATGCAGTGGTGCTCAACAATCCTATGTCTCACCAAGTTACCGCTGATAACATCTCACTGAAATAAAATTTAAAGAAATGTATAGGACTGTGTTTTCCAAAATATTGTTAGCTCACAAATTTGATGGGAACTATATTTTTAAAACTTGAATTATAAACCAAATCAATGATGTTAAGTTTTATAAATTTCTATATCCACCCTCGTGAAAAATCTCATGCCTAAATATTATCTGTGATTGGTTTTGGCAAAGCATGATGAAATGCCAATACAGTAAATGCAGAGACTGAATAATGGCAGGATGTTCTCAGTCTTAATATTGAAACACTTATTCTAGTTATTAAACAAGTTTGCATTACCTTTCCCTATATAATTCCCTATATAATTAACAATTTCCTGATAATTATACAGCTATTCATATTCATACCCTGTAATCTAACAAATAATGTGTCAACTTTAGATACTCCTGAATGAAAATTATTTTCTGGATCCATTTTCAAACTGACTTGACCTTCTGGAGGGATTGTGCAAGTTGTATTGATTAAGACTATATTATTATGAGCTTTATTCATACCTAACCACTTCCATTTTCCATGTCATTTTAACATTTACATGAAAGCATTAAATCAGGTCAGTCTGATCTTCATCAGTATGCAATTAGCAGTCCAATTCTTTTTTTCCAAACCCAGACAAAGCAGTAAACATGTTTCAAAACATAATTTATTTACTTAAACTGCTTTTAAGTACGTCAATTAACCAACTGATACACAATCCTTTGAGTTTTATTCTCCCTCAAGGAATGATCTATTATTGATCTATTAATCCAAGTAATGGGCTATACTTAACTCTAAAACTTCAATATATGTAAACTATGGCTGCAAAAATATTAAGTACACTAAGTGTCAGGTGCATTTTCCCAGTTTTATTATTGTTACTTGCTTCTATTAATAATATAGTTTTTAATTTCCAAAACTCCTTGTGGAAACTTGGGTTCCTGATATCTGAATCATCAATTCTTCATACACTTACGTACTCCAAGTGTTTAGATCGGGGGTTTCCAACCTCTGGTCCACAGAATGCCACTGGTTTGCAGCCCGTTGGGAATTGGGCCACATGAGCATCAGGCTAGCTCACAAAACTTCATTTGTGCATGTGTGGGATTCGGTTGCATGTACAAAACCATCCCATCCCCCCCACCCACCGCCATGCCGGTCTATGGAGCCAGAAAGGTTGGGGACTGTTCGTTTAAATTACTAGCTAATGGTAATAGCACTGAGAGATTTGTAATTGTTTGATGCCGCAGTTTATTTTACTGGTTGTATTTGTTGTCTTATCATGTAATTGTTTCAAAATATCCCTATGCTTACTTTATACAGGTAGTGTCTGACTTACAAACCATAACTGAGCCCATAATTTCAATTATAAATAATGATGATCTGCCAAAAAATGACATAAATTGCAATCATTTGACCATGGAACACTGCAAATGGTGATAAATTCAGACTAACTACCAAGCACCCAAATCAAGGGGTGGAGGAATGTCAGAACTTCAAATCTGAGTTGCATATCCCATTTTCTGGGTCGATTGTAACTTCAGATATTTTCTAAAGACTGGTTGTAAGTCAAGGATTACCTGTAAATCCTCAAGACTACTAGAGAACAGAGTATAAATACTACATATCAATGCACACATCAATAAACAGTTCCTTCACTTTCAGTGAAATGAAAATTGCTGTTAATTAGATTAATTTATCTTATAATATTTCAACCCTAAGAAAACAACACAATACACACACACACACACAGAGAGAGAGAGAGAGAGAGAGAGAATGAGAGTTCAAGCCAATTTCTATATAAGCTGATAATAAACATATCTAAAAGGCACTTACTAAAAGTTGCCAAAGGAGGACAAAGTTGTCATGCAGAAATACAGAAAAACAGATACATACAAACAAAATAGAGAAAAAATAAGGAATACAGATTGAGTATAAAAGCAATGTGATATATTATAGGAGAACAAATTTAAGTTTAGCATTCTAAACTCACCATATGCGTAAGAATGTCTAGTCATTTCAGTGCTTGGTGAATTATTCTATTCTATTTACGATACACACAAGCAGTTCTCACTTGTTCAGCAACTTTCAAAGGTATGAGAGTGCTGAAAAAAATAACTTTATGGCCCATTTTCAACTATGTTCCAAGCCCTCAGTCACATGATCACCATTACAGGTAGTCCTTGATTTATGACCACAGTCAAAGTAATCCTTGATTTATGACCACAGTTCCATTGCTAAGCAAGGAAGTTGTTAAGTGAGTTTTGCCCCATTTTACAACCTTTTCACCATAGTTGTTGAATGAATCACTGCAGTTAAGTGAATCATGCAGTCATTAAGTGAACTTGGCTTCTCCCATTTATATTGCTTTTTGAAAGCCAGCTGAGAAAGTTCTAGTAGAGATCACATGACCCCGGGAAAATGCAACTGTCATAAATAGATACCAATTGCCAAGTGCCTGAATTTTGATCACATGAACATAGGGATGCTGTAATGGTCACAAATATGAAAAAACAATCATGTCACTTTTTTCAGTGCCGTTGTAACAATGAACGGTCACTAAATGAATGGTTGTAGGTCAAGGACTACTTGTACAACCAATAAAAGTTGTCCTGTGCTGATGTGGTTGTTTGTCTTTCTTTTCTCCTTCACAGAGAAGAGAAACTGGAAAGAAGCTTCAAAAGAGTTGTACTGTTTGGCCTTCTACACACTGAGAACAATCAGCAGCAGTAAAGGTTTAAGCACAGCATTCCAAAGAATGAGGGAATGGTTAGGAGGCAAACAAAAGTCGAAAATGCACAACTGACTAGTCTTATCTCTTTCCCAGCTCGACAGTACAGTCACAGTCATGTAATTTTCTGTTTATTGACCACTTTGCTTAATGACAGAGTCTATTTAGGGTGATTATGCGAGAACTACCTATACACACAATACTAGACTTATGAAATAGTACATTACAACCATGTTTCTGGACCGCAGGCAGTGTAAGATACATGAACTTCAACACTCAGAATCCCCCAGCCACATGCTGGCTGGAGAATTCTGGACATTGAAGTCCACATATCTTACACTGGCTGAGGTTGAAAAACATTACATTAGAACATTAGTATAGCTAAAAAGTCTGCTAAGGATTAAAAGAAATTTATTTAAGGACTTTCTAGTCAAAACTGCAGTCTTTCCGAAGTAATTTATAATATCAAACTCATAGCATCAGCATTCATAAACATCTCAACTAAGCCTTTCTAACAATGAATGGTGGCCATGCATTCCCATACTACCTCAGATCCCAGATCCAGAGAAGGGAGACTGAAGTCCCCCCAGAACCATCATCCCACCAACCAAAGTTCAGAAGTGCAATCAGAGATGCTGCTACAGCAATCCCCACTGAAACCTATGGCTCAACTCACAAAAAAGGTACCACATTTGGTAATGACTGAGGCATAGTTATACATCAACCCTTCGAAGTAAGCCAGTCAGGAAACACTGCAAGAAGTATAGCAATGATACTTTACTATGGTAAGAGGGGTCTTAGTGCTCTCTGAGTTTGGTTGTTTTCTTGCAGATGTTTCATTACCAACTAGCACTGATGATGTTACCTAGTTTGGGTAATGAAACATCTGCAAGAAAGCAACTAGGCTCAAAGAGCACCAAGGCCCTTCATTTCAACCCTAAGCTACAAATATTCTCCTTTACTGGTATTATGATGATGCATAACAGAATCTTGAAAGACTTGCGGTTTTCCTTTGCACCTTCTTTTACAAAACAGACTCAAGGAGAAGTATTTTGAGGTCCTTTTTT
Source organism: Hydrophis major (assembly GCA_033807585.1). Lineage (NCBI taxonomy): Eukaryota > Metazoa > Chordata > Lepidosauria > Squamata > Elapidae > Hydrophis > Hydrophis major. The sequence goes on from CM066329.1 coordinate 90,780,820, forward strand.
ACGCCTTTTCTTTTCCAGGAACTAGGTTGTCTCTTACCTTGCCTTATTTCTTCCTGCAAGTTACCTATACATACGTCCTCCTGTATGCTCAAAAGCGTAATCCAGCACAGATGACAATAAGATGTAGAATTAAAAACATTTTTAACATGATAAAGGCACACCTACCATACAGCATATAGGGCACTGAGGTTTATAGGACAGCGACTTGCGAATACAGAGAGAACAATCTGTAGGGGGGGGAAACACACACAAACATAAGCAAAACAGAGTAATCTAACAAAAGTGCAAATTATGAGATTTGCTTTTCTATAGGCAAAATGTGACTGATACCTTTCAAAATGTCTTTCATTTTATTAGCACAACTTTTTAAAATCTTTTCTCTGTATCCAAATGAGTGAGTAAATATTCCTCACAATAATTATACTCACAAAGTACAGTGGAGGAAATTACATAAGACAGACTAGCAAATGAAATTAATACCTTATTTATTTCAGATATTTTTTGCTGCTTCAATTGCTGCTTCAATTGTTTTACACAGCTCATAGAAGTGATATAAATTCAGCATTAGCATAATAATTATAAAAACAATCTTAATCATAAATCATTAACAGCAATAGCATTTAGACTTACCACTCCATAATGTTTTACAGCACTGGCTGAGAGGTTTACAAATGTCAGCATATTGTCCCCAATAATCTGGGTCCTCATTTTATTGATTTTCGAAGAGTGGAAGGCTAAGTCAACCTTGAGCTAGTCCGGACTGAACTCCAGACTAAGGGCAGAGTTTGCCTGTAATACTGTGTTTTAACTCCTGGGCCACCAGGGCTCCTGGTATTTATTTTATATTAATGTATAAAACTAGACACTTCAGACATACAAAGCATTGTTACAGGTAAAACACAGCACTGTAAATCATCACAACTTAACCATCTCAAATATCTCCCACTGCTCATGACTGTTCTCAATATCTTTTTAATATTCTGGGTTTCTTCCTTTCTCTTGTCCTCCAGTTCCATTTAACTACTTTCTCACCCACACCATTCACTCATTCATTCCTGGCCCATTTGTATCCCAGTATTTTTCTGTCTGCTTCAGGGTACCCCAGTTGCTTTCATTTCTGTCTATGGCCACTGGAGATGGCATCCAGCCCACCCTTCACCATCCATCTCCTCTAACATACAACTTAATTCTTTTTCAGTCTAAAACTCAATCCTCCCAGTGGCTATTCAAATCAGGTCAGCAACAAACACAAATTCACCATTCTTGGCAACTTACGTCACCAAGCTTCTCAAAAACCAGACTGCATCTATTATCCTCTTCAACCACTTTTGCCTATGATTTTTCCAATTCTGCAATTTTGTGCCTGTCAGTCTAGCTCCAACAGTAACCAGATCATTCCAATCTCACTTATTTTTTCTGTGGCTCCATTTTTCTTTCATTACAAGCTACCATTATTGTTGCTGCTGCTGCTATTATTACTATTCAACTCACCTGCTATCCAGAGTGGATAAAAATTGGTGCTTTTTAAAAAAAATCAAAAAAATCAGATTTTTATTATCAAATTAATTTTAATAAAATGCTTTGGGAGTAAAAAATATATCTAAAGATAGTTTTCTATTTAAAATACATTAATAATTTAGTTTATTCAGCATGAAATGGAGCTTAGTTATGTTGCATGAGGCTATATATTCTGCAATATTGGGACTGTCAGTCAATAAACAGCAGGTCAGAAGAGGAGCTGCTGTGGGACAGAGATGACAGTTGTAATTTAACAATTATGATTTAAATTGAGTTGATTTAAATCAAGCCTTTTTACTAGTGATTTAAATTGTGATTTAAATTGACTTGATTTAAATCAAACCCACCCTGTTACTATTATCCTTTATACAGAAAATTCTAACTTTCTGCTGCAATTTAGAAGTTCTGATTTTTGCAGTCCAGATCTGAAGGACTTGTGTTTATGCAACAAGTTAACCATATAATTTTTGAGTTTTCAGACCAATACACCTAGAATGGCTGAGGAAAATCTTAATCTTTTCAGAGCTGAATATCCCTAATGAAAGTACATCAAACCAAAGCAGAGTTTTCTGTATGAAACAAAAAACAAAATAGAATACCATGAAGAAAGTCCATGTCTCTAAAATTTGCCATTTTTAAAAATCAGATAACAAGGCATGGGTTTAAAAATGTAGTATTAAAGATACAAATAATCAATATTTATCATTATCAACGATCAGCATAACATGTATTTCATTTGTCAAGAGAAACATTATTTTGGTAAATAATTTTGTAAAACTATTTTACAAAAAGTAATTAGCATTTAGGTCACAATTCAGCACATAATAATGAGGCAGTATGCCTATTGCCTTTGAAAATCCATTAATTTCACTGTTTTTCTCTAAGTAGATATAATTGCTATAAATGCACAAAACACATAGTACAAAGAATTTGAATTATATTCCTCACTAGCATAAACATTCTATTTAAGCTTTGTTCAGAAGTCTTTCCATGAGCAGAAAGTAACTGCTCACACTCTCTTCATCATCAACAGGTGAGTTGTTCTATCAATATTTTCATTCAAGGCCCAGAGGAATGTTCCAGTAGGACTTGGATTTCACATGTGTCAATTATTTTTGTAACCAATTCTTCTATTTTAAATCATCAAATAATTAAATAAAAAAATGGGTGACCTCTAATGTTTATTATATATTTTAAAGTTATTCTTCTACACTGTTATTTTTTTCAGTCAGTTACCAAATTGTGTGAGTTATGTTATACTGAAATACCATCAGGCACAAAGAATCAAGAGATTACAGAAGGTTGCAGCATAGAAGATTTATTCAAGCCTATTCACAAGAATCTGGTCAACTAAAGTTCATTTCTAAATTAGTGCCAGTTAAGGATCAAAGAAACTCAGGAAAGGTTGGACTTAAGAGCGCTTATGAGAATGCACAAATCTAAATGGTTTGTGATGATCCATTTAACTCTTCCCACCCCTCCCCCAGGTCTACCTACTCTTCTCCTTCAAGCAGACTAGAAATTTAAACACAATCTCCATTATTCTCCTGAAACTCCTACTATGTTTCCACATCATGATTTCCAAGAAGGATGAGCAAATAATGTTGAGAACTTATGCTAAGTGTACAGATAACCCTCCACTTACGACAGATCACTTGGTGACCATCTGAAGTTACAAGAGACCCCTTCCCTAAAAGATCGTGAAGACCTGGTTTTGAAGTTCCAACAATTATACCTTTTGTGGTCATGTGACCACATTTTGGGCACTCGACACCTGACCCGCATTTATGATGTTTGGCTTAAAAACAATGAGTTTGCTTAACAACCACTGCATTTTCTTTACAAGGCTGATGTTCACTTAATGATTACTAGAAAAGAGATTATAAAACTGGGTCCAATCTCATGATGAACCACTTTACAACTATCAGGATTTACAACCATAATAGGTAGATTCCATTATGGTTATAAGTCAAGAACTACTTGCATACCCAGTATGTAACTAAAGCAAGCAGGCACCTCTATTGGGGACAAGCAATACAGGACGATGCTGGAGACAGATAATCACTGACAATGGCAAAGGTATCCATTCATACTACATAGAAGGCAGTAGTAGTCTCACCAAGAAAACCAAATGGATAGAAAATATAAAATGACTGATGATATAGTGCTGGATAATGGATCCCTTAGGCCAGACAGTTCTCAATATGCTACATAGAAAGAGCTGTGAATCCCTCCGTACTAAAATGGTGTTTATAACATGGCTAGATTAAAGCATTTGGGACATCTAGTAGCTGATATTGCTGTACAGGAAAAAAAAATGTGAAGCTGCAAATAGCATCTCAGGAAAGAATTTCAGAAGCTGTTAGAAGAGACAAGATGTTACACAACATCCATACAGACATCAACAAGGAAAACAGACATGGAAAAACAAGGAAACTATTCCAAAAGATTTCAGAACCCAGAGGGAAGTTTCAGCCTTCAATTACTATGCTAAAGGAGATGGACAGTTATTAATTTAAAGCAACTGACAGAAAGCAACTGATTCAATGATCAAAGAAAGCATATACTGAAATTTTATATAGTAAAAGTGTCAATATCAAGATACTTTGAAATATATTCCTTACTTACAAGAACCTAGTGCAAGAAGATGAAGTTAGATCAACTAGAACTAATCATTACCAAATTGAAGCCCATATAATTGATAAGAGTATCAATGGAAGTATGGCAAGGAACAGAAGAATAAGTAATAAGTAAATAATAATAAGTAATAATAAATAATAAGTAATAAGTAAGAATAAGTAAAGGTTTTAACTGAGCTGCAGCAGCAAATGTGGAAAACAATTCAGTAGCCAGTAGAAGAGGTCAATCTACATATCTATCCCAAAGAAAGGAAACCTAACTGATTGTGCAAGCTACAACACAACATCCTTTATTTCATGTTAGCAAAATAATCTTTAGAATTATTCAACATAGAATAGATCCCTACATGGAAAGAGAGAAAGGAAGATGCCAGCCAGATCATTGACTTGGCTTTAGAAAATGTAGAGCTTATAATGCTTATAATAGAAGAGTGTAAAACTAGATTTTTTTTTTCCAGTCTCCTTAGCCAGTCATAAAGCCTAGCATTTATACCCACAAATTTTGACTGACTTTTTTTGATATGATCCACTTCACGCTCTAACTCACATTTACAACATGCTTTACTTTATGAACTCTCTGAGGAATTAATAGTACACTGAGTTGGGGAACCAAACATATCCCCAACTATGGTAAACTTCTGAATTGCCATTGACTGGAATGTTTTACTCTGATTCCATTTCCATGCTGTTTCCATTCTATTCAACATTCCCATGAAAATGCTGGAGGAGGGGGAGGACTCCCATCTGGTGAGCTAGTGTCACACAATGTCAGAATGCTGATACCATCAAACATGATTGCTCGTAATCTTTCAGTTCCAAGGAAGAAGTTCACCAAGACAATCTGGGCACTGAACACTGGTTCCCTATAAGCTTCTGGGTATAATTCAAGACGCATTGTGCCTTTCTGTTCTTATGAGTACTTAAGATGGCTATCAAAATTTAAGAATAGAATAAAGAAAGCTAAAAAAAAACAGTTTAAGATAAATACTAAAATAATTCAACAGTTAAAAGCCAGGCATTAAATATGTCTTCATCATAGCAAATAATGAGACGCCAAATGCATAATTATAACAAGCAGGAGGAAGGAAACCATTTCTGTACTTACAATTATGTGAACACTGTGGAATTATCATCGCAGTGTTGAAGTAATCAAAGCATATCCCACAACGCAACAAGTTATCAACTTCCTGAAATACATTTTAAAAATTACAGTATTTTAATACAGAGTAAGCTGAAAAGTCATTTTGCAAAAGTACTTTCTGGAAAAAAAAATAACAAACTAAACGTAATTCCTATTCTTTTCTTCAAGAAGGTCATAGTGTAAAAAATGTGTTCTACTTCTGCCCGTTTCCCAATGATTACAGTCAACACTGGGAGTATGGGAGTGTGGTTTAATAATATCGATAGAGCATTATGCTGCTTAAATAACTTAAATACGTGAACTATTTAAGTTAATTTAAGAACATGTCCAAGGAATTAAATGCACAGCTAAGAATGAAAAAAACAACATGGTTATTCTATTTCTTTATACTAGCACCCTAGAAATTCCATTTGCAACCTGAAATCATATCAATAACAGGGAGAACCTATTTTTAATGGCTTGATTTCTTCTTTTAATCCAGAGGTTCTCAGTCTGTGGTCCACAGATCTCGGGAGGAGGGGGGAACAAAGTCATCACAGGGGGTCCGCAAAGGCTTGGAGAAATGTTATGATTTAAATCACAAGTCTTGGCGGTCCGTGACCACAAAAGCTATTTAAAAAGGGTTCATGGTGAAGAAAAGATTAAGAACCTGTTCTGATCCAGCTCCCTGAACATGACAAACCCTCCCAAGTTAAAGATTCCTTTAGTAAGAATACCAGCAGCCCCAGCAAAAACTTTCTCTCTCACCACACGCTAACAAGTCCGGCCAGCTGGAAGATGAATAGTTGTCTGCCACATCTATTAATCTCCACCCCCTGTCTTTTATCCCCAGAGCTAGGGTGGAGTTTCACTAGCAGCAGTGGCTCTTCCTTCCCAAGAATCTGCCCACAGATTTCCACTACTCTCCTCTCCTCTGCCTTCTGCGCATCCAGGTGTTAGGTACGAGACGCAGCTGTTCCTCCTCTTCCTCATCAGCCACCTCCAGAGCTAGGGGCTGTTGATTCTCCATCTGAGGGCTGATGAATGGCCCAGGATCTACCTCTGTCTCTCTCTCTGCCAGCTCCATCCCTTCTTCCTGCTCCGATATCTCAGGTTGCCTTGATGCTGATGCTGTGAGCTCAGTGTGATCAAACCAAACCTCTCCACACCCTGAGTCCAATCTCTTCCAGCATTTTGCAAGACTCCAAAATTTTAAAAATGAGATAATGAAATCTTATAGCTGATCTAATAGATTTTGAACTAATTCAGTGTCACCATATGAAGATACCATCAATTTTCTCAGTCCCAGACATCTAAAGTATGAAGTTGTTGCAGTGTAAAGGTTCTCAAGAGTATCTAAATTTAACATGTATTTATGACATTCAAACTGATACTCTTAGCAATAAAGTGAATCTCTTTACAGATATTTTCATCTCATTGTCATTATGAATCTAAGTATGCTTATCTCTAACATCAACAGTTTTAGAAGATATAGTAGGAAGGTCTTTAATGAGATTGGACTTCTCAACCATCCAAGAGCCTTTACCTACTCTTATATGTGCACAAGGATATTAAGCCCAGCAGGCCACTCAGCCTCAGAGATAGAAATGGAAGTGTAATCAGTGTCTTTCGTTTCGTCTTGCATGTTGGAAGCAACCTGCAGAGGGTCAATATGCTAAACCTAGAACTGACACACATTCAATCAGCCAAACAAACATAATTAAATGACCTGTCAGCTAAACAACTATTCATTTATATTTGTATAGCTGTCCATGTCAGATCAATGACTCTTATTTGATCAAACATCAACTAATATTTCAAGAATGTTGTTATTCAGAAGCATGGCATGGTTTCCTAAACTGAAAGTAGCTTGCTTCTTAGAACTACAGAATTCCAGACAGATTTATCACATTTTTCCCACCAACTACATGGCATCTGATACCAATCACCTTTAAGAAGGAGCACGAATAATTATCTGTGGGAAAATGGCATTGCTTAGTCTATAGTGTGTTTTGACTAGGATTTGGGAGAATGAGAAGCTGCATTATAGTTTCAGTTGTCTACTTCAGAAATACACAAGCTGTGCCCCTAATACTCTAAAAACATGATCCACCCCCTGAATCATTAAAAATGGTGCCAATTGGAGTTTTATATGTGATTAAAGGAAAAATTATTTAAAACTATGTATTTTAACTCATTTAATGAATTCACTTGTAATAGTATGCAAAATTCTATGTCCAACAGAGCAGTGCAAAGCATTTGAAAAAAAAATGTTCAAGGGTATGAGCAAAACACTTCTCTTTGAACTATTCATATGCCATATTTTTTGCAAAGCTTGCACAAATGCTCTAAAATCTGTTCCCATCTCATATGCGAAAGATATGAACCAGCTGCCTTAAAAAAATATATTATGTCAGAGGTCTAACTGCAAATTTAACAGGGAAGGAAATGTATTGTCCAATACAGCTTGACCCAATTTGATCACAAGACTATCTACAATGACTGTAAGCCACACTCCAAGGTTTCAGACAGAAGGCTCTCTGAACCCTGTCAGTAAATGCTACAAAGACATCATGAAGATGAGCAAATCAGATAAACTATTTTATTACATATTTAGCATTATTAGATTGCATAGCTATAAATACTCCCTTCAACATTCCTTCATAGATGCTAGAATTATAGGTATCAATCACAAAATGTATTAATAGCAACCACAATTCATCCACATACAAAAAGGCAGTGTCAAAAGACAAATTGGATCTCCAGACAGCTGCAAAAGTACAAAATATATTTTTTGAAATAACACCTGAAGGCAACCATCCTTCCAAAACATTCCATAAAAAAGTAGGGAGAATGGAGATCCAGAATGGAATAAAAAAACTCAGCAGCTATGCAGATTTCTTGAACAGGGTAACCATGTGACACAAAAATAAATTTCATAATCTATTCAAATTGCAGGACTACTTTCAGGCTGCAGATGCAATCAATTTTCTTTCATTTTGTTATGACATTGACATAACAAATGTTTGTATTTGGGGTTTTAATTCTTCTTGCTTTGATGCCTAATAAATCCTCCTTTTATATTTTAAACTATTTGCTGCTTGTTTTGACTTGATGCAGGTTTACATGTTATGGTATCACACCCCCACAACTCTTCACTGTTTCTTTACGTAAATCACATTATGTAACTACAGTTAATATTTTACTAAGGAGTGCGAGCAGAACTAAAAAGCTGAGATGCCAAAAATTATTGTTGTGAGTGTTCAGCACTTGGGATGAGATCATGGGAGGGGAGGTTGGTAATACTACTAACTGTAGTCTAGTCTGGAAAAATGCAAAGCCAACCACTTCCAGAATATTTTTAAGCAATATTTCTTTAAGAAGATACCACAACTCAGGAGCAAATTGCAAGATTTGTGCCTTTTCCAATCATTATTCACTGCAAATAAAAGCCTCCCAGACTTTCAGAAAAGACACTAATTCAGCAATACATCCAGGCGGGAATAGTTAGTGAAGATGTTGGAACTTGCTGAGGTGGCCAAATTGACTTCTTTGATGAGAGAAGAGAGAATATTTACTTTTATTGCTGACTGGAAACCTCTTTTGGCATAAAGCTGAAGCAAAATGAAGTTATGGTTTTGATGATTAGACAAGACTATAAAAAAGAGTGTTACTTTAGGGAAAGAGGTAAATTTATAATTGTACTTATAATCACTGCAGAGAAGATCAGAAGCCACTTCTCTATATCTTTTTTCTATTTTTTTTCTTTTTTTCTTTATTGCACTTTTAGCTTTTCTTTTGATTTCGTTCTTTTTCCTTCCTTCCTTTATATTAGTTTGCATTAGTTTTTAATTTTCTTTCTTGAAACTTTTAACGGAAGCGACGCCGAGGTTCTACCTTAGCTCTTTCGCAGAAGGAAAATGCATGTTGTACACATTCCCAACACTTTTCTCGTTAAACCACCATCGCTTCCAGTATCAGGGACACCCTCCGTACCGGTTAAGGCCACGCCATTAACGCAGCCCGCGCCTTAAGTCGGGCTCCCTTCCGCCTCTACTTACTTTCAGCGGGAAAAGGTGCTTGGGCCACCGCAATTCAGTCACCGGGAAAGACATCACGTTCAGTTAGAATTACCCAAACTTTTATTTCTCCCGCCCCGCCGGACTCGAAATTACCCGCGCTTCTTTCAGCGTCCTGGAGGAGTGCGCGGCAGGGGAACATTTCCGGGACTCTCGCTGAGGCTGTTGGGTATCGTAGTTTTTCTTTTCCTTTCCCGGTCATATAATAATACGATATGATAATTCTGGTTAATTGTCCTCACTGTTAGGAAGTTTCTCCAGATTGCTTCTCTCCTTGATTAGTTTCCGTCCCTTGTTTCTTGTCCTGCCCTCTGGTGCTTTGGAACGTAAGTTAACCATCTCCTCTTTGTGGCAGCCTCTCAAATACTGGAATACTGCTGTCATGTCCCCCACTAGTCCTTCTTTTCTCTAGACTTGCCAAATCCTCCAAACGCTCTTCATATGTTTTAGTCTCCAAGGTCTTTAATCATCCTAGTTGCTCTTTTCTGCACTCTTTCTAAAATTACTTATTAGACTTCTGGGAGTGGTGTTTACTATTACAGTATGATTATAGCAGCTCTTTCCTTGTACTTTTAGAGTAAATTGGAAGAAAGGACTTAGTTTGAATATAATAATTGCTGCACATTCTGGGCCCCTTGGATGTGCATAAAGAAGGTATTGCTGAGATTCACAAGGCAAGTAGAAACAACTGAGATTAAGAACAACCATAGAGAAGAAAATAGGCACTTACTTAATTCTGACATGCTTAACCCACATATTATTATTAATTATGCTGAATATAGTTGATGGCTGTTGACATTTGACATCAACTGTTCTAGCTTCTAGAACTAATTTGCTCCTTCAATGGTTACTCATTCCATATATTATAGTGAATTCAGCTGATAACTATAAAAACTATAAAAAATGTTTTGGAAGTTTGGAAGTTACTCCTTTTGTTTCTTTGCCATCATATGGAAATTGGGAGCCTCGGTTTGGTCTTAATTAATCCAAAGTCAGAGCACATCTTGGCATCAACTTATCCTTTTTTTGAAGGAAACAGATGAAATTGATATTAATAATTTACAGTATCATGGAATTACAAATTTCAAAGTCATGTCTGATAAACCAATAGAGTGTTGCACTAAATAATGTGAAATTGATTTCCTATGATTTCAAAATAAGATCAATACAACAAAAATGTTGTTTCATATATACTCCAGAGCTAAGAGAATGTTCAATAAGGGTTGATTAAGGACATCATGGAAATGTAATTTGTGTTGTTTGCCCCAGGTATTGATGCATTTTGTACTGACATCAATAGAACCATGAAACAATTACTATATGTCAAATATGTCTTTGTTCTTCCTGTCTGAACCCCTAAATTTGGAATCAAGTTATCAGAACTTGTAGGGTTTTCAGAAATAGAAGTGGGTGGAAAGAATTATTATACAACACTAGAAGGAGAAAACTATGCCTCATTTGCAACATGGATTGTTGATAAATATTATCTGCAACATGTGATTTAGTCCTTTATTTGGTAGGTTCAAATAAGAAAACTTTACTTTCTTGATGGATCTCCCACCTTTTGTCCAGGAGCTCAGAAAGACACACATAATGCTCCCATAATGTTACGACTGCAACAATTTGGCCAGAAATGCTGGGCTGAAAAAGAATGATTTGTCCTAAGTCAACCAGCAAGTTTCAGGGGCTGAGGATAGATATGATCCTGAGTTTCCCCAAAGCAAACCCAACACCTTAACCGTCATATTGCATTGACTCTCACTATACCTCATTGACTGACTAATGTGTAAGACAAACTAAAAACTTCAATTATTTCAGAAGAGAGCAGAAACTGGTTTCTGTGAATGCATTTCTAAATGTATCACTCTACTATAAACATCCCATCATCCACAAATCCACTGGTGCATGCATAAACAGACAACCCCAAGGAAATCCTTCAGATACATTGGGAATTATTTGCAAATCCCAGAGCTCCCTATCAGATTTGAGATTTGTATCCTTCTATATTACTATAAAAATATTTGGGGAGGGAGTGGGAATGTCAGAAACATCTTTGACTTTTGCCAATAACAATAATGCTAGTTCCAATTAGGTATCTCTTTCAAAACTCTAACATCTAGTTACCTGTAAGCACTAAGTACTCAAAGTATGCATCAAACCTACACCAATTGAGAAAACATATACTCTCACTGCCATTACCCCACCTAGGATCAGGAGAGAAATAGCAGCAGATGCCAAGAGAACCAAACAAGAGAATGATCCCCTACATCATTGGTTCCCAAAGTGGGCGGTGGGATGCCTTAAGAGGGCGCTAAGAGGCAAGGGGGCTGCAAGGGGGGCGCTAAGAGGTGGCAGGGGGTCATTCGAGGCGCTGGCCCTGCAGGTTCACTCATTGACTGTAGCACCGCTCCAGAGCCAGTCCCTCCAATGTGGAAATGGTGGCACATTACGTGCTGCCACAGCCATGTTCGATGAGCCGCCCCCTTGCCGCCTCTTAGAGCCCCTCTGCTGGCCCCCTTGGGGATGCTAAGAGGTGGCAGGGGGGCATTTGAGGTGCTGGCCCTTCAGGTTCACCCATTGACTGTAGCACTGCTCCAGAGCCGGCGCCTGCAATGCGGAAGCAGTGGCATGTTATGTGCCACCGCAGCAGTGTTCAATGCACCATCCCCCTGCCACCTCTTAGTGTCCCCAAGGGGGCCAGCAGAGGGGTGCTAAGAGGTGGCAAGGGGGCATTCAAAGCGCCAGACGGCCCTGCAAGTTCACCCATTGAGGCACCAGTTCCGGAGCGGTGCTACAGTCAATGGGTGAACCTGCAGGGCCGGCGCCTCGAACGCCCCCCTGCCACCTCTTAGCATCCCCAAAGGGGCCAGCAGAAGGGCATTAAGAGGTGGCAGGGGGGTGGTACATCGAATGTGGCCGTGGCGACATGTAACGTGCCACCACTTCCACATTGAAGACACTGGCTCCAGAGTGGTGCTAGTCAATGGGTGAAACTGCAGGGCTGGCCAGCGCCTCGAACGACCCCCTGCCGCCTCTTAGCCCCCCTCTGCTGGCCCCCTTGGGGACACTAAGAGGTGGCAGGGGGTGTTCGAGGCGCTGGTCCTGCAGGTTCACCCATTGACTGTAGTAATGCTCCAGAACTGGTGCTTCGAATGCGGCAGCACGTTGGGAAAAGCCACTGCCACCACTTTCCCAAAGTGCCACTGCTGTCGCATTCTATCTGTCCATCCATCCAAAAGGTCTCTCTGTTTGCCTGCCTGCCTGCCTTCCTGCCTACCTACCCTGCCTGCCTGCTTGTCTGTCTGTCTGTATCTCTCTCTCTCTCTCTCTCTCTCTATCCATCCATCCATCCAAGTTCAAAGCACCGGCCCCGCAGGCACATCGGGAAAGTAGAGTAGTGATTGTTAGGGATAACATTGTTTACCCTAACTGGTTTAGGTAAAATAATAAATATGTTATCATGGTTTGTTAGTTAAAGTGTCTGTAACTTTAACTGTAAGAATGTAATTAAGGGAGTGGTGTAAAAGCACCATAAAAGAAACAAGGCACAGCAGCTTGCTCTCTCTGGCTTGATGATCCCTAATTACTGGATAGACAGAAGACTGCGTTTTTTTCCCCTACTGGAACGGGAGAGAGAAAGGACTGTTGATTTATCAATTGTGAGAGGACTGATTTATTGTAAGTGAACTGACGTTGGATATTCTACACGGACTTTGCTAATTGAATATCCTTGAATGGACTGACTAAAACGATACATGACTAATGGACTGTTATTTTGACTATGCTATAAAACTCTAAATGGAATAAACTATATTTTTGATAACACAAGCATATCTGTTATTTTTACTGTATGTTAACTAACATACAAACTTATCTCACATATTTATCTGTATGCCTATCTGACTAACACTGCACAATCTGTTTAGCTTGTCTCCTTAACCCTGGTTGGGGAACCCAGGCTTAACACTGGTTCCCAAACTTTTTCGGTCCACTGTCCCCTTGGTGCTATAAACTTATCCTTGGTGCTCCCCACCCAGGTGTGGGATTCAAATTTCTGTGGGTGTGGTCTAATTTGAGGATGTGGTTTGCTGGTCACATGACTGGGTGGGTGTGGCTTGCTGGTCATGTGACTGGGTGGGCATGGCCAAGTGACTGGCAAACCAAATACAAGTGGTCCTCACTTAATGACCGGTTGTTTAGTAAGTTTTCTAATTTATAACTGGCCTCTCCAGAGCTACTTGACCAGTTTTTGGAGTTTTGACAGCTTTAGATCAGGGGTCTAAATCCCATCCCTGCCTGTGTGTGTGAGAGAAAGAGGCAGGATCAGATCTCTCTCTCTCTCTCTCCCCCACCAATGCCAGAAAGTCACCGTCAGTCAAAATTCATATTAGTGGTCTCCGGGATTTAAAATTATGAGTTTGGTGGTCCCTGAGGTCCAAAGGTTTGGTGACCCCTGATCCAAAGGGATGAGCCTGAGAGAGGGAAAGAAGAGAGAGGAAAGAGAGAAAGAGAGGAAGAAAATAAAGAGAAAAGGGAAAGAAAGAAAAAGGGACAAAGAAAGAGGGGGGGTGGAAGGAAGGGACAGAAAGAAAAAGAAATAAAGAAGGAGGGAGAGAGGGAGGAGAAAGATAATGTTACACATCCCAACCCAAGAGGGGTGAAACTGGTAAAGAGCTGCAGGGATTCGGCCCGTGCAGTTGCCTGAGGTATGTATGTATATATGTATTTATTTATTATTTAGTCAAGTGATTATGAGATTACAAGTATAAATATAGACATAGTTATGAGTATATGAAATGGATACATACAAGAAAAATAAAAAGAAACAATAGGACAGGGATGGTAGGCACGTTGGTGCACTTATGCACTCCCCCTACAGACCTCTTAGGAAAGGGGTGAGGTCAATAGTAGACAGTCTAAGGTTAAAGTTTTTGGATTTGGGGAAGAAACCACAGAGTCAGGTAGAGTATTCCAGACATTGACCACTCTGTTGCTGAAGTCGTATTTCCTGCAATCAAGATTGGTGCGGTTAACCTTGAGTTTGTATCTATTGTTTGCTCTAGTGTTGTTATGGTTGAAGCTGAAGTATTCATTGACAGGTAGGACATTGTAATGTATGATTTTTTTATACTATACTTAGATCGGACCGAAGGCGGTGTAGTTCTAGATTTTCTTGGTCTAGAATTTCAAGTCTGGTGGCATAAGGTATTCTACAACGAGTGGAGGAGTGGGAACTCTTCTTGTGAAATATTTCTGGACTCTCTCAACTGTATTAATATCAGATACGTAATGTGGATTCCAGACTGATGAGCTGAATTCAGTATTGGTCCAGCAAATTTTTTGTATGCCCTAGTTAGTAGTTTGATATTACCAGAGAAAAAGCTACGTAGATTAGGTTAACAACTCTTAATGCCTTTTTGGCTATGTAGTTATAGTGGGCTCTAGCAGGACATCATTAGGATGAAAGACAATAATGTCACTGCACACTGCAGACCTTCTATAGCAGAGGTGTCAAACTCAAGGCTTGCGGGCCGGATCTTGCCCACTATGAGGTTGGATCTGGCCCGCAGGGCCATCCTGCTCTACCCAATGTGAAGAGGAAAGATTAGGCCAGTGTGGCTTTGACCTGACCTACCCAATGCGAAGAGGAAAAAATCCCAAACTAGCCACACCCACCCAGTTGGCCATGCCTACCCAGTGTCCCCATCAAGGTCAGCCACAGCCCTGATGCAGCCCTCAATGAAATTGAGTTTGACATCCCTGTTCTATAGTCAGGTAAAGGCAGATGCTTCAATCCCATCAATATTCCACCTCTCATTAACAGGTGACAATGGCTATTTCCAGCACTGCTGCCCCCTCATAAGATCTTGTTTTCTCCTACAATAAAATAGTTGCCTAGACTAAAAACAATCCAGTTTCCTTTCTGTGGTCCCAAGATAGCAAACTCGAGCCTAGAATTTCCCACTCTGCTGTCCAAAACTCCTACAAAAGATCTTACCTTTCTATGATGTCTTATTTTTATAAATAATTGTTGCTTCAACAAAATGTGTGATCTTCCACAAAAACTTTTAAGGATAGATTCTTTGCCCAGATTTTGCTGCAGATCAAGAGAAGTCTCCAAGTATTCTGTTTCTGAGGAGGACCTCTTCCAATATCTGACATGAGTATCTTATACAAGCATATCTTTATTTGACTATTGACTGAGCCTGCTGCATTGATTTTCCAGAACAGGTGATACCTTCATTCTGTAGGATAGTTTATCCTCAAACTTTGCTTTACTCTCTAAGATAGAATGCCTTTATTCTTTATTGTTTTCACTCTCTAGAACTGGGCCCAGAAAAAGTTTTCAGAAACTTTTTACTTTCAAAAATGCTTTTTGAGAAGGATCAAGAATTTTCTAAGTCAAAAGGTCTCTTCTTCCTCTTCCATCTCTTTTTCCAAGAAAGAGTTCTTTACTGATATATTTGATAATTCTGCTGTTTGGCACTTATAATTTACACCACCATATTGAACAACAGGTAGAGGTGATAATTCAACACTATGACCAATGCATTGATGAAGGACTACACTAAGCCACTGAATGTGGCAAATTCAAATCTATATTCTCTTTTGTGAAACTTCATTGACTGCCATTTATTTCTTTGTATATCAAATAATTGCTATGATGGGAAAAGAAGTGTGAGTCTTCTTCTTGTCTTAAATAATTCAGCCATCCTTGAATCATCTATATTATATAAGAAGACTGAATGTCTAAGGCAGGGGTCTCCAACCTTGGCTCCTGGAAGCCTGGCGGACTTCAACTCCCAGAATTCCACAGCCAGCTGGCTGTGGAACTCTGGGAGTTGAAGTCCGCCAGGCTTCCAGGAGCCAAGGTTGGAGACCCCTGGTCTAAGGTATTAGAGAAAGATGTTTTATATCATTTTATAAAAATGCTGTAACTGATACCACTGTCTCAAAATCTCTATTGGTGCATAAGAAATGTGGCTTTGTGGTTTCAAACTCTGAAAACTCCTTTTATTATATTGTTCATTTTTTTTCCACGGGTCCAGAATTTGACACAAAATACAGGGAGTACTTGATTAGCAGCTGTCTGAGATAACAACATTAAGCAAATAAACAGTAATCAAATATTCATTTTCCAACAAATGTACACATTTGCAAAAGATTTTAGTGTAGAACTGAGTGAGGCCTATTCAGTTTCAGACAGTAGATTCCAGCTGTGGGAAGCTTCTAATCAACAAATTAACATCACAGAGCTGAGCTTGTTAACTTGCAGTTCGCATCTTTGAAGGATGTGCTGCACTGCAGAGGAAAACAGCTCAGGAAGAGATAGCTTATTAAAGCAATTTCTGCACCCTGTGAGGGCACAAAAAAACCCCAAAACAAACAAACAAACAAACAGGTTAGCCATTGGACAGTGTGTGGCAGAACTTTATCTGAATGAGAAAACAGTAAACAGTGATCTTCGCAGAGTGTCTCAGCCACATATTTCATTTAGTGTCCATTTCACTAGAACCAATTGTAGTTACTAAATGAGGACTACTGTTAGATTATGAATTAATCCTTCTACTTTGATCATCCATTTTTCTTCTAGAGGCAATAAATTTTGAGTCTTCACCCAGGAAAATAAAATTGAAGGAGACTTTTCTGAATAGTTTTTCAAAGGTCAGGACTTTTTATGCTACCTGGATTAGCTTCAAATACTTACAAAATAGCAAGTCCCACTCAATTTACTGATCTTTATGTCTTTTTATGTTATCCATTAAGTGATCCATTGTTCCGACAATAACAAGAATGAAAAATTGCAAACAAAACAATAAATTGGATTATGAGGGCTACATTCAATAGCATGTACTCATGCTTGTTCTCCTTATTTACCCTCTCTAGCCTGTAATTTGCTGTGAAGATCATCATCCCGATTTTCTACAGCAAATAGAGCAAATGAGGCCAGGTTGAGAAAAGAGTGTTTTCTGATATGAATGATAACTTGACACCCAGATTTTAATTTTCTTTGTGACAAATAAGTCTAGAGGAAATAAGAATAAAGGAAGATTTTCGTTTTGTTTCCTATTTCATGCTGCAGATCAAATATTGAAAACCAGCTGAAATCTCAATGTGTTCCAGAAGACAACAGTTTACTCTTAGATACCTTTTCACGGATTGCAGTTATGCCACACAAACCTGTTGAGTTTTATTATTAACAAGTTGCTTGGGAAGTTTTATTACTTTGTAGGTAAAATGAGGTAAGGTACTGTGGAGTGGAGGAAGGGTGGGAATTGAAAGGAAGAGCAGAGGAGACCAGAAGGAAGAAGAGAAAGGAGAGGAGAGCAGAAGAGAGAGGAGAGGATGGAAACTGTATTCAGGGCTTCTCTACAGAACAAGTGATAGGTGGAACAGAGTGAAACAAATGGGGCTCTTTTTCTCTTTTAAGGGCATCTTTTTCTCTCTCTTGCTTTATTATCTACCTTGTATCTTCTTTTTTACCTCACAAAATGGGTTGCTTCTCTCACCCTCACCAGGGTACTCATCCCAAGACATTCACCACAATGGAAAATAACCATGGAAGTTCCCAAAAGTTTTAAGATTTCTCATTAAAAAGCCTTCCAATGTGAGCATGCTAATGTCTGATTAATTCTTTATAGGACAAACTTTGGCTAGTTTGTCCTACAAACTGTTCGTAACATTTCAGATCATTGCTGAAAACAGTGTTATGTATCACATTAAAAGATGAACAGATGAGAAGTCCGATGACTACCAAAGCATGATATGACTTGGCAACTCAGTATGTCTTGAGATTTTAGTCCAGTGTCTGCATCTGTATGGTTCTATCTGTTTTTCCTGGTAGAAAGTTATGAATGAATAGCCAAGGTTTTGATATTAGAATGCACTGGGGAAAACAGTGGTGCCTTTCTCAGGTTAAGTGCCTGACAGTAAATGAAAACTGAGATTCCCTTATTGAGAAAAAAATCATGGCTTCCAGTTTGGGTCTTTTCAACAACAGACCGAAATCTGCGATCGTGCGCGGTTTCAATCTGTGCTCGCTGCTGGAGCACCCTGATCCTTTGGATTCGGTGCTGAAGCCACCCTGTAGAGGTGGTGAAGGGGGGGAGATTGCTAGCCAAGGGGAGGGGAGCCCCATCTCTCCTGCTTGGCTGGTCTAAACTCCCTTCCCTGAAGGCATTTACAGCGGTGGTCAGAAATGGCCACCTCAAAGAAGAACCCCACTGGATAAGATTGTGCAGGAGGAAGACAAAGAGGAAAGCAGGACAGACCGGGCTAAACAACAGAGAACATCTAAGCAAGGTACCTGAATCTAAAAGTATCTAGAGGGATACTTCTGAAAGAAGATCTTTAAGTGACAAAGGAGAGAGAAAAGGAGGTTAAAAACCATTTTTTTGAACCTTTATATTGACAATTACAAATGGTATGGAAAGAAATTTATATTAATCTATTTTGACACTAATAGGCAACCTTTAGCTGAAATCTAAGTGTCAAAAAGAGAATAAAGATTTTTTCTTGGTCATTTTAAAGCCCTAAAAAGGAGAAGAGTGAAGGCAAAAGGGTGGGACTTGGAATAATGGAAAAATGGAGTACCACCTGGAAAAATAAAGAGGATTTACAGTGAAACTTTGAAAAGACTCCTGAGGATACATTGCAACTGAAATCTTATTAAAAGATACAGTAACCACAGAAAGGGAAAGTAAAGGAAAGAAACAAGAAGGAATAGTCTAGGATCATTTGGTGATTTAAAAAAAAAGTTTTTGGCATTGGTTTTTTCTTTCTTTTTCTGTTTTTACTTAAACTCAATCGGGTGGTTGTTCAAAACTGTTTAAAATGCCATCACTCCTGGAGGAATTGAAGATGAGTCTTAAAAAACAGAAAGAAGATGCAGAAAGGGGAGGAAGATGCTTTGGCTTTGCATTTGAATTTTTTGAAATGGAGATCCCGAAAAAGGAAAAGGAAAAGCTTCAAGACCAAGAAGAAGGGCGGGACAAAGAAGAAGCCATTTCCAAAGATCAAATAATGAAAAGTGTAGTAATAAGGGGGAAAAGAGGGAAAGAAGTTAAAAGTTTGAGATCAAAGGGAACAGCCAAAAAGAAAAATAGTCTGAAAAAGAAGTATAACACCAAGAAGAAGCAGAAAAGAAAACGATGCTATTAAGACAAAAGGAAGAACTGGCAGACCTATTGACAATTCAGGTCACGAATAAGATCAAGTACTTGGGGATATATTTGACAGCAAGATGTAGTACACTAAAAGAGAATAATTATATCAAATCTAGATAGTGCTAGATTTGGCGAAATGGGAAAATTTACAACTGTCACTAATAGGGAGAATTTCAACAATCAAGATGAATATATTACCCAGAATTTTATATTTGTTTCAAACAATTCCAATTAGGCTTGGAAAAGATTACTTTGAAGATTTAAATAAAATTGTGTTGAAATATATATGGCAAGGTAAGAAAGCGAGAATAAAGTTAAAACTTTTGCAAGATGCTAGAATTAGAGGAGGATTTGGTTTGCCTAATTGGGAGTTGTATTATCAAGCTACAAATCTGATGTGGGTTAAGGAATGGATAACACTAAAAAATACTAGATTGTTGACATTAGAAGTGTCGTGTCCGTCGGTAAGGAGACCAGGAGGTGGTGACATCGGAAAGCTCCCCGGTGGGTGACTATGGTTTGCGCCTTCGCGGTTTCTTCGTCGACCGGCAGCTGCTGGTATGCTTGGGCCAGGTCGAGTTTCGTGAAAACCTTGCCTCCCCCCAATGAGTGTAGAAGATGCTGCACTACTGGGACGGGGTAGGTGCTTTGTTGTAAGGCGCAATTTAGGGTGGCCTTATAGTCCCCACAGATTCTCACCGACCCATCGGGCTTGACTGGGGTGACTATTGGGGTCTCCCACTGGGCATGGTCTATTGGTTGTAGGACCCCTTGCTTGACGAGCTTGTCAATTTGCTCGTCAATTTTTGGTCTGAGTGCGAAAGATACCCGCCTTGGTTTTAGGTGTCTTGGGGGAACGTTCGGGTCTAGGCTGAAAGAGATAGGGGGCCCTCGGTACTTGCCTAGGGTGCCGTCGAACACTTCTTGGAAGTCCCGTGCCAGTTGTTCCCAATCGGTCTTGGCGATGTGGTTGATGCCCGTGACTTCGATGCCGAGCGGTGCGAACCATTGCAGTCCCAAAAGGCTGGGTCGGTCTTGGTCCACGATTGTTAAGGAAAGCTTTGCAGTGCGTCCCTTAAATGTTACTCTGAATTGTCCGGTTCCAACTACCAGGATGCGGTTTCCCTGGTAGTCTTTAATGATTAGTCTCTGGTTCTCCAGTCCCTTCTTTTGGATGGTAGGCACCAAGCGTTTGATTTCTTGCCAGGCGACCATGGAGAGGTAGGACCCGGAGTCCACCTCCATCTTGCATGGCTCGCCTTCGATGCCTACCTCCATGTAGAATTTTCGGGCGTCGGTGGTTGATGCATGGCCGATGATGACCTTCTGGTGTGTTTCCTCCTTCCACTGGGTCTCGCCACCTCGTCGGGCTCACCCGCTCCTGTCCCAACGGCTGTCGGCTGGGCGATCTCTGGTTCTGGGGGGTGTGCTGTCCCGTCTCCGCTCGCTGTGGTCCCGCCGTCTGGGGCTGTAGGCTTTCTTCAATCAGCATGCGCGGGCAATGTGACCCTTTTTGTCACAGTGCCGGCAAACTGCATCGAAGAACCGGCACTCGGATCTAGGGTGGTCACCTCCGCAACCGGCACACGTGGTCTCCAACTTACGACCCCACCGACTGCGCTGGTCACGTCCTGCCTGGAGCTGGTGGATTTCCTCCTCCTCGTCCGTGGTGTTGGAGGCAGAGTGGAATTCGCCATGGTGGGTGGTGGTCTTGCGGTGACTTGCTTCCGGTTGGGCCTCGGTCGCCCGTCCAGGGTTGTTGTTTGCGGTGCGGTCCCTGGCGTCCAGTCTCCGCATGCGGTTTGCTGACTGCCGGGTGGCCTCGGCTGCGGTGGCTTCAGCGATGGCATCGGCGAGGGCGATGTTGCCTTTGGCCATCAGCCGACTCTGTAGGGCTGGGTCCCGAAGCCCAAGCACGACTCGGTCCCATAGGGCCTCGTCCATGTCAGAGAACCCGCATAGTCCTCCTAAATTCCACAGCTCCACAACAAAGTCACTGAGGCTTTCGCCCAACCTCTGGTCCCTCCGGTAAAACTCGTGCCGTCTGATGAGGGTGGGCACGGCAGGAGCGTAGTGTTTTCGGAGTAAGGGTTCGAGGTCGGCCCAATCCATCCCGGTGACGTCAGCGGGTTTCGCTAGGGCTTTCGCCATCTTGAACACTACGGGCCCGCAGTGTGTCAGGAAGACAGCTTGTTTCTTCGGCCCAGTGGCGTCCTTCATGTCGCTGCATTCAAGGAACATGCGGAATCTGTCCGTGTAGGATTACCAGTCCTCGCTAGCAGGGTTGAAGGGTGTGGGAGGAGCGATGCTGGCCATCTCGTCAGTCTTGCTTCCGTCGGACACATGCTTGCTGGGGTTCAGAATCGGGATCCCATCCTCGTCGCCAATGTCATGTCCGTCGGTAAGGAGACCAGGAGGCGGTGACTAGGTTTCAGCTCTTTATTGGTCCCCGGAACCGATCTGGCTCCAAGGGAAAAACAGCGGCTTTTTATTCCCAAGCCGCAGCGGCCACAGCCAATGGCACCACTTTGAATCTCCCGCGATTCGTATCCACCAATCGCGGGAGATTCTTAGCGGGCCAATCAGCGCGGCTCGCTAAACCAATCAGATCGCCCCACGCTTTGGCCAATCAAAGTGCAGGGTTTCAAGAATGCTAATGAATGTACAGAACAAGAAGGACATGATTTGTTGTTGGGGTGGCATGCTTTTTTATGGTATAAAGGAACTAAAACACAGGGGTATTTTAGAAGACATTATATATGGGAGTCTCTGTGGTTAAACTGGGAGATTAAAAGACAATGTTATTTGAAAATTCCTGTCTGGCTATCGACTATTGAAGCATTTTCTTATCCTATAATATATAAAAAGGAACAAACAGTTAAATATTGTGAAATATTGAATGAAAAGGGTGAACTCAAATCTACACAAAAACTAGAGGAACAAGGTATAAAGATGAATTGGTTTTCATATGTGCAAATACATTCAAGTTATGATAAAGATTCTAAAATGGAAGGTTTCTATGATAAATTGACTGATTTAGATAAGATTTTGACAGGTACTGATGAAAAGGTGATTAAAAAATTGTATGGATATTTATTAGAAATTAAACTAGAAGAAGAACAAGTTAAAGAAACTATGATTGCTTGGGGGAGGAATTTTGGATATGGGATTGATTTAGAGAAATGGCAAAAATTGTGGTCTCAAAATTATAAAATGACAATGTCAACAGCATATAAAGAAAATTTGTATAAGATGTTTTACGGGTGGCATTTTTCCCTGACAAGAATAGCAAGAATGTTTAAGAATAAATCTGAAAAATGTTGGAAATGTCATCAGACACCTGGCTCATATTACCATATGTGGTGGACTTGTGCGGATGCTAAAAAATAGTGGACTACAATCCACATGTGGTTGGAAAAAATGATAAAAAAACATATCGACTTGAAACCAGAGATACTTTTATTGGGAATTTTACCTGAAATATATAGTAAACTTGAAATATCTGATTGTAAATGTATTAACAGTGGCTAGGATTGTATTTGCCAAAAACTGGAAAAATGAGAAAACACCATCACAGGAGGAAATCATTAAGAAAATATTGGAATGTGCTGAAATGAGTAGATTGACATTTGAAATTAGAGAACAAGAGGATAAACAATTTTATAAAATTTGGGATCTATTCTATCAATAGTTAGACAATAAAATACAGCAATGAAATATGCAGACTTTTAGAAAATAATTTATATTATATTATATTATATTATATTATATTATATTATATTATATTATATTATATTATATTATATTATATTATATTATATTATATTATATTATATTATATTATATTATATTAATATATATTATAAATATATAAAGATGTACTTCTTTCTTATTATATCTCCAAAATGATTTTAGGATAGATTTGGGATGATAATATGAACTGTTATAAAACAAACTAAGTAAATTATGATTATCTTGTAAAACATGAATGAATAAAAGTATGGTCAAATGATTGATTAATAATGATACTAAGGTATTGAATTTTTGATTGAAAATACGAGATTATATGCAATGTAATTGTAATTGAAGACTACGAAATGGAAGCACAAAACAACTTGTAAACCAACCGGCACAGTGTATATATACATATGGAAGATGGCTTGATGTTTTATGTTTTGTTTGTTTATGTTTGTTTTTAAAAATCAATAAAAACTTTAAATTTAGGTGAAAGAAATACAATTGAATAAGAAGAAAATGAGATAACCATTGTTGAAAGGTGTCAAAATGCCTTTCTTTCAAGGATTCGATTTTCCTGCTGGGAGAGCTCTGGCACAAGGATATGGACAACTACTTGAAAGCTGGATCATTTTATTTTTCAGGAAGGCGGAGAACAGCGAGAAGTCTGCATTCCTGGGCTAGCTAGCTTCTTATGGCAAGTCCCTGGTTTTTTATAGACTTTTCTCCCTTTGTAAGTTGATTTTGTGTGAGTGTTTGTATTTGTGCCTAATGTTTCAAATCCTGTTTGAGTTTGTCTTTATTTCCGCCGGAGGGCAAACTCCGCGGGGTGGCCAGATTGTATTATTGGTTTTCTGTCATCTCTTTTAGCTTTAAGATAGTTTTTCATATTTGTTCTGTGGCAATCTCCTATCTGTCCCTTTTGTAATTTATATTTTGTGTCTTTTGTCTGTTTGTTTTGCTTATTTGGTATGTCCTGTGTTTGTAAGGGTTTCTAAATTATCTTTTGTTTCCTTTTCTTAATTACTTAGGCTTTTGTCTATAGGGATTCTTTAATACTTTTTATTTGATTCCTTTTCCTATGTAAGTTTGTTTGCTGGCTGACCTGATGTTCCCCTTGGGCTTTTCCTGTTTTTTGTGACACTACTGCCTTCGTGAAATTCCCTTTCCAGACCATAAAAGAAAATTAAGAGAAGTAAAGGGAGAAATAATGAGAAGTTGGAAAAAGAGTAATAAGATATGAAGTTGAATACATGAGATGAATATGCATATGAAATTGGTCTGTATGGAAATGTGATAACCTGGAATGATGCTATACTAAAATAAGAGGTTTTATTTGTTTTGTTAAAACTCAATAAAACTTTATTTTAAAAAAAAATCATGCTTTCAGTGATGCAGAATTGGTTTAATGCAAGCAATGAAGTCCAATGCTATGATGAAGGGAAACAGTTCAAAGGAAGCAGAATATTTCCCAGCTTTTGGCTTCATTAAAAAGATGGCACTCAATTTTCGAGACGGGTTGCGTCTTGATTAAGCTTTCTTCAGATCTGGCATTTAATTTCCCTAGGTTGACTTAATTAGCTTGTCAAAATGCATTGGTGCAAGAATAACAAATTCAGAGGATGCATGCAAGTTAAAGATACAAAATATAAAAAGAAGAAAGGAGAAAAAAATATTGGAAATAATTTAAAAACATGCAGTTATGTCTAAACCCCCTTCACCTTTAAAAAATCATTTTCTAACATCAGAAAAAGACACTTTGCTTTAAGGCTTATTTTTTTAACAGCATTAATAAATATGATGCTTTTATCGTGGGTCATCCTGGCCAAAATTATTAAGGGTATTTTTCTGAGAATAATCAAATTCCTACTTGAGTAAGTCAATTTGTCTGAATGAACATGTCTTCTAATATGTTTGTATATGAATGAAAAATCTTTAGAGGCCCTGACCTGGGTGCCTTTTCATGCAGAGCTCCATAAGTTTTGAATGGCTGAGAAGGTTTCTCAGTAATAGTCCCCAGCTATGGAATACCCTCTTGAGTGAGTGCGAATTTTGTCTTTTTGACATCAGCAAAAACATTTTATTCTCTAATATCTTTTAATACATTTATTCATAAACATTTTCACTTTTATTTTTGCAATGTAGTGTTTAATTTTATCTCAACCTTTCCTTGTTTTCATGAATTTCTAACCCTGTTTCTATACTATATATAGATATAATCCTTCCTGATTTTTTAAAATAAAGTTTCTCCATTCATATAGCTATTAAGTGGCTCTGAAAATGGGGACAAGATACTTGGGACAATGCTTCTCCAACATGCATCTTTAGGTGGGTGCTTCCCCCCCCCTCAGTCCACTCTTACTAATATTTACATAGAAAACTCAAGATAACCTTTATTGTCATTTTTTTACTCTGAGCACACAGGCCCACATTAAAAATGAAATTCTGTTGCCTGCTCAAAAATGCAAACAATTGCATAACTGAGAACAATGATATCTTTTCTGGTGAATAAGATATGTTTTTGGCTGAAAGCCTCCTGTAAAATAAACAACAATAAAAATCCTTCCCTGTGTTTGGGTTTGATTGGCAAGTCATTCGGCAGTCCTGAAAGTTTAATGGGGGGAAGGAACTGAAATCACTTACAATTTCAACAGCAAAAGGCAGGAACAACATTTAAATAACTTTTTCCCAGTCATTCAAAATGTTTCGAGTTCTTTACACTGACGAGCTCCTCCCAATTTAATTTATTTTGGCAAGTCCAGACTAAAAAGTGAGAGCACAAAGATTTTGCTTTCAACTCTATCTAGAAATAGCAAATATCAAATGTCCACAGTATGAAAGTCTAATTATTTAATGAAACAGGGTTTCTTGAACATACAAGCAAATAGTGTAGTGACTTTTAACTATTATGCATAATAATATCATTATAACCCACATTAGCCAAGTGTTCCATTACCAAAGCAGCAACCTAACTTCCCATAAGAGGAGCTCTGTAAGAATATTATTCAACAGTCACAAACATACTGCAGCAACTTGGAACACCAGAAGGAGGAAACAGACCTCCAGTCCAACTTCTTCCAACAAAGTGGACACCAATGTGTTCTGTACGGTCATTTGCATTCTTGAAACCCCGCGCTTTGATTGGCCAAAGCGCGGGGTGATCCGATTGGTCTAGCAAGCCACGCTGATTGGCCCGCTGAGAATCTCCCGCGATTGGTGGAAACGAATCGCGGGAAATTCAAAGCGGTGCCATTGGCCGCAGCCGCCGCGGCTTGAGAATAAAAAGCCACTGTTTTTCCCTCAGGACCAGACCAATAAAAGAGTTCCAGGGACCAATAAAAGAGCTGAAAACCAAGTCACTGAATCCGGGTCTCTTTACCGCGACGGACACGACACTGGCGACGAGGGTGGGATCCCGATTCTGAACCCCGTCGAGCACGTGTCCGAAGGAAGCAAGACTGACGAGATGGCCAGCATCACTCCACCCGCGCCCTTTAATCCCGCTAGCGAGGACTGGGAATCATACACTGACAGATTCCTCATATTCCTCAAATGCAGCAACATGAAGGACGCCACTGGGCCGAAGAAACGGGCTGTCTTCCTGACGCACTGCGGGCCCGCAGTGTTCAAGATGGCGAAAGCCCTAGCGAAACCCGCTGACATCAAAGAGATGGACTGGGCCGACCTCGAACAATTGCTCCACAACCACTACGCCCCCACCGTGCCCACCCTCATCAGGCGGCATGATTTCTACCGGAGGGACCAGAGACCTGGGGAAAGCATCAGCGATTTTGTGGCGGAGCTGCGGAACCTAGGGGGCATGTGCGGTTTCAACGACATGGTCGAGGCCCTACGGGACTGCGTCATGCTTGGACTTCGGGACCCAGTCCTACATAGTCGGCTGATGGCCAAAGGCGACATTGCCCTCGCCGACGCCATCGCTGAAGCCACCGCAGCTGAGGCAACCCGGAAATCAGCGAACCGCATGCGGAGACCGGACACCGGAGACCGCACTGTGACCACCGACCCAGGACGGGCGACCGAGACCCAACTGGAAGCAAGTCACCGTGAGACCACCACCCACCATGGTGAATTCCACTCTGCCTCCGACACCACGGACGAGGAGGAGGAAATCCACCGGCTCCAGGCGGGATGTGACCAGTGAAATCGGCGGGGTCGTAAGTCGGGCACCCCATGTGCTGGGCGTGGAGCCAACCACCCTCGATCCGAGTGCCCTTTCTTCGATGCAGTCTTCCGGCACTGTGACAAAAAGGGTCACATCGCCCGCGCATGTCGATTGAGGAAGGTCTACAGCCCCAGACGGCGGGACCACAGCGAGCGGAGACGGGACAGCACATCCCCCAGAGCCAGAGAGCGCCAAGCTGACACCGATGGGACCGGAGTGGCCGGAACCAACGAGGTGGCAAAAACCGGTGGAAGGAGGAAACCCACCAGACGGTCATCATCGGCCACGCATCAACCACCGATGCCTGAAAATTCTATGTGGAGGTAGGCATTGAAGGCGAGCCATGCAAGATGGAGGTGGACTCCGGGTCCTACCTCTCCATGGTTGTCTGGCAAGAGATCAAACGCTTGGTGCCTATCATCCACAAGAAGGGATTGGAGAACCAGAGACTAATCATCAAAGACTACCAGGGAAACCGCATCCCAGTAGTCGGAACCGGACAATTCAAAGTGACATTCAAGGGCCGCACTGCAAGGCTTCCCCTGACGATTGTGGACCGAGACCGACCCAGCCTCTTGGGGCTGCAATGGTTCGCACCGCTCAGCATCGAAGTCATGGGCATCAACCACATCGCTGAGACCGAGTGGGAACAGCAACTGGCACGGGACTTCCACGAAGTGTTTGACAGCACCCTAGGCAAGTACCGAGGGCCCCCCAACTCCTTCAGCCTAGACCCTAATATCCCCCCGAGACGCCTAAAACCAAGACGGGTACCTTTCGCACTCAGACCAAAAATTGACAAGCAAATTGACAAGCTCGTCAAGCAAGGGGTCCTACAACAAATTGACCACACCTGGTGGGAGACCCCAATAGTCACCTCAGTCAAGCCCGATGGGTCAGTGAGAATCTGCGGGGACTATAAGGCCACCCTAAATTGCGCCTTACAACAAAGTGCTTACCCTGTCCCAGTAGTGCAGCACCTTCTACACTCACTGGGGGGAGGCAAGGTTTTTGTGAAACTTGACCTGGCCCAAGCATACCAACAGCTGCCGGTCGATGCAGAAAACGCGGAGGCGCAAACCATAGTCACCCACCGGGGAGCTTTCCGATGTAACCGACTCCAGTTTGGAGTCAGCGTAGCACCTGGAATATTCCAGAGCCTCATGGAGAGACTCTTGCAAAGCATTAAGGGGGTGGTGCCCTACTTCGACGACGTGCTGGTGTCGGCAACCAACCAGCTAGAACTAGAGGGTCGGCGAAGGGAGGTGCTAACGAAATTCAAGGAAACCAGGCTAAAAGTGAAGAGAGAAAAATGCCAGCTTTACACAGAGCGGGTCGAGTTTCTGGGGTATTTCCTAGACCGGCACGGCATCCACCCAACCGCAAACAAAATTAGAGCCATTAAGGAGGCCCCCACACCCAGGACTAAAATGGAACTGCAGGCATTTCTGGGACTGCTTAATTTTTACAATGTTTTCCTGCCCCAAAAGGCGACCGCGGCGGAGCCTTTGCATAGGCTCTTGGACAAGGCGGCCTCCGAAACTTGGGGGAAACATGAGGAAGCCGCTTTCAGGAAAACCAAGGACCTGCTCACCTCGGATGCCGTCCTCATCCAATACAATGAGACCCTACCACTCGCCGTCACATGCGACGCCTCACCCTTTGGCGTCGGCGCTGTCCTCAACCACACACTCCCCGATGGAAGAGAAGCACCCATCGTTTTCTTCTCGAGGACACTCACCAAACCAGAGAGGAACTATAGCCAGTTGGACAAGGAGGCCCTAGCCATCGTCGCAGCAGTGAAGAGGTTCCACGAGTACCTCTATGGCCGCACATTCACAATCATCACAGACCACAAGCCGTTGTTGGGCATCCTGGCAGGGAACGGCCACCCCGAACATCTTATCTCCCAGAATGACAAGGTGGTCCGAATTCCTTGCCGCCTACAACTACCGGCTCACATCGACCCGGTAAGACTATTACACATGCAGATGCTTTGATCCGCTCGCCATTACCCGACCTAGACACTGACCCAGCACCCACGACGAGCACCCTCAGCATAGAGACTCTGCCCAATCTACCCATAACCACATCAGACATTGCCCGAGAAACCAATAAAGACAAACGTCTGGCGTGGGTGTTACATTGGGTAGAGAAAGGGTGGCCAGAAAAGGACAACGACGAAGCATTCAAAACATTCCGGAACCAGCAAACGGAACTCTCGCTACAAAAAGGGTGTGTACTATGGGGGAATAGGGTTGTTATCCCGGAAAAACTGCAAGGGAAGGTATTGGATTTGTAACATGAGGAGCACCCGGGCATAGTTAGAACGAAAGCCCTGGCCAGAAGTTACGCTTGGTGGCCAGGGATGGATAAGCAAATCGAGACCTGGGTGGCAAGGTGTCAATGCTGCCAAGAAACCAGACTGAGCCCTCCCGTGGCACCGATCCAGGAATGGGAAACCCCCAGGGGACCTTGGTCTAGGGTCCACATAGACTTTGCCGGGTCCACCAAGGGACATACATTCCTAGTAACCGTAGATGCTTACTCCAACTGGTTGGAGGTAAGCAACATGAAAACCACCACCACAGAGGCCGTGACCAAAGAACTTAGCAAACTATTCTCAACCCACGGCCTCCCGGATGTTATCGTGTCGGACAATGGGCCCCAATTCAACTCGCTAGAATTTGAAAAATTCCTAGCGGAACGGGGCATTCGACATGCACTGACAGCTCCGGCACATCCGGCGGCAAATGGAAGGGCGGAACGGATGGTTCAATTCACGAAAAGAACCATCCAGAAAATTGAACACGGGGAAATCCAAGAAAAAATAAATAAAATGCTTTTTATACAACATATAACCCCAAACATGACAACAAACAAAAGCCCGGCAGAGCTGCTAATGGGGAGAAAATTAAGGTCCCCACTCGACAGACTGCACCTCACATACAACCTGGAAAAAACCCCAAACTCCTCCAGCAAGCACCGGTTCTTTGCGCCAGGCGACGCCGTCTATGCAAAGAACCTAACCGGAGACCCACGATTGGTACCAGTGACCATAACCCAACTGACAGGCCCCCACTCATACCAGCTGCAAACAACCGACGGACGAGCATGGAAATGCCACATCAACCAAATAAGATCGAGAACGGCCATAAGAAACACAACTGACCCGCAACAAGACACAGACGAACCCATTAATACAAACCAAGAGGGAGGAATACCCCGAGAACCAAAACCTAAGAGAAAGAAACCAGCCATACTCACTGGCAAGCAGCCAGCCTGAAACGTCACCAGGGAGAATCAGCCAGGCCAGCTCGACCGGCCCGGAAAGACCAGGCGGGAGCGGCGAGAACCGCAGCTCAACCAGCCTTGGTAGACCAGGAGGGAGCTGTGACAAGCGGCCCGGCAGGGCCTTCCAGGTGGTTCCATCGACGAGGCCAAGAGAAACAGAGAACCTGACCGAACCGGCCGGGAGCCAACCAACTACTGACCTGCGCAGGTCCAGTAGGCAAGTACGGAGCCCCGCCTACTTACGGGACTACGTCACGTAGGACCAAACCAAGAGAGGAGGGGTGTTCTGTACGGTCATTTGCATTCTTGAAACCCCGCGCTTTTGATTGGCCAAAGCAGGGGGTGATCCGATTGGTCTAGCAAGCCGTGCTGATTGGCCCGCTGAGAATCTCCCGCGATTGGTGGAAACGAATCGCAGGAAATTCAAAGCAGTGCCATTGGCCGCAGCCGCCGCGGCTTGAGAATAAAAAGCCGCTGTTTTTCCCTCGGGACCAGACCAGTTCCGGGGACCAATAAAAGAGCTGAAAACCAAGTCACTGGCTCCGGGTCTCTTTACCACGATGTACACGACACAATGCAACTTTATTAAGGAGTTGACTGCACAATCCATTACAGCAGAGCCAGTGCAACCTATGAAAAGGATAACACTCCCAAAAACCTGAGAGAACGGACTGCTATAACCACCTGGCATCACTGTAGTGCACAAATCAACTAAAGCCCTCCAAAACACCTTAAGCAAACCAAAAGACCCAATAGCCCAAAGATTATTATCTACAGTGCAAGTAACAGCCACTATGCATGGCAGAAAGGCAGAAGATGAGGAGACACCATAAACACCAACTAGCTGTTAGAAAACATGACAAAAACTCCTTAAGCTCACAAGACATGGACAGATTCAACCGTAGTTTCAATTGGGAAATCATTAGCATCTTAGATTGAAGCCAAATCAAAATATACTAAGGAAATCCTAGAAGCTTGTCATCCAGATAAACAACTCCAATTAGAAGAATAACAATAATTGACTTCTTGCTCTTTTCTAGACTAGCTCATGTTGCTTTAAGGTTTCAGTATGTGCTTGTCAAAATCTAAGATTGGACGTGTGGTCAATATCATAAGTATTAATTAGGAGCAGGTCTGAGCTATATCCATGATTGATTATTAATTATTTTTTTATTATTTATACTTACTAGCTACATAGCATGCTATTTTTAAAAGAAGGCTATGATATCCTTCTTAATAATATTTTCTCCAAGTAAAATATATGCAGTTTTTCCATGAAAGATTTTGTTTCCAGTTCCAGTTCCTTCTTCCCACAGATTGAATATGGACATATTTTTTTCTATCAATAAATTTGATGTCACAAAGTGGATTTACTTTTCAGGTTGGATTTGAAGAAGGAAAATTATTATTTCTCGTGGTATGAATATTACAGTTTTGATGCCACCCTCAGTTTCAACATACCACACTGCAATTCCTATTTAGTTTCTTATTTATTAATCCCTCAATGTTTTAATGCTGCCTTAAAAGCAGCATTTTCCCGTTCTGTGCTTATTCATCTGAGTCTTACTAACTGATTGAAGAAATTTATACTATTCAAAACATATTAGTCCTCAAAGATCATTCTGAATTCCATTTTTCTTTCTAAATAATTACCTAATTTTCCCTTTTGAGATCATATGAAAATCTGATAAGACCCTCAGTTCTGTTCTCCAAATTGTTTATAAAAATATGCAAAACAAAAATACTATTTATTTTATTCTCTGTGTGTGTGTGTTTGTTTGTGCATTTATAATGCTATTATAAGCATACACCATGAAGGAAATACTTTGCGATTATCAAACCTACTTAAGTTTTCAAGATCACAGTCTTGTAAACTATTGCTAACTATTGCTGACTGCTGACTTAAAACAATTATGTAGAATCAATAATAATTTGCTAATAGCTGCTGTCACACATTGAAATAATATATTAATGGCCCACTTTACATATGGAGCTGAACAATTGTTTCCTTATCTATGATATATTAACTAAACAATAATTAGTCTGATTCACATAATTTATAAGTTATATAAGTTATAAAGTACATAAGTTATAAAGTATAATTTATAAATCACAATAAATAGATTCACATCTAGGGCAAACCCTTAATATATGGCATGTTAGAGGGAACTTGTGTTCTTTCTTAACAGGATACAGAACAGAATCTAGATAGAGCAGGATCTAACCTGAACAATGATCAGTCAAGCAGATTTTATAACAATAATAAAAAATTAAGTTTAGTATTAGAAAGAATATGTATTTAAAGAAATAAATTCTTGGGATAGGCAAATCCTTGCACTTGTTGAAAGATTATTGTGAATAATGTTTTGTTTGCACCCAGAACACTGCTTTATATTCAGATCAGAGCAAACAGAAGCCACTCAATACAGCCAGCAAAATATAGTTTTGAATTTACATATTAAACATCCACAAACATTTTTTAAAAATGGCAAAATGGAATAAAAACAGGGGTGGGATTCTACCAGTTCGCACCTATTCATTAGAATTGGTTGTTAACATTCTAAGCAGTTCAGAGAACTGGTTGTTAGAAGAAATTACTGGCCTAATCCTGTAAGGAAGGCAGGAAGGAAACATTCTGGTGTTGCTTACAGAAACTGTCTCTCCATTAACCCTTATTACATTCTTGGCAGGACTAGATTTCCTGTCTCAGAAACATCTCTGGAGTTTTTTTCCCCTCCTTTGCTGCTACTTTGCTTGTGTGGAGTGACCATTCAACGTTACGATGGCATTGAACAAAGTGACTTATGACCATTTTTCACACTTACAACTGTTGCGGCATCCCCATAGTCATGAGAGGCCAGGCAAGGAGATGCGTGCCTCAATGTGAGTGATATTGAGTTGGCCACACCCAGCCAATAACATGACCACCAAGCCATGTCCACCCAGTCACATGACCACCAAGCTACACCCACCATCTAAGCCACACCCACAGAACTGGTTGTTAAAAATTTGAATCCCACCCCTGAATAAAAAGTATCCAAAAGGAAGAAGAGAAATATGAACAGGCAAGAAAATATCTGTATAAAGATAATCAAAAAGATGTCTAAAACACAAAATGTTCCCAGGGTTACTGAAAGCAGTAATGTTGGTAATTAACACAGGCAGATTCAAGGGCAGTGGCCTTTAATTGTTCCAGTTGAGTTTTAACCAATTTACATCCACAAAATTGAGATGTAAAGTAGGACACCAGGCTACACATTCTTCATTCTGCACCAGTAAAAGGGAACAGTTTGCCGAATAAGCACTTATTAACTTCATCATACCAGGGGAGGCCCAGAGAACAAGTGCTTATGTGTGCACCTGGGAACAACGGCAGAAGGAATAACCTTTCATTAATCCATCTCACAGACCAAAAGCTAGAAAAACCATAGACAGAGGGGACACAAATAAATCCTTAACTCTCCATTAACCACCCCTCATGGTTAGTAGTTTTGTAAAAAGCTTTAGAGTGAGTGCTACTGAAATTCACACTTCCAATAATGTAGATCTATTAGATGCACAGAGAAACTTGTCTTTTACTAATTTGCAGTATATTTTAATAACAACAAATATTTAGATGATTATACATACATATAGTACATACATCCTCGAGATTTTTATGTCCTTCTCTCCCTTCCCTTCCCCTCTCTTTCTATTTCTTATTATTTAATAATGTTTGGTGGAGGTGGGGAGAACCCTGAAACTCATTATTTTCCAAAGCACAATTTTGGGAAGAGGCTGCTTTTTCCCATAATATATTTCAAGTTTGTGGAATTGTGCCAGGATCTCTTTTAAAAGCATAGTTTCCAAAAACAAGTGACTCGGAACGTAAGACTATGATAGAGAAAATCTGTAACAGAAGTAAACTGATATGTTTTATGAATTAATTATCACTCCCGAGCAGATCAGCTGGCTTTTTCAAAGGAGAGCAGAACAAATCCAGCTCCATGAGCAGAGGCTACCATTTTGACATTTATTGATTCAAAATACACATTTTACTTGAGCCGTAGAGTTCTTCTAAAACTGTCATTCTGAACTGTTCCCTAGATTTGTTATTCCCCAGCTGTGCTCCACCAAGATCATTATTTCTGTCATCGGTTGCCATCATCTAGATTCCTTTCAGGCATTAGCTTAATTGAAAGCAAGGGGACTTCATTTGCAGTTTCTTGGAATACATTATGAAGTTCCTGTCTGCAATTATGGTGGCAGCCTCTGGCCAACCTTCCCTGGGCTCGGAAGCTAAGCAGAATTGGGTCTGGTTAGTACTTGGATGGGAAAGCAACAAGATATTCTAGGACACAGCCTAGATTGAAAAGTGGAAATGTATCCTGAAGAATGCAAAAGCAAATGACTTTCTACTGTTGCCAAGAAAATGCCATGGAATGCATCAATACAATTGAACTGAACTTAAATGAAAACCAGTGTTTTTTCATGCTTTGTAACAACTTCCATCTTCTCTTTCATGCTTCTTCATATAACTGTGTCAATGTTTTGTTTTATTATTTAACCCCTACATTTGCTTTTCTTTGTTTGTTCTGGTATCCCAGTCATCACCATTCCTTGATGAAGTATTCTTGACCTTCATCTAAATGATGGTCTCCTATGATGAAGAAGTTGGAACTTGCACCGAGCTTGGGTAACTTCTCTATTTTGACAGATGCATTGGTTACCAATTTGCTTCCAGATACTATTCAAGATGCAATTTTCACTTTTCAAGTGAAAATCTAGATAGCTGCAGGACAATCTTCTCCCAACATCTCCCTGTGCCATGAGATTTAGAATAGTAGGTGTCAGTTTTGGAAGCCATAGTAGCACCAGAAGCTTCCACGCTGCCACATTCTTGTGCTTGGGAAATTGGGAGGGGAATTTCATGGAGCATATGTGGTTAGACATAATAGCGTTTTTCTTTGCAGTCAAGGTCATGTTATTCCTGCACCTGGGTGAGGAGTGGTTGAAGGAATAGCTCAAGTTGGAACGGATGGTGATTGGGCCATGTAATGGAATGATGAGTGGAGGGGATGGATTTTGTAATTTTAATCATTAAAGGAAAACTCGTAACTCACAGATTTGGGTTTTCCCAGATGTGCCAGTATGACAACTCTAATAAAATGGAACTTTAAGAAAATGCCTGTCTCGGAGTTTTGGATTGGAGTTTGGTTTTTCTGGAACACTGATAGTGGCTTCATTACAGGTACCTTCTCTTAAGTACTGCCATCCATGAAGATCATGGAAGCATCTTCCAGAATATCTTGCTCATCTTCTCGAGAATAGTACTGAATGTATTTTGGTTTTAGAAAGCCCATTAAAAAATGGCTGTTCCATCACACCATGAGAATCAGAATGCATATGTTCACCAGGTGACTCTTACTAGCTAACAACATTTAAATCAAAGGCAAAGAAACTGGTAAAAACAGTAAGACAAAATAAAGTGAAACATACTGTACCCAGGATCAGACATGCAATTCATATAATTATAGCAGGCTCGTATATCATACTGTTCCAAAGCCCAAAGGCAAAACAAAAGGTCTCTGGGTTCTTACTGGCAAGATTGGAACTAACTAAATATTATGGTGTCTCCCTCTGGTGTTTTAATTTTGGAGCCGTTGATTGTAGCATTCCCAATGTTTTACTTTGGGGAAGAGTTATTATTATTTATATTGTTAATTGTTTTCTTCAGATTTGAACTTATCAAGATAGAAATGAACAGACAAGCCTTATAACATATAGATAGACAGATAGATGATAGACAGACAGACAGACAGACAGATAGTTTGATAGATAGATAGATAGATAGATAGATAGATAGATAGATAGATAGATAGATAGACAGACAGTTTTTATATGATTTTATGTTGTTTTAATTTTGGATTAATGATGGGGACTGGGACTGCTGTACATCTTAAACCCATGCTGCTCTTGAATTAAAGCAAAACTTGTATTTTCTCCATGAAGCAATTCTGCCTGTGGGTTTTTTTTTTTTTATAGTGCAGAGATACATTCCAGACTTGTGTTTAATCTAATATTTGCTTGACATTTATGGAAAACACATAGAACCATCCGTACCTGTACTTTTTTCTTCTTAAGTTTTAGCGCCCAAGGTTTAAACTGTTGTTTTAAGAAACTGAAAATGTTTATAATAAGCAGGACCCAAGAAAAACATATTATGTCTAATCAGAGTCATGAGGTTCTGAAATACATATTATGATTTTCAAACAGATGCAGTAAGAACCAGTAATTTCACATTTCTGAATTATCCTTGAACTGTGTTCTCACATCTCAGTGCAAAATACTCCTTTTCCTTTCCTTACCAAACAGAAATTTTGTCTTAAATTTTGTTTGTTGTTTTCACTAGGATGCCCTACCACAATATCTTCTAAATAGCTTGTTAGTATTCAGAGCTGAGAAAACAGAAATTATATTATTCCATTTATTTGGCTACTTATGTTGACCTGACATTACTAGCTGGCTCATTAATTGGGTTTATTTCCTCAGCAGGTGATAAAAAGAATGAATGATGGACCAAATAAAATTATCAAAATAGCTGAATAATTTAATCCATAGCTTTGAAACTTGATAGGATGATTTCCCAGCTTCCAATCCACTATTGGACTAAACATCCAGGGATAATGATATCCTGACTATAGACTCATTGTTGCGAATGAATAAATGTGTTAATAAAGTTATCAAGAGCTTAAAGTCAAGTGCAGGGTTCTGGCCCTGCACTTCTGATTGGCCGTTGATGGAGACATCAGATTGGTCTGTTCAGGCGAATCTGATTGGCCATTAGCAAGCCTCTCCCATTGGTTAATGGAGCTAGCGCTCCCGGGTTTTCATTGGTTGAATAGTTAATAAGTTGCCTATATAAGGAGGGCCGTTTCAGCCATTAAGCTGAACTGTCACACTATGTTAATAAAGAGTTTTGAAGTTCACCGTTTCACTGGCTCATCTTCATTCTTCGCGCCCATGCTCAAAACTTAACACTGGCGACAAGGGTGGGATGTGGAGACATCGGAGCTGACTGAACAACGAAGATCGATTACCGAGCACGTAGCTGAAACGCACAATGGCGAAACCATGTCCGGCGGCGTCATACACCCGCTCCATTCGACCCAGTGCAAGAAGCCTGGGACTCCTATATGGATCGTTTCCAAATGTTCTTGGAAACCAACAATTTGAAGGATGCCACTACCGGGAAGAAACGGGAGGTATTCCTAACGCATTGCGGGCCGACCGTATTCAAGATGGCCAAGGCACTAGTGAAACCGGCAGAAGTAAAATCTATGGACTGGGATGTCCTCGAACCCCTACTGAGAGCCCACTATGCACCGATCGTGCCAACACTCGTTAGACGGCATGAATTTTACCAAAGAAGTCAACAGAAGGGCGAAAGTGTTGCTGATTTCATTGCTGATCTGCAGAATCTGGGAGGCCTATGTGGGTTTGTCAACTTCGAAGAAGCCCTGAGAGACTGAGTAATTCTGGGATTAGAGTCACCGCACACGCAGAGTAAGCTGATGGCGAAAGGCGACATCAACCTTAAAGGTGCCATCGCTGAAGCTACTGCAGCAGAAGCGACCAGAAAGTTGGCTGTCCAAATGCGCCGCAACCGCACCCCGGTTCACCAACCGACCCGTGAGCTTTCACCCAAGTCAGATGGGCAGTTATTAACGGCCCACCACAAGGACCTCTCTTCATCGTCAGACAGCAACAAAGAAGAGGTCCATCGACTTCGGTCCGAATGGGACCAACACCAGAGAGCTCAGTACCAATGTGCTGGTTGTGGGGCAAGCCACTCCCAATCAGAATGCAAATTCCTCGATGCGCTCTGCCATGTGTGCGGAAAACAAGGCCATATCGGATGGGTCTGTAGAAGCCAATTGGGACCCAGGCAGCCCTTAAAGGGGGCTAACTATCGCCAACCGACAGGAAATCATCCTGTAAGACGAGAACCAGTGAACCACCAATGGAACAACCACTCCTACAGAAACAAAACCTTAAACCGTCCCACGAAGCGAGAAGAGGCTCACCAAACTATCACGATCGGTCACGCTTCCTTTCTGGATGCCAAGAAGATCTGAGTTAAAGTGGCCATCGAAAACCAGCCCTGCCTGATGGAAGTCGACTCAGGATCGTCCCTCTCGATGGTTTCCTGGAAGACCCTCAAGCAGCTCATCCCTACTGTCCGGCGACAAGACCTCCAATCCCAAAGACTCATACTCAAAGACTATCAGGGGAATCGGATCCCAGTCATAGGATCCAGCCGAGTCCGAGTATCGTTCAAGAACCGTACAGAATTCCTACCCCTGACGGTAATTGACAAAGATCGGCCTAGTCTGTTAGGCCTCCAGTGGTTCACTCCACTTGGAATTGAAGTGACAGGCATTCACCGAATCGGCAGCAGCAACTGGGAAGAAGACCTCGTCCAAGAATTCAAGGACGTCTTCGCAGAAAAACTAGGCGAGTACAAGGGGACCCCAATATCATTTAACCTCAATCCCAAAATAGCTCCCATCCGTCTTAAGCCTCGTCGAGTTCCCTTTGCCCTTAAACCAAAGATTGACGAGCAGCGTGATAAATTGATAGCCCAGGGTGTGTTAGAACCAACCGATCACTCTCCCTGGGAGACCCCAATCGTTACGCCCATCAAGCCGGATGGATCAATAAGAATTTGCGGGGACTTCCGAGCCACCCTGAACCACGCCCTTCAACAAAACGTGTATCCGGTACCGGTGATGCAGCACCTCCTCCATTCCCTGGGGGGGCGGAAAAGTCTTTGCTAAACTAGACTTAGCCCAGGCATACCAACAACTGCCGGTAGACAAAAAAACGGCAGAGGCACAGACAATCGTTATGCACCGAGGTGCCTTTAAGTGTAACCGACTCCAGTAACAACTTTCAGAATTGTTTACCATTGGCTGTTGTGACTGGTGATGCTGGGACTTCTCTGAACATCCTTATAAGGGCACAAAATTAAGAGTACTTGGTTTGTTTAGGTTTTGTATCATCAATCATGACTTGGGGCAGTTCTCCATGTTTCCTGGCAGGAATTTGCCAGTCCCTAATCAATCAAATTGAGCCTTTTATATGCAAAATCTATCAATCAATAGGGGGCATGGATAAACACACCAATGTGCCTACCATCCCTGTCTGTTAGGGATACACCCTAGCAGAATCTGCACGGCAGTCAGGCAGGCAGGCAAATATGTGAGATAAACATTTTTGTAGCTTACACTCAGTAAAACAGATACACTGTGCTAGTTAAATAGTTTGTTCCAGTAAGAGTTTTAGCATAGTCAAACAGTCCATATATCATTCACTAGTTCAGTCCGTCCAGGAATTATTCAGTTGCAAAGTCCAGTGTTGAAAAAGAGGTCAGTAAACTTACAAATATCAGTCCAGTAATATATCTCCTTGCAGTAGAGATATAAAGAAGTCAAACCTCCTTTCTTCCTTCGACGTTCAAAAAACTCAGCAGCAGGGAACATGCAGTTAGCAAACCATCAATCCAGCAATCCCAGTAAGTTCTCTTGCTCCCTCTTATGGCGGTTTCACAACCGCACCCAAAATTACATACTTTGCAGTTTAAAGTGACACACACTTAAACTTACTATCATAGTTTATATATATTATTTTACCCAAACTACGTTAGGTAACCTTGTTATTCCTAACACTGTCCTATTGATTATTTTTATTTTTCTTATACGTATCCATTTCATGTATTCAAAACTATGTTTATACTTATAGCTATTATCTTGTTAGTGATTGACAAATAAAATAAATACATCTACAAATCTTGGCTATTCTACCTCCAGATCACCCAAACTTAACCAATTCAACCAAACTTACAAAGTATTTAGCTTCAGTTTTAATTTTGGAAGAGTGCAAAATTCTTTCTATTCACAACTAATCAGTGTCTGATTTGCAAAGCCAAAGTTTTGAACTAAGTAATAGATGCAATTCCTGACCAGATACTCAAATCTCCCTATTCATGTGAAGAAAATTAACAGCCAGTCATCTTTTCAGGGATATTTCAGAGATAATTAGTCATTTTGGTCTAGTGGTTGTGGGACTAGGCTGGAAAGCAGGAGGCCATGACTTCAAGATTTTCCTTAGCCATGAAAGTCAGTGACTTTGGGTCAGTCATTCTCTCTCAACCCAACTGACCTCATAGAGTTGTTGTTGTGGGAAAATAGGAGGAGGAAGATGGATATATTCCACGGCCTTGAGTTATTTTTTTAAAATAATAAAAGGTTATGTAAATAAATAATCAGCCAATAGTTGCACTATGCTAGCTGTTATGTGTTATGTTATTCACTGAAGAATAGCAGCTAGCAATGGCAGCAATTAGTCACAAGGTTGAATATCAGCTCTCAAGAAGCATTTTTTTTTCATTTGAAAGATTCTGTGGAATTTGTATTTTGCCATGTTGCTCATCTTCAACTCAACTCTGAACCAAGTGAAGAGCAGAACATCCATTTTATGGAACAGTGATCTCTATGTAAGTATTCCAAAGAAACAGATTTTGTATCCCCAACAGAATAGGATATAAATTGGGATCCAAGAGTTCTGGGATATTCCTATAAATTTAAAATAAGAAAAAATAACAACAGAGGATCTATGTGAAAGTAAAGAGCTCATAAAAATGTAGCTATGTCCATTCAAATGGTTTTTAATCAAAACCAGAGATTGTTTCCATTCTTTGGTCTCCTCTAGAAAGCAAACATGATTCATTGAACTGAACAGAAAAGGCTGCAACTAAGTCATTATTGACTGTGTTACAAAGCATTGAAAATTCCAAAATTGGAAATGTAAAAATGTCTTTCTGAGCTAACATTACAACTGTGAGATATTATTTAGAAACTATTTATTCAGAAAATAAAATAAAATAAATATTGGTCTCAAATCTAGGGCTGCTCTTATCTTTGCTTGTGTCAACAATTCCAGCAAACTGTTTATATGTACAGTATTTGGTCATCAGCTATAAGCCAAATTAAGAAAAAGAGTCAGGGAAGAAAATGGAAGAGAGTAACTTAATTTGCTTGATAATAAATGTAGATTTGAAACAGAGTCAGAATTTATGCACACCATCTCACTGGTGAAAATGTGATCATAAATGATACTCTAAAAGCTACACAACATTGTAGCAATTATGTAACCATGAACAAGTTGGCAAATTGGTTTAATGTGTGTAGAACTAGGATTGAACCCTTAGTGCATGTTCTCTCCCTCTTCTTTTTCATTAATACTTTATCTGTTGTCAGGGAAACCAAAAACATTAGCAGCTTTTGTATTCTAGAGATCCAGAGAAGACTCTGCAGCTGCCAATGTAAATGAAGTATTCTGAGATATTTGTGGCACCATTTATTTAGCTGTAATATGGCAATCTAACAGGTAACCATTTCCAACTGGAAAGATTCAAAACTGATTGCTTTTGCTCTATTATAGTTCAGATAATAAACTTGTATTATACTTGAGAGCCACTTCAGTATAGTGCAGGGGTTTTCAAACTTGACAGCATTAAGACTTGTGGACTTCAACTCCCAGAATTCTTCCTTCAGTCATGTTAACTCAGGAATTCTGGGAGTTGAAGTCCACAAGTCTTAAACTTGCCAAGATTGAAGACTCTTGGTGTTTTGGTTAAGACATCAGCTGGAAACTGGGAGACCATGAGTTCTAGTCCTTTTAGGCACAAAGCCTAAGTCAGGAGTCCCCAACTCCCAGTCCATGGACCAGCGCCAGCCACATCATGTAAGAAACTGGGCCATGCAAACAAGTGCCATCCACAGGATGCAGGCAGCATGCAAATCCACGCCCCCTCTGGTCCACAGAAAAACCTATCCCCACAGAATTGGTCCCTGGTTGAGGTTGGAGGCCGGTGGCCTAAGTCACTGCTTGTCATTCTAGAGATGCCACTTGTACAAGATAAGCTATTACATTTGATTTCTTTCCACCTTGATTATTTCCATTTAGACTACTAGATGCAATGTAAGTTTTAGTTTTAGACTACTAGATGGAATGCTAAGTGCTAGTATCTCTGGCCTAACACTAAATTTTTCAAATAGATATTAATCAAATTGGATGCAAATATTATATTACAGTCATACTTTGGTACTCAACTGCTTTGAAACTTGATGAATTTTGTCCTGGTACTTGTCATTTGTTTGGTACTCGACGCACAAGATAGAACATGTCAGTATCAGTTCCTTCATTTATTTACATTATTCCTTATGGGAAAAAATTTGTTTGGTACTCATCATTTTTGGTACTCATCATGCCTCCCAGAACCAATTAATGATAGTACCATGGTGTGACTATATTTCATTTTTATTTTATTTGCAATAATGGTAAAATGACAAAATTCAATTACAGTTGTGTAAGTATATCAGTAAAAAACAACATTTTTTCAGTATGACATAAATAATGAATATTTCAAAATTGAGTTAATGACCAAATAGAGCTAGCAAAAGGGAATGCCAAGATCCATAGGCACAGGTTCCTGCTGGAAATTTAAATGTAATAGGACTTGCTCAGTAAAGTTTCTTAACAAGAAAAGTGGCTTAGAATACAGCTGTTATTTCCATTCTGAGAAAGCATTTTTTGGCTATTTGAATTTAATTCCACCACATTTGCTGGT
This sequence comes from Hydrophis major, assembly GCA_033807585.1. NCBI lineage: Eukaryota > Metazoa > Chordata > Lepidosauria > Squamata > Elapidae > Hydrophis > Hydrophis major. The sequence goes on from CM066329.1 coordinate 90,824,230, forward strand.
GTAATGTTTCTGTCTATTTTTCAACACATTGCATATAATGACAGAGAAACTACAAAATTAATGCTGACATTTTAAACCTAAATTTTCCTAATGATGCTAAATGTGTATTATCAAATGAGATACTATTAAGTGATTGGTATTTTTATATTAGATACAGAAAGAAGAAGCATTAGCACATCTTGCCTTAATTGAAGTAAACAGAACTCTGGTGATGAGAGACTTGCTATCTAGCAGGGAATAAGATGCTTGCTTATAAAATTTCAAGCGGTCTCTGGTCACATGAAGGATCATAATATGACAGAGACCTATAGAGTTGTGGTACTTTGGTAGAGCCCTGTACCATTAAACATCTAGGCTTAAGGTTGGTCTGTATGACCAGCTTGTACCTAGGACACCATGGATTAGTGGTCATTTCTCAAGAGCAGGAAAGCAGCATTGCCCTTGTTGGAAAAAAATATTTATTTATTTTATTTTGTCAAGCGATTATTAGATAACAGGTATAAGTATAAACATGGTTATGAATACATGAAATGGATACGAATAAGAAAAAAAGCACCATCTGGTTCAGTTCCAAGTAGGGAGAAAGACACTGGAAACATAGAGGCTGATTGGAAAGATGGTTTAATGGAGCAGAACCATTAAGCACATGTGATTCTGGGTAGCTGAATCGTATGGGTAGTGGCAAAGAGTGATAGAAATTGTGGTTCTATAGCTGATGCTGAACATAAGCAATTATCCCTTTAAAGAATAGCATACATGATTTAATATATTTTCTTCAACATATCATAATCTGCCCAAGGTCAGCCAGGCTGCTGCTTTTGTTCCTCACCTGATTTTCCTGAAGGAGGAAGAACAGAGATAGCCAGGGTGAGAAAGTCATTCCTCTTTTGTTTCAGAAAGAAAACTTTGATCATTTCCTGCAAAGAATTCTAAGTGCCTCCAATCTGTCACTTTTCTTTCTCTTTGTTTTGCTACTGGGACCGTATATCAACATTTCAACTTGATACATTTCCCAGTTGGGATCTTAGAGATCAATGTTCCCATGACTGGAACTTTTTTTAAAAAAGTGTTAACCTGAAAACTTTATCTTGATATTAATTGCTGCCCTTTTGAAAGAGATTGACAAATGTTTCAAGGGAAATGTCCTTTGGCGAGGAGCCTGTTAACAGGAGAATATGAATCTTCAAGAGATAAGCATTAAAAAAAAAGCAAGGCATTAGTGAACATAGGCAAGGCATAGGATGAAGTAAGAGGGAGCTCCAGCTTTCTCTTCTGCTGCCCTACCACATGTACAGGGAAATGATGTTGGTAGTGAGGGAAGCCACACACACCCTAGAATAATGAAATATTTTGAGAAATATTTTAAAAGGCAGAATATTATGTATTTTCCTGTAGGAAGTTAGCACCCACCCCTCTCCTAGAAAATTGAAATAGCTTAGAAAATATTAAAAAGGCAGAATATTTCCTCTAAAAAGAGTAGACATTCAAGAAGCAGAAACTCACCTCAGAAGCAGAATCTCACCCCCACCTTTGTTAATGGGTGGGCCATTAAGGCCTGGGCCAGAATACTGTTGAAAGGTGTCAAAATGCCTTTCTTCCAAGGATTCGATTTTCTCGCTGGGAGAGCTCCAGCTCAAGGATACGGACAACTGCTTGAAAGTTGGATCTTTTTATTTTTCAGGAAGGTGATGGACAGCGAGAAGTCTGCATTCCTGGGCTAGCTGGCTTCTTATGGTAAGTCCCTGGTTTTATACCCTTTTCTCCCTTTGTGAGTTGATTTCGTGTGAATGTTTGTATTTGTGCTTAATGTTTCAAATCCTATTTGAGTTTGTCTTTATTCCTGCCGAAGGGCAAACTCCGTATGGTGGCTAGATTGTATTATCAGTTTTTTCTGATCTCTTTTAGCTTTATAATGGTTTTTTCATATTTTGTGGCAATCTCCTGTCTGTCTCTTTTGTAATTTATATTTTTTGTGTCTTTTGTCTGTTTGTTTTGCTTATTTGGTCTGTCCTCTATTTGTAAGGGTTTCCTTTTCTTATTTGTCTAGTTTTCTTAATTACTTAGGCTTTTGTCTATAGGGATTCTTTAATACCTTTTATTTGATTCCTTTTCCTATGTAAGTTTGTTTTATGGCTGGCCTGATGTTCCCCTTGGGCTTTTCCTGTTTGAGTGACACTACTGTCTTCGTGAAGTTCCCTTTCCACAATCCTTCATATTTTTTTTTAGAGGGTGGTCTCTGATTGTGTGTCTGGGTATACTTGGTATTCGTGATCAATCTGGATCATCATCATGGCCACCTGTCTCCCCCTCAATTTTCTCTTCTGAGAGGGGATACAGGACTTTAGGCAGCTAAGGCAGGGTGTTATGCATCGACAGAGGCAACACATGAGGGCTCCAAAGACAGAAATACTGACTATGGTTGTTGTAAGGATTTTGAACCAATGGAAATCTGGTATCCACGAGAAGAGCCATGAAAAGTCTAGGAATGATTGCTCATGAACAATATTTTGAGCTAGCTCTTTCAGGTGGTGGATGTCCCTCCCTACGAGTCCTGAGGTTTCGTCTAGATTGAAGCAACACATCCCATGGAATGTTTCGCAGCCATAATTATGCTTCAAGAGGAGGAAGTCTATTGCTGCCCTATTCTCCAGAGTGGCTTCTCTGACCTCCTTCAGTTCTCTGTTAAGGGCATCCAGGGCATGGGAGGTCGAATTCAAGCCTTTTGCTAGGGTACATGCTAGGCTATTCAAATTTCTAGAATTTCATACTGCAAATCCAGGTACCCTTACCAGGGATATTGCCAATGAGACATATTCTGTTTTGGTGAGAAGGGAGACTTTGGAGTCACAGTCTGAGTCTAGGGTTTGGAAGGCTCTTCTGCACCATCTCTGTAAGGATGGCATAAGCATGGTTAACCTTCCCAAGGTGCAAGGGCCATTGGTGGCATTTGCAGGAAGGTATGAGTAGGCTTTTAAGCCACAAAGGAAAAAACCACCCTGGTGGGAGCTTCAGGTAACTATATGAGAATGATATGGTCTCTGTGTAGTTGCATTTTAGTTCTGTGTTGCTAAGGCTGGTGCATTCTGTGACTCTAGGTGTGCTGCACCCGGTGACATTAAAGCATCTCTCAGAGGTGGTTACTGCAGCAATGTGTAGGGTGTACATGGTGTGATCTTTGATTTTTTGTAGAGTGGCCCCAGCTAAAAATGCTTTCGTAGGAGTCAGGAAGGTTTCTAAATGTGATGTAGTTAATGTAGTTATGTGCTCTAGTTGCCACTCCCATTAGGCATGTGGTTAAGATGTCCTTGACTGATTTCCCTCCTGCTAAGCAAAAGTTAGTGGTGTTGAGTATTTCCCTTGCTAAATATTCCCATATGTTTCCTTTCTCTGGGATAAGCTTTGGTTCCAGGAACACAGTTGCTTGTGTTACAAGTGTTACAATTGTTACAGATAATAATACATAGTATATATTGCATTTCATGTTTCCCATTGCTAGATTCCTTTTCTTCCCTCCCCCCCTTTTTTAGTACACTGTAAAAAAAGGTAGCAATAAAATGCAAAAAAAAGTATAGGTCAAGTCTCAAAAATTACTAAAAGGTATGGCTGAAGGCTCTTCCTTGTTAAAAAAAAATACGAAGAAAAAAAGGGGGAAAAAATGGAGAAGGTGAGAGAAAATTAAATAAAAAATAAAAATAGAGTTTTATAACCCAGCACCTAGGAGTCCAGTTTTGTGTAATTCAACGTTTGCACTTGGTTCCTCACAGTTATGTGGTTCAATGGTGTTGAAGAATGCTGCAAGCGTCCATTGATCTGTGTCCAGATTTTTCTTGAGTTTGATGCGTAGGATTGATTGTGGTGGAGTTTGGCTATGCTCTATGACTGCTGGCTTTGCATGTATCCAATGTATCTAAGAGTCTCGTTCTGCAACCTTTATGGTGGTGTGTGTAGTTAGTAAGACTTGGTAGGGTCCTTTCCACCTGGGTTGTAAAGGTGAGGTTCTGGTGAAGAACTTGATCCACACCCAATCTACTGGCTCATATGGATGCAGGGCTTCTTCCAGGGGTCTGTGTCAGCGCACTCTGGGTCCAGAGGGTCTGTAGTCTCTTTTGCAGGGCTGTAAGATAAGAAGAGAGAACCATATCCCCCCTATCTAAACAAAGAGAATGAGGATCTAGGCCTTGTAGGGTATCGGGGGGGGGGGCAACCAAAAAGGATCTCAAAGGGGGAAATACCTATATCTTGTCTTGGTCTAGTTCTGATATAAAAGAGGGCAACTGGGAGCACTTGTGGTCAGGAGAGGTGTGTCTCCTGACAGATTTTTCCCAGTAGGGTCTTCACCTCTTTGTTTGCTCACTCCACGGCTCCTGATGATGTCAGAGAATAGGGCACATGGACGTTTTAGGTAATGCTCAGGGCCTGGAATATATGTGTGAGGACTTGTGCTATGTAGTGTTTTCCCCTATCCATGTCCAGAATGGTGGGGAACCCGAACCTAGGCACAATGTCTTTGAGGAGATGTCTGGCTGTTTCTAGGGCAGTAGCATGGCAGCATGGGAAGGCCTCTACCCAGTGGGTTAGTTGGTCCTTGCAGACAAGAGCTTATTAATACCCATTTGCCTTAGGTAGCTGTATATAATCCATTTGGATTTTTTCAAATGGTTTCTGCGCCCAGGGTCTTCCTCCTTCATGAATTGCTTTTCTGGAGGTGGTATTATTTGCTTGGCAGGTTTGGCATGTCGTGGCTATTCTTTCAGCCTCACTATAGGCTCCATACCATACCCTCCTGATGGTATCTACCATAGCTTGTGTGCCACAATGTCCCTTTGTATGTAGTCTTTGGCAAATTAATCTAAGGAGATGTCATGGGGCTATAGGTCTGCCATCTGAGACTCTCCAAAATCCTTGCTCAAAAACTGCTGAAAAATTTTTCCCCATTGTTCAGATTCCCCTTTATCTAGAAATTGTTTGTATGGTAGTTCTGGTTTCGTTGTTAAGGCTGGTGTCATGATGGTAGAGGTTTAGTTGCCACCCATTTGGCTGTTGCATCTGCATATCAGTTTCCTTTTGTTATTGTAGAGTCATCTGTTTGGTGGGCTTTACAATGGATGACTGCAAGTGCTTGTGATAATTGGAGGGCTTCTAATAGTTTGACTATTAATGGTGCATGTACTATCTGTTGTCCCGGTGAAGTTAAAAAAACCCGTTGTTTCCATAGAGCTCCTGTTGCATGGCAGACTCCAAAAGCGTATTTGGAATCTGTACAGATGTTAGTAGATTGGTTCCTTGCAGCTTCACAAGCTTTAATTAAAGCTATAAGCTCAGCTGCTTGGGTGCTGTGGGAGGGAGGAAGGGGGGAAGTCGAAATTATTTCTTGTAGGGAGACTAGAGCTGCTCTCATGCATGTAGGAGGAACCATCTGTGAAGAGTTCAATGTCGGGGTTTTGTAGCGGGGTATCTGTTAAATCGGAGCGGGGTAGTTCAGCGTCATGCACTAAATGGAGGCAATCATAGAGATTACTTTCCTCCTGTTCTGTGGGGAGCAGGGTAGCTGGGTTTAGAGTATCACATCTCTCAAACGTAATGTGTTCAGAGGTAAAAAGTTCAGCTTCATTTTGAGCCAAACGCTACTGAGTGAAGGCTTGTGTTTGGCTCTTTAAGAGAATCGCAATCTTCAAGAAAGCACTAAAGTCCTTTTCATTTCACAGGGCAATTGAAAGCCGATAGTAACAGTTTATTTAATAAAATATGGAATATTAATGTGTTTTTCCTTTTGTTTTGCATCTTGCAAACTAGCTTGAGTCCTGAAAAGGAGGAGATATGTGGGTTTGTATAAGGTTAGATAAATGAATAACACCAACAAATTTTGTAGATGTGGAAATACGAAATACCACAATATAAAGCAAGATTATCTGATGTTAATCAGAGTTGGAAGGGATCTTGTAGGTCATCTAGTCCCCACCCAAGTGGGAGACCCTACACCGTTTCTGACAAATGGCAGTCCAATCTCTTCTCAAAAATCTCAACTGATGGTGCTCCCAAAACTTCCAAGGGCAAGCTGTTCCATTGGTTGATTGTTCTCACTGTCAGAAAGTTTCTCCTTATTTCCAGGTTAAATCTCTCCTTGTTCAGTTTCCATCCATTATTCCTTGTCTGGACTTCGGGTACTTTAGAAAATAGCTTGACCCCTTCCTCTCTGTGGCAGCCCCTCAAATATTGGAAGACTGCTATCATGTCTCCCCTGGTCTTTCTCTTTACTAGACTAACCAAGCCCAGTTCCTGTAACCGTTCATTGTATATTTTAGCCTCCAGTCCCCTAATCATCCTGGTTGCTCTTCTCTGTACTTTTTCTAGAGTCTCAACATCTTTTTTATAATGTGGTGACCAAAACTGGATGCAGTACTCTAGGTGTGGTCTTACTAAGGCTTTATAGAGTGGTATTAGTACCTCCCTTGATCTTGACTGTATTTGTTGTGAATTAACAAAGTGCTTGAATAAAGATTATTAAAACCTTAAAGAAAAGTGCAGGGTTCTGGCCCTGCACTTCTGATTGGCCGATAATAGCGACATTGGATTGGTCTGTTCAGGAGAATCTGATTGGCTATTAGAAGCCCTCTCTCATTGGTTAAGGGAGCCAACACTTCCCGTTTCTTATTGGCTGTTAAAGTAGAAGCTTGCCTATATAAAGGGCCATTGCCACCGTAGTGTTTTTTTTGCTCTGTTCCACAATGTTAAATAAAGAGTTGAAGTCACTGTTCATAGTCTCATCTCCACTTCTTGCACCCATGCGCAGAACTTAACACTGGTGACGAAGGTGGGTTGTGGAGACGTCAGAGCTAATTAAGCACTACAGAGCGATAATCAGAGCACGTGGCTGAAGACGCACCAATGGTTGAACCATGACCAGTGGCGTCATACCATCCGCTCCATTCGACCCGGCAAAAGAAGACTGGGACTCATATATGGACCGATTCCAGATGTTTCTGGAGACCAACAACTTGAAGGATGCCACTACCGGAAAAAAGCGAGCGGTATTCCTAACTCACTGTGGGCCGACTGTGTTTAAAATGGCCAAGGCACTAGCGAAACCGGCTGAAGTAAAGTCCATGGACTGAGACGTCCTCGAGCCCCTTCTATGGGCCCACTATGCACCAACAGTATCAACGCTTGTTCGAAGGCATGAATTTTATCAGAGAGATCAGCGGAAGGGAGAAAGTGTTGCAGATTTCATTGCGGATCTCCGGAATTTGGGAGGCCTCTGCGGGTTCGCCGACCTCGAAGAGGCCTTGAGAGACCGAATAGTTCTGGGATTAGATGTACCAGCGTTACAAAGTAAGCTGATGGCGAAAGGCGACATTAGCCTTACAGATGTCATCGCTGATGCTACTGCAGCAGAAGCAACCAGGAAGTCGGCTGCCCGAATGAGCCACACCCACGCCCCGCTCCGCCAACTCGCCAGCGAAGCCTCATCTCACCTGGAAAGACAAGCCACAACCGCCCACCACGAGGACCTCGAATTGTCATCAGAAAGCGATGAAGAAGAGGTCAACCGGCTCCAGTCTGAACGAGACCAATGCCATCAACGTAACTCGAGACTGCAGTACCAATGCACTGATTGTGGGGCCAACCACCCACGATCAGACTGCAAATTCCTCGATGCGCTCTGCCATATTTGCGGGAAAAGAGGCCACATCTGAAGAGTCTGTAGAAGCAAGCAGGGATCCAGCCCACCTCAGAGGGGAACCAACTACCGCCAACCCACAGGAAGTCGTCCTGTAAATCGAGAACCATTGAACCACCAATGGAACAACCACTCCTACAGAAACAAACCACTAGCCCATTCAATGAAACGAGAAGAGGCACACCAAACCATTACAATTGGTCACGCCTCATCACTAGATGCCAAGAAAATCTGGGTGAAGGTCACCATTGAAAACCAGCCCTGTTGATGGAAGTCGATTTAGGATCGTCCCTCTCGATGGTTTCCTGGAAGACCCTTAAACAATTAATTCCTACCGTCAGGCAACAAGACCTCAGATTCCAAAGAATCATACTCAAGGACTATCAGGGAAATCAAATTCCAGTTGTAGGATCCAGCCGAGTCCATGTCTCATTTAAAAATCGTACTGCATCCCTACCACTGACTGTAGTCGACAGGGATCGACCTAGTTTGTTAGGCCTTCAATGGTTCGCTCCACTTGGAATTGAAGTAGCTGGCATTCACTGAACCAACAGCGACGATTGGGAAGAGGCCCTCGTCCAGGAATTCCAGGACGTCTTTGCAGATAAACTAGGCGAGTACAAGGGGACCCCGATATCATTTAACCTTAACCCCAAAGTAGCTCCCATCCGCCTTAAGCCTTGTCGAGTTCCATTTGCCCTGAAACCAAAGATTGATGAGCAGCTTGATAAATTAATAGCCCAGGGTGTGTTAGAACCAACCGACCATGCTCCCTGGGAAACCCCAATCGTAACACCCATCAAGCCGGATGGATCATTAAGAATATGTGGGGACTACCAAGCCACCCTGAATCATGCCCTTCAGCAAAATGCCTACCCGGTACCGGTGGTACAACACCTTCCCCATTCCCTGGGGGGTGGAAAAGTCTTCGCTAAACTGGATTTAGCACAGGCATACCAACAACTGCCTGTAGATAAAAGAACAGTAGAGGCACAAATGATCGTTACGCACCGAGGTGCGTTTAAATGCAACCGACTCCAATTCAGAGTTAGTGTGGCCCCGGGAATTTTTCAGAGCTTGATGGAGAGACTATTACAGGGGATAAAAGGAGTTGTACCGTATTTTGATGACATTTTAATTGCTGCCCCGACTTGAGAAATACTAAGGGAGTGCCTGGGGTCGGTTCTCCAGAAATTTAAAGACTCTGGTCTCAAAGTTAAAAAAAAAAAGTGTCAACTATGTACGGATAGAGTAGAATTTTTGGGGTACTTAATCGATAAACAAGGCATTCACCCCACCGATAGCAAGCTCAAGGCAATCAAAAATGCCCCAAGGCCCAGAAATAAGACTGATCTCCAAGCTTTTTTAGGCCTTATCAATTTTTACAATGTTTTCCTGCCCCACAAAGCAACCGTAGCCGAACCCCTACATCGTTTGTTGGACAAAAAGGCAACCTGGGTTTGGGGACACTGAGAGGAACATATGTTCTGACAAGTAAAAAACTTATTGACCTCCAATGCTGTTTTGATGCAGTATAACGAGACTTTGCCTTTAACGATTACATGTGATGCATCACCATTCGGAGTGGGTACCATTTTGAGCCATGTGCTACCTAATGGCAGTGAAGCCCCTATTGCCTACTTTTCAAAGATGCTTTCGAAAGCTGAACGTAACTATAGTCAAATCAATAAAGAGGCTCTTGCTGTTGTATCTGCTGTTAAACGATTTCATGAATATTTATGATATATATTATGATATTTATGATATATATATTTATGGACAAGTTTTTACTATAGTTACTGACCACAAACCATTGCTGGGGATTATAGTGGGAGACAAGCCAACCCCTTATATATTATCTCCCAGAATGACTCGCTGGTCAGAATTCTTGGCTGCATATAATTATAAGTTGCAACACCACCCGGGGAAAGCCATTCCCCTCGCTGACGCACAAAGCCACGCACCACTTCCAGAAACTGTTGATGACCTAGCTCCGACCGTCACAACACTCCAGATCGAAACACTTCATTCACCGCAGCTGACAGCTCGAGATATCGCGATTGAAACCAAACGCGATCCCATTTTGGCGCAAGCCCTTAGCTGGGTAGAGAGAGGATGGTCATTGGACCAAATCGCTGACAACTACATTCCTTTCAAGAATTGACAGACAGAACTGTTTTCCCAGAAGGGCTGCATCATTTGGGGGGATAGAGTCATTGTCCCAGAGCGGCTGCAATGAGCCGTATTAAAAACCTTGCATGAAGGCCACCCCGGCATCATGCACATGAAAGCGCTCGCACGAAGCTACGCGTGGTGGCTGGGTATCGACAAGCAGATCGAGGCCTGGGTAAAAACTTGTTACAAATGCCAGGAAGTCAGCAATGCCCCACCGAAAGCAACCCCGACAGAGTGGGAAACACCCAGGGGACCATGGTCCCATATCCATCTTGACTTTGCGGGACCTACTAAAGGGCACACATTCCTTTTAATGGTGGATGCCTACTTGAACTGGCTGGAAATCCATGAAATGAAAAGTACAACAACCGAATCAGTCATCAGGAAATTGGACAGATTATTTGCAACACACGGACTGCCAGATGTTCTGGTATCCGATAACGGCCCCCAGTTTACCGGACTCTCCTTTGAACAGTATTTGGCGAACCGCAGTATTCGCCACACGCTGCATCCTGTGGCCAATGGAAGAGCCGAGCGCATGGTACAATTCATCAAAAAGACTCTGCATAAAATGGACTATGGCGATATCGAAGATAAGATTAACCGGATACTCTTTCTTCAGCACATCACTCCGCACAGCATCACCAACAAAACTCCGGCTGAGTTGTTGATGGGACAAAAGCTCCGCTCCTACCTTGACTGACTACACCCATCCTACGAACCAGAAAAACCACACGGGTCCAGCGGAAAATGCCGTAAGTTCCAGATAGGCGACCTAGTTTTTGCTAGAAACTTTTCTGGCAATCCCTTGTGGGTCGAGGCAACTGTAATCCAACTGACCGGACCCAGATTGTACCGAGTAAAATGTCATGACGGAAGAATATGGAAGCGCCATATTGATCAGCTGCGTTCACGGCTGCAGCCTGGGTTCTGCAACTCCGGTGATTTCCAAACTGAGGGGGGAGGAGATACCAAGGAAGCTGAAATCGAAACGGCAGAAAGCACGAGCGGAAGAAGTGAGCATTTGGACACAACGTGTAAAGAAGGATCTGGGACTGGGGTAAGCTTGCCTCAACAGGACACCTCGTCAGAAGCAAGCCCGCAAAGGCTAGAGGACACCGAGGACATTAGCGGAAACAAATTTTTAGATGAAGAACCGGAGGCACCCTGTTCGCCAGAAAATGTCCTGCCCCAAAACTATAGACAAATACCGGGAGGACAGCGTAAATCTAATAGACAATTAAAACAACCTGCCTACCTCAAAGATTATGTCACCGCACCCCTTAAACGGAACCCGGGAGGAAGGGGTGTTGTGAATTAATAAAGTGCTTGAATAAAGATTATTAAAATCTTAAAGAAAAGTGCAGGGTTCTGGCCCTGCACTTCTGATTGGCCGATAATAGCGACATCGGATTGGTCCATTCAGGAGAATCTGATTGGCGATTAGCGGGCCTCTCTCATTGGTTAAGGGAGCCAATGCTTCCCGTTTCTTATTGGCTGTTAAAGTAAAAGCTTGCCTATATAAAGGGCCATTGCCACCGTAGTTTTTTTTTGCTCTGTTCCACAATGTTAAATAAAGAGTTGAAGTCACTGTTCATAGTCTCGTCTCCACTTCTTGCACCCATGTGCAGAACTTAACAGTATTCCTCTGTTAATACAATTTAGGATTGCATTAGCTTTTTTGGCTGCTGCTGCACACTGCTGTCTCATATTTAGCTGGTTGTCCACTAAGACTCCAAGATCCCCTTCACAGTTACTACTATTGAGCCTGGTTTCACCCAGTATATATGTGTATTTTTGATTTTTCTTGCCTGAGTGTAGGACTTTATTTTTCTCTACATTGAATTTCATTTTGTTAGATATGGCCCAGTGTTCTAGCCTGTCAAGATCCATCTGGATCTTGAGCCTATCTTCTTGGGTGTTAACTATTCCTGCCAGCTTAGTATCATCTGCAAATTTGGTAAGTTCCCCTTCTATTCTCTCATCTAAGACATTAATGAAGATATTGAAGAGTACTGGGCCTAAGATGGAACTTTGTGGCACCCCACTGCTTCCTTCCTTCCATGTAGACTTAGATCCATTAAGGATTACTCGTTGAGTACGGTTTGCCAGCCAGTTGCGAATCCATCTAGTGGTGGTGCTATCCATTCCACCTTTTTCTAGCTTACTAAGAAGTAGGTTGTGGTCTACTTTATCGAATGCCTTGCTGAAATCTAAATATATTATGTGCACAGTATTATAAAATGGGAGAGAACAGAAGGATGAATGGCAGAACTAAACAATGTTTTTGGTTTGATTCCAGAATGCACCTTTTGAATGCATGTCTGTTAACATTTGACTTCTTACAAATGTTATGTCCTTTTCCAAAATCATGTGGCAGCTGAAGAAGGCAGATGTACGGAAGATGCAGCTGCTTTAAAGAGTTTCATACTGGTGTTACATTTCCTGTCTTGCAAGTTCTGAATTATTTTTGAAGTACTAATCACTCCCACTAAGTAAAAAATAATGGCTGATAATAGCAGTACCGGTTGGATTCTGCTGGAAACTTCCTCATCCTCAAATAAAATAAAATAAAACAATATCAATAAGAAACATCATAGAGAACTTACCAGAGATTGCAGCAATTGAAAAGGAGATGCATCTGGAACATCATATGAAATTGGTATACTATATAATGTTGAGATACTATATAATAACCAGAACAGATTGCCAATCCAAATACAATGCATGGTATTAGTTTGAAGAACCATGAAACCATTTCTATTATTTCTTTTGTTCAATTTTATTAATTTCTGTCCCTGGATATAAACTGCAATCTGAAAGTCAGTCTGCCTCTAAGTGTTACTAAATAAAGTCACTGTACAAATGCTTTACTTTCTCATGAACAACCTGCATATAACCTAACAAATGAAATCCAGATGTAGCTTTAAAAAGTCACTCTTGAAAACACTTGAGAATATGTTGAAATGATCAAAGACAATTGAAAGAAAGTACATTTGGCTCTGAGATTCAGTTAGTTAATTTTACACACACAGCTTTTATAACAAATAAGCCATGTTACATCCAATTGTCATAATTTAATCATTTTGCTAATATCAATAGGAATTGATTTGCACTGTTATTTAGGAACAAAACAGGAGTGCTATAACACCAGATAATTGCTAACATTCACTGGATAAGATTTTAGTTTTTGCCAAAAAACCAACAACATAAAGTCTTCAAATTTTAGTGTATATTCTATTAGTATTGACAATATTTCTACTTCTGCTCTGACTCATTCTTGAATATGATTATCTTCTACTTACTAAATTCACTGGACCTGACTAGAACATTCTAGGAATGTAAATTTACCCTGCACCAGTGTGATTTATTATCAGTTAATATGTCTTCTGTATCACATTATGGCTTCTAAAGGTTCCCTGCTCCATTAATCAAAATATCCTTGTTATGAAGGTCATTTGCAACTGGTAGCAGCAGAAGATCTTCACACAAACCCATCAGACTGAATTGACTGTCTACAGTCTAGACACTTTCTGAAAGCATTTGTGGTGTTAGTAAAATTTGATGTTGATGTAATTTTAGGATTTGCTTTGAACTTCAGGTACCTAAAGCATTTGAGTTTGTATAAGATAATTCCTAACTACTACTATTACTACTACTACTATTACTACTACTTCTTCTCCTCCTTCTCCTCCTCCTCCTCCCCCCTCCTCTTCCTTCTCCTCCTCTTCCTCCTCCTCTTCCTCCTCCTCCACTACTACCACCACCCTCCTCTTCCTCCTTTTCCTCTCAAATCTATGCAGGTAACTAAAAACAAACAAACATAAATAAGTACAACAGATCAGTATGGTACATATATTCTCCATCATAATCAGTTGATAAGCTTCTATTGCAATAGCTTTGATCCTGGCACCCCATTGATAACAATGTAGACAGAGAGAAAGGATTCTACTATCATTCAGAGTGAGGACACCTAGGCTTCAGAATGCATAAGAGATGAAAGGGACGGGGACCTTCAGGCAGACCTTCCCTGCAATAACTTTGGTACTGCTTTCCCCCACAGTTTTATCTGGCAACTGGCAACTTGCTGAGGTGAAATTCTGACTGTTAGCAAAATATTGCTGTTTCTATTTGGCATTTATTTTGAAACCCAGGTTTGATAATATTCAATTTTATTTTGGAAAACTAACTACAATTTTGAGGGAAAACATAAAAACCCCACAGTCTCTATCTCATTTGAAATACACACATTGATAAATTATGTGCATACTGTCTGTAGTTCTAAGTGCCTTCTCAAAGTCAAGAGATCATTTTGCAATCAAATGGCCCTGGGATGGAAAATAGATTACCTCCTACTAGAGAACAAGTCAATAGACCACAGCAACCACACAAAGTAATATATTAATCAAATGTCAAAGGTAAAATAGGAGAATAGAAGTTAAACAGGATGTTCATCTCTGCTCCTTCTCTACTACAGCATTCTCAATCGAACAGATCCATCTTTGATTCAATTTTTATTGCAACCTCCTATTTCAAATAGGAGACAGCTTTCTTGGCTTGTTCTCTTTCTTTCTTTACTGATGTGGTTTGCCCCTTCATCATCTGGTTGGAGCACTGAAAGGATTGATAATAGGTGGTAATAAGAAGGTAGTGCAATGACTAAGATGCTAGTGCTCCAGTGGCTAAAATATCTTTCACGAATGGAATAATTTTAGTTGAGCTTTCCAAATCAATCAGTGGTTTTAAGATGGAGGTTGATGTTATATCTCATAAATGCTTACAATCCTTTCAACACAGACTTCTTTCTCAACTTTTCTTTCTTAGTAATTGTCAGCTTCCACATCTTAGTGCCTTGGAATTTGGGAGTGGGGATTTCATAAGAGGGAGAAGTTTAGACATAACAACATTCTTCTCATAAAGTCAAGGACAAGTTATCCTGCACCTGGAAAGGAATAGTTGGAGTAATGTCTCAGGTTGGGACAATGGATGATTGGACCATGTGATGGACTGGTGGGTGCAGGGGATAGGTTCTGATTTTTTATTATGTAAGGAAAACCGAGAACTCTTAGATTTGAGTTTTCCCAGATGTGCCAATATGACAACTCTAATAAATGGAGCTTAGAGGAAATGCTTATCTCAGACTTTATTGATTTGGAGTTTATTAGTTGGAACACTGACAGTAATATTTTTCAAAGAAGTCTGTGTCAGCTTTGCAAGCCATATTCCATGCTGCCACATAGCCTGAGAAAGTGGGAGGGGGGTGATTTCAATTGCGTGCCAGGTGCTACTCTAATAAATGTACTTTTGAGATTATGCTTGTCTTGGAGTTACTGATTGGAATGGAGGTTTGCTGGAACTCTGACAGTCTGATTATCATTCTTGCTCCAATCTAAACCAGACTGTTTCTAAAATCCTTTTCCAATACATCCTTTGCATCATAAATCTCATATTTATTAAAATGTGCTGCTTTTGGTTTACATCTGATTTCACATTTTTGGAGGCCCTCTATCTTTTATGGCTCTAAGTGCCTTTGATTTCAGTTTAGCATTCTGTATTTCATTTTTCCCATCATGGCATGATGGTATGGTTAATATCATGGTTCTGAGCAATAAACCCAACTGAATTATGATTCAAAAGCTTCATTCAGGCTTGAAAGACCTTTTATTGAGTACATTGTATTGGCATTTAGGATGTTGAAGCCACCTCTGGGTAATTCCCACGGTTCAGGGTAATAAAAAGAATAGAAACTTTCCATCCCCCCTCAGGTGTCTTGGGTCACATTAACCAATCAGTCCAGTGATAGCTTCTCCCTCAGTCTCAACAGATGCTCGTTGTCATGACCTTGGTTCACACATTGTGTCTAGTGGATGTTTTGTCTAATGGACTCAGGCACTGCACTCCAGTTGTTTCTCACTTCCCCCCTCCCCCCAAAAGAGTGGCAACTAAGAAACGAAGCAAAAGTAAATATGGCTCCAGCTGAAGTCATTTCAAAGTTGACAAAAAGCTTTCATTATGGCCTCATTTTAGTATATCAGAGCAGATTTGTGATTGGTGCTAACAGGTTATGGGATTATGGGATCTTCCCAGCTTTATGCAGACCAGGTGACTATATATGACCAGATTGTGGTTTCATTTGGCTGGTTTTCTTAATATCCCTTGTCTGGCTTTCAGGTGATTTGGGACAGAAACATACATGGCTATCACCTTGTTTTAGGTGACCCCCCCCCCAAAAAAGAGTCAGCAATGCCTATTGAAGTGGGTCAATGCAGCTGAAATACCAGTCAATGGTTGGCAAGATGGCATGGTGATGGCAATGGACTTGGCAAAGAGGAGTTTGATCATACATCTCTCTAAATAGATGGTAAGTGAGATCATCATGTGGCACAAGGTACCATCAGTAAGCTGAATATCCAGTTCATTCCAGGCTAATCATGTGATGCTGTGGAGACTCTGTCTTAGTCTTCATATGTAATGATTCTAGGTTTGGGGGCTCTAGTTCCAGCTCTTGTCCAGAATCAGATTTCACTACCTCAGATAAATTGATTGATTGATTGAGTGAGTGAGTGATCGTGTGCTATTTTCAACTCTTAGATTTTCTCCATGAAGATCTGCTCCCAACCATTCAGAACTGTTCGATCGTGGGAAAGAGACTCAAGACCAGAGTGACTGTTCAGCTCTTTATTGGATATACAGTTCTGTGCTGGACCTGCGAGCCGCGGCAGTCGCTTCATGTAGGGATTTGCCGGTGGCTCACAGCCAATGACGGCCCTTTGAATCTCCTGCAATTGGCGCAGCCAATCGCGGTTGATTCAATACGGGCCAATCACTGCTGTTCTCTCCGCCAAGCACAGGGTAGTCCGTTGGGGCCAATCAGGTGAAGGTATTCCAAGAATGCTAATATGGAACACCCTTCCCCTCTTGGTTTGGTCAAACCTACGTAACGTAGTCCCGTAGGTAGGCGGGGCTTTTAACGTGTCTACTTGACCTGCGCAGATCAATTGTGGCATGGTCTTCAGTGGGTTTGGACAGGATCCTTGTTGCTCCCGTCCTTCTCGATGGAACCGTCTGGAAGGGTGAGTCGAGCCTCTCGCCACAACTCCCACCCGGTCTACCCGGGTCGGTCAAGTTGTTGGTTCTGCTGTTCCCGCCCGGGTTTTCTGGGTTGGTTGAACTGCCTTGATTGCACCTTCCAGGCGAGGCTTCTTGTTGGTCATCCTCAGCTGGTTCTCTTCTGTCGCCGTTGTCTGCCGGTAAGTATTGCTGGTTTCTTTTCCTGTTTATGGGTGTGGGTTGTGGTAGTTCGATTGGTTGCATTCTGGGCGGATTTTCTCCTCCTTTTTGATTAGTGTTTGGAGTTTCCCCCCCTCTGATTTCTTTATTAAGGTCTATTTGTGGTGTTTGCGCATTGCTTGTGCTGTCGGTGGTTGGTCGATGTGCTGTTTCCAGCTCTTTCTGTCGTCTGTGGTTAGTCGGTATGACCGGGAGACTGTCACCTGGGTTATTTGGGCTGGTACCCAGAGTGGGTCCCCTGAAAAGTTTTTTGCATAGACTGTGTCTCCTGGTCTAAATGTGCGGTACCTGCTAGATGAATCTGGTGGTTTTTCTGCATTATATGTCGGGTGTGTCTAGGTGTGATCGTAGTTTTCTGCCCATTAGAAGTTCTGCTGGGCTTTTGTTGGTTTTTGAGCTGGGTGTTATGTGCTGTATTGTCAGTAGTTTATTAATTTTGTCATGTATGTTTCTGGTGTCAATCTTTTCTAGTGTGTCTTTTGTGTACCTGACCATTTGTTCTGCCTGCCCATTCGCCGCCGGATGAGCGGGCGCTGTCAATGCATGTCATATGCCCCCTTCGGCGAGGAATTGTTCGATGGGCCGTTGTCAGATACCAGTATGTCCGGTAGTCCATGGGTGGCAAACAATTTGGTTAGTTTTTTTATGACCACTTCTGTGGTGGTGGATTGCATGACGCTCACCTCTAACCAGTTTGAGTAAGCATCAACGGTTATTAGAAATGTGGGTCCCTTAGTGGGTTCCGCAAAATCTATGTGGATCCTTGACCAGGGTCCCCTGGGTGTTTCCCACTCTAGGACTGGTGTGGCGGGGGGGGGTTGGCCTGGATCTTTGGCATTTGTTGCATGTTGCCACCCATGTTTCTATGGTTTTGTCCATCCCTGGCCACCAGATGTAGCTCCTGGCTAGGGATTTCAACTTTACGATGCCTGGGTGACCCTCGTGCAGCATGCTCAATACCCTTGATTGCAATGTTTCCAGAATTACCACTCTGTCCCCCCATAATATACACCCCTTTTGCCTAAAAAGTTCAGTCTGCCAGTTCCGGAATGGTTTAAACTGGTCTCCGCCCTCGGTTTCCGGCCACCCTTTTTCTACCCAGCTCAAAACTCGTGCCAGTTTCCTGTCTTTGGTAGTCTCTCTGGCAATGTCTGACAAGGTCATCGGTGCGTTGGGCAATGTCTCTATTTGCAGGAGGGACGTGGTGAGTGCCGGGTCTTCTTCCAGGTCCGGCAAGGGAGCGCGGCTTAGTGCGAGATGCTTTTCCCGGGGTGGTGTATTAATTGATAATTGTAGGCGGTAAGGAACTCAGACCACCTCGTCATCCATGGTGACAAGATGTTAGGGGTGGCCTTGTTCCCTGCCAGGATCCCCAGGAGTGGTTTGTGATTGGTGATAAGTGAAAAGTTCCTACCATATAGGTACTTGTGGAATCGCTTCACATCGGTGATCGCTGCTAGCGCCTCCTTGTTGAGCTGACTGTAATTCCGCTCTGCCTTGGACAGTGTCTTGGAGAAATATGCAATTGGTGCTTCTCTCCCATCTGGCAGAGTGTGGCTCAGGATGGCTCCAACGCTGAATGGTGAAGCGTCGCAGGTCACCGTCAGTGGTAGGGTTTCACTGTACTGGATGAAGACTGATTCCGATGTGAGGAAGTCTTTTATTCTTTGGAATGCGGTTTCTTCCCACTTTCCCCAGGACCAGATAGCTGTCTTGTCCAGTAGTCTATGAAGTGGTTCCGCCATTGTTGCCTTCTGTGGCAGAAAAACATTGTAAAAGTTAATCAGTCCTAGGAAAGCCTGCAGCTCCACTTTATTTGTCTGGAGGCTTCCTTGATAGCTTTAATTTTTTTCTCTGTCGGGTGGATTCCGTTTTTGTCGACCAGGTACCCCAGGAACTCTACTTTTTCAGTGCATAGTTGGCACTTCTCTTTTTTTACTTTTAGTCCTCCATCTTTCAATTTTTGCAGGACTTCGCTTAGGCAGCCTCCCAACTGGCTTTTGTTTTTTGCTGAAACCAAGACATCGTCAAAATATGGCATCACCCCTTTTATTCTCTGTAATAGTCATTCCATTAGGCTCTGGAACGCTGACTCCAAATTGGAGTCTCTTGCAGTGAAATGCTCCCCGGTGGGTCACGATGGTTTGCACCTCTGTGGTTTCGGCGTCGACTGGCAGCTGCTGATATGCCTGCACCAGGTCGAGCTTTGTGAAGACTTTTTCTCCCCCCCAGCGAGTGTAGGAGCTGCTGCACCACCAAGACAGGGTAAGCACTCTGCTGCAGCGCATGGTTGAGGGTAGCCTTGTAGTCACCACAGATTCTCATGGACCCATCCGGCTTGATTGGGGTGACTATTGGGGTCTCCCACCTGGCATGGTCGATTGACTCCAGGACCCCTTGCGCGATGAGCTTGTCCAATTGCTCATCAATTTTGGGCTTGAGGGCAAATGGGACTTGCCTTGGTTTTAGGTGGATTGGGGCAATATTGCGGTTCAAGTTAAATGATATTGGGGTCCCCCGGTACTTGCCTAAATGCTCATCAAAGACCTCCTGGAAGTCCTTCATTAGCTCCTCCTCCCAGTCTGCTTTCTTGATGCGGTGGATGCCGGTCACCTCGATCCCCAACGGTGCGAACCATTCCAGTCCCAGCAGGCTCGGGCGGTCCTGTCCACGATGGTTAGGGGCAGTATTTTTTCCTGCCCTTAAATGTGATGTGGAAGTGTCCAATCCCTACCATGGGGATCCGGTTCCCCTGGTAGTCCTTAAGCGTTAGACTCTGGTTTTCCAGCTCTTGCCGGCAGACGCTGGGCACCAGCCACTTAATTGTGTCCCATGACACAATGGAGAGGTAGGACCCGGAGTCTACCTCCATATCGCACTGCCGGCCTTTGATGCTGACCATCACGCGTACCTTTCGGGTTTCTGAGGTGTTGGACTGGCCAGTGGTGACTGTTTGATGCATCTCCTCTCTGCGACTGGCTTCGCTAAGTCGCTTGCTTCACCCGTCGTGGCTCCAGTGGCTTTCTGTGGGCTTGTCCTGGCTTCTGGGGGGAGTGTTGTCGCATCGCCTGGGGCTGTAGCTCCGTTTGTTGCAGCAGACATTGGCGATGTGCCCCCGCTTCTCTCAGTGCCGGCAAATGGCATCTAGGAACTGGCACTCTGAGCGGGAGTGGTCTCCTCAGCACCCGGCGCACTGATACCCCGACTTACAACCTCTCCACTCCCACTGATCTCATTCAGACTGCAGTCAGTGGATTTTGGCTTCCTCGTCATCCATCTCGGGGGAGGACTCGATGTCCTCTTGGTGTGTTGTTGTGGTTTTGTGGCTTGCTTCCGGTCTTTTTTCCAATGATGGTTCGGCTCCTGTAGGTTCTTGTCGGTCCATTGCATTCATCTGGCGCATTTTGGCTGCTGACTTCTTAGCAGCCTCAGCGGTGGTGGCTTCGGTGATGGCTTCAGTGAGGGTGATGTCTGCTCGAGCCATCAGCCTGCTCTGGAGCGTGGGGTCCCTTAATCCGAGGACCACGCGGTCCCTCAGAGCCTCATCCATGTCGGAGAAGCCACATGCCCCCCCAGTGCTCCTCAGGGCCGCCACGAAATCCCCGATGCTCTCCCCTTCCTTCTGGTCTCAGCGGTAGAATTCATGCCATCAGATGAAGTTGCAGCTGGCTGGCGCATAGTGGCTCCAGAGTAGCTGGTTGAGGTCTGCCCAGTCCATCTCCTTCAAATCCCAGGGCTTGGCTAGTGCCTTGGCCATCTTGAACACTGCGGACCCGCAGTGTGTCAAGAATACAGCTCTTTTTCTCTGGCCATTGGCATCCTTTAGATTGTTACTCTTGAGGAACATGAGGAATTGATCAATGTATGATTCCCAGTCCTCGGCTGCCTGATCGTAGGGTGCGGGTGGCGCGTTGCTGTCAGCCATCATGTTGGTCATTCAGCTCTGGGTGCCATGTGCTCAATTTGTCTCTCATCTCAGAATCCCATCCTCCTCGCCAGTGTTCGATCACGGGAAAGAGAATCGAGACCAGGGTGACTGTTCAGCTCTTTATTGGATATACAGTTCTGTGCTGGACCTGCAAGCCAAGGCAGTCCCTTCATATAGGGATTTGCTGGTGGCTCGCACCAATGACAGCTCTTTGAATCTCCTGCAATCGGTGCGGCCAATTGCAGTTGATTCAATACGGGCCAATCACTGCTGTTCTCTCCGCCAATCACAGGTAGTCCGTTTGGGCCAATCAGGTGAGGGTATTCCAAGAATGCTAATATGGAACAAGAACCAGTGCACAATTCTGCATCATTCTAGACTTTTCAACAAACAGCCAAAGCCAGGAGAGCTTTTGAACAATTTTATGGCCTGGCAAAGGAGACTCTGCATCCCAAAACAGTTCTTGGGAGGAGAGGAAAAAGCAGAACATTAGCTTCCATTCAATAAATACATGGGGAAAAAAGGATTAATTTCACACTTTATAAGAGATATGTAACCCCAATTAAATTTATGTGAAAATACTTGATGACTAATGAATGCAAAATCTGACTATCAACAAAGATTGTATTGCTTTTTACAAGAGTAATACAACTATTGGCAGCTTTATTGCAATATGCAGTCTTTAATTAATAGCCAAGTCTATTCATTAGGCTTCCCAAGCCTCCACATATTCCAGAGCTCCAGCAGATCATTATGTCTTGCTTATGAGGCACCTTATCTATCCTTGCCCAGTGGAAAGTAAGGCAGTAAACCAAAATTATTTTGGTCAATGGGGTTCTTCTTTGTAGATCCTTCTGTATTGACTCTGCCTGACTGGATTACAAAACTGTGCAAATAAACAAAGAATGTTTTCTGAGACATGCTGTGCATTTCCCCCTTGGGGTAACAAATACCTTTGCTTAAGCAAATCTCCACTTGCTTTGGTCATGCATCTCTTCAGCTTACAAATTGAATACTTACAAACAGAGGAAGCCCTTAAACCTAACTTGTTGCTTTTGACCATTCTAGTTGAATTACAAAGTAACCCTGTCACATTTAAAGATCACCATTTGTCACTGAAATGAATTTGAAATGAAGCTCTCCTCAAGGTTTCTTAGGCAATTTGTCTGGGTTGGGCTACAGTTTTGAATAGGAAACTCTTACTGGGATCCATACTCTAGATTTATGTTTTTTCCACCAGCCTGATATTGTCATATTTCTGTTTGGGAATCTCTACCCCCTCTACTCCTTTCAAAAGTGTTTAGTTAAAAAAAATCCAGCAACTTGCTGTTTTGTTGTTGCTTCATTCCTATAGTGAAGAGAAAGATTCCCAGCATGTATTATGGTGAATTTAGGCAGAACCATGAGACAGCAAGGAAGGCAGGAATAGAAACCTAAATGATGAAGCAAGACATTATTAGTGCTAACAGTGGGGCAGGCCTTGTTTGAAGTTCATCTCAACTGCAAAATGTGTTGACTAACAGAGATAGCTGCAGGTTCCTTCTGTGAACTTATTCTTAAATTCACTTATATAAAATAAATGTTTTTCTTTCTCCAAATGACCAGATTAAATGTTGAGTTGGTGGTGTTGGAAGAAATATCCAGGTCCAGTTCCAAGCTAGGAGAAAGGCACTGGAAATAAATGGAGGCTGGGGGCTGCAAAGAAAGTTTTTCTTTATTGATGAAGCAGAACCACCAACCATGTGATTCTGGGACAGCTGACAAAATGGAGTTGAGAGTGGGTGGGTTTTTATGCCTTCTTTGGGCTTTGTATCTGAGCTTCCTGTTCCTGCACAAGAACATTTCCTTTAATATTCTATTGTTCAGGTTCTTATGGGGTCATGGCTGGCTCCATAGGCAAAAGGGGAAATGCAAATCTTAGGTGCTTTTCTGAGCTAATTTTGTCAACTCTTTGTTTGTTGTTTATCTGAGTTTCTGTCTTGACCCAGTCTTTCTGAATGGATTACCAAAGTTGCATTTCTAAAAGCTGGCCTCCTCAGTTTCTGCTTGGAGCAGGGAAACTGGGGCTGATTTCTGCCTCACTTAAGATTTTTTCATTTCTGTTTTAGGGGAAATATTCTATTCTATCTTTTTAACATCCCCCAAAATATTTCATTCTCCTTCCCACAGTGGGCTACATATCATTGTAAAGCAGGCATTGCAAATGAAGATCTATTTGAGGTAATGATTAAGGAACCAAGTTAGAAAATAGGAGAGCATGGGTTCCAGCTCCACCCTTAGTCATGAAAACTAATGAGTTGGGTTACTTTCTGAGCCCAGCCCACCTTACAGAGCTGCTGTGTGGGAAAATGCACATGGGGAGCATCATATACAACATTTTGAGCTATGTAAAAATAAAGACAATTTAATAATAATAATTATAGACCAGTAAGGATTATGAGTTGCACTATTGCATGGAAAGGATAAATAGAAAGTGGTTACACCTAGTGATGTCCTAAGACATCAAGAGGTGGCCTGGAGCAATGGATTTCCTTTGAGTTAACAAAAAATTATACCACCATAAAAGTATTTGCTATCCCCAAGGCTGTTTTTCTCCCTAACTTTGTTCTCTCCTCTTGTCCCTGAGGTGGGAGACACATACACACACAACACACACACAGAGCTATCCAAAGTAATGGATGACAAAGCCTACTAGAGCTGATGTGTCTTTAATTAGTGTCAAAAATAAGTCAGAGAAAAACTCCTGGACTAAAGAAAAGTTGAAAGAAGATTGTGATAGTGTACATGGCAATAAAAACAGATGCTTCTTTTTGTGTCCTGATTAGGTGCAATTGAAAAAAGGCTATATATGTTGGTATTCGCTACAAGAAAAGGAACTTGCAGGAACACAGCACACACACACACACCACATACAGTCACAAATCTTTAGTCAGAATGACCTTGGCAAAGGCTCATTCCTTTTCCAAAGTCCCCATCCTCTCAACACTGTTTCCCTTTCTGGACAGACCCACAGTAGGCAAATTGTTGAGACATCCCAGGGACAAAAAAAAGCACACCTGTAAACCAAATCTTTCTTGTATTCCAAGAAACAGTGACCTGAGCAAAGGGACCTGGACATGCAGAAATTGCTTCTGAATCCTTCTTGCAGGTCTGCAAGAGGCAAGAGGCAATTGGTACTTTTTTCTACACCCTCATGGGGCCCATGGACAACAGAAGCTTCTTTAGGTTCAATCTTCCTCCTCTACCTTTTGGATTCATCCATCAATTTAGGTGGGATCTAACTGAGCCACAAATATAGCTTGGAAATGCCTTGTGGCTTTTTCTTCAGGAAAAAGAATGAGGCATGAGGGACAAGAGCCAATGCTGGTCAGGATTTGATATTTATTTCTACATTAGGCTTTCCACATTCCACATTTTGGAAGCAAGGACTGTAATAGAGTTCTTCATTGCCAAGTGTGATTGGATGTACAAGGAGTTTGTCTCCAGTGCATAAGCTCTCAGTGTACACACAATTGAGAAATCATGATCATAATCATAAAATACTATCATAATAATTCATAAGATACCACACTCAATGATAGGCATAGGTTACTAAATAAGCAATAAACATAAATCATAGGTTACTAAATAAAAACAATTAATATAAATCATAAGATACAAACAACAAAGTTACAGTCATAAAAAGATAAGGAAATAGGTAATAGGAAAGATGAGAAGGAGAATAGTAACACAGCTGTACTAGGTAGTTTGACAGTGTTGTGGAAATTAGTTGTTTAGCAGAGTGATGGCATGGGGGGAAAACTGTCTAGTTGTTTTGGTGTACAATGTCCTGTAGCATCATCTTAAGGAAAGAAGTTGAAACAATTTATGTCCAGGATGTTAGGGGTCTGTAGATAATATGGAAACATGAAGACAATTTTATTTATTTATATATCAAATTTCTTAACTACCCATCTCCCACATAGGGAATGCCGATTGAGAAGTATTAGTCTTTTTCTCTCTCTTGCAGGATCCAATCTGGGTCAGATACCAGGGCCAGAGGTTTAGTCTTCTGAGCTTTTGGACTTTTGCTGGAACTCATCCTCAGGGAACTTCTCTCTACTGGAATGTGTGCTTTGGGTGGTTGGTTGGGTGTGGGTTCCAATTGGTTGATTGGTGTGTTGATGGTCTACTGGCTATTGGCTGTTGTTTTCCTCTCTCATTTGAGTTAGCCATTCTTTAATACATGATATGAGGTATAAAATACTTTTATTTTTATTTTGTTTGTGTTTATGCCTTCAAACATTGCCTCCTGGTGATTGGCTGGACAGGTCCCTAGAATGTTCAGGGCTGAGAGAGGGGCTGGCCCAAGGTCACTAACTGGCTTTGTGCCCAAGGCAGATCTAGAACTCCCCACTTCTCAGTTTCTAGCCTGATGCCTTAACCACTACACCAACTGGCTCTCCTTATGTGTATTGTGTTATGTTTATATTATATTGTTCCCACAACTAAAACAGAAGACTCTAATGAAACTGTGCAAAACAAGACAAATGCTTCTGGCAATGCCCGAGGGCTAAAGGTTCAGTGGAACAGAACTGTTTCAGATGCTTTTAAAACTGCCATTTAGGAACTGCATGAATCTCCAAGAATTCCTGAATGAAGAACTGTGACACAAAGTTATAGTCTCTGAACCTCCAGAGTTAGAAACTACAGAGGAAAGCCAATCAGAAACTGGCAGCATCTTCATATATAATCATGCTCCTTGGCAGAGGAGACCCTATTCAGAATATTAACATCCAATTCCTAAGGGAGTGCCTGGACCAAGAAGGCACTAGCAGCTATGGAGGGCTGAGCAAACATGATCAAAACATCATCTTGAGAAGAGAGAGCAGCAATGCCATAATCAAGCACCTGTTCAAAGATCTACAGAACTTGGTATTGAAAGGATTTTATTTTGCCCTGTCCAGATCTTGGCAATCTCCAGAAATGTGATTGAGCTTACTATGACCTTCCTGATTTAGCTTGGAGTGTTAATGTACATCTGACTATCACTGGCTCACTAATGGACTGCATACCAAGTCACAAGCTGACCTCACCTAGGAGTTCTGTGTAGATGCTAAATAATATGGGGACAACAGTGAAAATATTAGTGTATTCTGCTCCATCAGGCAATTGCTTCTTAAAACTTCTCCTTCTCTGCTCTGACAATATCCCAAACAAACTACTCGATTGACACTGAATAGTGAGAGAATCGCCATAAAAAATGGTAGGATTTACCTAATGTCATCTGCGTGTTTGGGATGTAGATTTTAATCATTTTAAAGACAACATCTGGAAACCAACCTATACAACAGCAGATTAACGTCTATAGTTGCTACAAGACATTGTATAGTTTATTTGAGATCAAATCAATTTTATCTTCAGCAGTTTTTTTTGCTTATATTTCTTTTTGGAATCCAAAACATGATTTTTTTAAAAAGCAATTTTTTTACTGCATTTTCTGTGGATTTAGAGGAAGTATTAATGTATTTCCCATTAATATTTTACAATGCTCGGACAATGTGCAAACATAACTGCTGCTTTCAACAAATCCAAGTATTCCAATATTTACATAAATAGCAGTAAAACAGAAATAAAACCCTAGAACCTCAGTAAACAGAAGTCAGTGTGTTTTTCCTTTGTGATCTGCATGTTTACAATTCAGAAAGTTTTTGGAAATACATGAATTAATAAATATACATTTACACAAAACCAGCATGGGTCTAATTTCATATCTATTCAATCCTATTAGAATTCAACTCTTTATTTGTGGAAATACTCTGTGTTATAAAATGAAAGTTTATAAGCAGCTATTCCCTTGCTGCGCGCACACACACAAACACACACACAAAAATTGTATTTATGCAATCCCTTCTTTAAAATTTTTAGCAAAAGCAGGATGGGCTAGTTACACACATTAAGCTGCCTTGTCCTAAAGATGCTTTTTAAAAGGTGACTGATTTTTGTTCAAACTAAAGAAACTTCTTGGATGAGAAGCGAAATGTCTTCAAGGAAAAAACAAAGAAAGTCCGATTGCCTTTTGAAAAAGCACTTTTGGGATAATCATAACCTGGATGACTGAGGGTTTCCATGAATATTAAACTGCCTTATAAGTATGATTGTGTCACAATATTTATTGACTACAGACAAGCATATTTCTGAGTTCCACTTTGTAGCAGCGGGGTCTAAAACTGGTGACTTTTTTGCCTCAGTAGCATAAGTATCTCTCTCCAAATGTCTAATCCATTGCCTTGCTATTTGAACACATGGAATGGAATACATGATCTTTAGCCAAACTCATCTGTTAGATAGCCTACTCTGAGCAGGTAAGCTTGCACAAATATGGAAAGCTCTGGCATTATGTATGTCTCTAAAACTGGGTTCATACTTCACACTATTCTTAGTTGAACACACCATTTGGCTAGGTTTATCCCTTTAATAAAATGGGCTAAACCCAAAGCAACAAACTGCATTATAGTTTGCTATATTGTGGGAATGGGACTGAAGTGACGAGACTCTGTCATTTGTTCAGTAGCAGTCCTGCACAAATTTCTGTCCCACATTTCAGGATGATGGAAGTTACAATAGGGATGGAAGAAAAATGATCCTGAAGATGCTAGGTTTGCTGACAAACTTCCATATGGCCTAATCCCCAATCCACTTCAGAAACCTCACATAAATGCAAGCACAGTACAGTGGCCTGCATTTTTCTAAACCAGTTTTGATTTGCAGGCTGGCAAAAAAAGTATTGAAAAATGGATCCTTTTACTTCAATCATATGGTGTGCCTTCACCCCTTCAAAAAGCATTCTCATCTGCAGGGCTAAGTGGAAAAAGGAAGTAAAGCAGCCTAAATATTTTCCTTTAATATAAAACAGTACTGATTCACTAGATTATCATTCAGGGAATACAGCCAAACCCTACTTTAGCAATAGGTCCTACCAGCCAGTGGGGGAAATAAAAACAATCTTTCTAAGTATTCCTTGGGTCAGCTTGCTGACTTTGCAATTCAAGTCCAATGAATAGGCCTTTCATTACTCCTTCCAACATTGCTCATTCATCAAGTTTCTGAAGCTATCGCCTTTCCCAACCACATAAGATGTGACATGAGATGACGCCGCATGAGACTAGAATAACTGGGGATTTTTAATCAAATCAAATTCTGTACTAACAGAAATCATATGTAACCAGTGGTATTATAAACTTGGCCATAATTTAGCAAACATTAAAATGTTGGTGTTTTATTCTGTATTTTCATTATTGACAGTATAATGATTATTGGAAGAACATTGTAAATGGGAAATCTTACTCATATGTGAGAACCCAAACTATCGTTGAGATCTGTTCAGAGAGAGAATATCATTGATTCATGACATGACACCTGTTCTGTATGGTCATTTACATTCTTGTAAATGCCGTGCTGTGATTGGTCAAAGCGCGCAGGGATCCGATTGGTTGAGCGAGCTGCTCTGATTGGCCCACTGAGGATCTCCCGTGATTGGTGGAAACTAATCACGGAAGATTCAAAGCAGTGCCATTGGCCGCGGCTGCGGCGGCTTGGGAATAAAAAGCCGCAGTTTTTCCCCCGGAACCCGAGCCGTTCTCGGGACCAATAAATGAGCTGAACCAAGTCACTAAGTCCTGGTCTCCTTGCCACGCCGGACATAACAACACCCAAAATGTACCATTGAGATCATTCAAATTATGCTGGCTTGACCAAAACAGGAAGCTAGCTGGAATTCTGGGATCTGCAAGTCTCCTTTAGAGCCCCAGGAAAGAGTTGATGTCAGTGGAAACAATGAGAGAATGTTGTGCTGACTGGGTGTTTTGGAATGGGTGTAATATATGCTTAGGGATTTAGATTTGTCTATGCTCTAAATGTGAGCCACTTTGGTATAACAATTAAGGCATCAAGTTAGAAACCAGGAGTCTGGGAGTTCTAGTCCTACCTAAGGAACAAAGCCAGCTGTGTTACTCTCTTACAGGAAAAAGGTGGCAAGGGCAAACCACTTCTGAAAAACCTAGCCAAGAAAACTGCAGGAACTTATCCAACCAGTCTCCAAGAATCAGACACAACTGAACAGAAGAGGAAAAAAAGTGTTCTGGATCTGTAGCCCTTGGACAGTCTGTTCCCAAGGATTACTGCTTTGGCATAGAGAACACTTCAGGGGTAAGTAGCAAGGGGAAGGAATCACTAGGAAACTGTGACTTTAGTTTGGTAGAACTTGACCTCAAGTATTTTGAACTACAATTCTTACTCATGGCTATGCACATTATGAGAGTTGTGTCTGGAAAGCCCAGAAGCTCAGAAGTCTATTCTTAAAGTGGTATTTATTTGTAATAACATGCCAGTAAATACTCTCTTCAGCAACTATCATGTGTATAATGTTGTCTTTTTTTAAACAAAAATGTTAATTTTGAAAAGGGGAACTGGTGTTAGGCATACACACCCTAGCAGAACGTGCAACGACAGTCTAGCAGGCAGGCAAATGATGTGAGATAAACGTTGTTTATATTCAGTAAGACAGATACATTGTGCCAGTTAAATAGTTTTTTTATTCCAGCAAGAGTTATAGCATAGTCAAACAGTCCATATGTCATAAACTAGTTCAGTCCATCCAGGGATTAATCAGTTGCAAAGTCCAGTGCCGAAAATAGAGGTCAGTAAACTTACAAATAATCAGTCCAGCAATATATCTCTTTTGCAGTCAGAGATATGAAGAAAATCAAACCCCTTTTCTTCGTTTCAGCAACAGCAGGAAAACACGCAGTTATCACCATCAATCCAACATTGTCAGCTACAACAGTAAAAGCCAGCAAACAGTGAGCTCTCTTGCTCCCTCTTATGGTGATTTTACAACCGCACCCAACATACATGTTTTAACAGTTAAAGTGATACTTACACTTAAACTCACTAACATAGTTTATATATTATTTTTACACAAACTAAGTTAGGTAACCAATGTTATCCCTAACATTCTCCCCTTTTGGGTAATATAATAATATATATATCTATTTACAATTTCAACCCATAATTTTCACAATTTTCTTTGTGCTTGACTGCACCTTGGGTTTTGTAAATCCATCAGCAATGTTTTCATCAGTCATGCAATATTCCAATCTCATTAAACCATTTTTTACAGATTGTCTTACATTCAAATATCTAAGGTCAGTATGTTTAGATCTTGTTTTTACAGCAATATTTGTAGCCAACTGTATGGCTGCTTGATTGTCCTCATAAACTACAATGGCATCTTTAACAGTTACTCCCATATCTAACAATAACTGTTTATACAGAATTAAGTCAGTACATAATAAAGATAGACATGAAAATTCTGCTTCCATTGTGAACATACTTATGTGTTGCTGTCTAATTGACCTCCAACCTATCAGTGTTTTACCTAATGGTATAGCCATACCTGAAGTTGATTTCCTAGTTTTTATATCTGTTGCAAAACTTGCATCAGCATATGCACTTAAAATCAAATCATCTTTTGGCTCCAAATACAATGCATAGTGCATCGTCCTTTTAAGATACCTTAATATATGCTTTAGCGCTTGCCAGTGTCTTTCATTGGATTCAGCATTGAATCTTGCCAATTGATTAATGCTATAAGCAATGTCTGGCCTTGACCAATTACTTATATATGTTAAACTACCTATTAATGATTTATAAATAATCTTATCAAATTTTGAACTTTGAGCATTAGTATGGCAAAATTCCTGACATTGGAGTTTTTGCTGGCTTACAAAGTTCCATTTTATACATTTTTAGCAATTGGTAAATTTTATCTTCTTGTGATATCTTATATCCACTATTGGTTTTGTTTATTGTCAATCCTAGATATTGTCTTATTCCTCCTAATTGCTTTAATTTTATCCTCTTACCTAATAATGATATTATCATAGTAGCTTCATTATTAGTCTTAGTAATTAAAGCAATATCATCTGTAAACAACAATAATAATGACACCGTACCATTTGTCTCTTTTTTAAATAAACATGGATCAGCTAAACCAGCTTTAAATCCTATATTGTTTAACTCTTTTACAATATATTGGTTCGATTCATAACCAGATTGTTTCAATCCATAGAGACTTTTATTCAGTTTCCAACAGTCATTATTATTTTTATCATCCTTTATATCTACTGGTTTTCTTAAATATATAGTGTGCTGCAATGGTGCATGCAGATAGGTAGTTTCTACATCTAAGTGATTTATGATATAGTTTTTCTTAGCTGCCCACACTAAATCTGCTCTCAAGGTTATTGCCTTTAAATTTGGTGCAAATACTTCATCATAATCACATGCAGTTTGATTAAATCCTTGAGCTACTAACCTAGCCTTATGGGTAACAGTCCCATTTTTACCAGTTTTTAACTTAAATATCCATTTACAACCAATAGACTTTTCACCTGGAGGTAATTTGGCATTTTCATAAACTTTCGTTTCTTTTAATGAATTTAATTCTTTCTCCATTGCTCTATGCCAATTTTCTTGTTCGTTTGCAGGAGACATCCTAAGTTCTTCAACAGTAGTTGGAACTTTACTAACTTGGCAAACTATACTTGCTTGATACCTATCAGGTGGTCTGGTTACATGTGTAGTACGTCTAGGTATTACAGGGCTTACAGGTGGACTTTCATGTTCTACCTGTTCCTGATTATCTATTTCCTCCTGTTCTGGTATTTCTTCCTGTTCTGGTCCTATATGCTCTTCCTGTACTTCCTCTTTAATTGTACTCTTCTTATTACTGATTTGTTCTTTTGGTCTTTTGTAGGTTTCTATAATTACTTCTTTACTTGAATCTTGTTCCAGTTTTTCCCATCCTACATGTTCTAGGAATTTAGCACTAGCACTACAGTAAACTCTAGATGTTCCTTTTTCCCAGAATCTGTATGATTTGTGATTAGATTCATAACCTACAAAGAATAACTTTTTAGCCCTATGTTGCCCCTTATGTCTCAGTTGTGTAGGAATATGCACCCATGCTGGTGCTCCAAATGTGTGCATATAGCTTAAGTCAGGTTTTCTACCATGCCACCGTGTGAATGTTAATTCACCTGTTGTTGAGTAAACAACATTATTCAATATATGATTATCACACATTATTGCTTCTCCCCACAAAGTTTCAGGTAATCCTGAATCTGACAGCATAGTACGAGCCATTGTTTGAATTGTTTGGCCGCGTCTTTCTATAAAGGCATTATGTTGTGGCCTATATGGTGCAGACTTTTTATGTTCAACACCTGCCATCTTCAGTTTATTTTGGAATTTATTGTTTATAAATTCTGTACCATTATCAGTGATAAGAGTTACTAACTTCCTTTTAGTTTTTCTTTCTGTGAATTTAAGCCAATTAAAGAAATTTTGATATGTTTCCGTTTTGCTCTTCATTAGATAACAGAAACCATATCTAGAATAATGGTCCATTGTACTTGGTACGTAACGAGCACCTCCCACACTTGGTTTTTTAGGACCTATAATATCAGCAAATATGACCTCTAGAGGCTCCTTTGTTTTAAATCCATTAACTCTATTTGCTGGCATTTCCTTGCCTTTTTCTTTACTACAAGTATTGCAGTGCAAATATTTACTGCAAGGCTTCAGTTTTATACTCTTAGATAATTCTACTGTTTGTTTAAGCATTTTAAAATTTATATGCCCCAAACGTCTGTGTAACAATGTATGCATTCGTTATGAGGTTTAACATTATTATAAACTGTGTTAGCTACCTCTGAATGATTATTTAACACATACAGTTCACCTCTTAAAGTTGCAGTCACTTTTTTACCTTCTTTTTCAATTATGCAATTGTCTCCCCTAAAGGTAATTACATAACCTAGTTTAACCAAAACTCTAACCGAAAGCAAATTAAACTTAAGTTGTGGTACATATAACATTTTTACATTTTCTCTTTTGCAAGAACAATATGATATACCTTCACCTTTAGCTTTCAGTTTCCATCCATTAGCTAACGATATCTGCTGTGAACTTGTGGACACCTTAATAAATCTTTTCTTATCTTTCATTATGCAGTGCGATGCTCCACTATCTACAACCCATAAATTACTATTCACAGTTTCGTTGCTATACATGGCTAACTCTAAGCATTTTTTATCCTTTTGACGCCTTATATCTTTCTGGTTGGCATTTTGGCATTTTACTTTCTTGCAGAATCTTGCCAAATGTCCTTTTCCTCCACAATTAAAACATTTTCTAATAATATAGGCTGACGAAGATATTTTCTCTTCTTCACATTGTGGTTGTTCCCTTCTGAGTTGATCCCTTTCAAGCCTTCTCCTGGCTTCTTGAATTAATCTGCCAGTAATGTCAGTTAATGTAAGGTTATCTTTTGGCAGAACCTCAAGTGAAGTTACGTAGTCATTGTAGCTATTATCTAAAGAAGATAAAATTATATAAACTTGGTGTAGTTCTGTGAAGATAAGTTCTTTTTCATGCAGTTCCTGAAAAATTCTCTTCATTATGTTTATATGACTCAGCATATATCCATTCTTTTGAAGATGTGTTCTGAATAGCTTTCGTGTAAGATTTATATGTGCTCCTACACTGTCTCAAACATAAATCTTCTTTAAATTCTCTCAACATTTGGCAGCTGTTTCTTCTCCTCGTATATGTACAAGCTGCTCATCACAGAGTGTTAGTCCTATTATACAGAGAGCTTGCTCATTCTTCAGTTGATATTCTTGTATTTTCTGGGCATCATCCTCATCCTCCGGATCCCATGCATCTACTTCTGGTGGGTTTTGAATTATACTCCACAAACCTTTTCTGCATAGAATTAGGCTACATTTCATAGACCATGAAATATAGTTTGTTCCATCCAATTTGGATATTAGAGACAAACTTTGTAAATTGACTTGTGCCATCTTTATCTGGATATTAAACTATAATTAATAGAACACAGCTGTCTGTTTACAGTATTGTGTAACTATACAAACTCTCACTTTAATCTAAGCCTGTTATATCCTGGTTAGTCTGACTGTGCACCTGGGCCCATAACCAGTGTTAGGGATACACACCCTAGCAGAACGTGCAACGGCAGTCTAGCAGGCAGGCAAATGATGTGAGATAAACGTTGTTGTAGTTTATACTCAGTAAGACAGATACACTGTGCCAGTTAAATAGTTTTTTATTCCAGCAAGAGTTATAGCATAGTCAAACAGTCCATATGTCATAAACTAATTCAGTCCATCCAGGGATTAATCAGTTGCAAAGTCCAGTGTCGAAAATAGAGGTCAGTAAACTTACAAATAATCAGTCCAGCAATATATCTCTTTTGCAGTCAGAGATATGAAGAAAATCAAACCCCTTTTCTTCGTTTCAGCAACAGCAGGGAAAACACGCAGTTATCACCATCAATCCAACATTGTCAGCTACTACAGTAAAAGCCAGCTAACAGTGAGCTCTCTTGCTCCCTCTTATGGTGATTTTACAACCGCACCCAACATACATGTTTTAACAGTTAAAGTGATACTTACACTTAAACTCACTAACATAGTTTATATATTATTTTTACCCAAACTAAGTTAGGTAACCAATGTTATCCCTAACAACTGGCATACTGTAAAACATAGGTAACCAGAGGTATTCTTACACAATTAAAAGAATGGCTACCTAGGGGTAGTGTCAAAATCTGCAAGATGGCAAGTATGGGCCTGTGATCTAAGCCCCACTCTTTTTGTGTATTGTGTGCATCTTACAAGCTTTGACCGCAGCTTTACAGGTGTCCTACAGCTGGCTGCTGTTCAATGTTTAATTTGGAAATATGCCCACTTATTTTACCACTGATTCCCATTCAAAAGAAAGATAAATTAGAAACTTGGTAGCAAGATAAGCAAGAAATTTGTGTTAGGATGGCTGCGCATTCACATGCTGCAGCTCAGTGCTCTTCGGCTTGGTGTTTTTTATGGATGTTTTTGTATGGATTATCTTGTATTGTGAATACCTCCTGTGGGGTGAACATACTCTACAGCAATTGTGAGCTTGTGAAGATTGGACTACAAAGCAAACAAGAGATAACAGCTAAGTTTGTTTGGAAACATAACATACCGTCAGAGGTTGCAAGGCTCCCCGGCTCTCCGTGGATTGTGGTTCCGGTGAGAGAGAGGGTGAGAAGGAAAAGAAGACGAAGGGAGAGGGGGAAGAAAAGAGGCTGCAGGGCTGGTGTTTTATACAGGCTGCAAAAAAAAACCGAAGCGGCTACCACTCCCAAGTCTCTTTCTGACTAATGCTAGATCCGTGGCAAATAAGATGGATGATTTAAGGTTGCAGGTCTCTTCAAGTAAGTTCGTGAAAAGCTGTTGTGTGTTGTTAATCACTGAAACCTGGTTGAACCCCACCATTCCGGACATTGTTATTGAGATGGACGGTTTTTTATTACATCGGCTGGACAGAGACAGAAATGTGGGGAAGTGTAGAGGAGGTGGAGTGTGTATGTTTGTTAAAGAGACTTGGTGTACGAACTCAGAGGTTATAACACGTCACTGCTCTTTGGAGCTGGAATATCTGTCTGTTAGATGCAGACCTTTCTATCTTCCATGGGAATTCAGCATTGTTATTATTCTTGCTGTTTACATTCCGCCGGATGCAAATGTAGATTTGGCTTTGGGCTTCATGGGTGATGAAATCGGCAACTTGCAAAGCAAATTTCCAGATGCTATATACATTATTGCAGGAGATTTTAATCATGTAGATCTTCGTGTGGTCCTCCCTAAATTCCATCAACATATAAGGTGTGCTACTAGGGGGTCGAACACCTTGGATAAGGTCTACACGAATATTGCAAATGGATACAGGGTATTACAATTACCACATCTGGGCCAGTTGGATCACTTGTCCCTGCTTTTAGCCCCGGAGTATATTCCTCTCAGAAAACAGGCAGGGTCGGTAGTCAAGAAGGTGAAAAGCTGGCCAGAGGGAGCAATGGAGCAGCTAAAGGACTGCTTCGAACAGACAAACTGGGAAGTTTTTGATCATCTTGATCTCGACGATCACACGGCTGCGGTGTTAGGGTATATGGCACACTGTATTGATACTGTCACGGTGGATAAACGAATCCGGGTTTATCCTAATAAAAAACCTTGGATGACCGGGAAGGTTAGACGCTTGTATGCAAGAAACAAGGCTTTTAAGTCTGGGAATGATCTGGATTATAGTGCTGCAAGAACGAACTTGAGGAGAGGCATTAAGCAGGCTAAGGCCGAATACAAGAGGAGAATTGAAGATTGCTTTCTCAGTAATGACGTGAGGCAGGTTTGGCAGGGGGTTCAACAACTAACGAACTATAACGCAAAAAAGGTCTCTGCGGATGGTAGTGCGGCAGTGGTTGAGGAGTTGAACAACTTTTTTGCTCGATTTGAAATCCATCAAACCGAAACTGTCCCTTTGCCATCATTTACTCAGCAGAGCCTCCCCTTCATTGTGAATGAGCAGGATGTGAGGCAGACAATGAAGGCAGTTAATTCCAGAAAGTCAGCTGGGCCCGACTTAATTCCTGGTTGGGTGGTAAAAAATTGTGCTGAACAGTTATCTGGGGTATGGACCAGAATTTTTAATCGATCCTTGACACAATGTGTGGTTCCTGTTTGTCTCAAGGCTTCCACCATCGTTCCACTGCCCAAAAGTTGCCCACAAATGGTCCGAGCGACTATAGGCCGGTGGCACTAACTTCTATCTTAATGAAGTGCTTTGAGCAGCTAGTTTGAAATTATATTATCTCCTGCCTTCCCGATTTTTTTGATGGGCTTCAGTTTGCTTACAAAAAAAATAGATCAACCGAGGATGCAATTATCACTGTGCTTCACATGGCCTTATCCCATTTGGAAACACTGGGAATTATGTAAGAATGTTGTTCACAGATTTTAGTTCTGCTTTTAATACCATCATGCCGCACAGATTAATAGCTAAGCTTAAAGATCTAGATCTTCCAGATTCTATTTGCTTATGGATATTGGACTTTTTAACAAATCGTCCACAAAGAGTTAAATTGAATGACTATATTTCTACTGTCAAGACACTTAGCATTGGCACTCCACAAGGTTGTGTCCTTAGTCCACTTTTGTTCTCCATCTATTCATCTGATTGCACAAATAAACATCCCAACAATAGGATAATGAAATTTGCAGATGATACTACGCTTGTAGGACTTATTTCTGGGGATGATGAGTCTGCATATCGGGATGAGGTATTACAGCTATCCTGTTGGTGCAAAAATAATAATCTTCTATTTTATATCAAGAAGACCAAGGAGGTTATAGTGGACTATAGGAAAAAAAGAGCAGACATTCAGCCACTGTATATAGAGGGAGTTCGTGTGGAACAGGTGGTTGAATGTAAGTTTCTCGGGACCATCATTACAAATAACCTGACCTGGAGTGCAAACACCACTGCTTTAATTAAGAAGGCACAACAACGGTTGTATTTACTAAGGATTCTTAGGAAACAACAACTGGCTGAGAGTCTATTGACTACTTTCTATCAGAGTTCAATTGAGAGTATATTATCCTACTGTCTCTGTGTATGGTTCTTGAGCTGCACAGTGGCAGAGAAAAAGGCAATTCAGAGGGTGATTAAGACGGCCCAAAAGATCATTGGCTGCTCACTTCCCTCTTTGGAAGAACTGTATAGGAATAGATGTAGGAGGAAGATACTTAATATATTGAATGACTCCTCTCATCCGGGACATCAGCTCTTTGAACTATTACCATCGAGAAGGAGATTTAGGGTATTAAGAACAAGGACGACCAGATTTAAGAACAGTTTTTATCCAAGTGCAGTTTTGAGTTTGAATGCAGGGTCATAAGATTTATGTGGAAGTGAATGAGAGTAATGGGGTTTTACATTTTTAAATTGCATCGAGATCATTGTATGGTCGGCTGTGTTTAGTTTTAATTTAATTTAATTTTTTTCTTTTAGTGGTGTTTGTCCAGTTTTTACTTGTGGAAGAGCACCTCATTTCGTTGCACCCGCTTGCGAGTGTAATGACAAATAAACTCTTATGTCTTATGTCTTGGATTTCTGAAGAAAGTACATGCATCAGTAAACCCTCTAGAAATATGGAAGTTTTGTGACAAGCATACAGCCATTTTGTAAGTGCACTCAGGGCATATTTTCACAATTTCAGACATGCCCCCAACAATCCAAAACATTGGAGGTCTTTCTTGTTTGTATATTCCCAATACTGTTAGGGTTAGAATCCAAAATGTCTAAGACTTTATAGGTTAAATTGTAGAATAAAATTGAGAACTGCTACTGAATGGAAGGGAGTACAACTGAAGAAGTTTGGAAGCTAGAATATAATGATCCTATTAAATAAGAATGTTGGCTTGGATATCTTGGCTAACCTTCCTGAACACATTATGACCTGTAAAGTCTCCAAATGGAAAGATTTTCGTTTCAGAGTTCCATTAGAAAATGGATACCTCAATCAGCATCCAAGTCAGCAAGAGAAGCTCAAATGGCTGAAAGCTTAATAACATTTGGAATTAAAGTAATTTTCCCTCTTCAGACAAATTTATCCTGGCGAGGAAAAGAATAAACACTTTTGACATGAGAATCTCCATGAATCCCATCATACATTTCCTGCGATATAATTTGAAGAATGTGCATCTATTTCAGATAGCTGCCACATCCATAAATTTGTTTTTCATCTTTCGCAGAGCTTGTTTGTTATTGTTGACATAAAAGTCATTTTAATAGCATCAGGGTAGCTGACTTGAAATCTCATGGGAATCTGACTGATTTGTGAATGAATATGGAAGATGTCCCATTGAGCATGAGGGGAGATCAAAAGCCCAATCAACAGCTGCATTATTTCAAACAATAGAACTGAGCAAAAGGATTTGTTTTAAACTTTCTCAGCCTGGTATTTTGAATTCTCATAATACCTAGCCAAAAGAATCTTCAAGGGTGCAATCTTACCATTTTAACTGGAGGAATACTTTGATTGAACAGAACAGAACAGTTGGAAGGGATCTTGGAAGTCTTCTAGTCATTCCTGCTCAAGCAGGAAACCCTATACCATTTCAAACAAATGGTTGTCTAATACAATAAATACCAAATGAGACATTGACTGAACCGTGCAAAATATCGCTTTAGACCAGGGGTCTCCAACCTTGGCCCCTGGAAGCCTGGCGGACTTCAACTCCCAGAATTCCACAGCCAGCTGTGGAACTCTGGGAGTTGAAGTCCGCCAGGCTTCCAGGAGCCAAGGTTGGAGACCCCTGCTTTAGACAATAGTGAATGGATAGATGGACAGTTATTAATTGTATCTCATTTTTTTATACGCAAGGTGCTTTTTCTTCAGAACTTTGGTTTTAAGGAAGCAGCATTGTAGCTCCTTTTTTTTCTTTCCTCATTTAAACTTTGAAAAGAAATTGTGACAGTTTCACAATCCTTTCATGAAGCTCCTTGTCCTATTTCTTCTCCAGTTGAAAATATGAAGCATTGACCCTTCAATAGACAAGAGCTGCTGGGTTCCTTACAAACCAAACAGTTTAACTTGCCAAAACAGAAACATTAGTAATGGCCCTCAAGTGCTTGCCAAAGTGGATGCAAGGTCTATCTCTCTGTAAATATAACCAAAACTAAGGAATATTTATTTATTTAGTCTGCTCCGTTACTGTAAAGATGGTTCTGACAGAGCTTTTCTTCTGGAGCTGTAAGTCAACCAAGATTTTTTACTGGCTTCATATCCCAGCTTTTCCCAGTTTTCTCCCTTGCTTCCTAATCAAGGGGGGCATTGCTAATGGGGAGGGGGTTCCCTTCAGAGTGGGCAAGCACAGCAAGGGACAGGGGAATAAAATACTGGTTGGAATGCTGGGTTTTCTGTTCCTTTACTCATTTTCCATGCTTGAGGAGCTGAACTGAGGGCCCTGAGGATGCAGCACCCAAATATTGCAGAGGACAGAGGAATGAGGCTGGGAGCTATGTGGAAGATACCCTTAGACCTTCATTCTGAAATATGTAAATAAGACCTTCTATCCTTTCCTCTGGATACATCCTGGAAACAAAAAAAAAAAAAGTGAATGTATGGATGCTAAACATCCAGGAGCTCCAGGGTTAAATCCACATTATTTCTATTTCCATCTCTGAACAACTTACATGCAAGTACATCTATTTATCTGCTTCCACTGATAAGTATCTGGCTTCTAGGAATAGTTAACCAAGGGAAGGGACTATGATTAGAGAGCTACATTAGCTTATATAATAACCCATTTACAGTCTGTTTTCTTGACTGATTTTTGTCAACTAAAAACAGTTCTGTTGAGCCAATACCAACATTTCCATTATTTATTCACTGACTAGTCCCATTTCTTTCCAAGATAATCCAAGGACATTTCAGGTAAAAAGAATTATTATCAAGGAACTCAGGAGATATTTTGAGCCAGAAAAGATAAAGTTTGCCATCCTACCCCACAGCTAAGCAAGCCTGAGCGAGGGTTTGAACTAGACCTCCATATTTGTTATTCTGTCATTCTCTCCACAATTAAGCATGCTAAAAATCCATGGGATCCAACAGATTCCAGTCAAGGACTGTGCTTGTGGTGGGAGAAACTGCAGTAGAGATATCTAAAGATAAATAGTTGCATGGCAGAAATTACAATAAAACATTTAAAGCCAACATTACAACTAACACTTCAAAAAATGTTAAATGTGATGACTCAGTGGCCTGTATTGGATAATATAATATGGGAATATACACAAGTTTATATATAAAACATGCTATTATATAAGGGGAGAGAAAGAAGAGTATTTTGCAATATACCAAGAGGCCCATGGGTCTGCACCACTGATCACAAGTGAAAAGTTTAAAAGCTCTCAAGGAATCTGGTTTTCTGAGAGGGCGAAGCTGGTGTCACGACGATATGGCATGTGATCTTGGAGGTCTGAGATCGCTGCCAATATCTTTGTTCCTGGACGGTCCTATCGGATCTAAACCATCCCAAAGAGATGGTGAAAGTGAGGAGTGCATCCTGTTGATCCCAGGGATACCACAAAGTTCCTGGTAGATCCAGGAGAAGCTCTTCTTGCCAGCGGCAAAGAGGCAGTCATTGAAGCTGCTGAAGTTGGGACAGCTCCAAAACAAAAGAGAACAGAAAGAGAGTGTGCCGGTTTGGTGAGAACTTTTTCTTTATTCTAAGATCTGAAAAGACACTCTAAAGAAAAGAAAGAATCTGTAAAAGTTTTGACAGAAGTGATTAAGTGGCGATTTGAAACAGGAATGTCAAAGTAATGTTTTTTTTCTCATTGCTGGATTTTCTATACATGATCTTATATTTTGAAACTGGACTGGTTTTTTCTTTTCCATCTATTTTTTTTTCTCCTTTTTGATTTTGTAACATTTTAGGCTAGAGATTCCCTTTTAGTTATTTCTTTTTTTAAAATATCTTTTTTTTTAATTAATTCTGATTATATTTTGCTTGGAAAAGGAGGGGGAAAGTGAAAGCAAAGAAACTTTGTAACACTGCCAACTAGAGGCTTGGAAATATTCTATTTCTCCTGTGACCAGACAAAGCTGAGAAAGAAAGATCTGAGACTTTTTTTCCAAGGACATTGTTATTTGAAAGAGGGAAGAGCACGGGAGAGTATT
Source organism: Hydrophis major (assembly GCA_033807585.1). Taxonomy (NCBI): domain Eukaryota; kingdom Metazoa; phylum Chordata; class Lepidosauria; order Squamata; family Elapidae; genus Hydrophis; species Hydrophis major. Next base: position 90,865,933 of record CM066329.1, read on the forward strand.
ATTGCAGGTGCTCTTCTGGGTTTCTATCAACAGCTGGAGTCTGGTGTTGAAACTTAGGGGGGAAAAGGTGATAAGTTTTTGGAGAAGAGAGTTATAATAAGAGCCTTGGATAATTAAACAAAGTGCAGTGTGCTCTTTTTTTTTTTTTTTTTGAAAGAGATTTTATTAATTTTCTACAAACAAACATGACAAACAAAACATTAAAACATCAACTCTCATATGTACATCCAGTGTGTCAGTTGGTTCATCAGTTTTGTGCATTCATTTTGTAGTCTCAATAACAATTATGTTACATAACAACTCATATTGTCAATCCAAACTTATATATCCTAATATCACTGAAAAAAAAAGAAATTTTTGACTATACTTTTAATCATTCATGCTTTATGAGATAACAATACTTTAACCAGTTTATTCTGTAACAAATCATATAATTATACCAAATCAATCCTAAAAAACCCTTTATAAATATAATGTCAAATAACAGAATACGAACAAAATAGCAAAATAAAAATATTCCTTACTGTCTAGCATTCTAAATATTCTATTATCGTATTTTATCATCTAGCCATTTATAAAAAAGATCCCAAATTTTGTAAAATTATTTATCCTCTTGCTCTCTAATTTCAAATGTCAATCTACTCATCTCAGCACATTCCAATATTTTCTTAATGGTATTTAATGGTATTTTCTCATTCTTCCAATTTTTAGCAAATACAATCCTGGCTGCTGTTAATACATTTACAATCAAATATTTCAAATCTTTACTATATATATCAGGTAAAATTCCCAATAAGAAGATCTCTGGTTTCAAGTCTATGTGTTTCTTTGTCATTTTTTCCAACCACATGCAAATTTTAGTCCAATATTTTCTAGTGTCCTCACAAGTCCACCACATATGGTAATACGAGCCGGGTATCTGATGACATTTCCAGCATTTTTCAGATTTGTTCTTAAACATTCTTGCTATTCTTGTCAGGGAAAGTGCCACCTGTAAAACATCTTATACAAGTTTTCTTTATATGCTGTTGACATTGTCATTTTATAATTTTGAGACCACAATTTTTGCCATTTCTCTAAATCAATCCCATATCCAAAATTCTTCCCCCAAACAATCATAGTTTCTTTGACTTGTTCTTCCTCTAATTTAATTCCCAGTAAATAACCATATAATTTTTTAATCACCTTCTCATCAGTACCCATCAAGATCTTATCTAAATCAGTCTGCTTATCATAGAATCCCTCCAATTTAGAATCTTCATCATACCTTGAATGTATTTGCGCATATGAAAACCAATTCATCCTTATACCTTGTTCCTCTAAGTTTTGGATCGATTTAAGTTCACCCTTTTCATCCAATAGTTCCCCATATCTAACTGTTTGTTCCTTCTTATAAATTATAGGATAGGAAAATGCTTCAATAGTCGACAACCAAACTGGAATTTTCAAATAACATTGTCTTTTTATCTTCTCCCAGTTTAAACACAAAGACTCCCGTATATAATGTCTTCTAAAATAACCCTGTGTTTTAGTTCCCTTATACCATAAAAAAGCATGCCAGCCCAACAGCAAATCATGCCCTTCTAATGTCAACAATCTATGCTTTCTTAATGTTATCCATTCTTTGACCCACATCAAACTTGCAGCTTGATAATACAATTCCCAATTAGGCAGGCCAAAACCTCCTCTAATTCTAGCGTCTTGCAAAAGCTTTAGCTTTATTCTCGCTTTTTTACCTTGCCATATAAACTTCAACATGATTTTATTTAAATCTTCAAAATAGTCTTTTCCAAGCCTAATTGGTATTGTTTGGAACAAAAATAAAATTCTGGGTAAAATATTCATCTTGATTGTTGAAATTCTCCCTATTAATGACAATTGCAAGTTTTCCCACTTCTTCAAATCTGTAGCTATCTGTTGTTTGAGTTTAATTTAATTATTCTCTTTTAATGTGCTACATCTTGCTGTCAAATATATCCCCAGATACTTAACCTTATTTGTAACTTGGATTTTCAAAAGATATGCCACTTCTTCTCTCGGTCTCAATTGCATGTTTTTTGTCAAAATCTTTGTTTTATCTTTATTTATTTTCAAACCAGCCATCTCACCATATGTTTCTATCTTTTCCAATAACCTTGGAGCTGTTTCTAACAGGTCTTCCAGAATAAAAGCTAAATCATCAGCAAATGCTTGTAGTTTAAATTCTTCCTTCTTAATTTTTATTCCTTTTATGCTTTTATCATCCCTAATATTTCTATTCAACACTTCCAAGGTCAACACAAATAGCAAAGGAGATAGGGGACACCCTTGTCTTGTGCCTTTTCTTATATTAATAAAATCTGTAAGTTCCCCCTCCATCATTACCTTTGCTGTCTGTTTATTATATATGGCTTCTATTGCTCGAGTAAATTTTTTAACAAAACCCATCTGTTCCAATAGTAAAAACATAAATCTCCAGTTCACGTTGTCAAATGCCTTTTGAGCATCTAGGAATATCAAAGCCGTTTGCTTTTCAGGATGAGCCTCATAGTATTCCAAAGTATCCAAGATTACTCTCATATTGTCTCTGATTTGTCTCTTTGGCAGAAATCCATTTTGATCTGGGTGAATAAAATTATTTAAATATTTTTTAAGTCTTTCTGCTAAAATTGAAGCAAAGATTTTATAGTCTGCATTCAATAAGGAAATAGGTCTATAGTTCTTAATTTGCAGCGGGTCAGCCTCTTCTTTTGGAATAAGTGTAATATAAGCCTCTGACCATGTTTTGGGTATCATCTTCTTTAACATAACTTTATTCATGACTTCTAACAATGGGATGCTCAATGATTCTTGAAATGTTTTATAGAATTCTGCCGGAAGCCCATCTGGACCCGGTGCTTTCCCATTGTTTTTTCTCTTAAATGCTTCATTTAATTCCATCATTGTTATATTGCTTTCTAGCATTTCTTCAGTCTCTTTAGGTATCTTCGGTAAATTAGCATTCTGTAAATACTGTTTGACTTTTTCCTCATCAATATTCTCTTGTTTATATAGTTGCCCATAAAAATCTCGAATAATTTCCTTTTTCTCCTTATTCCCATAACAAACTTGGCCTTGATCATCTATTAGCTTCAATATTTTTCTTGATTCCTTCTCCTTTCTCAATTTATATGCTAGCCATCTACCTGGTTTATTTGCATCTTCAAAGTAATTCTGTTTAGAATTTCTGATTTTCTGTGCCAGTTCTTCTTTCTCTATTAATTCCATTTTATGTTTAATTACATCCAGCTTCAATTTAATATCTTTTTTCTGTGGCATTTTCTGTAATTCTTTTTCAAGTCTTTTATACTCGCCTTCCAAGGCCTTAGAAGCTTGTCTTTTCCTAAAATTCTTTTTTCTTGTATAATCTATTATCAGACCTCTAGCATATGCCTTCATTGTATCCCAAACATTCTGCATTGAAGTATCTTCTTTTTTATTTTCTCTGAAGAAAAAAGCCAATTCCTTCTCCATCCATTGTATAAAATCTTTCTCCTTTAAAATAGTATTATTTAATGTCCATCTCGATCTTTTTTTTTGTCCCTTCCATTTAATTGTCATTGGGCTATGATCTGCCCAAGTACTTGTTTCAATATTTGTTTCTTGAATATTGGATATTAATTCTGTTGAGATCCAAATCATATCTAATCTGGACCATGATAAATGTCTATTTGAATAAAAAGTATATTGTTTAGCTTTAACATTTCTTTCTCTCCAAATATCTTTTAAAGTTAGTTCGTCTGTCATTTTAAAAAAAGATTTAGGGAGAGCCTTTCTATTTTGCTTTGTTGTTGTTACTATGTAGTCCAATTTATTGTCCACAATTCCATTAAAGTCTCCCATCATAATTATATTAACATAGTCCAATCCAATTATTTTCATGTGTAGCTTTTTATAAAACTCTTCTTGTTTATCATTTGGAGCATAAATTGCAATCAAGAGTATTTTTATATTATTGTCCATTATTTCCACCATTAAAACTCTTCCGTCTTCATCCGTGTAGATCAGTTTTGCTGGGATAGCCTCTTTAATGTATAGAACCACTCCTTTTTTCTTACATTGAGTCAAAGAAGTAAATATTTTCCCCAATTTTGGCTGTACTAACAATTGTTCATGTTGTTTTTTAATATGAACTTCCTGTAGACAAATTATATCAAATTTTAATTTCTCTAATTTATGAAAAGTTTTCCTTCTTTTAACAGCTGAATTAAGTCCATTTATATTCATTGTAATCAGGTTTTTTCTTCCATGATTATGCTTTATATATAGGTCTAACAGCTCTCATGAATCTCACTTCACGCTGTTCTTTACTATCCAGTTGTCCACCTACAGCTCCTTTCTCTTTTTCAGTCTCCAATTGTTCCTCTTGAAACTCAATTAATGAGACCTCTTTCTCTGCCTCCTCTCTTCTTCTTCCAAAAAATTCTGCATGAAAAAGTTCTGCTTTCTCAATTGAATCAATTCTATGTCTCTGCTCTTGCCACGTAAACATTAATCCTTCTGGAATCAGCCATCTATAATTCACTTCGTTTTCCAGTAGCATTTTGGTCAGAAATCGATATTCTCTTCTTATCTCTCTCACTCTTCTGAGTATTTGTTTTAAAACCACAATCTCTTTATCTTTGTATTTCAATGTTTTCTCTCTTACCACTTGTAATATTTGTGTTTTAATAGATTTTTTGGTAAATCTAATATGAACTTCCTTTGGTAATTTATTTCTCATCGCATATCTTGTGTAAACTTGATATACCTCATCTACTCCATCCATCATCTTTTCCTCTGTAATTTCCAAAGCATCTGCCAAAATTTCTATCATTATTGCAGCCAAATTTTCTCCTTTTTCCTCTTCTATATTTTGAAATCTGAGATAAAATTCTGACCTTTCCATCTCCCACCTCAACATCCCACTTTTTTCTTGTTCAACCACTGTTAATCTACTGTCAATATTTCCAATCTTCTCCTCTCTTTATTTTCCTTCTTCCTCAATTTTTTGGAATCTCTCCTCATACTTCCCCATCATTTGTTTAATATTTTCCACTTTTTCATCAGTCTTCTCTATTCTTTGTTCAATGATGTCTGATTTTATCTTGAGATCTTGGATTCCTTGCATAATCATCTGTAAAGTTACTTTTTCTTGGTCTTTATCTTGCTTCAACATTGTCTGAATTAAACATTGTCCTCCAGCTGGTGGGGAAGCAGAGGTAGAAGTAGAAATGCCAGATGGTATTGGTTTCCTGCTCATTTTAATGCTTCCAAAGCTTCAAATTCTTTTTGACTTTTAATCCAACTGGTAGAGTAGCCAATTATAATCCAAAATGGAAAAATCCAACAGTAAAAGGCCCAAAACCAAAGAAGAAAAAGGAAAGAAGAAAGATCTTCAGGTTCCTCTAGACCCTAATCCAATTACGAAGTAGTCCATAAAAGAGGAAAAAATAGAAAGGAAAAAAACAAACAAACCCAAAAATAATAATATTGATTTAGAGCAAAAAAAGGCAAGAAGAAAAGAAGAAATTCCTTCAGGTTCTTCACACCTTAATCCAGTTGGGAAGTCTCAATAATCAAAAAAGAAAAACAAAGTGGTCCAAAAACATGGATAGAAAGAGCAAAGAAGTCCCAATAAAAATAAGGAAAAAAAAAAGAAAAATAAAGAAAAAACTCTGAGGCTTTCCCTTTAAAATAAAAAGCAAAAATAAGAATATTACTAGAATTGAAATTTACAAAAAGGCTGGTGAGTAGGGATATCACAAGTAATATACATACATACATACATACATACATACATATATATGAGCACACTGCACTTTATTTATTTATCCAAGGCTCTTATTATGACTCTCTTCTCCAGCAGCTTCAAAGCCAAGCCTCAAGCGTTGAAATATTGATAAGAGTCCAGGAAAGCACCTGTAATAATATCTTGCTGTGCTCTCCCTCTATCTTATCACGTTGAAATGTCCTTGAGAAGGAGTCTTCTTACAGTTCTCTCCAATTCAAATAAAGTATTTTCAAGCCTCTAGTTGGCAGTGTTGCAAAGTTTCTTAATGCTCTTCCCCCCCCCAGCCAGAAAAAAGGAATAGTGTATACAAAAGAAAAAAGAAAAAAAATAACCAAAGGGAGCCTCTATCCTAAAGAAAATTAAAAAATCAAAATGAGCATAAAAATATATATAAGAGAAAATTCAATCCGGTTACCTACAAAGTCACATTAAAGTCCCCAGAAAAAAAGTAGAAAAAAAAAATTCCAAGCCTCAATTTGACATCAATTTAAAAAACAGTTTTGGTCAAAAAAAAATCTCACAGGTTCTTCTTTGTTCAGGATGCCCTTTCAAACCTCAGCGAATTTACAACACAAAAGAAGTTTCTCACCCAGCCGACACATTTTCTTTCCAGCCACTTTCTTTCCGGAGCTGTCCCGACTTCAGCAGCTATGGAGGCTGCCTCTCCGCTGCCAACAAAAGGGCTTCTCTTGGACCAAACCAGAGATTTTGCGATATCTCTGGGATCCTGGGACAGTGCCCTTCACAATCCCTGTCTCTACGGGACAGTTTAGGTCCGTTGGGACCGACCAGGGGCGAAAATATCGGCTGTGATCTCAGAGCCCTGAGATCGCAGCTGTATCACCGAAACGAAGCTCCACCTTCTCCCGTGCAGTGTGCTCTTTTTACTTTTTCTAAGTTGTGCTATCCCTTCTCACCAGTTTTATTTTATTTCATTTTATTTTTTATTTTTTTATTTTTTGCAATAGCTATTTGGATCTTTGGCTTTGCTGGAGCTTGTCTTTGTTTTTCTTTTTTTTCATTGGAAGTCCAATCTCTACACTTGCTTTTTATTTTAAAGGGAAAGCTTTAGTATTAATGTTTCCTTTTTTTTAAAGAGAATAGCCTTTTTTTTCCTCTTTCCTGGTATTTTGTTTTTTCATCCACCTTTCTGGTTTATTTTTATGCACTCTTTTCTATTTGAGACCTCTCAATTGGATTAAGGTGTTGAAAAACCTGAAGAATTTTCCTTTTTTTTTTCCAAGCCTTTTTCTTCATTTAATTACTGATTGGATTAAGGTATACAAGAACCTGAAGAAATTTTGTCCTCCCTTTTTTTTCTTTTTTCTTTATCATTACTATTTGGCTTCTTTTTTCTACTATTTTTATTTCAAACTACAATTGGTTATTTCACAATTGGATTAAGGTTTAGAAGAACCTGAAGATTTTGAATTGCTTACAATGAGTAGGAAATTTACAGCTCCTGGTTCTTCAACTTCTACTTCTTTCTCTCCACCATCTGGAGGACAACGTTCAATACAGACAATGTTAAAGCAAGAAAAAGAACAAGAAAAAGTGACTGCAGATGATTATGCAAGAAATTCAAAATATTCAAGCAAGATCAGAGAATATTGAAAAGAGAATAGAGAACATTGAACAAAGAACAGAGAACATTGAACAAAGAACAGAGAACATTGAACAAAGAAGAGGGAAAACCGATGAAAAAGTGGAGAACATCCAACAAATGATGTTGAAGTATGATGAGAGATTCCAAAAAATCAAAGAAGATAAACAAAGTGACAAGAAAATTGGAGATATTGATAATAGATTAACGGTGGTTGAACAAGATAAAAGTGGTATGTTGAGATGGGAGATGGATAGATCAAAATTCTATCTTAGATTCCAAAATGTAGAGGAAGAAAAAGGACAAAACTTAGCTGAGATAATGATAGAAATACTGGCTGAAGCTTTGGAAATAACTCAAGGGAAGATAATGGATGGAATAGATGAGGTTTGTCGAGTTTTCACAAGATATGCAATGAGAAAGAGAAGTTCACATTAGATTTACAAAGAAAGCCATTAAAATGCAAATATTGCAAGTGGCAAAAGAGAAAACATTGAAATATAAAGACAAGGAAATTGTGGTCTTGAAACAAATACCCAGAAGAGTGAGAGAGATGAGAAGAGAATACCGATTTCTGACTAAAATGCTACTTTAAAAAGAGGTGACTTTTAGATGGCTGATTCCAGAAGGTTTAATATTCACATGGCAAGAACAGAGACATAGAATTGACTCAGTTGAGAAAGCAGAATTATTTTATACCGAATTTTTTGGTGGGAAAGAGGAAGAGGCAGAAAAAGAAACCTCACTAATTGAATTCCAAGAGGACTGCCAAATGGCGATTGAAAAAGAAGAAGGTGCAGTCGGTGGAAAGGTGGAAATCAAAGAACAATGTGAATTAAGATCTACGAGAGCTGCTAAACCTAACTACAAAATATAACCATGGAAGAGAAAAAACTGATTACAATGAATATAAATGGACTTAATTCAGTCGTTAAAAGAAGGAAAACCTTTCATAAATTAGAGAAATTAAAATTTGATATAATTTGTCTACAAGAAGTACCTATTAAAAAACAATATGAGCAATTGCTGATACAGCCAAAATTAGGGAAAATATTTACTTCCTTGACACAATATAAGAAAAGAGGAGTGGTTTTATATATTAAAGAGACCATCCCAGAAAAATTGATTTATACCGATGACGGAAGAATACTAATGGTGGAAATAATGGACAATAATACAAAAACACTCCTGATTGCAATCTATGCTCCGAATGACAAACAAGAAGAATTCTACAAAAAATTACATATGAAAATAATTGAACTGGACTATGCTAATATAGTTATGATGGGAGATTTTAATGGAATTGTAGATAATAAATTGGACTATACAGCACAGAAAACAACAAAGCATAACAGAAAGACTCTCCCTATATCTTTTTTTAAAATGGTAGATGAAATAAACTTAAAAGATACATGGAGAGAAATAAATGCTAAAACTAAACAATACACCTTCTATTCAAATAGACACTTATCATGGTCCAGAATAGATATGATATGGATGTCAACAGAATTAATAACTAATATTCAAGAAATAAATATTGAAACAAGTACTTGGGCAGATCACAATCCAATGACAATTAAATGGAAAGGACAAAAAAGAAGATCTGGATGGACGTTAAATAATACTATTTTAAAGGAAAAAGATTCCAGTCAGGGACTGTGCTTGTGGTGGGAGAAACTGCAGTAGAGATATCTAAATAGTTGCGCTAGCAGAAATTACAACAAAACATTTAAAGCCAACATTATAACTAACACTTGAAAAAAATGTTAAATGTGATGACTCAGTGGCCTGTATTGGATAATATAATATGGGAATTCTTTCATATACACGTTTATATATAAAACATGCTATAAAAAAAGGAGAGCGAAAGAAGAGTATTTTGCAATATACCAAGAGGCCCAAGGGTCTCTGCCACTGATCACAAGTGAAAAGTTTAATAGCTCTCAAGGAATTTGGTTTTCTTTTTGCTTCTTTTTCTCAAAGGTTACACAACCATGTTTGTTTTTAGAGCCACGGTTGAAAGCCTAAAAATGCTTTAAACAGTTCTATACAGCAATAGTTCTCAACCTTTTCTTCACCACAGATTCCTTTCAAATACGTTTTCTTGCCAAGGACCATGGTCATGGACCACCAAGATTTAAGATTTAAATCATAACAGCAATAGCAATAGCACTTAGACTTATATACCTTTACAACCCTCTCTAAGTAGTTTACAGGGTCAGCATATTGCCCCGAACAGTTTGGGTCCTCATTTTACTGACCTAGGAAGGATGGAAGGCTGAGTCAACCTTGAGCCTAATGGGATTCAATCTGCCAAATTGCAGGCAGCTGGCTATCAGCAGAAGTAGTTTGCAGTACTGCACTCTAACCGCTACGCTACTGAGGCACATAACATTTCTTCAAGCCTTCATAGATCCCTTGTGATGACCTCATGACCTCCCCAGGGAGGGCAGGACCACAGATTGAGAACCACTGTGCAGTAAAGGAGAAAATATTTACGAATTATTCACAGGAATAATGACAAGCAAACATGAGTATCAGGCACAGGGAACATTTTTATCAGTTCAGTACCTGATTTCTTCAGGCTTTGCTTGGAGATGAAGAACCTGACCTAACTAAAATCAGATTCAGTGGAAATGGGTATGTCATCAGCATCAGAAAAACTAAATCCCACATATTTCACCATTACCCTCTCTGAAGCAGAGGATTTGTTCTCTCCTTTTGGCACATAATCTTCCTTCTCGGGTTCATTTTATATATTACCATTTATACACTAATGCAGTCAAGCAGAATTTCCATGAATACATATTCAGTTTCAAGAAGTATTAGCTTTTATCTATACCTAGTTGACCCAGGCCACAGTGAGAATGACCTAATTTTAAGAGCTAACCACTGTATTTATATTCCTTTTTCTTACAAATTAGCATCCTCTTTTCATTGATTGCAGTCTGTTATTTATGGATATTTTTTTTTCTGGAAGTACCTCATAGTTCAGAGTTTTTGGTAATATAATTAATTGAAAAGATCTGAAATACATGTAATATTTATGAAATCTGAAGCAGGCTTTCTATTGGCAAGAGATACATATGAAGAAGAGGTCTCATGGCCTGAATATCACAAGGATCCAATTTTAATTCCACTGATATATTGACTAAAATATGCACACCATTGGATATGTAGAAACTTTACTTCAGAACTCATGCAATGATTTGACAAAGTGTTTATCTATATCATCCTATGAAGGGTTATAAGAAAGTTGCCACTTTTTTTCTTACTTCAGTTATGAGATCGTAAGCTTGATAAAAAAAATCTTTTTACTTGCTATGAGAGAACACAAATAGCCACTGTAAAAAGTGCTTAGAGATATATTGTGGTAAGTTAAGTTGTCTCTTGGACAATGCCCAGGTTCTCAGAACATATTCAGTTGAAATGAGATTGGGTTAGTTCTTCGGTGACTGAAAATATCATGCAAATAAAGATGTTTTCACTGGAAATACCAAGGATAAACAAATCATGGATAGGTGTGCTGGGATAATATAGCCAAAGTATTCATATTTAATCTGCTTAACTTGATTTTATACATATACCAAATCATAACTTAGTGCAGAACATAATCTTTTAGATGATATAGCACAAGAAGCCAAACATCTTGTTCACAAATGACATTATATATTATGCAAAAATGTAAAAATAGGCACTTTTTAGCTTGTAAATACAGTATATGGGAGAAATAATGAAGAAGCAAGATTGCTGCTTTAAACTTTGCAGAGACTTAAAGTGGCCATGCCCTGGCCATCTTCTTGAGTGACATATCACACAAAACCTTCAAATTGACATTGTGCGCCATTCTGTGCTGTGAACAGCCATTGAACAGTGTGCTTTGACAACTACTCAGAATAACATCCAAGTTTAGTCTAATAGGGAAAAAGTAGTGTTTTCAGATATGCTAAACTACTTATGTCCCATATAGATATTATATGCATAATTTCTAATTATGCACATGAAGTTTATGTTCCTCCTAGACCAGATCAGTGATCAATTTTTTTCACTACCGGTTCTGTGGGCATGGCTTGGTGGGCATGGCAGGAGAAGGATACTGCAAAATCTCCAGTCAGACGTGGTATTTGCTGGTTCTCTGAACTTCTCAAAATTTCCGCTACTGGTTCTCCAGAACTGGTCAGAACCTGCTGAATACCACCTCTGGACCAGATCTATGCAGTGGTGGGAGCTCCATTACTGGAGGTTTCTAAGAAATTGGACAGCCTTCTGTCTATAGTGTCACCTGCTTAATGGTATAGTGTCACCTGCTTGAGCCATGGGTTAGACTAGAAGACTTCCAAGGAAACTTCCCAATTCTGTTATTCTATATTATGTATTCTACTCTGAAATGATATCTGTCCGGCAACTGAGCCAATTTGTTGCCAGCTTAGCCACAGTGCCAGGCAAACCACTCTGAAGCTGTTTTTTTTAATATATATATTTCCTGAAGCTAAGAGGAATGGGATTTCTTTTGCTGGGAGACCCAGAAACTTACTGGAGCAGTGATTTTCTCATCTGGTTCTTAATATTTCTAAATTACAGGTCGTTTTCAGATTGCTTTTGAGGGATTAAGGAGAGAGAATTATAGCAGTGTGGAAGCCCTTTTTGCCTGTCTATATTCTTCAGACATAAAGCCAATCAAATTAATATACTTGACAAGCACAGCTGAATTCCAGACAAAGCTACATGCAGACATGTCCATCATGTTGTTCTCTCTCAGAGTAAGTCGTATTATGCAAACAGGAGAAAAGGTAATAGTAAGCCAAGAAAATAAAACTATTGAGATAAGGAATGAAAGAAAGAAAATATAACTAAATCTAGTTTACCCGAGCCTATTTATTATGCTTTCCATGTTTTTCAGTTCTTGCAAACCATTCTTGGCTTTCACCATACCAATACACTACAATATATCTTTAAAAGTCTTCCTCCTCCTCTTCCTCTCCTTCTTCCTCCTCCTTTTCTTCTTCTTCTTCCTCCTCCTCCTCCTCCTCCTCCTCTTTTTCTTTTATTTTTCTTATCCTCTTCTCCTTCTCTTCTCTCTCTCTCTCTCTTTTAAGGATCTCATCAACAATTTCCAGCTGCAACTTTCTAAATTCTTATCATATTCTTGATCCTTTTTTTGTCCTGCATTTGTTTTGCAATTCAATCTTATGTCATTTGTTACCTGATTTGCAACTTACTTCCCCAAAATTACAACAACCAAGTTGCTCATAGGTATGCAGGGCAACAGAGTATTGACTCTCATCAAACCCTAAAGACAAAATTGTTTTTCTTCATTCCAAGCAAAATACCTGCTCTTTTTAACAGAATCAGGACAAAAGTTGTTACTTTGGAAACTGTAGCGTGACATTTAGCAAACCTCTGAAGCTACTGAGGAAATAATGACCATTTTGCAGATCATGAGTCTGGATGGGGGAGGAGAGAGATGGGAGGATGTTGGGAGTTATATACAATTCTACAGAAAGTAGGAGAAATGTCATCCACCCTGCTAAGAAAATGTCAGGTGTTCTGTTTCATAGAACTCAGTGTTCTATGTTTCATAGAACTCAGTGTTCTGTTTCATAGAACTCTCATCCATTTTCTTTATTTCTCCTCATTAAGGACAAATAATTTTTAAACAGTTCTAGAACAGGTGTGCTTTGGCTGAGAATAGTCCCTCCTACTAAAATTACGCTTTAGGCATTCTTTAAATTTGCTAATGGAATCCTGGACTTTGTTGTTAATTTCTAAAAGTATTACTGATAAATATGCTGCTTGTATCAAAGACACAAGGAACTTCAGCTCATTGCCTAATCAATCTCCAGGTTTTGGCATGATTAAATAACTACACCAGCTACCCATTCTATCTGATTTCTACTTATCGTCCTTCCACAACCTAATTTTTATTATTGGGTGTTAGACAATTTTGGGAGCCCAAAAGTATTGAGGCAGAAGAGAAATTGCATAACATAAATAAATAAAACCCAGCTTTTTGTCAGCTGTCAGAGTTCCAAGCCAACAAAGCATTATTATTTTTATTGATTTAGTACACTTTTTACCAAGAAAGAGGTTTTTTCCCCCTTTAAATGAGTTGCATGCTTCACAATTGATGAGCTATTGTACTTATCCTAACTAACAGGGTTTTCCATAAAATCACTCAAAATATCAAGTTGCAATAATGAACTTGGCACTGAATCAAAATATTAAGGGAAAATTTTAGATAGAAGGCTCAATTAATATTAAACCAGGCCAGGCTCAGATTGCATTCTATCTACTATTAACCTGTAGGGAACAATTTTTGCAAACATTGGTTGCCCAAAATTGTAATCCTAAGGAGCAGACTATACCACCTCAAACATGTGCAACTAAGGTTCAGTCCTTAAACAATACGCATGCATAGCCTTAGGAAAAAAAATCAGGGACCAGATTCCTCGATACTTGAAACCCATTTTGTCTCTAGTTGCAATCAACATAGCTATCTTTCTCATCTGTAAGCTTTCAATGTTGTTTGTTTTTGAAATTGGTTTTAAAACTTACTTAGAGCCCATGGTATTTGATTAAGCATGAATTCCAGATTAGACTGGGCAAGGCTTTAAAAGAGGTACAGCATGAACTCATCCAGGAAAAGGACAGGTGTGCGTGGCTTCTGGACTTAGATCCAAAGCATGTTTTTCATCACTGCTGCCAATGACAATAATGAAACAAGACATCAAGACCATTCAGTCTGTGTATAAGGAATAAAGGACAAAAAGACAACAAGTTATTCACCAACACAACAAAGTTGAAATAATAGAGTTGTTAGGGAACTTGGAGGCTTCTAGTCCAACCTTCTTCTCAGTCAGGAATCCCTATACCATTTCAAACAAATCGTTATCCAATTTCTTCTTAAAAACTTCAAGTGTTGGAGCATTCACAACTTCTGGAGGCCAGTTGTTTCATTGATTAATTGTTCTCATTGCCAGAAAATTTGGAGAATACCTTGACTCCTTCTTCTTTGTAGCAGCCTCTCAAATATTGGAACACTGCTATCATGTCACCCTAGTCCTTCTTTTCATTAAATGGTGAATAGTCACTGTACAAAGCAGTCACCAAACAAAGATCACTGGAATCTTCTGCAAACACTATAACTTCAGAGTAAAGTCCAGATGAGGCTTTCATGCCATCCTTGGTCTTGACCTTCTGAACTTAATGCCCCTTTCCTTTAAGGCGAGCTTCCCAGGCAGCACAAAATATTGTAAATAATATTATATAAATGTTCTTGTGGAACAATGGAGTGAATGTGGATGTTTACTGTTTTTTTAATATCTTGGCAGTCAAAGCAGCTTTCAAATTATGTAAATGTTCTTCCCAATAGCTGATTTGCATAAAGAAATTCACTATGCATATAAATGTGGATCAACAAACACATGATTTCCCGTCTAGTTGGAATCACATTAAGAAAGGCTGGGCTTGGAAAATACTTAGCCAGTGATAAATGCACGTAGGCTAGAGCGACACCATGCATATTCTCTTATGATACTCTTTCTGAAACCTGAGTGAGGCAATAAATAATATGATAAATGCTTAATATACCAGAGTATTTTTCAGACCTATCTATTAAACAGACAAAGCTTTTAAACAGAGAGCCACAACGCATTAGTTGACTGTCCACCACCCAGGACAAATGAAGCACCACATAAAAGTTTTAAAGGGTACTAAGTAAATCTTGCCACACACACACCTCTTTTGCGGGGAGAGGGGTTTAAGGGCTTTGAAGACCTGACTCCTCACTCAGGCATTTGGTGAGTGAAGTCCACCTTGAAGTATGTGAGTTTGTCACTTTTTGTTCCCATCTGGTTTTGTCATCTTTGCCATTTTTTCTCTTCATTTTTGTCTATTCTTCTATTATGATTATGATTATGATTCATCACACAGTCACAGATGTTCAGACTGGATTTGGCATTTTTGCCTACCTATTGAGTCCTTACCAAGGACCTGGGATATGCAAATCTGGATGTTTGATGGTGTTACAGATATCGCCGCAGGATGGAAGCTGTTCCAAATTAACCTGCCTTCTGCAATTGACTGATGACAGATTTGTCAATGCCTATAGTGTTCAGGTGGGGCTCCAGTTGTTTTGGTATTGCACCCAAGGCACCTATTACAATTGGTACTACCCTTGCTTGCCTTTGCCATAGTCGTTTTATTTCTATTTGTAGGTCTTTGTATTTTGTTATCTTCTCCAGTTCTTTCTCTTTTCTTCTACTGTCTCCAGGCACTGCCACATTTACTATCCAGGCTTTTTTGTCTTTCTTACTGACAACTGTTAAGTCCGGGGTGTTATGTGGCAGGTGTCTATCTTTCTGGATTCTGAAGTCCCAGAGCAATTTAACTTTTTCATTTTCTATGACTTTTTCTCTTTTGTGGTCCCACCCGTTCTTGCTTACAGGCAAATGATATTTCTTGAAGATCTTCCAATGTACCATTGTTGTTAATTTGTCATGCTGCTGCTTGTAGTCAGTTTGTGCAATCTTCTTGCAGCAGCTTACCAGGTGGTCCACTGTTTCTTTATTATTATTATTGTTGTTGTTGTTGTTGTTGTTGTTTAATCTTTAGTGAGATTCACAGCCTTTGGGGCTGATTGGTAGCTCAACAGCTTGAGTCCTAACCAAGGACCTAGGAACTGTTCAGGTAGCATTGGAGGATATAAGCTGTTCCAAGCAGGGTGGATTTTTGTAGAATCAGGGTACTCAAGTCTGATAAATTCAGAATTTCCAAATAGCAAGGTAGCCCTTTAGGTATTGCTCCAAGGGCTCCAATTACAATTGGGATAACACACAATTTCTTTTTCTAAAGTCGCTCAACTTCAATTTGTAAGTCCTGATACTTTGTGATTTTTTTCTTGCTGTGTGTCTACAATTTGTGCATCACCAGGTATTGCAATGTCAATGAACCAAACCCTTTTCTTCTCAACTATTGTTATGTTGGGCCTGTTGTGGGCCAAATGCCTGTCCGTCTGAATTCTGAAGTCCCACAAGATCTTGACTTTTTCATTCTCCAGAACCGTCTCAACCTGATGTTCCCAGTAGTTGTTACTATACTCAAATCCAAACTTTTGGCATAGTTTCCAATGAATGATTTTAGCAACTCGGTTATGGCATTCTAAATAGTAGTTTGTGAAATTTTGCTGCATCCACTAATTAAATGGTCAACTGTTTCATCATTATTATTATTATTATTATTATTATTATTATTATTATTATTATTATTATTATTATTATTATTTTACTTGCAAGCCATCTAGAGTTATTGGGAATTGGGTGGCATATGAATGTAAATAATAATAATGCTGATGAACAGACATAATTCCTGAATTTGCTACATTGAAGGATTGCGCTTAGGACAAACAAACAAAAAAGCATCTAGGCATGGAATGAAAGTCATTTCGACAGTTGGCCGAGTGTCTATAGCACAACTGTTTACTCATTCACATATGTTAAAATTATAAAGCTGGTAGTCAATGCCTGGGTAGACTATATTTCACATCATACCCTGTGTTGAGCCAATTGTGCAACTTCCAAATATAGAAAAATAATTTATTAATTAAATCAATTTTTGTTTAATGTTGGATTGCAAATACAACATTGCCATGTTTGGCAGTGCGGAGACACTTTAAAGCAGGGGTCTCCAACCTTAGCAACTTTAAGACTTGTGGACTTCAACTCCCAGAATTGAAGTCTGGGAGTTGATGTCACAAGTCTTAAAGTTGCCAAGGTTGGAGACCCCAGCTTTAAAGCATCCAAAATCACATCCTGGAACATGTAAAATGAGAGGCAATTTAGAAACCATTTAGATTCTCGAGTGATTGTTTTTCTCTTTTCTTTTTTAAACATCTTTCATTCACTGGGATCTCAACCGGAAACTTTTCCCTGTGATTCCAGCTATGTTTACATCCAACTTAGAATCAGAGTGTCAAACTGCAGTGTCTGAATGTGAATGACAACTTGCCTTTTATTCTTAGCTAATTATGCCACCTTAGAATCCCCAACTCTTATGAAGTTTGGGATCTTTTTTATCAATGGTTAGATAATACAATATAATAATAGAATATTAGGAACCTAGGAAATAATGAATATACATTTTTTTTGTTTTCTTTTGTCTTGATAACATCTTTATAAAATTTTATTAAGATAGACTTGGTATAATTTTATGATCTGTTATAAAATAAAGTAAGTAAATTATAGTTATCTCGCTTAAGTATGAATTAATAAATTATAGTCAAATGATTGTTTAATAATGATATTAGGACATATAATTGTTGATTGATAATATGAGTTATTATGTAACATATTTACAATGGTGACTTTGAAATGGATGCACAAAAAAGAGTGGCAAACCAACTGATACACTGTCTGTAAATTTATGAAGGAGGATGATGCTTTTATGTTTGATGTCTTATGTTTTATGTGGTTTTGTTTATTGTCAAAGTCAATAAAACTTTTACTTAAAAAAAAAAAGAATCCCCAACTCTTAATAAACATTAATTATGGAATTAGCTTTAACTCAGGGTATGAAGGGACAAAAATATTGTGTTCAGGGAGCAGAACAAAAACAGACATTGATTTGCCATTCATGGGACCGGTGAATTTTCTTGCTGCTGTTTCCAACAGTTTCACTGATCCAACATAAATTCTAAGGTTTCCATTAATTAAAACAAATTGCCAATAGTGTAACAGTTGGTGAAAAAAATGGAGCTTTTCAGCTACATTGCATGGTTACAGGCACAGCTCCTCATTGTTATAGTTACTTTGCACCACTATGAAAGATTTCTAATAAATATGAGGATTGTCCATCAAACATTATGGTCACTGTAATCATCATTCACTCCAAGGGGCTCAACTTTGACATGCATATACCTGTGTTTTGATGAGGTTTCAGCATGGTTTTGGAACTCTTTTAATGTATGGGTTTTGTCTAAGACCAAGTTAAAGATCAACTGGAAGCAGCAGATGATGGTGAAAATGCTATACATACTGAATTACATGGGATGGACGGTAACATGGTACCCTCCAGGTGTTTTGATTACATTTCAAGCCCTAGAATTCTCAGCCAACAAGAAAATAAAATATCTGATAGAACCAATTGGAGAACATCACTTTATATCAGGGGTCTTCAAACTTGACAGCTTTAAGACTTGTGGACTTCAACTTTCCTCTTTCAGTCATGTTAGCTCAGGAATTCTGGGGGTTGAAGTCCACAAATCTTAAACTGGCCAGGTTTGAAGACTCTTGCCTTAAGTGAACTTTATATGCAATTTCCAAATCTCTGAAAGCCATGACTTGCTTAGCCACAGTTTATAAATATGTGCAATTGGTTGCATTTATACACTTATCTTGTAAACTTTAGAGAAACTGAACAATGTTCCTACAACTTCCTGAAAGATGGGGAAAAAGAGGGTTTACTTCAATAAATTTCTAGTCTAGTTTAATAAACAGAAGGACTGGGAGTAACATGAATCATTAGATTAACAGAATTGGAAGGGACCTTGTAGGTCATCTGGTCCAAACCCCCTCACCCACCCAAGTAGGATACTCTACACTATTTCTGACAAATAGCAGTCCAATCTTTTCTTGAAAGCCTCAGTTTTCACTGCAAATGGTGAAATGTTGGATAGTGAGATGATCTAATTCAGTGTTTCTTAACCTGGGTGATATCGGCCCCCAGGAGGCGATTTCGTTTTTCAGGGAGGTGATGGAATGAAAAGGGGCAATGCGGGGGTGAAGAAACGGAAGGGGGCAATATGGAGGCGATGGAGTGAGAAGTTTTGGGGACACTTTTGAGACTTTTTTCATACAGTGAACCGCTGTATATCTGTCATACAAAATCATCAGATCGCTTGCTATTAGTGGATTGAACTGTGTTTTAAAATATTCCTCCAGCTAGCTTCAGTACAGAACGTCATACATATGTGAATACGCATCGCTTATCTTCATGCGCGTTGCGCAGCAGCCTCTATTACTCTTCCCATACAGTGGCGCGCTATTGACCAGAATGGGCAGTGATGGAGCGGTGAGCGCTTCTTTCGAAACATCGCATGCTGAGTGGCTGTCCCCTGTGATGTCAACATAACTGTTGAAACTAGGTTTATCGACATCCACATGTGTTTTATAGTGTTCCAATGCAGTCGAAAATTTAATTTGCAGTTAGTGTTTTTCATTTTGAAGACCTCTCAACATGGCCAAGAAGAGGAAGTGTCGCCAATATTGACAGAATACCTGCAATTGGGATTCATTCCATCTCCTTCCAACGTATAGTTTCCGTTTTGTCTTCTTTGTGAGAAAACATTTTCAAATGAAGCAATGAAGCCTTCCCAACTGAAAGACCATTTGGTAAGAATTCATTCGGATAAAGCCGATAAACTGGAATTGTTTTTCCAATCCTTAAATTGAAGAATTATTTCCCTGTGTTGTGATTGAGAGGTTATGTTGGGGCAGGGGGTGATGATAACTTCCTCAATGGCTCAAGGGGGCGATTCTTTCAAAAAAGTTAAGAACCATTGATCTAATTAATATGGGATATGTTAAGTAAGTAATAGGTAAGGCAAAAATAAGGGCACAGCTTGGCTTCATACCGAGGAATTTTTCTTGGGATGGCTTGGAAAGTTGTTTGCTAAATTCCTTTACCACTGCTGTATGTAATATCTTAAGCTGCATAAAATATATATTTTATATAATAGTAATATCCCTATATTACTATTTTAAATCAAGCAAGGCCTATCCCATAAACTTTTGATGTTACTTATAGCTCATAAGAGAAAATTTTCTTCTCAGACCTTTGCCAGCTGCCATAAATGTGTGTTTATTGCCATCTTTTGGATGCAAGGAGAAATCACTAGTTTGAATAAATAAAAAAAAAACTTTTATGTTGCAAATGCTTTCAGTATTTTCAGGTGCTACAGAAAAGAGGGAAAGGAATGGGTACAATAAAAGTCTATTTCCATAATTTAATCTAGATTTAATCTAATTTAAGCAACTAAATTTTGATTTAATTAGATCAGTCTTAAAATGATGATAAAACTGACTCCAAATCTCTTTGAACAAAGTGGCCCTAAAGTAGAATATAGAATTTTTTTTCTGTTTATGTTATTATCACTTTTAGATTATGTTACACACAGAGGAATTGCATTCTTGCAAAGAATAATTCCATTTAATCGCTGCTTAAATTTAAAAAAAAAGATTGACAAGATTTGTGCAATATTTGCACGTATTCATTTGATATTATAGATTTGGCTTTTGAAATGATTTAATTAGTAATGAATTATATTTCATCACAAGAGAAAATTTTGATCAGATGATCTAGATCAGGGATGTCCAACCTTTTTGCCTAGGTTTGTCCAGCTGTCTGGTGGAAAACATCCTCCTCCCCAGGTCCTTGTCCATCTTCCCCCCATTTGCTGGACAAACCTAGGCAAAAAGCCAGCTTTCTCCACTTCTCTCCCTCTCTGCTTCAGTGGTGGTATTCTACCAGCTTGGCCTGGTTTGGCTGAACCAGTAGCTCTGAGGATCATCTGTGAGCGAACCAGTTCACTCTGATGATCAGCTGCTGGGCCCTCCCACCTGCCGCAGCTCTATACTGACCTTTATTTCCTGCTTTTGAAGCTCAGCTGATTGCCACGCATCAGTTGTTGAAGATACAGGGAGAGTGCAGGATTGCAGGAGAAGGTCAGTATCAAACCTTCTGTTTGTGTGCTCAAAACACGCCCACCCAACCACACCCACAGAATCGGTGGTAAAAAAAAATTGAATCTTACCACTGCTCTGCTCCTCTCATTCAAATGGACAGTTGGGAGGCTGGAGTGGGAAAAAGCCTGAGCACATGCGAAACAAGTGGCTTCCAGCCACTTTCCTTGCCCAGCTGGAGCTTGTGCCACTGTGTATCACAATGTCCTTCCGTGGCCCTAAGTCGAGCCCACCCATCTGTCAAGAATGCACTGACACTTGCTCACCTGGCTGTCATGACCATGTTGATTAGATTGACTGCCGCTAAGGCACTAGGGCCTTTCCACCACCTGAGCACGGAACCAGGCACATGAGCAAGGCAGCCATTCAGGAGGGCCTCGCTTCCTGTGGCATCCCACTGCTCTCCTGGTGAGGTAGGGAGAGAGAGGCCACCTAGCTGGGGAGGAAGAGCATGAGGCCTCTCTGGGCTCACCCAGTGCCACAGTCCACCACACAGATCTGAAGCTGACAACCCCACGGGCCTCTCTCTCTCTCTCTCTCTCTCCCCCTTCCACCACCTTTCCTCAGTGATGTCTCAAACCCATAGAGGATGGCAGGGCAGCTCCCAACCTATGTGGTGGACTATGGCACCGTGTGAGCCCAAAGACAAAGAGAGATAGAGATAGAGATAGAGAGGAATGAACGGGTGACTGGGCATGTGGATTGTTCTGTACCTTAATTTGAATTCTTGGAATCCCCGCGCTTTGATTGGCCAAAGTGCGGGGCGATCGGATTGGTTAGGCGAGCCACGCCGATTGGCTCCCTGAGAATCTCCCATGATTGGTAGATTCGAATCGTGGGAGATTCAAAGCGGTGCCATTGGCCGTGGCCACCGTGGCTTGGAAACAAAAAACTGCAAGGTTTTCCAAAGAGCCAGTTCGGTTCCTACTTCAATAAAGAGCTTGATACAAAGTCACCGATTCCTGGCCTCCTTCCAAGCGGACACAACACTGGTGACGAAGATGGGATTCTGATCCTGAACCAAAGCACGTGTCTGATGGAAGCCAGCCAACCGACGAGATGGCCAGCATCGCGCCACCAACCCCCTTCAACCCCGCTAGCGAGGACTGGGAATCTTACGCGGACAGATTCTGCATGTTCCTCGAATGCAACGACCTGAAGGATGCCACCGGACAGAAGAAACGAGCCGTCTTCCTAACGCACTGCGGGCCCACAGTGTTTAAGATGGCAAAAGCGCTAGCCAAGCCCGCCATGTTACCGCGATGGATTGGGATGACCTCGAGCCATTACTCCGGAGACACTACGCTCCAGCCGTACCCATCCTCATCCGACGACACGAATTTTATCGGTGGGACCAGCGGTCGGGTGAGAGTTTCAGTGATTTCATCACAGAGCTGTGGCGCCTTGGAGGACTATGTGAGTTCTCCAATATGAATGAGGCCCTGCGGGACCGAATCGTGCTCGGCCTTTGGGACCCCATTCTCCAAAGTCGGTTGATGGCCAAGGGCAACATCGCCCTCGCCGATGCCATCACAGAAGCCACGGCAGCCGAAGCCACCTGACAATCAGCAGACCGCATGCGGAGACCGAATGCCGGGGACCGCACCACAAACAACCACCCTGCAAGGTCGACCGAGGCCCAACCTGAAACTACCACCCACCAGGGCGAACTCCACTCCACCTCAGGCACTTCAGACGAGGAGGAAGACATCCACCGTCTCCAGGCAGGCCGCGACCAGCGCAGCCAGCGGAGTCATAAGTTGAGGACCGCGTGTGCCAGTTGCGGAGGCGACCACCCCAGATCTGAATGCTGGTTCTTTGACTCAGTTTGCCAGCACTGCGACAAGAAGGGCCACATCGCCCGCGTCTGCCACCTCAAGAAAAACCACAGCCCCAGATGATGGGACCCGAGCGAGCGGAGATGAGAGAGCACACCCCCCAGGACCAGAGACCGCCCAGCAGACAACCGTTGGGACTGGAACGGACGAGCCCAACGAGGTGGCGAGACCCGGCGGAGAGAAGAGACACATCAGACGGTCACCATCGGCCACGCAACAACCTCAGACTCCAGAAAAGTCTACGTGGAGGTAGGCATCGAAGGTGAACCCTGTAAAATGGAGGTGGACTCCGGGTCCTACCTCTCAATGGTAGCCTGGCAAGAAATTAAACGCTTGGTGCCTACCATCCAGAGAAGGGAACTAGAAAACCAGAGACTAATCCTCAAAGACTACCAGGGAAACTGCATTCCAGTAGTCAGAACAGGACAGTTCACAGTGACCTACAAGGGGCACACTGAAAGACTTCCCTTGACCATCATCGATCGAGACCGACCTAGCCTGCTACGACTTCAATGGTTCGCACCGCTCGGCATCGCAGTCACGGGCATCGACCACATCTCCGAAGCCAACTGGGAGCAGCAACTGGCCCGGGACTTCCAAGAAGTGTTCGATGGCACCCTAGGCAAGTACCGAGGGCCCCCTATATCCTTCAGCCTAGACCCAAACGTTCCCCCGAAACACCTAAAACCAAGGCGGGTACCCTTCGCACTCAAACCGAAAATCGACGAGCAAATTGACAAGCTTGTCAAGTAAGGGGTCCTACAACCCATAGACTACACCCGGTGGGAGACCCCAATAGTCACCCCAATCAAGCCTGATGAGTCAGTGAGAATCTGCCGGGACTATAAGGCCACCCTAAATGGCACCTTGCAGCAAAGCGCTTACCCTGTCCCAGTAGTGCAACATCTCCTACACTCAATGGTAGGGGGCAAAGTTTTCGCGAAACTCGACCTGGCCCAAGCATACCAGCAACTGCCGGTTGACGAGGAAACTGCAGAGGCGCAAACCATAGTCACCCACCAGGGAGCCTTTAGATGTAACCGACTCCAATTCGGAGTCAGCGTGGCACCTGGAATTTTCCAGAGCCTCATGGAAAGACTCTTAAAAGGCATCAAGGGGGTGGTACCCTACTTCGACGATGTACTAGTATCGGCAATCAACCAGGCCGAGCTAGAGAGTCACCTAAGGGAGGTGCTAATGAGATTCAAAGAAACCGGGCTTAAAGTGAAGAGGGAAAAATGCCAGCTGTACACAGAGCAGGTCGAATTCCTAGGATACCTCCTAGACCGACACGGCATTCACCCCACCGACAAAAAAATTAAAGCCATCAAAGAAGCCCCCACACTCAAGTCAAAAACAGAACTGCAGGCGTTTCTGGGGCTACTTACCTTTTATAATGTCTTCCTGTCCCAAAAGGCGACCGCGGCGGAGCCTTTGCATAGGCTTTTGGACAAGGCGGCTACCTGGACTTGGGGGAAATGCGAGGAAGCCGCCTTAGGAAAACCAAGGACCCGCTCACTTCGGATGCCGTCCTCATCCAGTACAACGAGACCTTACCACTAGCCATCACATCACATGCGACGCATCACCCTTCGGCATTGGCGCTGTCCTCAGCCACACTCTCCCCGATGGAAAGGAAGCACCCATCGCATTCTTTTCAAGGACCCTCACCAAACCGGAGTGGAACTACAGCCAGCTGGACAAAGAGGCTTTGGCTATCGTTGCTGCAGTAAAAAGGTTTCACGAGTACCTCTACGGCCGGACATTTACCATCATCACCGACCACAAACCGCTGCTGGGAATACTCGCAGGGAACAGGGCCACCCCGAACATTCTGTCTCCCAGAATGACAAGGTAGTCCGAATTCCTGGCCGCCTACAACTACGGGCTCACACACCGACCTGGTAAGACTATCTCCCATGCGGATGCCTTAAGCCGCTCACCATTACCCGAACCAGACACTGACCCAGCACCCACGATGACTACCCTCAGCATAGAGACTCTACCCAATCTACCCATAACCGCGTCAGACATTGCCCGAGAAACTAATAAAGACAAACGTCTGGCGCGGGTTTTGCATTGGGTAGAGAAAGGGTGGCCGGAAAAGGAAAATGACGAGACTTTCAGGACATTCCGTAACTGGCAAATGGAACTCTCATTACTAAAAGGGTGTATACTATGGGGGGATAGGGTGGTCATTCCGGAAAAACTACAAGGGAAGGTACTGGAACTGGGGCACCCGGGCATCGTTAGAATGAAAGCCCTGGCCAGAAGTTACGCTTGGTGGCCAGGGATGGACAAACAGATCGAGGCCTGGGTAGCAAGGTGTCAACGATGCCAGGAAACTAGACCAAGCCCACCCAAAGCACCCATCCTAGAGTGGGAAACCCCCAGGGGACCTTGGTCTAGAATCCACATAGATTTCGCAGGGCCCACAAAAGGACACACTTTCTTAATAACCGTAGACGCTTACTCCAACTGGCTGGAGGTAAGCAACATGAGAACAACCACCACGGAAGCCTTGACCAAAGAACTCTGCAAACTCTTCGCAACACACGGCCTCCCAGACGTCCTCATGTCCGACAACGGGCCCCAATTCACATCGCTGGAATTCAAAAAATTCCTAGCGGATAGGGACATACGACACGCACTGACAGCCCCGGTGCATCCAGCAGCGAACGGAAGGTCGGAACGGATGGTTCAATTCACAAAAAAAACCTTCCAGAAAATAGACCACGGGGAGATCCAGGAAAAAATAAATAAATTACTCTTCATACAGCACATAACCCTGAACACCACAACAAATAAAAGCCCGGCAGAACTGCTAATGGGGAGAAAAATAAGGTCCCCATTCGATAGACTACACCCCACTTACAACCCAGAGAAACCCCAGACTCCACCAGCAAACACTGAACCTTCGCACCAGGTGACGCCGTCTATGCAAAGAACCTAACCGGAGACCCATTATGGGTACCAGCAATCATAACACAGCTAACAGGCCCACGCTTGTACCAGCTACAAACAACCGATGGACGAGCTTGGAAACGCCACATCAATCAGTTAAGATCGAGGACTGCCACACAAGACACCACCAACATGCAACCAAACAAAACCAACCCCCTCAACACAAACCAAGAGGGGAGAGGATACCCCGGGAACCAAAACTCAGAAGAAAGAAACCAGCTATACTCACCTGCAAGCAGCCAGCACGAAACCTCGCCAGGAAGAGACAGCCAGGACAGCTCAACCAACCCGGGAAGACCGAGCGGGAGCGGCGAAACCCACAGCTCAACCAACCCGGGTAGCCCAGGAGGGAGCTGCGAAGAGCGGCCCGGCCAGACATACCAAGCGGTTCCCACGACGGAGTCCAGAGAAACAGAGACCCTGACCAAACCGGCCAGGATCCAACCTACAACTGACCTGCGCAGGTCCAGTAGGCAAAGACGGAGACCCGCCTACTTACGGGACTACGCTACGTAAGGACTGAACCAAGAGGGGAGGGGTGTTCTGTACCTTCATTTGAATTCTTGGAATCCCCGCGCTTTGATTGGCCAATGTGCGGGGCGATCGGATTGGTTAGGCGAGCCACGCCGATTGGCTCCCTGAGAATCTCCCGCGATTGGTAGATTCGAATCGCGGGAGATTCAAAGTGGTGGCATTGGCCGTGGCCGCCGCAGCTTGGAAACAAAAAGCCGCAAGGTTTTCCAAAGAGCCAGTTCGGTTCTGACTTCAATAAAGAGCTTGATACAAAGTCACCGACTCCTGGCCTCCTTCCAAGCGGACACAACATGGATGACAGGTGGCTTCCAGAGCGGGAGAGGGTGAGGAAGGGAAGCAGCCGGGATGTCGCTGCCTTTCATTGGGGTATGTGGAGCAAGATGGGGCTTCTCTTGCTGTCTCTTCTCTCTCCTCCCCTCACCAGGCATGACAGGGCTTCCTACCCATCATTTGGCCACCTGCCCCCTTTATTGATGCAATTTGGGAGTGGCAGGTGGGGAAGAGTGGGATGGGAGAAGAGGGCTATCCCAGGCTGACTGGTTTCTTCCCAGCAGCTCTTTCTCTGCCTTTTGGCATCAGCCATCAAAGATGAGGTTTTTGTGGGCAGAAGATCTGCTGTCTGCCCCGTCCACCATTGCCCATATGCTCTTGCTCACTTCCCCCAAGCCTTTCTTTGCCTACCTGATTTCCATCTCTGTTGCGTTTCTCACAGTCGTACACAAGGAAACAAAAGTTGGTTAAAAAAAAAAAAGTTCACTTGATCAAATTCAACTTCTTGCAAAAAAAAAAAAAAAAGATCTCACAAAGTTAGAATTGATCAAGTGAACTTTTTTTTTTTAGTCGCACAAACTTGTTTCCCTGCACACGATGGCAAGAAATGTGATGGAGAAACACGACAGAGCTGAAAATAAGATGGGCAAAGAAATGCTTGGGAGAAGCGAGCGAGGGCATTTGGGCGGTGGGGGATGGGGGAAGCTCTGCAGCGCTACACTGCAATGGAAAAACAGGCAACAGAGTGGCCAGTGTGAGGGAAGGAGGAGGACACTTTGTCTCTTTTCCTGCTCTTTCTCCTTCCCTTGTGCCGGCCACTCCATTTCCCTTTTCTCCATTACAGCACAATGCCAAGGATGCAGACCTAGTGGGGGGGGGGAATAATTTGCCTGGCCAAACTAACCTCACAGTCTCCCCTACAATGGCCCCAGCTTTGATCATGTTGCCAACTTAATTCCTCGCCCCTCACTTTTGGCCACAGACTGACCAACACCCCCTACACTCAGCTCCACGGGGAGGGGGGAATCTATCCCTCCATTTCCCCTCAATTCTTTGCCTTCCCACATGAGCCCTCAGGAGCATGCACTCCTTGTCTCCATGGTAAACCCCTCCCTCATTCCTTGGAAACCTCACCTCTTAAAGGGGCCATGTCCAGAAGGCTGAAACAGCAGTGAGATCAATCTGCAGACAAGCACCCTCAGAAACAGCCTTTTAGCAAAGGGTAGAAAACCCAGCCATGTGAGGAGGAGAGGGGTGGGGTCAGCCAATGGTGGGATCAGCTGGTTTGCCATAGTTAACAAGCAGTTCAGGTGAACTGGGTTGAACTGACTGAATCCGCATTGACTGTAGTGCCCTTAAAAGATGGAAGCATCTTCTGTCCTGTAGGATGTTCTTCCCAACCCAAAATGGTATATTTGCTGTAACATTTCATAATTGCATTTTTTATTATAGTTATTATTATCTGCCTATTTATTTAAGTTTCTAAAGAAGACTCTGGGTTACTTACAAAATACAAAAATAATTAAAACATTAAAAACACAATGGAGACAACTGAACTAAACTAATTATAACAACCAGAGGTTTCATAAACACATTAGCTTCAGGCCTGAGACCAAAGCCAGGTCTTAAGGGCTTTTCAAAGACTCAGGAGAGAGGGCATTTTCCGTATCTGTGTGTATGTGGGTGAAAAGATGCTTTCCCCTGAGAGCACAGAAGGTGATAGCAAAGAGATGGAATGGTCCTGTTAAGCTGACAACAGTTAAACTTCACTGTTCCTGTTAAGATGACATTTAATAGAAGAGACCTGGAGTGCACCCACTCTGCCAGAACATGCTAAGTAGGCATTAATATAGTTGGAGATAAGCAATCCCTCAGATATCTGTGCATGCCATGAAAGCCTTTAAAGAATTATTGTTTAATTGAATTGTAGCTGGAAACCAATTGACAACCAGTGCAGTTCAAATATCAGCAGTGATACATGGGCATACTGAACTGCACCCATTACTACTTGATACTATGCATTTTGTACCAGCTGTTGCTTCTGGGTGTTCTTCAAGGGAAATTGTTGTACATGAGATAAATCAAGGCACGAATAACTTGCATGGGGCATATCTGGCACATCAAATGAACCTCTTTAAGGTTTTTGTGTCCACAGCTGCCAGCTGTTATTTCAATTATTAGAATAGAATAGAATAGAATAGAATAGAATAGAATAGAATAGAATAGAATAGAATAGAATAGAATGGGATGGGATAGGATAAGAGGAGAGGAGAGGAGAGGAGTGAAGGAAAGTAGAAGAATGAGGTACAATGGAATAAAATAGAATGGAATGGAACAGAAGGAGAGGAGGGGGAGGGGAGGGGAGGGGAGGATAGGATAGGATAGGATAGGATAGGATAGGATAGGATAGGATAGGATAGGATAGGACAGGACCATTATAGTATCCATGATTTTGTCTGAAGTCATCAAGGGTCTCTCCATTCACAAAAAAAAATCATACTAACCCACATCTCTCTTTTTGATCAGCACTACTATTTGTTTGTCACGGATAACTATGCAAGTTACTTTTGCTGCAGAGGACGGAGATGCCAAAATTCTGCTTTCAAGGAGCAGTTTCTTCAAAGAATGTGCAACCAATGAATGGTTTTGATGAGTCATTGTGCCAGCCTTTATGTTCTTTTAAAACTAAGGACAACAGAAGCCACTGCAGAGAGGGCGGAGCTTGCGTCGCAGCAGTACAGCATGTGATCTTTAAGCTCTAAGATTGCTGCTGATATATCCATTGCAGGACAGTCCCAACAGACCTAAACCATCCCGTAGAGACAGTGACAAAGGAGGGCACTTCCTGTTGATCCCAGGGACATCACAAAGTCCCTGATAGATCCAGGAGAAGCCCTTTTTTCCCACGGTGGAGAGGCAGCCATTAAAGCTGCTGAAGCTGGGACAGCTCTGGAATGGAAGAAAACTGGGAAGAAAGCGTGTCAGTTTGGTGAGATAATTTTCTACTTATTTTTTTCTGGAAAGGACACCCTAAAAGACTAAAAATTAAATTTAAAAGTGAAGATAAAAGTGCTTAAGCGGCAAGATTAAGCACAAATTAAACCTGAAGGTTTTTTCTTTCTTCTTATTGGAACTTTGGATTTTGTTAAAACTTTTCAACTTTTAACTGGACTGGTCTTTCCTTTTAATTTTTATTTTTTCCCTTCAAAATAACTGCACTTTGGAAAAGTTTTTTATTCTCTTGTTTTTTCTTTTTAATAATTTTAGTTTTTTTATTCTTGATTTTAATATTAGAGGGGAAGGGAAAGGAAAGGGAAATAAGTAGCGCTGCCACCTGGAAGCTTGGCTACATTGTTTTCCTTTCTTTTTCTTTCTTTCTTTCTTTCTTTCTTTCTTTCTTTCTTTCTTTCTTTCTTTCTTTCTTTCTTTCTTTCTTTCTTTCTTGTTGATACATTTTCTGTTACATTCAAGGACTCTGTGCTTTTCATTGAAAAGATAGTGGGAAGAACATGTAGATTGTTTGCAGGTGCTCTTCTGTGGAACTACTGAAAGCTGGAGTCTGGGTTTGAAATTGAAGAAAGAAGATTGAAGTGACCTTGAAAAGAGAACTGGAAATTTTGTTTTTTTGATTTAGTAAAGAGCCTCGAACATAGAGTGGCAGTGCTTTGCTTGTTGACAAAATTGCATTTTCTCTTTCCTTTTTTTTTTCTATTCCCCCCCCAGTTGGATTTTTATATTTGGACTTGAGTCCTTTGATGCAAGAATAAGACTACTTTTCCCCCCCACCCCACCCTCCTCCCTTTGTTTTACCTTTTTAGCAAGGGGAATATACAGATTTCTGTCTTTTTATTTTTTTTCTAATTTTTTTATTTTTTCATCCTTTTTCCATTTTATATTTTTTTTTATTTTTTTTCCTTTTTTCCTGCATAATTGGAACCAATTGGATTAAGGTATTCAAGTGCCTGAAGATTTTTTCCCTTCCCTTTCTTATTTTTATCTTTTGCTTTTATTTAATTATTATTATTTTTTACTGGAGTGGCAATTGGCTACTCTTGCTTTTTCCTTTCAATTTTTCTATTGTACTCTAAGATGAGCAGAAAAATACCAGCTTCAGCTTCTTCAATCCCGACTTCTTCCTCACCATCTGGAGGACAACAATCAATACAGGTGATGTTACAACAAGAGAAGGAGAAAGAAGTGACACTGCAGATGATTATGCAAGGAATTCAAAAGATACAAGTAAAAACAGATAATATTGAAAAGAGAATGGAGAATATTGAGCAAAGAATGGAAAAGATGGATGAAAAAATAGAAAATATTCAACAGATGATGATGCAATACAAGGACAGAATTTAGAAAATTGAAGAACAAGAGGTACAAAGAGATAAGAAGATTGGAGATATGGATACCTGATTGAGTGAAGTGGAAAGAGATAAGGGCAGATCTCTGCAATCATTGGGATGGGAAATTGATCAATCAGAATTCTATCGTAGATTTCAAAATATAGAAGAAGAAAAGGGTGAAAACCTTGCTGAAATGATGACAGAAATGCTGGCAGAAGCATTTTAGGTCCCTGAAGAGAAGATGATGGAAGGAATGGATGAGGTTTTTCATGTTTATACAAGATATGCAATGAGAAATAAACTGCCAAGAGAAGTTCATATCAGATTTACTAAGAAAATAATTAAATCACAAATACTGCAAGTGGCAAGAGAAAAAACACTAAAGTACAAAGATAAAGAAATAGTGGCACTGAGGAAGAAGGCAGAGCCTCCTCACCAACGGATGGTAGATCGCAACTCTCTGCGACTATTGTTCGTGCTCTTTCGTCGGGGAGCCCCAATTATCCTGATTAGGGGCTGAAACTGCCTTGGAGGGGCAGCAGAGTAAGAGCAAGCAGCAAGCCTGTCTATGGGGAGCCGCATCTCCCCCCCCCCCGGGCTTGGCTTTTTTTCCTCCCGAAGACAACTGCAGCGATGGTCTAAAATGGCATCCCGAAGAGGATGACTCAGCTTGACTAAGATTTGTGCAGGAGGGAAAAAAGAGGTAGATAACATCTGAACCGGGACAACTGGGCAGTATAACCAAATAAAAGTACCCCGGGATTAAGGTATTATGGAATTTTTAAGAAAAGAAAAGTGAGCTGTGAAATTAAGGAAAGAGGCTAGAATTAATGTGTTTGTTTTTCTCCCGACTGAAAATTTGGAATGGAAAAGATAATAATAGAATTAAGTATGCATATATCATTGTATAATTTCTGTCATATTTGTATGTAAAGATGATGACCCGGAAATATGTTGTCCACCAAAAAGAGATTTTTGTTTTTAATGTGAAAACTGAATAAAGTTTGTTAAAAAAAAAAAAAGAAAGAAAGAAATAGTGGCACTGAAACAGGTACCGAGAAGAGTGAGAGAGATAAGAAGAGAATATTTATTTTTGACCAAAGAGTTACTTAAGAGAGGAATAAATAACAAATGGCTGATACCCGAAGATCTCATGTTTACCTGGCAGGAACAAAGACACAGAATTGATACAGTTGAAAAAGCTGAGTTATTCTATCTGGAATATTTTAGAGAAAGGAGGAAAATACAAGAAAAGAAGAGTCGATAATTGAATTTCAAGAGGAATGTACAGCAGTAATTGAAAAAGAAGAAGGAGCCATAGGTGGTGTACCCAGAGAACAATAAGAACCAAGATCTACTAGAGCAACAAATCCTTCTTACAAAGTCTAAAATGGATGAGAAAAAAATGATTACAATAAATATAAATGGGCTTAATTCAGCTATTAAAAGAAGAAAAGTATTTCATAAATTAGAGAAATGAAAATTTGATATAATCTGCCTACAAGAAGTACATATTAAAAAACAACATGATTATATATTGAAACAATAAAAATTAGGGAAATTATTTACAGCGTTGACACACTGTAAAAAGAAAGGAGTGGTGTTATACATTAGAGATACAATCCCTGTGGAACAAATATATACATATGATGATGGAAGGATTTTGATGGTGGAGATAATGGACAATAATCTAAAGACACTTTTAATAGCAATTTATGCCCCAAATGATAATCAAGAAGATTTTTACAGGAAATTACATAAGAAAATAATTGAACTGGACTATGTTAATATCTCTCTGATGGGAGATTTTAATGGAATAATAAATGACAAATTGGATTATAAAACACAAAACACAGCAAAGAAAACTAGAAAGACATTGCCAAAATCCTTCTTTCAAATGGTAGATGAGATAAACTTAAAAGATGCATGGAGAGAGAAAAATGCAGAAAAGAAACAATATAACTTTTATTCAAATCATGGTCTAGAATAGATGTGATATGGATGTCAACAGAATTGCTTTCTAACATACAAGACATTGAAATAGAAGCAAGTACCTGGGCAGATCACAATCCAATAACACTTGTATATGGAAAGGACAAAAAAGGAGATCTAGATGGACTTTAAATGATATGATATTAAAGGAAAAATACTTTAAACAGAAAATTGAGAGAGAATTGACTTTTTTCTTTAAAGAAAATACAAAAGAGGATACATCATTACAGAACTTCTGGGACACAATGAAGGCTTATACAAGAGGTTTGACAATGGACTATACAAGGAAAATAAATATAAAACAGAAAAAATCGTTAAAATATTGGAAGATGACTACAAGAAGTTGGAAAAAGAACTACAGAAATTTCCATAAAAAAGGACATTAAAATTAAAATGGACATAACTAAGCATAAAATGGAGCTAATGGAAAAAGAAGAAATAGCACAAAAAAATTAAAAATGCTAAGCAGAACTATTTTGAAGATGCAAACAGACCAGGCATATGGCTAGCATATAAATTGAGAAAGGAAAGAGACTTGAGAAGAATAAATCAATTGATAAATGAACAAGACATTCCAGGAAACATTAAATCTTCACTTATTAGAAGTTATGATTTAAGTTATGACAAAGAAGAGAATACCCGAAACATGGTCAGAAGCATATATAACACTTGTACTGAAGGAGGAAACAGACCCACAGCAAGTTAAAAATTACATACCTATATCACTATTAAATTCAGATTGTAAAATTTTTGCTTCAATTCTGGCAGAAAGACTGAAAAGATATTTAAACAATTTTATTCATCCTGATCAAAATGGATTTCTGCTGAAGAGACAGATTAAAGATAATACGAGAATAATTTTAGATACACTGAAATACTATGAGGCACATCCTGAAAAACAAATGGCTCTAATGTTTTTAGATGCACAAAAAGCCTTTGATAATGTGAATTGGCGTTTTATGCTGTTACAATTGGACCAAATGGGCTTTGGTAAAAAATTTACTCAAGCCATCGAAACGATATATCATAAACAAACTGCAAAGGTCATGATAAATGGAGAGTTAACAGACTTTATAGATATAAGAAAAAGTCCAGACAAGGCACTGTCGCCTCTGTTGTTTGTGTTTACACTGGAAGTGCTGAATAGGAACATCAGAGAAGAAAAAGAAATAAAAGGAATGAAAATTTAAAAAGAAGAGTACAAATTACAGGCTTTTGCAGATGACCTGGTATTTATATTAGAGGATCCATTGGAGTCTGCACCTAAACTGATAGAAAAGATAGAAGAGTCTGGGAAAGTAGCAGGTTTGAAAATAAATAAAGATAAAACAAAGATTTTAGCAAAGAACATGTTCATAAGACGAAAGAAAGAATTGGAGGAAGTTTTGGGGATCCAGGTCACAAACAAGGTTAAGTATTTAGGGATACATATAACACCAAGATGTAGCACACTTAAGGAAGACAATTATCTCAAACTTAAACAACAGATTGCGACAGATTTGATAAAATGGGAAAATTTACAATTATCACTGATTGGGAGAATATCTATAATTAAGATGAACGTATTGCCCAGAATCTATACTTTTTCCAGACAATTCCAATCAGATTAGGGAAAGAATTTTTTGAAGATTTAAACAAAATAGTGCTAAAATACATTTGGCAGGGGAAGAAAGGGATAATAAACTTAAAATTGTTACAAGATGCATGAATAAGAGGAGGATTTCCTTTGCCCAATTGGGAATTATACTGCCAAGCGACGAGTCTGATGTGGGTAAAAGAGTGGATAACACTAAGGAATATTAGACTTTTGAATTTAGAAGGACATGACCTGCTGTTAGGGTGGCATGCCTTCCTCTGGTATCAGAGAACTAAAACTCAGGGGTATCTGAGAAGACATTATATTCGAGAAGCATTGTTTCTAAACTGGGAGAAGATAAAAAAGCAATATTATTTTAAAATTCCACTATGGTTATCTACTATTGAAGCCTTTTCCTATCCAATAATATATAAAAAGGAACAAATAGTTAGATATGGTGAGATATTGAATGAAAAGTGTGAACTTAAATCTATGCAAGTGTTGGAAGAACAAGGTATAAAAATGAATTAGTTTTCATATTTACAAATACAATCTAGGTTTGATAAAGATGTTAAAACAGGAGGTATCTGTGATAAGTTGACTGATTTAGATAAAATTTTGATAGGTACTGATGAAAAAGTAATAAAAAAAACTTTATGGACATTTGCTAGAGTTTAAATTAGAGGAAGAACAAATAAAAGAAACAATGATTGGGGGAAATATTTTGGATATGGGATTGATTTAGACAAATGGCAAAAATTGTGGTCTCAAAATTATAAAATGACAATGTCAACAGCATATAAAGAAAATTTGTATAAGATGTTTTACAGATGGCACTTACCCCAACGAGAATTGCGAGGATGTTCAAGAATAAATTGGATAAATGTTGGAAATGTCATCAGATATCTGGTTCATATTACCACATATGGTGGACATGCTCGGACTATAATCCACACATGGTTGGAAAAAATTACAAAACAAATATAGACTTTAAACCGGAGATATTTTTATTGGGAATTATACCAGAAATATATTGTAAAGAATTGAAATATTTGATTGTAAATGTTTTAACAGCAGCTAGAAATGTATTTGCTAAGAATTGGAAAAATGAAAAAATACCTATGCAGGAGGAAATTATTAAGAAAATTATGGACTGTGACAAAATGAGTAAATTGACATTTGAAATTAGAGAACAAGAGGATAAACAATTTTATATGATATGGGATTTATCTTATCAATTGTTAGATAAAAAGACATTGTTCTGTATTGTACATTAACATTCTTGTAAACACCGCACCCTGATTGGCCAGGGCGCACAGCAACCGGATTGGCTGAGCAAGCCGCACTGATTGGCCCGCCGCGAATCCCCACAATTGGTGGAAACCGATCGCGGGAGATTCAAAGTGGTGCCATTGGCTACAGCCGGCATGGCCAACTCCATATAAGCCGCAGCCGATCCTCAGGACCCCGAGTTGATCTCGGGACTAATAAAGAGCTGAAAACTAGTCACTGACTCCCGAGCCTTCTTTGAGCGCCTG
Organism: Hydrophis major; assembly: GCA_033807585.1. NCBI lineage: Eukaryota > Metazoa > Chordata > Lepidosauria > Squamata > Elapidae > Hydrophis > Hydrophis major. The sequence goes on from CM066329.1 coordinate 90,902,118, forward strand.
CACAACAGACATGGTAAAGAAATAGATTAGTAAGCCTTACAATAAAAGTTAATAGACTGATAAAGACAATATAAAATATATAACAATTGGATGGATTAAATCATAATGAAAATTAGAATATTTCATACAAAATGATGGAAAAATAGTCAAATGAATGTTTAATAATTGATATTATATAAGCACAAGCTAGACCGATAAGGTGATAATTTATATAACTTTAAGTAATGGTAAAAAAAGGATAGCACAAAAGATTGTAACCAACTGACACACTGTATGTATATAATTGAAAGAGGGCTTTATGTTTTTATGTTTTGTTCGTATGTTTGTTGTAAAAAATAAAAACTTTGTAAAAAAAAAAAAAGATGCCATTGCAGTAACATCTAGAATTCACTTACATGTTGAACTGTACCATGTAATTGCTGATACCATATGACAAATCTTTCATGTACATTAATTCAACTGGAATTAGGCCATTTTCACCCCAGGATACATGAATATCCAGAAATATTCAGAAGTGATGTAGCATCATGTAGCAATAAATTTCACAGACATACTGTGTAAGTAGGAGTAGGAAAAGGGACAATCTATTTATAAAACATTAATTTTAATACAAAAATATTTTTATTAAAATGATATAGTTAGAGGAAAATAATTTCACAAAAAAGAAACATTGTGAATGCAAAGTTATCTGGTATTCCCTATTCAGTTTTTAAAATATGTGGTAAGACTAAGATTAAGGACAAAGCAAATTCATACAGTAATGCAATCTGTTCTATTTTTGAGATGTATAATCTCAAAGGGTTTCTAGGCTTATGAATAGGTTATTGCCTCTTCATAAGACCTTTATCCTCAACCCACATAACTAATAAAGTGTGAAGCTAGCTTATTAAAATTCCAATTTTTATACTGTGCTCTCTGTTTCTCATTTTGAACTTTGATTCCTAGCAATAAAACCTGAACAGCTTTTCCCAGCCTTCAGCGATTAAAGGCTGGGGTTTAGAATCATCTTTTGAGTGGAGCCTTGCTTCTTGAAGTTTCTGATAAATACTTGTGTGATTAAGGGTTATCTTTCCAAGGTTGCATCTTGTGTGGAAAAGAGACTGAGCTAGAAAGGATGTACCAAAAGGATATAGTTCATGTATTTTGTGTGGACTGTTAACTCTGTTCCCATGACAACTCAAACTTTCTTTAATTTCTGCTGACAGCTAACAATTCTGGCCTTCTGGTCATGCTTGATAAGCAAAAGGTTATTCGTGGAACAGACTACATTTAATAGGATGGAGTGGTGTAGAAGAACTACAAACTACTTTAGTACCTCGATTTCTGCGTATTAAATGAATTGTTACCCAAAATCCTTGTGGTACAGCTGATTTGTCTTTTTAGTATATTTTTCCTTCAAGGTGTCTCTAACAGGTTGCACAATCAATAGCAATTTCTTCTATAGGCAAGATAGCTGCATCGCATGCACTGTCCTGAGCTACTCTTCATACATAATCATTCATTCATGCTCAAACTTGCACTTTACTTCTCTGCCAACAGAAGGCAGTCAGGTCACCTTTAAAAACATAAAAAGGGTAGTTAAAACCTAAATTGAAAAGAAAAGAAAAAGACCAATTTAAAACGAAACACCACTGCTTCAACAGCATTCAACAATACTATTCCTCATTGAACAAAGAATAGGAAATATTGAACAAAGAACAGAAAATATTGAACAAAGAACAGAAAATATTGAACAAAGAATAGAGAAGACTGATGAAAAAGTGGAAAACATTAAACAAATGATGGTCAAGTATGAGGAGAGATTCCAAAAAATTGAGGAAGAAGGAAAACAAAGAGAGAAGAAGATTGGAAATTTGACAGTAGATTAACAGCGGTTGAACAAGAAAAAAGTGGGATGTTGAGGTGGAGATGGAAAGGTCAGAATTTTACCTCAGATTTCAAAATATAGAAGAGGAAAAAGGAGAAAACTTGGCAGCGGTAATGATAGAAATTTTGGCAGATGCTTTGGAAATTACAGAGGAAAAGATGATGGATGGAATAGATGAGATATATCGAGTCTATACAAGGTATGCGATGAGAAATAAATTACCCAAGGAAGTCCCTATTAGATTTACCAAAAAAATCCATTAAAACGCAAATATTACAAGTAGTAAGAGAGAAAACATTGAAATACAAAGGTAAAGAGGTTGTGGTTTTAAAACAAATACCCAGAAGAGTGAGAGAGATGAGAAGAGAATATCGATTTCTGACCAAAATGCTATTGGAAAACGAAGTGAATTATAGATGGCTGATTCCAGAAGGACTAATGTTTAGGTGGCAAGAGCAGAGATATAGAATTGATTCAATTGAGAAAGCAGAACTTTTCCATGCAGAATTTTTTGGAGGAAGAAGAGAGGAAGCAGAGAAAGAGGTCTCATTAATTGAGTTTCAAGAGGAACAACTGGAGACTGAAAAAGAGAAAGGAGCAGTAGGGGGACAGATGGATAGCAAAGAGCAGCGTGAAGTGAGATCCACGAGAGCGGTTAGACCTAAATATAAAGCATAATCATGGAAGAAAAAAAACTGATTACAATGAATATAAATGGGCTTAATTCAGCTGTTAAAAGAAGGAAAACTTTTCATAAATTAGAGAAATTAAAATTTGATATAATTTGTCTACAAGAAGTTCATATTAAAAAAAAACATGAACAATTGTTATTACAGCCAAAATTGGGGAAAATATTTACTTCTTTGACTCAATGTAAGAAAAGAGGAGTGGTTCTATACATTAAAGAGGCTATCCCAGCAAAATTGATTTACACAGATGAAGATGGAAGAGTATTAATGGTGGAAATAATGGACAATAATATAAAAATACTCTTGATTGCAATTTATGCTCCAAATGATAAACAAGAAGAGTTTTATAAAAAGCTACACATGAAAATAATTGGACTGGACTATGTTAATATAATTATGATGGGAGATTTTAATGGAATTGTGGACAATAAATTGGACTATATAGCAACAACAACAAAGCAAAATAGAAAGGCTCTCCCAAGGTCTTTTTTTAAAATGACAGATGAATTAACTTTAAAAGATACTTAGAGAGAAAGAAATGTTAAAGCTAAACAATATACTTTTTATTCAAATAGACATTTATCATGGTCCAGATTAGATATGATTTGGATCTCAACAGAATTAATATCCAATATTCAAGAAACAAATATTGAAACAAGTACTTGGGCAGATCATAGCCCAATAACAATTAAATGGAAGGGACAAAAAAAAGATCGAGATGGACATTAAATAATACTATTTTAAAGGAGAAAGATTTTATACAATGGATGGAGAAGGAATTGGCTTTTTTCTTCAGAGAAAATAAAAAAGAAGATACTCCAACGCAGAATGTGTGGGATACAATGAAGGCATACGCTAGAGGTTTGATAATAGATTATACAAGAAAAAAGAATATTAGGAAAAGGCAAGCTTCTAAGGCCTTGGAAGATGAGTATAAAATTCTTGAAAAAGAATTACAGAAAATGCCACAGAAAAAGGATATTAAATTGAAGCTGGATGTAATTAAACATAAAATGGAATTAATAGAGAAAGAAGAACTGGCACAGAAAATCAGAAATTCTAAACAGAATTATTTTGAAGATGCAAATAAACCAGGTAGATGGCTAGCATATAAATTGAGAAAAGAGAAGGAATCAAGAAAAATATTGAAGTTAATAGATGAACAAGGCCAAGTTTGTTATGGGAATAAGGAGAAAAAAGAAATTATTCGAGATTTTTATGGGCAACTATATAAACAAGAGAATATTGATGAGGAAAAAGTCAAACAGTATTTACAGGAAGCTAATTTACCAAAGATACCTAAAGAGACTGAAGAAATGCTAGAAAGCAATATAACAATGATGGAACTAAATGAAGCATTTAAGAGACAAAATAATGGGAAAGCACCGGGTCCAGATGGGCTTCCAGCAGAATTCTATAAAACATTTCAAGAATCATTGAGCATCCCATTGTTAGAAGTTATGAATGAAGTTATGTTAAAAAAGATGATACCTAAAACATGGTCATATTACACTTATACCGAAGAAAGAGACTGATCCACTGCAAATTAAGAATTATAGACCTATTTCTTTATTGAATGCAGACTATAAAATCTTTGCTTCAATCTTAGCAGAGACTTAAAAAATATTTAAATAATTTTATTCACCCAGATCAAAATGGATTTCTGCCAAAGAGACAAATTAGAGACAATATGAGAGTAATCTTGGACACTTTGGAATACTATGAGGCTCATCCTGAAAAGCAAACGGCTTTGATATTCCTAGATGCTCAAAAAGCATTTGACAACGTGAACTGGAGATTTATGTTATTATTATTGGAGCAGATGGGTTTTGCTAAAAAATTTATTCAAGCAATAGAAGCCATATATAATAAACAGACAGCAAGGGTAATGATGGAGGGGGAACTTACAGATTTTATTAATATAAGGAAAGGCACAAGACAAGGATGCCCCCTATCTCCTTTGCTATTTGTGTTGACCTTGGAAGTGTTGAATAGAAATATTAGGGATGATAAAAGCATAAAAGAAATGAAAATTAAGAAGGAAGAATTTAAGCTACAAGCTTTTGCTGATGATTTAGCTTTTATTTTGGAAGATCCGCTAGAAACAGCTCCAAAGTTACTGGAAAGGATAGAGGCATATGGAGAGGTAGCTGGTTTGAAAATAAATAAAGACAAAACAAAGATTTTGACAAAGAATATGCTATTGAGACAGAGAGAAGAACTGGCAGATCTTTTGAAAATTCAAGTTACAAATAAGGTTAAGTATCTGGGGATATATTTGACAACAAGATGTAGCACATTAAAGGAGAATAATTATATTAAACTTAAACAACAGATAACTACAGATTTGAAGAAGTGGGAAAACTTGCAATTGTCATTAATAGGGAGAATTTCAACAATTAAGATGAATATTTTACCTAGAATTTTATTTTTGTTTCAAACAATACCAATTAGGCTTGGAAAAGACTATTTTGAAGATTTAAATAAAATTATGTTGAAGTTTATATGGCAAGGTAAAAAAGCGAGAATAAAGCTAAAGCTTTTGCAAGATGCTAGAATTAGAGGAGGCTTTGGCCTGCCTAATTGGGAATTGTATTATCAAGCTGCAAGTTTGATGTGGGTCAAAGAATGGATAACATTAAGGAAACATAGATTGTTGACATTAGAAGGGCATGACTTGCTGTTGGGCTGGCATGCTTTTTTATGGTATAAGGGAACTAAAACACAGGGTTATTTTAGAAGACATTATGTACGGGAGTCTTTGTGGTTAAATTGGGAGAAGATAAAAAGACAATGTTATTTGAAAATTCCAGTTTGGTTATCGACCATTGAAGCATTTTCCCATCCTATAATCTACAAGAAGGAACAAACAGTTAGATATGGGGAACTTTTGGATGAAAAGGTGAACTTAAATCGATCCAAAACTTAGAGGAACAAGGTATAAGGATGAATTGGTTTTCATATGCACAAATACATTCAAGGTATGATGAAGATTCCAAAACGGAGGGATTTTATGATAAGCAGACTGATTTAGATAAGATCTTGATGGGTACTGATGACAAGGTGATTAAAAAATTATATGGTTATTTACTGGGAATGAAATTAGAGGAAGAACAAGTCAAAGAAACTATGATTGTTTGGGGGAAGAATTTTGGATATGGGATTGATTTAGAGAAATGGCAGAAATTGTGGTCTCAAAATTATAAAATGACAATGTCAACAGCATATAAAGAAAACTTGTATAAGATGTTTTACAGGTGGCACTTTCCTCCGACAAGAATAGCAAGAATATTTAAGAACAAATCTGAAAAATGCTGGAAATGTCATCAGATACCCGGCTCGTATTACCATATGTGGTGGACTTGTGAGGATGCTGGAAAATATTGGACTATAATTCGCATGTGGTTGGAAAAAATGACAAACAAACATATAGACTTGAAACCAGAGTTCTTCTTATTGGGAATTTTACCTGATATATATAGTAAAGATTTGAAATACCTGATTGTAAATGTATTAACAGCGGCCAGGATTGTATTTGCTAAAAATTGGAAGAATGAGAAAATATCATTACAGGAAGAAATTATTAAGAAAATATTGGAATGTGCTGAGATGAGCAGATTGACATTTGAAATTAGAGAGCAAGAGGATAAACAATTTTATGAAATTTGGGATTTTTTTTATAAATAGCTAGATGATAAAATACGATAATAGAATATTTTAGACAGTAAGAAATATCTTTATCTTGCTATTTTGCTATTATTTTGTTATTTGATATTATATTTATAAAGGTTTTTTTTAGGATTGATTTGGTGTGATTATATGATTTGTTGAATAATCTGGTAAAAGTATTGTTAGCTCATAAAGCATGAATGATTAAAAGTATAGTCAATTTTTTTTTTTTTTTTAGTGATTATAGGATATATAAGTTTGGATTGATAATATGAGTTGTTATGTAACATAATTGTAACTGGGACTACAGAATGAATGCACAAAAATGATGAACCAACTGACACACTGGATGTACATATGAGAGTTGAATGTTTTAATGTTTTGTTTGTCTTGTTTGTTTGTAGAAAATTAATAAAATTTTCTTTCAAAAAAAAAAAAACAATACTATTCCTGTGATGGTTGAAGGACTGCCAGAAGATCCTAGGACTGCCTGCCCGCTGGGAGGTAGGTTCCAGGTACAACAGGCCTTAATGTTTCTACAACAATCCTTAACTTTCCAATGGTTTATCCCCACCCACCCCCACCCCAAAAAAACAATCATACAATCATATTTTGGGCACTTGGCAATAGTTTTTGACAAAAGTACATTTACTTCTGGTTTTCGGTGAAACTATGCCCATAGAAATTGGTTAGTTTAACAACTGTGACATTTGCATAATAGCCACTCCCCCCCCCAAAAAAAACAACCCAAAAGGTTGCAAAATTGGGTCAATCACTTGACTGACTTGCTTTAAAGACCGTAATAAGCTATAACCGTGATGGACAGGCTCAACTATGATCATAACTATAATGTTTTGAGAAGAAGGCTACATATTTCATTTTTTCAGTAGCCCCCTCAACTGCAGTCGAGCAGTCACATTCTTAATTAGCTGAACCTTCCAAAAACCCTCAATTTGAGGGCTTTCTCAGGAAAAAAAAAAAATTTGTACATAGCATGTACCATGTAATAAAATCCTTCTGGCAAGTTACATAATGCTGTCTTCGATGCATTTCCAAGGTCAGTTTAACATATAAAATTAGGAAAATACTTTTTTAAAAACCATGTTGTCTGCCAACTTTTATTAAGGTGTCCTAAAAACAAAAACTTTTCTGAGGCTTCAATCAAATATTTGGAAATTAATTTGTGACAAACAAATTTACCACAAGATGGCAGCACATCACTTTCTACTGCCCTGCCAAGCTGTTAAACTATAAGAGCAATTGCTTCTTCCTTTTTCCAAATAATTTTATTAGAGATTACAATTTAAAAGAATGAAAACTATACAAATTACAAAAAAAAAGAAAAAAAAGAAAAAATAATGTAAAAAAGAGTGTCTTCTCTCTTCATCCCAACAAATATACACAATGTACGGTAAGTAAATTTATCACCATTTCTTAAGTTATCAACAACATATATTCGCTTTACCTTATATCTCACCTCTTAACAACATCCAAAATCCTCATTATTAATTCCTTATCAACAAAATTGGATAAGAAATTCCATAAGAGGAATGCATACTTTTTTTATCACTTCTCAATTCTTCAAAACTTTGGTAAATTTCTTTTGTACATCTAGTAAAAAAATTATTCATATCTTTTTTCTGATGTGATAGTTTAGGCAATGAAGCATCGTCCTCTTTCATTTGAAAGTGCAATACATACTTTTCTGCATCTTTCTCTTTACCTGTGAAATTTGTGTTCAGATTCAGAATAATCTCACATTTAGTCAGGATATCTTGTTCTTATCCCATTGCATCCTCAACAGCCTAACTATCATTTCCAAGAGTTTCAAAGACTGTCATAATTTTTTCATAGATTTCCATTAAAAAAATATTTCTTTCCATTCTTGTCTTATTAATTTTAAATTTATATGTCTTCTATCTTATTCTGAAAAGCAATTCTGGATGGCTTATAATTAAAATTGTAAGTCTCTATTATTGTTTTGTATTGTTATTGTTTTGTATTTTTGTTTTTGTATTGTCATTTTGTATTATTAATCCACCTGCCTCTTGTGTTCAATGTAAAGTCCCATTATCTTATTTTGACTGATGAAAAGGTAAGCAATGACATTTTCTAATGAAAGAATTCTTTCAAAATTGTAATTCCAAATCTATCTGAGCCATTAATCCATTGTTATAATTTCTAAAATCCATATTCTAAGCAAAAATTTTCTGCTTAATCCAGAAAACAATATTTTTCAAAGGCTTTTCAAATCCTTTCTCTTAGGAAAAGGCAACTTACCTAAGGCAGTATAACTTGTTGTTCTGGAGGGAGCCTGTCCTTCTAAAGCAACAACAAAAGCAAATCCAAAATGATTAAGAATTAAGACTCAGTTGAACTTATACAGTCCTTTAAAAAGGTTGTATTGATGACTATGAAAGAAGATTGTTCCTCACTTATTTCCAGCCATTGAACCCACAACCAAACTGTGAAATAGCAATTCATGTGATTTACTCAGAAGGAGCAACCATGCAGAGTCACTTGGGCTCTCTCAAGATCTCCCTTTACTTCAGGAAGATATTGGTGGCCCGGATCCTGCATCCAGGTGCCAAATCCATTGTACCACCATTTCTCCTCCCCCCCCACCCAAAAAAAAAAAAGGGTTGAAGGAGAGATGGCTATCTTGCCACAGGTCTCAATCAGAAGTCCCTATTTGAACTTATTTTTAATGCCAGAAGGACAGTGTGAGAAAATGGATGTGGACATTTTAAAGTATCCTATGCTTGCAAAATCTATGTGAATGTTAGTTCAAATACACGCCTTTCACTTTCTTAGCCATCAGTATTTGCACAAGAGCAATATCTGTGGTAGCGCTGACTCTGCTTATTTTCTTCTTTTCTTGGCAGATCAATACTAAACAAATGCCATCTGTGAAGCTGACATCTCTCAGGTATTTGTTCCATTGCCAAGGAGTTGGGATACATAGCATGAAGCAAATTAGCAAAAGAGAGAAGGACTGCAGATCCTGGCAAGCCACTTGTTTATTTCCTTCTATTATAACACCCAGCAATCATAGGCACACTGAATAGAGAGGCTTAGCATGAGACACTTATGCCAATCAAGGGTACATAATATTATCCTAAGTATTCTGTCCTAAAGATTTCAGCAAGGGTTCAATTCATAAAATGTGGAAGATACATCAATAAAATATAATTATAACTAATAGGTCTCTGCAATGCATTGGATACAGTAGTAGTTTTGCAGTATCTGAGTGAATAAATGTAGTAATTCAAGCCACATGAACTTGAAATATCTATATTTATATTTATCTATCTATCTATCTATCTATCTATCTATCATCTATCATCTATCTATCTATCTATCTAATGATAACCCCCGACTCTTGTTCTGATAGAAGGAAAAATGTCTCCCTCATCATTTTCGCTATGCTATGCATGATTTTATATATTTTAGTCATGTATTTACCTAGTTGCCTTTTTTTTCAAGTTAGAGATTTAATTTTTCATTGTGGTTACTCTTCTATATTTTTTCTCATCTCGATGATACTCTTTTTCCAATGTGGCATCCAGAATGATACCACATTCCATATGTTGATGTTCCACATGTTAGCGGTTTTATTTCTCATATTTTTCTAATGATGTCTAACACATTTTTTGTTTCTTTCACATTTTCCACTCATTGAATTGATATCTACATTAATCTATGGTTTTAAGATGTTGGTTAGTTTCAGGAGAAATTTCCTGACAATGAGAATAATTAATAAGGAGAACATATTTTATTTATTTATTTGATTTGTCAATTGCTTACAAGATGATAGGTATAAGTATATACATAGTTATGAATACATGAAATAGGTACATATAAGAAAAATAAAAGAAACAATAGGAGAGGGATGGTAGGCACGTTGGTGTGCTTATGCACACCCCCTACAGATCTCTTAGGAAAGGGATGAGGTCAATAGTAGGCAGTCTAAGGTTAAAGTTTTTGGGGTTTGGGGAAGAAACCACAGAGTCAGGTAGAGTATTCCAGACATTGACCACTCTGTTGCTGAAGTCATATTTCCTGCAATCAAGTTTGGTGCAGTTAACCTTGAGTTTGTATCGATTGTTTGCTCTTGTGTTGTTATGGTTGAAGCTGAAGTATTCATTGACAGGTAGGACATTGCAATGTATGATTTTATATACCATACTAAGATCAGACCGAAGACGGTGCAATTCAAGGTTTTCTAGGTCTAGAATTTCAAGTCTGGTGGCATAAGGTATTCTACAACAAGTAGAGGAGTGGAGAACTCTTCTTGTGAAATATTTCTGGACTTTCTCAGCTGTGTTAATATCAGATACGTAATCTGGGTTCCAGACTGATGAGCTGTATTCAAGTATTGGTCTAGCAAATGTTTTGTATGCCCTAGTTAGTAGTGTGATATTACCAGAGAAAAAGCTACGTAGGATAAGGTTAACAACTCTTAATGCCTTTTTAGCTTTGTAGTTACAGTGGGCTCTAGCACTTAGATCATTAGAGATGAGTATTCCAAGTTCCTTAACAGAGCTTGGATCATCAACAAGATCTTGACTGTTCAGTTTATATTTTATTTTCTGATTTTTTTTGCCATTATTTAAGACTTATTTGTTGAGATTTGAAGTTGCCGTTCTTTGACCATTCTGATACATAGTCAAGATCTTTTTGAAGGGTAGCAGTATTGTCTGTGCTATTGAACAGCTTTACATCATCAGTGAAAAGAACGCAGTTGCTCTTTATATGATCAGAGAGGTCATTTATGTAGAGTATGAAGAGAGTTGGTCCTAGAACACTGCCTTGGGGGACTCCACTATTGACAGGTACAGAATTTGATAGGACACTCCCAATTTTGATCATTTGTTATCTGTTTGACAGGAATGCTTCTATCCAGTTATGCAGTTGTCCAGAGATACCATAAGATTTTAGTTTTAGGAGTAGTTTGTCGTGCACCACTGAATCAAAGGCTTTACAGAAGTCTATGTAGATTGCATCTGTTGCTTTGCCCTGATCGAGTTGTGTAGTCCATGTGTTTTTGCAGTGTAGGAGTTGCAGATTACAGGATAGTTTTTTCCTGAAACCAAATTGTTTGTTGGAGAGTAGGTTGTTTATCTCTAAGTGGAGGATAATTGATTGGTTAATAATTCATTCCATGACTTTACAGGTGACACAGCATAAGGAGATTGGTCTGTAATTTTCAACTAGGCTGGGGTCTCCCTTTTTGAAGATGGAGATGATCGTGGCTTGTGACCATAGTTTTGGCAAGGAGCTGGTCCTGAAAGATTTTTCAAATATTATTTTTCAAAGATTAGTTTCAGGAGAAATTTCCTGACAATGAGAATAATTAATAAGGGGAACATATTGCCTTTAGTAGTTTTGGATGCTTCATTGCTGGAGGTTTTTAAGAAGAGATTGGACAACTGTTTCTCTGGAATGGCAATGGGTCTCTGGCTTGATCAGGAGATTGGATTAGAAGTCCTCTGAAGTCCTTTCAAAATGTGTTATTCTGCATTCATGGTCAAGCTAATGGAATTAGCTACAATGATGAAGTTAATTAATTTGATTAAAGAAAAGACTTTTTTGTCTAGCTTTGTTTCTATCTGGAAACCAGTCTTGGACTTTTTGCTTGTAGCTGAAAGAAATGAAACTAATTTTGGGATTTGCCATAGATTCATAGAATCATGGGGCTAGAAGGGCAATTTTCCAAAGCACCTGAAAGCGGGACAAGAATCAATGGGTGGAAACTAATTAAGGAGAGAACCAATCTAGAACTAAGGAGAAATTTCCTGACAGTGCAAACAATCAGTGGAATGACTTGCCTCCAAAAGTTGTGGGTGCTTCAACACTGGAGGTTTATAAAGAGACTGAACAACTATTTGTCTGTATGTTAACTATTAACTCTTATATTAACTACTACATTAACTATTTGTCTATATTAACTATTACTGTTAATCTTCTCACCACTCCTTATCACCCATCCCCTCCCACTTGACTGTTTCCCAGTATGATTTGATTGTTGATTGTACCCTATGACTATGACATTAAATGTTGTACGTTATGATTCTTGATTAATGAATGTGCCTTTTCTTTATGTATACTAAGAGTATTTACACCAAGACAAATTCCTTGTGTTTCCAATCATACTTGGACAATAAAGTATTCTATTCTATTCTAAATGGTACAGGGTTTCCTCCTTGATCAGGGGGAAGACCTCCAAGGTCCCTCCCAACTCTGCTATCCTGTTATTCTAGGACTTCAAGCATGTTTACCTCACACACACACAGACACACACACTACAGAGATAACCATATGCTATTCCTTTAGAGAGTAAACAGTTTGGTAGTTTCTTGATTACAATATTGTTTTCTGCTTGTTTGTCTGGTATTAATCCTTGCTTATCTGGGTGTTGGCTGCTAAAGAAAATGCATCCTGGATTTTGATTCCTTCTCAAATGTTTTTTTTTTCTTTTCTCTTTTGAATGATGTTTAAATATGGTTTATTCTTGTCTGTTTATTGATGACTTGTTTGTCTGAATGCCAAGCTTCCAGGAATTCCCTATACTTTTCCAGGAATTTAGCTTGATATAGGATGCTCAGTTTTCCAGTTGAAATTATAATTGAATTTGTACATGTGTTGTGAGCTTAAGGAGTTTTAATCATGTCTTCTAACTGCTACTTGGTATTCATGGATGCACACTGCTAGTCTTTTGCCTGTCTGTCCTACATAAAGGCTGTTAAAAATACAACATTCAGTACAACATATGGTACAACACACAGTACAACACACAGTGTAAAAACTGTTCATCTCTGAGCTGCATATATTCTCTTCTATTTAAACCTCCTGTTTCATTAAAAGAAAGTGCTAAGAATGAGACAGGGCCAAAGAAGCTCCTCTGTTCTCCTTTCATGAGATAGTAATCAATCATACATGAAGGTGAAAAATACTTAAAAGCATTCAGAAGTGAAGCAAACCAACATTTAAAATAAACAACCATATTCTGAGCACTGTGTTCTTTTATACAATAGGCACTGCAGTGTTTTCCTAAAATATACAGTAGACCTAGATTTATCACTAGAATTGAGTCCAGAATTTCAGTCATTAAGTCATTGCAGTTGTAAATTGATGCATCACATGGCTGAATTCCATTTTACAACCATTTTTGCAATGTTCATAGACAAGTCACTGAGAACCACATGGTCATTAAGCAAATCCAACATAGCCAATGGGTGGTTTTTTTTGCCAGAAAACAGTAAAAGAAATGCGAATCATGGTCAAGACTGTGTGACACTGCAATCAATCATAAATGTGAGCCAGCTGCCAAGCACCAGAAATGCAATCATATGACCATAGGTGTCTTTCTGTGTGTGTGTATAGCAGTTGTACTTTCAAGGATGTGTCAAAAGTAGCTTTTTTGAATTCTGCTGTAACTTTGGTTCGAAAAGCAAACAGTTGTAAATCCAGGATTACCTATAGTACTGCTGGTGGCTACAATTTTTATGAGCAGTTCGTTTTTAAAAGGGATGATATTACATGGGTCTATGGAGATTCTCAGTTATCCAGGTCATTATTGTCCCAAAGGTGCTTTTTCAGGAGGCAACTGGACTTTTTTGTTTTTTCTTTTGAAGACATTTTGCTTGTCATCCAAGAAGCTTCTTCAGCTTCTTCAGATGAGTTGATCAACTTGAGTTTCAAACATGTAACTAATAGTCAAATGCACTACAATAGGTCACATAAAGTTAGGATAGGCAATGGTAGCTTTATTTTTATGGCACTCTACAAGTTGAGGCTCCAGAATATAACAGAGTTTGACAAACTCAACCGCTTTGAAGATGACACTTAGTAGAAAAGTCATCATCCTATTTCTAAATAGATTTCTGTTAACTGCTTTAAAACTAGTTATAGAGGAATAAAATATTGAGGTGGCTATTCTTCAGAATTCATTCTTCGTCCATTTTCCCATTTGCCTCACTTTTTCCAATATCGTTATAGTATTTCTTTTAATGTTATTCATCAAAGCTTCCATTCCTTGTCAGCTATAAATATTGATTCTGGGATTTATTTATGGAAGAATATGAAAAATAGGTATAACCCTTGCTTCAATTATCTAAGTTATTAAAAGTATAGATTCTTGGGTGTTCCTGAAGTTGGATGTCAATTTTGTTCATTTTATCTGCTTTACATCTACCCAAGTATTTGCATTTTTATAAATAAATACATGCATTGTAGAACATTATTGACTATTAAATCATGACTGGAATAATATTTTGAGAAAAGGTAAACTGTTTATTCAACAGGATGAGTCTGTACCCAACCAGTGGTTTGATCTACATGGCATTATAGCATACATAACATAGGATCCAATCAGATACTCTAACTGAATGGATGTTTTTTTAAAATCATACATTACAGAGACAATATTCATAGGAAGGACAACAATCATTATATAGGGCAGCCAACCAGTAGTTTCCTAGAGTTTTCTGGCAACAACAAGAAGCAGCCACTCAGAAGCAAACTGGATTCAGGAGGCCTATTGCCATACTATGAAAAATGCAGCACTGATAATATAGTCCAAAATATCAGATTTTCCAAAAAAATGGGGAATTGTTTAGTCTAAAAAAAAGAAAAGTGCACAGTCCTTATATTATTAAAGAATCTTTAACATTTACATAGTTTGCTTATGACAGTTTCTGTACAACAAAAATATAAGGGCAGGTGGAATTGCTTCTAAGTCAGCACCGTAGCGTATTTCACTTGGCTGAACAAAAAGAGTGCCTTCACAAGTTACAAGATAAGAGAACAGGCTAGGAGAAGAAATAAGTCATTTCCCTCATTGTGAGCTAAAGTAGCTCCAATTAAGCTTGGCATACATTTATGGGAAGAGTCAGTTACTTTGCCTTGGTGGACAGCATCAAGTCCATCATCCTAGTTCTTACATAAAAAATGTGTGGTCTTGCATTTTCTTCATACAATTTCTATAAAGTATACAAATCCCATCCTCTTTTCCTTGGAATGGGACAACTCTCCACAGCCAACTCGCTGTGGGACAACTTGCCATGGTGAACTCGCCATGGGACAAGTTGCCATGGCCAACTTGCTATGGGGCAGCTTGCCACGGGACAATTTAACAATTCAATTTAATTATTTAAAATAATTTAAAAACCATTTTAACTTTTAAAAAATAAATTTTGTCCCACCTTTTGCATCCTTTCTTTAATGATTCTATTCCATTTCTTTGATATTAGTTTAACTCTTGTCCCACAGTGAGTTATCCTGTGGTAAGTTGGCCATGGGAAGTTGGCTGCAGGGAATTATCATAGACCCTCTTTTCCTAGCTTCCTATATAATGTCTAGGTTTGGTTAAATGTCAGCCAACAGGAATATTCTCATTATTTATCACTAAGAACAGAGATAGCCTCATTTTTAAAATACAAGGATATTCTCAACAGAAATAGCATATTTATTTAGCATTCTCATCAAATAGCACCGGGGGGGACTGTAAAATTGGTCAATAAAAGAAACTTTGTTTTCCCCATTAAAAGTGAATTAATATGTGTTCTACCTCCCCTTTTTTCTTACACACATACGTACCGACACATTTTCTTCCCATTTGTACTTGTATGCATCTTACATTCTCCCATGAAATCTTTGCTGGGTTAGGTCAAACCATGTCCAAATGTGTCTGGAAACATAGAGATGAATCTATCAAGAATTTCCCTTGTGCATGACAATCAGGAAATGGCACTTCTGCAGAACAAAATATGTTTAAAAGAGAAATTGTTGCTAGCTTATGCAACAACAATTTCCTATCAGGAAGTGTGGTTACTTCATCAGATTTACTCAAAGTCTTGTTATTTAAAACTACAAAGAATTGGACAAAGGACTTTTTCACAATTCCTAATAGTCAACATAAATTTGACAAGATGGAATATTTTTTCCTTAAAAATTAAAGACAATCCTTGTTCTTATAAGAAAATGGAAGAAACTGTATAAGAGATATTTTGATATGTCCATCTCCCAAGCACATTTAATCCAAATATTTGTTCTGGTGCTCAAAAGGCACTTAAAGAGTTTAAAAAAAACAACCACTAACAACCAATAAAAAATAGAACAAAAATAATTTAATAAAAGGTATAATGTATCCTATTTTTAAGGAGAAAAGTAAACCTTCAGATAATTCTTCGGCTCCCATCATTTTCAAAAATATGTGTAATGCACACAAATGTAACCAAATCATCTCTTCTCCATAAAGCAAAGTAAGAAAAAAATATCACCGGCAATGAAAATAGAACAGTTTGCCAAATGGCTCTCTCTTCACTATCTGTCCCGCTTTGCAATATCCAACCTATGCAAAAACTACATTTATTGGTTCATTACTACCACAAATGGAATATTTGTTGTCATAATGAACTAGGGTAGAGGCCCCCTTTTGGGCATCAGAGACCAGTTTCATGGAGAGAGGTTTTTCTGCGGACCGAAGGGGGTGTGGGTTCGTGTGCTATCCGCATTCCGCAGATGGGGCTTTGCTTGTTTTCATGGCCCATTTTCTGGCATGCCACAGACCAGTGCTGATCCACAGACCAGGGTTGGGGGCTCCTGACCTAGGGGCTGTTCATATGTTAAGGAAGGCTCAGGGACATGTAGGTAATTTGGGAGGGGGAATTAAAAGAATTTCATAAATGAAAAACTAGCACGGTTAACTAATCATGGCATTAAAAATGCCTACTACATTAGCAGACATATAGATAAACACCATTTATCATTATAATATTATACTGAGGAACAATATTAGAATAACTACATACATTCCTTTCACACTATATATCAGAAGGTCAAAATTCCTTCAGTATTGGAGGTTGTTCTCATTTTTACTGATGCATTTCTAATATACTGAATTATCTATTAAGTGCAAGGATCTGGAGTCACAGGGCCGCAATTAAAATTTAGCATGAAGAAGAAACATTACAGTTAAGCAGATATTTTTCATACTGGAAGCAAGTACAGCAATATATAAACAGGCTAGAACAGGCAAGGGCAGATTCATGAAATGAAGTGTGTTCACAGATGAGATACAGAAAATGAGATTCATACAATGTCATGTATGTTCACATCATAGAGGAAAAGGTTTTTGTCTCTCTCTTCTATGCAATTTCTGAAAACAGATGGTATTAGGAATCAGGGGATAAATATGACTATATTTTCCTCTTTTGGCAAAATGGATTGCAATGCTTATAAATTAAATTTTCGCTGAAAGCGTACTAGGAGTTTAAAGTACAGCAAGGCAAAGGTCACTAATTACCTAGAAGTCACTAAAATTGACCTCTAATGAGAAATGGATAACATTTACTTTCCTTCCAAGAGTGGCCCATTGCAAAATAAATTCAAGAGATATCAAGCAGTGGAACATGCAGATTTAACCGAGTGTGCAGTTTCAGTAAGATTTATCAATGTTAAAAATGAAAGTGTACTGATTGAAAGTAAATAAAACTATCCTAGTTGAAGGGCTGGTATTAGAGATATCTGGTCATAAATGCTGATTTTTTTTTAAAAAGCAGCAAGTAGAGTCTTGAGTTCATTAAAAAGAAAAGAAAAAAAAGGCAAGCATGCAAATTGCTAGAATCCTTGGTTGTTGATTTTTTGTCTTGCTTTCTTTTTTGCCTATATTAAATTATAGAGACCAATTTTATTTCTGTAAGCCCCAAATCACTGTATATTGTTACATAGTACAGTAGAGAAAGTGCAAATTGTCATCTCGTCAGTTCAGATATATGCCCAGCTCAATCAAGTATGGATCATGCTGTTCATGCAAGGGGATGTGGCCCAAAAAACCCTTTATATACTGCTAAGGAACTTTAAAGAAATATAATTTCATTAAAACCCTTCTTGCCTGTTTTAATCCAGATTAAAACAGATTTTTCCCCAGAGGAATCATTAGGAGATGAGAGAATAAAATATTTCAACCATTATATAAGGTAGCCTATTTATTTATTGTTATCAGCCAAAGGTTACTTCAAAGTCCTCTTCTGTTTTGAAAACAGTGGGAGTTGTGTTTCTTTTGTACACATGTAATACTGTGCTACAGCATGAAGTACATACAAAACATCCTAGAGTTCCCTTTTATATACAGGGAAATTGTACCACTTTTTACTCCACATCTGGAGTACTTCTTCAACCAGAAAATGACAATTTTCCATATTCCAATGAAGCAGTCCTTAAGAGATGAAGACAAAAATCCACCCATCTGTGAGAACCGAATTGATCATCATCACCAAATGAATTCAGTATTTCCAGGACAACTAGTGTTTCTTTTCATTTGTAACTTAAAGCCTGATCGCACTGATATGAAAATTCAGTTCACAAACTGATTAATTGTCTATTGCTTGATGTATAGTTGCTGTGTAATTCACACACACAGGCAAAAACACACTCTAGCAGATACCTAAGGGTGAGGTAAGTCATTAAATTGTTACTGGGCTACATAAAGTTTCATATATATTTCTAGACAGACTTGAATATTCCAGTGGTAATTACATAAGATGACAATGGGTAGTACCAAATATTTTCAGCAATGTTGTTATATATGCAAATCCTTAAACCACTTCTACAATCCCAAATATCGTCTTTTTTTTTTTTTTACAAGAGTCACGTTTTTCCCTGTCTTTTCTTGTAAGGATATCATTTGTACAATCATACTGCTTCCTTCTCAAAAGAAATGAAGATCAGAATGACCCATCATTTTTCCAAGGAATTCTCCTTTGTGACAGAGATAGCTACATTGTGCCAGATTTATCTGAAGAACTGTTAGGGAAGAGCTTTTCTGTGGGTGTCACCGCAGGACTCCCCATTCCTGAGCTGCTACTGCTACTTGATCGATGCTGGACAACAGGTCTGATGGGACGCATTGGTGGGGGCCTCAGCTGAGCTCCTGCAAGCCGGGCTGAGAGAGCAGGTTTAAATGTCGTCATCATTTCAGTGGTTGAGCTGCTGCTCCGCCTCATAGCTGCATCAGGGTCTCTGATCATGATAGTATGTAGGGGACTGGCAGGTTCAGAACTGACCGAACCAATTTGTGGGTTCTTCATTGGTTCAAGAGTGTCCAGGACAACATCGGGGGCTTGTTTCACAGTATTTTGCCTTTCCAGCTCACGCAGCTCATTCAGGGCTGTGCTCATGGTTTTTTCAATGTCCTGTAAACACAGAAATACAAACAGAATGTGACCATTCCTTGAATCAGATGATGATCTAGTTGTCAGCATTCCAGCCAACCTCCGCTCCAACCAATAACTCCGAGTGAGACATTGCTCAAAAGTTCTCTTTTATTTGGATAGTAACTGGCACAACTGGGGGAATTCCAAATCTGAAAATTCCAGGCTTCCTTGCAATAATCAAAACTACAAATCCAACCCCCTACACCCATCATCACATCATATGCCCCAATCATCATCCGTCCCAACTGAAGACTTCCCCTCACATATGCGAACAATAGCATGACCTTGAACTCCAAAAAGAATGTTATTTTGTCTAACTACATATACCCCAAGAACTTCCACCCTCCCACTTTCCCAGGCAGCTTGGGAGCATTTGGTTTCAATATGGCTTCCAAAGCTGGCACTAGTTTCCTTTCTTATTTACTTTGGGCAGAAGGTTTGATAGAGATAACCACGAATAAGAACGATGACTCGGGAAAGAATTTCATGGGATTGATGAAAGTAATCAAGTCTCTGCTTGCCCATGAATTAAAGCATATAAATTCCATACTCATAAATTGGTCTAGTGCACAGTGTCAAACTCGCCATGTCTCATAGTCATCACATGACATTTCACAATGTTTTTTGTGCCCTGTGTGTGACACATCTGGCCCATGTGACACCACCAGTTTGACACCCCAGTCTAGTGCACCCTCCTCTAGGCTGGTTCTCCAGCTATGAATGGTAAGAGCTGAAGCTCAACAGACCTGAAGCACAAAGGTTGGAAAGAGTTCCCTACACTGCGGCACACTGAGAATGTGAAAAGTTATTTTTGGATCCCATTCTGTAGGTAACTCACAAAATTTCTAAATAAAAATATGACATTTTAGATATAATCCAATTTTAAAAGAACACAGTAGAATTGATAAACAAGTAGATGCAATATCAAGTGACCGTGGTTAACATACCTGGAGGCTGCATTTCTGATTTCAAATGGATGTGAGCTCTTTCAACTATAACTTAATTTCCACAATGCAATTCCACTTCTTTCAGTTTTGGTATGGCAAAATATCAGGTCAGCCATTCTGTTTAAGACTGAGATGGTACTGCCACCTTTCTTATCTAATTAATATTTGGTGTCTCCTGATGAATCCTCTTTGGGTGGAAGGCATTTAGCTTGCTATGCATTTGCATCTTACATGAAGCTATCTCTTCTATTTATTTATTATTTTATCAAATTTATATAGCCACTCATGTTGCCAAGGTGACTCTCTGGATGGCATGCAATAAAACCCACAATTAGAACAGAATATACAAATGAATTAAAGCAATTACATAATTAACATAAATAAAAAGAAGGTTGTGAGAGGGCAGATGCAGATAACATCTGGCTATCTTCTACCAGAAAACCCCCAGGTTACTCATTCTGAGGGTTTTCCAGAAGACATATTGGTTGGGCTGATCTCATCTTGGGGAGGGAGGTATGTTCCAGAAGGCAGGTACTACAACAGTACTACTCCTGGGTTCTGCCAGATGGAACTTCTGAGCACACAAGGCCTGCAACATGCCTCTCCCGGTAGAAGTACCAGGTAGAAGTAATTGGGGAGAGGTGTTCCCTGCCACTGGAGTCTAATAACTGCCGGTAAGAGGGGAAGAGGACAGGGGAGTGAAACACTGACAAAAAAAATGAGAGTGAGGAAGACATAAATAAATGAACAAGTTAAAAACATGATAAATCTTTGCCAGGGTACCAGCTACGCTCCCTTTCTGAAGCATATGGCTATGGCTACAGCAATCTATGCATTAATCACATCCTATTTCAATGTCTACAAGGTACCATAATTGGTTGCTGCCCTTGAAGAATCATAGGGGCTGCCCTCATAGAGTGTCCCAAAACCACAGCTGGTACAAATTATTGGGAGCCGGATTATTTTCATGTGTACATTTTATGAGCCATAGTACACCAATTTTAAATCAACTGCACTGGTGTCTAATTAGTTTCATTTATGAGTGATTTCCCCTTCCCGGTGCCTGCTGTGCTGCTTCATCATGGGAGGGGGCAGCTGTTCCTGAGAGGGATGAGTGAAGAATGCAGAGAGTGAATGCCCAGAGTGTAAATTTCCAGCAGGGTTGCCCATGGCATAAAGATCATCCCAGCTGCCCAGTTAAAGCAAGCAGGAACCTCTATTGGGCAGCTGCAATATAGAAAGATGTCAGAGGCAGATGATCACTTCAGTGACAATGGCAAAGGCATCAATCCCCACTGCGCAGGAGAAGATAATGGGAAACCACTCCTGTAGTTTTACCAAGACAACTACATGGATAGAAAATATAAAATTACTGACAATATACTGCCAGATGATGCTACTGAGGAAAAAGATATTTCAGAGTACTAATGGCATTTAGGACAGGGCAATGGCAAATCATTCTAAAAAAGCTTGGGAATAAAACTGCAGGGTTTATTGTCAGTCCCCAGGAGTCAAAACTGACTTGAAGATACAACAACAACAAATATTAATATAGAAATAGGGATGAGTAGAATAGCATGGTCTGTGTTCCCAATAGGGTGATTTGTCAGACCACAACAGGAATACTATAATCTACTGTACATCCTATTCTAGAAATGAATAAAATACCCTTGATTCCAAAGAATACCAGAATTTCATGCAAATGAATCAATGGATGTTTTGCTGGCAACTAGGAAAAAATATTACTTTGTCATGCCTGCAATATCTTAGCCACCATTTTGCAGACCACAAATCGAATAGACAGATGGATGGATAGATACGATAGATAGATACGATAAATAGATAGATAGATAGATAGATAGATAGATAGATAGATAGACAGACAGACAGATAGACACAGATGATAGATATAATATATATATTTATATTTAAAGAAATATTTTGTGTGTGTGTGTGTGTGTTTTCCAAGCTTTTAGAAAACAATATATTTAACTATATACAGTATATATCTTATTAAAAAGAGAGGCTTAGCTTTGACAGATGAACTTTGACAGCAATTGATGAATAATGGATTGCATCACTTTCAGCAGATAAAACCAACTTATAGTGCCTCTTTAAAAAAGTCAGACTTGAATTGTGAATAACACTGTTTGCTAAGAAAACTCCACTGTGCATAGATATATTGATGGCAATAGCTTTTTGTTATGTGATTCTTTTGTCTGTCCTCATTCTTCTCATATTTCGTTTCAGTGTGTGATGCTTAAATTGTAACATTGTGAGTTTGTCCCACCTCTATTTGTTTTTGTACATCCTGATTCCTCTTATCTACCTTCAATTTATTCGAAAGAGACCTAAACATTTTACTTTTGCTTGTAAGAGACTTTTTTAACCCTACTAATTATTCTGGCTAGACTTTATAATTAAAATACTGAAGTGATAGATTGCTTCTACCTTTTATGATCAATAATAAAGGAACAAGCAGTCAAGAAATATGCCACAGACTAGCATTTGTCAGAACAATAATGAAGAGCTTGGAAAAAACATTAAGATGCCATGATGGATTTATATCTATAAAGACTGGGATAGTGCAAGTCATTGTATTCCCTGTGGCACTCTAGAGAAGTGAAAAGTGGACTTTGAAGAAGCAGGATAAGGGACAATATTGATATATTTTCAGGGGGTGCCCCTGGGAGATTATGGCCTTAAGGACGCCCAATTTAGGGTAGTCCAATGACTTGCGGACATTGGACTTGCAATATCTACGAGCCAGAGCAACAAAACTTGCTCCCCTCTGATCTTCAGCCGATTTAACAATTACGGACTGAGGATGGCTTCCTATTTTTACACTCTAACCATTCCCAAGTATAGAAGAGCTTTCTCTCTAGCTTGCTTTAATATCTTGCCCTCAGCACTACTGGATGGACGGCTCCCGATTAATGAGCAGCTATGCCCCTGTGACAGAGCTGAGGTTGAAACTGTGGAGCATGTCCTTTTATATTGTCCTATGTATAACGCAGGCAGATCTAAGTTACTGTCTCTTCTTGAAACAGACCCTTCTAGACCCAATGTTAGTAATTTGTTCTTATATTGTCTAGGGGATGGCTCCTCATACATCACTTCTCAGGTTTCCAATTTGTTTTTAAGAGCTGTAACCATCAGAGGAGAACGCTGTAATTCCCCTTAGTCAAGTTTTTGGTGACCAATTGTTCATGACTAATTTTCCCATGTTCTTCTTTTGTTGTACTTGTGCTTTGGTCTGTGACTGCAAATAAAGGATGATGATGATGATATATTTTGAAGCTCAGTCTTGAAAAAGACTCCTAAGGATATTATGGAGAGCCAAGGATACAAACAAATAGTTTGAACAATTTCTCTTGAGACAAAAATGTCCAAGCTCAAATTACCATGTTTTGGACACATTATGTAAATACTTAAGTAGGTCTCTGAGGAAGGTGGAAAGAAAGAGAAGATGCCAACCACAAGCAGCAAGATAGATAGATTCAGTTATAGCAGAAAAGAATGCACTGTTGGAAAACCCAAAAGATCCGAGTTAGGAGCAGATAGTTGTGGAAGAAATGTATATCTGTATGAGGTCGCTTGGAGTCAACAGCAACTAGTTAGCATATAATCAATCAATCATTCTGGTCATTATTTTCTTGTTCCATAGTTCACTTCTGGAGGCCAAAATGCAACGTATCATACATTTCTATAATGACATTACAGATTGGCAGTTTTATTTTGAATCCACTTCCAAACTGTTCCTGCCATGGAATGGATATCTTTGTCCTGTGTTTTTTTCATTTAACAGTAGTTACACACTTGGTTGACATTTACACCTACCTCAAATATCTCTTTCCTGAATAGTCTTTCCTAAATCAGAACCCACAAATATATGTGATATTTAACTTTGTGTATGTCACCATGAATCACTATTCTTATTTCTGTAATATTCCTTAGAACAAAATACTCAGATACATTTTATGTAATTTTGGGAAAGGTCATTAATATAGGCCTGACATTTTTGAATAGTTTTATGACTCCATCTCTTGCTGAGAATGAAATGCTATCAACCTTAGCAGAATTTCTTTTCAAGACTATGCCTGATTCTGCACCCTGGAATAGTTGAATTCAGTGAAATACTATATGAGATTATGAATATCAGGTTGCATTCCAACATTTAATATCACTGAGAAACTATATTAAATTTAACCAGGATAGAATAATTCCAATCTTCCTAAGCCCTTTGGCCTCCAAAGAGTTGTCAATCAAAAGATACCAGGTTAGGGTTCATTAGGATGATCTAAAATTTGACTGTTCTCCAGGAATTATTATGCATTTATACGGAAATGTACATGGAAGTTTTTTTTTTTTATATTTCTTTTCAATTATATTTTTGTTTGTTTTTCTCTATTGTTCACAATTCTTTTCTAACCATTTCTAACTCTCCTTTTTTTTTCTTTAACGTTATTGTGCTTTTCCTCCCTGATGTATATTTTTAGTACTTTTTTCCTGCTAATTAATAAAAGGCTCTTTACATCAGGTTTTATGACAAAGATAAGAAGTTGGAAGAATCATCCCTTTCTTTAGAGTTCTCACTACCTATTACAAAATTTTGAACTGGTCGATTTGTAATTGCTTTTCAGCTTGCTTCCTTGCCAACTTCAAAAGAAGCAGCCTACACAAACAATTACAAATTTTTGTTTAAACAGTTTTTAGAGCTTTGGACAGAGTCCTAGTCGTAGGCATGAAAAGCTTACTGCTGTGTAAATTAAATGGGGGGGGGGAAGGCTCCCTTT
Organism: Hydrophis major; assembly: GCA_033807585.1. Lineage (NCBI taxonomy): Eukaryota > Metazoa > Chordata > Lepidosauria > Squamata > Elapidae > Hydrophis > Hydrophis major. The sequence continues at coordinate 90,927,303 of CM066329.1, forward strand.
CCCCTATAAAAAGAAAATAGAAATACTAAAACTAAATCCAATGATGTACAAATCACCAATGGCTTTATTTAAAAATGGAACACTGCTATCCATTAGGTTTTCTGTAATGGAAAGTGTCATAGTACTAAGCAAAAAAGCTAGGGAGTGACAACATAACCACTCAATCAACAACCCACACAGAAAAAGTTGAAAGATGTCAGCCTGAAAATCAACAGGTACATTAACCTTTGAGCAACCCATATAGCTAAAAGAAATGAAACACTCAGCTGAACCTGCACATATATAGCCATTTATTTTATGTTTATTCTATCTTCTAAAAGGCATACTTGCTATTTCGGATTTAAAAAAACCCTCAGCAAAGATTATAGCAGTCTTCCAATATTTGAGGGGCTGCCACAGGGAGGAAGGGGTCAAGCTATTTTCTAAAGCACCTGAAGGCCAGACAAGGAATAATGGATGGAAACTGAACAAGGAGAGATTTAACCTGGAAATAAGGAGAAATTTTCTGTCAGTGAGAATAATCAACCAGTAGAACACCTTGCCCTCAGAAGTTATGGGAGCGCCATCACTTGAGACTTTCAAGAAGAGATTGGACTGTCATTTGTCAGAAATGGTATAGAGTCTCCCGTTTGGGCAGCGGGTTGGACAAGATGACCTACAAGGTCCCTTCCAACTCTGATGATCTGTTATCTGTTATTATTTCTCCCTGCCATTTTTCCTCCTTGATATAAATCAGCAATCTTTTGATATACTGTATAAGGAAAATATTTTGAGCTGGAAAATCTTTTGACCTCAATAGATTTGCACAGCCTGTTGCTTGAGTTTTTTTCACATATGTGACAAATAGAGAGAATGTCCTTTGTGTTTAGCTCATTTCCAGATGGCTTCATCTGGAAGATATTGTACTTTCTTCAGAGAGGTTGGGTTTTTTTTTTAACTTCTTAGTCTAACCTATAGAACTGGCATTTTCTGTTCCAAATCAAGGATCAAATCAGTCCATCCAAATATTAACCAGGTCCAATCCTGCTTGATCAACCAAGCTTCAGCTGGATACTACTACATAATCTTCACACACATACATAAACATGCACCTAAGGGCTCACAGTTGCACAACAAAATGGATTTTCATCAGGACTACAAAAACAAAGCTTGAGCACATATTCTGTTCTTTCAACTCTCCCTGTCCCTCTAAAAAAATCTGTTTATTAGCAATGTTCTGGGATGCAGAAGAAAAGTGAATGCATGCATTAGAGCAGGGGTGTCCAACCTTGGCAACTTTAAGACTTGTGGACTTCAACTCCCAGAATTCCTCAGCCAGCAAAGCTGGCAAATTCTGGGAGTTGAAGTCCACAAGTCTTAAAGTTGCCAAGGTTGGACACCCCTGCTTTAGAGAGATTATTCTTAACCAGGAGTATATTCTTAACTTCCTCTGAAGGCTGCAATTTTACTAGGCATGAAAAAATACTTCTATTGTAAAAGACAGGGATGTACCATGAATAATAAAATATTTGATGTTGGAAAATTCTTGATGCACTTTATTTGACTTCAGAGACTAATAACCCTTAAACCAAGCCGTTATAGATTTAATTTTTTTAAAAAATACAATACTAAATATCTGATATATCTAAAATTTCTATAATATGCAGTTTCTACATAGCTCTTTCTCTTACCTCTGCCAGTGCTTCAGCTTCTAATGATTTCTGATCTCCAAGACTACTATGCCGAGTTGAGCTACAAGTAGACCTCAGTTGATGGCCATCACTCAATGTCTTTCTATCTGGATAATTGATACTGCCAGCACTTCCAAACGTTGCCATCCTACGTTTTTCTGGGCTTTCAATCCTACCTCTGTTCAATGGCAGCAGGTGAGGACTGCTAGGACAAGCTGCTGCTCGAGGAGGAGTATCTATTCCTGGACCAAATCCTCTTGGGGGACTGTGTGTGTCACCCCCACTTCGACGGCGAGGGATTGCTGCTCCATCAGATCTTAACCTGACCCTGGAAAATAAGACCAACATGCTTGTGAAATCGTTACTCCATATTTCCAAATTCAGCTGGATTGATAACTTCATAGAGCTATTTTAAAGTGGGAAATATAGTGACTGTCTTAAAATGTCAATTTGAAGAATCAAATTCCTGGCTTTTCCTAGGTGGGTATTACAGGGCTCTCTTCCTGTATATTTAATATCTGGATATTTGACATTGCTGGGATATCTTCTGTTAGTTTAAGGTCATCAATAAATAAGTGATGCATATTTCTTATCCTGACCTGAATATATTTTTTTACTCACTAACTAGATCAGGGCTGTCAAACTCTTGGCCCATGGGCCAGATGCATCATGTGCTGGCTACACCCATGCCTGGTTTAGCAAAGTGGGGCAAAGTTCCAATATGTCCTATGAAGATGCCATGATGAACGTGAGTTTGACACCCCTGATCCAGACTGTTAGGGAATGGATGGGATGAAAGAAGCTTAGACTGATTTCCATTAAAATATGAGTTACTGTTTGACCAGAAACCATCTGATCATTATCAGGTTTGCTCCAGAGGAAGGAACACATCCTCTGAAGGAACAGATCTATGATCTGGGAATTATGTCTTCATGGCTTCTGCTTGTTCAGCAGATTAGACACCATGATCAGGGATGCCTTGACCCCACTCTGTCTTGGTGTTTTTTGAACAGAGATCACTGATCACATAAGTCTTGCTCTTGTTACTTCCAGGCTGTATTCCTGCAATAACCTCCAAGGGTGATTGCCATTGAAGATAACTTGGAACTTCAGCTAGTATAAAATAGGATAGCTAATGACTGCAAGAGATGGGAGCTATTTTAACAGAATTACACCCAGTGTTGTAGCGCACTGCATTTGTAGCTTATTTTTTCCAGGTTTATTTCAAAGCTTTGGTTAGGACCTACAAATGCCTGCAGGGACTGGTACAAGCTACCTTTGGGACAGTCTGTTCTGAGAAGAATTCATGCTTTTATGATCTTCCATGATCCAATAAGAATGACGTGCCTCACATTCCTCCCCCTGAAGAAGTTACAATATGAGAGTGAGGGAGAAGAAAAGTCTGTTCAATGGCTGCTATAGTGTTATACAATGGCTTGAACCCTGTGGCTAACTTGTAGCCTTTACAAAACAATGGATATTATAATTCTTAACTACGTCTTTCCAGTGTAATGTTTTTGTGGATGCTAATAATTTAACAATTTCATGTTGTTGTAATTTTTAAAGTTATTTTTGTTGCTTCCATTATAATAAGCAACCTAAAGTCTACTGATTTATAGTGGACACAGTGTAATAAATCAATATGCATACTTCTTCCAGTTTAAACTTGACACTAACTGTGTTAAGTCAGCTGATAATTTTTCCAAGGTCTATGTATTCAGGTTGTCTTGCCTGTAGCCAGAAAAGAATGGGGAAGAGAGATAATTGCATCCAAATAAGAATAAAGTGTTGGGTTTTTTTTTACCGTCCCATTACTCCTCCAAATCCATAGTCTGAAATATGATCTGTTGGAGACTGTATGTCATTCTTTGATGAGGCTTTATCATCCAACAGAGGTCCACTGCTTGCTTCACTATCTGCCTTCTGACTAAGGCTGTCGGAAAAGGCATCATCCCTATGAATAACAAAAATTTCTGTTAGGCTGAGCTTCAAACTTAATGAGGGAAAAACTTGTTCATTAATTTGTGCCAACTGGTGGGTAAAATAGCAAATGGATTTGCTGTGGTTAACCTGTATGATAAACAGTTAAAGGAAATAGGTTATGTCTAGCTTAATGAAGAGAAGGACTAGGGGTGACATGACAGCTGTCTTTCAGTACTTGAAGGGCTGTGACAGAGAACAGGGGATCAACTTATTCTCCAAAGCACCAGAAGCTAGGACAAAAAGGAATGGGTGGATCTTGTTAAAAAGCGAGACCCAAGCTGGAACTAAGAAGAAATTTCCTGACAGTGAAAACAATTAATCAATGGACAGCTTGCCTCCCAAAGATGTGAGTGCTCCATCGCTGGAGGTTTTCAAGAAATCATTGGACACCCATTGTACAGGATGGTATAAGGTCTCCTGCCTTGGGTAGTGGGGGTGGACTAGCAGGCTCCCAAGGTCTCTTCCAGTTCTATGATTCTAGTTGATTATTTAGGGGTATTGAACTTCCAACACTGGAAGTTTTTAAGAAGTTGGATAACCGTTTCCTGCCTAAGCAGCGGGTTGGACTAGAAGACCTCCAAGGTCCCTTCCAACTCTGTTATTCTATTCTGTTCTGTTCTATTCTAGATATCAGAAAAGCTTGGGTTTCTACCTTGCTGCCTGCTCATATCTGAAAACTATACATAAACCCCCTGTATACAATATACAGGCCTAAACATACTTTCTTTTTCATCTCATGCATAAGTCTTCTCTTTTCTTATGGCTGGATGCCAATAAAGTTTACATACTGTGTCCTATAGGATTGGAGCATATAAATGCAGAGCTACCTGACTTATTCTTGTTGGAAATTTTACCCCTCTCCTAGAAAAAATGAAATACTTTAGGATATATTAAAAAGGCAGAATATTTCCCCTAAAAGAGAAGTAGAAACTCAGAAGCAGAAACTCACCTCAGAAGCAGAAGCTCACCCCACTTTTGTTAATGGGTGGGCCATTAAGGCCTGGGCCAGAATATTTTACATAACAAAGCCCTCTACCCATCTCACCACAGGGCCTGAGAAGATTGCATCAGCCAGCACTCAGGTGAAGTCATGTGGTCCAAAGCCTACAAAGTTAGCTAAGACCCCCCCACTCTTGGGAGTCTGACAGCCAATGGGATACATTTATTTCACAGGAACAGGAAATACTAAGGTGTGGCCCAATAGAGGGTATAAAGCTAAGGGTCTCTCTGCATCTTGCCCCTTTTTCTTTCACCCAACATCTTGAAGCATGTCATCTCCTTTTCACTTTGGAGCTCCAAAGCATATGGTCCTGTCCACCATTAAGCCATCTTTCCAAGCAGCTACCATGTTTCCAGTGTCTTTTTTCCCCACTTGGAACTGAACCCAGAAGGATATTTCTTCCAACACTCTAATTTTACAACTGTTTATTGTAAAGTTTGATGTAATGGTTTTATCAGGCTAAGAACCAGGAGACAGTGAGTTCTAGTTCTACCTGAGGCATAAAATCAACTGGAGGACCTCTCAGTCCTAGAAAGGAGACAGTGGCCAGCCACTTCTGAAAAACTATGCCAAAAAACCAACAAGCACTTGTCCAGACAGTCTCTGATAACTAGAGATGTTTGAACAACAACAACAAAATAGCTGTAAAGCACTTGTAAACATTTGGTTGGTATAAATGCTATTTTTTTCTCACTGGGTAGCAGTCAATATTTAGCACATATCCCTAACTTATTGAGAAGACTATGTCAAAAAGATAGGTGAACAGTAGCAGCTACTACCAGAATCTAATGGATCGGATTTAGAAAAAGAAAAGTCTTGTTCAGCCTGCATTTTTAAGGGATTTTTTTTCCCTTAGCTCTTTCAAAGAAAAGGCTTCCACCGCTGTCATTACACATATATTTTTCATATTTCAGTGAATGCTGCTTTTTCTTTAAAAAAGGAACTCAATTGGCTGCATCACACCAACAACACTGTTTCAAATGACAACATGGTTAGTTGTCAACAATGGAATTAGTTGTCAACAATGTGTCCACAGAGATCATCTGTTAACACAACCATTTGTTTGGGGGGAGGTCTAATGGGCAGCAAGTGATGAAATAGAAGTTGAAATGATGTTGCAATGACGCATGTGGGAAATGCTGCGGGTTGTGTTCTGACATCCTAAAACACAGTTTGTCATTTCTCATCTTCACAGTTATTATCTTCACAGAAATTCTGAAGAGTAGAGATTGTATTTTGTCCTGAAGGCATGTTATATTTTACAGATAGAACAGAAATTTCTATTCCTAACCTCATTTCATTACCACTTGAGTATGTGGTCCTCACTGGTTATTCTAGATAGCAGAATATATTGGATTTGATGGCACTGGACCACAGTAATAATCTAGACAATCTAGAAAAGACCTGGGCTTTACATTAAGTTCTAATTCAGTTACTTGGGCATAACAATGTCCATGAAGAATTTGGAAACTAAAACTACCCATTGTGATGCAAATTAAAAGAAATCTAAACTGGGGGTCTAGAATTCTTTTCAGTTCTATTTTGAGTAAGACAATTTAACTCCAAGGTTGGTTTTAATTTTGAGAACCGCTTCCACATTTATTACATTATATTTACTTGATAATTCACTGTGTATTACAGATATCTGTGTTCTTGATTATACTCCCAGAGCCTAAAGTCAATCAAGCCTTCAAGAACTGTGGGTTTCTTCTGCATATGGATTATCGCATAATATATTATCATGTAAAAATGGAGCATTCTTGCAGGAATGGAATATATATATATATATATATATATATATATATATATATATATATATATATATATATATATGCTGAAACGTTGCTACAACTTTAAAAGCACCACTACTATGAAGTGGGAAAATACCCGAACAAAGCTGAATGCCATCTATCTATCTATCTATCTATCTATCTATCTATCTATCTATCTATCTATCTATATGTTTTCTTAAGTTTTCGTGGGTACTTACATGTATGGCATTCAGCTTTCTTCGGGTATTTTCCCATGTCATTGTAGTTGTGCTTTTAAAGTTGTAGCAACGTTTCAGCAGAATCTCATCTGCCCAGATGAGATTCTGCTGAAATGTTGCTACAACTTTAAAAGCACAACTACTATGACGTGGGAAAATACCCGAACAAAGCTGAATGCCATACATACACATACATATACATATACATATACATATACATATACATATACATATACATATACATATACATATACATATACAAATACAAATACAAATATAAATATAAATACAAATACAAATATAAATATAAATATATAGTTTCTGGTGGTTGTGGAGATTAACAAGGAAAAGGCAAGGAAAAGACTTAAAGCAATATGGTCATTTGGTGGGCACTCTTTTCTTTGTAGTATAATTCTCAGTGCTATTTTTTTTCATAATTATTATCTGATCTTACAAATATACTGTTCATAGTGTTGATAATACATACATTTCTACTGATTAGCTGGATACATTAAAATAAATCAGTAAAACCTCCAGTGAGAATATTATCTCTACCTCTAATCTTTTTTTCTTTCTTTTTCTCTTTCCTTCCATTCATTCATTCATTCATTCATTCATTTTTTGGTGAAGGCTAAAGGCAAGAGGGATGCTTCTAGGTCTGCACTAGCTTAAGGCACCTATTTTACCCTTAAAAATATTTACCAAACATTTATAATACATTTCCTCAAACCTTAGCTCTAACCACTTCAGTTAGTCCCCTTTTCCTCCTCCTGTCTGTTAGAAAAAACAGAAACAACGATATTTTCCTTTATTACTAGGGGCAGTTACAACAGTGAAAAAGTACATATTAAAACATTATAAATAAAGGAAAAATATTAATTTATTAATCTGTATAGCTGCCCAGTCTCACTTGTTAAGATGGGCAGTCATACAAAATGAATAAATACATGAAAGTTGGCTACATCCATTTACTTTTAGAATGCTGTTGAAAGAAACCTAAGCACACTCTTCACATTGAAAAAATTCTCTAATTTTACCTCCAATGTCATTTTTTAAAAAAAGACAAAAGTACAGGAAAGTAACTGTCTTTAGGATGATGCAGGCCTTGCTACTACAAGAGAGGGTACTAGCTATTCAGAGTAGATGGCATTTAAATGGAAAGTATCTAAAAATTAATTATATCATTTTAAAATATATTGAAGCTACAAAACAGTCACGTGACATATTGAAACTTTTGTCCCTTTGCTAAACCGGGCGTGGGTGTGGCCAGTGCATAATGCATCCAGCCCATGGACTGGGAGTTTGATAGCCCTACTATAGGGTAATTGTTTTCTTTATATTTTGTTAAATTCTATTTTCTGAGTAGGTTGATTTGTACAGTAAACCACTTGAAGTACACTCATGTTGTCACTAATTACTTTTATAACTTGCATGTATATTTGTCCCACTGTGTTTTTTTTTTTTCCAGGTAAAGCTCTCTGTACATAATATCAAATCATTTTAAATCCTCTTTTAACAAAACGCAATGTAGTGTATAACTTTGTTGCTTCTGCTGCTAGTCCTAATCTTTTATATTTGCATATCTACATACTACTAAAATTCTCAGGTCTGTCTGACTGAAACCTTCAATTGGGTGAAACTGGAAAGTATAGGACAATAGTTATTGAACCAAGGTAACTCAACATGCTAATTGATAAGACTCCTGTTGGAATGAAATTTGTGGAAGTTGTGACCACTTCAGCATACCATGCCTTCTGACTATACTTCTCAGAAACTGGAGGCGTAAGGGGAGATAGGACAGCCAAATCCCCACTCTCTTTGCCACCTCCATCTGGCATCTGCACTCAGTTGAGTGTGATTGGCTGCTTTGGAAATGAAGCCAAAATTTGAAATCTCATAAAAGTGGTGGGTGAGTGAGAGAAGGACAAGGGAGCTACTCAAATATCTGATGGTAAGATAGGGCTCACTGGGTGCATTGGTGGTCAATAGATTTCCCTTTTCTTCATTGGAGGGAAGGAGTCGTTAGGACACAAGGTTAGTGAACAGGTAAGTTTTCCTTGTGGTCCACAGCTCTCTTTATTCTTCCCCCCAGGAAACTGTCAGGCAGTTCTGCAGGTCAACCAAGGAGGAGGAAGAGTAATTCATGAGACCTTTGCCAGTTTCACACAAGCAATGTCAATGGAGAAGCTCACTCCTATTCCCACTGCTTTTTTTTTTTGGCTCATCCATAGTAACTCTGCTTTTCTGTTTAGGTAAGGAAATATTTCTGAAAGAATTACCCAATGGGTCACACTAATAGTTGAAGAAGTGAGATAGTTCTTTGCCTGAAATGCAGCTTATAGCAAAGAAACATGTAAATGTTGGGAAGAAAAGTAAGGAAAGAAGAAAATCAACATAAATAACAGCAATACCTCAAAATTTAGGCAAAACTCATAAACAATATACTAATTTCCCATTTTCCTTAGAAGAATAAAACTGTACTTCGTATAGCTAAATGTCTATTTAGCCTCTTGAAAAAGCACCTTTGTACTATGTATAGTTTTATATTTTTAGTGATTACAAATACAAATTGCTGTGCAATAAATCTTTTTGTTTACTTACATGTCTTGTACTACAATATATTGATGTGGTATGAGACCATCTATGCCATTATGGCGACCTTCCCACCAGTCTTCAGATGCCCGATGGTACAAGAGAAGGGAAGCTCCTTTTCTGAAGGATAATTCACGTGGGGATCGTCCTGTATAGTCAAACTTGGCAATAGCTTCAATTTGTTCCACTTCTATAAAGTTGGGTGAACAGCAGTAAAGAAAGATCAAATTACAGAGAATTGATTAAAACTCACTATAGTTTGTTTAATGCAGTAAGGTATTCCTGGAATGGCATGAATGTTTCTTATCTAAAGATATTTCTGTGAAGGATATTTTTGCTACTTTTCCTAGGAAACAGAATATTGTCACCTTAATGTTAAGGTACTACCTCGTAATTGAAGTGCAAGTGGGAAAGAAGGGAGGGGTAGTAGCTGACAGCTGGTATAAGATTCCTTACATTTTGATAAATTGAAGGGGGGGGGCATCTTAGAGTCCCAGGAAATATGAGATTAGCTTAAATCCCTCAGGAGACAAAGTGGTGAGTTGACCTCCACTTGGTGGCACACAATCAAATCACAATAATCACTTCTGATGAAATTCTAATAAAACCTGTTTATCAGAAGCAAAAATGGGAGAAGCATACATATCCTGAGCAAGAATTGTCTTTCAAACTATTTCTTTTTAAAAGCTATAATTATTTCCAGCTTAAAAATAAAAATACCCAGGTTTATGAGTTTAACTTTATTGATGCCATGAGGCCTAGCATCCAAAATATATCTCTATGAGTCTGAAGAAATTTATACAGGACTATCTAATACTAGCAATAAACAGTTCTGTGTACTATGAAGCATCATCTTTTTAATAAACTCCTGGCTATCTGCCATTCAAACCAGAATGTTCAATAACATGAACCTTAATCAGATCCAGCAAACTTTAATGTTCTTGTCTGCTTAAAGGCAGAAAACAGCAGACTTCTTATGAAACAGATTTCATATGTTATAATCTTGGTACAGCAATACTGAGAAACAGCCCTCAGTCTAAATTAGCTGGTCCTCTACATTTTTTGCTAAAATGCTGTTTAACATCAGCAAGACATTATATGGGAATTGCAACCCTTAATGTATGAAGAACAGTATTTGGGAAAGGTTATCTTACACCATCTGCCTTTGTGTGGTTCAAATGAAGCAACTTTTAGTAGTAATACTGTATATTGTCTTAAGATGACTTCCAAAAATAGCCACACAATCTAGATAAAATATCTAATTCCCCCCCAGTACACTGGACCAGATATATGGAATTAGACTCAGAGAGGTTATATAAATTCTTAAAATAAAACAGCTCTTCCTCTCCATGCTTATGTTTTGGTTAATCACCCAGAAACTCCAATCAAAACTATAAACATAACCACTCAGGCATAAAATTGCCAAAATAGAAGCTTGCTTGCTTCAATTTTTTCAGTCAAGAAAGGCTGTTTGTCACCCACACTGAAAAATGAAGGTTGACATCGCCCTGCTCCTTTCAAACATTCATCTTCAATTAGCTGACTTATCCTTTTCTCCTCTCATGCCCTTAGTTCCAATAAACAATTATGTCAATTTTCCCATAACTTGTACTGATAAGGTACTGGATTTGGATATTTGCGTCACTAAAGAGAAAGAATTAATGGAACTAAAAGCCATAAAAATAAATGAAACACAGGCATGCTAAGTTCAGGTAAAATACAGGGTTCTATAATAAGGTTCCCTAAATGGTAAAATAAGTCAATGTTTGTTTCTAGGCATATTACTTTATACTGATGTCAAATCAACTTGTGTGGGTGGGGGATGTGATCAAGTAGCTATATTATGCATGTAGATACAAAAAATGTGTTCTGAAAGTTAACATTCAAAAGTAAATTGACATAAATAGATATAAATATAACATGGAATGAGGAAATAGAACTGTATTCCTCAGAGCTTCGTCATTTAATCCTGGATAGATTTTTCAATTTAAAATTATTTTTGTGAGGCAGGGAAAGATGTGTCAAAAATATTTAACTGATATATTATTATTCTGTTCAATCATGCAAGGGGAGATGACCTTACCCAGCAGTTTTAAAAAGTATTAAAAAGGAGGAAAGAGAAGGTAGAACCTGAGGCAACTCACAAAGCAAGGACCTAAGGGCTTTGTTACTCCAGCACTAACTGGAATTTGCCTTGGAGTAAGGAGGAGAACCACCATAAAATGGTGCTCTCTACTCTCAACCCCCCTCAACTAGTCAATGGGTTTGAAACAAAGGTGGTATTCAGCAGGTTCTGACCAGTTCTGGAGAACCGGTAGTGGAAATTTTGAGTAGTTCGGAGAACCAGCAAATACCACCTCTGACTGGATATTTTACAGTATCCTTCTCCTGCCACGCCCACCAAGCCACATCCACAGAACTGGTAGCAAAAAATTTTTGAATCCCACCGCTGGTTTGAAGGCCACATTAAGAAGAGCCAGGATGGATACACCAAACCTATTTCAGGGTTACCATGATCATGAACAAGTGCAGCCAAAGCCACCTCAGTGCTGCATCTCAGTTTGAACTCTGAGTGCAAAGGGTTTGGAAAATCAACATTTTCCAGGAACTATATAAACCAACCACCTTCTCAACATCCTTTCCTAAAAGAAAGTTGGAGACTGTACAACAGGAGTGTCAAACTCACAGCCCACAGGCGAGATATGTCACATACTGACCCACCCCCGCCCGGTTTATCGAAGGGGGAAAAAGTCCCGATACATCACGTGACAACGCATGTTTGACACCCCTGCTCTAGAACAAATTATCCTGAACACTTGGATCCAAGGATGGATGAGCCAACTCCTCTTTCAAAGAGGCATTTAAAACCACATGGACCTACCCAGATGTCCCCTCTCTCATAACTAACTGAGAGGGACATGAATCTAATGTACAGATGTCTCATCCCAACAATATATCCAATATGGCTGCCACGGCGGCCATAAAGTTCTGTGCTATCTCTAACTCTGTCAATCTGATAAAGTTCCCCAAGACCGTAAGTCTGGGGAATGCCACCACCATGTTAGTATTATGCACACAACTCTTATGGTAATAATCTTCAATACCTTTATACAATCGTTCAAATAAATCCAGGAAACAAAGAAATAGCCTGCACAACTAAGATATGTTTACCTTAGTTAGTTTTCACTTGACCCAAAGTCAACCAAAAAATCTGACAAGGGTCATCAGTTTCAAAATGCTGTCAGTTATATCTTTCCTTACACTTAAAGGTTGCTTTTTATTCTTTTCTTCCTTTTCTTACCATAAAACTGGAGCTAGGTAAAATAACAATCAACAATCAAACAATCAACACTTTCATGTCAAACAGAAAAATGGAATTTTAACTTATTAAGCAGGCTGTCAGAATAACTTCCACATTGCCTTGGAATTCAATCATGACAACAATGGGAATACCCCATCCCTACTTCAATCACACATTTTTCAAGGAATTTTATTAATAGCTATTGGTAGTGTCAAACATAGAGAGACATCCTCTCCTGCAAATAGCCATATATGTTAATCTAAGGAAATTTGGTTAGTTATTAAATGCACGTTAAGCATTTCACAATGTAAACGTTGGTAGCTTTTTGTAGACACAATTACCCATGGCTTGTTTCTACACTCACCATCATCGCTGGTGTGTGGCTCTGTGCCATTGTCATGATCTCCTTCCTCAATAGTGCCCGGTTCACTGTGTGGGCTGTCACTGGAATCAAAAGTGGAATAAATAAATGCACTGAGTTTTTTTTATAATGGGGATAAAAGGGAAAAGAGATATGGACTCCTTGCTAACAAGTAAATGCAGGAAACTTTACTTTCCTCTGAACAATTTCAGACTTTATTAAAAAAAAAATGCAATACCAGTCTGCATACCCATGAAAATGTTTTTATATATATACACTATACCACACACACACACACACACACACACACACATATAGTATTCAGCTTTGTTTGGGTATTTTCCCACGTCATTATATATTATACCCGAACAAAGCTGAATATCATACATATAAATACCCGCAAAAACTTAACAAAACAAAGAGAGAGAGAGAGAAAATGAATGAATGAATAAATGAATGAATATCTTGGATGAACATGAATCCTACTAGGATTAGTTTGCAATACAATTTTATCTTCAGCAAATCTGCTACTACATTTCTGCTTCAACTATATCTGCTTTGTTGAATATCTTGCTGTTTACTGCTTCTCCTATCATTCTTTCTCCACATAGTAAGAAGAGCCCAATTAAGCAGTTTTCATTGTAACAACATAGCAACAACTTCAATGGCACTACCAAATATAATGCCATCTTGCCCATTATGACTCACTCGAAAAATGACACAAACATTGGCATAGTTAGGTGAGTTCTGAAAATGCTAAACAGTCCTAAATCACTGTTTGTGCTGTCATGACTTAGCTGCCATGGAAGGAAAATATTTTAAATTTTTCTCCCCAACTCTGGCAAGCTGAATGCCTTGTTGGAAAAATATATAGTTCTTTCTCAGAAATAAGCACATGCATGAAAGTTAAGTGATGTCTGACAGAAGTGCCACCTGATGGCAGAATCTATACAATGACAGTTTTGATCATGAAGAAAAGGGCTATTGTAATGTACTCCAGTTCAAAGTGATTGGTAAGAGCCCTTCATTAAACAGTTATGGATAGTAAAGGACAGGCATCCGTTTACTTGTTCTGCTCCAAGTGAATTAAAGAGTTTCCCTCATCTTGTGGTAGAACTGGGCCTGGTTACCATGGAAAGGAACAAGTTGCCACAGCCATCCCATCATGGCCATCTCACTACAGCTATTTCACCACAGCCAAACCACCATGGCCATCTTGCCAAGGAACAATTCCATGTGGATAATTCAACACAATAAATGTTATTTGCCATTATTTCTTCAACATTAATTCTATTGAAAAAAAATGGAAATAATATCAAAACAAATAGTGGACAGCATTTATCATGTTCAGTCATCCTGCATGAAATTGTCCAGGGCGAGTTTTCCCACAGTGAGTTAGTCACGGCAAGTTGTCCCATGACAAATTGGCTGTGACAAGATGGCCACAGCAGGTTGGCTCTGGTGAAATGACCATGACAAGTTGGCCATTGCAAGTTGTCCTAGACCCTGATTTCTTATTGTCTTGTATTTTGTGCAGTGATTAAAAAGAGTTCTTTAAAAGTATAAGTACTAATTCAAACAAAAGTCTATATTAATTTTGGTGGAACTTGTTTATTCTTTGTTTATACATTTCTGTCTCATGGCAATAGGTCTAATGTATTTGTTCAAGGAATGAAAATTAGGATTGAAGGCATAATTCTACATTCTCCCATTATCCACAACTAAAGTACTAATTATGTAGCAGGAGACTGATTATCGATTAATGGGCCCATGCCAAGAAACTGACATAGTTATTGCCTGCTAGCCATATCCCCACCTTAGCAGAATGGGAACATCTGTTTTGTGTTTGAGAAGAAATTTTAAGCCGACATAATAGGAAATACAGTCTTTGTGGACTTGTCCCATTTTATATAACAGATCTAATGGAAACAGACATTCATTGATCTGTTCCTTAGATTTTAGGCTGTCACAAAAGCCTATTAAGAATGCATTGGTGCCTGGAAAGTAGGAGCTAGACAGCATGAGATGAACTGTCATTGCTATCATCCCATCTGCTCCTGCTGTTATTTGTTCCCATTCCTGTTAACAATTGTTTTAAGAAAAGACTACTTTGTGCTTTTTCACACAAAGTTTTACTACCATCCTAAGTGGCTTCTGTCACCAGTTAGGATTGCCTTTCTTTTCCAGATCAGCAGCTATCTTAAGTTCTCCATTGCTGTACAAACCAGAAAAGAGGAGTCCAGGGTAGAAATCACCTTCTGGAGCGAAGTGTCCCAGATAGTTGCCCCAGATAGTGGGGCAAAGACCTTGTAGAAGATTACATGAAAAACTGCTGGAAACCTATTGAACCTGAAACAGTTGGCAGCTACATGTAGCTTCCTTCAAGTCATGGTCAACTCCTTATGACTTCATGGACAAATTTACACAGTTTTATTATCAACAACATAGAAGAGGTGTTGGTCTTAGCTTCACTGTGATTTAAAATAGTTTCAGTTCTTTTTCATTTTTTTCCATCAACATTGCTTCATTCATATAGATTTACCTGGGAGCAAATCCCACTGAAGTGAACTGAACTTAGTTCTGAGTAGATGTGTATAGGATTTAATTGTTAGCTTTGGGAATAATTATCAGTTTAGTGTAAATGCTAAGCCCATCAAGACAACTGTTAAACAAAAGTGAACTGTAAAATAAACAAAATAAATGCTTTTAAGAACCTTCACTGTTTGCTCTAATGCAATGCCTTCATGATGTACCCAATAATTAAAATCTAACCCATCCCTTGGCAACCTGGTGCATTCTATAAGTTTCGGACTTCAACTCTCATTAACTGCAATCAGTAAGAGTTGTGGCAGCAATAATCAACAGAGACAAAAGAAAGACCTGATCTCACCTAAGGACAAAGTATCATATGGCCAGGAAACAATCTTTAAATAGTAACTTTTGTTCAAAATAATGTAAAGTTGATGGAAGAGATGACTCCAGTTACTGGATATAAGATTATGTTTATTTTATCCAAACTAGAGTTAGGAAACACATGGCTGACCTATTACTCCCAGCAACCCTACTGTGGTGTCCAAAGCCTCACCAGAGTGTGAACACAAGGAGAAAGTGTGGTTTTTAGCCTGAAAAGTCTTGTCACTTTTATCTAAACAAATCATATTAATGTATCAAAATATGTCCCAAATTAATAAAATGTTACAACTCTTGATAGATGAATTTATTTATTTTATTTGTCAAGCGATTATAAGATAACAGGTATAAGTATAAACATAGTTATGAATACATGAAATGGATACATATAAGAAAATAAAAAGAAACAATAGGACAGGGACGGTAAGCACGTTGGTGCACTTATGCATGTCCCCTTTATATATTTTATATAAATTGTATATATATATTGTACGTTTATATATTTGGATTACTGTATTTCTTCATGCTGAAATCAATATTACAAGTACTAAAAAGCAAAATCATTGAAACAAAAAAGGTGGCAAGAGATTGGTATCTTTTTCAAAAATAAGACAGAACTCCACATTTGGAGAACATAATCTAATATCAATTGATTGAGAACAAAGGTAGAACAAAGTTGGGGTTAATAGATGCAACCTATGCCCTGATTATGGGCTTTTAAAAAAGGAATTTGGGTTTCCCCTATGGAAAGAAGAATGTTGGATTGAGTGAAACTGGTTCCAAGCAATCTCTATTTATGTTCTCAAAAGACCTGAAAATGAATTAGGCTCTTAACTTCCATTGATTCCTACACTCCATTAGCACAACATTATTTGAAATCTTCCTGGGCAACTCAAGAGATTTAGAAACAAAAATAATTATTCCTTACAGTTCATATGTGCACAACAATCCATTCCAGTCTGGGCAGAGAAATAACCGTGCATCGACTTACTATTTAAATTAAGAACACCTGAAATAAGCATCCCACACTTTATAGAGAAGAAATTCCTAGCCTTCTTAAGATACTAAAGGCACATATTTCATTCCGAAGTTTCTTACCAGTACTCTTCCCCACCAGTCATGCATTTTTCATAAACAGGTCCTTCGAGTTCCCTGAGGGTAGGGAAGATGGCCTCATGATTGATTATGATGGTTTTGATGACCTCATTGACATGAGCCTGGCAGGACACTGGATCCTGCCCATCTGGAATATGCATCAAAGTTGGTCCGAAGCAGATGGCTAGATTGTAGGGATCCATCATGTTCTCATCACTGTATTGCGACAAGCTGCAAATATAAGTAACCCACAGCTACCACACTAAGCTTCAAGTATTACACATATAATGCTGTACAGGCATTTCCTCCAGCTGGGCAAAAGGCAATAATTACAAGTAATGATGGTCAAGGGACACCTCTCCCTTTTGCCCAGTGCTAGGTTTGAGGAAAAAGAGAACACTGAAAAAAGGAAGAATATTGACCAGGGAAGGCTATTTACAGCTGCATTCAAAGTAAATAAAAGTTAAAGAAAATGCTCACTGGTTAAGGAAAGCAAAGAGGTATCTCATTACAATGATGACAGCTCGTGGCAAGGTGATAATGATTTGCTGGATCTGGTGCACTCTTTCAGCAGGGTTTTCAATTTCTGTAACATAAAAATGAAATGTGTTCAGATTCAGCCTCTCATTTATTTATTTGTACATGCATCCCAACATTTGTCTATGTACCCTTAACTTGAAGCAGTTCACAGTAACAAAAATGATACCAGAACAAGTCAAACAGTTGACTGGGTTTCTTTCAGACACAATCAAAGACAAACAACTTGGGAGTCAACCTCCCCAAACAATCTGCTATTCTGTGGTATAGGCACTTCCTTCTCTTTGCACACCAAGTTGCCCTTTCTCAAACAAGTAGGAAATATCTGAAAACTGTCAAATAAAGACATAATAATCCAAGAGCAAAACTGAGAAGAGATTCACCACATTATTACATATAGAATAAAGTATTGCGGGCTAATTCTGCCGACTGCCAGTAGTTCAGTAGTCTCACTGGCTCAAGGTTGACTGAATCTTCCATCTTTCCAAGGTTAATAAAATGAGAACCCAGATTGCTCTGTAAACCGCTTAGAGAAGGCTGTAAAGCACTATGAAATGGTATATAATATAAGTCTATTGCTATTTATATATTACGACAAAATGGCATAAAAGCACCTGATCTAAGGGAATCATACCTGCCAGATACAAAATAAATTGGTTCAACAATTGTTGTTTACAACCAGCTTTTAGATTTTGGGGTTTTGTTGTACTTTAAAGAAGTGTTTCTCAACACTCTGCAATTATAAAGTGTGTGGACTTCACTCTCAAAATTCGTCAGCCATTTTGTTTGAACAATACACTTATTCTCTCTCTTTTTAAAATGTATTTACTTGTTTGTAAACAAGGGTTGGGCATAGTGTACCATTTCTTCAAGATTTGTGTACAAATTCTCCTAATAGGACTTAGCAAGACAGGATGCAAAGTCTTGATAGCTCAGTCACCTATACACAGAACTTTTGGTGTTGTGTGTATTGAATTTTTAGAAGCAGGAAAGGAGCTTTTTAAAAATTTACTTAATCAGTAGAACTGTGAAAATGGCCTGCAGCATAGAAATAAATTAAAGCATCTGCACAATTCAAAATGTATTTTTGTGGAAGTAGAACTTTTAAATTTGGAATAAGGGTGAGTTGGTTTTCCTTCCATTCCCAATTTTTGGAATATTTATTTTCCTTTGTAATTAATATGCATGAATAAATCATAAGTATCTCCATAGGAAAGGAACTTGCAAACATTTAGAAAGTATGACAGGAATTGTAATGAATAAAAGCCATCTAGTCATTTAATCACAGCAGATAGGTTTCACTGCTGCAAGTGATTGGTGAAATGACTTACGAGATTGCCTTGTGAGACATTGAATGTACACTGAAGTTTCAGTAGCCTTATTGTTAGCTTCTCCAGAGTATATCTAAAATTGAATGCAATAATAGCTGTCCCGTCTTTATATACTGCTTATGTTCAGTGAAGCAGTATGCCACAAATAATTGCTAACTGCAGTAGGATAACAGTTGATCCATCATCACTATTTAAATTATTTGTGTGCTTATAAATTTCTTTTGTCTCTCTAATATTTCTGCAGAAATTGCCTGTTGCATCTTGCCAGAAGGCTAATGTTCTCCAGGTTTATTTTATAGTATTGCCCTTGTGATTAGTGTATTTTTAAATCTAATATTTCTTTCAGGTTCTTTAATTCTGCACTGGATGGAATACCCAGTTGATCCAACACAACGATGAACATCTTAACCATAGAAAGGAGATCATTACTTCAGTGCTGCATCACACGACCATCCCCAACCAAAGGCATCTATTACATCACCACGTAACATTGCTGACAAAGTAAACGACATAGCAGGTTAAAAAAAAATCAACACCTGTTTAATGATCTTCTAAGTAATGAATGCAATATACCAGGGGTCTCCAAACTTGGCAACTTTAAGACTTGCGGACTTCAACTCAATGCAATATACCAGGGGTCTCCAAACTTGGCAACTTTAAGACTTGCGGACTTCAACTCCCAGAATTCCTCAGCCAGCAAAAGCTGGCTGAGGAATTCTGGGAGTTGAAATCCGCAAGTCTTAAAGTTGCCAAAGTTGGAGACCCCTGCAATATACAACTGAAGGAAGGATTAAGAAGAGTATGCAAACCTTAAACCTCATGTGTAACCTTTATCATTAAAAACATACTAGATAAAAACAGTGCAGGATTAAGATTCAGAACGTGAGCAAGAGAAATGTTCCTCTTTAATAAGGATGAATTCCCCAAACTACAACCAATGGAGTGTGCAAAATAAATTGCAAGTAGGAGGACAGTTAAATGAGATTGTAGATTAGTTCAAGTATGCTTTTTCCTAGAGGCCTTACTGTTCATAAAAATTTTCTGTATTAATAAAAAGTCTAAACAAAAGAAAAAATAAATTTAATATGAGAAAGGTCAAGTTTCATTTTATTTGTAAACTTGTTTCCACAATATATATGAACAGAACAATCGGCAAGGTAATATAAATGAGATGTTACAAATATGACTTAAAAACAATATGGAACACTACAATGCAATTAAATTGGTCCTTGAATATTCATTTATGTTGCTGATATTGCTTATGAGAATGCAGTTTTTATGAAATCCCCATTTTTTTTTTACTACTGAAAGGATATTTTAGCTTCTTGCTTTTAATAAAGAAAACAGAAAGGGGAGCTGCATTCTCAACTACACAATACATTATAAATTATATAGCCAATACAGATATGCAAACACTCTGCAATATACATAACACAATATTCTGCCAAGTCATTCAGTTTAGATTAGTATTAAAATTGGTTTTTTGGTCATACCGCACATTACTCTTAGCCATGTTTATAACCACTTTTTATGCAATATAGAAGCTGGGTTGGCAATAATGCAAAGCTATAAATCATAAGCACCTTTACCACCCCATGACAATACTATGCAAAAATCAAGAAACTGACCTATTATTAATTACTTACTTATAGTAGATATCAAATCCTGAAACCTTTCCTTAGGAAAGAGTGGATTTTCCAGTCCCCGGAAATACAATTTTAAGACCCCAGCAACAGAATTAATATCACGTTCATTTTGATCATCAGCAAGGGGGTCTTCTCCTGAGATAAAAGGTTTATTTATAACATTAGATTTCAATTCTAGATTACACAGAAAACACAACACACCATAGTAACAAAAAGTTGTTACAACAAATAGGAAATCAGCTTCCCTGAATAACTCTTCCCTGTTGCTGTACTTGTCATCATATTATCATCATAATTCTGCCAAACTATAATGCTATAATGTAGGATAATAATATGTACATGCAAACACGTCACTCTATAGGCTTTCAGGGTACCTGTTAATGAATACTTCAGCATCAACCATAACAATACAAGAGCACACAATAGATACAAACTCAAGGTTAACTGCACCAAACTTGACTGCAGAAAATACGACTTCAGCAATAGAGTGGTCAATGTCTGGAATACTCTACCTGACTCTGTAGTTTCTTCCCTCACTCCAAAAACTTTAACCTTAGACTGTCTACTATTGACCTCACCCCTTTCCTAAGAGGTCTGCAGGGGGCGTGCATAAGCGCACCAACGTGCCTACCATCCTTGTCCTATTGTTTCTTTTATTTTTCTTATATATATCCATGTATTCATAACTATGTTTTTACTTATACCTATTATCTTGTAAACAATTGACAAATAAAATAAATAAATAAAAATAAAATATAGAAAGCACACATGAAAAAAGAAATCAGTACAAGTAAGAAATGGAAAAAATTCCTATAAACACCGTTTATTATACTTTTCTCCTCCAACCTTGCAAATCATCTATTTCTTCTGCATCCAGGTACCAATGTATACACTGTCTTTTCTTCTTTAAACCTTTTACCATTTTTCTTTTTGAGAATTCATCAACTATGCTCAACCATGATTTTTTCAATCTTCCTCACTTTTCGCCATGTGTTTGCTCTGCAATTCCACCTTCATTCTTTGTCTTTATATGACTTAATCCCTTCAGTGTATTTCTCTCATACTGGTCGCTCACTCATTTTTGTGTTGACTCCACATTCATTCAGCACCCATTCATTCTTGACCTTATGTTTTTCTAATTTCATTATGCACATAAGTATGCCATTCCACTGCATTCAATATAACCGTCTCTTACTTCTATGTGATAAAAGTGGTAAGAATCATGCCCTTCCAACCAAAAGTTCTCCCTTGTCATAGACTTCATTGCCCCTGAACTTTCTATCAACATTTATATGTCTTAATATTCCTCCAAAGATTTTTCCATCTTTAATCAACTTTCTATCAAGGTACACAAATTCATTTATTTTTTGAATGTTTCTATTTTGATTTTGCTATATTAAACTTCAGATTCATACTCATGACTCATGTAAGAAATCTAATATTAATTGCAAAGTATTTGAATTTTTGGCCAATGAGATTGCATCATCTGCATGCAAAAATTCACAGTCAATCATATCTCCTAATATGATTTGTGATGTAATTCTGTGTTTAATAAAGAATGGTCAAAATATATATAATTCTTTAGTTTTATGAAGCAGTATAGCAAAATCTTGTAGCACATCCCAAATGATTATATATAAAACAATGCTAACTACATCCCAAGGTGCTTTTTCAAAAGACAACTGGACTTTGCTTTTCCATGAAGATGTTTCGCTTCTCATCCAAGAAGTTCTTCTGAATTGAAAAAGTTTCTTGGATGAGAAGTGAAATGTCTTCAAGGAAAAACAAAGTGTAACTGTCCTTTGAAAAAGCACCTTTGGGCAACCATGATCTGGATGCATGATCTCCATAGACAATGATAACTATGGGATGGAGGAAGCTCAAAAGAAGTAGCTTATGTCTCTGATCACATATGGAGAAGGCAGAGACAGAATTCAGAAAGTATATGTATTCTAATAAGTACATGTAAAATAAAACAACAGCAAATCACTTTATAAGAATGACCAACTAATTACATACCTCTTTCAAATGAGTTTTTGATATCATTGACTTCAACCTGAGATCCAGGAACTCTAAAAATACCCTGTTGTTGTAAACCTGAAGTAAACAAATATATATATTTTCAAAAGAAAGCTTAGTAAACTATTTGGAATCAATTCCCAATCTTTTTAGTTACCTTCACATTTAGGTCTTCCTATATATATTTACTATATTTTACCATTTTTACATGTAATCTTCTTGCTCATATATCTATAAATAAATCATTGAATTCCCTGTAATCCTACATATGCAATTTGTTTTGATATGTTCAAACAGATAAGATTAACTCAGATGATGGAGAAGGCTTAGGTGGTCAGATCTGATTTAGAATTCTCTTGCCTTGAAAGAAAGAAAACCAGAATGATTCTGCAAACTCTAGCATGGAAACAATTGACTATAACTCTGCCTATTCTGTTACAATGGGGGTCTTCAAACTTGACAGCTTTAAGATTTGTGGCCTTCAACTCCCAGAATTCCTCCTCCAACCATGTTAGCAGAGGAATTCTGGGAGTTGAAGTCCACAAATCTTAAACTTGCCAAGTTTGAAGACCCTTGTACTACAGCTTCAGTGCAACCTTTTGCTGATTTAGTTCCTGTTCATGGAGAGAAGGAGAGAAGAATTTATAGTAACAGATGAGACTTTAAGTAAGCCCAATATGGCCTGAGAAGGCGGAGCTTCGTTCCGGTGATACAGCTGCGATCTCGGGGCTCTGAGATCGTAGCCGATATTTTCGCCCCTGGTCGGTCCTAACGGACCTAAACCGTCCCGTAGAGACGGTGATCGTGAAGGGCATTGTTCCAGGATCCCAGAGATATCGCAAAATCTCTGGTTTGATCCGGAAGAAGCCCTTTTGCTGGCGGCGGAGAGGCAGCCTCCATAGCTGCTGAAGTCGGGACAGCTCCGGAAAGAAAGTGATTGGAGTGAAGTGTGTCGGCTGGGTGAGAAAAACTCTTTTGTGCTGTAAATTCGCTAAGGTTGGAAAGTTCATCCGATATAAAGAAGAAAGCTGTGAGATTTTTTTTTTGACTGAAATTGTTTTGAGCGGCGTTTTTTAAAGTGATGTCAAATTGAGGCTTGGTTTTTTTTTTTTTCTTTTCTTTATACTTTTTGGGAAAGATTTTACTGTGACTTTGTAGGTAACCGGATTGAATTTTCTCTTATATATATTTTTATGCTCCCTTTGATTTTATGCTCCCTTTGATTTTTTAACTTTCTTTAGGATAGAGGCTCCCTTTGGCTATTTTTTCTTTTTTTTCTGTATATATTATTACTTTTTTCTGGCGGGTGGGGAGAAAGAGCATTAAGAAACTTTGTAACACTGCCAACTAGAGGCTTGAAAGTATCTTTATGTGAATTGGAGAGAATTGCAAAAAGACCTCATCTCAAGGACTTTTTAATGTGATAAGATAGAGGGAGAGCACAGCAAAATATTATTGCAGGTGCTTTCCTGGACTGTTATCAACAACACTTGAGGTTTGGCTTTGAAGCTGCTGGAGAAGAGAGTCATAACAAGAGCCTTGGATAAATAACAAAGTGCAGTGTGTTTTCTTATATATACCCCATTCGCTAGCCTTTTTCTAAATTTTAATTTTAGTAATATTTTTATTTTTGCCTTTTATTTTAAAGGGAAAGCCTCAGAGTTTTTTCTTTTTTCTTTTTCTTTTCTTTTTTATTGGGACTTTTTTGCTTTTCATATTTATGTTTTTGGACTACTTTGTTGTTGAGGTTGTTGTTGTTTTTCTTTTTTCTTTGGATTATTGAGACTTTTTAATTGGATTAAGGTGTGAAGAATCTGAAGGAACTTTTTGTTGTTGTTTTTTCTCTTTTTGCTTTTGCTTTTTTCCTTTTTCTTTTGCTCTTAATCAATATTATTATTTTTGGATTTGTTTGTTTTTTCCTTTCTATTTTTTCCTTTTTTATGGTGGACTATCTCTTAATTGGATTAGGGTCTAGAAGAACCTGAAGATCTTTCTTCTTCCTTTTTCCCTGTTTCTTCTTTGGTTTCATGTTTTTTACTATTGGAGTTCTCCATTTTGGATTATAATTGGCTGCTCTACCAGTTGGATTAAAAGTCAAGAAGAATTTGAAGTTTTGGAAACATTGAAATGAGCAGGAAACCAATACCATCTGGCATTTCTGCTTCTACCTCTGCTTCCCCACCAGCTGGAGGACAACGTTTAATTCAGACAATGTTGAAGCAAGATAAGGAACAAGAAAAGATAACTTTACAGATGATTATGCAAGGAATCCAAGATCTCAAGACAAAATCAGATATCATTGAACAAAGAACAGGAAATATTGAACAAAGAACAGAAAATATTGAACAAAGAATAGAAAATATTGAACAAAGAGCAGAAAATATTGAACAAAGAGCAGAAAATATTGAACAAAGAATAGAGAAGACTGATGAAAAAGTGGAAAATATTAAACAAATGATGGTTAAATATGAGGAGAGATTCCAAAAAATTGAGGAAGAAGGAAAACAAAGAGAGAAGAAGATTGGAAATATTGACAGCAGACTAACAGCGGTTGAACAAGAAAAAGGTGGGATGTTGAGGTGGGAGATGGAAAGGTCAGAATTTTACCTCAGATTTCAAAATATAGAAGAGGAAAAAGGAGAAAATTTGGCAGCGGTAATGATAGAAATTTTGGCAGATGCTTTGGAAATTACAGAGGAAAAGATGATGGATGGAATAGATGAGATATATCGAGTCTATACAAGATATGCGATGAGAAATAAATTACCCAGGGAAGTCCATATTAGATTTACCAAAAAATCCATTAAAACACAAATATTACAAGTAGTAAGAGAGAAAACACTGAAATACAAGGGTAAAGAGGTTGTGGTTTTAAAACAAATACCCAGAAGAGTGAGAGAGATGAGAAAAGAATATCGATTTCTGACCAAAATACTATTGGAAAACGAAGTGAATTATAGATGGCTGATTCCAGAAGGACTAGTGTTTGGGTGGCAAGAACAGAGATATAGAATTGATTCAATTGAGAAAGCAGAACTTTTTCATGCAGAATTCTTTGGAGGAAGAAGAGAGGAAGCAGAGAAAGAGGCTTTATCAATTGAGTTTCAAGATGAACAACTGGAGACTGAAAAAGAGAAAGGAGCAGCAGGGGGACAGATGGATAATAAAGAACAGCGTGAAGTGAGATCCACGAGAGCTGTTAGACCTAAATATAAAGCATAATCATGGAGGAAAAAAAACTGATTACAATGAATATAAATGGACTTAATTCAGCTGTTAAAAGAAGGAAAACTTTTCATAAATTAGAGAAATTAAAATTTGATATAATTTGCTAAAGGAGAAAGATTTTACACAATGGATGGAGAAGGAATTGGCTTTTTTCTTCAGAGAAAATAAAAGAGAAGATACTTCAACGCAAAATGTGTGGGACACAATGAAGGCATACGCTAGAGGTTTGATATTAGATTATACAAGAAAAAAGAATATTAGGAAAAGGCAAGCTTCTAAGGCCTTGGAAGATGAGTATAAAATTCTTGAAAAAGAATTTCAGAAAATGCCACAGAAAAAGGATATTAAATTGAAGCTGGATGTAATCAAACATAAAATGGAATTAATAGAGAAAGAAGAACTGGCACAGAAAATTAGAAACTCTAAACAGAATTATTTTGAAGATGCAAATAAACCAGGTAGATGGCTAGCATATAAATTGAGAAAAGAGAAGGAATCAAGAAAAATATTGAAGTTAATAGATGAACAAGGCCAAGTTTGTTATGGGAATAAGGAGAAAAAAGAAATTATTCGAGATTTTTATGGGCAATTATATAAACAGGAGAATATTGATGAAGAAAAAGTCAAACAGTATTTACAGGAAGCTAAGTTACCAAAGATACCTAAAGAGACTGAAGAAATGCTAGAAAGCAATATAACAATGATGGAACTAAATGAAGCATTTAAGAGACAAAATAATGGGAAAGCTCCGGGTCCAGATGGGCTTCCAGTAGAATTTTATAAAACATTTCAAGAATTATTGAGCATCCCATTGTTAGAAGTTATGAATGAAGTTATGTTAAAAAAGATGATACCTAAAACATGGTCAGAGGCTTATATTACACTCATACCAAAGGAAGAGACTGACCCATTGCAAATTAAGAATTATAGACCTATTTCTTTATTGAATGCAGACTATAAAATCTTTGCTTCAATCTTAGCAGAAAGACTTAAAAAATATTTAAATAATTTTATTCACTCAGATCAAAATGGATTTCTGCCAAAGAGACAAATTAGAGACAATATGAGACAATATAATCTTGGACACTTTGGAATACTATGAGGCTCATCCTGAAAAGCAAATGGCTTTGATATTCCTAGATGCTCAAAAAGCATTTGACAACGTGAACTGGAGATTTATGTTATTATTATTGGAGCAGATGGGTTTTGCTAAAAAATTTATTCAAGCAATAGAAGCTATATATAATAAACAGACAGCAAGGGTAATGATGGAGGGGGAACTTACAGATTTTATTAATATAAGGAAAGGCACAAGACAAGGATGCCCCCTATCTCCTTTGCTATTTGTGTTGACCTTGGAAGTGTTGAATAGAAATATTAGGGATGATAAAAGCATAAAAGGAATGAAAATTAAGAAGGAAGAATTTAAGCTACAAGCTTTTGCTGATGACTTAGCTTTTATTTTGGAAGATCTGCTAGAAACAGCTCCAAAGTTACTGGAAAGGATAGAGGCATATGGAGAGGTGGCTGGTTTGAAAATAAATAAAGACAAAACAAAGATTTTGACAAAGAATATGCTATTGAGACAGAGAGAAGAATTGGCAGATCTTTTGAAAATTCAAGTTACAAATAAGGTTAAGTATCTGGGGATATATTTGACAACAAGATGTAGCACATTAAAGGAGAATAATTATATTAAATTTAAACAACAGATAACTACAGATTTGAAGAAGTGGGAAAACTTGCAATTGTCATTAATAGGGAGAATTTCAACAATTAAAATGAATATCTTACCTAGAATTTTATTTTTGTTTCAAACAATACCAATTAGGCTTGGAAAAGACTATTTTGAAGATTTAAATAAAATTATGTTGAAGTTTATATGGCAAGGTAAAAAAGCGAGAATAAAGCTAAAGCTTTTGCAAGATGCTAGAATTAGAGGAGGTTTTGGTCTGCCTAATTGGGAATTGTATTATCAAGCTGCAAGTTTGATGTGGGTCAAAGAATGGAAAACATTAAGGAAACATAGGTTGTTGACATTAGAAGGGCATGACTTGCTGTTGGGTTGGCATGCTTTTTTATGGTATAAGGGAACTAAAACACAGGGTTATTTTAGAAGACATTATGTACGGGAGTCTTTGTGGTTAAATTGGGAGAAGATAAAAAGACAATATTATTTGAAAATTCCAATTTGGTTATCGACTATTGAAGCATTTTCCTATCCTATAATCTACAAGAAGGAACAAACAGTTAGATATGGGGAACTTTTGGATGAAAAGGGTGAACTTAAATCGATCCAAAACTTAGAGGAACAAGGTATAAGGATGAATTGGTTTTCATATGCACAAATACACTCAAGGTATGATGAAGATTCTAAAACGGAGGGATTTTATGATAAACAGACTGATTTAGATAAGATCTTGATGGGTACTGATGAGAAGGTGATTAAAAAACTATATGGTTATTTACTGGGAATGAAATTAGAGGAAGAACAAGTCAAAGAAACTATGATTGTTTGGGGGAAGAATTTTGGATATGGGATTGATTTAGAGAAATGGCAGAAATTGTGGTCTCAAAATTATAAAATGACAATGTCAACAGCATATAAAGAAAACTTGTATAAGATGTTTTACAGGTGGCACTTTCCTCCGACAAGAATAGCAAGAATGTTTAAGAACAAATCTGAAAAATGCTGGAAATGTCATCAGATACCCGGCTCGTATTACCATATGTGGTGGACTTGTGAGGATGCTAGAAAATATTGGACTATAATTCGCATGTGGTTGGAAAAAATGACAAAGAAACATATAAATTTGAAACCAGAGATCTTCTTATTGGGAATTTTACCTGATATATATAGTAAAGATTTGAAATACCTGATTGTAAATGTATTAACAGCGGCCAGGATTGTATTTGCTAAAAATTGGAAGAATGAGAAAATACCATTACAGGAAGAAATTATTAAGAAAATATTGGAATGTGCTGAGATGAGCAGATTGACATTTGAAATTAGAGAGCAAGAGGATAAACAATTTTACGAAATTTGGGATCTTTTTTATAAATGGCTAGATGATAAAATATGATAATAGAATATTTAGAATGCTAGATAGTAAGGAATATCTTTATTTTGCTATTATTTTGCTATTTGATATTATATTTATAAAGGATTTTTTAGGATTGATTTGATATGACTAGATGATTTGTTTTAGAGTAAACTGGTTTAAAGTACTGTTAGCTCATTAAGCATGAATGATTAAAAATATAGTCAAAAACTTCTTTTTTTAGTGATATTAGGATATATAAGTTGGGATTGACAATATGAGTTGTTATGTAACATAATTGTAATTGAGACTACAGAATGAATGCACAAAAATGATGAACCAACTGACACACTGGATGTACATATAAGAGTTGATGTTTTTATGTTTTGTTTGTCTTGTTTGTTTGTAGAAAATTAATAAAAACTTTTTCAAAAAAAAAAAAAAAAGTAAGCCCAATATGGCCTAAAGCAGTGATGGTGAACTTATGACATGAGTGTCACAAGTGACATGTCATATCATTTGTGGTGACACACTTAGATGCTGCATTAGAGTTTTGTGTACGCTTGTGTAGCTTCCAGACCACCTGGAGGACTTTGCTCTCACGCAGCCTTTGGAGCCTCTGAAAATTGTGCAAGAATGTTCTTGTATGATTTTTGGGAAGCTCCAGAGGCTGCACCACATTCTTGTGCAGCTTCTCAAAAGGGTAGAAAATTATCATGGATTTTTGGAGGTTCCAAAGGCCATAACAAGAATATGATAGGTTCTCACACAGCCTCCAAAGAGCACAAGAGCAGGGCATGCTTTCCTGTTCTTATGTGGCGTGCATATTACTATCCAAAGTGATTCTTTGTTATGAATTGTTTATGTTTTTGGGGTGAGATGATGACATGTCAATAGAGTGAAGTTAAGCTTTTTCTGAATTTTTGACACACCGAGCTTAAAAGATTCATCATTACTGACCTGAACCCTGTTACTGCCTAGCTCATACTAGAACAAAATGAAAAAAAAAAAAAGAGTCATCAGCAGTGGAGAGAGAAGGAATAGTTCACTGGATTTCAATCAAAAGTGTCCAGGCAAATAATTTGGTCAATGAACATAATTCCATATCCAACTATTTGTCATTCAGAATGTATTTTGTTTTTTTGGTTAAGACAAGCATTTGGTTAAGACAAGCATTTATTAAATATAACAATGGCTGAGTCCCATGTAATTAGTCAAATAAGCTGACATATCATTTTGCATTTTAGTGGAGACACATTCTTGTGCTGGAAACCTTAAAAGAAAATCTTGAGGCCAATGTGAAGGGGAGCAATTCAACTTACCATATAAATTAATATAACGAATGCAACTTTCAACCACAAGTGGAATGGCCTGTCCCGAATCCTTGGGAAAGAAATAGCACTTTTTAAAATAAATGAATAAATTGATTTGGGTATATTAATCTGATGAGAACAGGGTTTCATGAATCCACTCAAGCAAAATTACAGGTTGAAAAATAAGCTCTGTTAGTTCAGTCAACAAGTTAGCAAGAAATTAAAATACGTAAGCTTTCAAACAGTAATCTGCACATCCTTTACACTGTCCACTGTAAGAAAGTTAATTCAGCAATGTTCTCAAGAAACCTAATCTTAATTTTCAAATTGAGGTATCTGGATCAAAGCTATGAGCCAGAGCAAACCTTGGCTAAGCTACACTAATGCTTCCCATTTAACAGACTAAATCTGCCAGCATTTTTATTTTTATTTTTCCATAAAACTAGTTTTTAAGAGCTCTGCAGATCCTTGTATATTTATCTATATGTATGGGTGTGTTTGGGAAAGTTATCCTCTTGTGAATGTTGGCTTTTGTATTAATTCTTCTTTTTCCTTCAAAGAAAGGATCTTTTAAATAGGCCCTTGAATGATAACAAATTCTTACAATAAATAATACACATATTTTTCTAGATAGGGGGCCTCTAGTCAGTACCTGATTTCTTGTTCGAGCATTCCTTCTTCCTCTGATAAGCAAATAAAGCAGCAAAGTAGGGGAGAAAAGAAATGGTTAAGCAAGAGTAAGAACAGTTAGGGTAAGCATATTTTCCAGAGGCTATGAAAGCTCAAATGCAATGGCAGCTTAGAAAGAACTACAGTAGTTCAGGCTCTGTCCAACACCCATAGAACTGCTTGGTATGCAATTACTCTGTTTTGGCAAAAGACTGTCAGACTCTTCTTGCCATTTTCCCACATGGAGTTCTTTCCTACACTTCCATCGTCCAGTTGATTTTATTTACATAACTCTCTTGGTAAAACCCAAAATTCTTGTCCTTTGCATTCTGGGGAATACCTCAGTTCAATGGGCAAAGTTTGTTGCTTTAGTATTTTGCATTTCTTAAAATGCTTCCCCCCCCTTTTTTTTTTTTTTTTGCTGGGCTGTCTTGACTTCCTTGCATGTGCAAATGTTTTTATTTTTTGGTTTTGATGTTAATTTCAATATTAAAAGTATTTAAAGTTGTAGTTTTACCTCTTTTACTTTATAGGCTGCAGGTTATTCACTTTTTTTGAAAGAAAAAGCTGGAGGTTGTCCAAATTATTTTGAGTACTATTTGCAGTTCCAAGACATATTCCCATTGTTGCACTTCTATTGGAAGCAAACCAGGCAATGCCATTGTGGCAAGACTGAGTTATGGTATTTAATCATCTGCTTTTTTAAAAAAAACAACCACAAGATCAATCCCCCTTCATTTTGATTGATTCTTTCTGTTCAACTTAGTGGCTACTGGTTGTAAGTAAATGGGTAAGATTGAACCTCTTCCTGAATTGTGCAGTATTCCTGAATTTTAGCAAATCTAAGGAGACAATAAAGCAATCCAGACCAATAGTCTCAGTTATTATGCTTTGAGAATTTGGATCCCTATCAGGTTCCCTCTGAAGTATTGGAAGTTAAAAGTTAGCATTATATTTCACTATATTTTTCTAGCTTGCTAAATGAGATAAAAATTAGATGAAGGACCACTTCCGTAAAGCACCAGATGAAGACTTAGTTGTTAATGTAGATCTTTAAAACAGTTTATATTTTATGATCTAATACTCATTTTATAGGTAAGTTTTAATTATCACGGTATTTCTTAACCAATTACTGTTGTAGTTTAAATTTTATATTTGCTTTAGGAGTTGCTGGATAAGCTACATGAAGAGCAGATATACAAATTTGGTTAAATACTGAATAAAACCCAAGAATTCATATAAACGCCACTTTTTATTTTAACTTTGATTTGCAGGAAATATTTTTGTAAGAGAAGAAATCATGCTACATTTAAATTTCAGGATGTCTGTATAAACCCCAAGCTTCGAAGAACCAGGATAGTCCAGCCTATAGTAACAAAATATGATAGGCTACAAATTAGCCTGCTGGCAGGAACAAAGGATGCTACCCTAACATTTTGTTCCAGCAAAATCTTTCTTATTACCTCACCCCTTCCCTTTGCATAAACAAAAATAGAGAACTCCAAGAGTGAAGTTTGTCCCTTGCAAGTTCGAGTGTGGCACCAGCAGACTTGGTCCCCGAGAGAGAGAAAGAAAGAGATAGCATACCAACCATTTTCATGGTGTGATGTGCAGTGCATGGGAAAGGCCAGGTCCAAGGAAAGGAAACAGGTCAGTGGTTAGAAGAGGAAAATGCTACCATTACATCCACAGTGTTCACAGACTCTTACTGTTAAACAGTCAATACCTTAATGAATGTTTCCATATTGCCGTTAAAGAGTTTATGATTATAGACTGAGAGAGGCCTAGGTCTCCTCATTTTCTGTGGTTTAGGGGGAAGACAGGGGGGCCTGGGAAAATGGAACAAAAGAAATCATAAAACATCAGTGTGAATACAATGGCAGGGAAAGAGTTCCAAGACTGCAGAGACCCAGGGAAGCCTCTGTGAAGGTGAACCCATTGCTTCCATGAACCTTGATATCTTTTTCAAAAGTATGTCATTTAAATACCAAAGACATGAAGAGCAACCCTGAATCTTAAGGATACAATGCCCAGCTTCCTTACTTTGGAGGAAGAGGGTTGGGAAATTGCTTACATATTGCTATTGGGAAACTTCTATTTACAATCTAGTTCACTTTAAGTGTGGAAAAAACAATATTTAAAATAAGCTGGGAGATAAAGGCAAAACTTCTCTTCCCTGAAAAAATTCTAAGATCTTATACCACCAAGTTCCTAGCTTTTTAAATTTTTACACAAACTTCATCTTTTCTCAATCCACTATTATCCTTCGCTACAAAGGACCGACTTAGTGCATTCTGACAAATTAAAATGGTTTATTTTAATTGCCTCTCAGAATTTTAAAAAAATATACATTCATACAATTAAAATGACTCTTTTTCTACAATTTGAACTGACCAATCCCTTCATAATCCTGAATTCTCATAGATTTAGAAAAATAAGTCCACATTTGAAGGAAGCTGGTTTCTAAAAGCTAGCTATTCTATCATTATTAAAACAGTTTCAAATTTCTTTGCTAATCCTGCACAGTGAGTTAAACAATGAAGTTTTACTGTTATTTTAAAATTTCTTTCTGGTTCTTTTGCTGCACTGGGCATCAGACCTCACAATCTATTGTTCTTCCTTTTTCTTTATTATTGCAAACTGAGCTGAAAAGAAGAGTTACATTTATTTGGAAGTTCAGGAGCCATTTGCTTGTATCTTTCTTCCTTGGCAGAAAGCATACAGACCTTTGAATAAGTCTACAAGGCTGGGCCAGAATGACCAGCTCTGAATAGTCCTTCAAGGCATGTGCTGTGCATATTAAAGAGAAGGGGAAGCATGACAAACAATAACAAAGAAACTGATTTTACTATCCTCAAATCTTGCAGCAGGACTGAATTTTTATAGCTTAAAACATTGTTCAAAAAGAAACCAAGATAATAAGCAAGATTTTAAAGCTAGCTTATCCTTT
Organism: Hydrophis major; assembly: GCA_033807585.1. Taxonomy (NCBI): domain Eukaryota; kingdom Metazoa; phylum Chordata; class Lepidosauria; order Squamata; family Elapidae; genus Hydrophis; species Hydrophis major. The sequence goes on from CM066329.1 coordinate 90,960,939, forward strand.
TCTTATAGCATGTTTTCATATAAGAGAGTACTAAGGAGCCTAGAGCATACTCAATTTCTTTGGGGGGAAAATCACACTACATTTCAGGGTGCTCAGATACTGTAAATCTCTCTTTTGATCTAATTTGTGGCTCAGAAATTATTATTCTTTCTCTATGTTGATTTTATGCTTCCTTTAAAGAATATAGTACTGAAGGCTCCCAAGAAAACACCAAATAAATGCTGTTTTTTTCCCCTATTCCTCAGTATCTTCGTGTAGCTGGTTGGCTCTGTATGCTGGTGCTCTGTATTTTGCTTAGGGATTAGGCAGGTACCATTACTCAACATTTTGATTTGGTTAGCATAAAAGCACATTAAGAAATGTGCAAACCACAGTCCAAGACCTGGCTCCACTTATTACAAGACATTAACTACCATGTTTCTTTTATTTTTCTTATATGTATTCATTTCATGTATTCATAACTATGTTTACTCTTATACCTATTATCTTGTAAGTGATTGACAAATCAAATTAAAATAAAAAATATATATTCTCCATGAACACTTGGGGCTTCAGTAGAAATAGTCCTGGTGAAGGGAAGCATAGGGAAGCAGTGCTTATGAGAAACAACTCATAAGCACTGAAACAAACTAAGATGATTGGGGGGTTTTCTCCCATTATATCCAAATTATTTAATTGGATCCATCTGATCTTCTCAGCATCACCAGAAGAGGCTAGCTGGAGTTCGGCCTTTTTAGACACTAGAATTCCAGTTTAGGCAAAATGAGTTTGGTAAATTTGAATTCCCTTACATTCCAATCAAAATAACTGACATACTTGGAGTACCTCCTGTATGTTTTCTGCATACAGGAAATTAAATATCTTGTTGCATTCATTATAAACTTAAGAGTCTGTACATGTTTCCTTGTACCTTCTTCTATATATATTTGGTTAACTATTATCCTCTCTCTTTTCTATTTTTCTCTGAGAAAATTTAGAATTAGTCCACCTGCTAGGTCTACAAACGGCTTTTCTCTACTTGAATGATTACTTCTTTATGCCCACGTATTATGTAGATCAAAGAAATTTGGAAATCTTTCCTTTAGCTGAAAATATAAATGATCATTTGAGCTAATGATTCCCCATTATTGGCATATTTGCATGAAAATGTAAGTTAATCAATCCCTAATTTAGCAGTAGCCATAAATGCATAAATCAGCTGTGGGTAGCTTACCTTCTATGAAACCCGTTCAATTCTTTCATAACTGCTTTTTTATCACTACAGTCAACTGCTTCTAAATTACCTTTCACTACTTAACTGAATCATAAGTTGCTGTCCTTCCAATTTCTGAGAGCAGCTCACTTTTGTATGCTGTTTTTTTCTTTCTAAATTTCTTCTCTTCCCCTCCCTTGCTCTTCTTTCTTGTGGGAATTCAAAATGTATTCTTATTCCTAATGCCTATTTTTCACCCTCTTTATTATTATAAAGAATGGTTCAGAAAGCATCATATATCATGATCTGGAAATTAATCCCATATCTGGGGATTTAAATGTATTTTTAAATTTTATTTGTTAAATGTAATTTACACAGCCTCCCATCTCACTCAGTGTAACTCCAGGCAGCTTTAGTAACTTGTCCCTGAGCATAGATTAACAAAGAATTCCAGTTTGGCTAAATATGCTGGTCACTATTACAAGTAGCTGAATACACAATACAAAATAGCTGATATACACAAGAAGCCTCTGCAGTACTGTCTGCTGACAGAGGCTTGTGTGATTTCAGAGCCAGTCAGCTGGAAATTACCATTGCAGCAAGTACAAGAGGCTTTTTTGTTGTCCTTCTAATTAATCTATTTGAGTAATACAGCCAGAAGTGAGCTACTCATGCAGGGGGAGAGTGGTCGTTTTCTCCCTCCTTTTGCTCATGCTTGGAAGATTTTTATAAATTTGAAGCAGATGGATTTTAAATAGCTCAGCCCTCCTTATAGAACAGGGGTGTCAAACTCACATCATCATGGTGGTGTCACGTGATGTATCATGACTTTCTCTCCCCCTTCACTAAACTAGGCATGGGCGTGGCCAGCACTTGACATATCCAACCCACAGGCCAGGAGTTTGACAGCCCTGTTATAGAATGAGGAGCAACCAATCACCAGCATAAAATAAAAACACAAAGAGTTCCACTTACCTAGTTGTTCCACATTCAGCTCTTTCACCTGTGGAAGGTGGAAAGAAACCAAATGTTAATTGCAGCCTTACTATTTACTATTACTATTTTGCAGCCTTACTATAGGAGTACTTTGTTGGGGGAGGGGAATAAGTATTAATCCTATAGCCCAGTGTTTTTGAAACTTGGCAAGTTTAAGGTGTGTGCACTTCCAACTCCCAGGATTCCCCAACCAGCATAGGAAAGCCACAAATTTTAAAGTTGGCAAGTTTGGGGAAAAAATAAAAGAGCTGCAGGAGTCCATAGAATCTGAAAAGACATTTCAATCAGCATTTTGCAGGATAAAAACTATGCCTAGATCAGATTTTTGAAGGTCTTTTAAAAAATCAAGGGTATTTTAATTCTTGTATTTTCATTGCCTTGTTTTGTTAATGGTCTATTCAATTATTTTTTATTCTTTATACTATTGTAATATCTTTCAAAAGAAAGAGTGTTCCCATCATTATCACTCACATATATTCCAAACAGCTTGAAATGTAAGAGCTTTGTAAGTTTCCCTCCCAACAGTTGATGTTACATGTAATTCCACCCTCCCAATATTTCTTTCCAAGGTCAATTTTCATGCTATGCTAACAATATTGCAAACTGTTTTGCCTTCTCTTTATTTTTTTAAAATAATGTCTAAGAAACAGGTGAGGGTTTTTTGTTTTTTTGTTTTTTTGAGGAATTGCAGTGCATAGGCAAGAGACATTTATCCTTTAAATGTCACAGAGACTTCCATGGTTACCAACCAAAGAAAAGCGTTGCTAATAGAAACATTTTTCTGTTGCTTCAAACTGTGCAAAGGAGTTATTTTTCAGAAAGCTGGAACTGGGGACCAGGGACCTCCCTTCCCTGTGCACTGTAATTGTCTCCCCAATGCCTCCAGCAGAAATAAATTAGAAGACAAACTTGTATTGTGCTGCATATCTACTATAGTATGTAATTTGGCCACCAAATAACCATTTCCTAAGAACAGATTGGGATGTTTCCTTCAGAAAACAAGCCTATTTGGTTTAGTACAGAATCCTCTAATGACACCATCAATTCTAGAAAGATTAAGTGGAGATGCCAGGTACTAAATCTGGACTCTTTAAAGGTAATCCTTAAATTATGACCAGAATTTCCATCACTAAGCCACATGGTGGTAAAATGTGGTGCCACATGACTTCGTTGTTTATTAACAGAAATCCCAGCGGTCCTGGCTGCAGTTGTTAACCAAATGTCACTGGCCACTAGGTGAGGACCCATCCTTATCCAAGCCATTCCTAGCTTGGTCCCTCCCAGCCCTGAGCTTTGGTAAGGTTAAGACCTTTGCTTCCTCTTCAACTTCCCCTGTGCAACTGTCTCCTCCCCCCTTCTCTGTCAATTGGCTGCCCTGTCTCAGCTGACTGCTCCCGCATCCAGGCCTCTGCTGCTGAGTAGTGCAACCTCAAGCCCCCCACCCCACCCCCACCATCAATGTCAGTCATCCCATGACCTGAGTGCAAAGCTCTAGCCAGTCTTCCTGCCCTTCCTGCAGGCCTTTGGCATCTTGGATGTGCCACTGGCTGAGGTGCATCCAAGCCTGGCATTATGCAAGGAGCTGCCACCAAGTCTCTTTCCCAAGGCCAATGGATGTTTCTCCAAAGCATGTGCTGCCTCCCTGTGATGCTTCAGAAAGCTTTTGCATCCTTCCAAAGCCTCCTGAAAACAGTATATACTATTTAATAAATGGCATAAGCAGCCTTAAGAAGAAGGGCCGGCACAGCCAGCAGCTGCCTCGCATAGGATCAAGCCAAGTACTGAACCACTGGAGGAAGAAGACAATAAAGGTTAGCAGAAGCTGTGAAACACAGGGTGGCAGTGGCTTTGCATTGTGGCACTTGAGTCGCTGGCCATGATGCATGGCTTATGGGGGCCCTCCCTGCAGCATTGGGGGCTGGCTGAGACTGCTAATGGCCCTAGACCTCTACTTCAGTCCCAGTGCTCTTGCTGTTGTGCAAAGTGGCCAAAAGGGTAGAAGGGAGGGGGTGGAGATATTGTAGGCAAATAGGGGGAATTCCAAACAAAATCATTATTCAAAATAAACCTTTTCAAATCATAACAGTTTGAAGTGTTACAGCAGGGGTCTCCAACCTTGGCAACTTTAAGACTTGTGGACTTCAACTCCCAGAATTCCTCAGCCAGCAAAGCTAGCTGAGGAACTCTGGGAGTTGAAGTCCACAAGTCTTAAAGTTGCCAAGGTTGGAGACCCCTGTGTTACAGGATCCAATCTGGGTTGGTCACTGGGATCAGAGACTTTGTCTTCCGAGCTTTTGGACTCATCCTGGAGCCCATCTTCAGGGAACTTCTCCCTAGGCTAGAACTTGTGCTCCTGGATTCTCTCTCTAGCCTAGAGAAAAGTTCCCTGAAGATGGGCTCCAGGAGCACAAGTCCAAAAGCTCGGAAGACAAAAACCTTCCAGTCACCAACCCAGATTGGATCCTGCAACATTATCCTGGGACATGTATATTCGCCTTCATTTGTGAGTTTGAAGTGTGTTTGTTCCATTCACATCTCTGCTTTTTTTTCCCTCAAGAAACTCAGCATGGCATATATCCTCATACCACTAAGATACTTTACATTGAAAGCAAGTGAATTGGTTCAAAATCACCCAATGATCATCATGGCACTTTGAAGCTTATCTTTTTTGTTCCGCTGAAGTTATGAGCAACTTTCATTAGATGGAGAGCTGAAATTTGCTTCCCAACTAGCTTTCAGATTCCAGCCCTTCTTCTAGTGGAACAATGGGAAAATACTCAGTTCAGTGGCACTGTTTTGGTTGTTGTTAATTTGGAGAAACATATGTGTAAAGATAGGAGATATTCACCATTTCAAACCTCCTGCTGCCATTTTCACCTTTAAACTTCCCACAAACAGTCTGAGAAATGGCCTCAAATACAGCTAGTTTATTATTAAATATTGAGACACTTTTAAACTATTTTCAGTGTTGGGACTAAAGTAAAGATTGTCTACAAGAGGCCTCTTGCTCACTTTTCCACCCTTAATTTGTGTGTGTGTGGGGGGGGAGACCATGACATTAAGTTTCAACTATTCTGAGTAAAATATCACAAAATGACCTTAACTGGTAATGGGTACCCTATATATGGGTACCATAGACGTATTGTATGCATTTCATAGGGTGCTACTTCTAGTCTTAATCACTACATTGCATCGCACTTAATCTTAATTACACTACACTTAAACACACCACACTTTACTACACATCATCATTATATCTTAATCATTATACTTGCAATGGTTCTGTCCCACATTATGTAAAAGAATGTGATCTGATATTAGGAAGGAAGCAATGAAGTATTAAGGGAGGAGAAAAGAGTTCCAATAAAGTGGAAAGTGTGAGAAAGAAACTCAAAATAACCCTGCCTTGATGTTATTTCTGATAGGATTTCATCATTCTTACTGAAGAAGCTATCTCTAGCTCAGGGCTGGATTGTGGAGTTTTAGGTACTCAGACAATGCCAAGAACTCCATACTTCAAGATTCTGTTACTTAACCTTGCCTATCTTGAACACAGCTGATGCACTAAATATTATTTATTTTCTGGATGCTGTCTCTTTAATTTACATATTATATTATATAAAATTTACACTTACACTGGAAAAGCAAAGACATTTTGATTAAATGATAGCCCGGGTGAAATGTTAAGGATTTACTTTAATGAGAAACTTTGTTCTGCAGAGACAACATAGTTTTTCTCAAGGCAAAATAGCACCATGAATTGTTTTAACAAGGTGCTTTGTCACTTTATATCCTCAACTGGCATTTCCATTAGCTGGAATGAGTTCTGCATTTTTGCAGCAGTCTCTGCTTCTGGAAATTCTGGGCAAGGCTGCAAGATGACATAAAGCAAATTTATCTCTGCTTTGATATGGTCTTTCAGCTAAAAATCTCACCAAATTAAATTATCCAATCGAAGTTTTCCACAGCTTTATTAAATGAATATTTAAAAAACTAAAGCAGATTAACATGAATTCAGAAACTAGAAGGAAATATTACAAATGTATTAACTTAAACAATTACAAAGAAGAATAACTATTATTATACAAATATCTCATTGTTTAGACATTCATTTATTCAGTACTTATGACTGTTAAAACCCAGGATATCTGTGTAATATAATAAGTACAACCAATCATTAAAGGGAATCCAAACTTGTCAAGAATGGCATTGAACAACTGCAAAACATAAATAAAACTCTACTGAAATATAATGAATACCACAATCTAATTCCTATTTACAACTTGATTCAAAAATAGATTTTTCTTTATCTTTATCTCCATCTTGTCATTAATGTAAACTTCTCAAGACAGCAATGGCCTGAAATACCCATCAAGTGGAGTCATTTCAGAAAGAAGTCAGATCCAGAATTATATCAAAGAGCTTCATAAAGAAAAAGGCAAGGGGTTTCTAAATAGATAGCAAGCAGAACACATGCTAAAGGATGGAACCGAAAATCAAAGTCAACTTTAAAGAGAAATGGGTAAAACCTTGGATGCTTTTTAGCAAAGGAATAAAACTTCAAGGAATGTAAATGTGGTTTTTTTAAGAAACACATTAAACTGTTCATGATGAGGAAATAAAGTAAAGAGAAACTACAATAATTCAAGAGATTAATAGTCCACAATCAATTGAATATTGGGCTAGTAGGAAGATCTTGATTCATGAGGATATGAAAATACAAGTGCTTGCAGTTTTAATTGACGCAACATGCTCTTAAGAACTGCTGTATCATGCATTAACTAGTATTGTAATCTTAGCAGGTTATCGGTCTTGTCTAAATTATGGGAGAAACCCACATAGGTCAAGATAAAACTAACTGTAGTCCTGCCTCTCATTTATCAAAAGCCTATCTTTAGAGAAGGCCTCTCTCGGAATTCCAAGGCAATGTACTATGATTGATTATATCTAATGAAATCCTCACCACTGCTGCTATGAAACACAGGCTTAATCACATGAAGCTAGATATGCAAGTAGCAATCCTTGATCTCTTTAAAGCTATACCTTTCTGAAGATTACCAACTTCAAGGGCAAAGAATAAAATTTCAAAGACAGAGCTGAAAGCATTAACAAGTTGCTATTGTTACCCATATTTGACTCTTCAGGAAAAAAACCCAAGTAATAGCAATCAATAGAATGGAATGGAATGGAATGGAACGGAATGGAACAGAATACTTTATTGGCCAAGTGAGATTGGACACACAAGGAATTTGTCTTGGTGTAAATACTCTCAGTATACATAAAAGAAAAGATACATTTGTTAAGAATCAAGAATCATAACGTACAACACTAAATGATAGTCATAGGGTACAATCAGCAATCAAATCATACTAGGAAACAGTCAATATAAATCATAAGGATACAAGCGACCAAGTTGCAGTCCTACAATCACAAGTGGGAAGGGATGGGTGATAAGGAGTGATGAGAAGATTAACCGTAATAGTAGTGCAGACTTTGTAATAGTTGAACAGTGTGAAGGGAATTATTTGTTTAGCAGAGTAATGGAGTCATGATGCTGCTTGCAGTACAAGTAGCCAACGTATGAACACAATGAAGCCCAAAATGTTCATTGCTAAGCAAGACAGTTGTTAAGTGAGTTCCACCCCACTGGATGACCTATTTTGCCACAGCTGTTAAGTGAATCACTACAGTTGTTCAGTGAACCTGGCTTCCCCATTGACGGAATTTCCAGATTACTGTTGTTTTGGTTGCATAAACTAATTTACATGACTCCTTAAAGCATGATGACCAGAACCAGACAAGCAACTGAATGTATTTCCAATCAATGAACAGAGTAAAATTATTATGCTCCTGATCTAAAAGCAATTGTTCTAAATTAGTTCTAAACTAATATTAAAGCTACATTCTGTTCATAATTTAAATTCAGCTAGAGATTAGCTTGGGAAAGCCAAGGGAAATAATCAAAACCATAAAAAATGAGTTAGAAAACATTCCAAATTCTTTTCTGTCTTCTAAGATGTTAACAACTTGTGTCAACTGCAATTTAATAAATATTCATTCATCTTATCTTCCAAATCCTTACTAAAATGTTGAGCTCAGGTTTGCTCTCCACAAGATTCCTCTCAAAACCTTCCCCAGTTTTATAGGGAACATTTGAGGAGCACCTGGATACAGTTCATCAGTAACTATTGATCTGCTTGGCACACATCGATATTATGCATGTGTGCATAATTGCAGTAAATACACCAGCACTCTAAACATAGCTCAGGCACAGATTCCATCCTGGCTGAAATCAGTCTGAAACTTCTCTCCCAAATAGATCTTGTTTTGCATTTCTCTATTTAAGTTTCTGTTCTTGTTATTGCAAACACATTTGGAGCTTATAACCAGGCTACACAATATAATATTATCCCTGGACTATTAAGATAATTAAAATATCATTATTAAATTGATATTGGAATTGATGATGATATGAGTACATAGATAGTTCTCAACTTATGACTGTTCGTTTAACAAAGGTTCAAAGTTACAATGTGTTCAGAAAATACAATGTATGACCCTTCCTCAAAGTTTTGAGCCTCACTCTTCCCCAAGGTTCTATGGTCACAATTTAAAAGCTAGGCAATTTGCTCGTATTTATGACTAAAGGTTTCTAGCTAGCATTACTGGTTTCTGCTAGCTATACGGACTGCTGGCTATACGGACTCAGCAGGCCCCGCCTTCCTGTTTCCAGTTGCTTCCTGGTTGGCTCCAGCAGGTACTTCTTTGGCTCAGCTCCAGCAAGTACTCTTTGAAACCGGTTGCTCCCTGGCTGGCTCCAATAAGTACTCTTCAGGCCTAGATGGCTTCTGAACTGACCGCAGCTGGCTTGCCTTCCTGGGAACTCTCCCGGCATGCGTCCCATCACCCATCACCCATCTGTGCTCCCATGCATCCCTCTTTCCCTGCATGTGTGTGGCTACTCCGAAATAGCATGTTGTGGCAACTTTGAATGGCACACTGTCTCGGACCTTGACAACAGCATTATAAGATCATGATTTGCAACCTTCCCAGCTGATTTCAACAAGCAAAGTCAATGTGGGAAGCATGATTCATTAATGTAACAAATGATTGTAAAATTGGACTTCATCACCTGATAACTCACGAAGCAACCCAAATTCCAGTTCCAATCAGTGGAACAACTTGCCTCCAAAAGTTGTGTATGCTCCAACACTGGAAGTTTTTAAGCAGAGATTGGACAACCATTTGTCTGAAATGGTATAGTTTCCTGCCAAAGCAGAGGGTTGGACTAGATAGAAGACCTCTAAGATCCCTCCCAACTCTGTTGTTCTGTTATTAACACTACTAAATGTCTGGTATCTAATAAAGCTTAATATCAATCACCCTTTATTTTTTTTAAAGAACTCTTCCAACTCTGTTATTCTCCAACAGCTTATAATTTAGGCAAGCTTCTCTGTTTATAAAGAAACAGCTTCTCTGTTTGGGGGAAGGTAGGCTTAGAACAATAAGAAATTAAAGAATGAAGGAAAAGAAATGGGGAAACAGCTGAAGGAATCACTTACAAACACATATGCCATATAACATTAAGTCTAATTAATCCTTATTATTTGAATATTATTTGAAAACCAAAGCTACTGAATCCCCTCTCTGAATGATGAACCATTGATTTTTCTGTACAAATATATGCTTACAATTTGTCCTATAATCAAACATTCCCTCAAAAGCCAACTCCTGTGGGGAAAAAAAAAGTGTAACTAGAGTGAAGCAAATTAGTTTTTCTGGAATATATGCAGAGATCAAGGTCATTGTAGTTTCATAGTCAGTTCCACCAACTTGTCTAAAGATTTTCCCTTCAACATAAATCTTCAGCGATGAAAGGGCCTCTGCATTAATTTTTCAATTCTCCTTGACAGCTTTCAAGCAGAGTGACAGAAGTAACCCACTTGCAAATAATATACCATTTTCAGTGCCAATGTACATTATAACATTATTAAAACACTGAAACAGTTCAAAATTCTATACTTAGTACTTCCATTTTTACCACCCTTCATTTTTACTGCTTGTAACTACTGCCTTGGACTACTCTTCCCATGCATCAGTATATTATCCCTCCCGGTGCTGCTGTTGACTATTATTTTCAAAACTTTAAAATTTCCTTCAGACTATTACTTTCAAAACTTTGAAATATCCTTCAAAAAACATTGATATACTTTTTAAACTCAGTATTTGTATTTGACAAACTTTAGTTCCATATAAAATGACTTATCACTAAGAACATAGTGAATGTGTTTTAAGAGAATGTATTAGCAGGGCTTGGGCTTTTCTATCAGACAAAACAAAAAATAATAACATTTACCACCTTGCCGAGCAAAAGCATAAATTACAGGGTCCCTCATGGATATCATGGGAGAAGGACGAACAACATGTTTTGACCTTCTATAACAGTGGTCCCCAACCTTTCCAGCTTGGTAGTCCAGTAGGGGGAGGGAGGGAATATTCCATGTGGGTGGCAAGTACAAGTGTGTGAGTAAGTGGTGGGTTTGCATGGGCCGGTTCTGCATGGGCCATGGGCTAGCAGTGGGCCACAGTCTGGGGATTGGGGACTCCTGTTTTATAAAGTTACTTATAGTTATTTGATAATATCCAGTTATCTAAATTAGGCAAGAACCAGTTTCAACATTCATTCTTGAATATAGCCTGTATTTCAAATATGCTGAAGTACTGGCATCAGAACAAACATGTTTGGTGGGCAGGCACATTTAGACATGCATTTATATTATTAATAAGAATGTTATATTACTCCATTCTGGACTAGTATCATCCCAATCCCTGGCCCCATATTTAACTACCAAAACAGTCTTGTGGTACAAACGGACACAAGCTACTTTTGTGTTGGTGAAGAGACAGGAGAGAGTCCCAGACTGCCCCCTCCCTTCTTTCCATTCCCATTGTGTGCTTGGCTGGTGTTATTTTCACCCTGCCTTTACCTGGTACTCTGTTTCCCCCAAACCAAACCTGTTAAGTTCTGTGCATGGGCACAAGAAACGGAGACGAGACAGTGAAAAGTGAACTTCAAACTCTTTATTAAACATTCTGAACAGAGCAAAACCCTAGGGCAACAGCAGCCCTTTTATAGGCAAGCTGCTGCTCTAGTAACCAATAGGAAACGTGGAGTGTTAACCCACTTAACCAATGAGAGTAGCTCGTTAACAGCCAATCAGATTCTCCTGAACGGACCAATCCGATATCGCTATTATCGGCCAATCAGAAGTGCAGGGCTAGAACCCTGCTATTTTCTAAAGCTTTTGATAAACTTTATTTAAGTGTTTTATTAGTTCATAACATCCCTTCCCCCCGGGTTCTGTTTGAGGGGTGCGGTGACGTAATCTCTGAGGTAGGAAGATTGCTTTGACTGTCTATTGGATTTACACTGTCCCAACGGTTCTTGTCCGTAAGCCTGTTTTGGCGGGGCATTTTTGGGCAAGTCGGGTGCCGGTGGTTCCTTGTTGGAAGACTCGGTGCCGCTAATGTTCTCGTCGTTGTCCTCTGGCCCTTGCAGGCTTGCCTCTGTTGAGTTGTTCCTCTGTGGCGAGGCCAAACCCATCCCTGATCCTTCTTCACTTGTTACGCCCCATGGCTGCCTTCTTTCGTTCCTGCTTTCCACCATCTCGAATTCGGTTTCTTCGACATCCCCTCCCCCCTCAGTTTGGGAGTTACCGGAGTCGCGGAAACTAGGTTGTAGCCTCGAGCGAAGCTGATCAATATGGCGTTTCCATATTTTTCCCTCGCAGGTTTTCACCCAGTACGACCTGGGTCCAGTGGCTTGAATAACAGTGGCCTCGATCCACAACGGTTCACCAGAAAGGTTTCTGGTGAAAACTAAGTCGCATATCTTGAACTCGTGGCATTTTCCGCTAGATCCAGAGGGTTTCTCTGGCTTGTAAGACGGGTGAAGTCAGTCGAGGTGGGAGCGGAGTTTGCGTCCCATCAATAGTTCCGCTGGAGTCTTGTTGGTGACGCTGTGTGGAGTGATGTGTTGGAGAAGGAGTATTCTATTTATCTTATCTTCAATGTCCCCATAGTCCATCTTGTAGAGGGTTTATTTAACAAACTGTACCATGCGCTCGGCTCTTCCGTTAGCCGCAGGGTGTGCTGGCGAAGTTAGCGCATGGCGAATACCGTGGTCCGCTAAGTATTGTTCAAAAGGAAGCGCGGTAAACTGGGGTCCGTTGTCAGATACCAGAACGTCTGGCAGTCCATGCGTCACGAATAATCTGTTCAACTTCCAGATGATGGACTCGGTTGTAGTACTTTTCATTTCGTGGATCTCGAGCCAGTTTGAGTAGGCATCCACTGTTAATAGGAATGTATGTCCCTTAGTAGGTCCCGCAAAGTCAATATGAATGCGGGACCATGGTCCCCGAGGTGTTTCCCATTCTGTCGGAGTTGCCTTTGGTGGGGCATTGCTAACCTCCTGGCACTTATAACAAGTCTTTACCCAGGCTTCGATTTGTTTGTCGATGCCCGGCCACCACGCGTAGCTTCGTGCGAGCACTTTCATACACACGATGCCGGGGTGGCCCTCATGCAGTGTCTTTAGTATCGCTCGTTGTAACTGCTCTGGGACGACGACTCTATCCCCCCACAGGATGCAGCCCTTTTGTGAAAAAAGTTCCGTTTGTCGATTCTTGAAGGGAATGAAGTCGTCAGGGGTTTGATCTACTGGCCATCCTCGTTCGACCCAGCTAAGAACCCGCTTTAAGATAGGATTGCGTTTTGTTTCTATCGCAATATCTCTAGTGGTCAGCGGCGGTGAATGCAGCATTTCAATCTGGAGCGTTGTAAGGGTTGGAGCTGGGTCATCGACGGTTTCCGGAAGTGGTGCACGGCTCAATGCGTCAGCGTGGGGAATGGCTTTCCCCGGGCGGTGCTGCAGCTTATAATTGTACGCAGCCAAAAACTCCAACCAGCAAGTCATTCTAGGTGATAATATATAGGGGGTTGGCTTGGCTCCCGCTATAATCCCCAGCAAAGGTTTGTGGTTGGTAACAATAGTAAAAACTCGTCCATAAACATATTCATGAAACCGTTTAACAGCAGATACAACAGCAAGAGCCTCTTTATCGATTTGACTATAGTTACGTTCAGCCTTTGATAGAGTTCTTGAAAAATAGGCAACAGGGGCTTCACTACCGTTTGGTAACACATGGCTCAAAATGGCTCCTACTCCAAATGGTGACTCGTCATACTGCATTAAAACAGCATCTGAAGTTAATAGGTTTTTCACTTGTCGGAACATGTGCTCCTCTCGGTGCCCCCAAACCCAGGTTGCTTTTTTGTTGAGAAGCCGATGTAGGGGCTCGGCTACGGTCGCTTTGTGGGGCAGGAAGATGTTGTAAAAATTAATAAGCCCCAGGAAAGCTTGAAGATCAGTCTTGTTTCTGGGTCTTGGGGCGTTCTTGATTGCTCTTAACTTGCTAATGGTGGGGTGAATGCCTTGTTTATCGATTAGGTGCCCCAAGAACTCTACTTTATCTGTACACAATTGACATTTATTTTTTTTAACTTTAAGGCCAGAGTTTTTAAATTTCTGGAGAACCAGTCTAAGACACTCCTTTAGTATTTCTCTACTCGGGGTAGCAATTAAAACGCCATCAAAGTATGGTACGACCCCTTTTATACCCTGTAATAGTCTCTCCATCAAGCTCTGAAAGATCCCTGGGGCCACGCTAACTCTGAATTGGAGTCGGTTGCACTTAAAGGTGCCTCGGTACATAACGATTGTTTGCGCCTCTGCTGTTTTTTAATCTACAGGCAGTTGTTGGTACCCCTGTGCTAAATCCAATTTAGCGAAGACTTTTCCGCCCCCCCAGGGAATGGAGGAGGTGTTGTACCACCGGCACCAGGTAAGCGTTCTGTTGAAGGGCGTGATTCAGGGTGGCATGGTAGTCCCCACAAATCCTTAATGATCCATCCGGTTTGATGGGTGTTACGATTGGGGTTTCCCAAGGAGCATGGTCGGTTGGTTCTAAAACACCCTGGGCTATTAATTTATCAAGCTGCTCATCAATCTTTGGTTTAAGGGCAAAAGGGACTCGACGAGGCTTAAGGCGGATGGGGGCTACTTCAGGATTATGGTTAAATGATATCGGGGTCCCCTTGTACTCGCCTAGTTTATCTGCAAAGACATCCTGGAATTCCTGGACAAGGGCCTCCTCCCAGTCATTGCTGCTGGTTTGGTAAATGCCGGCTACCTCAATCCCAAGTGGAGCGAACCATTGAAGGCCTAACAAGTTAGGCTGATCACAGTCGACAACGGTCAATGGTAAAGATGCAGTACGATTTTTGAATGAGACCTGGACTAGGCTGGATCCAACGACCAGAATTCGGTTTCCTTGATAGTCCTTGAGAATGATTCTTTGGGTTCTGAGGTCTTGCCGCCGGATGGCAGGGATCAATTGTTTAAGGGTCTTCCAGGAAACCATCGAGAGAGATGATCTTGAATCGACTTCCATCACGCAGGGCCAGTTTTCAATGGCGACCCTCACTCGGATCTTCTTTGCATCTAATGATGAGGCGTGACCAATCGTGATGGTTTGGTGTGCCTCTTCTCATTTCGTTGAATGGGCTAGTGGTTTATTTCTGTAGGAGTGGTTGTTCCTTTGGTGGTTCGAATGTTCCCGATTCACAGGATGACTTCCTGTGGGTTGGCGGTAGTTGATCCCCCTCTGAAGTGGGCTGGATCCTAGCTTGCTTCAACAGACCTTTCCGATGTGGCCTCTCTTCCCACAAATATGGCAGAGCGCGTTGAGGAATTTGCAGTCTGATCGTGGGTAGTTTGCCCCACAACCTGCGCATTGGTACTGCAGTCTCTGGTTACACTGGTGGCGTTGGTCTCGTTCAGACCGGAGCCGGTTGACTTCTTCCTCATCACTTTCTGATGACGATTCGAGTTCCTCATGGTGGGTTGCCGTTGCATGTCCCTCAAGGCGAGGTGAGGTTTCGCCGGCAAGTTGGCGGAGCGGGGTGTTGGTGCGGCGCATTCGGGCAGCCGACTTCCTGGTTGCTTCTGCTGCAGTAGCATCAGCGATGGTATCTGCAAGGCTGATGTCGCCTTTTGCCATCAGCTTACTTTGCACGTGTGGTGCATCTAAACCCAAAACTATTCGGTCACTTAGAGCTTCTTCGAGGTCGGCGAACCCACAGAGGCCTCCCAGGTTCTGGAGATCCGTGATGAAATCTGCAACGCTTTCTCCTTTCCGCTGGTCTCTCTGATAAAATTCATGTCTTTGGATAAGCGTTGGTACGGTAGGTGCATAGTGGGCCCATTGGAGGGGCTCGAGGACGTCCCAGTCCATGGATTTCACCTCAGCCGGTTTCGCCAGTGCCTTAGCCATCTTAAAAACGGCAGGTCCGCAGTGAGTCAGGAATACCGCTCTCTTTTTCCCAGTAGTGGCATCCTTCAAGTTGTTGGTCTCCAGAAACATCTGGAACTGGTCCATGTATGAGTCCCAGTCTTCTTGTGCCGGGTCGAATGGAGCGGGTGGTATGGTGCCGCCGGTCATGGTTTCCGCCGTTGATGCACCTTCAGCCACATGCTCTGTTTAGTGCTTTGTAGTGTTCAGTCA
Organism: Hydrophis major; assembly: GCA_033807585.1. Taxonomy (NCBI): domain Eukaryota; kingdom Metazoa; phylum Chordata; class Lepidosauria; order Squamata; family Elapidae; genus Hydrophis; species Hydrophis major. Next base: position 90,976,755 of record CM066329.1, read on the forward strand.
GCTCTGACGTCTCCGTATCCCACCCTCGTCGCCAGTGTTAAGTTCTGCACATGGGCGCAAGGAACGGAGACGAGACAGTGAAAAGTGAGCTTCAAACTCTTTATTAAACATTCTGAACAGAGCCAAACCCTAGGGCAACAGCAGCCCTTTTATAGGCAAGCTGCTGCTCTAGTAACCAATAGGAAACGTGGAGTGTTAACCCACTTAACCAATGAGAGTGTCTCGTTAACAGCCAATCAGATTCTCCTGAACGGACCAATCCGATATCGCTATTATCAGCCAATCAGAAGTGCAGGGCTAGAACCCTGCTACTTCCTAAAGCTTTTGATAAACTTTATTTAAGTGTTTTATTAGTTCATAACAAAACCAACCCCAAATCTGGGATGCCCACCCTGAAAGGAATCCAGGCAAATGGCATCATGGGACAACTGGAACTGCTTTTAGTACCACATATTGACCCCTGGAATTGGAAAAGGCTGGAGAATATTGGTGAAGTGCAGCATAAGGAACAAAGAAGCAAAATGGGCTGTTTTGCATTTAACAACAACAAGATAATACTTCTGGTTACAACAGCAGGAACAAGAGAAAGAACCAAAGCAGATGACAATTAAGAAATCTATGGTCTAGCTTGAAACCTGTGGTAGCAAGAAATGCAATGGTTAAACATGCCTGTAACTTACCTTCTCCTAGAGTCTGCTTCAGTAAGTCATGCTTAGCTTGCAGCTTAGTAATAAGATTACTGCCATTCAAATACTCTTTAAATTTCTGAAGAAGAGAAAAAACAAATCCATACAACTATAAGCAAGATGAGCAAAGAATTCTGATAGGACATACTTTGAGCTAAAGGTAGTCCTCAATTAACAACAACAATTGAGGCCAGAGTTGCCATCATTAAGCAACATGATTGTAAACCATGACATCACATAATCATGCTGCTTAGCATAGGCAATTCCAGTTGTCCCATTTGCCACTGTTAAGCAAATCATCACATTTCATTAAGCAAGGATGTCATATGGTTGTCATTTGCAACCCTCTTCAGGCTTCCCAATTGACTTTGTCAGAAGCTAGCAATAAAGGTTGCAAATGAAAAATACATGACCAGAGCGATGCTATTATAGCCAGAGATCCAAGGACTTGTCATAAATACCACTCTTTCAGAACATCCCAAGTTTGAAAAGTTGCTGAATGAATTAGGTCTCTCTCTCTCTCCCTCCCTCCCTCCCTCCCTCTCTCACTCTCTCTCTCTCTGCATATTCATTTTCCTCTTGGTGTTCTCAGTATACTAAATAGGAAAGAAAAAGCAAATTTCTAAGTTGCAAGGAATCAGATTTTGGTTACCCACAGGAGTTCTTAACCAAGCTTTCCCTCTCTGTAAAAAGTAGGTAACAGTAACACTCCTGTTTATATTCTAAATTATATTTTGATTTAATTGTGCAATGACAATAAAGTAAACTAAGTCAAAAATGTTTGTATTCACCCATATAATTCTACAGGTCTAGAAACAGAGGGAAAGCATGGGGTGTGGGAAGGAGAAACATGCATATTAGTTGAAGGTACAGAAATAAAAAGACTCAAAAATGAATACACACAGCACTAATTACAAAATGCAAGTTCCAGTAACCTCTCTCAATTAAGAAAATATTTGTTATGATGATATATTATGTGTTAGTGAAAATAATTCTATGGGTTGAACCTCACATTCTAATTAAGTCAATAGATGGCAGATAGATTTAAGTGCTCTCATTTCTAAGCTTTTTGCTGCAATATGTGGGACAAAATCCCAAAGTGCAAAGTTTGGCAAGATTTTTAGGTGAACAGCACGCATTTGCTAAGTGTTATGAATTGTACTGTGTATATGTAGTTTCATCAGATACAACTAATGTAAGGACTAAAATAAACTCTGCTTGGATGTTATTAAAGTTAAAATATCCCCTCCTCCACATTACTCAAATTATAACTTCTTGCAGATAGTTGTACAATCTGCATAAAAGCATTACTGCATACAGTTCTACTGTATACCCATTGTCTTCTTCTAAGTCAAGGCCTTCCATTCTTAGGATGATAAGGCACAAGGAGATCAACAAAACTATATGAGATTCTAACTTAGATAGTTGCCTTAGAGTAAGAATGTTTGCAGAAAAATGAAGTTACTTGAGGAATATTGATGGAGGAGGATCTTAACAAGTTTCAATCAGACTTGTCACATTATGCTATGAGGCGAGGGAAAAGTTATCTATACTTAGCTGCCATACTTTGTAGATATCTCCAGCTTTGCCTTCATAACCAGAGTAACAAGAATCAATATTACACAGTTGTTTTTATTTTAAAAAGATTTCCAACAGTAAAAATCAACATATTATAAAAGGTTTCTAAAAAGACATGAATCCGAGAACTTCCAATTCTAACTAGGGCAAATCTAGTAATATGTGGCCAGCAGAATTTACAAAATTCTACTCAGCTGACTTGAACCATGGAAGAAAAGTATTTTCAAGAATGTGGTAGAATATATGAATAGCCCCTAATTTAAAGGGATATGTTTAAGCAAAATCTGGACATTTAGAATTAAAGGTCCCAGATATCTTTACTTCAAAGCCTTGAGGACTATTGATAAAAACCCTCCTTCAAACAAGGCACATGAAATTCTCATAACTATTGTACATTAAAAGAACATTTGTGCATACTTGAGAAGGGAAGAGTAATTTGATGTGCACATGCCATAAAACTATAATATGGGCATTTTGAAACTAATATGCAACTATAACTTTGTGGGATGAATATTTCACTAATGTGTTTTTAAAAGTACTGGACTCAAAATAGACAGAAATTGTTCCTCACAGTAAAGTAGAACATTTCAGTTTCTTGTTGGTTGGCTCTTCTCTTGGCAATGTTTATTTTACTCATGTAAGTCTCTGAAGCAGCTGATTTGATGGATTCAGTTGAGCGACTATGCTGGAAAGCATCTGAGACATCAAAATCTTCCACAGTCAGCATGTCTTGCAGTGTCTGCATTGTGGCATCCAATGTTTTTCGTACCTGTAGAAAATGGATATACAGAAAAGCAGAGTGAAAGATACAATTTTGCACTATAAATGTATAATTTTTGTTACACTGATGTCTTTTTTAACAAAATGCTTTCCAAAATCAAGCTCTTAGTTTAACAGGATGTTCTCGCTTACAAATGAAAAATATTTATGCATGATTCAGAGAGAAGTATGTTGCTGTATCTTCATACCATCATGCAATCATGAAAAAAAATCAAACAGAACTCTTAAGAAATTATTTCAATCATAATGATTTAAAAGTGAACTAGAGAGATGCTGTCTTTAACTTTGTACCCTGCAGAGGTTGTGTCAGTTTCTGTACTCTTACAGAGTCACTGAAACATGAAATTTAATCAGAAGAACCTCATCTTTTGCATATAATTGTATACCACTGGATTTATAACCCCAGAGACAGCCAGTCATAAAGAACCCCTTACTTAATGTTCACATTACATCAAATGGAAAAGTTTTGTATCCATAAATTGTTTCCAACATTGTCTTTTGTTCTTGACATTTCTCATCTGCTTCTTTTTTAGGATCAAATAAATTCCATTCAATCATACTTCTCTCTGTCTTCTTCTTCTAGATTCATTTATATATTTATTTTGCAATACACTCTTCATTAATTCTCTTGAAAAATACTTCAATATACAGTACATATTTCTTACCAGTGACTTTATTCTCGCAAATGTCCCTTGTCTTTCATCAATAGATTTGAAGGGGCACTTCATAAGACTATTTGAATCTTTCTAAATGTTTTACATAGTCCTAATGCCTATGACTAATTAAATTTGTAAAGCCTCTGAAGTCACAAGCAGAAATTTCTTGAGTAACTACAGTCTCAAAGTGATCCACAATTATTTCTAGTTCAAACAATTAATAAAAAACAACATGTGTAGCAATACAATTACCAGAACCTCTCAAAAACTATAGTAGATGAGTAATACTAAATTCATAGTAATGGAAATGGACATAACTCTAATGGTAAACAATATTCTACAATGCTCAATCACAGAACACAATATTACACTGACAATATTGCATGGACAATATTGCACGGAATCCCTGTTCCCAATCTTCCTAAGATTAAGAGGGCATGAAGATGATTTTACAAGTATGAGTTAAATAGTAAGTTATGTAATTCAATGGTTCAATTATTACTCTTTGGATCTGATAAGATACAGTTTTGCCTCCTGGAATTTTAATTCAATTTTTTGAATCCAAGTAGGATATTCCTTTGTTTTGTGCCATTTATATCCCTTTTAGTAAACTGGGAAGCTCAGATCTATTGTAAAGACACATCACCTTAACCATACAAGAAAAAAAATTAGTTTAGTAAAACATAGCTTAAAACTAATATTAAAATATATCAATGAAAAATAGATCCAAAGTGGTTCATGAGAGAGTCAGGTCTAAATAAACAAATGACCATTGGTGCAGATATTCCCAAATAGGAATAATGTGATAGTTGTGCTTTGCGCTCATCAGCAGATTAACTGCTGTGTTTTTTACAACTTCTTGACACTTTTGAAAAAAAGTGCCCTGTGATACATATTACAATAGTCACAAATTCTGGACTATTTCGATCAAGAAGGTATTAACTATCCAAATGACTTTCAAAATCACTTCAAACAGAAGCATTAGCATAACTTGAGTGAATGGTGTTTGTCTACTTACAGTTAAAAACAATTACAGCTCTCACCTCTTCATTCTCTATTTTGAGCGTGGTTAGTCTAGACTGTAGCTGATGATATCGCATGAGCAATTCCGTCTGAACCGGCTGCTGGGCGCTTACTTGACATACCTATAGAAAGAAAATATAAGCCTCTGCAAATTCAAGCTAATGGAGAATATTGGCAGAAAAAAATGATCTTCTGTTAAAATGGTCTTTTTTTAACAGAATAATTTCTTTTAGAATCTGACAATGTAAGTGAATCACATATAAAAAATAATGACAATAGTGACCAGTATGCCAGTATGCCAAATCAACTCTAATATTTCCAAATATTTCAAGATATTGGCTCATTCTAGCAGAGATTACATAACTAGTGTTCCAAAAGCAGCATCTGAATAAATCACCCTATAAAACATGGGTGTCAAACTCAATCATGTCACATGACATATTGTGATGTATCATGACATTTTTGCCTTTGTGGAGCCGGGGTGGACCTATGGCCTATGTGTGACACATCTGGCCCGTAGGCCATCAGTTTGACAGACTGCTGTAAAAGGTCTAAATATTAACCACTTTCTTATGCCCAACATATAGCAAAAGCCATCTGTTTCTTAATTTATTTCAATGGTGAAAAGAATTCTCAACAAAGAAATGCCCAGTGAAGAATGAAAGTTCTAATATAATATGTGTCTAAAAAGTTCTAAGTGAAATGGAAAATAGCACTGGTCTAAGCCTACTGTGAAAATGTGGTCCTTGTTCTAAAATAGATGGGGAACAATGGCTCCCTTTATAACTTGTGGACTTCAACTCCCAGAATTCCTGCTTCAGAGCTGGCTCAGAAATTTAGGAGTTGAAGTCCCTAAGTCATAAAGGGTCCGTCATTCCCCAGCCTTATTCTAAAAGAAGAAGAAAAGAAAAAAGAATTCCACTAACTACAACATCATTTCAAAGCTAACAAATGAAACACAAATGCTATTAAAGCTAAACTCATTCATTCTAATACACAAGAAGCATTACATTTGAAGGAAAATTGCATTATGAAGCAACATGAACCATTTCTAATTACATACCTCATCCCCCATGTGAGGCTGATAGTCAAACTTCAGCGGAGGACAGAAGACCTGGTTGCACATGTCCATAACTGTATGCTTGTCACTTCGTGCATCCAGGTTGTCTACAGCATTTTCAATTATGTCCAACCCCTCATGGCGTGAGGTTTCTAGATTGTATTCAGCAGAAAGATATGTTCTGAATGTCCGTGCTAGACTAGCATGGAATCCCAAGTCACAGCACTAAGGAAGAAAAAACAAAGCTTAAACAACAGCACATACAAATTATTTCTAGATAGAATAACAGGTTATTCACTTGAAGAAATATTAAGTAGTTATCTGTTATTTGTTTGCTTGTTTGTTTAAAAGAATATCCAATCTTTCAATCGAGGAGCTCAAAGCTCAACAAACCAGTGAGACAGGTTGGGCTGAGAGTGAGTAACTGGCCAAAAATCACTCAGGGAGCTGCTATGGCTAGGAGTAGAACTTAGCCATAGAACTTAGATTGACCTGAGGCCAAACCGATACCTTAACACTACACTATGCTGGTTTTTCACTCTACACTTCAAAGTACTTTATTGTACATTATCTATCTATCTATCTATCTATCTATCTATCTATCTATCTATCTATCTATCATCTCTATCCATCTATCTATATATATATCTTGTGTGTGTGTGTGTGTGTGTGTGTGGTTGTAAGCTGAAAAAAAGGACATTGACTTCAGATCTGTGTTATAAATAGGATTAAAGATAAAAACTAAGAAAGGAATGGTAAGAAATCTAAAGGTATCAGATCAACAATGCAATTCAATACTTCTGTGGATTAGAAATGAACAGGGCTAATGTCCACTTTTTCATCTGACTGAATCTTCAATAGAATAAATTCCAAATTCCAAGTAGAAATTAGAATTGATTTATCTGATCTTATGCCTCATTGTAACTCAAAAGTGCAAGAATTAGCATTTGAATAAGTATTTCTATCAGCCAGAATGATCTATTGCAAGTCTTCTGTAGCCAGCAATATCCAGAATTCCAGAGACTATGGTGGGAACTATGGTGGCCCTTGTAAAACACACAGTCATTCATAACTTTATTATATCTACATTCATACATACATACATACATGCATACATACATACATACATACATCCATTCATTTTGCTCATAAGCAGCAGGAAGCATAACAGTGTAACAAGAACATCATTGCTCTAATGTAAAATGTTTCCTAGGCATTACATGACAGGGTCTTCTGATATTTTACTCTGGGAAATAGAACAATTTTACAAACAAACAACAGGTAGTTTTATTGGAGAAATATAGTTAGAAATAAACACATCCAGATTTTTACAAACTTCTCCTGAGTTTAATAGATCTCTGGGCTTCAAATGACTTTTCATTTGCATTCATGGATTAGCCTTCACTCCCTCTTGTATGTTTTTAGAGGACCCAACCCTTCATTTCCACCAAATTTAGCCTGCATTACCACAGTTGAAACTAGTGATAGCACCGCTAACCACATACTTCCGATCTGAGAAGGCCTCAAGACCTGCAGTACCTAATTTAAAAGGTATCACTTTACAGCCAAGACCAAAGTAGACTAAACTCCCCACATCAAAAGAAACTTTTTCAGCCACACAAATGTCTGCCTTGAGTAATTTTCAAAGCCGCAAACTAAATGCCAAATTTTTCAAATGAACTTGGGAGACACAAACGTAGCTGTTTATAAAGTGAAGAAAGTAAGAGGGTCATTTAGCTAGCAGTTGTCTTCTGAACCTTTAAATATTAAACACATGGCACAAAAAGCTGACACACACCCCATGTTTTAAGTTTAATTAAACTTGTCACCATTTTTATTATATACCAACACAGGACCAAGCTTGATAGTTTGCATCCATTGTTACTTTTATTTTATTTCAATTTTGTGCATTAATATAGGTAGTCCTCAACTTACAACAGTTTGTTTAGTGACCATTCAAAGTTAAAACAACACTGAAAATAGTGATGTATGACCATTTTTCACACTTATGACCATTGAAGTATTCCCCATAGTCAAGTGATCAATATTCAGATGCTTGGCAACTGACTCATATTTATGATGATTGAACTGTCCTGGGGTTAAGTGATCAACTTTTGCAACCTTTTGACAAGCAAAATCAATGGGGAATCCAGATTCACTTAACAACCATATTACTAATTTAAAAACTGCACTTAACAAATGGGACAAGAAAAGTCATAAAATGGGGCAAAACTCACTTAACAAATTTCTTATGTAGCATCATAAATTTTGGACTCAGCTGTGGTCATAAATTGAGGACTATCTGTAAGGACAGAATTCATGTTGTTTTCCCCGTCAGCCTAAAATAGAACTGAATTATATTATGCTCCTCTGTTACATTCAAAAAAACATGTTGCTTTTTGAGACCTGCAACATTCAATCAACAGAAGGAAAAAAAAGAATAGGGACAACAATTTCCACTAGGAAGCATTTTTCCTCTTGGCTTCATGCACATGTACAATTCTTTTTGTCAGAAGTTCTGGAATGCACTGACTCTACAGAGAGAAAATAATTTCCTGTGAACTTACCGTATATACTCGAGTATAAGCCGAGTTTTTCAGCCCATTTTTTGTGCTGAAAAACCCGCCCTCGGCTTATACTCGAGTCAGCCGCTACGGCACCATGCCTGGCCTGCGCTGGCGTGGCTGCAACCGATCGTGCCTCCAGGGCAGCATTGCCGCCGCGGCTGTCTACCCGCTGAGGGCCACACAGGTGACCCCAAGCGGCCTCTCCTTCCCCATTAACGGGCGCACGGGGCCCCTGCGAGCTCCTGCGTTGCGCGCTTCCAGCTTCGCCAACAAACCGCCAGGCTCAGGCAGCCTCCTCCGCCCCCTACCCTAGCAGCGAAGAGCTGCTCTGGGGGCTCCCGCCACGGCGCAGCCAGGCACTTTGTCTCGCTGCCCCCAGAGCAGCTCTTCGCTGCTAGGGTAGGGGGCAGAGGAGGCTGCCTGAGCCTGGCGGTTTGTTGGCGAAGCTGGAAGCGCGCCCGTTAATGGGGAAGGAGAGCCCGCAGCTCCGAAAGTCTTTTCACCGTTGGGGACTGAACAGGAGAGCTGCAAATGCCGCGATCCCCAGGAAAGGGCGGCCCTCTTCCTCTCGGCAGCTCCCGCCACGACGCAGCCAGGCACTTTGTCTCGCTGCCCCCGGAGCAGCTCTTCGCTGCTTGGGTAGGGGGCAGAGGAGGCTGCCTGAGCCTGGCGGTTTGTTGGCAAAGCTGGAAGTGCGCAACGCAGGAGCTCGCGGGGGCCCCGGGCACCCGTTAATGGGGAAGGAGAGGCCGTTTGGGGTCGCCAGGCTCAAGCAGCCTCCTCTGCCCCCTACCCTAGCAGCGAAGAGCTGCTCCGGGGGCAGCGAGACAAAGTGCCTGGCTGCGCCGTGGCGGGAGCCGCCGAGAGGAAGAGGGCTGCCCTTTCCTGGGGATCACGGCGTTTGCAGCTCTCCTGTTCAGTCCCCAACGGTGAAAAGATTTTCGGAGCTGCGGGCTCTCCTTCTCCATTAACGGGCGCACTTCCAGCTTCGCCAACAAACGGAGCTGCAAATCTGGTAATCGCTTGCGGAGCCTTGGCACGAACCCCCTTTCCCCGCACTCCTCTGGCAGCAGCAGGCGGAGAAAGCCCCGTTTCCCCCTGGCTTTGATGGCATGTGTGAGTTGGCTTCCCACTCTTTTTTTTTTAACTCTCCTCCTCCTCCTCCTCCTCTCCTCTCCCCTTGTTGTCTGGTCTTCCCTAAGGAAACTCGAGGGCTCACACTTCCAGGTGTTTCTCCCTGTCTTTCTCCCTGTCAATGATCTTTTCTTCCCTTCCCTTCTCTCAGCCCCATCCTCCTTCACTTTTGTTACCACAATCCTGAACAGATGAAGTTTGTACTTCTCAAGAAAGGTTGGATGTTCCTTTTGAGGAGGGAACCTAGTGTGACATCTGTATGTTGACCTACTACTGAGCCATGGCATGTGTGCACATGCAATGGAGGCATGAGGGAGAGCTGTGAAAGAGATGGTGGCTCTCCAAAACAGGATGTACATGCAGCACATACACATGCTTTTTTCTTGCAAGGGAGAGAGTGACTCCTGCCTCCCACTGTCATCATCATCATTTTTTGAGTTAGTGAATCAATTAAACCTTTCATGATAGTGAGATCGTTTCCCAAATTTCCCTTAAATCAGGGAAGAAATCAGAAACAAACCTTTGGACTGAGAATAAGCCTGTTCCTATGATGCCATTTTTGTTCACTGCAGTGTGAAAAATGTGAAAAAACACACTTCTTTTTCTTCATCTTCTTGTTCCCTATTTACTGGTCTCTTTCAAAGAGGAAATTGTGAACATCAAACTTATTCTCAACTGTCCTAGTGAAAGTTTTAATTAGACAATAATTCCCTCCCGCGGCATTATTATGGATTATTTGAGAAACACTTTGCCATGGAAAAATGTTAAGAATGTGAACATGTTTGATTTTAAATGTAATGCCAGTTAAGATCTAAAGTTTCCAAAGAGGACTTTCATCTGTCAGGCACTTCATCTGTCATGCACTAAAAAATTAGTTTATGAAAAGCGAAACGGTGTGCATGTGTGTGTGAAACTAACCTCATTTACATTTTAAAGCACTCTAGCCTGAATGAATATCCACTTTTGTCCATAAATATAACATACAGATGATGAGGAGGAATCCAGTTTTGAAGGATTTTAACTCTTGTGTTTTAGCTTGGTTGCTGATTGAGCTAAGGTTTTTGTACTTTTAAAGTTATTGTTGATACCATATTGGTTTTGTTGGCTCTCTTTTCCACTTACAGAGCTAGTTTACTGTTTTTCTTTGAAATAAATATTCAAAAACATTTAACCTACTGATGCCTCAATTCATGTAATTTTATTGGTATCTATTTTTATTTTTGAAATTTACCAGTAGCTGCTGCATTTCCCACCCTCGACTTATACTCGAGTCAATAAGTTTTCCCAGTTTTTTGTGGTAAAATTGGGTGCCTCGGCTTATATTCGGGTCGACTTATACTCGAGTATATACGGTAGCTATTTATTTATCCATCCATCCCTTACCAATCTAATCTGCCAGGCTTTGACTTTATCTAAGCATTCCAGAAACAATGTACAATATATTCTGTTGATGCACTGTTTCCATCTAGCATACAGGATTAGGAAAGACTTCTGTGTAGGCTATTGTCAGAGTAGGTAGGTGCAGGCGGATTCATATTTTCAGTGGTGTATTGCTGGTTGTACCCAAAAAGTAATAGCAGGGCCAAGAATAAATTAAAATCTAAGTGCCTTTCATATCAAGCTTTGGATTTAGAGGCAAAAAGGGTACTTTGCAGTGTGTCCAAAGCTCACTTCGATTATGGGTAGCATAAACTATAATTAAGCATGATGTCTGAATTGAGCAGATAAGTCACCTATCAAAATGTGTGGGAGAGAGAGAGATTTGTTTTGTTCACCAGTATTCCAAGCTCTGCTTTTAAAGCCTGTTGTAATGCTAATAGGAGATATGTCATACTGGCTATGGATTATGGGAATTAGAACCCAAGACATTAGGGCAGCAGCGGGTAGGGGAAAAGCTAATCTATATCTACCATTTGTAATTCAAAATATACATGCTATGAAATTACAAGTAACTCCTTGCTATTTAGGGGGGCAAGGAGAAACCGAATATTGAAAGTTTACAGAAATTTCCCTTCTTATATTCATTGTGACTTCTGGATACATAGAGCATCTCTATTTTACACCCATTTTGTTTGTTTTTCTTATGATTCATGAAGATCTTTTTAGCCGAACCAGGTACTTTTGCTCATCATAGCCATGGACTATATTTATGTCTAATTTTACAAATGGAAAACAAACAATGGTGGGTGGGTTCTTTCTGTTTGCCTGACTAAACATCGTGTTTATGTTAGTAGAGAAGAACTCATGAAAAATCGTTTTCCTTATAAATGTAAGAAAAGCTGACTTCTAAATCTCTACTCTGGTAGCAGTTTTAAACATTCGCAGTAGGAATAGGTTCAAATGGATTATTATAACCCCATTGGTTTGTTAATTAGAAGCAATATATTTTAATTCTTAACCTTTATAAAGAAATGTTCATGTGGGTAATTTTAAAAGATGACCCTCACCTGCTGTGTAAGACTTAACTCTCAACTGCTATCTGAAATGATCAACGCAACTCATTCCACTGCAATATACACAGTCAAAAATGCTGAGATACATAAGTTTGATAATGTAAGTAGTAGAAGTTCTTATTGACTACCTAAGGCAGGGGTCCCCAACCCCCAGTTTGTGGACTGCCCCCAGTCAGTGGGATGCTAGAAACCAGGCTACATCCTGTGCGCATCCACAGGATGCAGGCAGCACATGAAACCATACTCCCTCCGGTCCACGGAAAAAACTGTCCACGGAACCAGTCCCCAAAAGGTTGAGAGCTGCTGACCTAAGCTATGAAATATTCCTTATAGTAACATATTTTGACACTGTATCATGTTGTTCTGACACAGATTGTTCCAAGGGTCTTCAAACTTGGTAAGTTTAAGATTTGTGGACTTCAACTACCAGAATTCCTGAGCTAACATGACTTGAGGAGGAATTCTGAGAACTGAAGTCCACAAGTCTTAAAACTGTCAACTTTGAAGACTCCTGCATTATTCATATGTGAAAAACGGGCCAAAGTGCCTTTTCTTCAAGAAAGCTGAAATAAACAGCAATAACACTTAAGGAGTATATACCACTTCACAATGCTTTACTAAGCTTTCTCTAAGAAGTTTACAGAGTCAGCATATTGCCCCCAACAATCTGGGTTCTCATTTTATTGACCTTGGAAGGATAGAAGGCTGATTAAGATAGATGTATGCAAGATACACAAACTTAATAACATTATTTTTGCAAGCAAACCACATATAATTAGTCAAATTTACTTATAGTAAATCAAATATGACTTGGGTTAGGCCCTTCAAGGAAATTTCCTGTACAGGCAAGAAAAGACTTCTGCTGGCTTCTGGGCCCAGAATGTGAAGACCCAGCTCCTTTGAGAAATCATAATATTGGGAAGGAAGGGAGGAAGGAAGGAAAGAAAGAGCAGTGAGGTGGACAGAATTAATTAAAATGACAATTGGTACATTACTGAGAAACCTAAAGGTTTAGAGTGGGAACAGATCATCTTGGAAAATGTCAACGTATGTGGCTGATAAGTGTCATAAAAAACTTGGTGATGCATAACATTCAATAGTACACTTAATATGATTTAGAGGTATAATTAAAGGAAATTAATTTTCAGCCATTTAAAACACTGCAGATTTGAGATTAAAGATCATTGTTTGTATTACTTTTTAATGACCTGTGTTTATCTAGAGTCCAATTTGTATTTCACCAGCAAAATGATAACCTGTGTTGCAAACTATAATTGGATTCAGTGCATGTTTAAAATAGGCAGAAATCTTATTTGAAATGCCTGATCAAGCCAAAGCATGAACATGCATAGTGTTCTCATTCTGAGCTATCTGCAGACTCTCATTGACCTACAAAATAAAGGGTTTTAGATGCACAAAATCCACTCTCCAACAATCAGTGAAACAACCCATATCTTATTTTTCACTGTGGATTTTAAGCATTTTTTTATAGTTTTGTGGGCAGTTCACAAACTAAAGTTTGATCTACAATAGGGGTATTAAACTCAAGGCCTGGGGGCCAGATCTGGCCCATGGGGCTGCCCTGGAAACAGCAAAGGACTCGCCCCTGGGGGCTCTGCCAGTGCAAATGGCCCTGCTGAGTCCCATTTTCACTGGCAGAGGGTTGCAGGACGCCATTGAAGCTAAAAACGGAGCTTGGTAAGCCACTTTCGCTGGCAGAGCACCTGGCCACCACCTGCGCCCCTGACATGAGTGACATCAAGCTTGCCATGTCCCCGGCCACCAACTATCCTCTCCTCCCCCGAGGCCAAACACAACTCTGATGTGACCCTCAATGAAATCAAGTTTGATACTCCTGATCTACAAAGTTGAGAAATAGTACCTGGCATTAGGAATAATGGCTATCTTTCTTATCTCCTGTAAGTGTCTGTCTTATCAGCTCTATTTTAAAACTTCTACTCTTTTATCTTTCTTCCAATACATAACAATTATCACCACCAGTTTTGTTTGGACATTATTATCACCACTCTCTATTCTTGCCTGACAGCATTGTATTTGCTGAACTCAATCTTCATCTGCCTTGACTTGTATTTTGCTCTCACTTCATTATAATCATTGGGGGGGGGGGATCATTGTTAGTATAACATATTTTAATATATAAAATGTATAAATGAACATAGAACTGTACAGCTCCAAGCATCTATGACTCCTTTAAATTCTTCAATAGCTGAAAAACCCTGCATGTCTGAATATCTTTTGACTTCCATTGCTTTTAAGAAATCACTGGGAGGGGGAAAGTGTCAAGATATGAATCCATAGACAAATAGGTCTTGCATGCTGAATACATTAGCAATTGGTCATAAATTAAGACTGCATCCCTGCATGTCCACAGTCTAGAATGCAACAATTTTCATTAGAAAAGTGAATGACATTGCTATAAAAGAGAATCACTTTGGTACTCACATCAATTAAATCGGAAACATCATGGATATAGTATTTACTGACTGCTGCATTTGTGGCTGCAAGGTTCAGCAGATAATCATTCCTAGCTTTAGTGCACTTGAGCTTGTTTTCAGAATATTTTGCTTGTCTCTGAAAAATGGAACACACAAGATTCAAACAAAATGTATTCAGTTTCCCAAACCTTGTATTTTTCCCCCCAAATTCAGGCTCTTAGAACATAAAAATACCCCGTTAGATCAGACTGCAGCATATCTAGTCTAGCATTCTGTGGCCAACCACAGGTCAGAGGGAAGCCGCCAACTAAGGCGTGGGAATAACAACTCCTTTCTGCTGTGGTTTTTTGATGCCATGCCATCCCTGATCCTGGGGATATATATAGCCATAATGACTGGTAGCCATTGATAGTTTATGTTCTATGAATTTTTAAAGAGAAGCATTCTGTACCGATATGCTAGTTACAATTTAAAGGGGGGGGGGGGACACACAATATAATTTACAACTGCTAGTTTTCCTGAATATTTCCAGTAGAGTTAACCACCTGACAGGCAGGTTTCAATTTTTGTACAATGGATATAAAGTACTTGAACATTTGTTACCACATCAAGAAATACTTGGCAGCCCCCACCCACCAACCAAGTGGTAAGCGAGGATTCAAATATAGTCAAGATTTTTTTCCCTGCGGAATTAAGATACAGCATCCAGCATAGTACACCACTGTGTGTATCATCTGCTTTTTTCTGAAAATATTTCAAACATTCAATGAATAATGATCCATATACGTGAATGGAAATTTATGTTAAATAGCCATATGGCAATGTAGGGTTTCTGCATTAGGTCTCTGGACCATAACTCATAGCAAACATGACGCATGGAAACCTAGTCAGAGTATCTGAAAAACAGCCTTTCCATAGTGCATGGCAGAGTCATCAAACAACAGCTTTGGTAACAACCAAATGCTAACTTTGTTTAATTTGTGTTGCTGAAAGTTGAGAAAGAAATATTTGTTAATTAAACCTGCAATGAGCAGCAAATTTAACATTAATAATGTCTCAGAATTCAGAAGCAGACAGGTAGACACAAAGATATAAATTCCTTACCCAAATGGGTAATAAGATGTTATTTGTGGAAATATCCTAAACATTTAATGCTTCCCAATAGTATGTCTGAGTTCACACAACATATTATATTATTGTTTGTTTTCAGGTAGTAAACCACTCAATTTTAAACCATGTTTTGCTACTGCTACTCCTAACTGCAACTATGGCTTAGCATGATGTAGGCATTAAAGTGAAAAGACAACCACCAAAATATAAACAAAAAAATAAGAAAAATAAATCATTATTAAGAATAAAATGAACAGGAAGAAAATAATTAATGCGGATTGGAAGTGAACATATAGATAAAGAAAGAGAATGTTTCAGCAGACACTTTCCTTTCTGCTGAGACAGTAAGTTGTAAAAATGTCAATTGCGGCATGATTTCTGCTAAGAAATCAGATTTATCCCCCAGTAAAAGCCACGTAGTGTCAATCGATTGAGCATTTAAATCTCAGCTCCTAGGATCCAGTTCATCAGGATATGATTTTATTTCTGTAGCTGTGACATTTACATCCAAGAGATAGTAATTCCCATAATTAAAAAGTTGTACAACTATATTAATTTTTAATCATTATAGCATATTATTTCTGAAATGAGTACATCGATCAATGATGGTTTTATTTCTAGGAGGTTTGCAATCACTGATGTGAATGATGTTTTATATGATCTACCACTTATGTTTGGCCTCAAAAAATAAATTCTCCCAACCACTACCTTATGAAGGCCTCATAGGCCTTCTAGAAACAGATAAAAATGCAATTGTTTGAAAAGAGTTTTAGACCCAATATCCCCTTATTTGTAAGTGTTAGTTTGCTTAAGTTAATACCAATACATTTGATTCCCATTGTTAAGCAATACACAATGCTTTTCTTAATGCAGTAAACAAAGCAGAGGTTTCTGTTTAGGTAATTGTTAATATACATATGTCTTTAAAGAATCTTCTATAGCGCTATTAAAAGTTGATAACTGGATGAAAAAAGTTGCTGCAATCTATACATAATGTAAGTTCAAACATCAGATGCCATCTATGTGATGCCACTAAATAAGTGGTTGATCAATGGCTCTTCTAAAAAGAACACATTCTATTCTTCTCATAAATTAGTTCGCACATAATGATCCCATAAAGCTGTTCATTAAATCAAATTTTATTGCCAGCAAGAATAACTTCAATTAAGAGAATAAAAGTCCTGGGTGGGGGGAGATAGTTTGTAATAGTGGTTACATCATCAGGCTAGAAATTGGAGGACTGTGAGTTCTAATCCCACTTGAGGCACAACGACTTGGCTCAGTCACTCTCTCTCTGCCCTAGGAAGGAAAGAAACTGACAAGAAAATTGCAGTACTAGACAGGCAGTTGCTAGACCTTCTATCACTGAAGAATTAATTAGTTTAATTCTTATTTGGGATATTTGAATAAATGATATAAAATGCAATATAAGAAGGATACTATTTTGTTCAAAATCATACTAACTATATAGACATTGTGACTGATTATAGATAATCATGTGTAGGAGAGAGACTTTATTTGATTTTACTTAATTTTAAAAATATTTTATTTTAAGAAGAAATGAAAATATTTTGAATATCCAGCCTTCATATTTCTGTCCAGAATGACATTCATAGAGATAAAGGGATCTATATTGGAACAGTTAATTAGCAGGGCATATGATCTACTATTAGAGATAGAATCCTGAGGGAACCTTATCATTTCAGATCATTTCAGGCAGAAATGATTCAGAGTAGGATGTAGAATAGAATATTATTTCTGTAATGCAATCTGCTTCTTGCAATGGTAGGTTTTTATTTGGGGGGTACTTACAGGAAATTTTAAGATAGGAAAACATTTACAAACATTATTCAGATTCAGGAATATGCAAAGCTATCTGACCAACAGTTCCCTAATCTCTTTATGGAAGACTAGGCAGACAGCTGTGAAAAAAAAGATCCCTTGCTCTGTGTATAGACATAATCTTTGCACTGTGATTGGCCATTAGTAAGATGGCACCCCAGAGCTGCTTACCCTAATTTGGTGTTTTCCAGATAAATTGGAATTGAATTCCAAATATCACAAGTCACTGGGGAGTTCTAAGCGATTTTGTAGGCATCAATATGAGGAAGACTGCTACAAAGCAATATTCAGATCATGATACAGAACAAACTTAATTCAGAATCCCAACTTAGATTCTCACACATTGGCTCAAAAGCAGTTTTCTCCAACTAGTTGACTTCTGATCATGGTAGCATATTTACTGTAAGCAACTCTTCCTGCTTTCATTATTAATCCACCTTGGAAGAGGTGGTGTTATGAGTTTGCTCTCTCTTGCAGTAAGGTGTATGTTTAATGGCATTTTAATTAAGATATAAATGTAGATATTTATTTTTGTTATTCATGTAATTGTTACTCTGTTGCTTTAACTTTAAATACAGATATTGGGTGTACAAGCTGTTCAGAGTCAATATCGCTTCCAGCAGCATATAAGCCTAGTAAAGTAAATATCAAAATTAAAAAGAAGGAAACAAGCTACATATACACATTATTTATACTAAGCAAGGCCATTTTAAAATCCTGTTTTATTTTTCGGTGTGAAGATAGCTGTAATCCTTTAAAATAGTTTATGTAACACTAAGATTTTCCAAGGATATTTTTTTTATTGCTAATAAAACTGATGCAAAAGGGAAGGCATTGTGAATCATAACTTATTAGATATAATAGCGGATTACTATCAGCCTTAGATCATTATTTTGTCTACAATGTCATTGCCACAAAGTCATCTGATTTTTTTTCTTTTTACGATCCTGTAATCTCTTAATTTGGGGTACAGACAGGACAACTCAATGGAGCTGAGTGTTTACTGGCCAGATATATTCCTGATGTTTATGTGGAGTTTGCAGTAGATATTTTCTCTTTGCACTCTGAGAAAGAAACATCTGCCACTACTAGGATTGAACTCTTAACCTTCCAAATGGGAGGCTACTGTCTTCACCACTAGGCTACCATGCTGCTCTCAGAAAGACATCTGATAAGCTTTAAAACTGTCCCAAATTTATCTTTATGAAGACTGACTAAAATGTCTAGCCACTTCTTTGATGGTCACAATAAAGTAGTAGTTCGACCATGAAATTTCAACCTTCGTGATACTTTTGACACCATTTACATTAGGACAGTTCTGTAGACCTGTCTCTAATTTTAATTTCAAGGAATTGTTAGGGATAACATTGGTTACTTAACTTAGTTCGGGTAGAAATAATATATAAACTATGTTAGTGAGTATAAGTGTATGTATCACTTTAACTGCAAAACATGTATTTTGGGTGCGGTTGTAAAATCACCTTAAGAGGGAGCAAGAGAGCTCACTGTTTGCTGGCTTTTACTTGTAGTAGCTGACAATGTTGGATTGATGGTGATAACTGCTTGTTTTCCCTGCTGTTGCTGAAACGAAGAAAAGGGGTTTGATTTTCTTCATATCTCTGACTGCAAAAGAGTTATATTGCTGGACTGATTATATGTAAGTTTACTGACCTCTATTTTCAACACTGGACTTTGCAACTGATTAACCCCTGGATGGACTGAACTAGTTTATGACATATGGACTGTTTTGACTATGCTATAACTCTTGCTGGAATAAAAAACTATTTAACTGGCACAGTGTATCTGTCTTACTGAGTATAAACTACAACAACGTTTATCTCACATCATTTGCCTGCCTGCTAGACTGCCATTGCACGTTCTGCTAGGGTGTGTATCCCTAACAGGAATTATTATATTGAACAGAATATTGTGTTGACTATCCCACTTCTCCCACCATCTGAAGGGCTGGAGCTTTTACAGTATGTGGAGAGCAGGGAGAAACTTCATTAGAGATGGAAGATCCAAGAGAGAATCTAACCTTAGCAGAAAGTCCATAACTCCAAGAAAATATTCTAATTCATACTTAGAATACAGCATATGGCCATGCATGCCCCACAACCCAGCACAAGTTTCTTCCTTTGCTCTTCAGTCTTGAAAGACAATCAGTGGCTCTCTCAAGATTAACTGTGTTTGGCAACATGGGAGGGAAAGTGCACATTAACATATGGTGTTTCCTATTCCTCTGGTTGGAGAAGTAGGGATATAATATTTATTTATTATTTTATTTATTTATTTATTTGATTTGTCAGTCGCTTACAAGATAATAGGTATAAGTATAAATATGAGTAAGAATACAGGAAATAGTTACAAATAAATGGGGACAATAGGACAGGGATGGGAGGCACGATGGTGCACTTATGCACGCCCCTTACAGACCTCTTAGGAATGGGATGAGGTCAAGAGTGGATAGTGTGAGGTTGAAGGAGTGGGGGTTAGAGGATGTAATAACAGAGTCAGGTAGTGCATTCCAGACACTGACCACTCTGTTGCTGAAGTTGTACTTTCTGCAATCAAGTTTGGAGCAGTTAACATTGAGTTTGTACCTGTTGTCTGTTCTTGTATTGTTGCGGTTGAAATTGAAGTAGTCATTGACTGGTAGGACATTGTAGCATAATTTTGTGTACTATGCTTAAGTCCAACCATAGGTGGCGTAGTTCAAGATTGTCCAAGCCCAAAATTTCAAGCCTGGTGGTATAGGGTATTCTGTTGCGGGGAAAGGAATGTAGTACTCTTCTCGTGAAATACTTCTGGACTCGCTCAATTGTATTAATGTCTATATAGAGTGCGGATTCCAGACAGATGAGCTGTATTCGAGTATTGGTCTAGCAAAGGTTTTGAATGCCCTAGTTAGCAATTCAATATTTCCAGAGAAGAAGCTTCATAAGATTAGATGTACAACTCTTAATGCCTTTTTAGCAATGCTGTTACAGTGAGCTCTAGTGCTTAGATCATTTGATATGAGTACTCCGAGGTCCTTGACAGAGTGAGGGTCATCAACAAGGTCATATCTGCCTAGTTTATATTTGGTGAATTGATTTTTTTTACCAACATGTAAGACAGAGCATTTGTTGCTCGAGATTTGGAGTTGCCAAATGTTTGACCATTCAGACACATAATCAAAGTCACTTTGAAGAACAGTAGCATTGTTGTTGGTGTTGAATAGCTTTACATCATCCGTAAAGAGGACGCAGTTGCTAATAAGGTGATCGCAAAGGTCATTTATATAAAGTATAAAGAGTGTGGGTCCTAAAACACTGCCTTGGGGGACACCACTGTTGACTGGAGCAGGGTTTGATATAGTGCTCCCTATTTTTACTATTAGTTGCCTGTTTGACAGGAATGACGTAATCCACTTATGAAGGGATCCGGAAATGCCGTCAGAGTTTAGTTTTAACAATAGTTTGTCATGTACCACTGAATCAAAGGCTTTGCAGAAGTCTATGTAAATTGCATCTATTGCTTTACCCTGGTTGAGTAGAGTAGTCCATATGTTTTTGCAGTGTAGGAGTTGCAGGTTGCAGGACAATTTTTTTCCTGAAACCAAATTGTTTTGGGGAGAGTAGGTTGTTTGACTCTAAGTGGAGGGTTATGAATTGGTTAATGATTGATTCCATGATTTTGCATGTGACACAACACAGTGAGATTAGTCTGTAGTTTTCAACCAGGCTAGCTAAGGGGGAAAAAGAGTTCCCAAACTGAGAATGTTCCTCAAGTCCAAGGCTCATGATTTTTTTTTTAAATAGTCAACTGCACATCTGTTACTCTCACTAAATCTGGATTGCTGGAATGCTGCCTGCCTGCCTGCCTGAATTCTTCTGTGCATTTTCACTTAAGATCTTGAGACTGCTATATATTAGCTGCTCTCTTTACTGCCTGTTAGCTGTGGAAAAGTGCCAGAAAGACAGCACGTAGCAGGAGCTTTGAGTCAGGCAGGCACCATTCAACAGGAAGGAGAGCCTGGGGGCAAATTGTGGAGCACTTCCACAGAGAGGTCTGATGTGCTGAACTGTTAAGGAGAATTGAAAAGAACAACCTGTCAGGGAGAAAACCTTGAGAGAGAGAGATAAAAGCAAAAAAAAAAATTCCAACAGAAGCAAAACAGCTTTTAAGGTTTTTCTTTGGCCAAGGTCCCTAGAACTAAAAATCATTTGTTATTATTATTTCTTAGATTTATATCCAAGCTTTCCTTGGAAAGTACAATATGACCCAGACACCTACCTCTAATTTTATCTCCCCCAAACCCTATGAGATTAGTTAGGCTGACATAGAGGGAGAAAAAAAAAGCCACACAATACATGTTCATGACCAAAGGGAGACCTTAATTTGTCTTCCTGCAATAGCAAGCTAACATCTTAACCACTATGTTATACTGGCTGTTCCACACACTTTGCTGCCTGTGGTCAATTACATGCAGTTTATGATAATCTGATTAATTACATTTATTTATTTATTTGTTTGTTTGTTTGTTTGTTTGTTTGTTTTTCACATTTCTTAATCATCAATCTTCCTCAGAGCAGTGTGTACAATTTAATCAATAAAATTAAGGATTTACACAGATTGTTACATCTATTGTATTGTAGAACACTGTATTCTATTTCCTCATTCACTGCAATATTGTTCACAATCCACTAGACACCATACTTTATTATTCTCCTTTAATCTATGAGTCTACAGGATATTTTCATCATCCAAGATCAATACTGAAATAGGTGAGATCAGAACTACAAATATTTGACACTCAGCTGCATCCTGACAATATATTCCTCTGTTCATTTTGCCAATAGCTAGCCACATGGAAAGCATGTCATCCTACTCACCTTCTCCTTCATCTTCTCAATCTTCTTAACAGAACTGCGGCGCTGAGGCCTATCTTCAAGCCGCAGCAGATTCACGCTGATGTCCCCTGCTTTGTTGAACTGCTTCTCTTCCTGCTTCTCCGCTTCCTTTAGCTTGCTCTCAGCACTGATGCTCTCAGCATGATACATGTGATAAGTCTTCATCACCTAAGATGAGGAAAGAACAACCGGTAGCACACATCTTTCATTCAAAAGTTAATGGAGGTGTATTAATTGTGGCTAGCTAATAAGTGCTCAGAATCTGTGGTGGTACAAGAAATAAGAGACCTTAGAATTTTTAAAATACTATGATTAGGGTTTTAATAAATTCATTATGACCGTTAAAGGGACCCTATTTTTCCATATAGATTATGTAGATGTTTTTCGTGAGTATGTGATTGAAAGAGAGAGGGGGGAAGAACTTTTTTTTTAATTACATGGATGTTTTTAACTTCAGATGTGTATCAGATAAATATCATTAAATATTTCAGTCAAATTCTAAATCCTTATTAGTCTGGAATACCACTTAACCTGAACATAAATCTCATACATGAAAAATACTGCAAACTTTGACACTGTCAGGATTCTGGCAGTTACCCCAATTAAATCATGAGTCTCGAGCCAAACTTCCAAAGCTTCAAAGGATTTATTGGGAGTTAACATATCTGGCACTGCCTGAGTATAGTCAACTCTGAGACACAAAATTCATTGTCACCCTTGACCCTGGTTTTCCCATTTCCTCTGGGTGCATCATAATTCATATTCTCCAATGAGACACATCCATAACCAAGAGTCATCAATCATGTTCTCCAGTTAGATTTTTGGGTGGCAGAAACTTCAGTCACCTAGTTACTATCTCTGAAAAACTATGTATGGAATGCACTTTCAATTTCCAAGCTGCCACACTGGTCTTCCAAACCCCTTTCCCCCCTCTCTTTCTGTTGGCAACTCTACAAGGACCATAGAAATATTTTATGAGTTGACATACACTGGGTTTTAATTTGGTGGATGTGGTGAATTTTAAATCTTTCACAACAGAAACATGTTTTTTCTTCACTTCCATATCAAAGTAGGTCTTGACTGGATTTTTTTTTCTGCTATCTTGAGTATTACTTGGATGAATTAATAAATATAATATAGGCATTGCTCATCATTAACACATGTACCGTACAGTGTTTGTGTGTGTGTGTGTGTGTGTGTGTGTGTGTAAATTATCAGTTACTATAAAAAACCAATCCCATTCTTTTATAAGGTATTTAAATATATTATTCATAAATGATTTTTTTTCTAAAATAGATAACAACTGGAAGACCATTTGTCCCTTTATAAATAGACATTCTGTGAATTGCTTACTTATTTGAATATATACAGTTAACTGCTTATGTTCATGGGAAATAAATTCAGAAAATTAAACAAGAAATGTGGGCAAAATGTTAAGAAAATTTTGAGTATACATGCAAGACAAAGTACATCAGAATGAGATGCCTTTATGAATATTAAACAGGAACTTAATTCTCTTTTATACTTGAAACAGAATAGCCATATAAAGCAAAGATTTAGCAAGTGAGATCAAAGACACGGTAAATTACTAACCATTATCTCTACTGTTAAAGACATCAAGGATAAAGTATTTAACTCTTCTGCCTCAATAAATCAGCTTTTAAAAAAATACCCGTGATTTTATAATACTGAGTTCAATATAATCGAGTAAAATTAATCATTTTTATATAAAATAGCACTTCCTAAGATTTCACATGAACAAGTGGCTAAAAGAAATTATAGATACTGAAAAATCTATAAAAACAAGTAAAGTCCTGATCCAGATTCTTAGCCCATTTAATAGTGCAATAATGTTTCTCTCTCCCACTATTATTAAAGGTTTAGTATTATAAATTTTTTAAATAAAGTTTTTTCAGCCTTCTTCAGTGAAGTTTCCATAACTGTGATTTTTTTAAGACAAATAAGGATAGATTGCTGCCTGTGCAATCTATCCTCCAATTTTTTTTGTTAAATGCTAATTTGCAAATATTGATTGCTACCCTGACATGTAGACTGCAGAGATTATTATCTTCAGTCATTTATCTTGCAAAATCTGTTTTTATCAAAGGTCATCACCAAATATACTGACCCTTATTCACATGATAAACTTACATTCTCTGACAAGCTTAGTTTGAAACTGTAGGAGAATAATTTAGAAAGGTAGGTCATGGACAAGGAGCAATATTAATACTTTAAATCAGTTTAATGCCTTTCATCATTAATCTTTTTCTAAACTGTTTTTATATAAAGAATTAAAAAGTATCATTAATGTGCCTTGTCACAGGTTCCATTTGACTTGTTCTCTCCCAAGCAGGACAGATGAATAGGTACAGGTTTCATCTTTTAAAAAATGCCATTATTGCTCCACAGATGAACAGGCAGTGCTTAAATCTCACAAATATGAAGACTTAATCCTATTTTTATATTTAATTTAATCTATACACCAGTTATCTTCCTATAAGACGACTATCTTATTTACAGAGTTTTCAATGTTTCTCTTAGCTTGATGGACTGAGCTCAAATAATATGTAATCTCCGCTTTTATTTCCGATTCTCCTTTAATTCTGGGAAGTCTTTTAAAACTTTTCTCTCATTTTCACAGTACTCTTTACTAGCCTTAGCCTATCCATTCATGCTGCAGAAGACCAATTTCTTTTGAACATTATATATGAGTGAGTCCCTTGGAAGTATAGTTCACCTCAATTTATCTCAGACTGTAGACTGATTCTCCTTTCCTTGCTCTCAGCTGACTCTGCCTATTTGTGTCAGTCCCATAATAATTCAGCTCTTGTCCTTGCTGTCCAATGTTGTTTTCTTCTTGGACAAGTCTTCTTTAAACAAACTGATACATTTTATTTCCTTCTCGAACATGCTCCTCTTTCCAGCAGTGTCAGCAAGTCAGCAATACACATGTATACCCTCCAGCCTTCCTTGCCTCTGACTTAACAACTAAAAAGATGGAGAATATACAGAGTTTCCTGTTTTTGTCTAAATAGCTGTAAATGTATTGTCTAGGAAGAACCTGTATCTTCTCAAGCTTTGGTACCTTTCAAATACATAACACAAATACAAAGGTTGCACTTTTCCAATCCATTATAGCTCCTCTCTATACACATACGGGAAGAAGTTCACCATCTTCTATGCGGACTTTGTTCTACATGGATATTTGTTATTTTTAAGAATTCAGGAATAAAAAGTTATTAACAAACCCGTGGCTCACAACTTAAAGAATATTATATTTATTTATTTTGCAGGTTTTGTGTGCCATGCCAGTCTTGGAGATGCACATTAAGTACAAATGAGAAAAGAAGATGTAAGGCTAGACTAGACATTCAGACTCTAGTAACATCCTCATTAGTCAACTGTGATACACTTTATGTGGAATTGCCTTGGTCAACCAGAATCTTCCCTTTAAAAAATGGCACTCATCAAGTTATTAACTGAAGCTGTGTCGGCTATGTAATTTCACTATTATAGGGAACATGGCATCATCTTCCCTGGCTGCTATCCAAAGTCAGTTGAAAGTAATAGATTTAATCTTTAAAGCCTCAGAAAAGCATTACATTATCCATGATCCTCAAAATACATATGATTCTTGAATCCATTATTTTGGGGTAAATGTAGGGAGTAAATCAATCTTCCCAAAATGTTTTTTCTCAAACTGAATTACAAACTACAATAAATGGAGGCATAATTTCCTACTATTTTTTCAGCAGTTTGTAGGTTTGTAAGGCTCATTAGCCTTTTCAAATACTTTACAAGCTTTATTTTCAAAACATCAGGGATAGAAGATGTCTTATTAAAGTATTCCATACAGTAGACAAGACAATTGGGTATACAATAAAATTAAAGAAAGAATGCAAATGGTGAACATTTTTAAATAACTGCACAGAAATTTTGTAAGTGCGTTTTTGTTTTATGCTGCAGTAGATTATGACAGAATCCTTCACTAAAAAAAAAACAAAAAATGGGACATCTTTGGCTTAGAGCACCTCATGTTATGTAACTATCTACTCACTTGTCAACCGGAATTCAATCAATGTTCTAAAAGGTTTGGCTGGATGTACCTTAGCTGACATTTGGACTCTGCTCTGGGGTCTTTTCATTTTAGATTAGACCAGTGTTTCTGAATCTTGTCAACTTGAAAATGTATAGATTTCAACTTGCAGAACTTTCCAGCCAGCCAGAGATGGCTGGGAAATTCTGGGAGTTGATTACTCTGGGAAGTCCACACAATTTGAAGATTACTCTGGAAAGTCCACACATTTTCAAGTTCATACTGGATTAGAAAGTTGATTTGTATTATAATCTATTACATTATTGCAGTGTGATTTATATTTGGATGCTTGACAACTGACTCATATTTATGATGGTTGCAGTGTCCTGGAGTCATGTGATCATCTTTTGAGACCTTCTGACCAGCAAAGTCAGTGAGGAAACTAGATTCACTGAACAACCATGTTACTAATTTAACAACTACAGTGATTCACTTAACAAGTGTGGCAAAAAAAGTCATAAAATGGGGCAAAACTCATTTAACAAATTTCTCACTTTGCAACATAAAGTTTGGGCTTAATTCAGGAGTGAAATTCAACTATCTCAGCCCACCTCGGGAGAGGTGGTAGGGATGATTGCTATTACTATTATACCAAGCCATGCCACAGAGCCGTTAGGGGAAAATTTTGAATTTCATTCCTGGCTTAATTGTGGTCATAAATTGAGGAATACCTGTATTATAAGCTACTCTGAGAAACCTAATTTTGAATAGCAACAAGCTAGTACTGATAATAAGTAACAAATATGGTTTGAGTAGGAGGAAGGATGTTTACAACTTTTTAAAATCAAGGACAGACAATGGTAGACCAAATTATAAACATGTCAGAAGAGCTATTTAAAAAAAAGAAAAATATTACTGTATTGTTACTAAGTGCCAGGACATCAGAAAAGCTATAATGGAAAAAAATTGGCCCAGAAAAATCTTCTGGAAAAATAAAGCCCCCCCCCAAAAAAAATCATCACTCCCCATCTTTTACTCTAATAAATGATGCAATTTCACATTGATCTACAAATCATATTTAAGAAAATCTGTTTTAAGGATTGAAATTCAATTCTGGTATAAATAGCATCGTTTTCCCTAATGAATCCTAATTACTTGAAATACATCTGGAAATTTTCAAAAATGATCATACTAACTCTACATTAGTAGACCACACACACAACACACACACACACATCATCATGTATATTTATTCCTAAATGTTAAGACACAAGTCCCAGGGTAAAATTACTCACAGTGTAGAGTTCATTTGTAACCTTCAAGAGTTCTTCATGCATCTGAAGACCAATTTCCTTACTCTGCAACACAAAATGAAAACACAAAGCTGAATATATGGTAAGTTTCCAAGATCTGCTGTAAAGAAAAAAACTGGATAAACATGTGCTTTCAACATTCCTGAAGCCGCAGATAAAAAAGGATTAGCTTTGATCCTATAAAACAGTGATCATCAACCAGCCATGTAAATGTTCACAGGTTATAGCAGTGGTGGGCAATTAATTTTCCCAAGGAGTCATATGAGAAACTCGACTTGTTGTGGAGGGATGCCACCCCATCTCCACCAATGCTCCAGTGATGGCCTGCACACCACATCAATGCCCCAACCCACCAGCAATGCTGCTAATGCTGCCAACACTGCAGGCATGACAGGGAGAGCTGAAGAGCCAGATATGCCCTTTGTGTCAATAAAATACCCAGGACTGTAGTTTAAGTGGGACATTAAAGGAGTAATTAAACTTTAAGTGTTCAAATCTTTCCATCAATGATAAATATATCAGTGATAAATTGATGCTACCTAGTTTGGTAATACCAACTTCAGAAAACAACAAGAATCCAACAACTTAATTGTACTATTGCGGGATAGTGACACAAGGCAAGTACATCATTTGTTCAATAGATGACTTTTGGTAAATGGAAATTTTTCTGAGTATATCAATTGATAGCAAACAAAAGGATTTACAGCTCCTTTCTCCCCAGTACTAAAGGAGTAAGAATTCACACAGTGATGTTATAATCCTAATCACATGATAAAATCACATGAATAAGCTCTGTGTGTGTGTGTGTGTATGTGTATCACTGCATATTACTGTGTATATCAATAGATATTCCTGATGCTGATACTGACACACACAAATGCAGCATTTCTGCTTGACCAACCAAAATCCTAACTTTATTCAAGTAGCCATAAAAGTTCTACTTCCACTAAAATATAGATTTATAAAATACTCATTGCCATTGTTTGGATTTAAACTTATTTCATTTATTCATACAACCCATACTTCCTTATGCTGATTCTCATCTAAATGCTCATCTAAATATTTGACAAATATTATCTTTGCATGAGAGATTAATACAGACAGATCCGATTTCTAGACTTGTACCGAGTAAACTGAATGAGTTGCCCAGAGTTATTGACTAGAGTGGCACAAAAATATGTTGGCAAATAAAACAAATATAGCAACAAGACTGGCTAAAATTCATACCCCCTATACATTTTTCCATGCCTTTTTTTGACAGATTGAACAGAACATGCAAAAACATTCATATTTCATTCCAAACTGAAAAATGTGTTCTGTTTACATAAATCCATTGATCTGTATTCTGAATTAGAGGTTATTTTATCTTTGCTAGTCCCTTAACTGGCACTAGCAAAGATAACATAATCCCCAGTCATGCTATTGGAGGATGAAGGGAATTTATACAAGTAGAGAATGAAGCTTGCAATTCCATTATGTATCCCTGCCTAAAAGTAAAAAGGAGAACATTTGCATGTGCTCTTAAATTGCAAGCAGATGGAAACAGGCCTCCTCCTGTTATCTTTGTTCAAACACTTAGTTTGCAACTGCTGTTCACTGGCCAAGGAAATAGACACCACACAAATATCATACCCAAAATCTCAATATTTATTATGGATGGTGTTTCAACTCTCTCCCCCACATTAAACTGTTGCAGTAAATGTTATAAATGTTCTTTTCCCCCTTTTTGTGAAAAAAGTGGGAATGCAACATAAAAACAAAACAAAAAAACAAAGAATCCTGTCCTTTCTCTTTCCCACTCACATTGAAATCCTTTGATGTTGATAGCTTTCACATGAAGAAGCCACAGGAAAAACAGGGAAATCTGGTTTCAGCCCTGAAATTCTCAATGTTTGGCCTAGGTCTAGGTTGGACACGAGGAAGGGAAGGGTCATGGAGTAAGAAAGGCTCAACCAGCTCTTTTGTTCTTTCCACCAAGCAGTTCAGCTTGTTAATTGTAGCATGTTGACTCATATGAAACAGAGATTGGGGGGGGGGGCGAGGGGGGAGTTAAATAATTCAATGTCTAGTCCTTTTTCATATTTTACACAGGCAACTGCAAATCTTTTCTTGGCTGAAAACAAAATAGAACAAACTTGTATTATAATTCAAGATTACAACAGTGGGCTACTGCTTCACAGGTAGAAGCAGCATCTTTCCTAAAGATTACCTTTAGAATGATTCAATATATGGAACTTCCGGTTTGCGTGGCTTCGGGGCAGCAGGAATTCGCGACAGCTCGCGATTCCTGCTGTGCTAGCCGTCGAGGTACCCCCGATCCAGATGGGTCAGGGGGATATGGCTGCCCTGTAGGGACAGCTGAAGAGAGAGGGGAGTTGGATAGGGAGGTGGGGGTATCGCAGACCCCCCCCTTCTCCGGGAAAACCCCTTTTTCCCAAGGCGGTGGAGCGGTGGTCAGCAATGGCCGCCACGAAGAAGCCAGCAACCGGGTAAGAACTGTGCTGGAGGAAGTGTGAAGAGTGAAAGTTCTGTCTGAGCCGGGTCAAGTAACACCTTTTAAATTGCCTGGAATTGAGCTGCTTGAATTGCTGGAGGATACATTGTATCCCTAAGAAGAGCGAAAAGCGGCGGAGAAGCTGTTAAAGGGAACTTTTTTTTTTTTTTTTACTCTCCCACCCCACGGAAAAAGCAGAAATATTTGGATATATTAGACATTGAAAGTGGATTGCCTTGAAAGCTGAAGCTAAGAGACAAAGGGATTTTTGGACATTGAAAAATTTAAGAAATTGGAAAATCTCTGCTGGAGGTATGGATTTTTGATTATTTAAAATTGTCATTGCAAGTGGGAAGAGAGAAAAAAAAAATTGGAGCAGAAGATGAAAAAGGAGGAGATTGTCTAGAACGTCTTTGTGGATCCCAAAAGAAGATATATGGTAATTGGACCTCTTTGATTAAAAATTAATTCAGAAAGAGAAAGAGAAGAAGGAAGAAAAGTATTAACTTTTGGAACTTTTTTTTCTTTTTTTTTAATTGCTTTTGATTGTCTTTGATTAAAAATACTTGTGGTTGTTTTGGAAAAAGTTTCCCTTTTCATAATGGCATCGTCTGTGGATGAACTAGAGATTGAATATCAAAAATATAAAAAAGAAGATACTTTGGGCGCTTTGTTTCAATTCTTAGAAATGGCGTTATGTTCTTTTGAAAAGTTGATTACGCAGCAGAAGGACTGGGACAAGGAAGAAGAGGAAGAAGAAGCCATCTTTGATGAACAATGGGTCCCTTCCGGAGAGGAGG
The DNA here is from genome assembly GCA_033807585.1 of Hydrophis major. Taxonomy (NCBI): domain Eukaryota; kingdom Metazoa; phylum Chordata; class Lepidosauria; order Squamata; family Elapidae; genus Hydrophis; species Hydrophis major. The sequence continues at coordinate 91,007,638 of CM066329.1, forward strand.
AGAAAAAGGATAAGAAAAAGGGGATTTTAAGAATTATAAAAACAACCAAAAGAGAGAAAAAGGAGCGAAAAGATGGAGGCAAGGTTAGAAAGCAAAGGAAAAGGAGCAAGAAAAGCGAAGAGAAAAAGCAAAGGGGTAGAAAGGGCAAGGAGAAGAATAAGCAAGAGAGAAAGGGGGGGAGGAGAAGCCTTAACGGGGGGAAGCAAGACCTAAAGAAAAAAAGTTTATTTAGAGATAATGGGTGAATTTAATTTAGATTAAAAGAGGGATTCTGGAGGGTATATAAGAGTGTGTTTTTATATGTATATTTAGAATATAAAATTTATTATGTAATTTTAGAATCTTTTAAACAGAATCCCAAGAAAGATTGCTATATGTAGTATTTCTAAGTTAGGGTAATGAGTTATGGATGTTACTCCAATTGGTGTACAGGAGAAGTATAGTAAAAGAAAAAAAAGATGAATGGATAATTGGAAATAGAACAGACAAAGAATGTTGTTGAAAATGGTAATAAGATATGGAAGGATATATATGCTTTTTTTTTTTTGATTTTGTATATTGATAAAAGGCAATAAAATTTTAATTAATAAATAATTTGGATGGAAAAGAGAAGTAGGGACAAGATATGAAGTTAATATTATATGAAATATTGATATTATAATCTGGAAATGTTATGCCTTATTGGTCTTTTATTATTATTTTTTCTTAGAAAAGAATTTATAAACTGCTATGCCTTGATTCTTTGTGCATTGTTTTTATAAAACTGATAAAAATGGTTTTTATATATATATATAAAAAAGAAAATGATAATAAGATATGGAAGGAGATATGGGTTGAATATGATGTTTGAATTTGTGTCTGTGTAAAGAGTTTTAATCCGGGAACAGACAACCTTCAGAAAAGATCTTTTAGTTTTGTTTATGTTTAGTGTTTGTATGTTTGTGTATTGTGTTTATGGTAAAACTAACAAAATTTGTTTTTTATAAAAAAAAAAAAGGAAAAAAGAATCAATAAAACCTTGGAGGAATGTTAGACGAGAATAATTTAAACAAGCCAGAAAGAAAAGAATATGATGACTATAAAATGGATAAATATGGAAGAGAAATGAAATTGAATAGGAGTAAAGAGAAATAATGAGAAATTTGCTGAAAGATATTTGTGTGTCCATATGGAGATGGGATAAATTGGAATTATGCTGTATAAAAATAATGTTTTGTTTGACTTGTAAGGATTTACAATGTTAAGAGGTTTTATGTGTTTATGTATTTAATGGTTAATGATGTGTTTTATCTTTAAAATTAATAAAAATTTGTTTCAAAAAAAAAAAGAATGATTCAATATCATCTTTTTCTGGGAAATTCATTATAGATTTTTTTTAACAATGGTAAATACCATGCAAGTACTATAAGTTTTAGTTTTGTCACATAAGTGTATCTGTGTGCATGTATGTATACATGCCAAGAGACTCCTTTCTATCAAAAAAGACCTGAATCTAAAATCCATTACATAAATAGGGTTTGCTATCAAGTAAGATAAGTGATTTGTCACTACTCCAGAGATAAAGAGTCACTAGCCCAAAACAATGTGAGCATTACAATCAATGAAATAAGGATGCTCTGGATGAAAACTAACAACATTTGCATGGTCACACATATCTATCAGAATATATACTATGGAGAAAAAAGATCCCTCAAGTTACATGAAAAGAATCGATCCCTAGTAAAAATGAATGATTTAATCAAGCAAGTCATTTTTTTTTGCATTTATCATCATTCACTGAGTTATTGAAAATAAATACAATGCTCATCACATGTCAGCAAGCAAGCTAGGGAAACTTAAAATTGGGAGAAGAATACAATATATTTCTCCATAAATATGCTGTGTTTTAGGCTCCACCAGATCTGGAAAAATTCTATTGTTGATTCTCAGAAGGGTTGCATTTTCCCATTTCAGACTTATCACAATCTTGGGGTCCTTTTAGACTCTCAATTCCTGCTCATAAAGCAGGTGGAAGATGTGAACAGAGTGTTTTACGCAAGGACATCTGGTGTGCCAGTTGCGGAGTTCCTGTGCTGGGAGGACCTTCAGAAATTCATTCATGCCCTGTCTGCCTCACATTTGGACTACTGCAATGCACTCATGAGGCTGCTTTTGAAGGACCATCCAAAACTTACAGCGAGTCCAGAGCACAGCAGAACAGCAATGAGGGTTGCACTGTATAAGACACATATAAGCTTGCTGCTTTTTCACTGGTATCACTGGTTTCAGTGTGCCATGCACCTTTAAAGCCCTTCATGGGGCAGGCTATCAGAAGGACCACTTATCTCCAGTGGTTTCTGCCCATCCAGTTTGGTCCAGTAGACTGGATGTACTCCCACTGATTAAAGAACGTCATCTTTCAGGATGCAGAAAGTATGCTTTCTCTGTTGCAATTCCTGCCCTCTGGAATGTATGTGGCTCCCACCCTCTGGTCATTTAGGAAATTATCAAAAATCTAGTTATTCTTCTTGAGGACTCAGAGTTATTGTGGCACACACAAACCCCCATCCTTTTCCCCCTTTGTTTTGTTTTATTTGGAGATGATCTGTTTTGATTTGGTTCTGGTATTTCTGCTATTTTGTTGGGTTCCATTTTTATCTATTTTGTTTAAGTAAGCCACCCAGAGTAATTGAGGAGTCGAGCATCCTGTAATCTAAATAAACAAATACATAAAATATGAAAACATCGAAGGACCCCGTGTTTGACAGTTTCTTTGCAAATAATTTCAGGGCCATTTTATTTTTCTGTAATGTTAGGAAGAGAAAGGCAGTAATTGTGGTACAGAAATATTTTCATTGCAAAGATCCAAGATTTTTCCTAGTTTGTAGCTTCAGTATTTAGTTCTCAAATGTACTCTGCCAAAAACCTTTCCTAAGAAAATTTACTACTGCGCTAGGGAGGACTTGAGTTTTATGTAGCAACAAACCACAACCACTACAGGACAAGTGCCCTTTGTCATGACAGTTTTACATGACCACTGCAACTAAGGAAATCAGTGTCGCTTCTAAACAATATTAAGAAGTTGAGAGGCAGGTTTATACCTCCCTGAGCCACACCATCAACAGAAAAGAAAATGCTGTTTCAGTATACCAGCTCAGGGTAACTAATGAAAAACCCGAGGCCTGAAAATAAATCATGTATTTCAGGCAAAGGTTTTTATAACAAATGACCTAGCTTTTGAAAAATGAAGCTTTCTGACCCATCAGCAACCCAATCTTGAGAGCCAAATCATCATCATAATAATAATAATAATAAAACCCCAGACCTGAATCATAAATCCAAAGTCAGACAGTAGAACTTTCTAACTACTAAGATATGCAGTTCTGGTTTGACCCATGCATTACACAGGGTGTTATTCCAACCAGAGCAGTAACATAATGTAATCACTGTACTATTAGAGGCAGGTAGCAAAAAAAGTGTTACGATATCATAAAACAGGTTGTGCTTTATGGCTGCTAAAGGAAAGCAAGCCAGGAAATTCTTCCAGTAACAGAATGCTGATTGTGAAGAAGGGGAAAATACTTTTTGTTAGGTAACAAGAGCTGAAGTATTTTTCAGAGTTATGGTCAATTATGTAATTATCCAAGAAATAGCTAATTGTTTTTTTTCTATTATTTCTGCTCAATCCACCAGATCTGGCAGAAAGGTCATGCCCCAGGGCCCCTTTATTCAACAATATCACCCAGAGACATACCTTATCTGTGGCAGTCCCTGCCTCATGGAACAGAATTCTCCTAAAGATCCAAATAGTATTTGGGTCATTTTGCACTCAGTTTCTAGATCATTTTAGTTTAGTACTAACAATAGTATGAATGATTCTTTTTTCTAGTCTATCATCCATTCATGTCACATCTCAATTAAAGTACAGATAGTCAGTTACTTAAAATAGTAATAACACTTACACTTATATACTGCTTCACAGTGCTTTACAGCCCTCTCTAAGCAGTTTTTACAGAATCAGCTTATTGACCCCAACAATCTAGGTCCTCATTTTACTGACCTCGGAAGGATGGACAACTGAGTCAACCTTGAGCCTGGTGAGATCCGAATTGCCAAATTGCAGGCAGCCAGCAGTCAGCATAAGTAGCCTGTAGTACTGCATTCTAACCACTGCACCACCATGGCACCATTCATTTGGTAGTCGTTTGAATGACTTTTGACTGGTTTTCACACTTATGACCATTGCAGCATCCCCATAGTCATGTGATCAAAATTTGGATGTTTGGCAACTGGCTCATATTTCATTGCTAAGTGAGACAATTCTTAATTGAGTTTTGCCACATTTTATGACCTTTCTTGCCATAGTTGTTAAGTGAATCCCTGCAGTTCTTAAGTTAGTAACCTAGTTGTTAAATGAATCTGGCTTCCCCATTAACTTTGCTTGTCAGGGGGTCACAAAAGGTGATCACATGACTCCAAGACATTATTACCCTCATAAATATGAGCATCTAAATGTTGATCACATGAATATGCAAGTCTAAGGATGAAAAATTGTCACTTTTTTATGCCATTGTAACTTCCAACAGTCACCAAATGAAAGGTTACAAGTCAAGGACTACCTGGGCTCCTCCAATTTTCTTTTGCATAAGAGAAGTATATTGAATATGTTCTGATAATTTAAGTGTATGTTCCTTGCTTAAAAAAACCTTTCAGAATTCATTCCCATTTATATTCCCAAGAACAAAGGCAGATGATGGATCTTCCAACCATCGTGAAATTAGAAGCAATTCTTATATGAATCAATTAGGGACATGTTTATATCTTTCACTGTTTATGGTAACTGTTTTTATTTACACAGTGAAAATACCCATTTGCAATGGAAAAATTCAGCATCTATTACCATTTCTGCCTCACAAGATGTCACAACCTGTTAATAACTCAAAGGAGGAAATTAAAAGGGACATTTTTGAAACCAAATATTACTCCAATTTACAATCAGGGAAAATTTCAACAGCTGCAAAACAATTAGGACTGTTCCTAATCTTTAAGGTGCCAACCATTTCATAGCATATATTATTAAAATGGATTTGAGTGCAACCTCTGCAAATTGGATAAAAACCTGGAAATTTTATTTCAAGAAATACACTTCCATTAACTGAAGCAGGGACAGGGGCCTCATTCAGACAATCATTTTGAAGTGTCAGGTGACTTCCCTCCCCTGATATACTAATGATATACTAATCCTGTTTGTGTGCTGCATTCTTGTTAAACTAGTTCAGATTAATCATCCTGGCTTAAAATACAGTGGACAGATCATTAAAACTACATGGGGTATAATTTCAAATTAAAAAGTCTAATTGTTCCCAGAATGTAGTAATTCATAAAAAATTGTCTCTTTTTACAAAATCAAGACTTTTTTTTGTCAAGTATCTACTTTGGAAACTTATGGTTTCAAAGATTACAATCCTGTCCTTGCTGACCACCATTCGGCCTGCTGATATTTTAATGTCAAGCAGTAATGCCATGGTGTCAGATATGTGCTTTCTTTTCTTGAATGCTATCCAAATATAACAAAAACAGGTGAACCTTATTTAACATTTAGTGTGCATTTTCAGTTATGATGGTGATGAAAAAATAATTTTGCAAAAAATCCTGGCATTTAAAATATTTGCATGTCTATAAAGCAAAGGAAGGATGAAGAATCATCATAAGCACAGCCACGATTTCACTTAGCAACTGCTTCACTTAACAACTGATTAGCTAGTCGCAATCGTTAAAACTAGGACATGGGTGTCAAACTCACTGCGTCACATTGCTGTCACATGACATTTCGCAGACATTTTTCCCATTCGTGAAGCTGGGGTGGGCATAACCTGTGTGTGACGCATCCGGCCCAGTGGGCCGCCAGTTTGACACCCCTGAACAAAGAGTACCTGTAATATGAATAGGAAAGCAAAGACTTGGAGTAATGCAAACTTGATTAAGGGAAAGAAAGGCTAGATTTGTCAGTATAAGGTACTGTTTATACCTGGATAAATTTCTCCACTAAGAGCATAACAACCAAGCCTTCAGCTGTGGCTTTAACTCATTATATGCAGAGACATGTGAACTCTACTGATATCTCAAGAGAGATATTGTGAACATAATCTCAGATGCAGATGCAAAAGTGAATAATGTGGCTTTAGCCTGATTAAAACCAGGTGTTATATACAGCAAGTTGCAGATGGAGTCAGGCCGAATATTACTTGCTTTTCAGTGTAGTTAGTGGAGAAAATATTGTTAATACAGATCTAATCAACAAATCAGAAAGCCTGCAATTTCAAACTACTTTCCCAAGAATTACTATTGAAATGGTATCCAGAATTATGCTGATACATTTAATCAAATAAATGTGCCAGTAAATAAATGCACTTATATACCCATGCATTTTAAATATAGCTTTAAATGGTTAACAAAAATAGAGATGAAAACACAGCATGTACTTTTAAGAGCTTTAAAACAGTTTTAAAATGACTGAGACATCCCACAGCTACATGACACCATAAAACAGGATATCCCTTCCAAGTTCCACTAACATTTCAATCCCATTGCCCATTCAATCCCATGGACTTTTAAGACCTATGAGATTTAGAGCCATCTAATTTCAAATGGGAGGTTGTTCCATAAGGTGGGCACCATGAATGAGGAAGTACATGTCCTGGGTACCATTAAATGACATTGTTTCACAGAAATCAAATTGGATGAAAAGGCAGCAACCATCAGAGACAGATGGTCTCACAAGTAACCTCTTCCTATTCCATGCAGGGCTTTAAAGGTGACAGCTAACATATTGAAGTACATATTGAAGTAGGAAGCCTATGGGGAAGTAATGCAGCACTTTGGTGCAGTGGGATTATGGAGGAGTGCTGTGGTGTACTCAAAATGGTATACCCTAGCTGCAGCTTCTGAATGCTTCTCAAGGGTGACCCCAAGAAGACTGTGTTGCAATAGCCCAATTGGGAAGTGACTAAAGCATGAGTGATCCTGAATAATGCTGCCTAATCCAGGAACAGGTGATGCAGTTCAAACTGAAGACACTTCTTGGATGAGAAATGAAGCATTTTCAAAGAAAAACCAAGTGCTTTTTGGAAAAGCACTTTTGGGACAACCCTGTCTGGGGAAATGCTGCCTCATCCAGATCCAAAGGTCCAGATCCAAAAGTGTCCAAAACCCACAGTACTCAAGTCTTATAGGGGTAGAGCTGGATTCTGTTATTCCCTATCTTAGAACCTCAGTGCTTTCAGATACTGAGAAAGAACCTTGACAGCATTGCTTGGAAAACTTAGAGAGAGGTGGTATACAACTACATACCATCAATATATTGATGATACTTGACCTTTACTGATGATTTCACCCAATGTTAAAAATAGGAATGGGGAGAGACTCAAGTTTTTGAGGCATCATTGAGGCACCCTGTAAAACACACCCCCTTTTACCAACAACAACTGAAACCAGCCTCAGAAGAAGGAAGCGAATCTTCATAAAACTCTGCTCCTCACTCCAATCCTCCTATACTAATCAGGGATACCATGATTGATCAATTGCCAGAAGTTAAAGGAATTCCAAGATGGAGCTACCATCTCTATCACAAGCCTCCAGAGCTCATCTACAAAGAAGATCAATGCCATCTCAGGAGTATAATTGGACCTGAATAATGTTTCATAATCCATTTCCTCAAAAGCCCTTTTTAAATCCTCCAGGGCAGTTAGATCCACTGATTGCATTTTAACAGCAGACAAACCACTGCTTCCCTTAAAGGAGTCACAACTGTTTCTTCCCACAAGAAAATATTTCCCAGCAAGGAAATCCCCAGACAGGGGAGACCTGGATCTAAAACATGGTCTTTAGCAATGGCAATAGCACTTAGACTTATATACTGCTTCACAGTGTTTTGCAGCCCTCTCTAAGCAGTTTATAGAGTCAGCCCCCAACAATTTGGGTCCTCATTTTACCCACCTTGGAAGGATGGAAGGCTGAGCCAACCTTGAGCCTGGTGAGATCTGAACTGCCAAATTGCAGGCAGCTGGCAGTCTGCAGAAGTAGTCTGCAGTATTGCACTCTAACCACTGCGCCACCGCAAACTCTGTCCAGATCATTGGGCACAACAGCTTCTCATTCAGTTCCATAATTCCAAGCAAATCCAAATGTCTTTTTCCAACAGATACCTAGAAAAGTCCCCGCAAAGAACTTGCAGTGGGTCTCCATGATCTCTACTTACACAGGAGTCACCTGCAATACACTCCCAACAATAAGAGCAGAGAAATAAAGACCCTAAGATAAACTTATTGAATAAATCCTTCCTCCATGAAATGGGATGAGGAGGAGCTACAGAGAATCCCAAGGCTAAGTGGCTACAATTGAACTCAAAATTTCTGTTACTAAGCATGATGGTTGTTAAGTGAATCACTGTTCAGCCCCATTTTACCATCTTTCTTGCCACAGTTGTTAAGGGAATCACTGAAGTTGACTTTGCTAATCAGAAGTCACATGACCCCAGGACACTGCAGCCATCATAAATCCATGCCAGTTGGCAAGCCTTTAAATTCTGGTCTTGTGACCATAGGGATGCTGCAACAATCATAAGTGTGAAACAGTCATAAGTCACTTTTTTCAATGCCATTGTAACTTCAAACAGTCACTAAACGAATGGTTGAAAGTTGAGGACTACCTGTAATTATGTTGTCGCTTAACTCCCAATCACATTCCTACTACTTCAGGACAGAAACCTAGCATGTGAAACCTCCACCCCCACCCCCCAATGTATATCAAATAATTGATATTTTGACTCAGGTCTGTGGAGGACATCAACTTCTAAGCTGCCTCTAATTCCCATTGCAGAGGAAGCGAGTTAAAGTCCACCAAATTGTTAGGCATAAATTCAGCCATAGCACTGAGCAGCTTATGTAGGAAAGAACCCAGGCTGCTTCAGTTTCATTTCTCTAGATCGACCTAATAAAAGTCAGCTATTTAATATAACATTGCATTATGTTCCTCTCAGGATTGCCATGAGCTTGTCTGCCTCCTAACAAAGCTAAGTAAATGGAATGGGTATTAGCCAGCCTAACACATGACATTTCACACAATGTATACCCATCCAGAACAGGATCTCTTGCATTCACCCTCATAACTTTTGGGTTTAACTTGCTCAGATAAATGCAAGCAACTCTGATGCTCTGGCAAAAGTAATTGATATTATTACAATTTATTGTTGTTTTAAACATTCAGTCATGTCCGACTCTTGGCAACGTTGCAGCCAAGTGCTCTCCAGGCTATTCTGTCAAGGACAGCTTCTTTCAGTTATTGGATGTTCATCTTAGTATCAGTTTTGAAGTTATCAAACCAGAGTATTCTTTGCTTGCCCCTTCTTCTTATTCCACGAACCATTCCTAGCATCACTGATTTCTTCAATGAATTTACACGCACAACAAGGCCAAAGTAAATCAGACATGGTCTTTTGATTTTGACTTCTAATGACGTGTCTGGGTTTTATACGATTCAGCACCTGTCTATTGGTTGCTCTTTCTATTCCTGGTAAATCTACAATTACAATAGAATACAGATTATTACAAAACGGAGAAGGAGAAATCAGTAAGTGATAGCTTATTATAATGTTATTTTTCCCCATGTTTTTTTTTCCAATGATAAAATGAATATGTCAACACCAGCAAAACCTTGCCTACCTGCAAACAGGTGAATGCTAGGGAAATGTTATACATTTTGGAAGTCTGGAATAGAAACAGAAGTCCTTTAATAGAACAAGACAAGTCTAGGCAGATTTCCTTATTAGTAGGCAAAGATTGGACAATTCAGCCTTCTTTCTTCTCTCCCAGCATCATTTTGTTCAATTCTCATTTAGTCCTTCTATTCTCACCCGTAACCTTCAGAGAAAAGGTCCCATCAGCATTCATTTTTATTCTTCCATATATATGATATGCAAACACAAAATTGAATTGGTTTTAGGCATGATCCTTCTTTTGCCAGAGAAGATATAGTAAACAACACATTTACCTTTTTAAACAGCCGAATAACATCCTCACTAATCTGGGAAAGTCTGACAATGACATTATTCATGAAGATATCGTTCAGGGTGGCATGGTCTCTGCTCTCTCTTCGGGTCTGTGTCAACACTAGATACCAGCAGTTCACAGGAGAAAGGAGGTGTTGATCCTTTCTATAAGCAAAGAGGAAGGAAAAGTAAAAAAATATTTTTTAAAAACTCAGTCCACACATGAAAGCATTGTCTTTGATCTCAAAAGTCAGGATGTTTGGTGAATATATTTTGCTTTCGCAAAGTTTGCCAAAAAAACCAAAAAAGCCTTAATTCATCCTTTGTGTGAATGATGCTTTTTTCTGGATGGCTGCCTCAGCCTATTACAGATCATTAGCCAATATAATGTTACAATTGATAATTGAAAAAGGAAGTACAGAATAATAATATCAAGTTGGTATTTAGGACTGGACTATAATTGTGCTTTTTCACAGTAGCAATCCAATCTTTATAGACACTTATTTGAAAGCAACTCCAATATTTTTTTCCAAGCATAATTCACTTCCTATATGCATAGAGAGTTCTAATGACTGAGGAATTCATATTATTGTAGTCTAGGTAGTCCTTGACTTGCAACCACAACTGACCTCGGAATTTTGGTCGTAGGTCATTGCTATCATTAAGAGGGTAACCAGGAGGCTTGATTTAATTTTACAACCATTTTTAAAATGGTTGTTAAGCAAATGCCATGGTTGTTAAGCAAACGATATTTGGCAAAAAAAACCCACAAATCACAGTCATATAATCACACCACAAGACGCTGCAACCAGTGATACGTGCAAGCTAGTTGTCAATGTATCATGTGACCACAGGAGTGGGCGTGGCTGTCATAACTTCAAGGATGGGTCATGAGTAACTTTTTTAAAAGTTCATTGTAGCTTCTAACAATCATCAAGCCACCAGTCATTAAATGAAGACTACCTCTAATTAGAAGGGTCAGGAAAAAAAAAATCTGCTACAAGGTTGAATTATATAACATATATACATTTCAAAAACCCCATTTCAGACATTCCTTTATGTGGAAAAGGAATATGCCACATCATAAATCTCTATATTTCATCACATAGTACAATATGATAATAGTAATGTTTTCAAAATGTAAGACAACTAATTTACCAGTACACATCCTGAAGAATAATGAGTGTTTTCTTGCTTTTACATATGTACCCCAGTAGCAATGCATAGGACTTTCTAATTTTATCAACAAAATTCCTTGTTTCACATTGAGAAACAATGACTGCCACAAATCCTTGAAAATTAATAGCAAGGCATTATTATTTAATGAGGGTAGGAGAATAAGTCACAAACAGCACTCTTATACTTTTTTCCCCTAAATATTGAGGAAGACACTTCGAAACTTGCTACAAATCTCTCTCCATGCCCTTTAAAATTTGAATACTGGAATACAAATGTGATACTATGTTCTAAAGTACTGAGGATAGTTGATGTTTTATGGAATTGCTTACAGATAAGGGATGGGTTATGGGAAGAAGAGACATTTGTTTGTGCCCTCAGAGCGGGGTCACAAAGAGAACCAAACTTGTTTTTACTTGAGGGTGAAGATTTGTTCTCCGAGCTTATGGGTTGGTTTTCGAACATTTCATTACCAGGCTAGGTAACTTCTTCAGGAGAGTTTAGGGAATGTCAATGTTAATGTTCTTTGTTCATAAGGGCTTCAGGCTGCTGTGGAATTTAGCCGGTTTGGGCTGGTTCTGTCAAACTGGATATTAAATTTACATCTGGTTGGCCGAACCGGTAGTTGAACACACTAGCTGGCCCCACCCACTCCACCCTCCCAGGAGTCTCCACGTGGCCTGTTTCGGATGCAGGTAAGTGCAGAATCCATGTGGAAGGCAAAAAAATGGCCCTCCCAGAAATTCCAGAAGTCCGGAAATGGGCCTGTTTCCAGCTTCTGGAGGGCTTCCGGTTTTTTCCCTCTCAGAGGCCCGAGGGAAGCCTCCAGACTCTGAGGAAGGCAAAAAACGGCCCTCCCAGAAGTTCTGGAAGTCCAGAAATGGGCCTGTTTCCAGTTTCCAGAGTGCCTCCGGAACCCGGGGGAGGCCGTTTTTGCCCTCCCAGAGGCCTGAGGGAAACCTCCAGACTCTGGGGAAGGCAAAAACCAGCTCTCCCAGAAATTTTAGTAGGCCATGCCCACTGTGGCCATATCCACCCAGCAACCTGGCAGAGAACCGGTTGCTGGGATTTTTGAATCTCATCCTGGCTTCAGGTATAGGTGTGTCAAATGAGGATCTTGTGATGGATCAGATGTGGGTGTGTCAAGTGACGGTGTTGTAATGGGTTTTGTGATGGGTCAGGTGAGAATCATCTGTGAGAGCGATAGATCTTGTGATGGGGAGGTTACATCAGGTGAGGGTCATTGGGAGGTGAACTGCTGGTGGGGGGTCTTGCATAGGTTCCTTGAGAGTTGCTACTGTCTCTGGTTGGCTGTGCGCTTGATTTGGATTCTGAGGGGTTCATAGGCTGGTTGTAAGTCAATGTGTCTATTGATGGAATTGCTTGTGGAGTGTGAGGCATTGATGAACTCATGAGTTTGGTGAGTAGTGGCCAATGATTTTTGTGTTGCTCCAATTAAACTGGTCATAAATCACTTTGAACATAAATCACTGCCACTGCCATGCTGTTTGGTGGCAGTGTGGGTAGAAATTAAGGATTTAGGATCATGGCATTTGACTGCCAGCTGGTGTTTGTGGATCCTGGTTTTTAATTGATGTGATGTTTGTCCCATGCACCATGTTTCTCACAAAATAAGGCCGGGCCTTATTTTATTTTATTTTTTTGACCAATGAAAAAATGGCTAGGCTGTCTTTTCGGGGGTGACTTAATTTCCTCCCCCACCTAGAGTGGCCCATATGCCCCTACCTCACCGCGAGGCCTCTTCTATTGGCCGACGAAAGCTCCCTGAAGGCAGAGTCCCCAGCCACTTCAGGACATGGTGTGGCTACCCGTGTCCCCTCGCCTTTAGGCAGTCTCTTTTGGGTGATGGAAGCTCCCCAAGTGCAGTCACCAGGCACTTGGATCGGCTGGTAGAAATGGCCTTGCGGTGAGGGGAGTGTGTGTGTGCACTCGCCCCAAGGCCCCTTCTACTAGCTGATTGAAGTGGCTGGTGACTGCACTTGGAGAGCTTCCATCGCCCAAAAGAGACTGCCTAAAGGTGAGGGGACATGGGTAGCCATGCCATGTCCTGAAGCAGCTGTCTGCCGATAGAAGCAGCCTCGTGGCAAGGGGAGTGTGTGTGTATGCTCTCCCCGAGGCCGCTTCTACTGGCTGATTGAAGTGGCTGGCTATCGGGGTTTTCTAGCCTAGGCTATCTGCAGGGCACTTCTAAAGGCAAGTTTTCTTCCCATCCCCCCACCCTTCCCCCCCATTTCTCTTCACCTCATGTAGTTCTAACGAACGATGTGAGAAATGGCAGGGGAACGCATGGTTTAAATAGGCCTAAATTTTGGGGGCGGGGCTTAATTTCACCTCATGCCTAGAAATCATGCTGGGCCTTCCTATTGGTGGAGGCCATATTGTTGGAGAAACACGGTAGAATTGGTCACATGGTTACAGTTGATTTTATAGATTACATTGTTTTTTTCATCCTTCTGTATCTTGTCTTTGGTTCTGGATATCAGTCACTATTGTTTATACTTGTTGTGAAAGAAAACTGGAAGTTAGTTCTTCATATACTTCTTTTTATTTATTTCACCCTTTCCTTTTTCCTTTTTCTTTCTTTGTACTTTTTACTCTCATTTTACTTTATCTTTCCAAGTTCAGTTATTAGTTCTTATTACTATAATTGAAATCATATGTAATATCTTTTAGGTTCACTCTTATGCTTGGCATCTTTTACCATAATTCTTTTATGTTTTTTTCCCTGCCAAAAGCATCCATGCAATAACTGGCTATGTAATTGTCACTGGCATCACAGCCTGGGGAGAGAATGTTTTCAAGTAATCAATATAGTTAGTATAACTCCCTGAAATCAGTCAACCAACCTGTGAGGAGGAGGAGGAGGAGGAGCCCTCAGTTAAACTGTAAATATATACAGGCATTTATTTGCAACATGCATATAAGTAGGCCTCAACTTATGATCACAACTGAGCCCAAATTTTTTGTTGTTAAGTGAATGGTCATTAATTGAGCTTCAACAATTCATTTAGTGATCATTCAAAGTTAAAGCTGCACTGAAAAAAGTGACTTATGACTGTTTTTCACTGGCAACCATTGCAGCATCCCCATCATCACATGATCAAAATTCAGACACTTGGCCAATGACTCATATTTATGACAGTTGCAGTGTCACCTTTTGCGACTCTCTGACAAGCAAAGTCAATGGGGAAGCCAGATTCACTTAACAACCAGGTTACTAACTTAACTGTAGTGATTCACTTAACAGCTGTAATTAAAAAATGCCATTAAATGGGGAAAAACTCAATAAATGTCTCACTTAACATAAATATTGGTCTCAATTGGAGTCGTAAGTCAAAGATTACCAGTATATATTTATGCTGTACTTTTTCTGAAATCATAGTTTTTATGCTGCTTTCTGGAACTTGACCTCTGGTACTTAGATCACATTTCTTTACCATACTTATTATTTCTTACAGAGATAGAATTTGGCTCTTCTGGGAAGCCTCTTGACATATTTGTAGCCAGCATCCCAAATCTATTTCAAGCTGGATCCCATAAGCATTCACAGTTTCTGCATATGTAATATTTGGGTCACTGATGCTTGGAGGCTTCTCAAAATGCTAATTCCTTGCAATGTTTGTATCATGGGTAATGAGTTGCTGACTCTCTCAAGAGTGAGTGGTTCATTTATTTGCTGAATAAACTGAAAGGATACAAGCCCCTTTTTGAGGTGTTCAGGATACTTAAGCTAGCATAACCAGGAACTCACACTTTTTACCATCTTTCCCATAGTTTCTTCTGAAAGTTCTGAAAGTTCTCATCTTTGTTGTTTTGGTCATATCAGTTCAAGGGCAGGTCTTTTTTTTTTTTTTTTTTACAAAGACAGTTTTGCAGACATTTTGTTCAGTAGAGAAGCCCTTAATAACCAGTTTTGTTTTCTATAGTGTATATGCTGCTCAGTCCAAGAAGTCCCAAACAATTTAACAAGAGGAAAAATACAATATTAAAAATTTACTGTTAATAATTCAAATCAATGTTGGAATTATATAGCCTGGCTGGATGCTTGATCTGCCTTGAAACCTGTGGTCTACAAATCTACAGGCCAAAGGTCTGTGGAAATTCTCGATCATCCAGATCGTAATTGTCTCAAAGGTACTTTTTCAAAACTGGATTGTTTTTTCTGTGAGGAAAAAGAAGAAAATGCTTTGCTTCTCATCCAAGAAGCTCCATCAGTTCTGGCAGGATGGTTGGGGCTACATGGAGCTTCTTGAGTGGAAGCAAAACATCGTTTTTCTCAAGGAAAAAATAGTCCTGTTGCCTTTTGTAAAAGCACCTTTGAAACTACAACCTAAAGATGGCCTGTGCCCGCTAAATTCTAGGAAAACACCTTGTTGGGTTCCCCTTTTTTCCAAGTAAGATAAACAAACAGATTTTGCTTTATTTTAGGAGTACCAAAAATCCTCAAATAATATTTGTTGTGTTGATCCAATTAGCATACCTCATTTTTGCTGAACTACAGTGCATACGTTTTGTTCATAGTGTCCTATTGCAAAGATATCTGAACTTCTGGTTTCAGAGAACAGAGATCTATTTGCATACATATGAACAAGAACACTGTGTAATACCAGATATTTACCCACATAGTATGTCAATGAGATATAGCAAAATATATTAGGAATTGCCATAGTTATTTAAATAATATTCCCAAATCTTAGTTATTTAAATAATATTCCCAAATCTTGACCAACTTACTTTAAAATGGGCCATTTTAAGGTTTCAACAATCCAGCTATTTTGAGTGTTCAATCAGCTGAGGGACCCTGAAAGAACATCTGAGAATAACTGAGCTATTGAAAAGGTTTTGCAGTGAAAATAAATTAAATCAGAGACCAGATTTTCAGAAGCTAGCTTTATTTATCCCAGTAGGCCAGATCTGTGCCATAACAAAAAAAAAAAGACATCAACTAGATAGAAGTTAGGAGATCATAAAAAACATTAACTCTTTGTTACTATCTACTGGCTGTCCAGATGATTTCAACCCAGATCTGATAGTCATAATATACAGACAAGTAGGTCAGGATTGGCCTTCAAAATTTATTCAAGGTGACCAATGTTGAAGTAAATATGGTGAATTCAAACTTAATCACCAGGAACAGAAAAGGTACAAATGATCAGGGTGCTGAGGAATATTATTAATGTGTAAAGCAAATAAATGATTCAGCTTTGTTAAGCTCATATTCTGTTTTCCCTTTGAAACCATTATGTTCAATAATATACTACTTCTGTTTAAAATGATGAACCACTTTAGAAGCTTTAGCAGCAGCACAATTTCTCCCATTCGCTTTACTGTTGAAACAGCCTCTGAAAACAGGGAAGGTCTCATTAATTCACTACTACATCAGGGTTTTATTATAGAGAAGACACTCTTAGATAACAAAAAAGGAACAACTCTACCTTTGACCTCAGTAGCATGATATAAAAATCAAAATATTTTAGAAAACAAACCATATTCAATAAACCAGGGAAGTTTAGCCCTAATCTGCTTAAGCCACAAGATGTTCAATAGTCAAAGCAAGTATGAATGAATTCCTCTTGAGGCCATGCTGTATAGTATCAAGGTTACAGAAAAATACAACAAAATGAATTTTAAATTAAAGCAGTAAGCTAAAGGCTTCTTGAAGGTCGTTGATATATTTGATACATAAGAATATAGTGCTGATTATAGACAGAGCACATTCCTGTGGATTGTGCATAAGAGTGTCCATTGCGATTAGTTGGTTTGCTGTAATAGTTTCAAAGCTTCCTTAATTGAAATGCTAAGCAACTGTCAGCTGTCCTTATGCATAACATTAAACTACATGAAGCTGATATTTTGTTTCCTCACTGGGAGATGGCAAACTGATACTTATCTATGTCTATTTCAGTGGGCTAAGAAGTAGGTAAATGTCTATGATACAGGATGTACATGTGTTTAATATTTTCCAGATTACTCTCTTCACCAGGTTGATTCTGAGTCTTGGGAACTTGACTCTAGAGCATGGGTGTCAAACTTGATTGCGTCACATGATGTACCATGATGTTGCTTGCCTTTGCGGAGCCGGGTTGCTTTGCGAGTTGGGTGTAGCCTGTGTGTGATGCATCTGGCCTGTGGGCTGCCAGCTACCCATGCTCTAGAGGACACTAGACTGGGTTAAAATACTCTAGATAAGTCATCGTTCCCATTTATTAGCTGTAGTAAGAAAGTACAAAGCAGAGAGGGGCACAGCAGCATTTGGGAAGTTTTACATTATTACTACTTACTATTCCTACTATTTTCATCAAACATATCTATTTCTTTTAAAATAGCCACAATCTTCAAGTGACCACTTCATTTTAAAGATATTTTAAACTAACCTGGACATATTTTAAAACCAGGTAACAGAACATTGTTGGAATAAGCATAATAAACTTATTTTCAGCAGCAATACAGAAGCTTCAATTAACCAGACTTCCTTTTAGTTCTCCACTTTCAGTGTCACAAGGGAGGGAAGCACTCAGGCCTGCATACAAAGCCTAGATCATTAGCACAGCAGAGATGGATGGAGGAAGAGACAGCCAATGGCAAGAGTATCCAAATGAAGTGTTTTGCTCTGTCATTGCCTTTTCCTTTCTCTTCAATAACAATATATTTGAGATAATAGGATCTCAAGCAAAATGATGAAACAGATTTCTCATGTTCAAACACTTAGTCCCTTTAAGGACAATATACAGAAAAAACAGCAGCACTGTGTCTTCTATTATGCTTTTAAAATACTGATTGATTCTCTTGTCCTTTCTTCCTTAAAGCAACAGATCTTTGTCCATCCCCTCAGAACTATTGCTGTTTGGAAGATTAGGATAACTTCCTTTCCCAAGCAATGAAGAAGGTGGTTAGAGAAATATATCAATACACAAATTGAATTGGTTAAACCAGCTTCAGAACAGGCCTGTGATTTAAACAGCGCCAATAATTAACAATCAGGAAGAAGGAATAAAAACACTATTGAGCATGTTTATATTTACATTTCTTTTTAAAACAACTAAATAAAATACAAGATGCAAACAATAGTTCAATGCCTTTTCCCTGCCCTTCAAACACATTAGTCTAGAAGAGCCAACACCCTCCAGCTGCTTTTGTTTGGGGACTTAGAAATAATTAGTTCAACATTTGCAGTATGTTCCAGGGGCTTGCTCAATCCATTCACCAGATGTTGCTCTCAGATCCATCTGGCTGCCAAAATGAATGGAAGAGCCACAACGAGCTGGCTTTGCTCTTTAACTGCAACAACAGCCACCAACTTCATGGGTCTCATAAGGATTTCAAGCCTATTAAGTTTTGGACCCTTCTTTCTTTTCGTCTCAGCCTCTCCTAACCTCATTATTAAATGCCCTTAGAAAAGATATGTACACAAATTCATTTTTCTTTCTCAAGGAAGGAAATAACACTGTGTGCAAATAGAAAAAAGAAGCAAGACAAGTTCTGAAGTTTAGGCAACAAGCTGGCACAATATAAATTGTAATCCTCTAAAATAATGATTGTTTTAAGCACCTGGATATGCCGCTGTCTTGTCAGATTTGATGGCTTTCCCAACTATAAATGACAACAGTCATTAAATCTTTAATAAGTTAGTGTAGACATTGCTCAGTTAGTTTGTCTTTTGTAAAAGGCAGCTTTAAGTACTGTATGTTTTTATTTTAAAATATTGAATTGTTTAGGATTTTGTCTTGAATTTCTCATCACCCATAAAGTTCAATCAAAACCATTTGGCCCTACCCCCAATATCATTTAGATAAGCCCAAAAACAGGTCCTTTCACTTATGTTATTCCTGGGAATTTTACCAGATTTTATCTATATTTAAATTAGAATAGTAATTTAGTAGTAGTAGCAGCAGCAGCAGCAATAGTAGTAATAAAAACAGCAGCAGCTCATCAGAAAAGGCTTATCGCTCATGATTAAAAGCACTGAAATTTACATTATTACTTTAAAAATGTTTATGAAATGATGTACTGTGGTTACATAGTTACAGACAGATGTTCTAGAACATATAAAGGTACTTATTATTTATGTTGAAAATATGGACAGCATGAATGATCCTTTTATAATTTTTTTTAATTTTATTTGGTTTGTCAATTGCTTACAAGTTGACCACTCTGTTGCTGAAGTCATATTTCCTGCAATCAAGTTTGGTGCAGTTAACCTTGAGTTTGTATCTATTGTTTGCTCTAGTGTTGTTATGGTTGAAACTGAAGTATTCACTGACAGGTAGGACATTGCAATGTATGATTTTATATACTATATTTAGATCGGACTGAAGGCGGCATAGTTCTAGGTTTTCTAGTTCTAGAATTTCAAGTCTGGTGGCATAAGGTATTCTGCAACGAGTAGAGGAGTGGAGAACTCTTCTTGTGAAATATTTCTGGACTTTCTCAACTGTGTTAATATCAACAACGTAATGTGAGTTCCAGACTGATGAGCTGTATTCAAGTATTGGTCTAGCAAATGTTTTGTATGCTCTAGTTAGTAGTGTAATATTACCAGAGAAAAAGCTATGTAAGATTAGGTTAACAACTCTTAATGCCTTTTTGGCTATGTAGTTACAGTGGGCTCTAGCACTTAGATCATTAGAGATGAGAACTCCAAGGTCCTTGACAGAGTTTGGATCATCAACAAGGTCTTGACTATTCAGCTTGTATTTTATTTTCTGATTTTTTTTTGCCAATAGACAGAGCATTTATTTGTTGAGGCTTGAAGTTGCCATTTGTTTGATCATTCTGATACATAGTCGAGATCTTTTTGAAGGGTAGTAGTATTGTCGGTGGTGTTGAACAGCTTTACATCGTCAGCAAAGAGAACGCAGTTGCTCTTAATATGATCACAGAGGTCATTTATTTCGAGTATGAAGAGAGTTGGTCCTAGAACACTGCCTTGGGGGACACCACTGTTGACAGGTACAGAATTTGATAGGACGCTCCCAATTTTGACCATTTGTTGTCTGTTTGACAGGAATGCTTCTATCCAGTTATGCAGGTGTCCAGAGATACCATAAGATTTTAGTTTTAGGAGTAGTTTGTCCTGTACTATTGAATCAAAGGCTTTACAGAAGTCTATGTAGATAGTGTCTATTGCTTTGCCCCTGATCGAGTTGTGTAGTCCATATGTTTTTGCAGTATAAGAGTTGCAGTTTGCAGGATAGTTTTTTTTCTGAAACCAAATTGTTTATTGGAGGGTAGGTTGTTTGTCTCTAAGTGGAGGATAATGGATTGATTAATAATTGATTCTATGACTTTACAGGTGACACAGCATAGAGATTGGTCTGTAATTTTCAACTAGGTTGGGGTCTCCCTTTTTGAAGATGGGGATGACCGTGGCTTGTGACCATAGGTTAGGCAAGGAGCTAGTCCTGATTAATTTTTCAAAGCTTATGCTTAGAGGTTTGGCTATGGCAGTGGATAGCTTTTTTAAGAAGTAGGCACATATTCCATCTGGTCCAATAGATAGAGATGGTTTTAGATTGCGTAGTGCTTTTTCAACATTGTCTTCTGTAAAATCGATATGTATTAGATCATTGTAGTTGTCTGTGGTTCGACTAGGAAATACTGGGCATGATCCATTGCTGTTTACAAATACTGAGCCAAAGAATGTTTTAAAGAGGTTGGCTTTAATAGTGTCGTCGTTGCAGTCTTTACCATTAGGTCCTTTAAGGGGTGGGATGGACTTTGAGTCTTTTGGTTTGTTGTTCACAAAATTGTAGAAAGCGTGTGTGGAATTGGTACATAGAAGGTTTTCCTCTTGTTTAATGTGATAATTGGTGCATTCAGTCTTTATCTGGTGGCATAAATTTTTGTATCGGCTTTTGAAATTGGCAACATGACCAGATTTGTTTTTCTGCCAGAGTGATCTCTTTTTGGATTGAAGCTTTCTTATTGTTATGGGTAATCTGCTTTTTCTGGTTTTTGGAGTTGTTATTGCTACATATAGTTTGATGACTATTTTGACTTCAAGTAAAAATATGTTGTAATGGTCTTCAACAGTATTGCATCCAGTGAATAGAAATTACCAATCAAGGGATGAGAGATCATTGTCTATAAGATCATAGTTGCCTTTTTTGAAGTTATAATTGGGGATCACATCATTGTGCTGATTTTTGTGTGGATGTATGTTGAGATGAAGTCAATCATGCTGTGGTCACTGTGGGAAAAGGGTTCTTTAATTTGTATTCCGTAAATTGAATTCAAACTATTGCAGAAGATGAGATTGAGGCAGTTGTTAAGTCTAGTGTTGTTGGTTACTAGTTGTTCCAGTCCCAGGTTTGTTACAGCATACAGAAAGTTGCATGTATGGGTTCAGTTTTACATTCATTTAGGGTCCAGTTAATGTGAGGTAGATTGAAGTCACTAAGAAAGATAAAAGTGTGTGGGCAGGATGTTGCCGATGTTAGTAGTGAATTTAGCTTGTTTACATGTTCAGTGTCATAATCAGGGGCTCTGTAACATAGTAAGAATCGAAATGTGATATTTAAGGACAGTTCACAGACAATGGTCTCAGGAAGAGCAAGTTCTTGGGTAACTTGGATGTTTTTTAGATGTAAGGACTTTTTATAGAAGATAGCAACACCACCTCCTCTACGGATTTCATGATCTGGTCAGTAAACATGATAGTCTCTTACTGTGATAATGGAGTCAGGGAGAGATGCATTGAGCTATGTTTCACAGACAAATATGATGTCGAATTTATCCATATTTAGTAAGAGGAGAAATTCAGGTCTTTTATTCACAAGGCTTCTTGCATTGAGTAGCTTGCATTTAAGGCCAGTTGTAGTTGGAATTGAGGTAGTTAGGGGTGTGCGTGCCTAGTTTTGAGTGATGGTGGGTTGGATGAGGTAGGGTTGGATGTGGAGTTGTGGGCTGTGTGACTTACTTTTGATACAATCAGCGCAGTAGTCAATGTAGAGATCCTTCTCTCCATTGTCTAGACCTCTTTTGTGTTCCTTGCGGAGTTCATGGAAGCGGATTCTTTGCAGTATGGATCATGCCTGATGGACTTGTAAAAATGCTAGAGAGGATTCAAATACTTAAAGCAATATAAAGATTTTTGAAGATAAATATTCAACTGAAACTAAAACTTTTCTTGCTCAAATTAATGAACAGTCAATTTGGAAGCAGCCAAGGAAATTTATTTTTATATGTAATTACTGTTGTAAGTTGGGGAGGGGGGCAGTGGCTCAGCAGTAAATATACTAGGGTACTTGCTGAAAAGCTAGCAGTCCAGGTTTGAGTCCCGAGCTCCATGTGATGGGGTGAGCTGTCCTCACCCCAATTTCTGCCAACCTAGCAGTTCAAAAGCATGCAAATGCAAGTAGATAGATACCATTACAGTGGCAAGGAAACAGCGCTCTGTGATGTCATGCTGGCCACATGACCATGAAAATAACTCTGTACAGTGCTTGCTCAATGACCTTGAAATGGAGATGAACACTGCTTCTTATGGTTGGCAACAACTAGTGGAATAAAATCCTCAGGGATTCCTTTACCTTTACTGCTGCAAGAAAGAGTGATATATGCACAGAAATGAACGATATGAAATACCTGCAGTGAAGGAATAGTTGATAAAAACAGCTGAACTAACATTGATGACAAAATTAACTTGTTTGATTAGATAGATGAATGACTATATTTATCAGTCACTGGAAACTTTTAGAGACATTGGGGGGGAAAGAAAAGTAAACTTGTGATTTAAGATTGAAGATTAACAAGGGTAAGGTGGGAGAAATTATAATGTAATCTTGGAGGGTAAAATATAAATGCATTTATAATTATTCACAATCTTTTTTTTCTTATTTTTTTACTTGCTATTTTTCCTTATTTTTTTGCTTCTTTTCTAATATTTGTATATATATAGTGTATAAAATATATCAACTGTGTATAGATCAGGGGTGTCAAACTCACGGCCCATGGGCCGGATGTGTCACATGCTGGCCCCACCCCCCCGCCCGGTTTAGTGAAGGGGGGGAAGTCCTGATACGTCATGTGATGACACCATGACGCCGTGATGACACAAGTTTGACACCCCTGATATAGAGTCTGAATATTACTAAGTCAGTTAGAATGTTGCCTTTAAAAGTAAGGTATTTGCTAAGTGCCTAGTTTGGAGTATTGGAGAAGGTGCTGGCTAGAAACCAGGAGACTGTGAGTTCTAGTTCTGCCTTAGGCACAAAAGCTGACTGGATAACTTTGGACGTCTCAGCACAATTCACTTCACAGGGTTATTGTTATAGAGAAGATAGGAGGTATATATTTTCGTTATGTTGAGTTGATAATTAAATAAAAAGACAGGCTAAAAATTTAACAATATGCCTTTCTTAAGTTATCTCTAAGTCTTCATTTTGACCAGGGAAGCAAATTAAGGATAACTCAGATGAAGAACTTGTCAATCATTATCCTTTTTTGATTAAGCAGAGAATAACACCCCCCCCCCCCCAATTATTAAGCTCAAGAATGAATTGAGCTAGTGAAATCAAATCCATCTCCAGATTAATTCCACTCACATACTTTTCTGTCAGCATTCCATCCTGCAGTCATCTTCATTGTTTTATTCTTGGCACAGCTATGATTCCAAATTGACAGTTTTCTCTAAGAATCTGTGTTGCACTAAAATACTGCAAAAAGCCTGATTTGACACAATTGCCCCTTGATGCCTCCTGCAGACAATATGTCATATGCAGACCTTGTCATGCTTATCCCAGGAATAGATAAAACATCTATGTTTTTTCAGACTTGGATCCCTTATTCAGCATCTTCACGATTGAAGACTCACAGATTCACTTAGCTGATGATGTTACCAAGTCAGTTAATCAAATGTCTGCAAGCAAACAACCAAGCCTGGAGAGCACCAAGGACTTCCCAGTTCAACCCTGAATTACAGACATTCTCTACTATTAATATGTTTACTATATGATCAGCAGAGGTCATTTCTTGGAAGAAAAATATGTGCCTCCAAGTTTCTTGCTTTTCTTTTTCTTGATTTTTCAGCTTAGTCAAACAACAGTTTAATCTGTTTATAATGCCCCAAATCAGACACCATCTCACTTGCATCATACTACCATTATCTGGCCATTTGTAGCCAGATTTCAACAACATGTCCTTGGAAGACTCCAGGAGGCACAGAAAAAGAGCTGTGGGTGGAGGCCACATTCAACCAAGCATCACATTAGTTCCAATACACTGCTATTGTTCTTCAGTTTTCAGCAGTGTGATGATCTTACTAAGCTCTAGAGTATGCAAAGAAATACTCAGGAGCAGGGAAAATGCATTATGGAAACTACTGGTTCTTAACTTATATTTTCCAGTATCCAGTTTCCTCATAACACTCTAATAATTGCCCAGAAGTCAACAAACATTATTCTCATTAGTTAACAAACAAGCAAGGCATAAAAGTGCTTTATTCTGTGCTCTTTCTGAAAGCTTGTATCTGTTGCTGCCCTATTGGAAATGGAAAATAAGTTGGCCTAGAGAAAGGGAAAAATTTAAATCATTTGAATATCTCTTTTGCAGTATGGCACTATTTTTTATCCTTAGCAACTTGAAAATGTGTGCCAGCAGGGACACAACCAGATGGGGAATTCTGGGAGTTGAAACCTACATATCATCAACTCCCTGAGGTTCAGAAATGTTTTTGGATTTTTAAAAATAACATGCATTATTACTTCCATCCTGACTATATTAGTTTTCACATCCAGGTACCAATCTCAACACAATTGTAATTATTATCATTTTACAGAGCACCGAATGAATTATAAAATTGAAACCATTCTTGGCATCATAATTATATATTCTTTCCTTATATAAGAAGCTAATATTTGGCGTAAGTAAAAACTACAGTACAGTTAGTCCTCAATTTACAACTGTTTGTTCAATATCTATGGAGATTCTCAGTCATCCAGGTCACGGTTGTCCCAAAGCTACTTTTTCAAGAGGCAACTGGACTTTCTGGGGTTTTTTTTTTTTTTTTTTGAAGACATTGAGAAGTGAAACATCTTCAAAGAAAAACCAAAAGTCCAATTGCCTCTTGAAAAAGTACCTTTGGGACTGTTTGTTCAATGACCACTTGAGCTTACAATGTCATTATAATTGTGATCCCTGCCCAAAGTTATGGCCATTGGTCACATGAACAAAATTTAGGTGCTTGGTAATCTACTTACCCTTACAACTGACTGCAAGAATGCTGTAGCATCCCACCTACCTATCACCTTTGCATGAGTCTCTGCAGACCTTGGGCCTGCTTCCCACCTACTGGGTCTCGCATCCTCCTCCCCAACTGTGCCACAGCTCGGTAAATTGATAAATCTCCTTCAGGAAGCAGTCAGCACACCTCTCAGCCTGCCTATAAAGTGGAGACTATGTGGTGCTCTCCCAGAAGTAAGCATCATTTCGGAACAGCCACAATTAAGTGCGGTTGCTCCCAAAATGGCAGCTGCTTTTGGAGTGGTGCCATGCAGCCTCCATTGTGGTATTCTTACCAAAAAGATGAATCACTTTAGCTAAGAAATATACATTTCATAAATAATGACATGCTGATTTCCCTTATGTATTTTAGCATTGCACTGCTGTCCAAAAGAGACTTCGAAGCAATTAAATTTGGAATAACCAGGGTTGCATCATCATGAGCCATGGTGGCGCAGTTGTGGCACGGTGACAACAGAAGTAACCTGCAGTATTGCAATCTAACCACTGTGCCACCGTGGCTCAGTTAGAATGCAATACTGCAGGCTACTTCTGCTAACTGCCAGCTGTCTACAATTTGGCAGTTCAAATGACACCAGGCTCAAGATTGACTCAGCCTTCCATCCTTCTGAGGTCAGTAAAATGAGGACACAGATTGTTGAGGGCAATATGCTGACTTTGTAAACCGCTTAGAGAGGGCTGAAAACACTGTAAAGTGGTATACAAGCCTAAGTGCTATTGCTATAGTGCTATTGCTACCAACTAACCAATGCAAAAAAACATCTTTTCAGCAGGAGCTGGACTAGAAGACCTCTAATGTCCCTTCCAACTCTGTTATTCTGTTATCTCATCAGAGTAGCAATAATATGTACCAATCAACTTTACACACTAAGAGGATTGGGTAAAAGAATTAAGACGAAATTAACAGAAAATGAATGAGATTTCAATAAAAATGTAATACAAACACATTCCGAGCAAATTTGAATAAAATAGAGTTAAGGACTATTTCCCTAATATCATATAGTTGAAGGTTTGAAACTTGGGCTGGGTGCCACTGAAATGCAAGGTGGTTTGGATCAGAAAATAAGCAATAATTGCATATTAGGAAGACTGCTGGAAATGAAACATAAAACTTAAACTAGTGATCTGCAAAAGAATCCACAGTATGAATATATTTTTTCTTATAACATGGACATGTAGAGTTCATTTGGAGTTCAGAATCTTAAAGATAACATCAAAAAATGATTCACACTAAAAAATATCAGTCACACTTTCCCAAAGCAGACATCAGATTAAAACTGGAAATCAAGGGGAATATCTAATCAAAGAATCCTCAAATACTAATGAAAAGGAAGAGAAAAGTGCCTGTCTATGTATATTCCTGGACATGACTGTCTAGATTCTGTAAGACAAAATAACTTTGGAAAATAAGGACATCTGCAATAAATATTATGTCAGTTAATATAAACATACATTCAGAACCTCCACACAGAAATTTCAATGAAGGGATTATATTAATATAAATAATTATGTATATTCAATTTGTGCAAACCTTACTTTGTCCTGTTGAAGACATCACAAAACAACAATACCAGTGACTGGACCTTAACCTTTTTTTCTTTTACCCATCTACATTCCATTATTCTGAAGAGATTCATCAATTGTTGTAATTTCTTATGTTCAATCTCCTATTTCTATCCCCAGCAATATTATAAAAGAGTCTGTCATGTTGATATAACGACCAAGGACATGTTCTTAAGTGATCCTCTGGAAAAGCCAAAATCACTAAATACACTTACTTGAATTGATGGTGTTCTCTGGAGCTACGAATCTTGGAAGAAAATCTTTCTGCTAATTTTTCCAAATTCCTGGAATATTCCAGTTCAATCTCAGCCTTTCTGCGGAAAAACTCCTGAAGATCTTGCAAAAGTTGTAATCGGGATTCAGACTGTTGTTCTAGGCATTTGAACTGCTCCACCAACTGGATACGAATTTCTGCAAGCACCAAACAGAGAACAAAAAGAATGTATGAGTACCCAGGAACAGTGCCAACATTCAATTTAGCTTATTTTATGCCAAAAACAGAGCAAAGCAATCAAGTCTGCAGTTTAGGAGTCATAGAAATAAAGGTAGCCCCAACTTGTGACCACAATTGAGCCCAAAATTTCTATTGCTAAACAAGACAATTGTTAAGTGAGTTTTGCCCCATTTTATGACTTTTCTTGCTTCAGGTAAATCACCACAGTTGATAAATTAGTAACCCTGTTGTTAAGCTTCCCCATAGGCTTTGCTTGTCAGAAAGTCCCAAAAGGTGATCATATGACCCTGGGACACTGCAATCATCAAATATATGCCAGTTGCCAAGCACTTGAATTTTTATTACATAACCATGGGGATATAACGTTGATAAATGTGAAGAATGGTAGTAAGTCACTTTTTTCAGTGCCTTTCTAATTTTGAACAGTCACTAAAGGAGTATCTTTAAAGTTGAAGACTACCTATATTGAGCATTCTCTGTACAAGAGCAATGATATGTGATTATTCATTCTGAGAAAATGAGTGGTTTTGCTCAGACATCATGGAGTATATAAAGAAGAACCAGTTGAGCTATATGAAACAAAATATAAAGTGACAGCAAAATGTCATAAACCTAAATAAACTGATTATTAATTTACTAATCTCTTGTACTTATATCATAATAGGTCAGGTAGCTAGACCAAAGAAAACGATCTTGCTCTGATGTTGTCCCATGCAAACTTAACTCTTCTCTCTCTGTCTCTCTGAGACAAGACTCTTTGTAGACCTCTGGATTACCTCTTCCTAGAGCAGGGGTGTCAAACTCATGGCCCGCGGGCCAGATGCCTCATGTGCTGGCCCTACTCCCACCCAGTTTAGTGAAGAAGGAAAATCTTGATACGTCACCACCATGACAATGCGAGTTGAATACCTTTGTCCTAGAACCTTCTCAAAGGAATCTCCTCTCTGAATGCATAATCTTCATTACATGTTCATGCAGGACCTGTTACTTCTGACTGGTCCTTTTGCTTATCTACAGACTGATTGTCACAAGTGCAGAATCCTCATGTCTGTTTCAACAAGCTTTGCACATTTCTGTGAAATGTGTCTTTTTCTTCTGAGAATGTTCCCTTTGTCATTGTTTTGACATTCATTTCCCATAATGTGTGAGATGGGGCCTTGTTAACATTCCCTTCTATCACTTTCCCAGCTTTCCTGATATTCTTTGCCTGACTTTGTTGATAGTCTTGCCCTAATCAGATCTCATCCCTGGCTTCACCCTTGCTCTTGTTATTCGCCTCTCACTTCTGTGTGCTCTGTAGGATTTTCCCAGCCTCATTTCAACCCCTTTAAAAATTTATTCTCCCCTCACACATTAAACTGGCCATGTTCAAATCAATGCCTTTCATTATAGCCAGTTGCAGTATATGTAATAAAATACAAATAACATAAAATGTAACAGCCTTATACCAAAACATGTTTCCCCATATCTGCACAAAAGCTGACCTCACACTTTCTCTTATATTATGCATGCCCAGATGAGCATGAATGAGCAAGATACATAATTAAACAGACTGACTTCACATAAGTACATAAATACACAATTGGATTAAAATATTCACACTAAATAATGTAGGGACAATCTTCCCTTCCCGCTCTGATAGGAAAAGGACAATAGGGCTAGGGTTGAAGTATGTATAGTGGAATTAGACGGAGAAAGCATTTTCATTGCCTTGAAAAGCAGAATGAAGTGATGGAAAATCTCACTTGAATGTGTGGTATATTAAAACAACCTGCCCTAATCTCTTTTGATACAGAGGGTTACAAAATTAATAAAAGCCATGCAATCAAGCCATCTGTGTTTACAGGGCTTCCAATATTTTTTCTATAATGCTATAAAATAAGTCACAATCATTATCATATTGAAGGAGAAAACAATGGGAAAAAACACTCTTCCAAAGGAAGAAATGGCAGAATGAAAACAGATCCACAAAAAAGAAGGGTCAACAATAAAGAGCCAGTGAGAAAACAGGTTCTTTAAATCTCTCTCTGGGTAAGAAGAGGCCAGGATATCACTCACAAGTTACTCCTTGCAAGGAGACCATAAAACTATGGTCTCCAGCAGATTTTGAGCACTGGAGATGAGGGAACAACTATTTTGCTAAACCAGACTTGGCATCTTTAAAAGCATATGGAGTTCACATACATTCTTTTCCAAACACATTTGGAAAATGCTTATTAATAGCTATTTTTCATTGGATCAAAAAATCTGAAAACATTGGGTGAATCTGCCTTCAATCCTTCATGAAATAAAAATGTTATTACAAGCTGAAATACATAAAAAATGAAATAGCAAAACAGTAATAGAAATTTGGTTTTAAATATAAAAAGTTAGAAACAGGTTGGGAGTTCAGATAAATTAATATTCTCTGTGAGGGAGGTGGGCTTTTTGTAAGAGGGGGAGGGAAGGAGAATTTGAAAGAATATTTTGGAATTGGTTATAAAGAATTTTTCTATGGGAAAGTTGATTTTCTTTGACTTTTTTTCAAAGACATAAAAGAGATAAACACATTTAAAAATTGGACACTAGAGGGAACTACAGATTTGATCAATTTCTATAACCACCCATCCCAGGCAAGTTTATTTTTAACTAAAGGAGAAGAATACATAAATCTGATTAACAGCTACAAAATCACACAAAAAACCACAACATTGGAAATACTGAAGTATACCTTTGAAAAATAGAATCAGAATTATTATCAACTATGTCAATAGTGATGTTAGCTTCTATGGATATACTGTATCCAATGTTTTAGAAGAAAGGGTAGCAGAGGAATAAATGTGAACCAGGAAGACAGAAGAGCTGTGACTGAAAGTGGATGACAGGCTACAAGAATGACATGAAAAAAGTTGTTGTATTAGATATAAAAAAGAAAATTGGTTGATTGTTGTAACTATGTATCATTCATGTGTTTGCAACTATGTATCATTGCAACTATGTATCATTCATGCGTTTGCAACATTGTATCATTCACGTGTAATCATTAACTTCTGTCTCTTCAGTGACCTTTGCAAGGCACGTACAAGAGACAAGGAGATAGACATTTGTTAATAAGCTTATCCACTTTGTAAATAATCTCTCCGGTATGCAGCTTTGTAAACATGCACATCCTGATGAGATTACCATGTTTGACTTGAGCTTTTTGATTAAATCATTTTCTTGTAAAAAAGCACAATAAAAGAGCGTGTGCCAAGACATTCGGGGCGCGCTCATCAAGAGGAAACTTCGCTTCCTGTCGTTTCTCTTCCCTTCACTCCCTTTCATGAGCCGCCCATCAGATGCGGGATGGCAGATACTGCATTCTGGTGACCCTGACGTGATTCCCTAAGGGGGATACGCAGCGACGCGCCCATATCTTATCAGCTCGATGGGAGCTGTGCATCGCCAGGCCTGAAGCGAATTGCACATCATCGGATCTGAAACACGGTCTCGACTTTCGTAAGTATGGGTGGAAACTTTTCTCAACAACAGACGCAGCATCTGAAGGAATTGAGGGAGTTAGTCGCTTCTTCTTCTAAATACTCTGCTAATTTAAAGGGCTCTCCTGTAAAAAAGAAACCTATTGCTACATTATTGGCTTATGTGTGGCAACATTGTCCCAATTATCCAGAGAAAGGGTCCTTAAAAATTTCCACTTGGCAAAAAATTGGTGAACATCTCCATAGTCCTCCTCGTGCACCTATTGGCATTTTGGTCACTTGGAGGAAAATTATGGAGGCTTTAAAAGTCCATTATAAAATAGAAGCAGGGAGTGTGTTTGAATCTCCCCCGCCAAGTTATGATAACTTTTCAATTTTCCCTAACTCAGGCAGAAGCTGCTGCCATTATTCAACAATGCCCCACATGTAGTAAGCAAGGACATTCCATTCCCATAGGAGTAAATCCTAGAGGATTAAAAGCTTGTGAAATTTGGCAAATGGATGTAACTCAGTATCCACCTTTTGCCCCTTGGAAATATTTGCACGTTTCAATAGATACATATTCAGGGTTTATTCTGGCTACTCCTCAAAGGGGAGAAACTGTAAAACATGTCATCAATCATTCAATTCATACCTTTGCCTCGCTGGGACGTCCAAAAGAAATCAAAACAGACAATGGACCTGCCTATACAAGTTCTGCTTTCCAGGACTTCTGTAACAGATGGGATGTAACTCACAAGTTTGGGATTCCCTACAACAGCCAGGGGCAGGCTATTGTGGAACGAGCGAACTTGTCTCTGAAACGTGCTCTTGATCGATATTCGTTGCGGGAAAAAACCCCGAACCTCCCAGCATTGCAAAATTCTCCTAACATTTGTCTTTACACTTTAAACTTTCTCAATCTGACTGGCATTCCTCCCACTTCTGCTGCTTCACGTCATTTTTCCTCCCCCTCACCCCCGCCTAACAGACCTCTGGTATATTATCGCAGATTGCCAGATCCTGCCTGGCAGGGTCCCGCTGAGCTTCTCACTTGGGGATGAGGCTATGCTGCGATCTTACTGCCAGACAAAACCACTTGCTGGATCCCTGGTCGGGCAGTAAGACCCTATCATGGGAATTCCTCTGCTACATCTGTATCTTAAAACTCTTCCTGATATTCTTGCCTATATCTTCTTTGCAATTTCTACCTTACTTCAACAAAACCTATGCTTCCTGTCAAAAGACTATTCGTGTTAAAACCATTTCATTAACAGAAGGCTATTATACTTGCTCCATGTGGGTACGTCATGAAAATGCTACCCGTAGTTTTCACTCTGTCACTTCTGTTTTGTTTAAAGAACACTCTACCACTCGCTCTTTTGTTCCTTCTTTACTCTTCCTATGGAAAGGAACCTTAAAATCTTTTCCTCTATTCAATCTAAACATAGGGGGACCTAAATGTCCTTCTATTGTATTATGGGTTTCCCCACCCCAACTAACATCCTTGATGAATTACCAAATTAATCTTTATTGTCATTATTGTAATTATTATCCTTTTTCTACTAATTGCATTCCCTCCTCATTTCGCAAATGTTCTACAACTAACTTGTCCATAGCCCTCTCTCCTGCTTGTGATGTTTTTATATACCCAAACTCTGATCCTGTCAACAAACGACGCTTCAAAAGAACTGTCCATGACAATCCGCAGAAGCCTCATAGAAGAGATAATATTGCTTGGACTATAACTGACTTTCAAGGCGTTCGTTTAAGTTCTACAACCAATTTTTCTCGCATAGAAGACTTCTACCCACCACTTCAATTCGATTTGGCAGACGCACCCACACAACCAGGGGATATTCTGCAATCTACACCACTGCAGGAGGAACTTTAACATCACGCCTGAAAGGAATGTATTTTATCCCTGGCAATAATTTTGTTTGGACTTGTTCCACCGGTTTCATGGCATGTATCTACGGGGATGAAATTGTTAAATCCAAATCATTTTGCATTCAAGTATGGCTTGTGTGTATAACTCTGATGATTTTATATCCCTACAGGTACCCATGGAATACCCCCTCTTGCAAAATCGTAAAGATTTAGATCATTATTTTTTAAAACAAGGGGGATTGTGTGCTATGCTTAAAGAAGAATGTTGTTTTTATGCTGATAGCGGGGGGGGGGTTGTTTTCTATTTCGCCATGGTTTACAACCTTTTTAACTGCATTGGCAGGATCATTAATAATCATTATATTGATATGTATTATAGGACCTTGTTGTTTTAATAGAATATTGCAATTTTTAAAAAATTAATTATCCTCTGCTGATGTTAATGTGCTATTGCAAGCTCATGTTATATCCTCAACACCGGACGAAAAAATGTCATTGCTGAGTTACCGCTCCTTGGACAACCCTGACGCTGACGGGTCGCACTCTTGCCTAGATGACGGGGACGGCGAACATTTCAGAAAAATGGTTCCTGTCTTCTCGGACGAGGAAGAAGACTCGTCATAAATAATAAAAACAGAGGAGATGTTGTAACTATGTATCATTCATGTGTTTGCAACTATGTATCATTGCAACTATGTATCATTCATGCGTTTGCAACATTGTATCATTCACGTGTAATCATTAACTTCTGTCTCTTCAGTGACCTTTGCAAGGCACGTACAAGAGACAAGGAGATAGACGTTTGTTAATAAGCTTATCCACTTTGTAAATAATCTGTCCGGTATGCAGCTTTGTAAACATGCACATCCTGATGAGATTACCATGTTTGACTTGAGCTTTTTGATTAAATCATTTTCTTGTAAAAAAGCACAATAAAAGAGCGTGTGCCAAGACATTCGGGGCACGCTCATCAAGAGGAAACTTCGCTTCGTGTCGTTTCTCTTCCCTTCGCTCCCTTTCATGAGCCGCCCATCAGATGTGGGATGGCAGATACCGCAGTTGATGCTTTAAAAATCAAAAGGAATTACAAATAATAAAGCAAGAGATGGATCTGAATAATTTTTTACATTAAATTTATTCAAGAGATTGGTGAAAAGAAATCAAGTTCTAGAACATTACTTGAATAGACAAAAGTTTAAGGTTGTCAGAAGTAAAGGGAAGGAATATAAAGTTGGTTTATTTGATTAAGATTAAAATAGATATTTGCTATTTCTGACAATCCTTAATGGACTTTTGCTGACACTAGGACTTAAGTGACAGTATTTTATGGATATGTTTGTACATAGTTTGAAGATATCATTAGTTATTAATTAAGAGGAGGTGAAAAGTTACTAAAATTGTTTATAATTGCTGTGATGAAAGTTGGAAGTAACTTGTTGGTATTTCTTTTCTTTTTCTTTAATATAGTTGTACTATTCTTGTATTCTCTACATGTTTTCCTTAGCACTTTTTTCTATCTATCTATCTATCTATCTATCTATCTATCTATCTATCTATCCATCCATCCATCCATCTATTTTTTTCCTCCAAAGTTACTGAGGGTAAAAAAAAGAAGCAAAGGGGGAAAGCTCATTAGAAAGAGATCCAACTGGAACTAGGAAGAAACTTTCCAACAGCAAGAACAATTAACCAATGGGATAGTTTGCCTACTGGAGTTGTGCATGAAACACCACCGGAGGTTTTCAAGAAAAGATTGGGATGGCATAAGGTCTTCTGCAGGGGATTGAACTAGAAAACCTCCAAGGTCCCTTCCAGTCTCATGATTAAGGATTACTTTTTAAGATTGTATTAGTTGTTATTGCAATTATTTACTTATTTATCAATCAAATTTATATAGCAGCTCATCTCACCACTGCCAACTCTGAATGGTGAAAAAGAAGCAACATGAATAATTAAAACAATAATTGTACAATATATGGAAACTTATTAATGTAAACCCTAGGAGAAGGATAAAAATGGTCACCTCAACAATGGAGCCATCTGAGCTGATCCCTGTCATCTGGGAACCACAGGCCTGACAACACAGCCAAGGCCTGAGGGCTTTTCAGAATACCAAAATGGATGGAGCTAGTCTAATTTTGGAGGGAAAAATGTTCCATAAGGCGCACAAAGAAGGTACATCTCTTGGGACTCATCAAATGAATTTTCTTGGCCAATTATGCCTACTCTGCCAGGATTAGTTGGTTTTATGCCATGAAAGGCTTTAAAGATTAAAATCAGCACTTTCAATTGAACCTGAAAGCAAACTAGCAACAAATGTAATTCATGGGGAACAGGTATGGCATGCATGACTCTAGGCGTTCACACAGCTGCTTGCACTACTGCATTCTATACCAACTGAAGCTTCCAGATGCTGTATAATTTATAAAATAAATTATAATCTTAAATGAAATTGGTTTTTTTTTAAAGGAAAAAATCTTTAAATAAAGAATATTTATGAAGAGCCTTTTTTCTGCTTCTCAGCAGAGTGTGGTTAGCCAACATCTTTCAGCGCTGGCTACCACTCTAGATAAAAGCTCTTTAACATTGCTATGTAGAAGAGCCCTCAGCCCCTGTAAAATGGCTACTGAGTGGCTTTTCATCTCTGCCTTTATTGCATTTATGGAGAACAAATGTGAAAGAGATAAATTATGTAATTTGCAGGCATTGTACAGAAAGCAATTTTCTATGTTTCCACTTAGATCAGGGTGTTGGAGGGGAAGAAAAAAACAGTCCCCAAGTCCTGAAAGTTTCAAGACCCCTGTTTCAATTTTGCTTCATCATTAAATAGCTATGCATGCTGCACAGATTGTGCCGGGTCTAGCAGCATCCCATACAGATGTGCTAACGGTTTGCAACTTGTGTTAACAGCAACTAAACATTTATATCAATTTTACTGTTCATATTTTCCAGATTTCTATTCTTTGACTCAAGTTTAAAAGTTAACCTGAAATAGTCAATAGATTCAATCTCAAGCTTAGGTTCCATTCCTGTTGGAAGCACATTTTAAGACACTTTCAGGTTGAAAGGATTAACTGGTGACATCACTGTTGCCTGGGGAAAACCTGGGGAGGGTGTCATTCATGTCCCTGTCAAGGAGCTGGAGCAAATGATGGGAGCTCAGGCTGCCAGGTAGAAGAGTCACGAACACGGGATTGTGTTCTAACCCACTATGCTCCTTCAAGCTTAGGTGAACTGGGAATACCTCTTTTCCTACTTTCTTCCATCTCCTTTCTGCTCTGTTCCCTCCCATACATTTAGAACCAAACATTTCAGGATACAACGTAGTAACATGCAACCACAGCAGTTTTTCATAGGACATAGTGAGATAATGTCCTTTCACAGGCTGATGTGCACCAGGAATTAGCTGTACACCCTCTTTACACCCTCTTTAGCAAGTCAAGTCATCAAGAGGAAAGAACTGCTTCCTTTGACATTTTTCTATGGTTGCTTTGACATACCTGCAACTTCCCCTTTCTCAATCCCCCTTCTAATCCTTCTACATGATGAGAAGAAGGTACAAAACTCTTAACATGAGATTGGCTCCTGGTAGCCAGGCAATCAAAGGCACAAAGGGGGAAAATAATATTAATTTCTACAAATAATTGGCCTCTACTATAGGAGCACTATATTTTTTCCCAATGTTGATTAAGCAAAAACCTACTCACAGATTTAAGCTGAACATATGCAATGTTTAGATATTAATTTTCTATTTTATAAATGAAGAGTAGGAAGGAAATTGTTTTGGCTTTTGGAAATAGGGTTTAACTAGGGTTACTGCAGTTTGAAAAAATATCACCGTGTTTGCTTCATGGTGGATCTGTCTTTTGCTTGCACCAAACTTTTGGGTTTCTCTTTTTCTTATATCAACCTACTCTCTCCTGTTTATGTCCTCCAAATATGGACTTTAATTTCCTGCCTGAGATAGAAATTCTTGGAAGTACCATCCAACATCATAATAGGTTGGAGAATACCATCTTATACCAGCATATGAAGCTGCTTAATCTAGAGCAGGGCTGTCAAACTCCCAGTCCACAGGCCAGATGTGTCATACACTGGCCACACCCACACCCAGTTTAGCAAAGGGGGGGGAAGTCTCAATATGTCATGTGACACCACTGTGACGATGTGAGTTTGACACCCTTGATCTAGAATTATACTGTAATAAATGTCAGGCAAACATTTCACAGTTTTGAGATCTTTCTTCATATTTGGCCCCATACATTACACATCAATCTGCCCAAAGTAGGGACTAGGCAAGGATACTCAGTCGTGGCAACTTGCACAAGAAATTATTCAGTAGTGGCAACTTGCACAAGAAATATGTCCATTTGGATTATTGCAATAATCTATACGCAGCTCAAGAGCAGTAGGAAGCTATAGCTGCTCTAATATTCAGTGTCCTACAGGGACTTTTTGCATTTCTGTTTATGCCCATACAATGCTATTACTTGGCAAGCTGCACTGATTCCTAGTAGGCTTCCAGGTGTGATTCAAAATGCTGGTCATGAGCTATAAAGTCCTAAACCTAGGTCGCGGAGTGGTTAGAATGCAGTATTGCAGGCTAATTCTGCCAAATGCCACCAGTTCGATCCTGACCAACTCAAGGTTGACTCGGCCTTCCATCCTTCCGAGGTCAGTAAAACAAGTACCCAATTGTTGGGGGCAATATGCTGACTCTGTAAACTGCTTAGAGAGTGCTATAGAGCACTATGAAGTGGTATATAAGTCTAAGTTCTATTGCTATTTGTTGGACCACTTTAAGTAAAGGGTGACTTCAAAGACACACATTGCATCACTGAGTTACAAATCCTCTTGGGGAATCCATTTGACAGTTGTAATGGCTTACAATCATAGGCTGTTCTTGGAAAAGTATATACCACAGAAATCATAAAAAATATGCACGCAAATGGATTACAGTTAATATGCAAAATTACTAGCCTGCATCTCAAATGAACATGTTCAATTTCATCAGCCTCATTCACTCTATTTTTTAAAAATGCTACTAATAAAAGTTCTACAATGAGTGCATTTGTTGTTAGAAATCTAACATACAAGATTCCTCCCTTTGCCCCTCAATACTGCAGATCAGTGGTATCCACCAGGTATATGTCAATTATAAATTAAAAGGAACAGATAAAATGTGATTTAACCAAATCTCATAAAACTGATCTTATAATTCAAGAATAAATATTTTTTTATTAAATTGACCCATTAATAAATGTTTTTATCCAATTAGTTTCACTAATTCAATCATTTCATTATACATCATCAATGCATACAATACAATCTCATAAACTCAATGAGATTTATTTATGATAACTTATTTGTTTTATTTCTACTTTCCTACAATCCAGAGACTTTCAGTAGCTTATATAGGTGATAAAAACCAAGAAAAACATCTATTGCACAACCCTATAAAAAGAAATAGTGCAATATAAGCCAAACATCAACCACAATGAAAACAAAAAATAAAAAATGGCATGATAAAATCGGTAAAAGGCTCTTTGGAGCAATTCTATCTTTAAAAGCTTCTGAAACATGAACACAGAGGGGGTGAACTTGATCTCTGCCAGGAAACCATTCCACAGTGTTGATGCTGTCACAGGAAAGCAGTGACTTCTCATTTCAGACCCCCTGCACCTCCTATAATGAGGGATTAGTAACTGTTTCCCTCTAATTGGTCAGGTCAACACTTATTGAAGCTGGCAATCCTGGTGGCAAACGATGAAGAGTTTTAGAGATTAAAATTAGAATCTTAAATTGTACCAACCAACCGGCAACCAATGATATACTGGGTCCTAAACAACTTGAAACCATCAGATCAACTTTGTCCTTTTTCTTTATTGTTATTGTGATCATCAGGGAGTACATGCACCAAGAACTGCTGGATGACTTTAGAAGCTGTTCACAGGCAGGCCTTCTGTTGAGAGTAAGGGATTAGACCTTGACAGAGATACGCAAACCCGTTGCCAAGGCAACAAGGGATAAAACATTTTTGTTAAGTCCACAATGTCCAGACAACATTTGGAAGTGGCTAATGCAGACTTTTCTCTAATTCACTGAGAAGGAGGAGATACAGGTAGTCCTTGACTTACAACAGTTCATTTAGTGACCATTCAAAGTTACAACAGCACTGAAAAAAGCAATTTTTGACTATTTTTCACACTTAAGACCATTGTAACATCCCCATGGTCATCCTGTGATTTACATTCGGATGCTGGAACAATTGACTCATGTTTATGATGGTTGCAATGTCCCAAGTTCACACGATCTCCTTTTGCAACCTTCTGACAAACAAAGTCAATGGAGAAACCACATTCACTTAACAACTGTATTACTAATTTTAACAACGGCAGTGATTCACTGAACAAACGTAGCCAGAAAAGTCATAAAATGGGGCAAAACTCACTTAACAAATTTCTCACTTAATATAAATTTTGGGCTGAATTGCACTCATTAAGTTGAAGACTACTTGTATAACATAGACTTGCTGTCAGCATTCCAGCAAAGCTCCATTCCAATCAGTAACTCTGAGACAGATGTCATCTCAAAAATACCTTTATTAGAATAGCACCTGGCACATCTGTGGAATCTCGGAACTAAAAGTTTCCTGGACTTCCCATAATGTCCCAAACTATAAACCATCCCCTTTTCCCTCATCATCACATCACATGAACCAACCCCAAAGTTCCTTTTTGTTTCTGCGCCACACTCTATGACCTTGAACTAACAAAAGAATTCTATTTTGTCTACTAAGAGCTATTCAAATAAAATCACCCCCCTCCCACTTTCTTAAGCTATGTGGAAGTGTTGAATAAGGTTTCCAAAGGTGACACTTGCAAGTTTTAATGGCCAATATCAACAAAAGTTTTTTAAAACATTTCTATGAAGTTCATTTCTTGGTCTGATTTAATGGGGTTGATACTTCCTCTGTGGGGTCACCCGCAGTCCAGAACACTCTTTCCTTGAAATTCACAAGGCACTTTTTGAACATTCATCTCTTCACCAATCCTCTCCAGAAGGAGTATTGGAAGAATGCTTTTTTTCTTTCTTTCCCTTACTTTGTAATGAACATGGTTTTCTGATGTTGTATATGTACTATAACAATGCACAGAAAGGATTATAGGAAAAGTAATCTCATTATAGTATTTGTTAGTGTAAATACTGCTGAACAGATCCAAAAGCAGATAATCACTTGCCAGGTCAAAATTTCAGTATGAAAATTGGCACTAGTCATATAGGTTCCCCTCAATTGTATGAAGATTTGAGTGTGCCAAAACACCCCACTCCTCTCCCTCTCTTTCCTCAAGAATTTTTTCTTCCTTTGTGTCGGAGTTACCTGCTGAAGGGAAACATGCATCAATCAAGATGGTATAAAAGGAAAATGTGGGGCTGCTATGACTACCTCAGCACTCTTCCTTATTTACATAATTCCACTTTGGAACAGATTTGCCTCTATCTTGTGTTCCTTTTCCTTTGCCTCACTTCACTGTGGTAATTTATGAGCAGCCCAAAGACCTGTGGGGCACTCTGAGACTACTTTAAATTGCAAGTAAGAATAAGGTTTCACTTAGACAAAAGTACCATCTGAGGATGAAAACAGCATGTGTGGGAGAGGGGGAGGGCAGGAAAGGGGAACCCTAAATTTGCAGATATTTTTTTTAATGATAGAGGAAAAACTTTAAGGAGAGGAACCAAAAGTAGCTGGATGCAGGAAATCAAACACAGCTGAATGCAGTGATCGTGGAATGTCAATAGGCCATAGGGGAGGGTACATACCTAAACAGTAGCATTATGCAAACCCCACTCCCCTTTTCTTAACTTGCAAACTTGCACATATAGTTATATGTGTTTGGTGTCCTGTGATTCATCTGACAATCACTCCTTGTGTTTCTGCCAGCAGCCAAATGAAAAATGATAGGGAAAGTTACCATATTTCCCCTCCCAAAATCCAGTGGGATCCAATTTGTTGAAAAAGCTTTGAAAAATACTTCCAAGTATGCCTACAGTATCCCCACACATAGCAGCTCTTCTGAAAGATCTGGTTTTAACCAACAGAGTAAAAAATTGAGGATTGCTAACAGCCCTTTTCCTCTAACTTTGCAATTTAGCTTTTTATCTCCAAAGCTCCCTAATGTATTTGGGCATTTGAAATGACATGATTTCTAAGAGATTTCCACTTGAAAATATACAATGTTTAATAACCATCATTGATGCAGTGATGCATCTACCACTTTATATAAAACTAGGCCAATGAAAAGTTAAAACAAGAACGGGTTGCAGAGTAGGTCATCCAAGGGATATAAAAACAACAATATATTTTTCTTCAAGCGCTCAGTAATTCAAGTCCCTTTTTTAGCAGCTATTTCTAAACTGCAAGTGAGAAAAGATCAGCATTTTGAAGAATGTAGCCATTAAAAGGCAGTGAAGGGAGACAGAACTGGCAGTTTCCATCCAAGCTTCTCTGGAAACAATCAAAGAATTTCTGCTGAGCCCAGCTTATGGGTTCATTTCCAGATATATTACACAGACAATGTTAAAACAAAGGAAGCTGTTTTCTTCCAAATGAGGGGCCAAAAGTTAACTCAGGAAAAGCCCACGGTATGTGAGCCATGATGTACCAAGCAACAAGGAATGATAGATCAATGGACCTGATTAGTTGCAGACAGAAGATATAACTTAGAGGAAAGA
The DNA here is from genome assembly GCA_033807585.1 of Hydrophis major. Taxonomy (NCBI): domain Eukaryota; kingdom Metazoa; phylum Chordata; class Lepidosauria; order Squamata; family Elapidae; genus Hydrophis; species Hydrophis major. Next base: position 91,049,177 of record CM066329.1, read on the forward strand.
TAACACTATCATTGGCTACTAGTTATAATAGATTTCAATGTAATCTTTACAACCAGAGGGAGTTAGTGGGTTAATAGCAATACTAGCCTTGCCTTGGTGACCAGCTGGGTGACCTTGAGCCAGTCACTCTCTCTCAGCCCAACTCATCTCACAAGGGTGTTGTTGTGGGGAAAATAGGAGGAGACAGGAATACTATGTTTGTTTATTGTCCTGAGTTACTTATAAAGTAATGAAGGTGGGATAAAAATCAAATACATAAATACACACACACACAAACAAACAAATAAGCAAGCTGCTGCAGAGAACAATAGGCAGGAGCAATGGCATTACGTCTGAAGAAGCATTTGATGGCCAAAGAAGCATTTGTTGGCCAAAGAAGCATTTGATTGCCAAAGTGCGCTGTGAAATAAACAGACTTGTGGTATGATCCAGCACACCAATTACTACATTCTCATCTTTAAAAAACAACAACAACAACTGCAATACAGTCCTTTCAACAGTTCCAAGAAGGCTTCAGCCAATTTTCAACCACTCTGGTAACCCTGATGACACAGATAAACCTCTAGGTGACCTTAAGGACCCACTAAAAGAATGCAAATGACCAGCTGTTTGCTGGTATAAATCCTTCCATTCTCCACCATCCAGTCAGAGCTGAAGAAGCTTCTTGGATGAGAAGTGAAACATCTTCAAAGAAAAAACAAAGTTTTGCCTCTTGAAAAAAAAAACACCTTTGGGATAACCATGACCTGGATGACTGAGAATCTGCATAGACAAAACAACAACAACAACAACAACAACAACAATGCAGAGAACTCTTTCTTCCAGAGCAAAATCACTCTCTGGCTGGAGTAGCAGCTTATTTCCTCTTTTTTCCTCCAGACTGGCTCATAAGTCTCCAGGCAATTGCAAACAAAAGCAGATCCTCTCCATGTAAAGTGCACACAATTTTACTGTTGAAACAACAAGCAATGTTTCAGTCCCCTAACAGAAGGAGGTGCCAGTTCAGAAAGGAACTCAGCTGTGAGCACACATAAATTCAAAGAGACATTGAGGAAGCCAATAGAGTCACAGGGCTGTTCACAAAGAAGAAGAAGAAAAGAGGAAATCAAACCAGGAAGGAGCACAAAAGATTCAAATCACCCTAGAAAACTATTTGGCAGCCTTGGGGGGGGGGGGGGGGAACCATACCTCTGATTTAAACATTATATATTTTTAAACCAGTAAAACGAAAAGGCAACAAAAGCAACAATATTCAGCAATATTCAACTATTTCAAATAGAAATTTGAGCCATGAAATGCTTTGCGTGATTTGAGCCATCTTCCCTCAACTTAACACACTCCACAAAGTTGTGAGCGGTAAAGTGGAGAGGAGAATACAGGTAGTCCTCAACTTATGTTCACAACTGAGCCCAAAATTTCTATTCTTAAGTGAGATGCTTGTTAAGTGAATTTTTCCCCATTTTATGACCTTTTGTGTAACAGTTGTTAAGTGAATCACTGCAGTTGTTAAGTTAGTAACACAGTTGTTAAGTGAATCTGACTGCCCCATTGACTTTGCTTGTCAAAAGATGATCACATGACCTTGGAACATAGCAATGGTCATAAGTATGAACCATTTGCCAAGCATTTGAATTTTGATCACATGATCATGGGGAGGCTATAAGGGTTGTAACTGGGAAAAATTGTCATAAGTCACTTTTTTCAGTGCTGTTTATAACTTTGAACAGTCACTAAACGAACTGTTCTAAGTCGAGGACTACTTATATTCAGTGCATTACTATGAACTCTGGAGGAAATCTGGTATTGAAATGCAATCAATAAAACAATTGTGAAAAACTGTGGAAGTCCATACACTGTAATTTTAAATGCTAACTTTACTAAGAATAATTTGCACCTCATAATTTTGAAACTGTTTTTTTTTTAAATCTAAGCCCCTTTAAATATTTTATAGTACAATTTCTCTCTTTCCTGGCAATGCAAAGTAGTTCTGAGAAAAAGTTGCAGTTCCAAAATATCTATGGATACCACATTAAAAAAAGATTTATCTCTGACTACATTTTCAAGCAACATCAGCTTCTGATGTTAGTAGATTTACAATTGGTCCAGTACTCCAAAGAATATAGTAGCTCCTAGAGAAATGATAGTCATTTTTGAACCAATTCAGATTTGCACATTTTCATGTAAAAGTCACTGGTTTTTAATTTATCTGTGTGTCACCTTCATGTAAATAAGCATCTTCCTTACCCTGTAGTCACTTCCACGGGGAAGAAAATGTGACAAAGGATTGTCCCATATTTAGCACCAAATTAAAAAATAGGGGGAAATGTTTGCACCAAGGAAAAGGCACCCAAATTAATAAAAATGTTGAGATTCAGTATGAAATTTAAACACTCCATATATATTACACTCCACATAAACATATATTGTAATCAAAAACACTGTGAGATTTATGTGGAACTAAGATTCATTATTAATTACCCTTTACCTCTATTGATTAAAAAAAATCTATCTGAAGTAAGCTTGGGGGGTGTTGTTTGCTTGTTCAGAAATTAAAACAAGAGAGCAGTATTTCTCAACCTTGGCAATTTTAAGGTGTCTGGATTTCAACTCCAGCTGGTTGGGGAATTCTGGGAGTTGAGTCTAAGCTTCTTGAAGTTGTCAAAGTATAGAAACACTGCACTGAATGTTCAGAGCATAATGTGAACATACTGATGAAACATATGGAATTCTTATTTGCAATTTAGAAATCAAAACTACAGAGGGTCTCCACACATACACACACATGCACACACATATTGTTAATATCTAATTTAGCAAATCATCAGTTCTAGTCATAGATATTAAATTGGAGGTGACAGAAACAGTCTTCACCAAACACCATTTATTAATACTGCAAATTATTTATATGAAGCATGTTTATTTCAAAGGCTGTATACATGACTTTTGACAGCAAATAACCACCCTATATATCACTGGAGCAACAGTTGCAATACTAATGCTGAATTATCACAAATAATTCTTTTTTATTTCAAATCACTATAATCTACATTATTCAAGCAACTAATGGAATAGATCAAGTGTGCTACTCTCTGAACCCTCTACTTAAATATTTCACATAGAATTATGGATCAAGATGATCAATTAGTCCACTGCTCTAGAAAATACATCAAACCATCATTGACATATAGTTGCCTAACTTTTTTTGAGAAAGTTCTAAAGATGGGGAACCCAACCCCCATTTCCATCTTTATGTCTACTTAGCCTGGTTAAAAAAAGGAAATGCTTCCATTATTCACTAAATATATGCAAGTTACACAAAGAAAATAATTTTATAAAGTTCCTAAATAAGTACATATATTCAAGTACTGTGTGGGTCCTCGTTTTAAAAAGAGAACAGAAAGCTCAGCAGATGTTCCTAGGAATTATCCAGTTGTCCAAGAATTAGAAAAATGGACAAAGGGTAAGCTCCCTGTTCAATAAATGCTTGAAAGATACAACCCAAAACAAATATATTACAATGCTTTTAGAAAGATAAATGCTGACAAGGCTATGCTATAAAACAGGAGTGTCAAACTCTTGTCGTCACAATGGCATCACAGGGCTGCCAACCTTGAGTGATAGTTCGGAGTGAGACACTGCGAGGGAGCGAAGCGACCGAGGGGGGGGGGATGGTGTGGAAGGGGGGTGTCCCCCCTTCCACGGTAGGGAGCTTTGACAATTTTACATTTTAAATGGTGCAATCTGATGCATACTTTAGTCATGATTTGGACATATACATACATACATACATGCAAGCAGCACCAATGTACTTGAACCGGATTTGTAAGATATTAATAATGCAGTTCACTGACCATGAATAATTGAAGTTCCTGACTTGTAACTGCAGTATTCTACCTCAACTGACTTTATTAGCTTAGTGATGTACTATAGACCACTATAGGATGAATTCAATGTGCAACAAAAAGACAAAAAACCCGAAACAACTACAGAGATAATGCAAATACATCAATGGGTATTCTTCTTTCTGTATCAAATACCATACTACATGCCAATATCAAATGCTATAGTCTCAGTCTTTAATTATATACTAACTTGTTGACTGAAATAGGGGTTCATAATTTCAGACATGTATAAACTAAACATTTAATCGAATAATGAGTGCTTCATATAAATATACATATTGTTAACTGTAAAACTCATCTACTGTATTCTGAAGCTTGGCCCTAGCTTTCATCATAGAAGCTATAGAACCAAAACAAAGCCCTGGTAGAGACTAAAAAATACAGCAAGTGCAGCTCTTGATTCACAAGGAAACTCTGGAATAGTAGTTGAATGCCACAGGTTAAATACTACACTTCATCACAGATGAACTGTCAACTCTAATAATTTAGCGGGTTTCTGGTGTGGCGGCCTGCTGTGCGGCCGTACAATATTTATTGGGTAAGTTTAGATTCTGAACTTAATGGTCTTACTGCTCTTTGGATGGTAAATTGTGTTAAGATTAGAATATGTTCTAGTTGAGTCAGGGCTATCCCAATTTGGGGCTGAGAAGACTACTGGCATCAAAAAAAGTCCTTATTGAGTCCTTATCTAAGGGTTTGAAAATATGATAATAATGTAGTATAGTCCTGTCGATCTGGTGCATGGAGACCTAGGATTTAAACTCAAAGGAGAAAGAGGAAAAAGTGATTCCTTCTTCTGAAACAAAGCCATTACGGAGTGGCTTCCATTTAACCACCAAAGATGTTTCTTTATTTTCTCTGGCTGGATTTCTGACCCAGGGGAGAAAGACCATTTAAAAAAGCAAAAAGGACAGAAAGAACACCAAGAAAGAATGGGACAACCCCCCCCCCCCAAAAAGAGATCCAACACAACTCTGAATAAAATTATTATTATTTTAAATTTTATTATTATTATAATTATTATTACCACCCCTTTACACGCCTTATGCTCTCTTTTAGCTGATCCAAAAGAGTCTTCCCAAACCAGCAAGGCGAGAAGCGCGCCAGGCTGATCTATAAAGGGGTTGGGCAGCTTTTTTGCAAAATAGAAAGGTTGGAGGACTGACAGGATTACATCTCTGGCAGTGGACAATTCAGCTTTGCTTACCAGGGTTATTACTGGCCGAGGCTGTTGCCCGCAAAAGAGGCTTTGCCAGCCCCCTCGTGTCCTTCTTTGAAAAGGGCAGCTGGCTTGTCCCAGAGGACATTGCAGAGAGGGAGAGGGCGGGGCAAAGTGGCTGCGAGCGCCCCGGGCGGGAAGAAGCCTCCTGCTCTTCGCTTTCCTGAAGCGATTTGCTAATGATCGGCATCATGCACAGTTACGGGACGCCGGCAGAAGGATTAAGGCGGGAAAAGAGGCGCGGTGGGGTGGCTGGGCAGGGCGGGGTGGCTGGGCAGGGCTGGGCGGCACTGGGAGCTCATCCTTCTCCTAAGCTAAGGGGAATATTCGGAATATAATCAGAGAATGTAGGGATATTTTTGTATATTCCATGATTTTGGGGGTTTAGCGTGAGATTTCGTTTATCAGAGTGAGACAGTCAAAATTGGTTGAATTGCGTGAGTCTCACGCTGATTGCGTGAGAGTTGGCAGCCATGGGCATCACATGATGTATCACGACTTTTTCCTCTTTGCTAAACCGGGTGTGGGTATGGCCAGCATGTGACGGTTCCGGCCCACAGGCTGTGAGTTTGACAGCCTTGTTCTAAAAAATATTTGATTGGTCTCTTGTCCTAAAACAAGTGTTCCCTAATATAGAGAAATTCAGGCTTGCCCTTCCTTATCTGATAATTTCCAAATGGGAAAGGTATCAAGCAAATATTTTCTTGCTCGCAAGTTTGAAGATAAAATAAATTTGTAAAATTGAATTCTAATTGCTCATGTCAAAAAAAAAAAGAATTTATTGATCAAAAATGCCTTAAAATGCAAAACCTATTTGCCCAACAAGGTTTACTCTTTGTTGCTATATTCTCATGAATAGCTTTAAGGCTTTCTGGGGGGGAAAGGCCTGCCATGAATCTCCATATCCACGAAAGTCTCTCAAATACCCAGGTAATAAATTATTTTAGATTGTTGTTTCAACTTATTTCATGTTCAATTAATTCAGCTTGCTCTACGCCCTCCTGAGAAGATCTGGGTTGTGAAAAGGGCAGCTGTTCTTGGCATAGGCAGACAAAAGAAGGGGGTTTCTCTAGCAACCAGGATCAGATGAAACCTTTCTGAATCTCCTCCCTTCTCTGATTTCTTTTCAGTGTACCGGTATCCATACAACTCCCACAGAGACTTCGTCTCGAATACTCAAGAATCTGTGGGTTTTCAGAAGGGGGCTAGGCAGAAAGAGGATGAATCAATTAAATGTGTATTGAGCTTCTCCAGTTTCCTGATCTTTTCTGCTTTAGAAGCAGATGGCCCAGAAACTGACAATTATTCACATATTGTAACTTCCCTACCAAAAGCAGAAGCAAAAAAAAAAAATCTATCCTGGGAAGTTCAAGTAAAAAAACAGATTGTTTTCCACTAGTTCTCCCTTTTATTCAATGACTGCAGGATATTCAAAATGGAGTATTTTAAGTCTTTTCAGCTTTGGGGCATTTGCTATTTCTCTCAATTTGCAGTTGGGATGATATAATGAAGAAGACAAACACGCATACAGGGCTATCACTTTTAGTGCCTCAAGCAGCACTAGAGCATTGTTGCAAGAGTAAATTAACTACTTCAGGTCCTTCATATAAAACTACACACTATCAAATTAACATCTTTATAAATTATGTTTAAATTTAAGACTGACTACAAAGCTTTCCCATCCAGCTTGTATTAGCCATATTTCTTCATGTCATAGTTGTTGTTTACAATGCAATGATTTTAAGATTGTAACTTGGATGTATTCCATGATAAAACCTAAGATTAGCAATATCAGTTAGCTACTATAGTTGGAACCTATTGTTTTCAGCGATTCAATACATATGATACATGTTAGGGATTCCCAATCCCTGAGCCAAGGACTGGTAACCTTTGAGCCTGTTGGGAACTGGGCTATGCAAACAGCAAGCAAGCGCACGAAGCTTCATTTGTGCATACACGGGAACTAAACTGCATGTATGAAATCATCCACTCACCCACCCACCACTGGTCCATGAAGCAAGAAAGGTTGGAGACTGCCAGCATATGACCATACTATAGTTTAAAAAATATCCTATTTTAGGCATGAAAGCCTGCTAGGTGACTTTGAGCCAGTCACTGTCTCACAATCCAACCTGCCTTGTTGTTGCAGGAAAAATTGAGGAGGGGGCATTAGGAGGGAGTGTTTGCCACTTTGAGTTACTTATGAAGTAATAAAGGTAGGATAAAAAAATCAAAATAAATAATTAATAATATTAGCAGTACTTCGCTTCTGAAAACTGAGCATCCCAGATCAGCCAAAAAAAGCATGTGCTGAGTTCTATGTTCATCCTGGCAGATTTCCTGAAACCACTGACACCCAAAAATATTTGGCAATGTCAGCCACAATGATAGTAAAGGAAGAACCGCTGAAGTCTTTCACTGTTCTTTTATTGCTTTTCAACTAATTCATCTACTGGACAGAAGTTTACTGAATTCTACAATTCGCTTTGACAGCAATTCAACTGTAATGGCTCTGTAACTACCAACATTTCTCTTGCACACAAAGTAACTTTTGCTTTAATTTCATACACATGTTTTATTTTGGGTTTTTTGTTTTTGTTTTGTCTCTGTAGTAAATGGAATGCAAAGTCTGTAGCTGCATTTCAAAATACTGCCAATGCAGATCGTCTGTGAACAAGATGGAACGTACTGCAGTTTAAATGTGGCCTACATGGGCTGGCCTCACAGGATCCTTTAGCATAGTATATTAATCAAGGCCCACACAGAAATATATTTAAATAGACCTAACTCCCCCGCTTCTCTCCTACACTTCCATGCATAATCAATCATTTATCTACCTCCTTCACAAAAAATATATGCCTGTGAGTTCCATGCATTGGATACAGGTGGAACATAATCTTAAACCATAATCCCCTAGTTCCTGTCACATACTAGCCATATCAGTGGTGGCTAGTAATCTTTTTGGGCTCCCGTGCTGAAAATTGTGCGTGGTCACATGCCAGCATCCAGAAGGCAATGTACGTGGGGGACCCCCATGCCCTTGTGAATGCGCGTGTGATCACCCTATGTGCCGTGCGTCTCTGAGTATGTGTGTGAGATCCCCACACACATCACACATCTTTGCGCATGCACACATCTCACACACACACCACACCCCCAGGCATGCGCACCAGATACCTGACTATCAGCTGGCAGGTGGCACATGCACAGTGGGGCTCTTCCAGGTGACCTCTTCCGGCACACATGCCATAGGTTCGCCACCCCGGACCTATATATTGGGAAACTATCCAGGCTGAACCAACACCAATTCCTAATTCCTCTAAGCTAGAGTGTAATCATTCATTCAACAAAGTATATATTTTCAAAAATAAGGACTGAAACATACAATTTTCCAAGAATGCTGTTAATGTAAATAAGAATTGTAAAACATTTTCTCCAGCTAGTATAGTATAAAACAGTTGCAGTTAACAGCAGAACTCTTGTGTTTATATTATTTAATATATGTACTTTCCAAATTGAGTTATCTACTTATACTTTATCCAGAGAATACTGGAAGAATTTATTTTTATCCTTTTTAAACCAAGAATATGCAGTTATCAACAAATAAAGTTGTTTGGGTCAGAGATCACTGCTACTACTCACTTTAGAGGCATATTCTATATTTGTTTTTATTCAAAGAATTGTCTCATTTTCTCTTCAATTGTTTGGTAAACAACTTCACAGCTGGAGAAACAAAAAAAGAATTTTACACTCCCTTTTCCATTACAGATTATGATCTCTAGATTTATCCTTTGGAAGCAAAAATCCCTCAATTACAGTAAACATTTTCAGATAAATCCACACCATCCCAATTGTTGTGTATGCATAAAGATTAATAAAGTGTGAGCTTGGAGTAAGTGCAGGGTTCTGGCCCTGCACTTCTGATTGGCTGTTAAGCGGCTGGACCGGATTGGCCCATAACATAGAGTTCCTATTGGTTACAAGAGCTAGCGCTCCTAACTCGTTATTGGTTAAAAGTTACAGGGTTTGCCTATATAAGGCGGGTTTAACTGCTATTGAATTGAGGAAGTCACAATGTAAATAAAGAGCTGAAGTTCACCGTTCAGAGGCTTGTCTCCATTCTTTCTCGCCCATGCTCCAAACATAACACTGGCGACGAAGGTGGGATGTGGAGATACCTGAACCAACGAAACTTCGAAGAACACCGAGCAGGTGACAGACGATGCTAACAACGGAACCATGTCCGGCGGCATCGTACCACCTGCTCCGTTCGATCCAGTACAGGAGGACTGGGAGTCCTACATGGATCGCTTCCAAATGTTCTTAGAAACCAACAACTTAAAGGACTCCACACCAGGAAAGAAACGGGCGGTGTTCCTAACGCATTGCAGTCCAACCATATTTAAGATGGCTAAAGCACTAGCCAAACCACAAGAAGTGAAGGCCATGGATTGGGACGACCTCGAACCTCTCCTACGAGATCACTATGCCCCAACCGTGCCTATGCTCGTGAGACGCCACGAGTTTTATCAGAGGAGCCAGCAAAAGGGAGAAAGCGTGGCCGACTTCATAGCAGACCTCCGAAATTTGGGAGGCCTCTGCGGATTTGCCGATTTAGAAGAAGCACTAAGAGATCGCATAGTTCTGGGACTAGATGCACCAGGCATCCAAAGCAAGCTGATGGCGAAAGGCGACATCAGCCTTGCCGACGCCATTGCCGATGCTACTGCAGCAGAAGCAACCAGGAAGTCAGCTGCACAACCACGCCAAAACCGCGCTCCAGTACCACCGCCAGCGACGTCTCACCTAGTTCAGAAGGGCAGCTTGCGACAACGCACCACGAGGACCTCTCTTCGTTGTCAGACAGCGACAAAGAAGGGGTCCATCAACTGCGGTCCAACCGGGACCATCACCCGAAGCCCTTACGCCCTTGTGCTGGCTGTGGAGCCAACCATGCCAGGTCCGAATGCAAATTCCGTGACGCACTCTGCCATGAGTGCGGGAAATGAGGCCACATCGGACGGGTCTGCCGCAGCTTGCCAGGACCCAGCCAGGCCTCAAAAGGGGCTAACTATCGCCAATCGACAGGAAACCGTCCTGTACGGCGAGAGCCAGTAAACCACTCCTACAGAAATCGAGCTTTGCAGAGAGAAGAGGCTCACCATACTATCACTATCGGTCACGCCTCAGCCTTGGACACTAAGAAAATCCGAGTCACAGTAGCCATTGAGAACCAGCCTTGCCACACGGAGGTCGACTCGGGATTGTCCCTCTCGATGGTGTCCTGGAAGACACTCAAGCAACTCATCCCCACAATTCAACGCCAAGATCTCCGCTCCCAACACCTCATCCTCAAGGACTACCAAGGGAATCGAATCCCTGTCGTCGGTTCCTGCCGAGTCCGAGTCTCCTTCAAGAAGCACACAGCGTACTTACCTTTAACGATCATCAATAGAGATAGGCCTAGCCTACTAGGCCTCCAATGGTTGGCGCCACTCGGCATTGAAGTGGCCGGCATAAACCGAGTCAGCGGTGGTGACTGGGAGGAAGACCTTATCTCTGAGTTCAAGGACGTCTTCGTGGACAACTTAGGCGAGTACAAGGGGACCCCGATTTCATTCAGTCTAGATCCAAAAATAGCTCCCATTCGCCTAAAGCCCCGTCAAGTTCCGTTTGCCTTAAAATCGAAAATCGACGAACAACTCGACAAGCTGATAGCTCAGGGGGTGTTAGAGCCCATCGATCACTCCCCTTGGGAAGCCCCTATTGTAACACCCATTAAGCCAGATGGGTCAATCCGAATTTGTGGGGACTACCAGGCCACTTTGAATTACGCCCTGCAGCAGAACGCATATCCAGTTCTGGCGGTGCAGCATCTCCTCCACTCCCTGGGGGGCAGGAAAGTCTTCGCTAAATTAGATTTAGCTCAGGTATATCAGCAATTACCAGGAGATGAAAAAACGGCACAGGCCCAAACTATTGTAACGCACCGAGGTGCCTTTAAATGTACCCGGCTTCAATTCAGAGTTAGTGTAGCCCCGAGGATTTTTCAGAGCCTTATGGAAAGGTTATTGCAAGGAATTAAGGGCGTGGTCCCCTATTTTGATGATGTATTAATTGCAGCCCCTACAAAAAAAATCTTACAGGACCTGTTAAAATTAGTCCTAAAAAAATTCCAAGAGGCCGGTCTTAAGGTTAAAAAAAACAAATGTAAATTGTGTACTGACAGTGTTGAGTTTTTAGGGTACCTGATTTATAGCCAGGGCATTCACCCTACCGAAAGTAAACTAAAAGCAATAAAAAATGCTCCCAGGCCACGAAACAAGGCCGATCTCCAGGCGTTCCTAGGCCTCATCAATTTTTATAATGTATTTTTGCCGCACAAAGCAACCGTCGCTGAACCGTTACACCGGTTGTTAGATAAAAAAGCAATTTGGTTATGGGGTTACCGTGAAGAACAGGCATTCCGAAATGTTAAAAAACTGCTCACTTCTGACTCTGTACTCATGCAGTATAACGAGACCTTGCCATTAGTTATAACTTGTGATGCATCGCCTTTCGGGGTGGGCGCCATTTTGAGCCACGTACTGCCTAATGGGAATGAAGCCCCTGTTGCATATTTTTCAAAGACTCTTTCAAAAACTGAACGAAACTATGGACAAATCAATAAAGAAGACCTCGCAATTGTCTCAGCTGTGAAAAGATTCCACGAATACGTGTATGGCCGGGCTTTTACTATTGTGACTGACCACGAACCATTATTGGGGATAATAGCCAGAGATAAGCCAACTCCCTACATATTATCCCCTAGGATGACCCGATGGTCAGAATTCTTAGCTGCTTATAACTATCGGCTGCAATACCGCCCAGAGAAGGCCATTCCCTACGCTGATGCATTGAGCTGAGCACCGCTTCCAGAAACTCTCGACGATCCTGCACCAACGGTAACCACGTTGCAAATCGAGGCACTCAACTCGCCGCCACTAACCGCCCAAGATATCGCGAAAGAAACCAAACGTGACCACACCCTAGCACGAGTCCTTAGCTGGGTAGAACGCGGATGGCCATTGGACCAGCTATCAGATGACTTCACACCATTCAAGACTCGACCAACCGAGCTCTTCTCCCAGAAAGGCTGTGTCATCTGGGGCGATAGAGTCGTTATCCCAGAACGACTCCAGAAAGCGCTGCTGAGAACCTTGCACGATGGCCACCCTGGCATCATGCGAATGAAAGCCCTTGCGTGAAGCTACGCATGGTGGCCGGGTATTGACAAGCAAATCGAACATTGGGTTAAAGCTTGTCCCAAATGCCAAGAAGTCAGCAACGCCCCACCAAAAGCCATGCCTACTGAATGGGAGACACCACGTGGACCCTGGTCCCGAATTCACCTGGACTTCGCAGGGCCAACCAAAGGCCACACCTTCCTGCTTACCATCGACGCCTACTCAAATTGGCTCGAAATCCATCGCATGACGACTACGACCTCCGAGGCGGTTATCAAAATCTTAAACAGACTCTTTGCAACCCACGGATTATCAGACATCCTGGTAGCCGATAACGGCCCTCAATTTACCGCACTAGCGTTCGAGCAGTACCTCGCTGACCGCGGCATTCACCATGCGCTCACCTCACATGCGCACCCTGCGACCAATGGCAAAGCAAAACGCATGGTCCAATTTGTGAAGAAAACCTTGCAGAAGGTAGACTACGACAACATTGACGACAAGGTCAATCAAATCCTCTTCTTGCAACACATCACCCCACATAGCGTCACCAACAAAACTCTCGCTGAACTGCCAATGGGACGGAAGCTTCGCTCCCACCTCGACCGTTTGCACCCAGCTTACGAACCGGAGAAACCACTAGGATCCAGCGGCCGCTGTCGCACCTTCCAGGTAGGAGACTTGGTATATGCTAAAAACCTATCGGGCGACCCATTGTGGGTGGAAGCGACAGTAGTACGTGTAACCAGCCCCAGATCCTACCTTGTACAATACCTTGACGATAAACTTTGGAAACGTCATATCGATCAATTACGATCGCGGCTTCCAGCAGCCAGTCCGAAAACCCCCTATGACCAAACTGAGGGGGGGGGAGGTACGGAAGAAGATGAATTCCTGCAAAAACCCGTGCAAAGGAAACGACGGTTTGATAGAAACTCAGGAAGCGGAGCCGGAGGGAGAAACGGTTGCACCTCAGGGAATTGCAGAGAATGTGTGCAACGACATAGAAGTGAACTCTGAACCAGAAACAGCCCCACTGCCAAACAACGATCTACCTCAACGTGATTGCAGCCAGCAGATACAACGGAAATCAAAGAGACTAATAAAACAACCGTCCTACCTAAGGGACTATGTAACCGCGCCCTGCAAATAAGAAGCCAGGGGGAAGGGGTTTTGTGTATGCATAAAGATTAATAAAGTGTGAGCTTGGAGTAAGTGCAGGGTTCTGGCCCTGCACTTCTGATTGGCTGTTAAGCGGCCGGACCGGATTGGCCTGTTCCGGGTAATCCGATTGGCCCTTAACAGAGAGTTCCTATTGGTTACAAGAGCTAGCGCTCCTAGCTCGTTATTGGTTAAAAGTTACAGAGTTTGCCTATATAAGGCGGGTTTAACTGCTATTGAATTCAGGAAGTCACAATGTAAATAAAGAGCTGAAGTTCACCGTTCAGAGGCTTGTCTCCATTCTTTCTCGCCCATGCTCAAACTTAACATCAATCACTTGTTATCCAAGGCCAAGTAACATAGCTATCTCTTTCTCCTCTACAATTTTTCGTGGGACTTACATCACAGGCAGCAAAAAATATGCCAAAGGATCATTCATTAAATGCTATCTAACCCATGTGTTTGATAGAGAAAGATGTGTCTAGGAGTTCCCATTTTATGACAGACTCCCCCAATCTACTGCTATCCAGAAATGTTGCACTCTCAATCCATCTGGAGGTACTTTGTAGTAAGATTTATATACACTAGCTCTCCTTATGGATCCCATCTAATTAAACATAAAAACCTATGGCTCTGAGTTGTTTACTTTATTGTCATTGCACTTCATACAACGAAATCAAACACTATCTTCAGTGCACATCATGACCATGAAAAGAAACACAAACACACATCCTTCACCCTTCACACATTGAACCGAAAACTTCCGACACCACATCAACACTGCACTATACAGCAGAATTCAAAAGAGCTACTGTCTGCCAGATGGTAATAGTTCAAAAAAAGGCTGCCCAGGATGAGATGGATCTTTGAGAATGTTTTGAACTTTCTTAAGGCAGCGGGAGCTATAAAGTTCTTCCAAAGAGGGGAGAGGGCAACCAATGATCTTCTGGGCAATAACGTGTGTTCGGCCTTGGCCCATAACCAGTGTTAAGCCTGTGTTCCCCAACCAGGGTTAAGGAGACAAGCTAAACAGAATGTGCAGCGTTAGTCAGATAGGCATACATATAAATGTGTGAGATAAGTTTGTATGTTAGTTAACATACAGTAAAAATAACAGATAATAACAGGTAATCAGATGCAGTTTGATTAAATCCTTGAGCTACCAACCTAGCTTTATGGGAAACAGTCCCATCATTTCCAGTTTTTACTTTAAACATCCATTTGCACCCAATGAATTTTTCTCCTGGAGGTAATTTAACATCTTCATATACTTTCATTACCTTTAATGAATTTAGTTCTTTTTCCATTGCCTTTTGCCAATTCTCCTGATCCTTAGCAGGATACATCCTAAGTTCATCTACACTAGTTGGAACTTTAGTTACTTGGCAAACTATACTTGCTTGATACCTGTCAGGTGGTCTAGTTACACGTGTAGTACGTCTAGGTATTACAGGACTTACAGGTGGACTTTCCTTTATTAACTCTTCTTTAATTGGACTCTTCTTATAACTAGTCTGATCTTTTTGCCTTTTGTAGGGTTCAATAATTACTTCGTTATTTAAATCTTGCTCTAATCTATTCCATCCTACATGTCCTACGAATTTAGCATATATAATTCACCTCTTAAAGATGCAGTAATTTTCTTATCTTCTTTTTCATTTATGCAGTTATCTCCCCAAAAGGTAACTACATATCCTAGTTTAACTAAAATTCTAACTGAAATTAAATTAAACTTAAGTTGTGGTACATATAACATTTTTACATTCTCTTTTATGAAAGAACAATATGCTATACTTTGACTTTTAGCTTTCAGTTTCCAGCCATTGGCTAACGATATCTGCTGTGTACTCTGGGACATTTTAATAAAATTTTTGTTATCATTTGTTATACAGTGGGATGCTCCACTGTCAACCACCCATAAATTATTTTTTACAGCTCCGTTAATATACATGGCTAACTCTAAATTTTTATTTTTATTTTGGTTACTTTTAGTATTCTGGCCAGCATTCTGGCGCTTTGCTTTTTTACAAAATCTTGCCAAATGTCCTCTTCCTCCACAATTAAAACACTTTTTAATTGCGTATGCAGTAGGAGATTCAATATCTTCTTTTTGAGGTTTCTCCCTCCTTAACTGATCTCTTTCAAGTCTTCTTCTTGCCTCTTCAATCAATCTGCCAGTTATATCAGTTAAAGTTAAACTTTCCTTAGGCAAAATTTCAAGGGAAGTGACGTAGTTATCATAACTTTTGTCTAGTGAAGATAGAACTATGTAGACTTGGTGTAGTTCAGAGAAAATAAGTTCTCTCTCGTGCAGTTCTTGAAAAATGCTTTGCATAGTTTTCAAATGACTAAGCATATCACCATTCGTTTGGAGATGCGTCTTGAAAAGTTTCCATGTTAGATTTATGTGAGCACCAACATTATCTCGGACATAAATCCTCTTCACCTTCTGCCAACACCCAACAGCCGTTTGCTCTCCGCGGATATGAACAAGTTGCTGGTCAGATAGTGTTAGTCCTATTATGCAAAGAGCTTGTTCATTCTTCTGGTTAAAGTCTTCTATCTTTTGTCTATCTTCCTCAATCTCTGGATCCCATTCCTCTACATTTGGTGGATTTTTAATTATGTTCCACAGACTTTCTCTTCGTAGAAGTAGACTACATTTCATAGACCATGATACATAGTTTGTTCCATCCAGCTTGGATATAAGAGACAAACTTTGACTTGTGCCATGTTTTCTTATATGGATACAAAACTATAATTAATAAAATACAGCTGTCTGTTTACTGTAACTTGTAACAACACAAACTCTCACTTTTTACATAAATATGTTTTAACCTAGTTAAACTGACTTTGCAGCCTCTGGGCCCATAACCAGTGTTAGGCCTTGACCCATAACCAGTGTTAAGCCTGTGTTCCCCAACCAGGGTTAAGGAGACAAGCTAAACAGAATGTGCAGCGTTAGTCAGATAGGCATACAGATAAATGAGTGAGATAAGCTTGTATGTTTGTTAACATACTGTAAAAATAACAGATACGTTTGTGCTATCAAAAATATAGTTTATTCCATTTAGAGTTATAGCATAGTCAAAATAACAGTCCATTAGTCATGTATCATTTTAGTCAGTCCATTCAAGGATATTCAATTAGCAAAGTCCGTGCAGAATATCCAATGTCAGTTCACTTACAAATCAGTCCTTTCTCTCTCCCGTTCCAGTAGGGGAAAAACGCAGTCTTCAGTCTATCCAGTAATTAGGGAATCATCAAGCCAGAGAGAGCAAGCTGCCGTGCCTTGCTTCTTTTATGGTGCTTTTACAACCACTCCCTCAATTACATTCTTACAGTTAAAGTTACAGACACTTTAACTAACAAACCATGATAACATATTTATTATTTTACCTAAACCAGTTAGGGTAAACAATGTTATCCCTAACAACGTTAACCATCTGGAGTGCTTTCCTATCTGCCACTGTGCAATTGCCAAACCATACAGAGTTGTAGTAAGTTAAGAAGCAACATCTTTAATCACTTACAGCAGGCTTATCAAATTGGCAGCCTGTGGGCTGAATACAGCCCACCTGGGCCAAGCCCACTCCAGCTCCGCAAAGGCAAGAAACATCCTGAAAAGTTGCAATATGGCCTGATACGTCACAATACAGCCCGCAATGTGATTGGGTTTGACACCCCTGACTTACAGTAATAGGTCTAGGCTATTTTTCCATGTGATGGCTCAGTGGTTAAAGACACTGAGCTTGTCAGCTGGAAAGCTGACAGCCTGGGTTAAAGACCCAAGTGCCGCAGGATGGGATGAGTTCCTGTTCCAGCAATTGCTCACTTAGCAGTTCAAAATCATGCAAATGCAAGTAGACTAATAGATATCACTTTGATGGGACGGTAACAGCATTCTGTATGCTGGCCACATGACTATGGAAAATGTCTTTGGACAATGCTGGCTCTCAGCCATGAAATAAGAGATGAGTACCGCACTCTAGAGTGGGACACAAATGGACAGGGAAACCTTTACCTTTACTTCTACCAAAACTAAGGTTCCCAGAAGCAAAGGTTCACACTTTTTCCAGAAGTTCATAATTCCCCTTTTTCTATTTTTTCCTATTTAGATTTAAATTCATCTGAAAGTTAATTATTCGGTTCTTTCTTGCAGATTTTTTAGCTTTCTTATCTGGAGCATATACAAAAGCAACTAGCAAGATCCACCAGTCATTGAATTGTAAAGTTTTATTTTAAAAGAAGCAGAGCAATGAAATAGGAAAAGTCAAAACACAAATGTTCTTCTGTACAATGTGTGATATTTTTTTAATTGAGAGTAGAAGATTCATGACTTTATAGCAAAGCTGAAATACATTCCATTTTTAATTGTTTATATAATTAATATATTATATAATGTGTTTGTATCAAAGATTTTTGTAGAATACTTCACCAAAGATTCAATGAAGGCTTTTTAAAGAATTCCAAGGCTATGTTTAAACCTGATGTATATGTTCCATAAGCCATGCCTTATTTAATTCTGGTCTATTGAATTAAACAAAATTGGCTTCAGATGAATGACACACTAACTTTGATTAAGAAAGAATATTATGGCTTAGCACAAAATATGAGGCGCCAGCCTATAGAACACTTTTCCACAGGATGAGTTCACTGTACCAAAATGGAAACAGAAGGTAGAGAGAGATACCATGCAACACATGAATTGTTTAATGCTTAATTTTGATGTTAGAAAGTGGTCCCACTGTCCAGGTCTCAGCTTCTACCCGCTGGGTCAGGAAAACAGATTCTTGGTGTCTCTGGACTTCAGATGTTGCTTTTGACTACTTGGTCAGTGTATAACAACCCCCTCATTGTTATCCTATCTTAGAGGAGGGTGCCAATCTGGCATGCCTTACCAAGACCCAAAAGGACCCAAAATTAGAGCTCCCTCTCAGAAATATGGCCATCCAGGTTTTGGGTTTTGTACTGCACTAAAGCCCAAGGGAATGGCTATCATCATCTGGGAGTCATTATAGACTTTCAGTGGCTCCATTCTCAGATCGTCTTCTCTATCAGAGCTGCTGGTTTGTGTTTCTGGATTGGTAACTAGTCCCCAAGGCTTGGGGTCTCAATTTACCACCCAAAAATGTTAACTCCAGAATATTTTAAAAGTTCATGGCTTCTAGATTAACCATGGATCTATCCCAAGTCACCGACAGCCTGACTCATACATTAGAACTAACTAGTTTTGGTGTTGGGGGAGTTGAGACATGATCTAGCAATGAAAGACATTGACATCAGTCTGTTGCCATAGACAGAGCATCCCTTGGTTTTTCAGCTTGCTGGTGTCCAGATGATTGATGGACCCAATGGAGTTCCAGAGAGAACTTGGGGTTTTCCATGAAGATCTGGTGGGTTGAAGTCTTGGATCATTTTCTTTCTATTCAGGTCTCTCCCATTTACAGGCACACCTTGGTTTAATAAGCAGCTGAAGGAAATGAGAGCATCAGAAGAGATGCTTTGAGTGCTGTTAGAGGAAACTCAAGAGTGACTGACTGATATAGATAAAAGTCCATATTAGGGATTATCTCAGGGCAATAAGGCATGTCAATATTTCTCCACCCTTACTGTGTCTGCTCTCAGATGTTTAATGACCCTGTTTAGGATGTCCCATTCCCTACTGGATAGGAAGGGCCTTCTAGAACATTTGCTGGTCTGTTTTGAAGATTATTTAAGCTATCTGGTAGATAAAACTGATCAAATTCTCTCTGTCTTGGAGTCTGACTAAGCAGAGCAGGCTGAGGTGATTGGGATACAGTCTGTTGATGTGATCTGGTAACTCATGAGAAGTCTTTTTAAAAAGAGTCATAAAATAAACAGAATACCACCCCATAAAAGTAAACATGTTTCACAGAATTTCTACTTTATTTCAAAGCTAGCAACAACCAGTTTTAAATTCTGCTGATTCAAAGGCAATAGACTATTTTGCAAGTGCTATTAATTCTAAACCAATGGTTGCTAGGGCAAGCCCTTCCTTTGCTAGTGGCAAGTCACAACTGCTGCTTGGCAATTGAACAATATAACCAAGTTACATATCTCTTTCTTTATCTGTGTTTCTCTATTTTTTACATCTCCTTCTGCTTGGAAGTCCAGAACAGAAAGGAACTGTAAAGCAGCTGCCTAAATTAGCAGAAAACGAGTTTCAGATCTCATTAGAGTTGGAAAGGTTGCCCTTTATGTACAATGAGGAGAAAATGCAATGAAGACTTAACAAGAGACATTTTGGGAATTTCTCAAATCCAGGAGAAGACCCTGTGGAAAATTGGATGGTATGTTCAATAATATTCCCACATATTTAAAATCTAAACTATTTAAAGCCAATTGCACACATTTTGTCATGAACACAATGATAAGATCAAGGCTCAATTGTATTTGGATGCTGCACCTCATTTAAAAAAAATAAATAGAATTTTCAGGCTGGAACATTTGAGGGGAAAAAAGTTTGTATGGAATTAAGATATGTCCACAACCTGCCTTTTTTGCTTCTTTTTTTTAAACTAATTTTTATGCCTATCTGCACAAAACATACCTCATAAGATACTGTAGCTTTTAAGATTTCAGACGACTTTTCTTCTATTTCACAACTGATCCAAAAAGGTCCCAAATTACATCATAGTTATTATCTTTGGCTACCAAACATCATGTATACAGTTAAATGAATCTAATATAACAACAGCTGCACCTAGTTATATCAGCTTTCTTTTTCACTCTGCCGTCTATAATTATTCATTATTCATGGAGTAATAGAATTCAAAACTCAGGAATAAGAACAGATTAGATTTCCAGTTACTCCCCCATGACTGAGCTTACTATCTTATTCTTCTAATAGGGAAGATCTTCCATTTATTTCCATTAATAATATCCACTGAAGGCCATTTAAGTGCATTATGCAATTAGAAATCCCGCTTACCTAGTTCCCAATGATCAAACAATGGACTCAGGTGAATATAGTCACTTAAGTCAGGTCAATCAAACAATCAGTGGACTCAGGTAAATATAATTACCACTTCTCTTCAGACTTTACTCATATTTCAGAAAGACTATGGATAATGCCAAAATACATGCCCCCATCACCTATTCCATGGTAAACCTTTAATATTGTACATGTCTTTTATACTGTATGTGTCCACATTGATAAATTCCACTAGATAGATAGATATAGATATAGATATATTTGTTTTCTTAAGTTTTCGCGGGTACTTACATGTATGGCATTCAGCTTTGTTCGGGTATTTTCCCACGTCATTGTAGTTGTGCTTTTAAAGTTGTAGCAATGTTTGTACAATGTTGTTGTAGCAAAGAGATTCTGCCGAAACGTTGCTACAACTTTAAAAGCACAACTACAATGACATGGGAAAATATCCGAACAAAGCTGAATGCCATAGATAGATATACTTATACATACACAACGATGAGCTGCTGGCGGTTCGCAGGAGTTCAGGAGAGTCCCTAGCTAAGATTCTGTGCAGTTTGGAGAACCCCAAATCCTACTCCTGGCTGGCCCCACCCACCCCACCTTGCCCCTCCCAGGAGTCCCCACATGGCCGGTTTTGAATACAGGTAAGTTCAGCGCACATAAGAAGACTCAGGGAGGGTGAAAACTGGGCCTCCTGGAAGGTCAGGAGCCTCTGGAGCCCAGGGAAGCCATTTTCACCCTCCTGGAGGCTTGAAAAAACCCTTTGGAGTCCAGGGAGGATGAAAACATCCCCCCCCCACAGTGCAGGAGGCCGACTAGGCCACGCCCATTATGGCTACACCCATCCAGCAACCGGGCAGAGAACCAGTTGCTGAAATTTTTGAAGCCCACCCCTGCAGGCGCACGCATGTGCACACACATACACACACACACACACACACATGAATGTATCAATTAATTCAATTTAAATGAGCACACACACACACACATATATACACACAGTATATATGGTATTCAGCTTTGCCTGGGTATTTTCCCACATCATTTTAAAGTTGTAGCAACATTTCAGCAGAATCTCATCTGCCATCATCAGGCTTCTGTATAGTGTTTGTTACACAAACTAACACTATACAGAAGCCTGATGGCGACGTTTCGGCGAGGTCCCACTCACCATCTTCAGGCTGGTGCTTTTGGCTTCATGCCAGTGCAAGCACTGCTTCGTGCCAGTGCAAGCACTGTTCGTGGTTGTGCCACATCTTCATGGTGGGCGTCCATTTGCTTCATGTGAACCGAACACTTCAACAACAGAATAATCAGAGAAGCCATATAGAAAAACGCCCACACAGCATGAATAAACGAGACATACCTCCCACTTACCAGTCATTTGGAAACCCGCCCTCACTAACAAACGAGTACCTAACATGAAGAATGATGACACCAGACCCACACCCACGAGGGCCACACAAGATGCTACCACCACACCTCCACGTAGAAAGCAGACTCACACCCACACAGTTGATGAGACATGACCAGAAGCTGTACTGCAGCTGCATCGCTACCCACTTCAAACCCCTCCAACCCATACATGAAGTGAACGGACGTCCACCATGGAGATGTGGCATGACCATAAATGCAAAGCCAAACAACAGGATCACAGCTCACCAGCTCAAATCCCCCGGCAACTAAGACTAACCTGAGCACAACCAAGCCCCCACCTGAACAGAACACACCCCCAGCCAATCAGAACACAGCCAACCCCCCCAACCAATCAGAACACAGCCAAACCCCCAACCAATCAGAACATACCCCCAACTAATCAGAACACAGCCAAGCCCCCACCCAATCAAGTCACACCCCCACTAGCAGTTAAAAGGAAGAAGCAGCTGCAAGCTCACATTACTCCGGAGCACAAAACCGAAGACACAAGCCTGAAGATGACAAATGAGATTTCGTCGAAACGTTGCCAAGATACTTCCAATTTTATGCGGGAGAAAACCCAAATAACCAAAGATAGATATAGATATAGATATAGATATAGATATAGATATAGATATAGATATAGATATAGATATAGATATAGATATAGATATAGATATAGAGATAGATATAGAGATAGATATAGAGATATAGATATAGATACACACACACACATATATATATAGACACACACACGTGTGTGTGTGTTTTAAAAAGCTTGGATGGTTTAAAAAAAAACAGATTATCTATGGTAGTGATAATCAAAGCAAGTAGTTTTCTGTGCAGACTTTTTTCTAAGGAAGCCACAAAAATACACTTAGATGGAAGGACTGCATAATGCTCACTTCAGGTCTTACAGCAGCCAATAATTCCTTCAGGCTCCTAAAACTCCATAGGACTTTTAAAATTATATGACCTCTGTTCTGTCCTGAATTTGAATACTCGAAATCCCCGCGCCTTGATTGGCTAAGGCGCGGGGATTTCTGATTGGCCAGGCGAGCCGCGCTGATTGGCCCGATTGAAGTCTCCCGCGATTGGCTCGCTCCAAGAGCGGGAGACTTGAATCGTTGCCATTGGCCGCGGCCGCCGCAGCGAAAAGGATAAAAGCCGCGGGCTTTTTCCTTTTCGCCGGTTCGGTTCACAACAGTTTAATAAAGAGCTTGAATGATAGTCACAGACTCTGAGCGTCTTTTTGCGGACACGACACTGGCGACGAGGGTGGGATCCCGACCCTGAACCGAACCCCGTGTCCAACAAGAGCCAGTTCCAGCGAAAGAGATGGCGAAGATCGCACCGCCCGCCCCCTTCAACCCTGCCAACGAGGACTGGGAATCGTACTCAGACCGGTTCCGAATGTACTTGGAATGCGCCGGAATGAAGGACGCCCCGGGCCCGCTAAAACGCGCCGTCTTCCTTACTCACTGCGGACCAGAGGTCTTCCAGATGGCCAAAGCATTGGCCAAGCCGGCAGACGCAACCGCCATGGACTGGGACGTCCTCGAGCCTATACTGCGGCGCCATTACGCCCCCGAGGTCCCCATCCTGATACGGCGCAACGAGTTTTACCGCCGAAATCAGAAACCAGACGAGAAATTGAGCGACTTCGTCGCCGAGCTGCGGCGCCTAGGAGGACTCTGCGAGTTTGAAGGTCTAAACAGCCTCATAAGAGACCGATTCGTGCTCGGCCTATGGGACCCTACACTCCAGAGCCGGCTTATGGCCAAGGGTGACATCAGCCTAGCAGACGCCCTCACCGCAGCCGCAGCCGCAGAGGCAACCCGCTCGTCTGCTGACAGCATGCGAAGATCTGACGCAAAGGGCGGAAACAACAACCCGGCAAGGTCGGCCGACCCTAGAAGTGAATCAACCGCACACTACGGAGAATTCCAGTCAGCCTCCAGCACGTCGGAAGACGAGGAGGACATACATCGCGTGCAGACGGAACGCGGTGACCAGCGGAATCGAAGAGGTCGTAGGTCGAGGACCAACTGTGCCGGGTGCGGCGGCGACCACCCCAGGTCAGAATGCCGATTTTTTGACTCTATTTGTAGGCATTGTGAACGACGGGGTCACATCGCTCGAGTTTGCCGCCAAAAGAAGACCCGCAGCCCGCCCAGATGGGAACAACACGACCGGAAGAAGGAAAGCCCCCCGCCCAAGACCAGAGAGCGCCAACCGGACGGTCAGTGGGACCGTACCCAGCGATCTTCAAGAGGCGGCGACGGTCGGCGAAAAGAAGAAACACACCAGACGGTGACCATCGGCCACGCCATCTCCGACGGCGCCAGAAAGGTACACGTTGAAGTCCATATTGAAGGCCAGCCATGCAAGATGGAAGTGGACTCCGGGTCCTACCTCTCCATGATTGCATGGCGCGAGATTAAGCGGCTTGTACCCACCCTCCATAAGAGGAACATTCATACCCAGAAAATCATCATAAAAGACTACCAAGGGAACCGCGTCCCGGTAGTAGGCACCAAGAGCTTCAATGTAACCTACAAGGGCCGCAACGAACAACTGCCACTCACCATCGTCGATCGCGACCGCCCAAGCCTACTGGGTTTACAATGGTTCGCCCCGCTTGACATCGCGCTGACAGGAGTCAACCACGTCGCCGACGACGGTTGGGAACAGCGGCTAGCCCAGGAGTTCCAGGAAGTTTTCGATGGAAGCTTGGGCAAGTACCAGGGGCCCCTTATTTCGTTTGACCTAGACCCGAAGGTTCCCCCCAAGCGGCTTAAACCTAGGAGGGTACCATTCGCCCTGAAGCCTAAAATTGACGAGCAGATCAACAAGCTCGTCGAACAGGGGGTGTTGCAGCCGATAGACCATGCCCGATGGGAAACCCCTATAGTGACCCCAGTAAAACCAGACGGGTCCGTGAGAATTTGCGGGGACTATAAGGCCACCCTAAATGGCGCATTACAACAAAGCGCCTACCCAGTCCCAATCGTGCAACATCTGCTGCACTCACTGGGAGGGGGCAAGGTCTTTGCCAAGCTCGATCTCGCCCAGGCATATCAGCAGCTACCAGTAGATGAGAAAACGGCGGAAGCCCAGACCATCGTGACCCATCGGGGGGCCTTCAAGTGTAACCGACTCCAATTCGGAGTCAGCGTGGCACCAGGCATCTTTCAAAGCCTGATGGAACGTTTGCTACAGGGCATCAAGGGGGTGGTGCCCTATTTTGATGACGTATTAGTAGCGGCGCCAAACGAAGCCGAATTAGAAAACCGACTCAGACAGGTCTTAACAAAATTTAAAGTGACAGGACTTAAAGTTAAACGAGAAAAATGCCAACTATGCACAAAGCAAGTGGAATTTTTGGGCTACCTTCTAGACCGGCATGGCATTCACCCTACAATTAAAAAAGTGAAAGCCATCAAAGAAGCCCCTACCCCAAAGTCTAAAACGGAACTACAAGCGTTCTTAGGGTTGCTGAATTTTTATAATGTTTTCCTACCCCAAAAGGCTACGGCGGCGGAGCCTTTGCATAGACTCCTGGATAAGGCGGCAACCTGGACTTGGGGGAGACGAGAGCAAACCGCCTTTCAAAAAACCAAAGACCTCCTCACCTCCGACGCCGTCCTGATTCAATTCAGCGAAACCTTGCCCTTAGCTGTCACTTGCGACGCATCACCTTTCGGCGTCGGCGCTGTCCTCAGCCATACCCTCCCCGACAAAAGGGAAGCACCCATCGCTTTTTTCTCCAGGACTCTGACTAAACCAGAGCGGAACTATAGCCAGCTGGACAAAGAAGCCTTGGCTATAGTTGCTGCCGTTAAGCGTTTCCACGAATACCTATATGGCCGCCCGTTCACCATTGTGACAGACCATAAGCCATTGCTGGGAATCCTCGCCGGAAACCGAGCCACCCCGAACATTTTATCACCCCGGATGACAAGGTGGTCCGAGTTCCTGGCAGCCTACAGCTACGAACTGTTACACAAGCCAGGTAAGAAAATTTCGCACGCGGACGCTTTAAGCCGTTCCCCCTTACCAGACTCTGATCCTGACCCAGCACCAACAACAAACACCCTTAGCATTGAGAACCTACCCATTACCGCATCGGACATTGCCAGAGAGACTGTTAAGGATAAGCGTCTGGCGCGAATCCTACATTGGCTAGAAAAAGGCTGGCCTGAAAGGGACAATGACGAATCCATTAAAACGTTCAGAAACCGCCAGACTGAACTTTCACTACTTAAGGGATGTATCTTGTGGGGTGACAGGGTAGTCATCCCGGACAGATTGCAAGGGAGGGTCTTAGAGATGCTGCATGAGGGTCATCCTGGCATCGTCAGGACTAAAGCCCTGGCCAAGAGTTACGCTTGGTGGCCGGGGATGGACAAACAGATTGAGCAATGGGTCGCCAAATGCCAGCGATGCCAGGAGACCAGACCCAGCCCACCCGCAGCACCCATCCGGGACTGGGAAATACCAAGGGGGCCCTGGTCCAGAATCCATTTAGACTTTGCGGGTCCAACAAATGGGCATACTTTTTTGATCATAGTCGACGCTTACTCCAATTGGTTGGAAGTAAGCAATATGAAATCCACTACCACGGAGGCTGTCATCAAAGAACTGTGTAAACTGTTTTCCACGCACGGCCTCCCAGACGTCGTCGTCTCAGATAACGGGCCCCAGTTTACTTCCCTCGAGTTTGAAAGGTTTTTGGCGGAGAGGGGCATCCGCCACGCATTAACGGCACCGGCGCATCCGGCGGCGAACGGTAGAGCGGAACGGATGGTCCAGTTTACTAAAAAAACCCTCCGGAAAATGGACCACGGGGAGATCAACGACAAAATCAACAAACTCCTCTTCATACAACACATCACCCCAAACACCACTACCAACAAAAGCCCAGCCGAACTGTTAATGGGCAGGAAGCTGAGGTCCCCACTCGACAGGTTGCACCCGACTTACAACCCGGAGCGGCCCCCAGACTCCAGCTCCAAATACCGGACATTTGCCCCCGGTGACTTAGTTTATGCCAAAAATCTGACGGGGGACCCCCTATGGATCCCAGCCGTCATCACTCAAATCACCGGTCCACGGTCGTACCGGCTCCAAACCACCGACGGGCGAGCCTGGAAACGACACATCGACCAGCTCCGGTCACGTACGGCAACAGACCTCAACCCCCAAGACTCGAACCAAGGGGGGAGGGAACACCCGAATAAAATAGCGCAAGAAAAAATCCAAAAATACTCACCGGAACGCAGCCATCGCGAGTCCCCTCCGGAGAAGAACCACCTGGCCAGCTCAACCGACTCGGAGAAACCAAGCGGGAGCGGCGAAACCCGCAGCTCAACCGACCCGGTAGGCCCAGGCGGGAGCCACGGAGAACGAACCGGCCCGATCATCCAGCCGGTTCACACAGAGGGAGGAGCAGCCAAAAAGATGACCGCTCCGGCCGAGGTACAGCTTGAAACTGAGTTGCGCAGGTCAACTAGGACTAGACGGAGCCCCGCCTACCTGTGTGACTACGCTACGTGATGGACCATACCAAGAGGGGAGGGGTGTTCTGTCCTGAATTTGAATACTCGAAATCCCCGCGCCTTGATTGGCTAAGGCGCGGGGATTTCTGATTGGCCAGGCGAGCCGCGCTGATTGGCCCGATTGAAGTCTCCCGCGATTGGCTCGCTCCAAGAGCGGGAGACTTGAATCGCTGCCATTGTTTAATAAAGAGCTTGAATGATAGTCACAGACTCTGAGCGTCTTTTTGCGGACACGACAACCTCCTGTAATAGAGGGGGAGAATTCAAAACTAGAGGAACCATCATGCAGCAAAGGAAGCATGCTGATGATTACCATGTGTTGCAAGATGCTATTCTCCAGGCAAAAAAAAAAAGCAGCACAGAAGTCTACAACTTTTATATGTTCAGCTGTGTGGCTACTGCACAGATGGAAATGAGCCTGTCCTGGAAGGCTGTCCTACCTTATCACTGAAATAATTTTCCTCTAAGGAAAAAGGAGGAAAGATTTCAATTAAACTTTGGTTGCCAGTTTGCTTCTGGGTGCAATTCTGGGTATTGGTCTTATAGAGCCCTACATGGCATGCTGCTTCATTACTTGATGGTCTGCTTGTCTGCCACAGTATCTACATAGACGATTTGATGTAGCCGGATTGATTCCTTCGATTAAACCATTAAACTATTGATTAAATTATTGGGACCCAAAAGCATGCCTTCTCTGTCACAATGCCTGTCCTCTGGAATGAGCACCCCCCTCCAAGATTCAGATAGCCTCCACTTGGCCATTGCTTAGGAGAACTTGAAGACTTGAGGGAGTGTGATTCCATTTTTAATGCTTTATTGTAATTTCTTCGTCTAATTGTTGTGACCCATCCAGAGTTATTAGGAATCGGGTAGCATGCTAATAAATTATTTAATTAATGTAATTTAATAAATTAATTATTTAATAAATTATTAATAACATATAGCTTGGATATTTTCACCAAAATACTGATGCTTGGCCTGACTGTTTCCATATAGCACTTTAAAGTCCCATGCAACATGAAAAAGTGTGTACTAGACCACTTTTGCAATAAAATAGCTCAGCCACCAGTCCATAAAAGGAATGACTAGATTTTTGTCCACCAGAGGAAAATGACATGATATACATGGGCATAATATATGTTGGAGATGACCAGGCTGAGCCCAAGAGAGGGGTCAAATGCCTCATCAGTCTTGAGTCCCTTCATGCCCACAAACTACCTTGAATTCTATTGACTCTTATTTACCATTTGCTTTGACTGTTAGTAGTTCAGATTATTCTAAAGAAGTTAACCTTGCAGTAAATCCTTCTGTCCATTTGAACTGCCAGGATTTCCTGATTTCCAGTGCTTGACAATATACCTTCCATGGGCTTCTAGGTGCCCATCAGGCTATGATCCTGTCAATTTTTAAAAGATTGGTTAAAAAAAAAAGCACTAAACCACAAGATAAAAGCACTAAACTAACATATTTACAGAAAAGTCTTTGATTCCTACCGCACAGCTAAACAGCATCTTGGGGATGGAGAATTAACTCACCTTCCATAATTGAGTGCTTGTGTCTAGCCTTGCCAACAATGCCAGCCATTCTGTGAATAGACATACTTCCCACAGGAGCTGTTTTAGATATGTTCACCACATCTCCTTAAAATTTCAATCATATTCTTGGCCCAAAAAGGTTGTCCACCTTGCTATCCATAGTTCTTCCTACTCTTTTTGGTTTAGCTGCATAAAGAAATGTAAGCTAAAAGATAGCTAATGTAGTTTAGTGACCTTTAAGAATGATTGCAGCTTAAAATCTGGATTTCTCCACTTTAATCACTAAACTATTGGTTTGGCACATGTTTTATGAAAGAATGACCAATTAATTTTTGTGGAATTCTACCAGCTCAATTTATTTGATCTGGCATTAATAGATTTCAAAATATTTATGTAAGCTCTACTACTCATGTTCAATTGTCATTATGCTATTAGGTATCGGTATTATTTCTGGTAACAACAATATCTGAAATGAGGAAGTTGAACCATCCTTTTTTCCCCACAATGTTTGTAAATACAAGAAGATTCCAGGCATTTGGTGAAAAATATATTAACTGCAATGGAAACAAATCATATGAGGGACTTCTAACTTTACAGAATGATAAAGAATAATCCTCAATATTTAAGGAAGGAAAACACAGCAGAAAATGCACAAAAAAGTTACAAGCATGATAGCTGTAAAAATGAACATAATTGTGCAAGTGAAATGTTAAAACATATCATGATTTTAATAAATGACAGGGGGAGTAGGTAATAAAAGATTTGTCTGTTTGGAATGAGACACATGGGAAATAGCTTCTGGAAGAATATTTTGAAAAAAAGAAACAATTATGGGTACTGGAAATATGAACATAAGTTGGATAAGATGGAGCTGAATTCTACAGCTGCAAGCACCTCCTTACAAGTGCATAAGAACCAGACTGAGAATGAGTATAGCTGTATACTCCCTCTCTCTATGAGCTGTTCAAGCATTCAATATTATTCCTTTTGAGTATTCTGGGAAAACAAAGGATCAATCAAACAATGATTTCATATCCAAATATCAATTCAACACTATTATAATTATTTGTGTAGGACAAATATTTCAAAATACATAAACTGTTACAAATTAAATTAAAAATGCTGAATAATGGAGAAGTGATAAACAGGCTTGGTAATTTACCTTCCCAGTTGCAACTCTAAGCTAAGCTTGTACCCACACTGAGAGCTTATGCACCTGAGACAAATTCCTTGTGTGTCCAATCACACTTGGCCAAAACAGAACTATTCTATTCCATTCTTTTCCATTCCATTGGTCCAGCCTGGTATATAAGTGTTGGCGATTAGAGCAATTAGGGGGAACACCTAGTACCTTAGTTGCTAGGTGATAAGCTGATGTTTTAACTGAACATTGTAAATGAAAGGGTGAGAGAAAGAATGAGAGCAGAGAAAATGAGAGTGAAAAATGAGGAAAGAAAATGTAAACTATAAAGAAAGACACTGCAGAAAGGAGTGGTTGGAAAGAAAAGTTGAAAGTAAAGTTACAGTTGTTGGCCCCCAGATTGAAGAGAGAGCAGCTAAGTCCCAGATAGGAAAAAGTTTTCACCAAAGATCCAGAAAGAGGGGATATGGAGTGAAGGGGAAGAAATTAGGTATTTAAGAGGAAAGTTAGAGGGAAATAGCTTCTGGGAGAGAGATTCAAAAGAGATCTGTCGCCTGGTAGAAGTCAGGATCATCTTGTAAAATATCTACTGTAAATATCCACCTATTTGCTATGTATGATAAAGAAGAAAATAAAACTCTCCATTGTCTTGGTTTCTCTTTGTCAACTGCTGTCCTTGTAACCATAAGTACACACCCAGTTTTAAAAGAACCCAATCACGCCTTGAACAAATGTACAAATATTCAGAAATGTTCTTACAAATCCATAATTCAAATAGTCAGAAACAATCACTCAGAATAATATGTTCTGCACTTTTCTTGTGTCTTACCAAGTCTGTCATGAACAAGAATTTGGCTGCACTTCTAAGACCAAAAACCAGTGTTTTAACATCCTGGAAAATGGGCGTTGGTTCTTACCTGATACGCCTCTTCTCGTGGAACTGCGTAGAACATCCAGAGAGTGGGAGGTGCTTCAGTCTTCACTTCTCACAGGCTGAGCTGAAATTGAGGAACGCCCTCCTCCTCCACGTGGCTCCTCCATGCGTTCCTCCCAGTTTTATCGAAGACGAGAGGACAAAAAAAAAACCCCTCTATTCTTAAGTATTAAACAACATGAACTACAACATTAGAAATCATTGGCCGAAACAGGTTTTCCCCCCTTTACAGACGTACCAACAGGGTGGGGCTGGATGCTCTACGCAGTTCCACGAGAAGAGGCGTATCAGGTAAGAACCAACGCCCATTCTCCGTAGAACTGCTGCGAGCATCCAGAGAGTGGGACATACCAAAGCCAGTGTGTCCTACGGGTAGGAGTCCGCCTGGATTGGAACTTCCCCAGGATCTCTAACCACTTGCTGCAAAACTCGCCTGCCAAAAGATGCTTCAGCTGAGGCGTAAACATCAATCTTATAATGTCTTATAAAGGGAGATGGGGAAGTCCAGGTGGCCGCCCGGCAAATATCAAGAATAGACGCCTGAGTAGCCCAGGCTGCTGAGGTAGCTGCACTTCTGGTGGAGTGAGCGGTAACCCCACTAGGAACTGGAATACCTTGAACTAAATAGGTTTTGGATATGGTAGCCCTAATCCATCTGCCTACCGTGGACGGAGAAACCTTACAGCCTAGTGTCTTTGGCTGAAAGGACAAAAAGAGAGACTCTGTCTTCCTGATGGACTGCGTGCGAGAAATGTAAATACGCAAAGCCCTTCGAACATCAAGGGTGTGCCACTGCCTCTCTTGCTCGCGCAGAGGCTTCGGGCAAAAATTAGGCAGGACCAACTCCTGCGCCCTGTGGAACGGTGAATTAATCTTCGGCATAAATGCTGGGTCTGGTCTCAGAACCACCCGATCTGAATGAAAAATGCACAGATCTTTTCTTACGGATAGAGCTGCAATTTCAGATATCCTTCTAGCCGAAGTAATAGCCACCAGAAAAACTGCTTTAAATGTAAGAAATTGAAGTGACGCCTCCCTGAGAGGCTCAAAAGGAGATCTAGTCAAGGCCAGGAGAACTTTATTAAGGTCCCATGTCGGGTACCTATGCACTACTGACGGGCGCAAATTAGAAGCCCCTTTAAGAAAAGCCTTAATTCGAGGATGGTGGGAAAGGGGACCGAAAGGACCGCCAGCAACCACCGTTGAGAGCGCCGCTACCTGCCTCCTTAAGGTGTTAGGCGATAAACCTCCATCTAAGCCATCTTGTAAAAAGGCCAGGATCTGTGCAACTGAAGGAGAGCGTGGGTCGATGAATGATTTGTGGCACCAGTTACAGAAACTTTTCCAGGTTGCATCATAAATGCGAGTGGTAGAAGGTCTTCTAGCCGCCAAAATGGTGTTAATGACCTGTGTTGATAAGCCTTCCTCAATCATCCTTTCCCGCTCAACCTCCAAACGGCCAACTGTAGCCACTGTGGCTCTGGATGGAGCAGCGGGCCTTGCGACAGCAAAATCTGATCCAACGGAATCCTCCATGGTGGAGATACTGACAGATTGCGGAGGTCCGCAAACCATGGCCTCCTGGGCCAATAAGGTGCCACCATGAGGATCTCTGCTTTCTCGGCTATCAATTTTCGAATCACCCTGGGGATTAATGGAAGCGGAGGGAAGGCGTACAGTAGCCCGGGAGGCCACGGGCAATGCAAGGCATCGTGATTCTCTGCTCCGCTGGAGGGATAACGGGAGAAGAACCTCGGTGTTTGCGCATTGAGCGGAGACGCAAAAAGGTCTACTAGGGGCTGACCGAACCGGACTGCTGCTTCTCTGAACAGATGTGGGTGTAGGCGCCACTCTGCCTGATCCAGTGTTGCCCTGCTGAGCCAGTCTGCTTGGATGTTGGAGGCCCCGGAAATGTGCTCCGCTCTGATGGATAAGAGGTGCGCTTCTGCCCATCAACACAGTCGTTCGGCCTCTCTCATGAGAAGGGAGGAATGGGTGCCCCCTTGCCGATTGATGTGGGCCTTGGTTGTAGTATTGTCCGTTAGGACCAGGACATGGCGCCCCCTTACCCGATGAAGAAATGTTCGCAGAGCCAGGTACACTGCACGAAGCTCCAACCAGTTGACACTCCGACTTCGCTCCGAACGGTTCCAAACTCCCTGTGCTGAGAGAGACTGGAGATGGGCCCCCCATCCGGAAAGACTTGCGTCTGTCGTGAGAACAACCCTTTGAGGTTCCTGAAATAGCTGACCTCTGTTGACAGATGGTCGCGTCCACCACAGGAGGGAGGCGAGAACTTTCGGCGGGACCTTCACTATAAACCTTGACGTGCTCCTTCCTGAACGCTGATACGGCAGGAGGAACCATTGCAAAGATCTGGAATGCAAGCGAGCCCATGGAATAATGGAAATACAGGAAACTAGCTTCCCTAGCAGTTTGGATAAATTGAGCAACAATGCTTTCCCGGTCCACCGGATATCTCTGATAGTGGTGCGGATACTAATAAGTCTCTCCTGAGAGAGAAAGACCCTTCCTTCAACTGAGTCAATCACAGCCCCTAGATGAGATATACTAGTGGAAGGAGTAAGCTGACTCTTTTCCCAGTTCACTAAGAACCCATGGGACTGAAGTACCAAGAGGGTAGCGCTAGTATCGCTCTCGGCTTGATGTCGGGAAGGGGATACAACCAGGATATCATCAAGGTAACAGTGGATCCGGATGGGAATTTGTCTGAGGTGAGCTGCAATAGCCGCCAACACCTTAGTGAAAGATCTCAGGGCTGAGGCTAGACCAAAGGGGAGGGCTACATACTGGAAATGCTGATTATTATAACAAAATCTGAGATATTTAGAATACGAGAAATGAATGGGAATATGGAGATAAGCCTCGGAAAGGTCAATTGACGTAAGCCAGTCTCCTTCTCTAATGCCCTGTAAAATCGACTGCAGAGTCTGCATTTTGAATTTATGGCGTACAATGAAACGATTTAACCTCTTAAGATCTAAAATGGGTCTCCATCCCCCGGAATGTTTAGGCACCAAGAATAAAAGTGAATAGAAACCCCTTCCCTCTTGGGAGAGGGGTACAGGTTGAATAGCCCTAATATCAGAGAGATGTTTGATGGCAGAAGTCATAAGAGCCCGTTTAGTAGGATTCCTAGAAATGGGTGAAACCCTGAAATGTTCGGGGGGAGGAGAAAGAAACTGCAGGGTCAAGCCAAAGCGCACTGAATCTATAACCCAAGTATCAGAGGTGGATTCCTCCCACTTGTCTGCAAAATGCCTGAGGCGGCCGCCTATAGAAAGAAAACCTGCAACGCTACCTGGGCCGGCGGGCCGTTCTACTCCCGGAACCCCTGAAGGACCTTCTGTAACTGTCCCCTCTCTTGCCTCTGTCTCCCGAGGCGCCCCAGTCCTGGTAGGACGGCCGGAATGAGGGAGAGCCCTGAAATCTAGGAGAGAATGATGACTGGAAGGAGGGATGAAAGGAGCCCCTCCGAAAGGACTGGGAACTCCTGGCTTCCTGCCTACAAAAAAGTGAAGGCAGAAACTTTTTCTTATTTCGGGTCTCCAGGAGTAATGGCTCCAGAGCGGGCCCGAATAATTTCCCTTTTACTATGGGGGCTGAAGCCAACTTAGACTTATTTTTAATATCAGCCTGCCAGTGTCGAAGCCAAAGCAATCGTCTGGCAGAAACATGGGAAGAAATAGCTCGGGATGAGAATTTAACCGAATGAAAGGTAGCGTCGGCTGCAAATTCCGCTGCTGCTGTGATCTTTGCAATATCTTGATGGGCTCTGGTATCAGCTGGGGAAATGTGTTGCTTCAGCTGTCTGAGCCACCTGATGGAGGATCGGGTGAAAAAGGAAGCGGCCGTAGCCAACCGGATAGCCCAGGCATCAGCGGTGTGAGCCCGCCGGAGCGCCATCTCCGCTCGCTTATCCTCCGGCTTCAGTGCCTCTATTGCATCAGTCGGATTGGAAGAAGAAGCAAGCCTTATAATTGGATCATCTACTTCCGGGGTATCTAACATAGCTGAAAAATCCGAATCCAGGGTAAACAACCTCTTGTCCTGACTAGAAGGGGCCGGAGAAGGACCCACCGAGGCCAACTGCTTTGCTACCAGATCTGAGAAGATTGGGGGGGCCGGAATAATGTCTGCTGCCACTGTCGGCTGTCTAAACATAAGGTCATCAGGACCTTCTGGACTCGATGGAGGGGGTTCAGAAGGAGGCTGAGAGGCCAGACCTGAAATGTTCTTTGCCTTAAATAGCAAGGACTTAAATAAATGGGGTTTAAAAATACCCACAACAGCCGGTTGTTCAGGAGAAAGACCCTCATCTTCCGACATTTCTCCCTCCATTAGGTCCCCCTCCAGAAAGGGTTCCGAATACTGTAAGGAACCTCTGTCAGAACCTTCGTACTCTCCGAACGGTTCAAGGCCCACTCCCTCTTCTTCTTGGGTATCCTCCCCCTCTGGGAATGGAACATCCATGTGAGGAGGTACCTGACCATGCTGTGACGCTGGTGCAGAAGGAGATCTCCCGGATAAAGACTCAGCCTCGGGAGTCCTCCCTCGGGAATCCGGTCTAGCGAGCTGCTGCATTCCTTCAGCTATACCTTGACAGATGTCAGACTGCATCCATTCTCTGATGTTCTCAGGTACAATAATTGGAGCAGGATCCTCAGAGCGTAGGCCTGCAGCGGTTGGCGTAATGTCGCCTCTTGTACACGGGAAGACTGGCGGCCTCGGGTGGAAGTACTGCCCCTAGAGGAAGATGGTTGGCTCGGCAGGGGGGGGGGGTAGAAGGGAAGGCAGATGTTATAGAGTGAGACTCTTTAGCTCGCTTGCTAAACTCCCTTTCTAGGGCCTTATGACGTCGTAAGGCATCTCTTTGAGAAGCACTGGAAGAATCCTTGTCCCTTCTGCGAAGGTAGTGCGTCTTAGACTTGGCCTTCAGAGAAGAGCCAGTAGGATTAGCCTCTGCCATGGTATTGAAAGAAAAATGGCGGTTAGCACGCCTAGGAGTTCGGCCTACAAACGTAAACTGGTTTTCCTAAAATTGGGTCACGTCCCCCTTTTTGAAATTTTTTTTTTTTTTAAAAAAAAACCTTATGCAATAAAAAAACAGAAAACAATTCTAGCAATTAAATTAAAATTCTGAATATATACACTAGCTATTAAATACAAAAAAAGGGGTTAGGTTCAAGTAAGGAAAACCAAATAGCCCCAAAAGGTACTGCAAATAATAATAGTAATAATAATAATTCCAAATAGACCAAATGAACGCTGAGGCCAAGCAAGTGTGAAAAAGCAAGATAAGAAAAAAGAGATAGGCCTCTATAGGCAGCCCCCCAACAACATGGAGAGTACGTGCCTGCGCTTCTGAACTAGCTGCGAGTCAAGGAATAAAGCCAACAATATTAACACTAAGAGAGACAGCAGGGCACAGGACCACAGTGCTCTCACAGTAAAAATAAAGGCTCCACGCGGCCTGATGGTCCCGCT
Organism: Hydrophis major; assembly: GCA_033807585.1. Classification (NCBI taxonomy): domain Eukaryota; kingdom Metazoa; phylum Chordata; class Lepidosauria; order Squamata; family Elapidae; genus Hydrophis; species Hydrophis major. The sequence goes on from CM066329.1 coordinate 91,085,741, forward strand.
AAGGGCCTACAAAAGACCTCGCAGCTCACTCTCAAAGTAAAGGGAAAAAAGGCCTTACTTGTTAGGAAAACAAAATGGCGCCGGCCACGAGGCGTGCCCAAAATGGCCACCCGGCTCAGAACGCACAGCTCAGAAGCGCACCAGCCCACCGCAACTTCAAAAAAAAAAGAAGGAAAGAGCTGGGAGAGGAAGCGCTGCTTCCTCTGAGGCGTTCTAGGGGGGAAGACGCAATTTGCACTTTTAAAATACAGCGCAGGGCCAAGCGGCTGAGCCCAGCACGCTTGGAACGGCAGAGGATAGATTAGAAGGGGGGGGGACAAAGACTCCAACCCCTAACTTCCCTCCTGGGAGCGAAATCGCTCCACCAACTAAATTTGGGATCGCACTAGCCTTGCAGGGAGAGGAAAGAAAAATGAATCAAACCTGATCCAACTTTCATCGATCACCTGAAACGGCCAAGGAATCAGAAAAAGCTGCCTGCTTCTCGAAGGCTGAGCTAAAACTGGGAGGAACGCATGGAGGAGCCACGTGGAGGAGGAGGGCGTTCCTCAATTTCAGCTCAGCCTGTGAGAAGTGAAGACTGAAGCACCTCCCACTCTCTGGATGCTCGCAGCAGTTCTACGGAGAATAATAATTATTTTCAAATGCTCTGAAAAATATCACATCTGTCCTCTAAGTAAGCTCTGCATCTCATCCAAAACAATTCCAAACTAATTGGATTCAAAATTACAAGGGGAAATTTTAGGTTGTAAAAAGTTTAGGTTGTTTCTGCATGATTTTACTTGTCATATTAAATCACAAGGGGAAAAAGATATAATCTGGCCACAGGAAACATATAGGGATAAAGTAATAGGTTGAACGATAGTACACTGGCTCTTGACCAGCACAGTGAAAAGATTATGTAGAGGAAGAACATACTTATAACTGTGACTGTCTTCACACATACATAGCTCCAGCAAGATTATACAAATTGCTTAGAGGACAGGTCCAAAATCAGAATACTCAAAAGACTGAACCTCACCCTGAAACCAATAGCATGTATGCAAGTAACATTTGTAATTATTGCAGTGCAGGGCATGAAACCCACAACATTTTAGAGAGGAAAGTTTTATTTTTTCCCTCTACTATAATCCATAAAATATTTATCGTCTGAAAATTCATTGCTTCAGGGCACCACCTGTTTTAAGTATGTTTGGAAAAGAGTAGATCAATCAAGCAATGGCTGCACATCGAAACGTCTGCTAAACTTATTTTGCTTGAAATGGTACTGATCAAAGGGCAGAATTGTGTGGAAGAAAGCCTAGGAGGGAGAAATAGCCTTCTTCCTTGCTTACCATAGGTCCAATCCTATACTTTCCTCCTACCCCACCTCAAGCAACACTGTGGATTTTAAATATATGCGGTACTTTAAGATATGAATGTGCCACATTTAATTTGGCATAACTCAGAAACAATCACATTTTCATGTTATCGTAAAAAGGGGTATTGCCTCTATTAGGATACCATCAACTCTCTTAGGTATATGAGCCATGGTGGTGCAGTGGTTAAGAGTACAGTACTGCAGGCTACTTCTGCTGACCGCCAGCTGACTGCAGTTTGACAGTTCAAATCTCACCATGCTCAAGGTTGACTCAGCCTTCCATCCTTCCAAGGTCAGGTAAAATGAGGACCCAGATTGTTGTTGGGGGCAATATGCTGACTCTGTAAACCGCTTAGAGAGGGCTGTAAAGCACTGTGAAGCAGTATATAAATCTAAGTACTATTGCTATTGGTATACTTTAGTATCTTGCTATACCTTAGTATCCTTTATTGCTCTGTATGCACTAAAATGCCCTGGGAAACACAAAGGATTCATGAAGCCAAAATACTTAAATAAATGGAAAAAAGCTTCTGTCTCTCAAGCATATAGTAATATTCCTGTCCCATGAGGTGAGGTAGATCCCAGTCTTTTGACCTTCCATAAGAGCATCATGGTCTGACTTTGCCAACTGGGATGGGTGCGGCACCCACTGGGTGCCCAAGAGTAGCATGCAACCCTGAGAGGTAGTTTGAGGGTATACCCTCTGTCCTTTTTTACTGTTTAAACTCTATATGGTAAACATTGGTGATATAGACAGTACACATAGTCCTTGACTTACAACCTCAATTTTGAGGCCAACATTTCTGTTTTCTAAGTGAAACAGTTGTTAAGTGAATTTTGCCTTATTTTACAACCTTTCTTGCCATGGTTGTTAAGTGAATCATTGGAAGTTAAGTAAGCAACACAGAAGTTAAATGAATCTGACTTCCCATTGTCTTTGCTCATCAGGTCACAAAAGGGGATTACATGATTCAGGATACAATAACCATCATAAATATGAGTCAATTGTCAAGCATCTGAATTTTGATCATGTTATCATGGGGATTCTGCAATGATCGTATGTGTGGACAATGGCTATAAATCACTCTTTTCAGTGTCGTCGTAACTTTGAACGATCACTAAATGAACTGTTGTAAGTCAAGGACTACTTGTATAGAAATTTGACAGATAAGTAAACAGTTTGTAACCTTGAAGCCTGCCTTTGTACAGGGAAGTAGATTGCCATTAATTCATTTCTATGAAAATGAAATTAAGTTTATTTAACTAATCATAAAACTATTCTGAATTTGAATGTGCTGGAAATTTTAAAAAGCATAAAAATAAGGAAGCAGTCTTTTTAATTCATTTTTCAGTGCATTTGTATCTATTCCATAAGATATGCTTCTCATCCATCTTGGTTCCAAGATTCTGGGTGCATAATCAATCATTATCAATCATAATAATCATAATAATCAATCATTCTCTTGCAAAAACTCTGACATCTGCCTCTATAGAGCCAATAGTGAATGATTTCAGATAACATTAAAGAAACAGCCAATTCAATAGACAGAAAAATAGAAATAGATAAAGAGAATCATTCCTCATCAGCCAGCAGTATTGACAAAAACTATTTCCACATAGTTGCCATTAAGTCTCTCACACTGAATCCTAAATGTCAACTAATCCATAATTGAAATGCAAAACTTTGATGCAAAACTGGTCCCTCATAAATCTGACAACAGAACCAGCATCAGCAATGGAAATAATGTTTTCCTAGCCAGGTTGTAAAATTATTCTTTGTATATTAAACGACTGCATTATATTCACAAACAGCAGTGGGGGAAGGGTGCAGGGCTAAGTGGTTGGCTTTGAATGATGGGCGAGACATTTCCCGAGGCTGCAGGTTTTAGGCATAGAAAACATGACAGAAGTGGTCCAATTATCCCAGAGCTAAAATATAGTCTTGAGGCCATTTACCAATGCTGAGGAGTTCTTACAGTTTCCTTGTTTCTTGCCAAAAAAGATTTCTTCTTAAAAGGCACTGATTAAAAGAAATTACCTCCACAGTAAATAGCTTAGTTCCTGGTGATTCTGCATAATCTATGTACTATCTATATAATTTTGTGGGTAAGAATATGAAAAAATGGTTTGGAATTGAAAATGCCCAGGCTTTACAGGCTATCCTACAGCACTGAAGTGTCTCCATTTCCAGGCAAAAGTCTGATCACCCTTAGCTTCCCAAGTCAGGCAAGAAGAGCCAGATGCCACCACTTACGGCAGTGTTTCTCATCCTAGCAACTTTAGGATGGGTGGACTTCAACCCTCCAGGCTGGCTGAGGAAAAATGGATGTTGAAGTCCACACATTTTAAAGTTGTTGAGATTGAGAAACATGGACCTAACTTTAGGGTAATCATGGCATGAATTATAATTCTGCTGAAGTTGGTTGGGGAAGGCTATTTTGAGAGATGCTCCCATTTCTTTTGCCGCTGATAACTAGTACATTATTGAGTATGCTTTGCAAATATATTGAGCGAATTAAATTTAAATTACAATGAAGCTCCTCCAAAAATTGAAAGAAAGATCAGGACTGGTTGATTTTTCCCCTTTTCATGTTGGAAAATATTTTTTTTAATATATTTTTTTATTTTAAGACAAACATACACAGACAGTAGACCATAAAACCATCTTCCATTTTGTACATACAGTGTGTCAGTTGGTTTAGAATCTTTTGTGCGATCCTTTCACAATTATTGTTCACAATTTATATCAATCTCACACTGTCAAACTAACATATACTTATCTATTTATCAATTATTAATTATCCTGCTATTTATTCCATCAATATTATATTATGCTGTCATCCAGTGGTTATATATGTCTACATTATATTTTGTATCAGTCTATTAAACTTCTATAAAAAAAAAGATCTATTCTGTTACCTTACCATGTCTTTTTATCCAACCATTGATAAAACAAATCCCATATCATATAAAATTGCTTGTCTTCTTGTTCTCTAATTTCAAATGTCCCTTATACCAGAGAAAGGCATGCCATCCCAACAGCAAGTCATGGCCTTCTAAAGCCAGTAATCTACTGTTCCTTAGTGTTATCCATTCCTTTACCCACATCAAACTTGACGCCTGGTAATATAGCTCCCAACTGGGCAAGGCAAACCCTCCTCTTACTCTTGCATCTTGTAACAGTTTTAATTATATTCTTGCTTTTTTACCCTGCCAAATATATTTCAACACAATTCTATTTAAATCTTCAAAAAACTCTTTCCCTAGTCGAATAGGAATTGTCTGGAATAAATATAAAATTCTAGGCAATATATTCATCTTAATTGTAGATATTCTCCCAATCAATGATAGTTGCAGTTTTTCCCATTTTATCAAATCTGTCACAATCTGCTGTTTCAGTTTAATACAGTTATCTTCCTTCAGCGTACTACATCTTGGTGTAGTACCTGTATTTTTAAAATTTCTTCCAACTCTTTCTTTTGTCTTGCTAACATATTCTTTGTTAATATCTTTGTTTTGTCTTTATTTATTCTCAAACCTGCTACTTTTCCATATTCTTCTATTTTTTCTATTAATTTGGGTGCCGTTTTCAATGGGTCTTCTAATATAAATGCCAGGTTGTCTGCAAAAGCTTGCAATTCATATTCCTCCTTTTTAATTTTCATTCCTTTTATTTCTCTTTCTTCTCTAATATTCCCGTTCAACACACTTCCAATGTTAACACAAACAGCAGAAGCGACAATGGACAGCCTTGCCTTGTCCCTTTTCTTATATCTATAGATTCTGTTAATTCTCCATTCACCATCACCTTTGCAGTTTGTTCATGGTGTACTGTTTCAATGGCTTGGATAATTTTTTTACCAAAGCCCCTTTGTATCAATTGCAGTAAAATACATCACCAAATCACATGGTCAAAGGCTTTTTGTGCATCTAGAAACATCAAGAGGCCTCCTGGCATCGACCATCTGTACTTTACTCCTCTTTTAAATAACTCTTTAGTCAAGAATAAATATTCTCTTCTCATCTCTCTTATTCTTCTTGGTATCTGTTTCAGCACCACAATTTCTTTGTCTGTTGGAAAATAACTGATATACTGGCAGCCGTAACAGAGGTCAAGAACAACTGAATGCTGTTACATAAACCTTATCTCATGTACCTGCAGGAAATTCAAGAAATCCTCTTCCGCTTTTAATTAATGGTCACTTTTATGCAAATACAGTTAAACAAACAGCTCTCCATATTGGTTCATGATTCTAACTAACACTAAAATCAGTTTATTTGGGCTCAGACTTAAGAAACTGCTATTTGTTAAAAAAATTATGGCTTCCAGTTTTTTCTTTGAGGACACATCAGAATTAGAAAGAAAAGGGAATGGTCATATACCTACAATTATTTGCACAACATTTAAATGAGATTTACTTGGCATTAAAGTGTATATATTTACATGGAATCTACATAGTCAAATTATATTATGCCTGTGATTTTCTACTGTACATAAAAAAAAACTCTGATAGCTGATCTCTAAAAATTACAAAAGTCAGGTTAAATGGATCTTCGCACACAATAGAAATACACAGAATCAAATGCTAGTGTACAACCTAGTGTACTTTTTCAAATTCTGTCTCAGTTACCATTATAAAATAATCACATGGTAGAATAGTACATAATGCGCAAAGCATAATGTTGGGGGAGGGGACCTGAAATTTTCAATTCTGGAATTCTTACAAACGGAATAGAAATTGAGAAATAGATACATATCTATTTCTCAATTTCTATTCCGGTTGTAATAGTTCCAGAATTGTTATATGTTATAACTTCTAGGAAACAGTGCTAAAATAGATCACAAATCACAGTGCTAAAATAGATCACAAATTTTAAATAAAAGCACTATTTAGTTTTAGTTCTGAGACCCAAGTCTGCCTCATACTGAGCTCATCTTTAGGCACTGAAAAAAAATAATGCTCCTGGACAACAATCCCTTCTCTTGGCTTCCAATGTCACTATGGTAACTATAAAGGCATCCAAAGTTCAAAGAAACCAAGAAAACTCCAAATAGAAGCAATTATGAATCAGTGGATTAACTCGACCATCAGAATTATTCTGAAGCTGGGCAATGAAAAGTCTGTGCACATATTCAATTTGAACAATTTGGTTTCAGAAAAAAACTATTCTGTAATCTGCAACTCTTACACTGCAAAAATATATGGACTACACAACTCAGTCAGGGCAAAGCAATAGATGCAATCTACATAGACTTCTGTGAAGCCTTTGATTCAGTGGTACAGGACAAACTACTCCTAAAACTAAAATCTTGTTTGAAACAAATTTTTATTAATTTTAAAGATAAAACAACACATCATTAACCATTAAATACATAAACACATAAAACCTCTTAATATTGTAAATCCTTACAAGTCAAACAAAACAATATTTTTATACAACATAATTCCAATTTATCCCATCCCCATATGGACACGCAAATATCTTTCATCAAGTTTCTCATTATTTCTCTTTACTCCAATTCAATTTCATTTCTCTTCCATATTTATCCATTTTATAATCATCATATTCTTTTCTTTCTGACTTGTTTAAATTATTCTCATCTAACATTCCTCCAAGGTTTTATTGATTCTTTTTTCCTTTTTTTTTAATAAAAAACAAATTTTGTTAGTTTTATCATAAGCATAATACACAAACATACAAACACAAAACATAGACAAAACTACAAGATCTTTTCTGAAGGTTGTCTGTTCCCGGGTTAAAAACTCTTTACACAGACACAAATTCAAACATCATATTCAACCTAAGTCTCCTTCTATATCTTATTATCATTTTCTTTTTTATATATATATATAAAAACCATTTTTATCAGTTTTCTAAAATCAATACACACAAAATCAAGGCATAACAGCTTATAAATTCTTTTCTAAAAAAAAATAATAATGATAGACCAATAAAACATAACATTTCCAGATTATAATATCAATATTTCATATAATATTAACTTCATATCTTATCCCTACTTCTCTTTTCCATCCAAATTATTTATCAATTAAAATTTTATTGCCTTTTATCAATATACAAAATCAAAAAAAAAAAAAGCATATATATCCTTCCATTATTACCATTTTCAACAACATTCTTTGTCTGTTCTATTTCCAAACATCCATTCATCTTTTTTCTTTTACTATACTTCTCCTGTAAACCAATTGGAGTTGCATCTATAACACATTACCTAACTTAAAAATACTACATATAAATCTTTCTTGGGATTCTGTTTAAAAAATTCTTAAAATTACATAATAAATTTTTTATTCTAAATATACATACATATAAAAACACACTCTTAAATACCCTCCAGAATCCCTCTTTTAGTCTAAATTAAATTCACCCATTGTCTCTAAATAAACTTTTTTTCTTTAAATCTTGCTTCCCCCCATTAAGGCTTCTCCTCCCCCCTTTTCTCTCTTGCTTATTCTTCTCCTTGCCCTTTCTACCCCTTTGCTTTTTCCCTTCGCTTTTCTTGCTCCTTTTCTTTTGTTTTCTAACCTTGCCTCCATCTCTTCGCTCATTTTTCTCTCTTTTGGTTGTTTTTATAATTCTTAAAAACCCCTTTTTCTTATCCTTTTTCTCCTCCTCTCCGGAAGGAACCCATTGTTCATCAAAGATGGCTTCTTTTTCCTCTTCTTCCTTGTCCCAGTCCTTCTGCTGCGTCAACTTTTCTAAGGAACATAACGCCATTTCTAAGAATTGGAACAAAGCGCCCAAAGTATCTTCTTTTTTATATTTTTGATATTCAATCTCTAGTTCATCCACAGAGAATGCCATTATGAAAAGGGAAACTTTTTCCAAAACAACCACAAGTATTTTTAATCCAAGACAATCAAAAGCAATTAAAAAAAGGAAAAAAAGAAAAAAGTTCCAAAAGTTAATACTTTTCTTCCTTCTTCTCTTTCTCTTTCCAAATTAATTTTTGATCAAAGAGGTCCAATTACCATATATCTTCTTTTGGGATCCACCAAGACGTTCTAGACAGTCTCCTCCTTTTTCAGTTTCTGCTCCAATTTTTCTTTCTCCCTTCCCACTTGCAATAACAATTTTAAATAATCAAAAATCCATACCTCCAGCAGAGATTTTCCAATTTCTTAAATTTTTCAATGTCCAAAAATCCCTTTGTCTCTTAGCTTAGCTTTCAAAGCAATCCACTTTCAGTGTCTAATACATCCAAATATTTCTGCTTTTTCCGTGGGATGAGAGAGTAAAAAAATAAATAAAAAAAAAGTTCCCTTTAACAGCTTCTCCGCCGCTTTCGATCTTCTTAGGGATACAATGTATCCTCCAGCAACAAGCAGCTCAATTCCAGGCAATTTAAAAGTTGTTACTTGACCCGGCTCAGACAGAACTTTCACTTTTCACACTTCCTCCAGCACAGTTCTTACCCGGTTGCTGGCTTCTTCGTGGCGGCCATTGCTGACCGCCGCTCCACCGCCTTGGGAAAAAGGGGTTTTCCCGGAGAAGGGGGGGGTCTGCGATGCCCCCACCTCCCTAACCGGCTCCCCTCTATCTTCAGCTGTCCCTACAGGGCAGCCATAACCCCCTGACCCATCTGGATCGGGGGGTACCTCGGCAGCTAGCCAGCAGGAATCGCGAGCTGTCGCGAATTCCTGCTGCTCCGAAGCCACGCAAACCGGAAGTCCCCTAAAACTAACTGGATAGAAGCATAACTGGATAGAAGCATTCCTGTCAAACAGATAACAAATGGTCAAAATTGGGAGCGTCCTATCAAAATCAGTACCTGTCAACAGTGGAGTCCCCCAAGGCAATGTTCTAGGACCAACTCTCTTCATACTTTACATAAATGATCTCTGTAATCATATTAAGAGCAACTGCGTTCTCTTCACTGATGATGTAAAGCTGTTCAACACCACCGACAATACTGCTTCCCTTCAAAAAGACCTCGACTATGTATCAGAATGATCAAACAAATGGCAACTTCAAATCTCAACAAATGAATGCTCTGCCTTACATATTGGCAAAAAAATCAGAAAATAAAATACAAGCTGAATAGTCAAGACCTTGTTGATGATCCAAACTCTGTCAAGAACCTTGGAGTACTCATCTCTAATGATCTAAGTGCTAGAGCCCACTGTAACTACATAGCCAAAAAGGCATTAAGAGTTGTTAATCTAATCCTGCATAGATTTTTCTCTGGTAATATCACACTACTAACTAGAGCATACAAAACATTTGCTAGACGAATACTTGAATATAGCTCATCAGTCTGGAACCCACATTATGTATCTGATATTAACAAAGTAGAGAAAGTCCAGAAATATTTCACAAGAGTTCTCTACTCCTCTACTCATTGCAGAATACCTTATGCCACCAGACTTGAAATTTTAGACCTAGACAACCTAGAACTACACCGCCTTAGGTCCAATCTAAATATAGTACATAAAATTACAAACTTAAGGTAAACCACACCAAACTTGATTGCAAGAAATACGACTTCAGCAACAGATGTCTGGAATACCCTACCTGACTCTGTGGTTTCTTCCCCAAACCCCAAAAACTTTAACCTTAGACTGTCTACTATTGACCTCACCCCTTTCCTAAGAGATCTGTAGGGGGCGTGCATAAGTGCACCAACATGCCTACTGTCCCTGTCCTATTGTTTCTTTTTATTTTTTTGTTATGTATCCATTTCATGTATTCATAACTATGTTTATACTTAACCTGTTATCTTATAATTGCTTGACAAATAAAATAAAATTAATAAAAGACAATTCTTTTTTTTTAATGCAAACTTATTTTCCCAATATTCATTCACTGCCTTCATTTCTTTTGATTCCAATAATGCAATGGCCTTCAAAGCATGTACGAGGGAGATTGTTTTCCAAATCAAATCAACTTTCTGAAATCAGGTTGTCAATTCAACAATTCCAGGTCAAGATATAACTTGAAGTGATGAGTGAATGATTCAAAACAGATACAGCACAAATCACAGAAAAAATGCCTCAGGAAGGACAATCAGCAGTGATTGGCTGGCTATTTTAATTGAGGAAGGGAGTAAAAACTATTTTAGTTGCAGTTTCCAGGGAAAAGTATTTGCTTTTCCTTTGCTTAAAATTCAAACACTGTGCTATCAAACTCTTTTTTCTATATAATTGCTGACCCTGTTAACAACAATAAAATAATAGCCTTGTCTTCAGGTATCCTCACCAAAAGCAAGACAAAGTGCAGGCAACTTGGTAGGCAGAGATTAAAAACTGCCTCTTTTGCTATCCAAGATAGAGGTGAGTTAGTCCTCATTTAGAAACCTCAGCTGAACCCACCCACTTGGTCGTTGAACAAAGTGGCTGCTTAATGAAAGCATGATCATGTTTATGATCTTTCACCAGCCTTCCTTTGCTTTACAGACAAGACAAGACAAGGATTGGTCACAAAGTAATTTTTTTCATCACCACCATAACTGTCACAGAATCACATAACAGAATAACAGAGTTGGAATAACAGTGTTGGGAAGGACCTTTAAGGTCTTCTAGTCCAACTTTCTGCTTAGGCAGGAATCCCTATCCCATTTCAAACAAATAGTTATCCAATCTCTTCTTAAAAACTTCCAGTGTTGGAGCATTTACAACTTCTGGAGGCAAGTTTTTTCATTGATTAATTGTTCTACCTGTCAGGAAATTTCTTCTTAGTTCTAAGTTGTTTCTCTTTTTGATTAGTTTCTGTTAAGCCTGGGATCCCCAACCAGTGTTAAGGAGACAAGCTAAACAGAATGTGCAGCGTTAGTCAGATAGGCACACAGATAAATGAGTGATATAAGTTTTGTATGTTTATTAACATACAGTAAAAATAACAGATACGCTTGTGCTATCAAAAATATAGTTTATTCCATTATGAGTTCATAGCATAGTCAAAATAACAGTCCATTAGTCATGTATCATTTAGTCAGTCCATTCAAGGATATTCAGTCAGCAAAGTCCGTGTAGAATATCCTATGTCAGTTCACTTACAATAAATCAACAGTCCTTTCTCTCTCCCATTCGAGTAAGGAAAAACATAGTCTTCATCCAGTAATTAGGGATCATCAAGCCAGAGAGAGCAAGCTGCAGTACTTTGCTTCTTTTATGGTGCTTTCACAACCACTCCCTTAATTACATTCCTATATTTAAAGTTGCAGACACTTTAACTTATAAACCATGATAAAATATTTATTATTTTACCTAAACCAGTTCGGGTAAACAATGTTATCCCTAACAATTTTAAAAAAACATTACAGCACATTACTACTTCTGAACTGCTTCAGAAAATTGGGAGGACTTTCAGACAAGTGGGGTCATACACAGGAAGGAGAAAAGAAGTGAAACTGCATTGCATGAGTGATGTCAGCTCAGGAGCTGAATTTAAGCCAATGAAACCAGAAGACAAAAATTTCTGCTTGCTTATTGATGCCTATGATAGTTTTCAACTTTTGACCACAATTAAGCCCAAAATTTCCATGGCTAAACAAGACAGTTATTATGCAAGTTATTCCCCATTTTACGACCTTTCTTGACCCAGTTGCTAAGTGAATCACTGCAATTGCTAAATTAGTAACCCAGTTGTTGAGTGTGAATCTGGCATCCCCCTTGACTTTGTGTGTCAGAAAATTGCAAAAGTTGATCACATGATACCCAGACACTGCAACCATCATAAATACATGCCATCATAAAATACATGCCAATTGCCCAGCATCTGAATTTTGATCACGTGACCATGGAGATGCTGCAACTGTTGTAAACTTTCACAGTTGTGAAAATCAGTTGTGACATTTTTCAGTGCCATTGTAACTTTAAACAGTCACTAAATGAAAGGCTGTAAGTTGAGGACTACTTGTTCCAGTTTTTCTATCCCCATTCTGAGTAAATGGGGATAGAAAAACTTGAATTAAAATTATCATTTTGCCTCCCTTTCCCTCCAAACAAAATCTAAATTAGAGAAAAGAATGCCAAAGGGGAGAAAAAAGTGTATTAGTTAGGGAAAATTTAAGGGCCCTTGTTTGGGGATTCTCTCTGGTCTTTTAAATAATGTAACAGTTAATGTATCATTGGGTTGTGGATTTATTTGAAAGTAAGAATCTATAGTTTGGAAGTATTTTCATGCTAATTTCCAGTAATGTGATAATTAAAAGACCAGTTTTAGGGAAATTAATAGAACATTCTTAATGAATATGATTCAGGAGAGAAAAAAGCAGCAGTGCTGACTGGAGAAAACAAATACTTATTTTAAAACATCTCTAGATTGTTTATCGTTAAAATGAATTCCAATCACTAAACAGGGTATAATAGAGAGTAGCACCAACAAGTTCAATGAAACAAGCAACAAATAATACTGCTAAAATGAATGCAACTTGTAGCTACTTTCTGTGATAAGTTATTTAGGAAACACTTCGAATATTATGACCAAAGATTGTGCAAGCAATAAGAGAGTGTATTTTTTCCCCTCTGCCAGCTCATCAAAAAAGAAAGGAATAAAAAAAAGTTCCTCATGTTTTGAATATGGAATTTTGTTTTATTTTGCATTCAGTCTTTTTCTCTGGTGGCGAGCATTTGTAAAATGTTGTGGCTGTCATCTCCCTGCCTCTTCTGTTTTTGATGCCCAACTTTGTTTATTACATGATCTGAAAAGCAGATACCATCTGGTAAAAATCTCTCTGGCAGAAATTTTGGGTTGTTATAAAAGTAGTCTTGCTTAATCAACTAGGAATGATTAGCTTTGATAATATGAAAATTGTTACATTATATTACCATTCCTTGGAATCACTGTCTCCTTATCACAAGTGGCATGTACCACCAGTAGTCCTTGTTTAGTGACTGTTTCGCACAGCGACTATTCACCATTTAATTAAAAGAAGGACTGGGGTGACATGATAGCAATGTTCCAATATCTCAGGGATTGCCATAAAGAAGGGGGGGGGGGTCAAGCTATTCTCCAAAGCACCTGAGGACAAGAAGCAATAGATAGAAACTGTTAGGGATAACATTGTTTTACCCTAACTGGTTTAGGTAAAATAATAAATATGTAATCATAGTTTATAAGTTAAAGTGTCTGCAACTTTAAATACGGGAATGTAATTAGAGGAGTGGTTGTGAAAGCACTTTAAAAGAAGCAAGACGACAGCTTGCTCTCTCTCTGGCTTTGATGATCCCTAATTACTGCATGGACTCAAGACTGCATTACTCGAACGGGAGAGATAAACAACGGACTGATTTGTAAGTGAACTGACATAGGATATTCTACACGGACTTTGCTAATTGAATATCCTTGAATGGACTGACTAAATGATACATGACTAATGGACTGTTATTTTGACTATGCTATGAACTCATAATGGAATAAACTATATTTTTGATAGCACAAGCGTATCTGTTATTTTTACTGTATGTTAATAAACATACAAACTTATATCACTCATTTATCTATGTGCCTATCTGACTAACGCTGCACATTCTGTTTAGCTTGTCTCCTTAACACTGGTTGGGGATCCCAGGCTGAACACTAGTTATGGGCCCAGAGGCTGCAAAGTCAGTTTAACTAGGATAAAACAGATTTATGTAAAAAGTGAGGGTTTGTGTTGTTATACATTACAGTAAACAGACAGCTGTGTTTTATTAATTATAGTTTTATATCCATATAAAGAAAACATGGCATAAGTCAATCTACAAAGTTTGTCCCTTATATCCAAGCTGGATGGAACAAACTATGTATCAGGGTCTATGAAATGTAGTCTACTTCTATGAAGAGAAGATTTGTGGAATATAATTGAAAATCCACCAAACGTAGAGGAATGGGATCCAGAGGATGATGAAGATAGACTAAAGATAGAAGAATTTACGCATAAAAATGAACAAGCTATTTGCATAATTGGATTAACATTAACTGACAAACAACTTGTTCATATCCACGGAGAGCAAACGGCTGTTGGGTGTTGGCAGAAGCTGAAGAGGATTTATGTTCGAGATAACGTTGGTGCTCACATAAATCTAACACAGAAACTTTTCAGGATGCATCTCCAGACGAATGGTGATATGCTGACTCATTTGAAAACTATGCAAAGCATTTTTCAAGAACTGCATGAGAAAGAGCTTATTTTCTCTACACCAAGTCTATATAATTCTATCTTCACTAGATGTAAGTTATGACAACTACGTCACTTCCCTTGAAATTTTGCCTAAGGAAAGTCTAACTTTAACTGATATAACTGGCAGATTGATTGAAGAGGCAAGATGAAGACTTGAAAGAAATCAGTTAAGGAGGCAGCAACCTCAAAAAGAAGATAATGAATCTCCTACTGCATACGCAATTAAAAAGTGTTTTAATTGTGGAGGAAGAGGACATTTGGCAAGATTTTGTAAAAAAGCAAAGCACCAGAACGCTGGCCAGAATACAAAAAGTCATCAAAATAAAAATAAAAATTTAGAGTTAGCCATGTATATAAATGAAGCTGAAAAAAATAATTTATGGGTGGTTGACAGTGGAGCATCCCACTGTATAACAAATGACAACAGAAATTTTATTAAAATGTCCCAGAGTACACAGCAGATATCGTTAGCCAATTGCTGGAAACTGAAAGCTAAAGGTCAAGGTATAGCATATTGTTCTTTCATAAAAGAGAATGTAAAAATGTTATATGTACCACAACTTAAGTTTAATTTAATTTCAGTTAGAATTTTGGTTAAACTAGGATATGTAGTTATATTTAAAGGAGATAACTGCATAATTGAGAAAGAAGATAAGAAAATTACTGCATCTTTAAGAGGTGAATTATATGTGTTAAATGATAATGGTTTAAAGGTGGCTAACACGGTTTATGATAATAAGAAACCTCATGATGAATGTATTCACTTGTTACATCGAAGGCTAGGGCATTTAAATTTTAAAATGCTTAAGAAAACTGTTGAATTATCTGAGGGAATAAGTTTAAAACCTTGTAATAAGTATTTGCAATGTAATGCTTGCAATCAAAGCAAAGGCAGGGTCACACCGGCTAATAGAGTTGATGGATTTACTACCAAAGAGCCTTTAGAAGTAGTATTTGCTGATTTAATAGGTCCGAAAAAACCAAGTGTAGGAGCTCGTTACATACTAAGTATAATACACCACTATTCTAGATATGGGTTTTGCTATTTAATGAAGAGCAAAACTGAAACGTATCTAAATATCTTTAATTGGATAAAATTTGCTGAAAGGAAAATTAAAAAGAAATTAGTAACTCTTATAACAGATAATGGTGCGGAATTTACAAATAATAAATTCCAGAACAGACTAAGAATGTTAGGTATACAACATAAAAATTCTGTACCATATAGGCCACAACATAATGCCTTTATAGAGAGACGAGGCCAATCATTACAATCAATGGCACGAACTATGATGTCTGATTCAGGATTACCTGACAGTTTATGGGGAGAAGCAATAATGTGTGGTAATCATATATTAAATAATGTTGTTAATTCAACAACAGGTAAATTACCATTCACACTGTGGCATGGTACAAAACCTGATTTAAGTTACATGCACACATTTGGAGCACCAGCATGGGTGCATATCCCTTCACAACTTAGACACAAACGATAGCATAGAGCTAAAAGATTATTTTTTGTAGGATATAAATCTAATCATAGATCTTATAGATTCTGGGAACCAGGTATATCTAGAGTTTACACCAGTGCTAGTGCTAAATTCCTAGAACATGTAGAATGGAATAGATTAGAGCAAGATTTAAATAACGAAGTAATTATTGAACCCTACAAAAGGCAAAAAGAACAGACTAGTTATAACAAGAGTCTAATTAAAGAAGAAGTTCTTAAAGAGCAAATAGGACCAGAACAAGAGGAAACAGTTGATCAGGAAGAGTTAGATAATCAAGAAGAGTTTATAAAGGAAAGTCCACCTGTAAGTCCTGTAATACCTAGACATACTACACCTATAACTACACCACCTGATAGTATCAAGCAAGTATAGTTTGCCAAGTAACTAAAGTTCCAACTAGTATAGATGAACTTAAGATGTATCCTGCTAAGGATCAGGAGAATTGGCAAAAGGCAATGGAAAAAGAACTAAATTCATTAAAGGTAATGAAAGTATATGAAGATGCTAAATTACCTCCAGGAGAAAAATCCATTGGGTGCAAATGGATGTTTAAAGTAAAAACTGGAAATGATGGGACTGTTACCCATAAAGCTAGGTTGGTAGATCAAGGATTTAATCAAACTGCATCTGATTACGATGAAGTTTTTGCACCAAGTCTTAAGGCAACATCTTTGAGAGCAGCATTAGTGTGGGCAGCTAAGAAAAACTATATCATGAACCATTTAGATGTAGAAACTACTTACCTGCATGCACCATTGCAGCACACTATATATTTGAAAAAGCCAATGATTATAAAAGACAATAAAGTAAATAGTACTGATTGTTGGAAACTCAAAAAGAGTCTTTACGGGTTGAAACAATCTGGCTTTGAGTGGAACCAATATATTGTGAAAGAGTTAAACAATATAGGTTTTAAATCTGGTTTAGCAGATCCATGTGTGTTTAAAAGAGAAAATAATGGAACGGTGTCATTATTGTTATTATTTACAGATGATATTGCTTTGATAACTAAGACTAATAATGAAGCTAATGAGATTATATCATTATTAGCCAAAAAGATAAAATTAAAGCTTTTAGGTGAAATTAAAAAGTATCTAAGATTGACAATTAACAAAACAAAAAATGGATTTAAGATATCTCAAGAAGATAAAATTTGCCAATTAATTAAAACGTATAAAATGGAACTTTGTAAAACGGCAAAGACTCCAATGAGTCAGGAAGTTTGCCAAACTGATGCGCAAAGTCCCAAATTTGATAAGTCTATATATCAATCTTTGATTGGTAGCTTATCATATATAAGCAATTGGTCTAGGCCAGATATAGCTTGTAGTGTTAATCAGCTGGCTCATTTTAATTCAGATCCACATCAATGTCATTGGCAATCATTAAAGAGAATTTTAAGATATCTTAAAGGAACAATGAACCATGCATTGTATATAGAACCAAAGGGTGATTTGAGTCTTAGTGCCTATGCAGATGCAAGTTTTGCAAATGACATAAACACTAGAAAATCAACATCTGGGATAGCTATATTATTTGGTAAGACAATAATAGGGTGGAGGTCAATCAGACAACAGCATATTAGCTTGTCCACGATGGAAGCGGAATTTTCATGTCTGTCATTACTATGCACTGACTTAATTTTGTACAAACGGTTATTATTAGACATGGGTATAACTGTTAAAGATTCCATTATTGTGTACGAGGACAACCAAGCAACTATACAGTTAGCTACTAATATTGCTGTAAAAACTAGATCAAAGCATACTGATTTAAGATACTTAAATGTTAGAGAATCTGTAAAGAACAGGCTAATTAAATTGGAATACTGTATGACGGAAGAAAACATTGCAGACCAATTTACAAAAGCTCAAGGAGTAATTAAGTTTAAAGAGAGTTGTAACAAATATGATTTAAAGATGTAAATAGTTATAGTATTATTATTTTCCTAAAAGGGGAGAATGTTAGGGATAACATTGTTTACCCTAACTGGTTTAGGTAAAATAATAAATATCATGGTTTATAAGTTAAAATGTCTGCAACTTTAAATATAGGAATGTAATTAAGGGAGTGGTTGTGAAAGCACCATAAAAGAAGCAAAGTACTGCAACTTGTTCTCTCTTACTTGATGATCTCTAATTACTGGATGAAGACTATGTTTTTCCTTACTGGAACGGGAGAGAGAAAGGACTGTCGATTATTTGTAAGTGAACTGACATTGGATATTCTGCACAGACTTTGATAATTGAATATCCTTGAATGGACTGACTAAAACGATACATGACTAATGGGCTTTTATTTTGACTATACTATAAACTCATAATGGAATAAACTATATTTTTGATAGCACAAACGTATCTGTTATTTTTACAGTATGTTAACAAACATACAAGCTTATCTCACTCATTTATCTGTGTGCCTATCTGACTAACGCTGCACATTCTGTGTAGCTTGTCTCCTTAACCCTGGTTGGGGAACCCAGGCTTAACAAAAATAAGAAGAAGAATGGACATATTCTACTGCCTATCAGAACACTTCCTTCATGGCACCGTTATCATTTTAGGAAAGTCTTCCTATTGCGTCATGATTCCTTCAGCAATTTGAAAAATTCCACTCTTGAAACAAAGGGCAGATTCCCAATGTGGAACATAGATTGGTTAAGTTATTAAAAAGAAGAAAATGCAGGAACACAAAAGCCTGGAAATGCTGAACAGTTACAATTAACCCAGTTGATTCCAATGAAATCAGCAGCACTTCCATGAAAGGCATTTATTTCATCTAATTATTCATCAATTAAATTAAAACCCACAACCATAACTAAATGTAAATGGCATCTGGCATATCACATATGTACACCCCTACATATCAGTTCAGGTGCAACTCTTTAATCATCATCCCATCCTTTGCACACGCATTTCCCCCTGGGAAGTGAATCAAACATTCCTATTAGATAATTACTATGCATAAATTCAGCAGAACCTTTACTTCAAAGAAGCCCAAATTACACAAGAGAAAATATATTGTCGTGTCTGCAAAAAGCAGCTCTGAGTCGGTGACTATCATTCAAGCTCTTTATTAAACAGTTGTGAACCGAACCAGCGAAAAGGAAAAAGCCCGCGGCTTTTATCCTTTTCGCTGCGGCGGCCGCGGCCAATGGCAGCGATTCAAGTCTCCCGCTCTTGGAGCGAGCCAATCGCGGGAGACTTCAATCGGGCCAATCAGCGCGGCTCGCCTGGCCAATCAGAAATCCCCGCGCCTTAGCCAATCAAGGCGCGGGGATTTCGAGTATGCAAATTCAGGACAGAACACCCCTCCCCTCTTGGTATAGTCCATCACGTAGCGTAGTCACGCAGGTAGGCGGGGCTCCGTCTAGCCCTAGTTGACCTGCGCAACTCAGTTGCAAGCTGTATCTCGGCCGGAGCGGTCATCTTTTTGGCTGCTCCTCCCTCTGTGTGAACCGGCTGGATGATCGGGCCGGTTCGTTCTCCGTGGCTCCCGCCTGGGCCTACCGGGTCGGTTGAGCTACGGGTTTCGCCGCTCCCGCTTGGTTTCTCCGAGTCGGTTGAGCTGGCCAGGTGGTTCTTCTCCGGAGGGGACTCGCGATGGCTGCGTTCCGGTGAGTACTTTTGGATTTTTTCCTGCGCTATTTTATTCGGGTATTCCCTCCCCCCCTGGTTCGAGTCTTGGGGGTTGAGGTTTGTTGCTGTTCGTGACCTGAGTTGGTCGATGTGTCGTTTCCAGGCTCGCCCGTCGGTGGTTTGGAGCCGGTACGACCGTGGACCTGTGATTTGAGTGATGACGGCTGGGATCCATAGGGGGTCCCCCGTCAGGTTTTTTGCGTAGACTAAGTCACCGGGGGCAAATGTCCGGTATTTGGAACTGGAGTCTGGGGGCCGCTCCGGGTTGTATGTTGGGTGTAACCTGTCGAGTGGGGACCTCAGCTTCCTGCCCATTAGTAATTCGGCTGGGCTTTTGTTGGTAGTGGTGTTCGGGGTGATGTGTTGTATGAAGAGGAGTTTATTGATTTTGTCGTTGATCTCCCCGTGGTCCATTTTCCGGAGGGTTTTTTTTGTAAACTGCACCATCCGTTCCGCCCTACCGTTCGCCACCGGATGCGCCGGTGCTGTTAATGCGTGGCGGATGCCCCTCTCCGCCAAGAACCTCTCAAAATCGAGGGAAGTAAACTGGGGCCCGTTGTCTGAGACGACGACGTCTGGGAGGCCGTGCGTGGAAAACAGTTTACACAGTTCTTTGATGACGGCCTCCGTGGTAGTGGATTTCATGTCGCTTACTTCCAACCAATTGGAGTAAGCGTCAACTGTGATCAGAAAAGTATGCCCATTCGTTGGACCAGCAAAGTCTAAATGGATTCTGGACCAGGGCCCCCTTGGTGTTTCCCAGTCCCGGATGGGTGCTGCGGGTGGGCTGGGTCTGGTCTCCTGGCAACGATGGCATTTGGCGACCCATGCCTCAATCTGTTTGTCCATCCCTGGCCACCAAGCGTAACTCCTGGCCAGGGCTTTAGTCCTGACGATGCCAGGATGACCTTCATGCAACATCTCTAAGACCCTCCCTTGCAATCTGTCCGGGATGACCACCCTGTCACCCCACAAAATACATCCTTTAAGCAGTGAGAGTTCAGTCTGGCGGTTTCTGAATGTTTTAATGGATTCGTCATTGTCCCTTTCAGGCCAACCTTTTTCTAGCCAATGTAGGATTCGCGCCAGACGCCTATCTTTAATAGTCTCCCTGGCAATGTCCGATGCGGTAATGGGTAGGTTCTCGATGCTAAGGGTGTTTGTCGTTGGTGCTGGGTCAGGATCAGAGTCTGGTAAGGGGGAACGGCTTAAGGCGTCCGCGTGCCAAATTTTCTTACCTGGCTTGTGTAACAGTTCATAGCTGTAGGCTGCCAGGAACTCGGACCACCTTGTCATCCGCGGTAATAAAATGTTCGGGGTGGCTCGGTTTCCAGCGAGGATGCCCAGCAATGGCTTATGATCTGTCACAATGGTGAACGGGCGGCCATACAGGTATTCGTGGAATCGCTTAACGGCGGCAACTATAGCCAAAGCTTCTTTGTCCAGCTGGCTATAGTTCCGCTCCGGTTTAGTCAGAGTCCTGGAGAAAAAAGCGATGGGTGCTTCTCTTCTGTCGGGGAGGGTATGGCTGAGGACAGCGCCGACGCCGAAAGGTGATGCGTCGCAAGTGACAGCTAAGGGCAAGGTTTCGCTGAATTGAATCAGGACGGCGTCGGAGGTGAGGAGGTCTTTGGTTTTTTGAAAGGCGGCTTGCTCTCGTCTCCCCCAAGTCCAGGTTGCCGCCTTATCCAGGAGTCTATGCAAAGGCTCCGCCGCCGTAGCCTTTTGGGGTAGGAAAACATTATAAAAATTCAGCAACCCTAAGAACGCTTGTAGTTCCGTTTTAGACTTTGGGGTGGGGGCTTCTTTGATGGCTTTCACTTTTTTAATTGTAGGGTGAATGCCATGCCGGTCTAGAAGGTAGCCCAAGAATTCCACTTGCTCTGTGCATAGTTGGCATTTTTCTCGTTTAACTTTAAGTCCCGTCACTTTAAATTTTGTTAAGACCTGTCTGAGTCGGTTTTCTAATTCGGCTTCGTTTGGCGCCGCCACTAATACGTCATCAAAATAGGACACCACCCCCTCGATGCCCTGTAGCAAACGTTCCATCAGGCTTTGAAAGATGCCTGGTGCCACGCTGACTCCGAATTGGAGTCGGTTACACTTGAAGGCCCCCCGATGGGTCACGATGGTCTGGGCTTCCGCCGTTTTCTCATCTACTGGCAACTGCTGGTATGCCTGGGCGAGATCGAGCTTGGCAAAGACCTTGCCCCCTCCCAGTGAGTGCAGCAGATGTTGCACGATTGGGACTGGGTAGGCGCTTTGTTGTAATGCGCCATTTAGGGTGGCCTTATAGTCCCCGCAAATTCTCACGGACCCGTCTGGCTTGACTGGGGTCACTATAGGGGTCTCCCATCGGGCATGGTCTATCGGCTGCAACACCCCCTGTTTGACGAGCTTGTTGATCTGCTCGTCAATTTTAGGCTTCAGGGCGAATGGTACCCTCCTAGGTTTAAGCCGCTTGGGGGGAACCTTTGGGTCTAGGTCAAACGAGATAAGGGGCCCCTGGTACTTGCCCAAGCTTCCATCGAAGACTTCCTGGAACTCCTGGGCTAGCTGCTGTTCCCAACCGTCGTCGGCGACGTGGTTGACTCCTGTCAGCGCGATGTCAAGCGGGGCGAACCATTGTAAACCCAGTAGGCTTGGGCGGTCGCGATCGACGATAGTGAGTGGCAGTTGTTCGTTGCGGCCCTTGTAGGTTACATTAAAGCTCTTGGTGCCCACTACCGGGACGCGATTCCCTTGGTAGTCTTTTATAATGATTTTCTGGGTATGAATGTTCCTCTTATGGAGGGTGGGTACTAGCCGTTTAATCTCGCGCCATGCAATCATGGAGAGGTAGGACCCGGAGTCCACTTCCATCTTGCATGGTTGGCCTTCAATATGGACTTCAACGTGTACCTTTCTGGCGCCGTCGGAGATGGCGTGGCCGATGGTCACCGTCTGGTGTGTTTCTTCCTTTCGCCGACCGTCGCCGCCTCTTGAAGATCGCTGGGCACGGTCCCACCGACCGTCCGGTTGGCGCTCTCTGGTCCTGGGCGGGGGGCTTTCCTTCTTCCGGTCGTGTTGTTCCCATTTGGGCGGGCTGCGGGTCTTCTTTTGGTGGCAAACTCGAGCGATGTGACCCCGTCGTTCACAATGCCTACAGATAGAGTCAAAAAATCGGCATTCTGACCTGGGGTGGTCGCCGCCGCACCCGGCACAGTTGGTCCTCGACCTACGACCTCTTCAATTCCGTTGGTCGCCACGTCCCGTCTGCACGCGATGTATGTCCTCCTCGTCTTCCGACGTGCTGGAGGTTGACTGGAATTCTCCATAGTGTGCGGTTGATTCGCTTCTAGGGTCGGCCGACCTTGCCGGGTTGTTGTTTCCGCCCTTCGCGTCAGATCTTCGCATGCTGTCAGCAGACGAGCGGGTTGCTTCTGCGGCTGCGGCTGCGGTGAGGGAGTCTGCTAGGCTGATGTCGCCCTTGGCCATAAGCTGGCTCTGGAGTGTAGGGTCCCATAGGCCGAGCACGAATCGGTCTCTTATGAGGCTGTTCAGACCTTCAAACTCGCAGAGTCCTCCTAGGCGCCGCAGCTCGGCGACGAAGTCGCTCAATTTCTCGGTAAAATTTCGGCGGTAAAACTCGTTGCGCCGTATCAGGATGGGGACCTCGGGGGCGTAATGGCGCCGCAGTATAGGTTCGAGGACGTCCCAGTCCATGGCGGTTGCGTCTGCCGGCTTGGCCAATGCTTTGGCCATCTGGAAGACCTCTGGTCCGCAGTGAGTAAGGAAGACGGCGCGTTTTAGCGGGCCCGGGGCGCCCTTCATTCCGGCGCATTCAAGGTACATACGGAACCGGTCTGAGTACGATTCCCAGTCCTCGGTGGCGGGGTTGAAGGGGGCGGGCGGTGCGATCTTCGCCATCTCTTGCGCTGGAACTGGCTCTTGTTGGACACGGGGTTCGGTTCAGGGTCGGGATCCCATCCTCGTCGCCAGTGTCGTGTCCGCAAAAAGCAGCTCTGAGTCGGTGACTATCATTCAAGCTCTTTATTAAACAGTTGTGAACCGAACCAGCGAAAAGGAAAAAGCCCGCGGCTTTTATCCTTTTCGCTGCGGCGGCCGCGGCCAATGGCAGCGATTCAAGTCTCCCGCTCTTGGAGCGAGCCAATCGTGGGAGACTTCAATCGGGCCAATCAGCGCGGCTCGCCTGGCCAATCAGAAATCCCCGCGCCTTAGCCAATCAAGGCGCGGGGATTTCGAGTATGCAAATTCAGGACAGAACATATATATATACACCTTAGGCCAAATCATTCAACTTTATCAACCTGCCTTTCATCATTGCTCAACATGCTTGGCCATTCTTTCTGCCATGGCTAAAGATAAAGCTCAAATGGAATTTATATTATAGCAGCCAAGAATTCTCCAGTAATTTCCCATCATTGCTTTTGTTTTGTTTTGTTTTTAAAAAAGTTGTTTGCAACTCAATTTTCAAGGTTCTGCAAAAGGAATACAGAACAAGGCATCAATTTAATGTGATAATAAGGGATATCCATTAAACTTAGTTTAATACTTGAAAGAGTTAGCACTTTCAGGAGCCTTAAGACTTTCTTGTGCACGCACACAGTCTTCATAAGCACTCTCTTACTATAACTGGTGCTTTGCAAGTGGCAACTGGACTTTCTGGTTTTTCTTTGAAGATTTTTTTTGGAGCTGAAGAAGCTTCTTGGATGAGAAGCGAAATGTCTTCAAAGAAAAACCAGAAAGTCCAGTTGCCCCTTGAAAAAGTACCTTTGGGAAAACAATGGCCTTATTTTTCAAATTTGCATTTATTTCTTTGCCATGGATATGTAATAGAAAGATTTAGGCTTAAACAACTAATTCTAAACATGTATCATGTTTTTCTAAACAGTCCCCAATCATCAATCTAATTCATTCTTTGATCTCTTGAATCTCTTGCCATTATTCATGTCACCTAACCTCCCCAAACACACAATGGATCACACGTTATTTTAAAATGTGCTCTTTTCCCCGAAATTCACATCTGGTTCCTCAAGTATCACAATCAGAGTTTAATCACAAACCCATGGATTCCCACTTTTATATGCATCCATTGCCTATTTTTTATATGCACTTTCTAACTCACATTTTAACCCCTTTGCTGATAACTAAACCTACCTCCTTCTTCACTTCCTCATATATATTTATCAACACCATTCCCCAACATCACATCACATTTGTTCTTCAATAAGTGGAACTGTCCATTCATTGGCTGATTTGAGAATCTTCCAACCTGTTGTGGATTCTCAGTTCTATGGACTTGCCAGCAAAATTACCTTTAACACAAAACATCGGCATATATTAATAAAAATAAAAATGCAATGAATCAAGTCAAAAGGAAAACAATTTGTCTAAGGCATTTCTGCTTTGATAAGAAATCATGCATAAAAGGTAACATGCTGTTACAAAAAGGGTTGACATAGATGCTTATATCAAGCATAACACATCCAAAACAATTCTTGTTCCACTCAAGTAACTTTCCTCTTCTATTCCATCTTCAGGATTATTAATACTGCAATTTTTCCCATTACAGTCACAGCCTGTCTAGGTATATTGGAAAACAATAAAAAAGACAACATAAGTTATAGGGAATGCAGCACCTAACACCTGACTAAGGACTGTAAACAGCATATTAATGAATAAATCCAGCACTATAAAAGAGACAATACAGAAATAAAATACTATCAATCCATTTGTAATTGACTTTCCCTCAGCTGCTGTTGTCATCACAAAAGCAGTTAAGGGAATTGTAGATAGCCTTTGGACATAAGTGCCTTTCTCACGTAATAATTCCTAGACAAGACAATTTTGAGATTGAAATAAAACATAGCCATTAACCCTAAATCCTACAATTACTCCATCAGTTGGAAAACATATATTGCTACAAGAGAATAAAATTTGCTCTGAGGTTGTCTCGGTTTGAGCTTACTTCAATTTCTAGCTCTGAGAATGGTAAAGAAAAATAAAACCATTGTTTGGTTGATAGGATGTTACTCTGGGTGAAAATTTGAGCTTCCTGTTTTTCTAATAACTAAGATAGAGTCTCTTACAATGAATAAAATCTGTATTGAATTAGTTACATAACAAGAATTTCTGATCTATTCAAAGCAAAATATCCAGGCAACCTTGCATAACTTATACAACATGGCACATAATTTACCCTGACCAAATAAAATGTTTTTTAAAAAACATAGGCACACAAACATTTACATCTACCACCACCGCTGCCTATTCTTGAGGCTTCATGCTACAAGCGCCAAAATAAAGCAGTCCAAATAACAAACCTTGCAAGATGCCAGTGATTTTGCACAAGAATGCCAAACCCATCATACACAGACATATTAATTTTATGTATAATGTTTTCATTTAATTTTAGTGATGGCATTTTTGGAATATTACAGAGGCCTTGGTGCCTGCAAACACCATGGTACTAACTTCTGCCATTGATTTTGTTCAACCCACATGCTCATAGCTTTTAACTCCATAATCATATTTACACCATGGAGTCTGAGTATTTCTTTCTTGGGATCTAAAGGGAGCACAGCCTGACATATTTACTTTTAGGTTGGATTCTTAAATTGCACTAAGTCATGATTTGGCTTTTGCCTTTTTGTTGTACAATATTTGATTTTATTGTTAAATAAAATAAAATTGATTATACTGTTAAATATAAAGGTTTTTTGGCACCTCTTAGGGAAAAGCAGCTTACCCTAAAATGCATCACCAATATACCGTATATACTCGAGTATAAGCCGAGTTTTTCAGCACATTTTTTGTGCTGAAAAAAACCCCCTCGGCTTATACTCGAGTCAGATTCCCCTCTGAAAAAAAAATGGTGTGGGGCTCCGAAGCTGGGCAGCCGCTTCCCTGCTTCCGTGTTTCCTTTGCAACTTTTAAGCATGGGGATAATCGGAAGCAGAAAAGTTCTTGCTTGAGGATATATTGTTTTTTCTTTTTTTAACTGTTTTTAGGGGGGGGGAAGACCCACCGCCATGTGAGAATGCTCAAACACGAAATCTATCCGACCAAAAATAAGTGTGTGTGTGTGTGTGTGTGTGGGGAGGATTTTAACAGAGGGAAGATGTAGGGAGAAGGCAAAAGCGACGGAAGATCCTTCAGGGGAAACTGAGGAGGAGACTCACCCTTGGTCCAGATGAGCCCCCTTCCCCTTTCTCTAGGCTGAGAAAACAACGCGAGCCGAGGTTGCTTCGGCTCCACTCAGCTTCGTTTCCTCAGCTCCAGCTGCTTTCAGTCCACTCAGGAGGAGGGGGAGGAGGAGGTGGTGGTGGCGGCTCGCGTTGTTTTCTGATAGTGAGATCATTTCCCAAATTAATTGATTCACTAACCCAAAAGAAGAAGATGTTGATGACAGTGGGAGGCAGTAGTCACTCTCTCCCTTGCAAGAAAAAAGCAAGAGCCGTTCTTATGATCTCTCCCTCTCTCTCTCTCTCTCCCCGTAATACAGTCAAGCCCTTTCCAGCACGCGGGATCCGCCCCCGCCGCTTTGCACCTTGCAAATGCAAAAACCCCAGGATTTTGTATTTGCAAGGTGCAAAGTGGTGAAGGCGGATCGCGCGTGCTGGAAAGAGCTTGACTGTATTATGGGGAGAGAGAGAGAGAGGGAGAGATCATAAGAACGGCTCTTGCTTTTTTCTTGCAAGGGAGAGAGTGACTCCTGCCTCCCACTGTCGTCATCATCATCTTTTGGGTTAGTGAATCAATTAAACCTTTCATGATAGTGAGATCGTTTCCCAAATTTCCCTTAAATCAGGGAAGAAATCAGAAACAAACCTTTGGACTTAGAATAAGCCTGTTCCTATGATGCCATTTTTGTTCACTGCAGTGTAAAAAGTGTGAAAAAACACACTTCTTTTTTTTCACCTTCTTGTTCCCTATTTACTGGTCTCTTTCAAAGAGGAAATTGTGAACATCAAACTTATTCTCAACTGTCCTAGTGAAAGTTTTTATTGGTATCTATTTTTATTTTTGAAATTTACCAGTAGCTGCTGCATTTCCCACCCTCGGCTTATACTCGAGTCAATAAGTTTTCCCAGTTTTTTGTGGTTAAATTAGGTGCCTCGGCTTATATTCGGGTCGACTTATACTCGAGTATATACGGTACCCAATGAATTCAGAATAGTAATAATTATTAGATACATTTCATTATAAACAGAAAGGCCATCTGTGTCAAAGTATTTAATTTTCCTAGGCTAGTTTATGAGATCACTATTTTGCTTTGTTGATAAGTTCCTTTATATTCCTTATGAAGCAATGAGTAAATTAACATTATTAAAATGAACAGCAAGGTTTAGTTACCCAACTTTTATTTATTTATCAAACACACATGGCCACCCATTTCACACAAGGCAGCACACAATAAAATCAATTATTAAATGTAACAGTTTCCAAATATAAAAAAGAAAACAATTAAATCAACATAAGAAAAAACATGATTGCAAGAGGGTTAATTAGGATGTCTTATCTCTTTGGTGCAACCAAAGAGAGGCTTCTCGGCTGCCAGGGGATCCACAGCTGTTTCAACAGCTTCTAAAAGGCTGTAAGGGTTGGAGTTCATT
Source organism: Hydrophis major (assembly GCA_033807585.1). NCBI lineage: Eukaryota > Metazoa > Chordata > Lepidosauria > Squamata > Elapidae > Hydrophis > Hydrophis major. The sequence continues at coordinate 91,113,994 of CM066329.1, forward strand.
TAATCTCATCTTAGTGGATATAATGTTTCAGAGGGTAGGCACCAAAACAGAAAAGGCTCACTTCCCTGATAAAGAGATGGAAGTCTTTAGCAGGTAGAACCTACAACATGCCTATCCTGCTAGACCTGATCAGATGGGTAGAAATAATCAGGAAGAGACTATCCCTCAGATAACCTAGCCCTGTACCACATAGGGCTTTAGAGGTTAAAAAAAAAAACCCAGCACCTTGAATTGTACCTGGAAGAAACTAACAATTCATGTGTCTTTCTGGAATATCTATAACTTCCCATGCCACTGCATTTTGCACCAGCTGAAGCTTCCAGATACTCTTCAAGAGTAGCCCCATCTAGGATATCTTACAGTACTCGATTTAGGACATCACCAAGGTATAAGTAACGGTCTCCCCTGGGGTCTGGAGGCCCTCTGGAAGCCAGAAACAGGCCCATTTCCAAATTTTCAGAAGGTCTGCTTTTCGCCCTCCCAAAGCTTCCATGCATCCAAAACGGGCCTCCTGCAGACTCCTGGGAGAGAAGAGGTGGGGTAGGCAGGGCCAGCCGGTCAGTTCAACTACCAGTTCAGCGAACCAAATATAGATTTAACATCCAGTTCTCTCGAACGGGTCTGAATTGGTAGAATCCCACCCCTGCTTAAAACCCAGAGCATTTTAGTCAGCCAGACTTCAGATCAAGCCTGTTGTTTCCCATTTAGACTCCAACATCCTGTGGGACACCAGGACAGAACATCAACCCCATGCTGATGTATGATGTCCCTCACCAACATGGATGCATTTTATTCCTTAAAATCTTTTGAAGTGGAGAAGCAGAAATGTTGGCATTTTTTTTTTTTTCAAATGAGAGGGAGAGGAGGAGAGAGGGGATCTTAGCCTTCAAAGCAATAGAATATTCTGCTCCTCCCCACATTTTTACAATGTGGCTTCCTATATTCTTCATCCTGGACTGTGTTCATAGAACGGAATTAGATGGCTGGTCCATTCCATAATTAGACTACAGCCCTTTGGCTTCAAATGGCATTATTCCATGTGATGAAACAGAAAGCTTACACTGCCAGCATGACCATCTTCTGTTGCTACCATTAGTTTTGCTTGACAGCTGATCCAGAACAGTTCTGAAGTTGTCTCTAAAACAATTAAAATCTAAATCATCAATAAATAATTTTATTTCTGTCAAGAACTAGTATAGAATTACCAAAAAAAAAAAAAAAACCAACAACACAGGATGCAAGGACCATAGCCATTTCAGCAGTAAATGAAATTTAAAAGTTACAGATATGGTGCTGTAAAATATAATGCTCCACATCCTATTGAATTAAAATACAGAATAAAACTTGTTAAAACTCTATGGCTAAAAGCTAAAAACTATATATTTAATTTATACTTAATATAAATAGTTATATAGATGTAACCATATTATAGTTAATATAGTCCAATCAGAAATTCTGTATTTCTTTAATTCCAATGCATAAGAATTTTTTTTCTAGGATTACTCAGACAAAATGCTTGATGCTTCTAAGCAATAAGGTAAAAATAGAGAATCACTTTTATTAAAGGATGCAGCCCCATAATCTGGCTGTACATATCCACACCTACACAAACTTGCAATCTAAAATTCCAAAATAACCTGTTAGCAGTCCACAAAGGTGGCTTAGATGTTATTTCTTGTTGCCCTATAATGCAGCATGAGTAATAAAGTTGTTGTGTGTCATAAAAAATAATTTTGCTTGAACTACTCTTATCAGCCTGCATGATGGAACAAGAAAGACATGATATTCTTGGTCCGTTAATATCCGCAATGATTTCTGTCATTCCTATTCCACAAGGCCAGTTACTCTAGACCCTAGACCAAGAAGGTAGAGAAATTACTCTGGGCATTTTTTCTTGCTACAGCAAATTGTATTCCTAAAAAAAAATTATTATACTAGAATATTCTCATCAACACATAGAAGGTTGCCTTTCCCAAGCAATGTAAAAGATTACTTGCAGTCAGGCAACATCTCTTGTTACAATCACAGAGACCATCTCCCCAACCAACTTCAGTTTGCTGATCCAACCTTTTATCTTGAGTTTTGGAAATGTGGGTTTAAGGTAGAGGTCTTCAAATTTAAGACAGCTTTATGACTTGTGGACTTCACCTCTCAGAATTCCTCCTCCATTCATGTTAGCTCAGGAATTCTGGGAGTTGAAGTCCACAAGTCAAACTTGCTAAGCTTGAAGACCCTTGGTTTAAGGGATAAAAAGATGCCTTAAAGCACCCTGTCATTTTCCCCATTTAAAATCCCACTCTCTGCAAATTCGAACTCTTAGCCCCATTGACATTTGGAGTGAGACCCTCTGCATGGCAAGCCTAGTGCAGTTTTCAAACCAACCAATAAATATTGCAAACTCTAAATCAGGCAACAGCATTAGCAACTAAATATATAAATTTGGGCTAAATCAATCTAGAATGACTTTTCACAAAGCTCTCCCACAATTAAGAAATCTATTATTTAACAGACAAAAATTCCACCCAAAATGGATCTATAAGTTTTGACAATCACACCAGTAAAACAACCATTTGAAATATTTTGTTTAGGAGTCAATGCCTAAACTCACATTGACTTTTACCATAGAGGCAAATATATTGCATCATTTCTAAAAACATATAAAAGCAGACACTTTTCAGATAGCTTTCAATTCCTATGCAGTATTAGCCACTTTTAAAAAGAAGGAAATAAAAATAAAATGGCTTGAAATTCAGCATGCTTCCACTCAAACAAGCTTCAAAGACCTCTGTTGTTGAGCTTCAAATAAAGATGAATGAAGGAAAAATGAAAAGCAATTAAAGCAGAAGCTCATGGTTCATCAAAAGATGCGCAAAGGCTCAAATGAAACATATTGTAGCTGCATTACATCTTTTCAATCCATAAATGAATGTTAAACCAACAGATCACATGTAAAAGATCAAAGTTGGAACACCACAGAGACTGTCATGAGGATGCAAGAACAGGAATGTGAAAATAAAGATAAAGGCCAATTTGCACACTGTCCGTTGACAGAATGGGACAACATGCCACAGCCAATTTGCTATGACCAACTCGCCACGGACAACTTGCCTTGGCCAACTTGCCAAGGGAAAACTCACTGGGGGACAATTCAACAATTCAATTTAATTATTTAAAATAATTTAAAAATAATTTAAATTTTTATAATTCACATTTTATTTTGTCCCTCCCTTTAGCATATTTTCTTTAAGGATTCTATTGGATTATTTATTTGATATTAGTGTAACTCTTATCCAATTGTCCTGTGGCAAATTGGCCATAGCAAGTTATCTCATGGCAAGTTGGCTGTGGTGAATTGCCCATGGTTGAGTTGGCTGCAGCAAGTTGTCGTAGACCCATCCATTGAAACTAAAGGATTCATTATTCACTGTACAACAGAACCATTTCAGGGATACAATCTTCCTGGTTATGACTCTAACAAAATGTTTTTCTATAATTTGGGACTGAATGCATCAATTTCTAAATCTGCATGTGAACAGTAAATTGCTTGTAGATCTTTCCAGAAATGTTACACGCAATTTTGTTATTTATAAATATCCTGCTGTGGGAATTCTGTGGAAAATAAAAAATCTTGCACCAAGAATGGCCCTATCAAGGATTTACAGAGCTTTTCATACCATTATTTACAAGCTGTATATACTTTGCCTATGATTCAGTGCTACGTGTGATGGTTGCAGTTTTTAAAAGAATGGAAATCATGCACATTAGTTCCAACAGGACAGAAGTCCATAAAAAGCAGTACATTTCCTTACCGTTTAAATATGTTTTAATTGTTAAACAATAAAGAAGTCGTATAAATGTCAAACTGGAACTTTTCCAAAGGAACATTGATTTAAAATGCTTAAGGAAAACCTGAATGGCTTTTAAAAGGAATTCAAGTATGAATTTATTGGTCAACATATCCGGTCTATCTTTTTGATCACTTTGTAATGGCATGTTATTGTTATTTGTCATTCTGCTATGGCAGGTATTCTATGTCTGTATCAAATCTAATGAATCCTGTCTTTTTTTTTTTTTCTTTTTCAAGTGAAAAGGCACTCTACTGGGATTTTTCAGCAAACAATTACAAACATAACAAATAGAGTCTTTTCTCTCAAATGGTTGTACTGAAAGTTCAGCAGAAGGCACTCACTGAACTTCCAAATTGAATACATAGCTCTCTATATAAATGATCCATCCAAATTATATAAACCCATAAGCCATGATATAATTAAGATATAAAAAGGAAGAAGTTGTTTCCATCAGGAGGAGAAGAGAAATATAGGCAAAACCCAGTCTGCTTAAGCATAAAATGACCAAGCAAACCTATGAATATTGCAGTAATAATGCTTAGTTCCAATCGCTGTGCATAGAATTGTATCCTAATACATGGATGGGTGGCTCTGTTAATTTTACTTACATTGAACTACACTGAAATCTAATGTTCTTCCATCAAATTATAATTATAATTATTTATTTCTGAAATATATTAGTTTTACTTGCTTTTTATACTATAATGTATATTTTTGTATACTTCTACAATCAGAGGACTGTACTCTTAAATTCAGAGAAAAGCAAGTTATTTCTACTTTATTTCTATTTGTCAGCAGACTGTGACACACACACACACACACACACAGAGGAATGCATGGACATATTGATATGATAATTCCATCCTGTCCCTGCTTCTTCAGTTTTTCTTCTTCTCCCACATTTCTACAATTCAAAAGCTGCTGAGACACTTATACAGTCCTTTCTTGAATGCTTCTGTTTCATCAAGCATGATTGCTTCCTTCTTTCATAAAAACAACTTAACTCCATTTATAATTGTGGCCCTCACAAACCAGATGGGTATGGAACAACATTGCAGACAGAAACATTGTACAGATTGGCTTGAATAACTGCACGATAATTAAAACCGAAGGAAGCATAAAGGAAGTGACCGCTCTTACAATCTTTCCAAGCTCAGTGCAGAAATAAATGTTATACAAGGAGCTCAGAATGGATACCAGCCTCCAAAACAACATATTATGAAAAGTGGCAATTCTAATTCAAGTCTACATTGGATCCCCAAATAAACAATGGTACAATTAGCCAATTTTTACAGTAAGTCTTCCAATAACAACTTAGAATTGGCCCATAAAATAAAATGAGTGAAATAATGGGGAAATGTCCTGTTTTTCCCCAATATCATCATGTCAAGGAACTGTCTCATATTCAAAAATTTCTTAGATGTCTGAATATTACCTATGACAATGGGCAAGTTGCCCTACCATGATATGTTTTACACTAACTTGATGGATGCTAGGTTAATATAACATATTAAACCAAAGCAAACCACATTATAGGACAGTGGAAGAGAAGACTATAAAATTATCATGCCCCTGTCAGAGTCTGAATCCCAGGAGGAAGCCAGACAGCTGACAGGGAATGGGAGTGTGGCTCCACTGACTGTGGAGGAGGCTGGGGAAGGGTAAATTCTGGCTGGGCAGAACAGAAGAGAGATAGGACAAGGGAGGGAGAGTTTAGAGGATGAACCAGGCCCACCCCTCTTCATCCTAGGGCAGGGGTGTCCAACCTTGGCGACTTTAAGACTTGTGGACTTCAACTCCCAGAATTCCTCTTGGTCTTAAAGTCGCCAAGGTTGGACAACCCTGTCCTAGGGCATGCAGGGAGGAATGGAGGGGAAAGAAAGGGTCCTGATTCCCTTCATTATCCACAGCTAGGAAGACAGTTGATAAGAAAGGCAGGCTGTGTGCAGCAGGCTGTTGGGAGCAAATGCGTGTTGTCAAGGCTTATCTGTGTTCCTGGCGTCTTCCCAACTGTGTAAGTTTTGCCGTGCCTTCAAGTTTGAAATTCTTGTTCCTAACTAATTACTTCAGCTTGGCTTATTTGGACTTTAAGTTACAATTTCTGTTGACCTTGTTTTGAACTTATTTTCTGCAGAGAAAGGCTGTTCCTGGGAGAGTTTTTCTCCAGCCAGAAGATACATTGGGGACAAAGTTGGAGATAATAAAGGGACTCTTATTGATTATCTGATTGTGTTGCCTTTGTGCCATACCCCGGGTCATCACAAAAATCCTTGGTGCTTTCTGATCTGTTTCATTATTACCCAACTATGTGATCTTACCTACTGGGGTAATGGAATGCCTACAAGCAAACCACCAAACTCAGAGAGCAGAGAACTGTGGAGGACTCCACCATTCAACCCTGAGTTACAAATATTCTCTTCTTCTGGAATAAAAGAGCCCAGAGTGTGGTTGTCCAATGCAATAAAAAGGCAAAAGATAAACTCCTTTGGAAAGCACACCCATGGTTCTTGTTCCTTCCACTGAAAATTATGCTTCTCACAATCCGGACTCTTTTGTAGCTGCCCTCAAAAATGATTCTGCTCATTCTTTCCACCCTGAGAGAAGGAAAAGCTTTCCACTCAACTCTATTGTGGTCTCTTACTATTTGGTGCAAGGGGCTTTTCATTAAAGCCTAGTGAACATTCTTGGGTGACAAAGCAGGAATGTATTCTAACTGTGAGAAAGAAGGGGGGGGGGGGAGGGAAGCAGCCAGATGCTTAGAAAGCAAATAATGCAATTCTTCAGACCCAGCATAAGAATTCATTAAGCACTTGCTGAAGAATAAAATACATTCTTTAACACAATGAAGACTGAAAATGAAAAGATACTATCAGATATTTGAGGGCAATTTTCCTGACATTTCCAAAACTACAGTATATGAAAGGAAAAATAAAGATTGTAAGGTGTATGGAAACTGTATATGTCTTGCAAATTTAATGGTCCTATATCTGGATGTATTTATTTTAAAAATAAGTATTCTGCTTTTCAAACCTTTTCCCAGAATGGCTAAATTGAACAGACTTTTTGAGGCTGTTTTCCACTGTATTGGTATATGAGATGAAAATATATATAATGTAAACTCCATTTTCAGAACCATAGTTTATTTCATCTTTGTATTACTTTCCATATTTCAGGTAACCTCAAAAGATTATATACCTATTAAAGTTGTCAGCACATGGCAGGTAAACAAAGGAATCAATATATGATCAGGTTCAATGAAATCCATGAAGCACAGAAGAAAATGGAAGAAAACTCTCTGTAAGTAGCCCAACTTGTAAATATAGTGAGTTTTTATAAAAAAAACTCAAAACAAAACCCCTAAGCAAATATATATATATTACTTACATATCCCATAACTTGTGTTTGAGCTGACATTGGTTTTTTTATTTTAAAATTTTCAGACCCAAATTCATTAAAAAGGGAGAAAAGTAAACTGGATTTCTGAAGATTTGTACTTCCTTAAAAGCTATAGAACATGGCTACAGATATCAAGCACCACATTTTCCTTTTCCCTTTGCTGTTGCTGTAAAAAAACAATGCAGAGTTCTTTTTAATGTCAGTAAAAAAAAAAATCAGTGGCAGTTGGAAATAACAATAACCCAACAAGCTGCTGTTAATACAGGAACAGTCAGTCACAAATACATGAATATTCCAAGTTACCCAGGCTTGAATACAAGGAATGATGCCAATGATGTACTGGGCATATGTTGGGCATCTTAAATTAGGAATTTCAAACCTAGTTAAATTTTTTAAAAAGCAGCAAATCAATAAAGGCTACACAAGGAAAGGCACCAGAACTACAGTAAATTATCAAGATATTATAAATTTATATTCTTTTTTATTTGCTTCCTAGCCAATTTTTCCCAACTTTACAGCAGCTCATACACCAGTATGCAAGGTCATGATACAACAAATATGTGAATTTTAGCAACAGCATTTAACTTTAAGACTAATATCTCTTAAAAAGTATTGTCTCTAGAATTTTTCAAAATATTTTTAAAAGTATTGTCTCTAGGACATTTCCTCTTTTTTTAAAATAGATTTTGGGATTACTTTTCCTTATCCTATCTCAAAATTGCAAAGTACAGTAGCTATTTAAAAAAAAATATTATTGTCATAAAACCTCTGAGAGAGATGGAGGGCACCATACATTTCAAAGCCTGTGATTTTAACTGAAAGAGAATTCAGTTATCTACAGTATAAAAATCCATACTTGCAGCTAAAACACCTTAGTGAATTATGAAGATGAATAATCTGTGTGTCTTCAGAGAATTAAAACAAAGCACTTGACTTCACTTGACTGAAGAAAAAGAGAGTAGAAGAAAGCAATTGCAATCCCAAGACAAAATGAAAGAGATGGTACTGAGTGAGCTTCTTAAAAAAATTATAGGCTTAAAGAGGAAATGGCTTGCTCTGTCCCAGGACCTTACTGGATATTCATCGAAAGCTTATGTTGATAGCTGAAAATGCACTCTTTTCTAACCTGAGAATATCTGCAGGAGATGAACAGGCTAAGCCTGAGCGAGCAGTGGTGGGATTCAAAATTTTTTACTACTGGTTCTGTGAGCATGGCTTGGTGGGCATGGTGTAGCTTGGTGAGCGTGGCTTGATGGGCGTGGCAGGGGAAGGTTGCTACCAAATCCCCATTCCCTCCCCACTCCAGGAACCTGCTTTCTAGCTCCATTCTCCTGTGCAGGGCAACAAAAGAAGACCCATCCAATCAGCTGGGACTCGGGAGGCAGAGAATAGATGGGGGCAGGGGCAGTCAAAAGTGGTATTTGCCGGTTCCCTGAACTACTCAAAATGTCTGCTACCGGTTCTCCAGAACTGGTCAGAACCTGCTGAATACCACCTCTGTGAGGGAGGGATCAAACACATCATTAGTCTGGAATCCCTTCATGCCCATGAAAGATCTAAGTCCATCCCATCTTGAAATTTCATTGGTTCTTACCTACCACCAATTTGCTTTGTTCGTTCAGATTCTTGTAAAGAGCATTAGCCTACAATAAGCCTATACTCATTTCCACTGTGTGGACTCCTGATTTCCTGCACTTGGCAACATCCCTCATATTGGAGAGGACAGAGGGGAATCGATATATTGCCCTATTCAGCAAGGGTTCTTCAGTTTGTTTTCTGCAGGAAAAATTTTCTTGTGACTGATAGAAGAAAGCCAAACAGCCATTATACATAAAGTAATTGAGGTTAAAACTGGGGGGAGGGGGGTTTATTTAGTTAGTTTGGATCCTGTTTTTCTTTTAGATCAAATACTCAAGGTGGATTCTGTTCTGTAAACCAATCAAGGGTCCCACTGGAAGAACAATTTTACCTGCTCATAGTCAAGTCCAGATTTCTAGCTCAGTTTTTGTTTCTAATAAATCTCTATTCTCATATAAAAATGAAGAAAGCCAGAAAGGTTGGTTTTTGCTGCTGCCTGCAATTAAGTATGCTTCACATGAAGTATGAGTGTTTGTGTGTGACCAATCCCAATTTATTTATTTATTTATTTAGTGTTTATTTATTTATTTAGTGTATTGTATTTCACATGTCACAAAAATGTGACTCTGGGTGATGAATAACAATGAATTATAAGCTTTGTGCTGGGTTTTGCCTTAAAAAGCTTTAAGGCCACTGGAATAAAATACATACCTGTAAAGTTAGAAATGTAACCTTGATGGCAATTAGGAGGAACTGTTACTGAGGCCAAAGTATTTTTAAGCAGAAATAGAAGCATTTCTAAGCAGAAGCTGAAGCATTTTTTAAAGCCCAGAACAAAAAGATGGCATTACAAGGGCTCCTCTAACTCTTAAAAAGGACCAAGGGTAGCTGAAATATCTAATGACTCTCTTTTTCTATTTGTACTGAATTAATTCCAGCCAGCATTTGGAAAGGTTAAAACAGACAAGGCATGTACATGATTCACATCTATATACAAATATGCATTGATAGCTCCTGGAATCATTTCCAACATTTAATCCTCTTAAAAGTCATGCAGAAACATTGTAGCTTTAACAGCCTTGCTAAATGCAGAGAAGGGGACAAAGGAAAAGTTTGCTAGATAGTTTCCACCCCTATTCCAGGAAAGGTCTGCTAGATAGTTCCCATCTCTTGGGGGAGAGATTCCCATCGGTCCATCTCTGGATGTTGATCCAACAAGCAGAGTCAGATTTGGCAAGACAGCATATGACTCGTCCCCATTCCCATCTGAGTAATGCAGTAGAGGATTAACATCAAACATTTAAAATCATACCTCACGTATAAAGTAGGCACTTCTTCTTGTAGAACTTTCCAAGTTTAAAATTTAAATTTACACTTGAATATTTTGAATCCCTGCCCAGTTTTGCTGATGGCTTTTTTTCCTTATTGTTCTTCAGCCTGATTTCATAAGTAGAAAAAAATTAACAGCCCTGCCAAGTGCTGAATTCTAATGTGTATTAATTCCATGCCAGTGATGACAATGTTGTGGTAATAAAATATGTTTAAACAAAGAGAAATTTTTAAATCAGTTTAACCAGTAAAACTGAGCAACCATTAAAAAACATCCCAACACATATTTTCCTTTAGAGGTGGAATGGGCTCCTTTGCAGACATTCTGAACCTACAAATATCTCTCTATTCCATTTTATTCTCTGGTATTTTTTTTCCTGCTGCATTTATTACCCAATAGAGAACTAAAATGAAAGCTTGGTGGCATGCTTTTAAAAAGCATAAATGGATTTGCAGATTATATAGACCACCACCTTTTCTGTCTGGTTAAATCATGTTACCGATGTCAGCATACAGTTGGAACTCTGCCTACATCCACAAAGCACACTCATTAAAGACCACGTGCCAGATTATGGGAAGGTGAACCAATGTGTAATACAAGCCACTGATTCATAAGCACATCTTTAAAAGCAGAAAGTAATACGAAGCACTATAGAAAAATGAATTACAGACCCTTTTCCACAGATGATTCAACAAGTTAATTCCTCCCATAAATGTTATTGTCAAACTGTTCCTTCACCTTAGAAAATACATTTCTCCCGTATTGAAGGGTCAGAGCATCAGCCTAGAACTGTGATGGCAAACCTATGTCATGAGTGCCGGAAGTGACATGCAGAGCCATCTCTCCAGGCATGCCAGCCATCGCCTGTTGGTCTTCTGAGTTTTGGCACACGCATGTGCCCTGGTCAGCTGTTCTTCGCGCACATGGGAGCACCAGAAACCAGAAAACAGCTCCCTAGCATGCATGCACACACTGGGAAGTTTATACACATACATGCCGGCCAGCTGGTCTTTGTGTGCACATGCATGCCAGAAACCAGAAGCTCAGCTCTTCCGGTTTCCCATGCTCCCCCCTCCACCACCACCCCCCATGCATGTGCTCTTGTTTTAGCACTTGGTGCCAAAAAGGTTCACCAACACTGGCCTAGAACATTACTGCTATCTTCAGTCAAGAACTATCTGTGCAGCAATGCCTCTCCCCAAGTTTACAACTTCTGTCTCTTCAAAGGCAGATTCTCCAACAAAAAGGACAACATTCCTCTCCACTCTTTCCCCCTTTCTCTCAGTGCTTTTGCAGCTGAAACTGGCAGCATGTCTCCCAGCAATTGCAAGGGTTTGTTTCCCCAAAGTTTTAGTCCCCCAAACTTACTTATACTGGTAGTCTATACCAGGCTTTCCAATGAGAACACTGTCCCCATCCCCCTACAATATCCCAGTTAGCAACTAGGACAATCTATATAGTACAACTCATCTATCTTTGAGAAAGCAAGGCTATGAGCTCTAAGGCCATACCATTTCTCCTGATTTTTTTTTAATCTTTTTCTCTGCTGATTCAGCAACAGCAAGCATGGAAACAAAACCCATATGAGACAGCCACTTATAGCTTTGTCCTAAAGTTTGGTTTTCATCTATGAGACAAACATGACTCTACAAGTTTGATGCCTTTTCCATTTTTGAGAAATACTGTTAGTGTAGTAAAAACTACAATATGCGCTCTTGCAATCTTCCTTACAGGTTTGGCACTGAAGCATGCATAACATGTTTTTCAGCTGCAAGTATTTCTGGATAAGGCAGGCTACCAAGACTGAATTCAGACCTAATGAAGGGAAAGCATTTTTATATCAGTGTGGTTCTATGCTGAAAGGCAGATAATGGTAATGTACCTCTGTTCATTCTGCTGGGCTTTTTAGAAACCTTCAGGACTGCAAATCATGGTCTCTTTCTTAATGGTTTTGTCTACACAACATGCTTAGCAGTCATGTTTAACATGTTTGAACTTCCTATCCTGCATAAATAACCCATTTAATTAATCCAGAAGACATCAGACTGAATCCAAACGGACTTGGTTTTCTGTTTGCCATTAAATTATCTTCCCAATTAAACATATCCCTCTCAGGTTACGCAGACCACTTATAGTAGGGTTAGTTGACTATCCTCACTCACAAGACTCAAAAAACTCCTATTTCCATCCCTTCCCTAATTTTCAAATCCATGTGTTTTATTCAATTTAAATGGCCATCCATCTCGCTTTGACGTTCCAGGTTGCTAAAAGCAGTTAAAAATAGATAGGCAGCAAAAAACAGCAAAAAATAAAGTGTGTAATTGATGAGCAAGGTAAAGACTAATCAAGCCACAATTAACATAACATTGCATGGGCTCTAACTGACAATCTGATCTCTAAGCCCCCAAACACAATATATTTGGGAGGCCTTGAAAATGCCCAATGTAATCTCCAGGGAAATGATGTTCTAAGAAGTAGACACCATGACTAAAAAGGATCACTTCCTGGATCCCACCAGATGATGCTCTTATGTCAGATCTGATAGGTTGGACAGGATCAACAAAGAAGCAATCCTGCAAATATCCCAACCCAAAAGTATGGAAATTGGTAATGCTCAAAATGACTCACACTAGCTTGTCTCTGGGATGTATATTTTTCCCCCTCTAAATAAGGGGGGAAAGGCAGCAATTGGCAAAACAAATGGAAGGGATGGGGGAAATTGTCATTAGAGAGTTTCCACAATATTTTTATTTGCCCTTAGTAGCTGTTTGTCTTTGTTTTAGTCGCCGCTGTGTTCCCAATGTGCCTGTGGGGGTGGCACCTCAAACACGGCGGCAGCAGTGGCACGTTGGGAAAGTAGAGCAAACTTTCCCAATGTGCCGCTGGTGCCTGCCCTGGGCTTCCTCAACCTTGCCCCGTACCGGCTCCAGGAAGGAGGCAACAGCACCTCCCTATATGAGGTGAGCGCCCCGGGAAGGGGGGCAGCTTGGGAGGCTGATCCCTGGCAGGAGGGGCAGCCTGTGAACTTGCTGTCAGGCACGGCAACTACAAAGAGGGACGGGCTTGATTGAGTGGTATCCTGGATATTGGGCATGTGGTCAAAGCCCCCCTTCCTCTGCCTTCCTACCTGTCTGTCTTTCTGCCTACCTACCTACCTATCATCTATCTACCATTACATCTATCTACCAATCTATCTGTCTGTCTGTCTGTCCATCCATCCATCCATCCATCCAAAAGGTCTGTCTGTCTTTCTGTCTACCTACCTACCTATTCATACATCCATCAATCCATCTACCTACCTACCTACCAACATATCCATCCATCCATACATACATACATACATACATTTTCTATCTATCTATCTATCTATCTATCTATCTATCTATCTATCTATCTATCTATCTATCTATCCATACACCCTTCCAAAAGGCCTGCCTGCCTGCCTGTCTTCCTGCCTATTTGCCTGCCTACCTACCCACCTACCTATCCATACACTCATCCGAAAGGTCTGCCTGCCTGCCTACCTATCTACCTACTAATATATCTACCTACCTACCTACCTGTCTCTGTCTCTCTCTGTCTCTTTATCTATCCACCCATCCATCCATCCATGTTTGAAGCGCTGGCCCTGCAGGCACATAGGGAAAATAGAGCAAAGTCAGTCAGGGAGGGAGGGAGGGAGAGAGAGAGAGAGAGAGAGAGAGATGATGCATCTGATTGAAATGAGGCCTAGTTTAGACTGGGCCCTTTTCCACAGTGAAACATCTTTGCCAGCACATTGAAACATCTTTGGCTTCTATTAAAGGTTTTGTCATGTATGCAAATGGACTACTCGAAATCCCCGTGCCTTGATTGGCTAAGGCGCGGGGATTTCTGATTGGCCAGGCGAGCCGCGCCTGATTGGCCCGATTGAAGTCTCCCGCGATTGGTTAAAGCCAAGAGCGGGAGACTTGAATCGCTGCCATTGGCCGCGGCCGCCGAAGCAAAAGATATAAAAGCCACAAGCTTTTTGTCTTTTGCGGTTCGGTTCCACCAGTGTTAATAAAGAGCTTGAATTGAAAGTCACTGACTACGAGTCTTAATTGCGGATACGACACTGGCGACGAAGGTGGGATCTCGCCATTGAACCGAACCCCGTATCCGTTTAAGAACCAGCGACAGCGAAGATGGCGAAAATAGCACCGCCCGCTCCCTTCAACCCCGCCGCCGAGGACTGGGAATCGTACTCGGATCGATTCCGGATGTATCTGGAATGCGCCGGCATGAAGGACGCCCCGGGCCCGCTAAAACGCGCCGTCTTTCTCACACACTGCGGACCAGAGGTCTTCCAGATGGCCAAGGCATTGGCCAAACCAGCAGACGCAACCGCCATAGACTGGGACGTCCTCGAGCCCATACTGAGATGCCATTACGCCCCCGAGGTCCCCATCCTGATACGGCGAAACGAGTTTTACCGCAGAAACCAGAAACCGAACGAGAAATTAAGCGACTTTGTCGCTGAATTACGGCGCCTGGGAGGACTCTGTGAGTTTGAAGGGCTTAATAGTCTCATCAGAGACCGCTTCGTGCTCGGGCTATGGGATCCGACACTCCAGAGCCGACTCATGGCCAAAGGCGACATCAGCCTAGCCGATGCCCTCACTGCGGCCGCAGCAGCAGAAGCCACCCGCACGTCAGCAGACACCATGCGAAGATCTGACGCGAAGGGCGGGAACAACAACCCCGCGAGGTCGGCCGACACCAGAAGCGAAGCGACCACACACTACGGCGAATACCAATCAGCCTCCAGCGCGTCAGATGACGAGGAGGACATACACCGTGTACAAATGGGACGAGGCGAACAGCGAAGTCAAAGAGGTCGCAGGTCGAGGACCAACTGCGCCGGATGCGGCGGCGACCACCCCAGGTCAGAATGCCGATTCTTCGACGCTATCTGCAGACATTGTGACCGACGAGGCCACATCGCCCGAGTTTGCCGCCAGAAAAAACCCCGCAGCCCGCCCAAACGGGAACAACTTGACAGGAAGAGAGAAAGCTCCCCGCCCAGAGCCAGAGAGCGCCAGCCAACGGGTCGATGGGACCAGAGACAACGATCGCAAAGAAGCAGTGACAGCCGGCGTAAAGAGGAAACCCACCAGACGGTGACCATTGGCCACGCCATTTCCGACGGAGCTAGAAAGGTTCACGTAGAAGTTCACATAGAGAGTCGACCATGTAAGATGGAAGTGGACTCCGGTTCCTACCTTTCTATGATTGCTTGGCGCGAAATCAAGCAACTAGTGCCTACACTACAAAGAAGAAACGTACCTGCCCAAAAAATCATCATAAAAGACTATCAAGGTAATCGCGTTCCGGTAGTGGGCACCAAGAACTTTAACATAACCTACAAAGGCCACACAGAACAACTTCCACTCACAATAGTCGACCGCGACCGCCCTAGCCTGCTGGGGTTACAATGGTTTGCTCCGCTTAACATCGCGCTGACAGGTGTCAACCACGTATCCATTGAAGCTTGGGAACAGCGGCTAACCGAAGAATTCCAGGAGGTCTTCAATGGAGAATTGGGCAAGTACCAGGGGCCCCTTATTTCATTTGATTTAGACCCAAGGGTTCCCCCGAAGCGGCTTAAGCCTAGAAGGGTACCCTTTGCATTAAAGCCCAAAATAGATGAGCAGCTAGACAAGCTCGTCAGACAAGGGGTGTTACAACCGACAGATCACGCCAGATGGGAAACCCCTATAGTGACCCCAATAAAACCAGACGGGTCCGTGAGAATCTGCGGGGACTATAAGGCCACCCTAAATGGCGCGTTGCAACAAAGCGCCTACCCAGTCCCGGTAGTGCAACATTTACTGCACTCACTGGGAGGGGGCAAAGTTTTTGCTAAGCTCGACCTCGCACAAGCCTATCAACAACTACCTGTGGACGAGGAAACGGCAGAGGCCCAAACAATAGTGACCCACCGGGGGGCTTTTAAATGTAACAGACTTCAATTTGGGGTCAGCGTGGCACCAGGCATCTTCCAGAGCCTGATGGAACGCTTGCTGCAAGGCATCAAGGGGGTGGTGCCCTACTTCGATGACGTATTAGTGGCGGCGCCAAATGAAGCTGAACTAGAAAACCATTTAAGACAAGTCTTAACGAAATTTAAAGAAACAGGACTTAAAGTCAAACGCGAAAAATGCCAACTTTGTACAAAGCAAGTAGAGTTTCTGGGCTACCTCCTAGACCAGCAGGGCATCCACCCCACAACAAAAAAAGTAAAGGCCATCAAAGAAGCCCCCACCCCAAAGTCCAAATTAGAGCTGCAAGCGTTCTTAGGTTTACTAAACTTCTATAATGTCTTCCTACCTCAAAAGGCTACGGCGGCGGAACCTTTACATAGACTCCTGGACAAGAAGGCAGCCTGGACTTGGGGGAGACGGGAACAAACAGCTTTTCAAAAGACCAAAGACCTCCTCACCTCTGATGCCGTCCTAATGCAATTCTGCGAAACCCTGCCTGTAGCTGTCACTTGCGACGCATCACCCTTCGGCGTCGGCGCTGTCCTCAGCCATACCCTCCCAGACCAGAGAGAAGCACCTATCGCATTTTTCTCGAGAACTCTGACTAAACCAGAGCGGAACTATAGCCAGCTGGACAAAGAAGCTTTGGCTATAGTGGCCGCCGTTAAGCGTTTCCACGAGTACCTTTATGGCCGCCCATTCAAAATAGTGACTGACCATAAACCGTTGCTGGGCATTCTCGCGGGAAACCGTCCCACACCA
The DNA here is from genome assembly GCA_033807585.1 of Hydrophis major. Classification (NCBI taxonomy): domain Eukaryota; kingdom Metazoa; phylum Chordata; class Lepidosauria; order Squamata; family Elapidae; genus Hydrophis; species Hydrophis major. The sequence goes on from CM066329.1 coordinate 91,130,913, forward strand.
AACATCTTGTCACCCCGGATGACAAGATGGTCTGAATTCCTGGCAGCCTACAACTATGAACTGCTACACAAGCCAGGTAAGAAGATATCGCACGCGGACGCTTTAAGCCGTTCCCCCTTACCTTACTCTAACCCTGACCCTGCACCAACAACAAATACCCTGTCCATCGAGTGTTTACCCATTACCGCATCGGACATAGCGAGGGAAACGGTTAAGGACAAACACTTAGCGCCAATCTTACATTGGCTACAAAAAGGCTGGCCGGAAAAAGACGATAACGAGACTTTTAAACCTTTCCGCCAGCGCCAGACGGAACTTTCACTACTGAGAGGATGTATCCTTTGGGGAGACAGGGTGGTAATTCCGCCTAAATTACAGAACAGGGTCCTAGAGATGTTGCACGAGGGTCATCCTGGCATCGTCAGGACCAAAGCCCTGGCCAGGAGTTACGCTTGGTGGCCTGGCATGGACAAACAAATTGAAACATGGGTCGCCAAATGCCACCGGTGCCAGGAGACCAGATCCAGCCCACCCACGGCACCTATCCGGGACTGGGAGACACCTCGGGGACCCTGGTCCAGAATACATTTAGACTTTGCCGGCCCCACAAATGGCCACACCTTTTTAATCACAGTTGACGCATACTCAAACTGGCTAGAGGTGGCCGACATGAAATCCACCACCACAGAGGCCGTCATTAAAGAACTGTGTAAGCTATTTGCCACCCACGGCCTCCCAGACGTCGTTGTCTCGGACAACGGGCCACAGTTTACATCCATCGATTTTGAACGGTTCCTGGCAGAAAAAGGCATCCGCCACGCGTTAACGGCACCGGCGCATCCGGCGGCGAACGGTAGGGCGGAGCGGATGGTCCAGTTTACAAAAAAGACCCTCCGGAAAATGGACCACGGGGAGATCAACGACAAGATCAACAGGCTGCTCTTCATACAGCACATCACGCCAAACACAACCACAAACAAGAGTCCTGCAGAGCTCCTGATGGGCAGGAAGCTGCGATCCCCACTCGACCGCCTACACCCAACCTACAACCCGGAGCAGCCCCCAGACTCCAGCTCCAGGTATCGGACATTTGAACCAGGCGACCTAGTATACGCCAAAAACATGACGGGGGACCCCCTATGGATCCCAGCCGTCATAACTCAGATCACTGGTCCAAAGTCGTACCGGCTCCAAACCACCGACGGGCGAGCCTGGAAACGACATATCGACCAGCTCCGGTCACGAACATTGACTAACCTCAACCCCCAAGACACGAACCAAGGGGGGAGGGAACACCCGGTTAAACAACCGCAAGAACAAATAAAAATTAAAAACTCACCAGAACGCAGCCTTCGCGAGTCACAGCCGGAGAAGAACCGTCTGGCCAGCTCTACCGACCCGGAGAAGCCAAGCGGGAGCGGCGGAATCCGCGACTCAACCGACCCGGTAGGCCCAGGCGGGAGCCGCGGCGAAGGAACCGGCCCGATCATCCAGCCGGTTCGCTCAGAGGCAGGAGCAGCCAAAAAGATGACCGCCCCTACCGAGATACAACAAGAAAATGAATTGCGCAGGTCATCTAGGACTCGACGGAGCCCCGCCTACCTGCGTGACTACACCACATGAGAAGACCATACCAAGAGGGGAGGGGTGTCATGTATGCAAATGGACTACTCGAAATCCCCGTGCCTTGATTGGCTAAGGCGCGGGGATTTCTGATTGGCCAGGCGAGCCGCGCCTGATTGGCCCGATTGAAGTCTCCCGCGATTGGTTAAAGCCAAGAGCGGGAGACTTGAATCGCTGCCATTGGCCGCGGCCGCCGAAGCAAAAGATATAAAAGCCGCAAGCTTTTTGTCTTTTGCGGTTCGGTTCCACCAGTGTTAATAAAGAGCTTGAATTGAAAGTCACTGACTACGAGTCTTAATTGCGGATACGACAGGTTTTGTGGACGAAATATGGTCAAGAGATATCAGGAAGCTCTCACATTTTGTTAAGGCTTTAAAAAGGATCCATTGGACCAGACCTTCACCCTAAAAAATTACTTTTCCCCAATGTATTACAGTGCCAATTCTGAAGAAGGCAAAACCAAAATGTACTGGTAACTTACAAGGAGAACACACACACACAAACTCCTTTCTAACCCTGCTGGAGCAGGTGATTGGACTAGAATAGATATCTCATTATCTTTCTCTTCCCTCCCTCCTTCTTTATTTCATTTTCTTTCTGTCCCTTCCTTCCATCCCCCCTCTTTCTTTGTCCCTTTTTCTTTCTTTCCCTTTTCTCTTTTTTTTCTTCCTTCTCTCTTTCTCTTTCTCTCTCTCTTTCCCTCTCTCAGGCTCACCCCATTGACTTGATGTACCGCTCCGCTCGGACTTGCTTGGGCAGGCCCCTCTGGTGCAGCAGGCTCAATGGGGTGGATCTGAGGGGCCGAAACCTAGAACGCAGCAGTGATGGCACGTTTGAAAAGTAGAGCAAAGCCAGAGGTCAGTAATTTTTGCTGCAAAGTATCACAAAAGCTTCTGGGTTGTGCACAAGAAGGGACACACATGTCAATGCAATTCAGCAATATAAAATAAAGAAATGCAAATAAAACAAATCAACAAGAATCAGCAAAGCATCTCTGATTAGATTCTATTCACTACTATTCACTCAAAACTCCAAAAACAGGTCAAGTAGCTCTGGGGAGGCCAGTCATAAATTAGAACACTTGCTAAACAACCAGCCATTAAGTGAGGACCACTTGTATTTGGTTTGCCAGTCACCTGGCCATGCCTACCTAGCCACATGACCACCAAACCACACCTACCCGGTCATGTGACCACCAAGCCACACCCATCCAGCAAGCCACGCCCACCCAGTCACATGACCAGCAAGCCACACCCTCAACTTAGACCATGTCCACAGAAATTTGAATCCCACCCCTGGGTGGGGGGCACCGGGATGAGTTTGTAGCACCAAGGGGGCGGTAAACTGAAAAAGTTTGGGAACCACTGTTATAGATTGCTATCACTGTTACAGACCAATCTGGGAAGTCTCTGCTGCACGTTCTGAGAATCACAGAAAATCTTGTGGTTACTCACCTGCTATGCCACCTTCATTCTCAAAAGTTCTCCCTGCTAAGATTAGAGAGTTGCCAATGATTAGATAATTTAAGCTCCTCTTAAAAACCTTTCTCTTCACACACACCTTCCCTGTATAAATGCTACATGTACAGTTTTGTTTTTTTCCAGTTTTTTTTCTTTCAAGGGTTTAACTCTAGTATATCATTTTATAGTATTTTAAATCATTTTTATATATAATTTAGATTTTGCATCTTAACTGACTGCAAACAAATCAAGATTTATAATTATTGAAAACAACAAGTCACCTAGAATTGTTTTTAGGCGAGATGGACAGCATATAAGCTTAATAAATAATTTAATATACAATGACATTAAATACATATCTGCCTGCATAGATATTGTAAAACAGCAGCAGCTTTGACAAGATAAAAAGAATCATAAAATTAACACTTAGGGGCCAAAACATTAAGGAAATAAATCCATTATCTCCAGTCTCACTATTACAGTGAAAACATATGCAACAATGCAATAAACAGCAACATTCTAAAATGTTAATATCGCAAACCAAATTGTAAACATATCTGATCCAATTACTTTCCATGTCATCCCACACCAAAGCAACAAAATCTCTACATGTCTTTAAGGAAAAAGATAATTGAGGATTGCAATTTATCTTTAAGTTGGAATCTTTTTTTCTTTTCTAACATCTCATCAATTCCAACAGAATTAATTGGAAAAACTGGTTGTGTTATAATCCTGAGCATTTTTATAAGGAAAGAACATTTATGGGGTTTTTAAAGTGATAATAAGCTCATGTAGTAATCAATATTTGACCTGATCTAAACCCAAGTAAAAATCTTTCAGAAGGTACTTTTTTACTCTGTTTAAAAATTTAAGGTCCATCTTGGAATCAAACCAAGCTTTTCACTTCTTAAATGCACTTAAAGTTATGTAAGTACTACTTTGTAGAAATATACTTTGTAAGTACATACTTTGTAATTTCTCTTCATTTTGGATGTAATTACAGCCATTTATTGGTCTAAAACTTTATTGCCTACACTGTCCTTTCTGACTTAATCAACATTCTGCTCAGTTGGATATTTGCCCTTTTCCTAAAGCTATTCACCCAGCATTTATGTTTGGAGGTTTTGTTGCTTCCATCTCATTCCATTTAATTTTTTTGGCAATAATCTTTGCTGAGCTCAACTTTGGGACAGAAATCTTCATTTAAGAAGTGCAGCAACAACAAAAAGGCACAATTCTCTGCCTTGCAATCATTCACTCCACTGCAGAATTTGAATGTTCCTCTATACAATGGGGGGGGGGGGGTTGAGAATCACCTATTCTGCTTATTCCATAAAGAGGACCCAGAAAATTACCCCTTTCTGCAAATTGCATCTTTTCTAACAATCTTTCCTTGCCTAAGAGATTCTAGATATTTTCAGGGCAGAACTGCCTGTAAAACTAAGAGCTGTAGTCTCTCGAGCAGATTGAAAAATACTGCTTGGAAGTTAAGTACGTGCTTCTGTATTTTACTCAGATTCAATAGGAACCCCAACCTTTATGGTTCTTAGAATTCTTAGAAATAGAGCCGATGAGAGAATTGTCCCCTGTATTGACTTTCCAGGGTACAATTCTGTCCTCAGCTCTTCTTTCTTTGTCAACAACTTGTCCAAGTAATTCAAGGCAACCTTATGGAGACAGCTGTATCTCAGGAACCTGAACACAGATGGGAGAACAGTGACATCAAAATATAGCTGCTCTGTGCTTGATTCAGTAATAATAAATATTCTGATAAATCACGTTTAACTGAGAACGCAATGCTGCAAAACACACACAAGTGAATCAGGCCTGACAATGTAATAGTGACAAATAGATCCTTGGTGCCCGGTGCTTAAACAGGGCCTAACTATTATCCTTCTTTAATTATTAAGTGACATATTTGACCACAGCCTAAATAGAAAGAGACTGTAGGCCTGACCTTTCCACCTCTACTGCTCTTTCTGCTTAACAATTAGAATGGGAGTGAAGTCACTGATGAAAATTGGCAGGTTTAGCAGCAGAAAAAGTTTGCCGTACTGACACACAGTGCCACAGAGCTAACCTTTTCTGACAATGCATCTCATTGATCAGAAAATGATAGATAGAAAGCGCATGGAAAGGCAATGCCAGACTTAGTTTTAATAAGTCCCCACCACACACCCACACACATATATATGTATATGTATATACATACACATACACATACATACACACACACACAATTTCTAAACAGATTCTCTAAACCTTGTATTTACCACTAATTAGTCCATCATTTCCGATGAAGGCTCAAAACCAGAAGTAATGGCAAGGATAGCACAAACAACAGCTGCGCTTTCGAAGCTCCAAACTATTTGGAAAGATAAGAACATCAGTCTGCGCTCAAGGATCCACCTAATGCGCTCCCTCGCAATATCAATCTTTTTATATGCCTGCGAAACCTGGACACTCAATGCGGATTTACAAAGAAGAATCCTTGCAACAGAAATGAGATGCTACCGAAAGATCCTTGGCATCCACTACACAGACCATGTGACAAATGAAGAGGTCTTAAATAAAATACAACAGGCAATAGGACCACATGACAACCTTCTTACTGTCGTCAAGAAACGGAAATTGAGATGGTACGGACACGTGTCTCGCTCTACTGGCCTCGCAAAGACCATCATGCAAGGGACGGTAAGAGGAAGCCGCAAACGGGGAAGACAACGAAGGAGATGGGAGGATGATATCCATGATTGGACAGGCTTGAACCTGGCAGCATCCCAGAGAGCAGTGGAGGACAGAGACGGATGGAGAAGCGTCCCAACGACCCCAACGACCTCAAAAGAGTCACGGGATAGGTGAGGTGAGGAGGAGTACTGAACACAAGATCAAATATTAGATTAAAATAGTATTTTGTGTTCTTATTGTTATGCTCTGGAGTATTAAAAAAGAAAAGAAAAGCAAGAGAGAAATAATACCAATTATGCAGGAGGGTACTTTTAAAAAACAAAGAGCATTTTGACTGTCATCAATTCATTCTGCCTGTTTTCATAGTCACTTAAGGAAAACAACATTCTTCCTCATTATTTCAAAAGATGTGTAACTGCAATGAAATAGCACAACTCAGTTTTGAGATGAAACCCACGTGATTCATGGTTTAGATATCATCCCCATCAGATGGAGTTCAAATAATTACAAGACGAAAGAGAAAACTACCAGTTATTTGACATGGTCTGCTACATTAAAGTGCATCCCATTTCTTATGTGATGGGTCTTTATTCACTTTGATATATGATCACTGCTTGCACTCCTTGATTGCTTTTCAAAAGCAATCTAAATTAATGTGGATTGGTAAAGGGTAATTATCGCTATGGATAATTAGTGCATGCTAATAAATGCAAATAAGACAAAGCTTACTAGTGCTAACGGAGCTTGTCCTTTTGGCTAAGAGAGTTTGGGAAGCTATGTCTACAGTTATAGGGAGCATTTGGAGGGCAAGAGGAAATTTAAATGAGAAAAGGGATCTAGAAAAGAATTTAAATATTTGGACTGAAAACTGAGCCATGGTGGCACAGTGGTTAGAGTGCAGTACTGCAGGCTACTTCTGCTGATTGCCTGCTGCTTGTAATTTAGCAGTTCAAATCTCATCAGACTCAAGGTTAACTCAGCTTTCCATCCTTCTGAGGTGGGTAAAATGAGGGCCCAGATTGTTGGGGGCAATATGCTGACTCTGTAAACTGCTAAGAGAGGGCTATAAAGCACTGTGAAGCAGTATATAAATCTAAGTGCTATTGCAATTGCAAAAGGCAGAATAGAGTAGTTCTAGTAAAATAAATAACCTGAATAAGTTTCCCGTGAAGCATACTGAAGCTACCTATAAAAAAAAAATAAGAGATTCCAAATTTAGCTGGATCTTAATGATACCCTGAAAAATGTATCATGAGTGAAAGGGAAACAGCATCACAACGTTTTCCAGGCTATGGATCACCCTAATATATGCAACAATACCCTTGAATAGTACTCCAAAGCAAATTTATACATTGGGATACACATTCTATTATAAATACAGTTTGCTTCAAGTGGCTTATATCTTCTAAGCATATATTTGCAGAGGTCTTATTTTACCATCAGAATAGAAGGATTAACTAAGCAGTCAAGGGCCACATCTGCCTTAAACTGTGAGTGTCCCATTTGTGTCTGATAATTAGAGAGAACAATGCTGAACAAGAGGGATCAATCAGCCAATTTGTATGGATTGAGAAAACTGGTTTATGCCAGGAACATATTATGCAGACCTAGAAAAACTGCAGAAAATGAAAGAGTTTATGTTAGGAATACACGTTTTACCAAAGATTGCAGAGGTCCTTTGAATGGCATGATGGGAGATGTGCTCCAAACAAAGGAATGGTGAAAGCCAACAAAGATATTGGAGAAACTAGAAAAACGTATTCCCCTCAAGGGTTATTAGAGAAAATGTTTTTCTCCATGTTTTTGCCAATGGCAAGGAGACTGGTGAAAATGAAGTTGGTTTAGAAGCCAAACAGTTTGGATAAATCAACTGGTATTTGTGAGTACCCTGAACAAATAAATAACCTGAATCTGGCTCAGCAGCTGCTTTTTCCAAACCACAGATTACACCTGCTGTCTTAGTCTATTAGCCAATCAGTGAAGGTCATTGAGAAACTGCAACCTCAACTTTTAACCTGGAAGATTATCATGGCAATTGTAACATCAATATGGCCAGAGAAGCTGCTTTATCCCTCTCTGCCAAATAATTCTTTTTTGATAGTTCCTGAAAAGTGAAAGGGCAGCATATACCAGTCTCACATGCCAGTAAAAAGACCAAGGGACACCAGCTGCTCTTCAGACAACACTGAGAGTGCTCCCCTCTCCTCTTGCTTTTATGACAGAGGCTGCCACAAAGAAGAGGGAGTCAGGCTATTCTCCAAAGCACCTGAGGGCAGGATAAAAAAGCAATGGATGGAAACCAATCAAGGAGAGAAGCAACCTAGAACTAAGAAGAAATTTCCTGACACAACAATTAATCAGTGGAACAACTTGCCTCCAGAAGATGTAAATGCTCCAATACTAGAAGTTTTTTAAAAGGATATTGGATAACCATTTGTCTGAAGTGGTGTAGAGTTTCCTGACTGAGCAGGGGGTTGGACTAGAAGACTTTGAAGGTCCCTTCCAACTCTGTTATTCTACTCTATTCTTTTCCTTCCATTTTCCTTTCTTTGCCCATCTTTTAAATTGGTAGGACACACTTTCAGTTATAATTGCCTGGAAAACAGGATAAAGTACGTAATATAGTATGCACATATTCAGATGTATGATTCCTGATACATAAACCTATTAATCTAAGGATCTGGGTCTTCAGCAATCTGCAACACGAGGTTTGTAAGTATGTCAAAAGGGCATCTCTCTTGCAATCTTTTTGTATCTTACTGTTTGTATTCTCCCATATATTTCTATGATCAGGGTTCATATAATATAATCCACAAGTATTGAATTTCAGAAAAAGATAAGTATAAACTTGTTTCTCAAAAGAAACCCAGGTATTTTCTAAAACATTTTGACATTTACAAAGCAAATGTGAAAAAAACACTCTGCTGCCACAAATTCTACTGTTGACTTTTCCTTTGCACAAACTCTCATGAATGTTGGAATATTTCACATTTTAGTTTCATAATTTTGTTTTTTATTTGTATTGTTTTAATATGTCAAAAAATCTACCAAAATAAAAATATTAAAAAAAAAAGTTAATAAAAAGAAAAGAAAACACTTTATTTAGGTGTTCCTATTATGCATAGTAAAATGCATAAATAACAAAATAACACAGCTTTTAAACAGTAGATTTTAACATCCACACAGAATAATATTAGTCAGTCTTTCTAAGGCACTGATAGTAGGCCAATTGATATAGAGCCAATTAGGTGCAGTGGTTAAAGCATCAGGCTGGAAAGCTGGAAACCATGAATTCTAGCCCTATCTTGGACTGCTGGATCTTTTTGGACCAGTCAAACCACTTCTCAAATTTTGCCAAGAACACTGCAGGGACCTGCCTAGTCAGTCTCTAGGAGACAAACTCAAAGATACACAAAGCAAAGCCTGTTCATAGCTGGATATTTGGATATATCTTCAGTTCAGGATTTTAAATTAAGTATAGCAAAAAAATTTCCATTAAAGAAAAACAATTAGGCCATACTCCATGCACTACAAATATAAATTGTTCAGAAATCACCAATTCCAAATTTTTGATATGGCATTCACATCTGAAACCCTGTTTTTCCCAAGCCATATTAAATGAGCTTATTGATGTTGTCAAAATGGAATGCTGCATACAATTCTACGTTCTTGCGTATTAATGTTATATGCTAATGTTAGAAACCTTGTACATTTCACACAAAGTCAGAATGTTTTGTTATAAATTTTTAAGTAGATACAAGCCTGCAATACAAAAAGGTACATACATTTCTTTCGAGGTTCTTAGTTTTATGCTGCATTCACAACATGTCTAGTATAAACTGGCCCATTCAGAAATAAGATACTTCAGAAATAAGATACTGGTGAGTACAGCCAGTCACAAAATAATCATTTACCAGAAGGCAGACAATAAGTGACAGTTCTTTCCACGATCCACCTTCACATTCAAGATGCTTTTTACTAACACTGCCATCTTATTTTTTTTTTTGAGAGGAGGTAAACAGGTGATCATACTTCCAAATAGATTCCCATGGATTGCTTTCATCTGTGGTTTCTTTATTTTTCTAAAAATATCAATGAAACATAAAAAGAATTCTGCAGCTATAAACTTATAAACTTTTCTTTGCAACAAGGTAGTTTCCAGTTCAATTTGCTTTTCTCAAAATTAAAACCACTTATCTTTTTTAGGAATCTTGAGGAGAGCTGAGCACAGTGCCTATAAGCCTACTAGGGGTTCTAACAGCACTCTATGGGGCTTTCAGTACATGCACTTCCTTGCTTGTCCCTCAAATTCTCTGACTGTGCTACAGTAAAAGACAAAGTCTGAACAATCCCCATTCTTGTGGGAAGCTCTGCTTATATTTAAGCAACATGAGCGACCTGCCTCTTCACAGTCTAACACTCACTGTGACAGGTTCAGAGACATCAGAGTCGGTCTTTCTCATACCCACTCTAAGTCCTTACTAGACTAAGTTTTCAAAACAGCTACTGTGTACATAAATAACTGAAGTTCCTCTGAGCCTAAAATAAAACAAGATTGTACAAAGGATAGAAATGCATTTTACCTCAACTTACCGCCACAACTGAGACCAAAATTTCCATTGGTAAGCTAAGTAATTGACACACACCCCATTTTATAATCCCTTTTGCCACAGCTGTTAAGTGAATCACTGCAGTTTTAAACAGAATAACAAGAGTTGGAAGGGACCTTGGAGGTCTTCTTCAACCAGGAAACCTTGTACCATTTCAGACAAAGTTATCCAATCTCTTCTTAAAAACCTCTGGTGTTGGAGCACCCACAACGTATAGAGGCAAATTGTTTCACTGATTAATTTTTCTAGCTGTCAGGAAATTCCTTGGTTCTGGCTTAGTTCTCTCCTTGACTTTTCTTCTCCTGCCTTAAGGAAATTTTGGCAAATAGGTTCACTCCTCTTCTTTATGGCAACCCCTTAGATATTGGAATACGTTCCAAGATGGTGGTGTGCATGGTCACAGTGGCTCAATGCTCCCAACGACTGTTCTTCTTTTTATGTTATTACTTCTTTTTGTTCCTGCATTTTACTCCATCTTGCAACAGGCTAACGTACTGTCGAGAAGACCTGATAAGTATAGGACAGCAACTCAAAACTGAAGCCACCTATGCTTATACAGAATCCCACAATATCCCATTGGAGCTAGTAAGATCTCCGGGAGCTCCATGGATTGTTGTCAGATTAAGCAAGCATAGAAGACAGCGTTGGGAGAGGAAACAGAAGCGGGGATGCAGAGCGGGTCTGCTAACTCAATTGAGGAAGAGACCGCAGAAACCCTCATTACCATCTATGTTCCTCACAAACACCAGATCTCTCGTAAACAAAGTGGATGAACTATAGCTGCAGATCTCCCACAATCACACAATTCGCAAGTGCTGTCTACTAATCATCACAGAATCCTGGTTGCACCCACAAATCCCTGAGGCTACAATGGAGCTAGTGACTGGACCTTGCACCATCAAGATTGCAATATAGTCTCCAGTAAGAGAAGGGGATGGGGCCTAATTATTTATGTACATAAAGACTGGTGTACAAACAGCAAAATAACAAACAGCCATTACTCACCAAACTTAGAGACCATGACTGTTCAGTGTAGACTGTTTTATCTGCCACAGGAGCTAACAGTAGTTACCATCACTGCTGTATATTTACCTCCAGATGCTAATGTTAGCATGGCGCTCAGTCACCTTCAAGACATAATTACCACGCAACAGAAAGTTCATCCTGGGGGTGTTCACATCATTGCTGGGGATTTCAACAGAGCATGCCTAAAAACTGGGCTCCCCAATCTTTACCAACATGTTAAGTGCCCAACCAGGGGAAAAAACACACGATCATATGTACTCAAACATTAAGCATGCTGATAGAGCAAACCCTCTTCCCCACTTAGGACAATCAGATCATTTCACCCTGCTTTTACTACCAGCCTACACTCCCCTAAGGAAGAGAACAAAACCTAGCAGTCAAACTATTAGATGCTTGCCTGAAAATGCCCTCTCCCAACTTCAGGATTGTTTTGCCCGCACAGATTCGAGCATCTTCAAACAACAGGACTTCGAGTTATACACAGAGACTGTGCTTTTCTACATGAAGACCTGTGTAGAAAATGCCACTGTGGACAAACGCATACGGACCTTCCCAAACAGGAAACCCTGGATGACCAGCGAAGTCTAGACTCTGATCAGGGCCCGTGATCTGGCTTTTAGAGCAGGTGACACCTCACAGTACAGCACTGCCAGAGCTGAGCTGAGAAGGGGCATCAAACATGCTAAGGAGATGTATGGGAGGAAGGTCGAGGGCCACTTTACTGACAGTGAAGGGGATACAGGCCCTGACCAACTATAAAGGCCAGGGCCCAACAAACAGCGAGAGCAGTAGCACTCTAGCAGAGGAGCTAAACAGCTTTTTCGCACGTTTTTGAGACCACCAAGAACTTGGACATACTGCCTCATGAGGATGCTGCACCTCTCTCTCTTCAGGTGCATGAGGTGAGAAAAACACTGAGAGCAGTAAATCCCAGGAAAGCTGCAGGGCAGATGGCATTCCTGGTGCAGTAAAGAGTGTGCTGACCAGTTGGCAGAAATACTTACAGAGCTGTTCATCTATCTTTAACACATGCCATCATCCCACAATGCCTGAAGGTTGCAACCATCATCCCTGTTCCCCAAAAAACAAATATAAACACTCTCAATGACTGTAGGCCCATAGTTAACAAGCTCCATGATGAAGGTTTTTGAGCAACTAGTTTCACAGCACATCAGAGATTGCCTCCCACCCTCCTTTGATCAACATCAGTTTGAGCAAACCGATCTACAGAGGATGCTGTGCCCATCACACTTCATAGAGTGCTGAGTCATCTGGAGAACAAACAGACCTATGTGAGGATGCTCTTTGCTCTTTGTGGACTACAGCTATGCATTTAACACTATCATCCCAGATATACTAGTAACCAAACTGTATAACCTGCAGGTCCCCACCCCCACGTGCTCTTGGATTAAGAACTTTTTGACAAACAGACCACAGTGTGTTAGACTTGGTCCCCACCTTTCTTCCACTATTACACTCAGTATTGGTTTCCCCCAGGGCTGTGTCTTGAGCCCCGCGCTATATACACCTTGTACACCTTTGACTGCTCACCAAGCCATGCAACAAACACCTCCATAAAGTTTGCAGACAACATGACCGTGATTGGTCTCATCTCCAGAGAGGATGAGATGGCATATAGGGCAGAAGTAAAGAACCTGTCTGTCTGGTGTTCACAGAACAATCTGTCACTGAATGTCCATAAAACTAAAGAACTGATTATGGACTTCAGGAAACATGGACAGGACCACGCCCCACTCATCATCAATGGAGAATGAGTGGAAACTATCCCTACGATCAGATTCCTTGGCATCCATATTTCAGCTGATATCTCCTGGTCCCCTAACACCAAGGTCATAGTGAAGAAGGCTCAGCAGCGGCTGTACTTTCTGCGGGTTCTCAGGAAAAGCAATCTGGATAAGAAGCTGTTGCTGGCTTTCTATAAAGCTTCTGTGGAGAGCACTCTGACATACTGTCTGGGTGTGTGGTATGCAGGCTCCTTTGCTGAGGACAGGAAAACTGTACAGAGGGTGATAAACACAGCTCAAAAGATCATTGGTTGCCCTCTGCCCTCCCTGGAAGACTTCGCCAGGTCCCATTGCCAAAGCAGAATCAAGGCCATCATAGAAGACCCCTCACACTCTGGCAATTATCTTTTTGACTTGCTGCCATATGGACAGCGCTTTAGGTCAATAAAATCCCACACCACTAGACTAACAAATAGTTTCTTTCCCTGGGCCATTCGAACCACAGATAAACACAAAGTCACTACCTTATTAAGATGTGAAAAGATGTGAAATCTCAATACCTCATTCAGATATATAATAACATAATACAGTACAATCCATCTCTTGTGTATTACACTCGGCAAAGCATCACAGTCAGTGTTGGATGTATATTTTGTGTATATTTGTAGATATTGTACTCTCTAACTGCAAATGGAGATGTGGGTACTCTATTTTTCTTTTCCTCATTTTTAAGTGCTCTGGTTTTATTGTATTGTGAACAGTTGCTGAGGTGCTTCCAGTTTCAATGTACTTGTACAATGACAATAAAGTTCTTCTTATCTTATCTTATTATCATGTCACACCTAGTCCTTCTTTTAGTTAGACTAGACGTACCCAATTCCCACAACTGTTCTTTGTATGTTTTAGCCTTCAGTCCCCTTATCATCTTTGCTGCTCTTCTCTGCATCCTTTCCAGAGTCTCAAAATCTTTTCATGATAACCAAACCTGGATGCAGTATATTCCAAGTGTGGCCTTACCAAGGCATTATAAAGTGGTATTAACAATTGATATTGATTCTATCCTTCGATTAATACAGCCTAGGACTGCATTGGCTTTTTTTTTTGGGAACTGCAGCACACGGCTGGCTCATATTTAAGTTACTGCCCACTAGGACTCCAAGATCCCGCGCACAATTACTACTGCTAAGTGAATCATACAGTCATAGAACAAGTCTGGATTCTGCCATTGATTTTCTGAGAAGCTGGCTGACAAGGTTACAATTGGGGATCACATCACCCCAGGATAGTGCAACCGTCATAAATACACGCTAGTTGCCACAGTCCAAATTTTGATCATGTGACCACTGGATGCTGCAATGTTTGTAAGTGTGAAAAAGTCATTTTTTCAGTGCTGTTTTAACTTTGAACAGTCAGCAAATGAACTTTGAACAGTCAGTAAATGTAATTTGAGGACTACCGACAGTCACCCCTCCTGAAAGCACTTGAGGTAACAGGGATGGCTGAAAGATTTTCCAAGATATGCCATTTGTGTGGATAGACAAGTTCATAGATGTCCCTATTAAAATGGGCGTTGGTACTTACCTGATACGCTCTTTCTCGTCGAGCTGCATAGAGCATCCAGAGTGGGAGGTGCTCCAGTCTCCGCTCTTACAGGCTGAGCTATAATTGAGGAGCGCTCCTCCTCCTCCACGTGACACCTCCGTAGCGTTCCCCAGTTTTATGAAGATGAGAAGACGAACACTATTATCTCCTCAAAACTATTGTAGCAGCTCACAATTACTTAACTGCTTGAATTATTGGCCAAAACAGGACTCCCCACCAGATGGACAGATTTTGGGTGGGGCTGGATGCTCTACGCAGCTCGATGAGAAAGGGCGTATCAGGTAAGTACCAATGCCCATTCTCTATAGAGCTGCTGCGAGCATCCAGAGTGGGACATACCAAAGCATGGCCTGTCCTACGGGAGGGACTCCGTCTGGGTTGGAATATCCTTTGGTTCTCTTGCCACTTGTTGAAGGACTCGTCTGCCAGGGATGCTTCTGCTGAAGCAAAAACACATTGATTATAGAATGACGAATAAAGGGTGACGGAGACGCCCAGGTGGCCGCTCGGCAGATATCATATATCGAAGCCTGAGTAGCCCAGGCTGCCGAGGTAGCCGCACTCCCTGTAGAATGTGCGATTATTCCACTGGAAACAGGAAATGCCTGAGTTAGATAGGCTTTGGAGATTGTCGCTCTGATCCAAGGGCAGTAGACGGAGGTACTTTGAAACCCAACGTATTTGGTTGGAATGACAGGGACAGTGCTTCTGGCTTCCTGATAGGCCGAGTGCGATTGATATAAATACGTAATGCACGTTTCACATCGATGGAATGCCACTGCCTTTCCCTCTCGGAGAAGGCCTGGGGCCAAAGCTAGAAAGAATGAATTCCTGTGATCTGCGAAAGGCTGAGATAACTTTGGGCAGGAGGAAGGGTCTGGTCGCAGGCCACCCAATCAGCAATGAAAAACACAGAGATCCTTTCTAACGGACAGAGCTGCTATTTCAGATATCCGTCGTGCAGATGAAACCGGTATGAGAAGCACTACCTTGAAAGTAGGGAATTGAAGTGATGCCTCTCTTAGGGGTTTGAAAGGCAGTTTAGGCAGTGCCATGAGAACCCTGTTAAAGTCCCCGGTTGGATATCTGTGTATCACTAGAGAATGCAAACTGGTGGTTCCTCTGCGGGATGCCAAGATACGAGAGTGGTGTGAAATGGTTCATAGGATCACCCGAAATGACCGTTGATCAGTCTGCCACCTGCCTTCACAAGGTATTGAGGGAGAGGCCCTTGTCCAGTCCTTCTTGCCAGAAGGCCAAAACTTGAGCAGCCGCTGGGGGAGTGGATTAATATGTGATTTGTGGCACCATTTAGAGAAAATGATCTGGGTAGCATGATATATCTGGGTAGCTGAGACCGTCTCGCTGCCGAGATGGTCTCAATGACCTGATTGGAAAAACCCTCCCTTCTTAGATGGTCCTGCTCGGCCTCCAAACGTCTAACTGAAGCCACTGGGGATTTGGATGCTGAAGAGGTCCCTGGGATAGCGAGATCCTGCCCGGTGGGATCCTCCAGGGAGGGGCCACTGAAAGGTTATGAAGGTCTGCAACAACCATGGTCTCCTGGGCCAGTATGGGGCAACCAGGAGGAGTTCCGCCCTCTTGTGGATCAGCTTTAGGATCACTTTGGGGATTAGCGGTAGTGGGGAAATTGCGTAAAAGAGCCTGGTGGGCCAGGGCCAACATAGGGTGTTGTGATTCTCTGCCCCTTGGGGGGTACCTGGAGAAGAATCTCGGTAACTGGGCATTGAGCGGAGACGCGAATAGGGCCACTAGGGGGTGGCCTAATATCACTGAGGCCTCCTCTGTATTATTATTTTGAACAGGGAGGGATGAAGGCGCCATCCTGCCTAGTCTAATGTGGCCCTGCTCAACCCGTCTGCCCAAACGTTGAGACTCCCGAGCTGCAATCTGTCCTGACGGACAATAGGTTGGTCTCCATCCAGCGACAGAGACGCTCGGTCTCCCTCATGAGACGGATGTCATGTCTGCCCCCCTTGTCAGTTGATATGCGCCTTGGTTGTAATGTTGTCTGTCATGACCAGTACGAGGCACCCGCATGCTTAAGGAAAGTGCGTAGGGCCGGGTATACTGTGTGAAGCCTCCGCCAGTTTATATTGCACCTTTGCTCGATTGCTGACCAGGTGCCCTGAGCTGAGAGCGAGTAGATATGGGCCCCCCATCCGGGTAGGCTGGCATCTGTCGTGAGGGTAACCCCTGGGGGCTCCTGAAGAGATGCCCTTGTTGATCGCAGGTCTGGTCTGCCAAAGAAGCGATGCGAGAACCCTTGAGGGAACCTACACCACAGCTCTCGAATTGCTCCTTCCGGAGCGGTGATAAGGTAGCAGGAACCACTGTATAGATCTGGAATGGAGCTGGGCCCAGGAAGCAATGGATATGCATGAGACCAATTTGCCCAGTATTCTTGATAAGACCAGTAATGGCGTCTTTCTTGTTCGCCAATGTTCCTGACCGATTTCTGGATACTGAGAAATCTTTCAGGGGAAAGGAAGACGTCCCTTCAACTGAGTCAATCACTGCCCCTAAGTGAGCTATTCGAGTGGGAGGGGTAAGTTGACTCTACTCCCAATGTACAAGAAGATGATGGGCCTGAACAACCGAGAGGATGAATCTAGTGTCCCCTTCGGCGTGGCATTTGGTTGGAAAGAAGATGAGGATATCATCCAGATAATAGAGACTATGGATGGGGAAGTCTTTGAGGTGAGCTGATGGGACTACCAGAACCTTGGTAAGGGTCCTTGAGGCCAAGGCTAAACCAAGGGGAAGGGCCACGTACTGAAAAGGTTGACCAGAGTAGCCAAGTCTCAGAAATTTGAAAAATGAGGGATAAATGGGAATGTGAAAATATGCTTCCGAGAGGTCAAAGGAGGTGAGCCAGTCTCCCCTCCTAGTGCCCTGCAGAATGGACTGAAGTGTAAGCATCTTGAACTATGATGGACCACATTAAGCCTCTTCAATCTAGGGTGGGCCTCCAGCCTCCGGAGTGTTTAGGAAGTAGGAAAAAGTGGGAGGAGAACCCCATTCCTCGGTGCGAGGATGGTACGGGCTATATGGCTTCGATTTTGGTGAGGTGTTAATAGTGGTTTCTATGAGAACGCACTTGGTGCAGCCTCTGGAAAGAGGGGAAACTATGACATGCTCCGGAGAGGGGGACTGAAACTCAAGGGAGAGGCCAAGTTTAACAGTGTCCCTAACCCAAATATCAGAAGTGGATGATCCCCATTGGTCAGCAAACTATGTGAGTTGACCACCAATGGGGTAGGTGGCTGGAAGCCTTATCTAGGCGCCGGGATGATCTACTTCCTGTGCCCCAGAATGGTCTCCCATAGTTGACCCCCCTCCTGTTCCTGACTCCCATATCGCTCCGGTCCTGAAAGGCCGGCCGAAAGAGCGGGGTTCCCTGAGATCTGGGGAAGAAGGGAGCCTGATAGGAGAAACGAACAGATCCCCTTCGAAAGGGTTGGGACACTCTGGAACTTCTGTCTGTGAAAGGGCAATGGGAGAAATTTCTTTTACTTAGGCTCTCCATGAACAATGGTTCCGGAGTCAGACCAAATACTTAGCCTCCCGAGATGGAGCAGAAGCCAATTCAGCTTTAGTCTTAATGTCTGCCTGCCAGTGTTTAAGTCCAGGCAGCCACCAGGCTGTAACGTGAGAGGAGATAGGCCAGAAGGAAATTTTCGCGGAGTGGAAGGGAGCGTTGGCCGCAAATTCCGCTGCGGCCATAAGCGTGGCAATGTCCTGGTGTGCCCTGGTGTTGGGGGGGACATACTGCTTCAACTGACGGAGCCATCGAATAGAGGATCGAGTGAAGGGGATGCGGCCATGGCTGATCAAACGGCCCAAGCATCGGATTGATGCGCCCGACGAAACATCGTCTGGGCCCGCTTGTCCTCTGGCTTTAAGGCTTCCAAAGCGTCAGTTGGAGTAGAGGACGATGTTAGACTTACTATGGAGTCATCCCCTCTGGGGTGTGTGGCAAGGAAGAGAAATCCGCATCGAGATTAAAAAATCTCTTGTCCTGACTGGAAGGGGCGAAAGGCGGGGGGGCTGACAAAGCCAACTGCTTTGCTACTAAGCTGGAGAAAATGAGTGGAGTAGGAATGACCTCGGTCTCCACGACCGGCTGCTTGAAAAGAGGATCCTTTGGGACTCCAGAGGCTGCTGGGGAGGTATTAGAGAGTAACTGGGACATCAGGCCCGAAATATTGTTCGCCTTGATTAGCAAGGACTTGAACAAATGGGATTCAAACAGGCTTATGAATGCGGGCTGGTCAGGGGGAATACCCTTATCCTCTGACATTTCTCCTTCCATTGGTTCCATCTCCAGCAGGGGTTCAGAGTAGTGTAAGGACCCTCTATTCAATCCTTCCACTTCCCTGAAGGGCACAAGGCCCATTTCCACTTCCTCCACCCCCTCTGGAAAGAGGAACTCCCCTTTGAGGAAGTACCTGACCATGGTAAGGTTCCAGTTTGGGGAGGGATCTGCCAGAAACTGATTCAACATCAGGAGCCATTGCTTGAGGACCTGGTCTGGTCATCTGTTGGATACCTCCCGCGATCCTTTGGCGGATGGCCAGCTGCCTCCATTCTCTAATGCTGTCTGGAATAAGGACCACGGATGGTTCCTCTGGACACAAGCCAGCAGCGGTCATGAATGTAGCCTCAGTGTCTGGGAGACCTGGAAGCTCCGAACAGGTGAACTGTGCCTGGGAGGAGAAAGTTGTTCTGGCAGAGGGGTGGGTTATGTGGAAGCAGAAGTGATGGGAAAATTAGGAACTGGGGTTACAGATTGAGAGCCCTTTGAACGTTTATAAAATTCCTTCTCCAAAGCCTTGTGTCGCCTTAAGGCGTTTTATGTTTTTTCCTTTGAGAAGCATTGGATGAGTCCTTGGCCCTTTTGCGCAAATGGTGCATCTCTGACTTAGCCTTCAAGGAAGGTCCTCTGGGATTGTCTTCTGCCATGATAAAATGCCAGGTACAGAGCAATATTAAATAAAAAGGCGGTTGGCACGCCTAGGTGTACGGCCGATAATGTGGGCCAGATATCCTATCGTTGGGCCATGTCCCCCTTTTGGTAAAAAAAAATTTTTGGTTGTATCGTAATATATATGTCTAATTTAAATTTATTTTATTTTATTTTATTCTTTTTTGTTTTGTTCTTTTTTTTTTTTTTTGTATTAACATAAGAGGTAAGGCCAAAAAAGGGCCTAGCTAAACTGCAGAATATGCTAATAGAAGGAAAAATAAATTACTATTTTATTTTACTTGTGAGTAAATAAAAAGGAATATCCAAAAGCCAATAGACCGAATGAATGCTGAGGCCAGAAAACAACAACAAAAAGGCAGAAAAAGGAAAAATAGGAAAAATTAGGCAAAAATAGGCCTCCTGAGGCAGCCTCCCAAGCAAAATGGGAAGTAGGTGCCTCTGAGTGGGCTGCGAAAACAAACCAACAGAGAAATCAACGGGGCAACAGGGCACAGAGCCACAATACCCCTTCAAAAATGAAATCTCCAAACAGGCCTGCTGGTCCTGTTATAAGCCTCCCGAATCGTCGCAGCAAACTCTACAGCTAAGCAAAATGGCAGCCAGCCACAAGGCACACCCAGAATGGCCGCCGGGACCAGTGTGAGGCTCAGAGAAGAAGGAAAGCCCCTCACAACAACAACAAAAACTGCCAAAATGCAGGCAGAACGAGGGGCCTGAAGAGAAGAGAGCTCGCCTTTTCTCTACTGCGTTCGTGGGGGGAAGGCACAATGGAACACTATGAAGCATGCAATACAAGCCGCTGCTGAGGCAGCACGGCTTAAAAAGCAGCAGGCATCAGAGTGGGAGGGGGGAGGGGGGACAAAAGGCTCTAAAAACCCCATATCTCCCCCTTGAGGGGAGAAAAATCGCTCCTTTTACCAATAAAAGACAAACCAAATACGCAGGGACCAAGGAGGAAACACAAGGAAAGATCAAACCTGAGATTTAAGGCAAAGAAACCTGGATTGGCCAAGGAAAAACTGTTAGAGCTTCCTGTTCTTGCGAGGCTGAGCTAAAACTGGGGAATGCTACGGAGGTGTCACGTGGAGGAGGAGGAGCGTTCCTCAATTATAGCTCAGCCTGTAAGAGTGGAGACTGGAGCACCTCCCACTCTGGATGCTCGCAGCAGTTCTATGGAGAATATAGCCAAAGCAGGTACTCGTATAGATAGCCAGAGTGGGAAAGCCCTTGAAACAGCTACACAAGAGCCTTTCAGAGGAAGCAATGCCCCTATACTTCAATGTGCTTTATACTAAAACTAAAGTGCTTTGAGAAGCATCTATTCAAATGTTTTGCCCAGCAACAACATCCATTGTAATTTTACCTACAAGAGATCTTTTTTAAACAAACAAGCAAACTTTTATTTCACAAGTAATTGAAAGCACATAAAACATTTTAATTCTAAAGACTGTCTGAGTATGATTCACAGCTCCTAAAAGAAACCCTTCAATTTTGGAGGCCATCAACTTGAAGAAAAAAAATGATGAGCTTGTTTCATTATTATCTAAGTCAGTGTTTTTCAGCCTTAGCAACTTCAAGAGGTGTGGACTTCAACTCCCAGAAATGTGAGAATTGAAGTCCCTGCCTCTTAAGTTTCCAAAATTGAGGAAAAGAAACTGATCTAAGGAATTGGTACTCAAGTAAAGAGTTACAATTCAAAATCTACAAGTAGCTTCCTGGCACGAATGAAGGCAAATACTGTATATACATGGCCCAGAATAATGTTGCAGGATCCAATCTGGGTGGACCACCCAGAGCAGGGGTCTCCAACCTTGGCAACTTTCAAACTTGTGAACTTCCAGAATTCTTAAAGTTGCCAAGGTTGGAGATCCCTGACCCAGAGGTTTTGTCTTCCAAGCTTTCAGACTTGTGCTGGAGCCCATCTTCAGGGAATTTCTCTGTGTGCTTTGGGCTGTTCTGTGTGTGGTATTTGTATGGTGTCTGTTTGTGTGTAGCTTTTTAGATGTAGATTGGGGTGTTGATGGCTGGCTATTAAATCCCTGCCACACCCAATTCCTAATATGAGTTTATTTTAACAACAGCATGATCAGTTTTCTGATTTAGTTATATTGTATCATTTCATGTCAAAGACACCAAAGGCTGTGGTCTACATATCATCTGCATTTGTAGTTCATCTGGATACCACTATTCGCTTCATGTATACATCTATGCATGTGGAGTATTTGCATATTGCTATTTGCTTTTTGATTGGATGGTAGAAGTCATAGGTTTTTAAGCAAGAGGTTCAGCCACCTTGTAAGGACTACACAAATCCAGGTGAGTATTAGAGGACAGGAAAGAATTGGCTATTCGGTACCTTTTTTTTTTAAGACAAATTTTATTAATTTTACAAAACAATACACAGACAATCAAGGCATAATAACATAAAAGATCTTTTCTAAGAAAACCAATAGAACATACAAAATAGTTCCAAATTGTAATATATATATTTACGTTATCTGTTCAACTTCATATCTTATTCCAACTTCTCCTTTTCATTCTATTATCCAAATTATATTCCTCACTAATTAAAATTTTATTGCCTTTCAAAAACAATACACAAACATAAAAAACATAAAACATAAAAAACATAAAACCTCTTTTCTGAAAGCTGCTTGATCCCGTGTTAAAACTCTTCGCATAGACACAAATTCAAAAGTCATATTTACTTTATATATCATTCCATATCTTATTACCATTTTCAATTTTCTATATAGCTTCCTCCCTCTTTTATCTTTCTTAGTTTTATTTTATTTATCTTATCTCAATTCAATTCATAATACTTATCATTCTTTGTCTGTTCTATTTCCAGCTATCCATTCATCTTTTCTCTTTAAATATACTTCTCCTGTACACTGATTGGAGTGACGCCTTTGACTCTTTCCCCTAACATAATACTACTTAATATAACACTTACCTTATATAGGGATTCTGTTTAGTACATTCTAAAATTACACAATAAATTTTATGAGAAAATCAAAAACACTACAATAACAAAATAAAAGCATATAAAACCACTATCAATACCATTAAAAAGCTAATCATGTATATTGATACTCATTTATATCTTAAACATTTTACTCTAAATACACATATAAAAACACAATTTTATGTACCTTCCAGAATCCCTTTTTCAATTAGATTTACCCATTGTCTCTAAATAAGTTTTGTTTCTTTAAATCTTGCTTCCCACCATTAAGGCTTCTCATCCCCTCCTTTCTCTCTTGTTTATTTTTCTCCTTGCCCTTTTTATCCCTTTGCCTCTCCTCCTCCCTTTTCTTCTTCTGCTTACCCCCTTTCTGTTGTTTTCTAACCTTGTATCCACCTTTCATCTCATTTTTCTCTTTTTTGATTGTTTTTTCAAACCTTAAAATCCCCTTTTTCTTTTCTCCTCCTCCCCAAAAAAAACCCATTGTTCATCAAAGATGGCTTCTTCTTCTTTGTCCCAGTCGTCCTGCTGCATAGTCAATTTTTCATAAGAGCATACCGCCATTTCTAGAAATTGAAAAAGAGTGACCAAAGTATCTTTTCCATCTTGTTCTTCTTTTTTATATTTTTGATATTCAATTTTTAGTTCCTCCACAAACAATGCCATCATGAAGAGAAAAACTTTTTCCAAAACAACCACCCAAGTATTTTTAATCAAGAATAATTCCAGAAAGTTCCAAAGTCACCAAAGAATCCAAATAAACTATTTCTTTTAGTCCTTTTTTTCTTTCTTCTATTTCTCTTTCTGGGATTACTGTTTAATCAAAGAGTTCCAATTAAGATATATCTTTCTTTAAAGTTCTAGGCAATCTCCTCCTTTTTCAAATTCTGCTCCAATTTTTTTTCCCCTCTCCCTTCCCACTTACAACAGCGATTTTCCTTTAAACGTTCAGAAATCCATACCTCCAATACGGGTTTTATAATTTCTTAAGCTGTTAAATCCAATGTCCAGGAATCCTTTATCCCTTGGCTTTAACTTTCAAATTGAATTACCTTCGGTGCCCAAATAGATTTTCCAGATCTCTGCCTGCTATTTCTATGGGGTGGGAGAGTGAAGAAAAAAAAGTTTTCCCTTGACAGCTTTCTCCGCCGCTTTCCTATCTTCTTAGGGATACAATGTATCTTTCAAGCAATTCAAGCAATTCAGTTTCCAGGGTATTTAAGAGTTGTTATTTTCCCGGCTCAGCCAGCACTTTCACTTCTCTTGATTCTTCTTTCTCCTTCTTCCTCCAGCACAATCTTGTCCAGTTGCCGGCTTCTTTGTGGTGGCCATTACTGACCGCCGCTCCACCACCTTGAGAAAAGGAGGTTATGCCGGGTGAGGAGGGGGTCTGCGACACCCCCAAACCCCTCTCCGGATCCTCCCTATCTTCGGCTGCCTCTATGTGGCAGCCTTATCCTCCAGACCCGTCAGGATCGGAGGCACCAAGATGGCTAGCGCAACAGGGATCGCGCAGGATCGCGAATCCCCACTGCCGCCGAAGCCTGGCAAACCGGAAGTCAGCTATTCGGTACCTTTTTAACCTCTAGTCACCATAGCCCAGATACAGCCCTCTATAGAGGGTAACAAAGTCAGTTACTGCTAAGTTGCAAAGCAAAGACATTGCAATTGACTGGCTGCAGGTTTTCCTGTTCCGCAACCAACTTGGGTGATTTATACAGTTTTATCATGCAGAAAATCATCTGAAAGCATGATTTTACTTTAATAAATTGTTTATGAGCAGTACTATTTTGCTGCTTACCGATTATTTCACGAAACAGTCTGGAGAGATTACTAT
Source organism: Hydrophis major (assembly GCA_033807585.1). Taxonomy (NCBI): domain Eukaryota; kingdom Metazoa; phylum Chordata; class Lepidosauria; order Squamata; family Elapidae; genus Hydrophis; species Hydrophis major. The sequence continues at coordinate 91,155,483 of CM066329.1, forward strand.
ATACAAGGTACAAAAGACAATATTCAGGAAAACCGTTTCTTGGGTTTTTTTCCTCCTTGAAAATGTTTTGATTCTCATCCAAGAAGCTTCTTCAATTCGGAGCTTCACCATCTTCTTCCTCCTACCTCTGATGAGACATACAGAGCCAAGGCAGCTGCTACCCCTTCACTGTCACCAAGCATGCCTAGGTAATTGCAGGGGGATGAGGATGAAAGTCAGCTGAGGGGGTGGCATAGGGCAGCAGGGGAGTGAAGGGTGATCAAAAGATGGCCGTGTGAAGGGAGTTAATGCAGAAGCAAGTGGTGTGAGGACCTTGTCTAACAACCACAGCCAAGAGTATCAGAACTGCAGTCATTAACCAGTACAGTCACGTGGTGTTTTATCTAATGTCAACTTCATTTAGCAATGGCCATTCCAGTCCAATTAGGGTCATTAAGCAAGGATGTGGAAGTCCACACCTCTTGAAGTTGCTAAGGCTGAAAAACACTGGCTTAGATAATAATGAAACAAGGAATGTGGAAAAGTAGCCCCATAGCAAGATAGGTGACAAATAAATTTAACAAATAAATAAATAGTACATAATATTATGACTGCTGTAGAGTTCTTTTGATCTTATTATATTCATTTATTTATGGCATTTATTTGCCATTTATCTGGTATCTAATGATTCTGAGAGGCTACAGCCTAAATACGTTAAACCTTCTATGTGTCTTTTTCTTTACAGGCCCTTTCAATGAAAGGCCGTTGGCTTTTGAAATTTCCTTTCCCAATGAAATTGCCAAAACATTTTCATTGACTCAAATCATTCAGCTACCCTGGAACTGAACTAGCTGCTGTTTTTCCCCTATAGCTTAATTATGATTCAGCCTAATAACAAGAAAACACAGCAGGGGTGAAATTCAACCACCTCGGCAAAGGTGGTAGGGATGACTTGAATCGGTAAAAGATTGCCCCGGTTGCTCCTGGTTGCTATTACTATTATACCAACCACGCCCACAGCCATGCCCACAGAGCCAATAGGGAAAAATGTTGAATTTTCGTCCCTGAAACACAGTAATCAGGCTCTGCTAACTCTAGTTTTCTTCTTTTCCCCTTTCCCCTCCTTGATTTCCATCCTGCCAGGTTAGCTCATAATAACAGTATAAACTCCAGTGACAATCTGGGAAGAAGGAGAAAATTACAATACTGAAAGTTTATGCTAATAAAAAGGACTGTACCAGCATAGGAAAAAGGAGAGAAAAGCAGCTCAAATGCCCACATGGAAGAATCCAATCCATAGTATTTAAGCTTCTCTGAAACAAAGCACACACACACACACACACACACACACACACACACACACACCGAGGATGCTCATCCGCAGTGGATCATTCTGGATATTTGTTTATTTTATTATTACAATTTATTTGGCCACCCATGTCAACATCATGACTCTGGGTGGCAAACAGCAGCAAAAAACCCAAAATAATAATAACTCCACAATAAATATGTAATCATAGCAGCCAATGTAAAAACTATTACTACCCTCACCATCTCACAACCTCAGACACAGGTTTCTGATGATCTGCATCCAGGGTAAAAACAACATCACCAATATCAAATCAACAAGAAGAATGTCCTCCTGTAGCTTACAGCACTATATTATTGTCAGGAAGTTAAATTGGGATTCCTGACAGTTACAGAAATGCAACTGTGACTTCTATAAATAGGTTCTATGAGGCTCAAGCAAACATTTTGCCTTCTCAGCAAGAACAGAATCATATCAAATTCGCTAGGGTGTGGGCCTGCATGCTTCAGAATATCCTATGCCAACTGAAGAATTATATTAGATGCAAGTATATGCCATTCATAGGAAATAATCTCTGAATGATGGGAAATATAATTGGAGCCCAAATTATACTGTTTCTGTCATGTGTAAGAATGTGGCAAATGTATTGAAGTTGTCATCTTCAACACCTTTTTTAAAAAAAATCAACCAAGCATTGAGCTGATATTCTGCACAAGTTTGATGGATACATTACTGGACATCCAATTTCTTATACTATCTTAGCATTTATATATATTTGACAACAACTAGCACAAAAAAGATAATAGACCACACTGAGTCAATTCATAGAAAGAATATTGGCCTGAAGCTGTGCATATCCAATTTATACTGTTTACCTTTGCCCATCATTTTTGTCACAGCCTTAAGCTTACAAATCCCTATGCTTTACAGCAAGGTTAGCTCTAGGTAATAATATGAATCTATGAATATTGAATGAATGAACAATATGAATAGACCTACCATCTATTGGAATTTTTCTCAACCGTACCAACTTTAAGATATGCTGGCTGGGGAATTCTGGGAGTTGAGGTTCACATATTATATTTACATGGGATTTGAGATTATATTAAATTATAGGGATTGATTTATAAATGGATTTAAATTCATATTTGCAAAGGAAGCTAGTTTATATCTCACATATAAATGTTCTCAAGCTAATACTGTCAAGTGTATTGCTCTTAAGTGGGTGTCTAAGGGATACAACAGTAGTACTAAAAATAATCGAAACATTAACCACAGACTACAACCAGTTCTTTTTGGTATATACTTCGAGGGGGGGGGAGAAATCTCATACTTCTACTGTCCAAGAAGCCACCCAAAATATACTCCAAGGCCAAGCTACTTTCCTAAAATAAATGGACTACTTTAGTTGTTTAAATTACAATCACAAAATTCTAAAATTTATCATTTCTGACTATTTAGCACAACATCTGAATGATCCAATGTTCTTCTTAAGGAAATGTATCTCCCAATTCTTATTTCAAGTGCTGTCAGGACAAATGCCTTTTTTTACACTATAAAGTTCTCCTTAATTACAATTAAATAATTATTATATAAATAGATTGACAATAAATATCCTTGGACCTCCTTTCATCTGAATAACTTCATCAACTGATGCCCTACAGAAGTTCTGGAATATTATTCCCTTATGGACTACAGAGGATGAGCACAATGGTCTTTAGTGATTTCCACTAATGAGATGATGGGGCAGCAAGTTAGCTACACTCAGATCTTGAAATCTATTTGTTTAATGAGTTTGGATGCACTTTCAATTTAGCTGTGAGGGCTCATCTTGGTTATGATTGGCAGCATTCCAACATCTTGGAGAATCTTGAAAGTAAAACTTTTCTTCAGCAAACATTTGGTTCCAAGATGAAAAATCTGTATTTAAGCATTGAGTTGTAGTATAAAAGTATCAGGTTTAAACTGTATCTTGTTAGTGCCGTTAGTTGAATCATTTCTACAGAGTCTTTTACTGGAAAGAGACATTTTTCCTGTTTATGTATGTAAATACCCCCCTTTTAATTTTACAGTTTTTCAACCAACTCCTTAAGGAGTGGTTTACATGCCTGGGAATGCCTGAATCTCTGAATATTGCTATCAAATCATATTAGAAATCAGGCAGAGATGAGGTAGGCATGTATACATTATTATGTATGCTAGTGAAATAATATATTTAAAAATTTTTATGCCCATCTCTAAATAAACATGGAAAGAGCATTTCTTTACTTCCAAGGCGCATATTTCATTATTAAGTAATTTTATTTGTTTATTTTATTTTGTCAAGCAATTATAAGATAACAGGTATAAGAAAAAAATAGTTATGAATACATGAAATGGATACATATAATAAAAAGTAAAACAAAAACACCAATAGGACAGGGACGGTAGGCACATTGGTGCGCTTATGCATGCCTACAGACCTATAAGGAAAGGGATGAGGTCAACAGTAGACAGTCTAAGGTTAAAGTTTTTGGGTTTTGAGGAAGAAACTACAGAGTCGGGTAGAGTATTCCAGACATTGAACACTCTGTTGCTGAAGTCATATTTCCTGCAATCAGGTTTGGTGCGGTTAACCTTGAGTTTGTATCTATTGTGTGCTCTTGTATTGTTATGGTTGAAGCTGAAGTATTCATTGACAGGTAGGACATTCCAATATATAATTTTATGTACTATACTTAGATCGGACCAAAGGTAGCGTAGTTCTAGGTTGTCTAGGTCTAAAATTTCAAGTCTGGTGGCATAAGGTATTCTGCAATGAGTAGAGGAATTGAGAACTCTTCTTGTGAAATATTTCTGGACTTTCTCTATTGTATTAATATCAGATACGTAATGCGGGTTCCAGACTGATGAGCTGTATTCAAGTATTGGTCTGGCAAATGTTTTGTATGCTCTAGTTAGTAGTGTGATATTACCAGAGAAAAACCTACGCAGGATTAGGGTAACAACTCTTAATGCCTTTTTAGCTATTAGTTACAGTGGGCTCTAGCACTTAGATCATTAGAGATGAGTACTCAAAGGTCCTTGACAGAGTTTGGATCATCAACAAGGTCTTGACTATTCAGCTTGTATTTTATTTTCTGATTTTTTTGCCAATATGTAAGACAGAGCATTCATTTGTTGAGATTTGAAGTTGCCATTTGTTTGACCATTCTGATACATAGTCAAGATCTTTTTGAAGGGTAGTCTGTGGTATTGAACAGATCTTTTGCAGGGTAGCAGTATTGTGTGGTGTTGAATAGCTTTACATCATCAGTGAAGAGAATGCAGTTGCTCTTAATATGATCACAGAGGTCATTTAGAACACTGCCTTGGGGGATACCACTGTTGACAGGTACAGAATTTGATAGGATGCTCCCAATTTTGACCATTTTTTGTCTGTTTGATAGGAATGCTTCTATCCAGTTATGCAGGTGTCCAGAGATACCATAAGATTTTAGTTTTAGGAGTAGTTTGTCCTGTACCACTGAATCAAAGGCTTTACAGAAGAAGTCTATGTAGATTGCGTCTATTGCTTTGTTCTGATCGAGTTGTGTAGTCCATATGTTTTTGCAGTGTAAGAGTTGAAGATTACAGAAAAGTTTTTTCTGAAACCAAATTGTTTATTAGAGAGTAGGTTGTTTGTCTCTAAGTGGAGGATAATGGATTGGTTAATCATTGATTCCATGACTTTACAGGTGATTCAACATAAAGTGATTGGTCTGTAATTTTCAACTAGTTTGGGCTCTCCCTTTTTGAAGATGGGGATGTCCATGGCTAGTGGCATAGGTTTGGCAAGGAGCTGGTCCTGAAGGATTTTCAAAGCTTATGCTTAGAGGTTTGGCTATGGCAGTGGATAGCTTTTTTAAGAAGTAGGCACATATTCTGTCCAGTCCAATAGATAGTTTTAGATTGCGTAGTGCTTTTTCAACATTGTCTTCTGTAAAATCAATATGTATTAGATCATTGTAGTTGTCTGTGGTTCAACAAGGAAATACTGAGCATGATCCATTGCTGTTTACAAATACTGAGCCAAAGAATGTGTTAAAGAGGTTGGCTTTAATGGTGTCATTTTTCCATCTTCCAATAAGAGGAATCCATTGTTTTATTACCCAACTTTGGTGCCAAATGTGAACAATGATTTTTCTTTTCTGTAAATAGTTCTCTTTTATCTTCAGCAAGTTGTCTTTTGTTAAACAAATCTGAAAGCAAGGAAGCCAGATAGATAGAAGCTCTGAGAAATATCTCCCTCTCTTCCCCTCATTTCATAGGAAGCATCTACTGGCCTGTTTGCACAACATACTTAATTAGATCATGGGGTTTGAATGTAAGCAAATGGTGCGCCAGGAGAACTGGGTCGACTGACCCAGCCAATTAATCTTAAAGAACTTATACTGAGTCCTCAATCTGCTCCCTCACCAGACACCTCATCTTTGAAGTTTCTCTTATTTTCACACTCTCTTACCCCAGCATCCACACAGGAGGTTGAAAAGGGAAGAAAAGGAAATATGCTTTTTCAGGTCTATCTTGATGCTTACATCCTGATTTTTATTTAAGTATGTTTTCACCCGTTGGGGGGGAAATGGAAGAGAAGAATGTTGAAAGGCATCTGGCCTGTCTCTCTTTCTTACAGCTAAGAGAAAGTGATTTGCCCAACATCACCCAGCTGGCTTTGTGATTAAGGCAAGAACAGAACTCACAGTCTCCTATTACCTCGTCTTGATGCCTTAACCACTACACTAAATGGCTCTCTGTATTATAATAAATTAAAGGACAAAATATTTTATAAAATATCATCCAATCTTTGCCAGGGTGGAATCTATTCTTTCATCCCTTGATTAGTATATTACCTTTTCCAAGACAGATAAACTTTGGATTTGCGTAACTTATTTCTTAACATCTGGAATAATATCATTTTTGCAATTTCTCAATGTATTTTTAGCCAACACTTATGCACAATACAGCTATAATTCCTGATAAACAATCAGATTCCAAAGTCTTGGAATATAATGCAGCATTGCATAAACATCCTTAACATTTAAAGATTTTCCCATAAATCTACCAATATTTAGAAGCACTTTTTCCAAAATGAAAAATATTAACAGAAGCATGATTATGGCGCTCAGATATAACAAGTGAGAAATAAGAATAGATATTACTTTTCAAGATTGATCCTTACTATAAAATAAATAAAAGTTCATTAAACATTAGCAGATTACACCCCTTCAGATTTATTCTTGAGTCAAAAGAGATTTGAAGCACCATTCCACTTCCTCTTTTCAAAATTATTGAATTTATTTTTCTCTGTATTTGCACCCATTTCATCCCTCTTGTGACTGTATTATTGTAACTTCATTATTTGTATCCTTACGATTTATATTAACTGTTTTCTAGTATGATTTGATTGCTTATTTGTACCCTATGACTATCATTAAGTGTTGTACCTTATGATTCTTGATGAATGTATCTTTTCTTTTTATGTACACTGAGAGCACATGCACCAAAACAAATTCCTTGTGTGTCTAATCATACTTGGCCAATAAAGATTTCATGTGTGTGTATGTGTGTGTGTGTACACACACACACACACGCACGCACATATGTACACATACACATATATGTTGCAAGAATGCAGAAGAGCCACAAATTAGAGATGTTAGATATACAGTAGTTTCCTTTCAGAATTAAGTGCCTACCATCCCTGTCCTATTGCTTCTTTTATTTTTTTATATGTATCCATGTATTCATAACTATGTTTTTACTTATACCTATTATCTAGTAAGCAATTGACAAAAATAAATAAATAAAATAAATAAATAAAGTGTCTAAGCATTATGGAAGAAAAAGGATTAAAATAACTTCTCACACAAAGACTCAGCAGCCCAAGGAATAAGACTGAGTAAAGCAAAACTGGGAGTAGATTTGCCATCCCTGTCCATCAAAACCTAGTAAAACCTGATGAAAAGCAGCCAAGTAAAGGCACTCAAAATTAGCTCAGTTTCAATTACTTTACAGGATTTAGCTCTTTCCAGGATAGTCATTTGGACTACTTTGGTGGAAATATTTCAGATCATGACATGCAGCCCTTCCAGCCACAATTCACTCTTGACCAATGCACAGCCAGAGAGAGAAAGAAAAGCTTCCCAAAGGTATGAAACGATTCTGTGACCATAGCAACAGTCAGTGTCTTCCTTTTATGCAAACACTGCCAAGTCAACTGAATCATGCAGCAGAGATTGCGTATAATATTAAACGAAGCATGTTAAAAAGCATGGACTTAACACAATCAGTATAATTTACTGAAAAGACCTTCAGGGAGAATGTATATGTTTCTGTTACGGTTCTGTAGATGAGAAAGAGAAATTGTCTATATTCCTTTTGGTTTAATGTTTTTATCTACTTCTAATGGGGGTGGGGGAGATCCTACATTCCCAATGGTAAATTTCCCAAATTCATGTGGAACAAGCAGGCACTGAGTGCTCTGACCCAGCATCCTGCACCCACAGCACGTTTTTCTGTTTGTTTTTTTTCCTCCCCAATAGTAGTGTCAAGCAACCACATTCATTGCTCCAAGTTTGGAACAAACTGATTGTGCCATGGAGACAATCACCATCAGACATAAGGAATCAAATGTGTAATTAATCCCATGTAAACTCTGGATGCGCTTTAAGGGAAATCTGAAATATTGGCCAATATCCATCCATCTGATTATCATCTGCTACATAATCCCATGGAATCCCTTTCCATTTGAAACACGGTGGTTGTTATACAATGACTTGCTCTCCCTTATAATGCACTAAGGCACAAATGAGATATAAGTCAAATGGCTGCTTGACAGAAAGAGGAGTCGCCCATCTGTTACTGCAACTCCAGGACAAAATTGAATCAAATGCACTGCAGAGATTTCTTGGCATCCGCACTGATGTCGCATTCACTTTTTACTAATATCATTTTACAAGCTCTCCTTATCTCAAGTCAAGCCACCGGAGTTTTAGAGTGGTTTGCAGATAAGATAGTGTAGCAGATTTTTCTAAGATGAAGACAAATGTTTTTAACTCTCTTGATAAAATAAGAGAAGAAAGCTCAGCGAGCAGAGGCAGACATTGCTCACCAAATGTCAGCTCTGACATCTGAAACTAAAGGACGATTAGGCAAATTGAAGCAAGAGGCTTTTTTAAAACAAAACAAAACAAAACTTTAAAAGCTGCATCCTTTTAAGGTTAATTCTAACCTGATGTCATTGAATCAGTTGAATTGCAATTTAGCTAGACAGTGCATAATTGGCAAAGCCACAAATTTACAGAGCATAAACACTTCATTTTAGGTTAGATCAGCTTAGAGGTGGTATTCAGCAGGTTCTGCCCAGTTCTGGAGAACCGGTAGCAGAAATTTTGAGTAGTTCATAGAAGTGGAAAATACCACCTCTGACTGGCCCCGCTCCCATCTATTCTCTGCCTCCCGAGTCCCAGCTGATCGGCTGGGTCTTCTTTTGTCGGCCTGCACAGGAGAATGGAGCTGGAAAGCAGATTAGTGCGGTAGGGAGGGAATGGGATTTTGCAATAACCTTCCCTTGCCATGCCCACCAAGCAATGCCATGCTCACCAAGCCACGCCCACAGAACCGGTAGTAAAAACAAATTGAATCCCACCACTGGATCAGTCTGTTTCAAAGAAGTGAATAATCTTGTAAGTGAATAATCTGGTATACCATAGGGTATCTTATTGTGTGTACATTATATGTACATGAACTGACTACCCCATTGGGAAACTTCAACAAGAACTAAATGAGAAAAATAGTTCTTAAAACTGACATCAACGCATATAAATTGACAAACACAAAATTGGAAAATGCCATTATCTTGCTTCTCATTTGCTCTGTTTGTGTTCTCTCTCTTTCCCAGGGTATCAATTCGACAAAAAAAACAATGAACAGTACAACTCTAGATGGGACAGCCTGTTTGGTACAGTGGTAAAGGCATCAGGCTAGAAACAGGGCACCTTGAGCACAAAGCCAGCTAAGTGAACTTGGACCAATCGCTTTTTCTCATCCCTAGAAAAGAGACAAAAGGATAAACCACTTCTGGAAAATCTTGACTGGGAAAACTGCAGGGACTTGTCACCAGGAGTCAGCACTGACTCAAACACATGCAGGCACACACACAAGACCAAATTTTACACTGTATATATAGCGAAGTTCAGGGAGTTTTACAGGCAGATAAGTAGACATAACATTGTAGGAAATTAAGGGTGCACAGAAGCAAAGCTTCATCTCTTCTCATCTCCACCCATCCCCATTTCCTTTTATTGCCTGCAAAAACACTGAAAGAAGCCATTTGATAAGGGAATATCAAAGTGTTTTTCAGTAACTGGGAAGCTAATGCGCCTTTTTTTTTTCCTACTGCAATTTTGACTGGCACAATGGACAATAGGACCGTTCAGGAGTTACCAGTATCTGAGCCAGCAAAGAACAAAAAACAAGAAATGATGGAATACATGTATCAGATTAAGCCAGAACTAATTAAATTGTATTGTGGTTCAGGATGGCTGTGCAAATTAGATCAGTGTGATAACTTTGGTTTCAATTCCTAATACACACAGCCATGATGCCATAGAAAGAATAAATCAGAAAGAGGCCACCAGGCTGAATATTAATCATGGGTGGAGAGAGTAAGGCTAAACAGTGCTCTTAACACGGGTCAGTTGAGATAAAGCAGCTGAGATTAGATTGTGGGGTCCTTGGTGCCCTCTGAGCTTGGTTGTTTTCTAGCAAACATTTCTGCAAGGTAACAGCCAAGCTCAGAGAGCACCAAGGACCCCACCGTTCAACTGTTAGCTACAAACATTATCTTCTATGAGGTAGTTTAGAGGAAACAAGCATGTAATTCCTTTGTGATTCCACTCACAGGGAGACCCTGTTCTAAGATAAACATCAGTAAGACAATTACTAATGAAGTTTAGCATAGTATATGTATATACACAAACACTGTCTTGTTCTCTTTCAGAATGAGTAACATTATGCAATTGTGCAGAAAAGAGAAAAAATATATATATAATTAAATCTAGTTTGTTATCACAATATTATGCCATATCTTTCCATCCTTGTAAAATATCCTTGCTTCTCAAGCATCCATATACTAATTCTTATATTGCCTTTTGTTTTTCAAAATATCTCTTTTCTCTTTTCATCATCTCCATCCAACCGTGACTTCTGCTTCCCCTTCCTTTCAACCCATTCACTCTTCTTTCATCTTCTGGTTTTTGCAATTCAATCATCATTCATTGTCTTTATATGTCTAAACCACCTCAGCCCATTTGTTTCATTCACTCACGTTTGTATTCAATCTACATTGATTTAACACTACTTAGTGTTTGGGGTTTGGTTTTCTCCTTTGTAGTTCTTTTTATGTTTCTCCAGACATGCCTAATTCTCTCTTCCATAAAATAAAGTGGGCAGAAAGCTGATCATATATACAGTCATTTTTGCTCCTTTTGACAAGCATTCATTCCTTGAAACAGATCACATATGCAAGAGACTTCACCTTTGTAACAATACTTGTCCATCATAAAATTGCTCCATTTATTTTCTCATGTGTATTAATCACTCTACCAAATACACAAATTCATCCCCTTCCTCTAGATGAGGGGTGTCAAACTCATAGAGGCATCACATGACATATTGGGACGTTTTTCCCCTTAGCTAAACTGGGTGGGAGCGGGGCCAGCATGTGATGCATCCGGCCCATGGGCCATGAGTTTGACACCCCTGCTCTAGATTTTTGCAATGTATGCATAATTTACAATTATTTGCTCTCTTTTTCTTGTCTGGCCCAACTGCTTTGACCTTTGGTTTATTAATTTTCAAATCAATACTCCTTGTTGCATAGTACAATGTATCTTACATGCTGTAAATCATTAGGCCCCTCAGCTGACTATGGAAATTAGATTTCATGCTATCAAAAATAAACAATTTGATTCTGCATCTGGTCATTACTAAAACAACAGAAACTGTATCTCCTGCTCAAGAGAGAAATGTTTTAGCTCTTTACATAGCATTCCTTTCAATGTCCCTGTTTGACATATCACTGTTATTCTCACACATTTCATTAAATATTCCTTCCAACACTGCTTCACTTCAGTTTCATCACCAATCACTTCATCACTTTTTAGTTCCATCTCCTCTATTGCAATTCTTTTTACTTCCAAAAAGTGAATGAGGAAACCTTTTACCTCATTTAATCATTCCTTGTGCGCAAGATCTTGTTCTGTCTATAAATATTGTGCAAATAACTCATTTTTTGAACCAATCATTCTCTGTTATGTATGGTTCCTCACCCATAGTCTCTTTCATATCATTGTTCCACTAAGCATCCCTTTTCATACTTCCAAAAAGCATGGTTCTATGGTTTTTCTGTGGCACTATTAATTCATAATTATTTCACTTATTTCAAGCAGATTTGATATCCTCTTTTCTTAATCCCATTTTCACCGCTTGTGTTTGAAAATTAATTTAAGCTTCTATAGTAATTCTGCTCTCACTTTTGTTTCTTTCACACTTTTATATTTCTTCAATGTTTATTTCATTCAAAAATCCATTTCACTAATGGATTCCATGAATCATCTATCTCAATTCAGAACCTCTCATTTATCTTTTACGTCTTATCTTTCAGTCAACGATCTAATCAATCATGCTTCTTTATTCATTCCTGTTCCATAATATGCATGAATACTCACAGCTGTTGGTGAGTGGGTAACCTTATAAACATTGGATAAATCAATAAAATATTCTCAGTTTATGTTTCCTAAGCAACCTTTGCATTCATAACTAAACCCATATCTTCATTTTCCTGCATGGATTCATTAATTGTATCCGATCAAACCTCTTTCATTCAGAACTACTCCCTTCTTCCCTGTTATATTTCTTATCACTCATTTTATATGTAAACTCATACTCTTATATTGTCTACTGATGTACATTCCCTAGTCACAACCTTCCTTAAACCATGGTTTTCATTAAATGAACCCATAGAATTGATCGCCAATCATGGATTGATGCCCCAAAGCAGCTACTTAAAGCTTTTTACTAATATAAAGTTTGTATAGACTAATTATCATCCTAATATGTACTTGTGCCCATATTCAATATTCCCCAATTGTGATCACAGTGCTAGTTAGCTTGGTACATCTTGTCCAGGATGTTCAAGCACATCCTGGATCTAGTTTAAGCCCATGCATATTTATGGTTTTCTATGCTAGCTAGAATGTTTCTCTAGAGGCCACCTGACAATCCCAAGTACTGTTCCTTACTTCTTCCAACTAGGTAGTACTTGAAATATACTGACATACACTCATGGAGATAATTACATTAAAGTTGTATGCAAATATTCCTCCTCTAACCCTAACCCTTAATTTCAAGCATCGCTGATTGTTTTTCCCTAGGGACCAGATAAATTTCCAGTATTCTACAAGGGTGCCATAGACAGTTCTCACTCTCTTTCCAAGCAGTAACATAATAATAGTGTTATGCACTCTTTAATAAAGAAGTACTTGATAGGGTTTAAGTTGGCATATTCAAGGCCAGGTTTGCATAATCAGAACCAAAATATGTGGGTATCATGGTGGCTATTATTTTCATTGGCAACCCATTTTTTCATGAAATCTTACACAAATAAATAAAATATGAATTATTATGGTTGCCTTTACATTCCATACTAAAATACATAGGCACCACCCAATCAGTTTCAATAAAATTCAGAAATGTGCCACTATTGTTGAGCAGTGATTATAGATAATAAAAAACATACAGTATATTATTTTTATAATAGTGTATAGCAACAGTTTTCTGATTGGATTAGAGTTGTTTAAAAGTACAATAGTAAAACACTTTAAGATAACTTGAATCTTAAAGCTGGACATCATAATTCCATTTAAATATAGGGACTTAAACATAATCCAGAAAATTGCTCAAAATGAACCAAAAACTCTCTTTGCAGAGAAACGGCCGCCCTTCATGGATGTCTACGATTAAGATTGCTGCCAAAAATGTCAGCAGAGCTGTAATCTCATTAAATGGCTAAGAAAAAATAAAAAAAATGCAACATACTTTTTCTTCACAAAACAAGTAGCCAAAATAGTTTCTAAAACACTGTCCCTATTTAAACCTGTTATTCCACTGTTATGAAATGGTGAGAGATTTGCTTTTAACAGGAAAACAGGAAAAGTAATCTACTTGGTGACCTCACCAAGTTAGAAAATACAGCCCTCGTAGTCTACAGGAAATCATCACAGGGGCAGTACCTAGCTACATACACTTGATTGGTACTTGAACAGGCACCAACAGTAAATTTCTGAGCTGTCCATCACACAGAAGAGTTGAAAAGAAGTAAAGCCACTTTTTGTACTTTTGCTTTCAAAAAAAATGTTCATGAAGTCAACAACAATCTAGACAATCCAGTATCACCAACCAGAATGTGAACCAGGTCATCTTCTGTTTATGGTCAGTTGTTTGACCAACAAAATTTAAAACAAAAGAGTCTTGAATAGTTTAAGGATGGTCTTAATATTTCTATCCTATACTGTATTCTAAGACGAAATGTCTTATAAATTAAAGAATGTTGAACATAACTTTAACATCATTCGAAGAGGAATTGTTTCTTGAAATCTTGGAGGGGGAGTGGAGAAAACTTTTCCAAGTCAAATATAATGTTTAGTTATTTCTTCAGTTTACATCGGGGGTGGGTTTCTACCGGTTCTGTCCACCTCTGTAGAACCAGTAGCTCTGAAGAGCAGCAGACATAGAACCAGTTCTATGTATGCTGATGTTTTTGCCCACCCACCCAGTCTCTTACCTGATCTTTATTTCCTGATTTTTCAACTTCAGCTGCTGAACGAGGCACAGCTACAGTTTAAAAAGCAGGGGAAGGGGGGCTTTTTGAAAGGCTGCTTCTCTGCACACAGCATGCTGATGACGATTTACAGAAGCACGGCTCGCAGCGTGCAGGGAAGCTCATAAATCCCAAACTAGTAGTTAACTCTGTCATATCCCACCCCTAGTTTACATGTTTTATATTCAAATTATTTCCAGAGATTCTGAGTGGTCTATAAGAAAGAAAAGTTAAAAATAACAAGAACCCAAACATTGTAACTTTAATAGTGACAAATTTGATGTGCCGTTATTTGTGGTGAGCCATATTCCCTAAATACTTTTCTAAAAATCCCTGTTTTTACAAGTCAAAAAATGGTTGAAGCAGAGTGGGGGGAAGGCAGGACTGGGGGGGGGGTGACTGAGAGGATACAATCTGGTATTCTCTTTAATGAGAGAGCAAGTTCTCTCTACCAGATTTCACTGGGTGCATAAATTCAACTTGCAGAAAGCGATCTCAGATACCTCCAGGCCCTAGGCCAAATAGGGCTTTAAAAGTGTTAACCGGTAGTCAGAATTGCACCTGGAGGCTAACTGACAATCAGTGCAGCTCCAGCCAAATGAAGGGGAAAAACTAACTTGAAAAGAGATGTCTAAAATGTTTTCAGCTCAGAAGTGCTGTTTCAAATATTCTGATCTTGAAGCAAAATGTTCCAGTAATTTGTTCTGAGGTCGGAAACAAACACACTGTTTTGTTCTAGCCCTGAAACCAAACATGGATATTTTTATAATCCCAGTCATATACAGCAAATTTGAAACAAAGTTTTAATCTCAAAACAGGCCAATTTTTTTGTGTGTGTTCCAACCTGGAAACAAAGTGAAACAGAGGACTTCAAACACACACAAAAGTCAGTTTTGTTACAACAGAACATAGCGAATAAAAATGTTCTCACAGGTTATTCCAAATGCAGTTGCTCTGAAGAACGCCTCCCATTTCATGCATACCTCTAAAAAATTAGAGTTTAGCAGCTATAATAAATTTAAATAATAAATATGAGTTATTTTAGTTATCTGAGCTGTTCATTCTTATGCCATTTGTGATCTATATGAACTAGATACAATATGCATCACACTTCTAATGACCTGGGTTTTTTTTTCTGTCTGTAACATCCTTCATAAATGACTTCTCTACAAAAAAAAAGTAGCTACCATTTTTTAAAAACACTATGCATATTATTCCTATGAAGAATAAGGCTAACATGATTTATTTTATTTCACTGACCAGCTAACGACCTTCCAAACTTACAAAGCCAATCTCACATCCATTTATTATGTGCTCAATCACACCATAAGACAGAGGTTCTTCACTGTAATTCTACATTATATTTAAAGCAACTGCTTTAAAGACAAGATCAAAGTTGTCACTACTTAATCCTTCACAATTCAGATACTCTTCAAAACAACAGACACTATTTCAACTTGACTTGCAAAACTTTTTAATCATAGGAACTAGCAAAATACTTTATATGGTGCACTAAGCTTCAATCTTCAAGTTCTGTTCATTAGTTTTACCTTGATATAACAAAAACAGGAGGATTTTAAAATTCCCTTTGATTGAAACTTTATTTACAAAGTAAAAAAGACTATTTAGCATATAAGCAAAGCAAAAAGGTAATTAAAAACATTTTGATAACAAGGAAATACATAGGTCAAGTTCTTTGCTCTTATTGTGTGGTGCAATGATCCCTTTAAAGCAGTAATTCTCAACCTTTTCTTTACCACAGGCCCTCTTTAAATACCTTTTGTAGCCATGAACTCCTAAGCCTTAACTCAAAATTTAAATCATAACATTTTTTCAAGCCTTTGCGGACCCCCTGTGACAATATTGCAGCCCTCCAAGGATCCAGAGACCACAAGTTGAGAACCATTGCTTTAAAAGATTGTTGCAGTTTAGTCATTACTAATTTTATACCTGAAAGATTTCTACTGTGATTTTCTCACTCTCTATATCAGGGATGTCAAACTCGATTTCATACCAGGGTTGGGTTTGACCTTGGGGGGATGGGGGGGGAATGGCCAGATCAACTTCACTCATGTTGAGGGTGCCTGTGGTGGCCTGAGTGCCCTGCCAGTGGAAATGGGCTCCTGCAAACTTCTGCCAGCAAAAACAGAACTTAGGAGGATAACCCACAGCTGTCGCATACTCTATTTTTGGCTGTGACAGCCTCCTGCAGCCCTCTGCCAGTGAAAACGGGGCTCAGGAGGGCCACCCGCAGTTTCTGCTGGCAGAGGCACCACAGGCTGGTCCTTTGCTGTTTCCAGGGCAGTCCCACGGGCCAGATCAAAGCACCCCGCAGGCTGGATCCAGCCCCCTGGCCTTGACATCCCTGCTCTATATCTTCCAAATATGCACATACATATAAGGCATTAACAGGATTTGTATCTCTCCCTGTAAGCACTTCTAATGCTAAGCTATCTAAAGACTCATCCTTAATTACAGGAAGGTTTGACTTAAATAGACTGTTGTGAATGCATAATACCAATAAAGTTATCATTGAGCTTGGGGTTTAGTGCAGGGTTCTGGCCCTGCACTTCTGATTGGCTGTTGATGGCCCGATCGGATTGGCCCGTTTAGAGGCATCTGATTGACCACTAACAGACCATTCCCATTGGTTAAACGGAGCTAGCACTCCAGGTTCGCTATTGGTTAAGTAGTTAATGAATTGCCTATATAAGTAAGGCTTGAGCAGCCTTTGAGCTGAGCTGTCACAATATGTAAATAAAGAGTTTGAAGTTCACTGTTTCTACTGGCTCGTCTCCATCATTCGCACCCATGGTCCAGACTTAACATAGACCATGGACATGATCAAGAAACCAAAGGAAGAAATATTAGCAGTTTGAACTAACCTCCCTTTATTTTAGGTATCAAAATCAGAGATCCTTTTTTTAAAATCTCATTCTTAAATAAATCTGCAAAGAACAAATTCAGTTAAGAAAACGTTTAGCAAGGCATGGGAATAATTGTTCCACTATTTTTAAGAATGCAAACACTTGTTTTTTAGAAGTAGGCCTCTTCTACAACACTGGTACCATATTTCACTATCAACATTTTATGTTATATTTCAGATTCAGGTAATCAAATTTACTATCTAACTCTGTAACCAATATGTACTATGAAACTGTTCTTTCTTCACCAGTCTCCAAAATCTCTAAAATACAGGCAATCGTAGAACTCAATCAAATATTCAGGACATGTACACAATGGCTTCATCCCATATGTTTACCCATCATTCCTTACTCATCTTCTCAGCAGAAAATTCTCTACCAGAGACCAGAGTTTCTACCCTTGTAGTCAAGAGTTTATCTGTGAAGTATATGTTAAGAAACAAATCACAGCTAGCCACCAGAATTCTCTTTGACCTTTTGCTTCTCTTAAACCAGGGTTGTCAAGCTCATGGCTGGGGGCCAGATACATCACATGCTGCCCACGCCCATCCCCATTTTAGCGAAGGGGGAAAAGTGATATATCACATGATGACAATGTGATGCCATGAGTTTGACGCCCCTATCATAAACAATGCACATGTAATGGCTATAATCCACCTGCCTAGAACACTTAAGTCCCATCTGCACACATTCTTTCTTTAATAGTTCAAGTGATATTTGGTTCAGATAATATTTATGACACACACACACACATACCTCAAACAGGGGTGGTATTCAGCAGGTTCTGACCAGTTCTGCAGAACTGGTAGTGGAAATTTTGAGTAATTCAGAGAACCGGCAAATACCACCTCAAACTGGAGATTTGACAGTATCCTTCCCTGGCTACACCCACCAAGCCATGCACACAGAACCGATAGTAAAAAAAATTTGAATCCCATCACTGACCTCAAACCATAGAAAAGAGGAAGATATAAAGATTGAAGAAGCTAACAAATAAACCCAACAATGTTATTCTGTTCTAATACTTGGCGGCAGGACAGACCTGGGCATTTTACAGCCTATGGGCTATATTTGACAGGGCAACTCCGGCCCTACATAACAATCCCAGATCCTCATGTGGTCCCTTGGAGAAATTAATAGCCCAATCCTGCTGTAGAACAAGAAATACAGGAGGCTGGGATCAAAAGGGAAACTAGTTCTGTTTGGATTATGAAGTAAACAATACCCCAATGAAACAGGAGCAGGAAGAACAACTGGTTATCTAAATGAAAGTAAACAAAGTATTTATGTTTTTGACCATTTTGCAGTATTTGACCACATCCTTCCACTAAGGAACAACTAGGAACACAGTAAAATCCAGAAATGTTTTTTTTTAAGTAATACATGAAAGTTTAAATAGCATGCTGAAAAGCAGCAATTATATCTGTCCTCAGAAAAGGAGGGAAGTGGTTTAGGAAAAAGTTGGCCTTACTCAAAACAGAGAACACATTTTCTCTCCTTACAATTAAAGGTACAGAAAAAGATATGGAAACATCCTTCATATTGAGAAGATACCAATGCTCCTCTTCCTAGAAGGCCACCTCCTTCTCAACAGAAAAAGCAAGAAGTCTTAGAAAGAGACCAGGTTGAAAAATCTTCAGATTTTTTTTATCTTCAAGTGAATGTAATAAATCATAAAGACTGGTTTCCAAACTACAATAGTTGAGTTCATGCAACACATTTATCAAAAACCAAATGAAGCACATCAGTTACCATATTGTAAGACTCTTTATTTAGACACTTTTGGCACCTAACACAGGAAAGTGAATGGAATGGAATGGGTCTTTTGCAGCAATGA
Source organism: Hydrophis major (assembly GCA_033807585.1). Taxonomy (NCBI): domain Eukaryota; kingdom Metazoa; phylum Chordata; class Lepidosauria; order Squamata; family Elapidae; genus Hydrophis; species Hydrophis major. The sequence continues at coordinate 91,174,430 of CM066329.1, forward strand.
AAAAATCTGAAACACTTTAACTTCATCCACTTAATATCATTAGTCTGCCACCAAAGCCTTCAGCATCTTCAGAATGGTGTGCAAGCCCTAGCTACAGAGTGTCCATCCCTGCTTTAATCCATAACATCATTCTTCCACCCCAATAATGCTCTTGAGCTTACATAAATTTCTTTATTGTTGAATTGTTAAATGAATAAACATGCACTAATGCCATACAGTTTGCTCCTAGAGTACAGTCTTGCATATAAACAAACACATTTTCAGTTGGTTTTCTGCAGTGCCAGCTGTGATAGCCAATGCCTTCCAACTGCTGAGTGAAAAAAAATTCTAGACCATTTTAATTTCTATCTAGTCATCGTTAACCCAAAGATTAATACAAAGGGAGCATTTCCAGAAACCTTCTGACTTAGTTGAATAATTTCATTAAGCAGCATAAGATTTTCTACAGGTACATGAGATATAAATCTAACAAGCAAAACAAAATATTCCATCAGGAAGTCATCCTTTAGAAAAAGATCCTACATTTTTAAAATTGGATTTTATTATGCTTAATTAAAAAAATTATTTAATGCCACAAAGCTTTAAAACTGATAAGCATAGTCATAAAAAGGAAAAAGAAACAACAAACATCTTAGAAATAATGTTATAAACAGAGCTACACAAACTTTGATCATATTGCTCTTCTTCTTTCTTGTCCCTTTGCTGGAAAAAAGACTAATTCAAATATTGACAAACAAAACATATCAACATTCATTGTAAATGAGGTGCCTTCTCCTTACAGAGTTATATAATGATTCTTTCAATTGATTCCTACCCAAAGAATCCACAATTTTTTATACATCGAATCAGATAAAATATCCTGAGCTTAAACAGTCTCTAGAGAAAAAGGACCAAGAAAAGAACATCTGAGAATTGTTCCATACATAAAACACACTTGTCTTAATTTTTATATCACTCCATTCCTTCACCCTTTATTCACCCTGGGCTTGCTTCCCACAACTCAATGGTTTCTTCTCTTTCTTGATTTCTACTGCAGTTGGTGAATCTATGCAGAATTACCAAAAAGGAGAGACAACTGAATAAGCTGAGTAATAGGAAAAAAACCAATGAAGGGAAAAGAGATTCTTCCCACCCCTTCCCTCTCCCATAATAGGTCAACTGCTGAGATCTGGAAAAAACTAGCCTGTAGGAGTCAGGATTGGTGGAGTTGTGCTTGAAAAGTGGGGCGTGAAAAGCTGTGGCATCTCTACTCCTGCTCTTAAAGACGAAGCATTAGGTTTAGATTGGAAAATACTTAGCATTTACTTATGTATCATATGAGTATGTATGTATTTATTGAGTAATGAATGGTACTCAGAAAGTAATTGGCCACCAATAATACTCAGTGTCCAGCAAAAGAATGATTCATGCATGGCAAATTGAAATGTTTTGTCTGGTCTTTCTGATAATTAGGCAATCCCATTAGAATGCATCAAGGCTACTTGTAATTTGCTTGTAGCTAAATGGGTAGACAGGATTGCACCTTAAACAAAAATTTGAGTGGAATAATAGTCCATTCTTGTTTGTTGAAAAAAAAAGAAAAGGGGTGGGGAGAGGAGAGGAGAAGTCAACTATAGTCTTGATCCAAGGAAGAATTAAATCTCTCAGACAGACCAGCACTTTCACTCTTTCATGACTAGATAGATTAATCCTCCTCCAGCCCATTACCCATGTCACCTGCAAGACTTGCAGAGCAGGACACTTCACGGACTGTAATGACTGATGAGTTGCATGTGAAGATTGATGTTCAAGGCTAATAGCTACGTGCTATTGGAAAGAGCCTTACTGTTTCTTTGCTCAAAATGCATGGCATTATTTAGACACAAACCAGCCCTCTTCTCTAACAGTCTGTCTTCCAAAATTCTTGTTTATTATTACAAAACATTCCAAATACGTATTCTGGTCATTGTTGCCCTGATACATCTGAAAAGAAGCAGATGGGAAAGATTGCACAAATTGGTGTTCTTGCCTTCCATTCAACAACAGTTCCTGGACTACAATATCCTGATTACGACAAAAGCAGGGAAATCTGATTCTGAATTATTGTTCTGAATTATTATCATCCTGAATTTATTCTCAGTACATATTCTAGGAAAGATTCAACCCATCCATCAATTTGCTTTGCGGTTTCTTCATCACTGATACACTAGCTGAGTTACCAAAAAGAGTTTATAGATCAACTATCTGAAAAGAGATTCCAACTCTCGGTTTTATTGGCTCAGATTTTATCAGCTTTACACCAATATCCCACTTCTTTTTCAAATGTTTCAAAACATGATTCTTTTTCAGCTACTCTCCTGCCATTCAGTTTGGTATGTCTATGTCTTTTAAACTCTTAAAATGAGCTATTTCTTTCCTAGAGTTTCCAGTTGTACTAAAGCAGTTTTCCCCAGTCTAATGCCCTGTAGATGTGTTACGCTACATTATAGGGTGAAGATTCCTTATGTCTAAGGGGGCCAGGTTAGGGAAAAGTCATCAAATTCAGTGGCTGATTTGGGGCTGGTCCCTCTCTCAGTTCAAGTTCAACTCACAGACCAGTTGTTCTAAAGCCAAAATGGAAAGCCAATATTTCTGCACAAGCTATGTGGAAAAAAGAAAGGAATAAGGAAATATGTTTAGACTCTTTAACATTAATAGTATTGGTTCATATAATATAAACATGCTTTCACTTGTATCCTTGCAGTAGAATCAAATGCACTTCTTCACAATCCAACATTTACATTATTATTTACATCACACTTCAAGGTATCAGTACAAAACTATTGAACAGCTACTGGATTTTTGTTTTTAAAATACAAACTCCTGCCAACACACAATTGGTTGGACTGTAGATTATTTTATTATTAGGTTATATCCCGCTTATTTGTATAATTTTTAAGGCTCAACAACCATTTTGCTTACCAAAAACTGTTAATATCCTCTTAAACAGATTGAGTAAAAGAATATCCCTACACCAGGCTTATAAATTTAAGACTTATAAATCAGAGCAATGTAATACAAAAAGATTAACTTGCTCCCAATTATATTGTTTCCATTTCATCCATTAATACCAAGCCAGCTTGCAGCAGCAACTCAGTTCTGCAACTCATGACAAGATTTGTTCATAAAAAATACACTGTGATTCATGCCCCAGACATTCAGAAAATCTCGTGCTAGTATAATCCTCTGCCCAAGATCGTAGAAAGCCAGGACTCAGATATACAGTACAACAGTGAGATAAATGGATTACTGATGTGCTTAGGAGTAGAGCATAGGCAGTTTGCTGTTACCCCAATTTCTAGTGATAAGCAAGCATGATTTACTCAGGTGCCAGATGTGGCTTCTGCTTCATTCAACAATCATCTCAAAGATTTTGAAGTGAAAGTCATTTGAAATGCCGCTACAAATCACAAGCTATGTTCAAATAACATGAGATATATGCCATATTGAGCCCTAGTTCAATGTTTAAGACAGCTGAGTGGGTTCACAATACATATTAAAACCATAAACCTTAATTTACAAATTACAGTGCCTGGGTTAGATATTAAGCCAAAATCAAGCGTTACCAATCATGTGTTATCAATGGCAAATCAGACTTTCAAATGGATCAGAAGTACTTGATTTTTCTCTACTGAAACCTGGTTTTTAATTTTTCTAAATAAACGCAGTCAAAGTACAATGCATGCTGATTTTCTTTTGTCAATCAAGCTGTCATCAACCTTAATGATGCAGAGTATATGTTTAATATCTTTTCTATGTACATCATGTAATTACCTGGAAATGATGCAGAGTATATGTTTAATATCTTTTCTATGTACATCATGTAATTACCTGGAAGTAGTGAATTAGAATTGCACATGGGAAGGAACATATAATTTTCAGAAATCAAGTTACACTTCTAGAGACCAACCAAGCCAACCAAGCAAATTACAATAATAATGGACTAGTTAAGTATCAAACTCATTTCTCCAATCCACCTCCTGCTCCCTCATTCATTTTCATATATACCTAAGCTGTGCAATGAACCAGATTTGAAAAGAAAACAATTATATATACTTAACACCTATCGCCACATCATTAAACCAATGTACCTTTTCTTGGGATCATGTAGCAACAGCAACTAAAACAACGTGTTGTAATCCTTATTATATAAATATACAAAATTCACTGCTTATCAAAAACCGTAGCATCCTCTTAAATAGATATGTAAAATCAAAATTATTCCTACAGTAAAGGGGTTAAATTAACAATTTCTCTAAGACTTATAAACCAGAGCAATGAATTATGCAATACAAAAAGACTAATTTGCTCTCAATTACATTGTTCCTATCTCATCTATTAATATTGAGACAACTTGCAGGCACTCAGTTGCACAACCCATGACTAAATCTCAAGTCACTACAGGCCTCATATAAATTAAAGGTTAGCTTCTCCAGTTCACATTTAGTGCCATACCTTTGGTTTATTACTGTTTTATTTATGTTTGGAAAAGACTTCCATAAAATCCCACAGAAAGGATTTATTTATTTTTATTTGTCAATCACTTACAAGATAATAGGTATAAGTATATACATAGTTATGAATACATGAAATGGGTACATATAAGAAAAATAAAAGAAACAATAGGAGAGGGACGGTAGGCACGTTGGTGTGCTTATGCACACCCCCTACAGATCTCTTAGGAAAGGGATGAGGTCAATAGTAGGCCAGTCTAAGGTTAAAGTTTTTGGGGTTTGGGGAAGAAATCACAGAGTCAAGTAGATTATTCCAGACATTGACCACTCTGTTGCTGAAGTCATATTTCCTGCAATCAAGTTTGGTGCAGTTAACCTTGAGTTTGTATCTGTTGTTTGCTCTTGTGTTGTTATGGTTGAAGCTGAAGTATTCATTGATAGGTAGGACATTGCAATGTATGATTTTATATACCATACTAAGATCAGACCGAAGACTACACAATTCAAGGTTTTCTAGGTCTAGAATTTCAAGTCTGGTGGCATAAGGTATTCTGCAATGAGTAGAGGAGTGGAGAACTCTTCTTGTGAAATATTTCTGGATTTTCTCAACTGTGCTAATATCAGATATGTAATGTGGGTTCCAGACTGACGAGCTGTATTCGAGTATTGGTCCAGCAAATGTTTTGTATGCTCTAGTTAGTAGTATGATATTACCAGAGAAAAAGCTATGTAGGATTAGGGTAACAACTCTTAATGCCTTTTTAGCTATTAGTTACAGTGGGCTCTAGCACTTAGATAATTAGAGATGAGTATTCCAAGGTCCTTTACAGAGCTTGGATCATCAACAAGATCTTGACTATTAGCTTGTATTTTATTTTCTGATTTTTTTTGCCAATATGTAAGACAGAGCATTTATTTCTTGAGATTTGAAGTTGCCATTGGTTTGACCATTCTGATACATAGTCAAGATCTTTTTGAAGGGTAGTCTGTGGTATTGAACAGCTTTACATCATCAGCGAAAAGAATGCAGTTGCTCTTAATATGATCACAGAGATCATTTATGTAGAGTATAAAAAGAGTTGGTCCTAGAACACTTCCTTGGGGGACTCCACTATTGACAGGTACAGAATTTGATAGGACACTCCCAATTTTGACCATTTGTTGTCTGTTTGACAGGAATGCTTCTATCCAGTTATGCAGGTGTCCAGAGATACCATAAGATTTTAGTTTTAGGAGTAGTTTGTCTGTACCACTGAATCAAAGGCTTTACAGAAGTCTATGTAGATTGTGTCTATTGCTTTGCCTTGATCAAGTTGTGCAGTCCATATGTTTTGCAGTGTAAGAGTTGCAGATTGCACTATAGTTTTTTTCTGAAACCAAATTGTTTATTGGAGGGTAGGTTGTTTGTCTCTAAGTGGAGGATAATGGATTGGTTAATAATTGATTCCATGACTTTACAGGTGATGCAGCATAAGGAGATTGGTCTGTAATTTTCAACTAGTTTGGGGTCTCCCTTTTTGAAGATGGGGATGACCATGGCTTGTGATCATAGGTTAGGCAAGGAGTTGGTCCTGAAAGATTTGTCAAAGCTTATGCTTAGAGGTTCGGCTATGGCAGTGGATAGCATTTTAAAGAAGTAGGCACATATTCTGCCAGTTCAATAGATAGAGATGGTTTTAGATTGCATAGTGCTTTTTCAACATTGTCTTCTGTAAAATCGATATGTATTAGATCATTGTAGTTGTCTGTGGTTCGACTCGGAAATACTGGGCATGATCCATTGCTGTTTACAAATACTGAGCCGAAGAATGTGTTAAAGAGGTTGGCTTTAATGGTGTCGTCGTTGCAGTCTTTACTATTAGTTCCTATCAGGGGTGGGATGGACCTTGAGTCTTTTAGTTTGTTGTTTACAAAATTGTAAAATGCATGGGTGTTCCACACCTGTTACTTTTTGCATTTAAGAACTCATCTGAGCCTCTTTATGTTTGGGATCTAATTCTGGATTGTAGTGTTTTTCAGGACAGGCAATCCTCGACTTATGTCCATTCATTTAGTGACCATTCAAAGTTATGACAATGCTGAACAAAGAGATTTATGATCAATGCCAGAAGTTAAGGCCATTGCAGCATTCCTGCAGTCATGTGAACAAAATTCAGATGATGGACTGTTCTTATGATTGCAGGGACTTTGAAATTCCCCTCACCTGCCTGTCTCCACTCACATCTATTACCTTTTGGCCCTTGTCGGCCTGTACTCAGCCACCCTATCTCGCCTTTGCAATCTTTTTGCTGTTCACTGATGATGAGGCATGCCTAGCCATATTGAGCAGGCTTTGCACAGTAAAAAAAAAAAAATGGGAGGGGAGCCCAAAGCAGTTTAAGGAGGACAGAGTATACCAAATCATCTCTTTCCACCATGTTTCTGGACCTTTTGGGCCTGGCTTTGCACTGCAAAAAGGGGGAGCAACCCTTTTTTTCCCTTTCTTGGACCACAAAGCCAGGTCCAGCTCCATGCCAGAACTCTTTGTGAAACAGTGTTTTATTGCTTAGCAACGAAAGATTATGTGTATCTGATGGTTATTGTACACCATTATTTAGCTTCAGATAAGTTCCCAACACAAACTGGTCAGAAAACTGACTATTATCACCCTATTTATCACAGCCTTGTTAAATGCCTTCTGGACTTTCACCATAAACTAGACTGCTATATTGGCTCTTATCCATTCTGCAGGGAAGGTTCTAAAGCCCTCTGATTTTGACCCTAAGATCATAAAAAACCTCTGTTTCATGGCAATAGAAACAATATGCATAATGCTGCTTAAAAGTTTGTGAACCCTTTTTAATTTTCAATATTCCTGCATAAATTTAACCTGAAACAGGCTACACCAAAACAGTAAATGGGAACAAATGAGCCATTTAACCTTCCACAAAGTCTGGACTGATTGTAATTTCCATTCAGCATATACGGGAATTTGAAACGGATTCTTAGTTTTTATTTCAATTTTCATCCCAAGGTATAAGAAGGAATGCCTGTTCTATGCATTTGTGATTCCTGGATATCATCTGAAAAACCACAGAACATATGACTCTTGCTTCTTCCTTTGGGTTTATAATCTTACTTGAGTTTCCTTTTGCTTTACAGACTTGTCACAAATGCAAGGATTGGTCATAAAATCACTTTTTCATCACTATTATAATTGCAAATGGTTGCTAAACAAGGCAATCCCTAAACTATAATTATTTGTTATGTAATATCAATATACATCACAATAAGGCTTAATATCTTAGGTATTATGTGAGTCCACCCATGATTAAAACAGATCACTTAGTAGCACAAATATGAATAAGAGAAGAGCAGGCAGAACTGGGCGAAAGTGGAATTAAGCGCATCATCAGTTTAGTGTCACTATATTTCCATAAGCAATCCAAGTCCAGCCTGTCGTGTCCGCGAAATGACGCCAGGAGTCGGTGACTTAGTGCAAAGCTCTTTATTTGAATTACTGGAACCGAACCGCCGAAAGGAAAAAAGCCCGCGGCTTTTATTCCTTTCGCTGCGGCGGCCGCGGCCAATGGCAGCGCTTCGAATCTCCCGCGCTCTGAACGAACCAATCGCGGGAGATTCTTAACGAGCCAATCGGCGCGGCTCGCCTGACCAATCGGAAAGCCCCGCGCTTTGGCCAATCAAAGCGCGGGGATTTCAAGTATGTTAATGAGGACAGAACACAGCCCATCCTCCTTGAATTCTGTTGACTGTTATCTAGTGCCAATCTAATGCTGACTGTTAGTTGAATAAAGTCTTGTGTATAGGCTTCAGTCGTAAATCTTCTCAACTGCAACTTAATGAATAGTCCTGATCCTTGACGCCTGACACCCAGAAACTCTGGATGCCATTTTGGCACCAAACAGAACTGATCTTCCTGGTTTTAGAAGATACTGTATTCTCTCATGTTCTGCTTTTGAACCCTGTTGACTTCAGGTTCCAATCCTTACCTCCAATTCGAACTAAACAAACTGCCTCTGGAAAAAAAAAAGACTATAGTAGACCCAAATGTGTAGATTTAAATAGAGTTTACCACTGATCAATGATGATCTGCACAGCCCTGACTTTGCTATTTTCTAAATGATTTTTTTCCCTGAGCTCAGACAAAAATCCCTTGGGATAGGAGATATGGGGAAATGGTTTGTATTAGATTATCACCTGTTTATAAGTTTGGGTGAATTCACACTAAACCATCTGATTATGTGTATGCCAGGAGATAAATGAATAAGAGCAAAATATGCCCTTTCGAGAAAACAACTAAAGCTTCCCTACACAAGTGTTCCTGTATTTTACACTGGAATTATCAGCTACACTGTAATTTGGGGGCAAAGATCTGTAACTCCACAGGCTAGAAACATTATGTGACTATTGCTTTAATTGTTCTCACTCCTGATATTTAGTTTTTTTAAAGAAAAAAAATTATGAGCTTTTGAGAACTGAAAGCTAATTAACTTTTTTTACTATCTCAAAGTCACAGGGAAGCATTTGATCATCTAATTTAATCTACTGTGTGGCAAGGTTGTACCCTTCCTATAACCTCCAAGTGTGGGTCCTTCCTAAGTTTTTTCTCTGACAAGCCGTGGGGAGGAGGGGCTCCTGCCCAACTTGCCTGATTGTTTCCTAAGCAGCATCTCTTTCCCTTGTCCCCCAAGGTCATCCACACATTCCACACATTTTTATATTAAGCATGAACTAAGCCTTGTCTTAATTACAGAGTGCTCTCTGCCATTATTATAATTGATATTATTATAGAGCCATTTGATCATAGGATGGGTGGGTGGCTATATAAATAAGATGAGTGAGTAATTATTATCTTTCACAGCAATGCAAAGTCCCAGCTGCCCATTCTTAGGCTCAGAGTTCCCAAAGGCTTCTGGCTTTGTAGACCAGGGGGCGGGGAGGGGAAAGGAGTTTGTGTAAGTGGCCGGCAAGCAAAGGTTGGGGACCCCTGCTTTAGCTGGTGTTGATTTTCATATGCATCAAGTTCATCTATTGGTCATAATTTGTCTGAAATGGTATAGGTCTCCTGTTTAAGCAAGGATTTGGAGTAGAAGACCTCCAAGCTATCTTCCAACCTTGTTATTCTGTATCCCTAGGACATCATGATGTATCTTGATAATCTAGTGTATTATTGGGTTAAGGGCTTTTATATGCTTTTATCGTTCTCTTCCCTGTTGTAAATGGTAATAGCACTTAGACTTATATACCAGTTCACAGTGCTTTACAGTCCTCTCTAAGAGGTTTAGAGAGTCAACAATATTGCTTCCAACAATCTGGGTCCTCATTTTACTAACCTCAGAAGGATGAAAGGCTAAGTCAACTGTGAACTAATGAACTTTGTTTTTACAGTTTTAATAAAACTGTACAGTCTACCACAGAACTGAAATTATTACGCTGGTCAAAAATAAATAACCAGGTATAATTTGAAAAACTATGGGCAGGTCAAGCAGTTGGAAGTCCTGACCAGTATTTAATCTTTACTCTTTACACATACATTTCTTGGACATAAAATTGGTTTCTTTGCAATAAAATGGTGAACAGAAACTCAGAGTGGAGTTCACACATTTCTCTAATACTGTTTGTTTAGCTTGGCTTAGAACTACATAAGAGCCAAGCTATTGTGTGAAAACACTATTGCAGTTCTGAAATGATAAGTGCATAATGCAGATTAAGACCCTTATCTGGAGACAGCCAAGGATAGTTACAAGCCAATTTTTCTCATTCTTTCTTGTCAACTGAGAAAGCAACATAAATACAATGAACCAACAGCTGCTGTCTATCTGTTGTCTGCAGAACAAATGGAGTGAAGTTACATGCTGAATGGTCAATATGAATGAATGATACATTGCAGATATGTACACATACACAACAGTCTAGATGTTATATTGAAGATGTGAATCATGTATCTTAACTGCCCCACAGCATGTTGCATAATTTAAGATCTTCATATTCTTAATGAGTTTTCACAATTGGGCTAACTCATAATTTACTTATAATTATTGTATACTACCAATTCTATAATGCATCAATAAACAGTAAAAAAAACCCAATCCACAATAAACATAACTAATATCTGTTAAAATAAGTTCTTGATATATATATATATATTCAACAACATCTATAACATCTTTGGTTACTCAACATCTATTGGTTACTTTTCTAAAAATCATGTAGTTTGTTTGACTTTGATTAAATGCAGCTTGTGAAACCAACTATTATGGCTTATAAACCATGATTTACAACCACTGTATAAATCCCACCTTGTTTTTATCTGCTCTTCCAACAAGATATTGGTAGATATCACTACTATAGATCACAAACAAGAAAAGGATGAATCAATTTGTGAAAGAAGCATAACTGCCTTCATAATATAATTTTGGGTCAATTGTCTCAATAATTCCAATTTAAATATTTTTCTTTTTAAATTCAGTTCACATTTTACACAACATGAACAATCAACTTCAGTAACAACAACAACAAAGAAAAATGAACATGTCTACTAAAGTTGCTCAAAAATAAGGGTACATTCATACCCACATTGTCCTGCTAAAAAACATTTTAGGATTGTTACTTACTGCAAGAAAAAAAAGTACTTTTTGCAACTCTTTCCTCTCTGACAAATATCAATAAAGAAAGAGTATGCCATTAGGTTATTCAATTGTAAAGCAGTGTGATATAAAAGTTATCCAAATTATGCACAATCAGATGGTATGTGATGCAGAACAATGTGCTTATGTTATCCAGTCATTAAAAATGCAGAACACAAAAATAGAAGCCAGCAGTCCTTTCCCCCAATCTGACACTTACTTTACTAATCCAAGTTATAACCTGATTCATTAAAAGCACCTGAACTATGTTCAGGAAGACTTAATACTGATACCAACTGAGCCTAAATTTGAGAGTTTTAGTTCAATGATTGAATAACGTCAGGTGGAATTGCAGGCTGTGTTCTGCTAGTACGCTATAAATTGGATATGTCCCTCTTCTCAGAATTAAATATACAACTATAAGTAAAATAGACCACAGAGGAGAGGAATATATAAACACATTTGTGGAAAGCATACTGGAAACCACAAAGTAACTGCTATAAAGCAACCACTAAGACCTGTTTTGACATTGAGAGCAGATTAAAAAGTTTCCTGAAGGAACAACTACAGAATATCTGAGAACAATTATGGATGATAATATGAGGTTAAGCTTTTGAAAATATAATACGTCATACCTCACCTCTGCAGAAATCAAGAAGCACAACCAGTAGATCCAGAATTATCTTCTGGTGTTTCAGGGAATTAATGTAGAACTACATTCATTAGAGAGTCAGAAATCTATATCAAAACCTAGTTTGTAACCAGTAGAATTGGGATTCTAATTCCAAAAATTCCCTATCCATGTGGCTGAATATTTCAATAATGAATTATCACCCAGAACATCCCAGCTTGGGGAAAGACACTTTAATACTGTGACAGCGAACCTATGGCATGCATGCTGGAAGTGGCACGCAGAGCCATTTCTGCTGGCATGCGAGCTTATCACCCCAGATCAGGTCCACTGCACATGTGCAAGCTCCTCCCACCAGCCAGCTGATTGTCAGATATCTGCTCCCCATGTGCGGGGGGGGGGGGCAGGGCACACACAGGAGATGCGCGTGCATGCACAGAGGCACGGGAAGGTCACAAGCGCATGCGCAGGGGAATGGGAGGGTTGTGTGCACATTGCATTATGGGTGCAGGCATGCTCGTGCACATACATGCAACTTTCAGCACGTGACAACGGAAAGGTTAGCCATCACTGCTCTAGTACAAAGATAAGCATTTCTTCAAAAGAGATGAAGTTCAGGGGTGACTTAGATCTTGAGATGTGACATGTTAAAGGTTCATGTACCATCCCAAGTTTGCCCAGTGAGTGGTGAACTATAAACCGATAGCTTTGCACTTTATCAGGACCCTTACATGCACATCAAGGCCTCAATCCTGAATGTTTGTGAAAATATTCTGAATTGCTCAGATGAAAGGATGCACTCAGTTTTTCAAGCTATAATTTACCACACTAAGTAATATTCTTACATTAAGCATCAACCACCGGACTCTGAAATTGTGCTGTGAGCTCACTTTGCAAACCAACTCATTCCCATCTCCATCTGGAAATCTCTTTTGCATAAGCACTGCCCATTCCAAACAGCCTCATAATTGTGCATGCAAAACTAAACCCCCTCAGTTCTTTCAAAATTACTCCAGCAAAAATCTGTGAATTAGGAAAACAGCACTTGTACTGCACTAGTTCTACAGCCAACACCCAAGGGCAAGGTGTAGATTCAGCACCATGCTTACATTTAAGCTACTAATGGGTCTCAACTATGGAGAGGGAGTGAATACTGAAAAAAGTATTTCTCTTGTAAATGTTATCTTAAAACCAAAACCAAAAAAGCCAAGCCAAACCAAGAAAGCAAGGTATCTTGTGGGTTTTGTGTCAAGAGTGTTGCATAACAGGGAAAGGAAAAAATGTGGCTTATAATAGGATACAGCCAACCTATTTAAGCCAAGCTCTCTTCCAAGAATGTATTGTGGGTACTGAAATCAGAATCAGCAGCCCGATAGACCCAACATACATCTTCTCTTTATGCCCTGTAGCAGAGAACACTCCCTTCAAACCCTCATACAGGAGCACTTCCAAGACTCAGTGTTGTGTGACTTTTACAAGCTATAGCAAAGATTACAAATCGGGGAGGGAAAGGCCACAGATTTTAAGAAGGAAACCTTCAAATACTGCCAGTTCCCAGTCTCTGGGCTTTCAACCAGTTCAGGTGGCATCAAAGCCACCACTTTTTCGGCAAGAAGCCTCCATAAGAGGAGATCCGAGCCTCACCCTACGTCTCCGGCAGAGGCTCGATGCAAAGCGAGCCTCCAGGCACTTTTTATCTATGGTATAAGCACCACAGATGGCTGCGCCCCCTCCTCCACCTTTCCCCACGCCTGCCCTGAAACGGGGCTTCCATCAAAAGGACGGCACCGGGTTTCTTTTTCCAAACCAGGCATCGAGAAGGCGAGCGAGAGCCCTGGCCGTCGAGAAGAGCTCACGACCCGAGAGTCCCACCACCACCACCTTCCCCGAGCCACCTTTCACACAACTGCAATGCAGCTTTTACTACCCTGCCCCCCCCCCAACACACACACTTTCCCCGCGATACACCGCCCGACCTCTGGGCTTCGGCAAGTCCCACTCCGCTGACGCCCCCAGCCCCCAGCCCCCTTCCCACCACCTAGCCCGGAGCCTTCCGACTGCGACAAGCGAGGCAGACTAAGACACAGACCAAACAATGAGGGACCTGAGGAGGAGGAAAGGGGGAGAAAGCTTGGGAGGAGGGAAGCCAGACTCACCTTTCACTTGAGTTTCATATTCAGCGATAATCTCTTTGTCTTTCTTGAACTTTGCTTGAGATGACATCTTTGAGGGACAGCGGTGCTCTGTTCAGTCAGCGCGGGCGAGCCGGGGTTTCGTCTCCTCCTCCTTCGGCGCTCTCGCCCGCTGCTCTTGCCTCCGATTCCCCCCCCCCAAAAAAAGCTCACTCCCGCCGCTCGCCCTCCTTTTTTCTCCTCCCCTCCCCACCCTTCCTCGAGCCGGATCTACTCCGGAGGGAGAGACACACACAGAGAGAGAGAGAGAGAGAGAGTAGCTTAGCAAAGAGAAGAAGAGCAACGTCTCCCCTCTCCGTCGCCCAGCCGATTCCCCGGCATTTGCCTTCGGGCCAGCTTGGAGGCAGGGAGGACCTGCTGGGAACGCTCGGGAGCCGCCGCCGCCGCTGGCGTTGAGAAGCGGGGTGAATGGAGGGGAAGAGCGAGGAGGGTGTGTCACCTGCACCCAAGTAGGCTTCGACGAGGAAGTGGGGGGGGGGGAGGTTTGTCTAGGAAAAAAAAAAAAAAAAGACGCCGATAAATAAAGGCGAGCGCCGGAAGCCTCTCAGCGAAAAAGGCTTGCAAGGCGAGGTAGAGGAAGCGAAGGGGAAAACTCAGGCTCCTCCTCCGTTTAGCATGTAGGTAGTGTAACGCCGCGGCTGAGGTGGCGCGGATGAGAAGCTCAGGGGAGCCTCAAGAGCTCGCGTTACGCTGCCTTCCTCTCCCGGCGAACTCGGCCGGGCTGCCGAGAAGGCAGCTGCTGTGAGGGTTGAAGTAGGGGCTTCTTTCGCGCGGGAGAGGAGCTGCCTTCTTCTGACGGGCCGGCTTGAATGAAGTTGGCCTCGCGTCACGCACCGAGCCAAAGGCCCGCCTCCTCCTTATTTTGCAACAACTGACACATTGTAGGCTACGGGGCATTTGAAGTCGCTGCGAGCGAGCGAGCGACGGAGGGGGGGGGGGGAGGCCCGGGGCAGGGTGTTCGGCCGTGGCGGCGTCCGCGCAAGGATGAGACGGGGCGGAAGGGAAAGCTCTGCAGAAGCCTTTGGGGCTACGCTGCGAGCCGGTTCGCCGCTTTGCAAGCCGAGTGCCGAGATTCAGGAGACGGCGCGTCCGAGGGGGAGAAGGCCAAAATGCAGAACGGGGGTGGGAGAGGATAGGGCGGGGGTGGCGGGTGTCTCTTTCTCCCTCAAATCGCCATTCCAAGATTGTTACCCTTGAACTGTCTTTGTAACCTGGCGACCTCGAGGGAAGTTTTGAGGGGAGAAGGGGCATTAATCAAACCCCGCGCTGCATGGATACTTCTCTTCTGAATGCCTTTTCCCCCCTGTCTGTAGCGTAACTTTTGAGCTTGGTTACTAACATATTCCATCTGCGGAGCCGCTCTTTACTGTCTTGTAGAGCTGAGAAATCAGGTTCCACAATCTTTTGGGGCTGTGATCGTTCACGGTAAAGGCCTCCAAGGGCACGGCTTACTCAGCACTGTTGGAAACGGGGCAATTTACTTCTAGGTAATTATGAACAGAATCGCAGCCTTCGTTACTACATCCATCTTGTGGCTGTCTTTGCACACTTGGCAGACTTAAATGAATCATGCTTTGCTCCAGTTTGATAGATTTCCTTAAGATACAGTGCTAACCAATAAACTGATCAAGCAGATCAGGCTCCCAAAACCTACAGTTGCCTGGTTTCAGGATCATAGTGCATTGCTCAAACATCCGGTTTACCAGAAACTGAAGTTTAGATATAATTTAGTACTGAAGCAGGGGGTGCTTTGCCTGCAGGTCTATTAAAGAAACAGTAGGTTTCTCAGATAAGAAAGCATAATATATATACAACACTTAGCTGGGTTTATGGATTGTGCTAAGCCAAAATCCATAAAAGAATATAATGTGGTGCTTGAAATTGCTCAGTGAAGGCTGTAGAGTGAATCCAAGGAAAAAGTGGGATTTGAATCAGTTCTGGTAAAATTATTTCCTTAGCAAGTTCATCTGGGCTAATCTTGAAAAGGCTAAATAGATTTGATGGCAAGCTACCATCCCAAGACTCTAGACTGTGAAATTAAGAAAATATTCTTGAAGAAAACAAGATCTGTGAAAATATACATGTCTCTGTTATCAACTTGAATGAGACTTTAGTTCCACTGAAAGCAAAAACTTTTTGTGCACTCTGACAACAGATTTCCATCCCAGAGTTTTTGAAAGAAGCTACTATTATATAAATGTGCATAACATTGCAAATAGATGAAAGCTCATCAAAGTGTGGCATTATTACTGGTGGTCCTCGACTTACAACAGTTCATTTAGTGACCATTCAAAGTTACAACATCACTGAAAAAGTAACTTATGACCATTTTTCACACTTAAGTCTATTTCAGCATCCCCATGGTCACAGATGTTTCACAACTGGTTCATATTTATCATAGTTGCAGTGTCCTGGGGTCATGTGGTCCTCCTTTTGTGACCTTCCAACAAGCAAAGTCAATGGGGAAGCCAGATTCACTTAACAACCATGTTACTAATTTAACAACTGCAGTGATTCACTTAACTGTGGCGAGAAAAGTCATAAAATGGGGCCAAAGTCACTTAACAAACTGCTCACTTAGCAACATAACATCTGTGATCATAAGTGACTACCTGTACTTCCAAAGTACTTAGATAAGCCTAATTCTCCCTAAGATTAGGCTCTTAATTAGGATGAGGTATTTTTTACAGTCTTAATGTTACAGTACAGGTAAGCTTCGGCTTAGGACCATCCATTCATTCAGCAACCATTCAAAGTTATCACTGTGCTGAATGGAGGGACTTAAACAACCAGAAGTTACAGCTGTTACAGCACCCCTGCAAGTCACATGATCAAAATTTAAGTGTTTGGCAGCCTGCCCATATTTACAATTCCAGGGGTGCTACAGTTCCCCCAACTGCTTGTCTATGATCTTTTGGCCCCCCAACACCCTGTGCTCCATGCCTTGGGTCATCTTCACCAGTGCAAGCTAGCCAAAAGAGAAGAGATGGTGGAGAGATGTAGGCAGGGGCAATTGGAAACAATCCTTTACCTTACTGAGGCTCAGGACTGGGTGGCACCAAGGCCAGAATGTTTGGGATGGGGTGGATCCTTGGTAGAAGTGGTATTCAGCAGATTCTGGAGAACCAGTAGTGGAAATTTTGAGTAGTTCGGAGAACCAGCAAATACCACCTCCGACTGGAGATTTTACAGTATCTTTCCCCTGCCATGCCCACCAAGCCACGCCCACAGAACCAGTAGTAAAAAAATTTGAATCCCACCACTGGTCCTTGGCCAACAACTAATAAAATTTGCTTGATAATAGCAATGGAAGTTACCAGGATTACAGTCACTAAGCAATGTGATCATATGATCACTTTATAACTTCATTGCTTAGTGTTCAAAATTGTGATCCCAATTGTGTTTGTCAATTAAGGACTACCTGTAAGGTTTTCTGCTATTATTTCTTGTGTTGAATAACAGAGATTATCAAAGTTAATGATCCAGCACATTTGGGGACACTCATTGGAAAAAGCTGTACTAGCTTGTTTAGAATAACAACCGTAGATGATACTACTATTCACTGAGGTGTTAGGTTAGCAGAAAACTTACAGGAAAACAAGTTATGTTCTTTTTCTAAGAAACAGATGCAATGCAGTTTCTATCTAGTTAATATGAATTTAAAACTAGACAGAAAATAACTTCCCTAGAACTGTTCCCCTTATGAATTAGGCTGAAAGACATTACTTGAATAAAGCTATGTGTTGATGCAGTGCATTAAATTATCAGAACTCTTGTAATTAATTTAATATGTGCTACTGATTAATAAAACAGCCAGGCTTTTAAAAGAAGCGATTGTTTCTAATTAGTTCAAAAGTGTGGGTGGTTAATATCATATTAGAACACAAAGTGCAACTTTTTGCAATGGGAACCTATCTTGCAAAATATATTAAATTGGGGAGGGTGGTGGTTGTTGGATAGAAGATTAGATTTACTTTTGCAAGTTTGTGCAGGTTTTAAATGAATATGCTGATTCCCACAGAGGTAGGAATGGACCCAACTCTGTTTGCATTTTGCAAACAAGTTAAATTGATTCTGTTCCAACATGCTTTCATCCATTAATTGCTTTGGGCATTTTGATTGTAAGTTTTAAATCTTATTTGTTTGTTTATTCATTCATTCATTCTTCATATGGTGTGTTTTCCCTGTTTTTTTTCTTCCCAACATCCAACAGGGCTGAGGTGGGATATAAGATATTCCTAAATAAATAAATACAATAATCCATCTAAAGTGAGACATTTTGTCATTTTAAGAGTTCTTTCATGTAAATTGCATAACTTCAGGTGCCATGAAATGAAGCAAGAATTGCATGTGGCCCTCACAACCCCTTTTCAAGTTGTCCTCAACTTGGAATTTTGAATGTGACAGAAAAGGGATTATATGGGAGGGAACAGTTAGATTATAGGTGCATTCAGTGAATGGAATTTAATTTTTATGAAATGAAATGTAGTTTCATCCTGCTTGGTCCATTTCTTAAAAGTGCAGCTCTGGCATAGAGGGAAACTACAGGTAGTTCTCAATGTACAATCATTCATTTAGTGACCATTCAAAGTTACAATAGCATAGGAAAAAATGACTTATGACCATTTTTATAACTTATAGCCATTGCAGCATCCCCATGGTCACATGATCAAAATTCAGAACTTGGCAATTGGCATGCATTCATGACTGCAGTAGTGTCCTAGGGTCATGTGATCACCATTTGTGACCACACCTGGAATACTGCATCCACTTTTGGTCACATGTTAAGACTTGGGGGGGAGGTGCAAAGAAGAGCAACTAAGATGATTAAGGGCCTGGAGACAAAAACATATGAAGAAACATATGTAGGAATTGTGTATGGCCGATCTAGAGAAAAGATGGACTAGGGGTAACATCAGGGGTGGGATACAACAGGGTTAACTACCAGTTCGGGATTTACGAGCTTCCCTGCCTGCTGCGCGCCTGTAAATCGTCATTAGCACTCTGCGTGCCAAGAAGCAGTCTTTGAAACAGCCCTCTTGTGTTTTTTAACTGCAGTTGTGCCTCGTTCGGCATCTGAAGTTGAAAAATCAGGAATTAAAGATCAGATAAGAGCCCGGGTGGGCGGGTGGGAAAAAACATCAGCAGACATAGAACCGGTTCTATGTCTGCTGCTCTTCAGAGCTACTGGCTCTACAGCGGTGGACAGAACCAGTAGAAACCCACCCCTGGGTGACATGATGGCAGTCTTCCACTCTTTAAGGGATTGCCCCAAAGAAGAGGAAGGTCAACTTATTTTCCAAAGCACCAGTAGGCAAGACAAGAAATGAAGGATGGAAACTAATCAAGGAAAGAAGAAACCTGGAATTAAGGAGAAACTTCCTAACTATGAGGACAATTAACCAGCGGAACAGCTTCCTTCAGAAATTGTAGATGCTTATTTGAAATTAGAGGGCAAGAGGATAAACAATTTTATGAAATTTGGGACCTTTTCTATCAATGGTTGGATGACAAAATACAATGATAGAATATTTAGAATGTTAGACAGCAAGGAATATCTTTGTTTTTTCTTTCTCTTTTGTTATTTGACATCATATCTATAAAGTGTTTTTAGGATAGATCTGGTATGATTACATGATTTGTTACAGAATAAACCATTTAAAGTATAGTTATCTGATAAAGTATGAATGAATAAAATTATAGTCAAATGATTTTCTAATAGCGATACTAGGATATATAAGTTTGGATTGACAATATGAGTTATTATGTAATGTAACTGTAATTGAGACTACGAAATGAATGCACAAAACTGATGAACCAACTGACACACTGTATATATATATATGGAAGAGAGCTGATGTTTTTATGTTTTGTTTTGTTTGTTTTTTTAAAAAATCAATAAAATTGTTTTTTAAAAGAAAGAAATTGTAGATGCTTCATCACTTGAGGTTTTTAGGAAAAGTCTGGACAACCACCTGTCTGAAATGGTGTAGGATCTCCTGCTTGAGCAGGGGGTTGGAGTTGAAGACTTCCAAGGTCCCTTCCAACTGATTGACCTTCTGACAGGCAAAGTCAATGGGGAAGCCAGATTAGCTTAACAACTGTGTTACTAATTTAACAACTGCATTGATTCACTTAACAACTTTGGCAAGAAAGATTGTAAAATGGGGCCAAACTCACTTAATCACTGTCTTGCTTAGCAACAGAAATGTTGGCCTCAATTGTGCTCCTAAGTCAAGGATTGCCTGTATAGCCTTTGCCTTAAAATGATATGTACTTCTTTTTAATTGGGTGAGAGCTCTACATGTTATGGCTTTGTTTCATCCACTCTTCATCTGAGCATATAGTCTACTAACCAACCATAGGCCACTTGGCTTTGTATGAGATGTGGGAGGAAAAGAAGAAAGGAAAGGAAAGATTATCTGTAACAGATGACGAGAACAATAGAAGTGACCAAACAAAGGAAAGTAAGATCTATCAATGCCAGTTAAGTATTAAGGCTGAAAAATGACATGAATATTTTGCAAAGACCTAACAGTAATGCAGTTCAGCCCTATGCTTACACCAAATAAAACGAGTTGGTTTAATCCACAGTAAATGTTGGTAGAACTTACATTTGACTTATGTTACTTAGGTAAGACCTTTCTTTCAGATATTGTAGAGTAACTTCATTCAGTATTTTAGAAAGTTAATACATTTTTATAGTGTGAGTATGAGGCCAAAATGAGTGCATATTCTCAATATCACCAAATGAAATGAAGCATGCACGAATATACAATATTTGAGTATATAGTGAAGTGTGCATAGGTGTTTGATGTTTATGGAAACCTTGGGCACATTTAAATGTTTGGATTGCATCCAATATATGAAACATATTCCAGGAAAGCAGATCTGTGTTATATCCATTTCTAAGACATGCATTGTTAGTATACTGGTTTGCTTCGACAGCCATTTTGAGTTATGATACCATCACTGTCTTAGCATTTCCATCCTTGCTGTAATGTTTGCTGAATATTTAATTACAACAAAGAGCAAGAATATTACATTGCCTTATAAACAGCAAGTCATACATGCAAGATCATTGTCTCTTAGTAAAGTAGTCATATGCTTGCAAGTTAAAAATATTTTGCAGTCTAGAGCAACTTATTTAGTAGATGGATCTATACATATTGTGTTTGGTTTGTAAAATAAAACATAATACTGGTTTTATTTTTATTTCATTATAGGAGCTGACCTGTAAAAGCTTTTCTTGTGTGATGGTGTCATTTTTTTCCCCATTATCCACTAGAAATAAAACATTTTACTACTTTAGTTGGAGTTTAGTCAGGTGGTGAGTTTTTGTTTTTTAATTAATTTTTGTGTTTCATAACTTATGCTGATGATTTTTTTAGACTTCAACTAAGTAGCATGTGATATAGTGGGTATGTTTTTATCAATAATGTATATTATTTATTTTGTAGCTTTTATTACCGTAACCACTGAATATGCAGTACTTGGTATGTAATACAAAATATTTTAAAATAAGTAAATAATTCATGACATTTTTTTCTCTGAGCAGTTCAGCTTTTTTTCCCCTCTACACATGCTATCTTCTCTCTCCCTGGCAATTTGACCAAGGTCAGCCCTGGGTTTCAAAATAATTTATTCTTGAATTAAAGAAGGTGTTAAGAGAACTGACCCAAATAAAGAACTATTTCCTAAACAAAAGGCTCTTAAGTTGGAGGCTATTAAAGAAATTTGGATTTCTACAAAGGAGCTGGTTTTGTAGGTCAGGTAAACCATTGTTTAACATTAAATATTCCCCATTTCAGTGCTCCACTTAAAACGTACAAAGATCACTGGTACTGTATTAGTTCCATGCTCTCAATCACATGTTCACTGCAATTGCCTAAAGGGGAAAAAAAAAACATTATATGCATAAAGCTGTGTGGGCATGAATCCAGATCTCAAGAATATAAATGCAAAACTATGGACTTGGGGGATTTGGTCTTATGGATGGGGTTGCAGTTAAGGTTGAAGGCAAGTCATTTTATTACGGTTGTGATGTATAGTGGGGGACAAGGAGAGGTCACTTTCAGCAAAGGCAAAGTTGTTGTCTTATATCAGAACCAGTGGGGTGGGAAGCAGGCTCAAAGCTTCCAACCCTCTGGGGTAGGATGGGGGGAGATACATAAGGGGCCAATGCATCATCCCTGCGATTAAGGAGATAAAGGAGAATCCATCCAAATTTTGTACACCTGAGCACAGGGGTCCTGCAATAGCTGTTACTTCAAAACCAGGTTGTAAGTAACTTGGAGGGGGATCCTTCATAACCATTGTAAATAAATCTAGGACTACCTTTATGGTCATCTCAGTAATCTAGTCTTCATGTGGAGTTCATGTTCTGGTACAGTATACTCACTGCGACTGACACTGTTAAGTACTTGGACATGGGTTGGAGTAAATGGAGACAGCCTCTGAATAGTGACTTTTAGCTCTTTATTAGCATAGTGACTTCTCAAAACAACAACAGTGAACTCTGCCTTATATAGGCAACCCTTGTAAGAATTGTCCACTAGTGAGCTATGAACGCTAGCTCTTTTAACCAATAAGAATCCTCTGTTAAGGGCCAATCGGATTCCTCAGAACTAACCAATCCGATCTGGCCGCCTAACAGCCAATCAGAAGTGCAGGGCCAGAACCCTGCACTTAACCTCAAGCTCATACTTTATTAACTATGGTACATACATAACACCCCTTCCCCCTGGCTTCTTAATTATGGTGTAGTTATATAATCCTTTAAATAGGACGGTTGTCTTTTAAGTCTTTCAGATTTTCGTTGGACTGGTTGATTGCAATCCTGTTGAGGTAGATTGTTGCTTGGCAGTGTCTCTGCTTCTTGCTCAGGTGCAATTTCTTGTGGTGCAAACAATTTTCCTTCCTGCTCCATTTCTTGAGTCTCACTTGATTGGTCGCTCTCTTCGAGCAGGTTCCCTGGAACGTCATCTTCTTCTTCTGTACCTCCCCCCCCCTCGGTTTGGTCATGGGGGAGTTGTTGACTGGCCGTTATGAGTCGTGACCGTAATTGGTCGATATGCCATTTGCACAGTCTATTGTCACAGCATTTCACTATGTAGGATTTGGGGCCGGTCACTCGTACTACCGTTGCCTCTATCCATAACGGGTCGCCTGATAAGTTCCGTGCGTAAACGCGGTCTCCTACCTGGAATGGCGATGGCGGCCACTGGATCCTATTGGCTTTTCCAGTTCGTAAGCAGGGTGCAACCGGTCGAGGAGGGAACGGAGTCTTCGTCCCATCAGTAGTTCTGCGGGAGTTCTGCCAGTGACGCTATGTGGAGTTATGTGTTGCAAAAAGAGAATTTGGTTGACTTTGTCATCGATATTGTCATAGTCCATTTTTTGCAAAGTCTTTTTAACAAATTGGACCATGCGTTCCGCTCGTCCATTGGTCGCAGGGTGCACAGGTGAGGTGAGCGCATGGCGGATGCCGCGGTCAGCGAGGTACTGCGCGAACATCAATGCCGTGAACTTTGGCCCATTATCAGACACCAGGACGTCAGGCAATCCGTGGGTTGCAAAGAGTCTATTTAGGATCTTAATCACTGCCTCAGAAGTTGTGGCCGTCATACGATGAACTTCTAACCAATTGGAATATGCGTCGACTGTCAGCAGGAAGGTATATCCTTTGGTTGGCCCCGTGAAATCCAGGTGGATTCTGGACCAGGGTCCACGTGGCGTTTCCCATTCAGTAGGCATGGCTTTTGGTGGGGCGTTGCTGGCTTGTTGGCAACTGGTACACGCTTTGACCCACTGCTCGATTTGCCGGTCCATGCCCGGCCACCATGCGTAGCTTCGTGCGAGTGCTTTCATCCACACGATGCCGGGGTGACCCTCATGCAGGGTTTGTAGTAGCGTCTTCTGGAGTCGTTCTGGGACAACGACTCTATCGCCCCAGATGACACAGCCTTTTTGGGAAAAAAGTTCAGTCTGTCTTGCTT
Source organism: Hydrophis major (assembly GCA_033807585.1). Classification (NCBI taxonomy): domain Eukaryota; kingdom Metazoa; phylum Chordata; class Lepidosauria; order Squamata; family Elapidae; genus Hydrophis; species Hydrophis major. The sequence goes on from CM066329.1 coordinate 91,198,349, forward strand.
TAAATGGCATGAAGTCATCTGGGACTTGGTCCAATGGCCATCCACGTTCTACCCATCCTAGGACTCGGGCTAGGGTGTGGTCTCGTTTGGTTTCTCTCGCGATGTCTCGGGCGGTCATAGGCGGTGAGTTGAGTGTTTCGATCTGCAATGTGGTTGCTGTTGGTGCCGGATCGTCGAGAGTCTCTGGAAGCAGTGCTCGGCTTAATGCGTCGGCATGGGGAATGGCTTTCCCCGGTCGATATTGAAGGCGATAATTATAAGCAGCGAGGAATTCTGACCATTGGGTCATTCTAGGGGATAATATGTAGGGGGTTGGCTTGTCCCCGGCTATTATCCCTAGCAACGGTTTGTGGTCAGTTATAATGGTGAATGTCCTCCCATACACATATTCATGAAATTTCTTTACAGCTGAAACAATTGCGAGAGCTTCTTTATCAATTTGTCCATAGTTCCACTCTGCATGTGAAAGAGTTTTCGAAAAGTATGCAACAGGGGCTTCGTTCCCATTAGGCAGTACATGACTCAAAATGGCGCCCACCCCGAAGGGCGAGGCATCGCAGGTTATAACGAGTGGTAAAGTCTCGTTATACTGCATAAGTACAGAGTCAGATGTGAGCAGTTTTTTAACATTCCGGAACGTTTGTTCTTCCCAGTAACCCCATACCCACAATGCTTTTTTATCTAATAACCGGTGTAACGGTTCAGCAACAGTCGCCTTATGCGGTAAAAATACATTATAAAAATTAATGAGGCCGAAAAATGCTTGGAGATCGGCCTTGTTACGTGGCCTGGGGGCATTTTTTATCGCCTTTAATTTACTTTCGGTAGGGTGGATGCCCTGGCTATCCATCCTATACCCTAGAAACTCAACACTGTCAGTATATAAATGACATTTATTTTTTTTCACTTTAAGTCCTGCCTCTTGGAATTTTTTAAGAACACTTTTCAAACGATCTTGCAAGATTTTTTTGGTAGGGGCTGCAATTAATACGTCATCAAAATACGGAACCACGCCCTTGATTCCCTGTAACAACCTTTCCATGAGGCTTTGGAATATCCCCGGGTCTACACTAACCCCAAATTGCAATCGAGTACATTTAAAAGCACCTCTGTGCGTTACAATTTTTTGGGCCTGAGCCGTCTTTTCATCCACTGGTAGTTGTTGATAAGCTTGAGCTAAATCTAATTTAGCGAAAACCTTTCCGCCCCCCAAGGAATGAAGGAGGTGCTGCACCACCGGAACTGGATACGCATTCTGCTGTAGGGCGTGGTTTAAAGTGGCCCGGTAGTCCCCACAAATTCGGATTGACCCATCTGGCTTAATGGGTGTTACAATAGGGGTTTCCCATGGAGAGTGATCGATGGGCTTCAACATCCCTTGAGCAATTAACTTATCGAGTTGTTCGTCGATCTTAGCTTTAAGAGCGAATGGAACTCGACGGGGCTTCAAGCGAATTGGGACTACTTTTGGATCTAAACTAAATGAGATTGGGGTCCCCTTAAACTCGCCTAAACGGTCCGCGAAGACGTCGCTGAACTCAGAAACAAGGTCTTCCTCCCACTCAAAACCACCGACTCGGTTCACGCCGGCCACCTCGATGCCTAGTGGCGTGAACCATTGGAGGCCTAATAGACTAGGCCTATCTCTGTCGATGATCATTAGAGGTAAGTACGCTGTATGTTTTTTGAAGGAGACTCGGACTCGGCAGGACCCGACCACAGGGATTCGATTTCCTTGGTAGTCCTTGAGGATGAGGCGTTGAAATTGGAGGTCTTGGCGTTGGATTGTGGGGATAAGTTGCTTGAGTGTCTTCCAAGACACCATCGAGAGGGACGATCCCGAGTTGACCTCCATGTGGCAAGGCTGGTTCTCGATGGCTACCGTGACTCGAATTTTCTTAGTGTCCATGACTGAGGCGTGACCTATAGTGATAGTATGATGAGCCTCTTCCTTTTGCAAAGTGCGATTTCTGTAGGAGTGGTTTACTGGTTCTCGCCTTACAGGACGGTTTTCTGTCGATTGGCGATAGTTGGCCCCTTTTGAGGCCTGGCTGGGTCCTGGTAAGCTGCGGCAGACCCGGCTGATGTGGCCTCGTTTCTCACACTCATGGCAGAGTGCGTCACGGAATCTGCATTCGGCCCTGGCATGATTTGCTCAACAGCCAGCGCAAGGGCGTAAGGGCTTAGGGTGAGGATCCCGGTCGGACCGCATTCGATGGACCCCTTCTTCGTCGCTGTCTGATGACGAAAAGAGGTCCTCGTGGTGCGTCGTAACGAGCTGCCCTTCTGAGTTGGGTAAGATTTCGCTGGTCGGTTGTGTTGCCGAAGTGCAGCTTCGACGTAATTGTGCAGCCGACTTTTTGGTCGCCTCCGCAGCCGTGGCTTCGGCGATGGCGTCAGCAAGGCTGATGTCGCCTTTCGCCATCAGCTTGCTCTGCACGCCTAGCGCATCTAATCCCAGAATTACTTGGTCTCTTAGTGCTTCTTCTAAATTGGCGAACCCGCAGAGGCCTCCTAAATTTCGGATGTCTGCCACGAAATCGGCCACGCTCTCTCCTTTTCGCTGGTTCCTTTAATAAAACTCGTGGCGTCTCACGAGTGTAGGCACAGTTGGTGCGTAATGATCTCTCAAGATGGGTTTGAGGTCGTCCCAGCTCATGGCTTTCACTTCTCGAGGTTTGGCGAATGCTTTTGCCATTTTAAAAACAGCCGGGCCGCAGTGCGTCAGGTCAGTGCCCACTTTTTTGCTGGTGTGGCGTCCTTCAAATTATTCGTCTCAAGAAACATTTGGAAGCAATCCATGTAGGATTCCCAATCCTCTTGGTTTGGATCGAACGGAGCGGGTGGTACGATGCTGCTGGACATGGTTCCGTTGTTGGCGTTGTCTTCCACGTGCTCGGTCTTGCTTCCTGACTTCTTAGGTTCAGACGTCTCCAATCCCATCCTTGTCGCCAGTGTTAAGTACTTGGACATGGGTTGGAGTAAATGGAGACAGCCTCTGAATAGTGACTTTTAGCTCTTTATTAGCATAGTGACTTCTCAAAACAACAACAGTGAACTCTGCTTTATATAGGCAACCCTTGTAAGAATTGTCCACTAGTGAGCTATGAATGCTAGCTCTTTTAACCAATAAGAATCCTCTGCCAATCGGATTCCTCAGAACTAACCAATCCGATCTGGCCGCCTAACAGCCAATCAGAAGTGCAAGGCCAGAACCCTGCACTTAACCTCAAGCTCATACTTTATTAACTATGGTACATACATAACAGACACCATCTGATATCTTACTTGGGCTGATACCAGCTGATATTTTACTGATATTTCACAGCCAGCTTCTGACAAACAGAGTCAATGGAGAAGCTGGTAATAAAATCTTAAACCACAATCACATGAAGTCTTGTTTAATAACTGTGGGTGATTTGACCATATCGCAAGTGATGCCATAACCCCATTGTGGTTACTTGATGTCCCACTTACCGACTGCATTGTTTAGCTGTCAAATTGCCAGTCCCAATTGTGATTGTTAACCAATGTCTCCTCTTAAATCTGCTACATTAGTTAGGTTTTTCCTTCTTCATCAGCCTAGAATTATCTATTATTCTTATTTCATGAATAACAGTATCTTGGGACAAACTATAGCGAAGAAAGTTGTTGATCAAATTTGTGGCTGTGTTACAATAACAAATTATGATTTGTTTTAGAAATTGGCTAAAAGAATTGTTAATTTATTTTTGATATATTTTCAGGCATGGGTGAAATGACTGGAGACAATGTTAGTTGGTGAACTTTCAGCTCTTTATTACGTAGAGACTTAAGAGAGTGAACAACAACAATTCTGCCTTATATAGGTGACCTTAATGTGAAATAACCAATAGGGAGCTGTAAGACGCTAGCTCCAGAACCAATAAGAATCCTTCGTTAAGGGCCAATCGGATTCTCTGAACCCAACCAATCCGATCGAGCCGCTAAACACCCAATCAGAAGTGCAGGGCCAGAACCCTGCACTTTACCCCAAGCTTGCTTTTATTTAAACTATTTACATACATAACACCCCTTCCCCCTGGCTCCTCAATTATGGTGTGGTTATATAGTCCTTCAAATAGGACGGTTGTCTTTTGGGTCTATTAGATTTTCTTTGGACTGGCTGTGTGCAGTCCTGTTGAGGTAAAATGTTGTTTGGCAGTGGCTCAGCTTCTCGTTCTGGTGTGATTTCTCTTGGAGTGTACGATTCTTCCTCCTGCTCCATTTCCTGAGTTTCACTAGATTCATCGCTCTCTTGGAACAGGTTCCCTGGAATGTCGTCTTCTTCCATTCCTTCCCCCCCTTCAGTTTGATCGTAGGGGAGTTGCTGGCTGGCCGAAAGGAGTCGTGACCGTAATTGGTCAATATGTCGTTTCCACAGTCTTTCATCAACACATTTTACAATATAGGATTTGGGCCCCGTCTCGCGTATTATCGTTGCTTCATTCCAAACCGGGTCATCCGATAAATTTCTTGCATAAACGGGGTCGCCTACCTTGAAGGTACGGTAGCGTCCGCTGGATCCTGCAGGCTTTTCTGGCTCGTAAGCAGGGTGCAATCGGTAGAGGCAGGAACGGGGTTTTCGCCCCATGAGAAGTTCTGCGGGAGTTCTGCCGGTTACGCTGTGCGGAGTGATGTGTTGTAGAAGTAGAATGCGGTTTATTTTTTCGTCAATATTATCATAGTCCACTATTTGCAAGGTCTTTTTTACAAATTGGACCATGCGTTCCACTCAGCCGTTGGTAGCAGGATGGGCCGGCGAGGTGAGCACATGGCAGATGCCATTATCAGCAAGGTACTGTTCAAACATTAGCGCTGTAAACTGTGGTCTGTTGTCGGACACCAGGACGTCCGGCAATCCATCAGTTGCAAAGAGTCTATTGAGGACTTTAATGACAGCTTCAGAGGTTGTATGGGTCATTCGATGAATTTCCAACCAATTAGAATATGCATCGACAGTCAATAGTAATGTATGTCCTTTAATCGGCCCTGCGAAATCCAGGTGGATTCTGGACCAGGGCCCGCGTGGCGTCTCCCATTCAGTCGGTGCAGCTTTTGGCGGTGCGTTGCTGTTTTGTTGGCACTTGGTGCAGGCCTTGACCCATTGCTCGATGTGTCGGTCCATGCCTGGCCACCAAGCGTAGCTCCGTGTGAGTGCTTTCATCCGCACGATCCCGGGATGTCCTTCGTGCAAAATTTGTAACAGCGAGTTTTGGAGTCATTCTGGAACGACGACTCTATTGCCCCAGATGACAAAGCCTTTTTGCGAAAAAAGTTCAGTCTGTCTTGCTTTAAATGGCGCGAAGTCATCTGGGACCTGGTCCAATGGCCATCCACGTTCTACCCAGCCTAGGACTCGAGCTAGGGTGTGGATCTCGTCTGGTCTCTCTCGCAATATCTCGAGCGGTCATAGGAGGCGAGTTGAGCGTCTCGATTTGTAACGCCGATACTGTTGGTGCCGGATCATCGAGAGTCTCTGGTAGCGGTGCTCTGCTGAGTGCGTCGGCGTGGGGAATGGCTTTCCCCGGGCGATGTAACAATCGATAATTATAAGCAGCTAGGAACTCTGACCATCGAGTCATTCTTGGGGACAATATATAGGGGGTTGGTTTGTCCCCAGCGATTATCCCCAGTAAAGGTTTGTGGTTGGTTACAATGGTAAATGTCCTTCCATATACATACTCATGGAATTTTTTACGGCTGCCACAATTGCAAGAGCTTCCTTATCTATTTGTCCATAGTTACGTTCTGCCTGAGAAAGAGTCTTCGAAAAGTACGCAACAGGGGCCTCGTTTCCATTAGGCAGCACATGGCTCAAAATAGCACCCACCCCAAACGGTGAGGCATCACAAGTTATAACCAATGGTAATGTTTCATTATATTGCATAAGTACAGAATCAGATGGAAGTAAATCTTTTACATTTCGAAACGTTTTTTCCTCCCGGTAACCCCAAACCCACAATGCTTTCTAATCTAATAACTGGTGCAACGGTTCAGCCACAGTCGCCTTATGTGGCAAAACACATTATAGAAATTAATAAGGCCTAAAAATGCCTGGAGATCTGTTTTGTTACGGGGTCTGGGAGCATTCTTTATCGCCCTTAATTTACTCTCAATAGGGTGGATACCCTGACTATCAATGCGATAACCTAGAAATTCAACACTGTCTGTATACAGATGACATTTATCCTTTTTTACTTTCAATCCCGCTTCTTGGAATTTCTTAAGAACACATTTTAAACGATTCTGTAGAATTTTTTTACTAGGAGCTGCAATTAACATGTCATCAAAATACGGAACCACGCCCTTGATTCCCTGCAATAATCATTCCATTAAACTTTGGAATATTCCCGGGGCTACACTTACCCCGAATTGCAATCGGGTACATTTAAAAGCACCTCTGTGCGTTACTATCGTTTGAGCTTTGGCTGTTTTATCGTCCACGGGCAATTGTTGATAGGCTTGAGCTAAATCTAACTTAGCAAAAACCTTTCCGCCTCCCAGGGAATGAAGGAGGTGTTGTACCACCGGCACTGGATACGCGTTCTGCTGGAGGGCGTGGTTTAGAGTGGCCCGGTAGTCCCCACAGATTCGGATTGACCCATCTGGTTTAATGGGGGTTACAATAGGAGTTTCCCATGGAGAATGATCAATGGGTTGCAGTACCCCTTGTTTAATTAGTTTGTCAAGTTGTTCATCTATCTTGGCCTTAAGGGCGAACGGAACTCGACGGGGCTTTAAACGGATCGGGGCGACCTTAGGGTCAAGGCTAAATGAAATTGGGGTCCCCTTATACTCGCCCAGATGATCTGCGAAGACATCGCTGAATTCAGTAATAAGGTCCTCCTCCCACTCGCAATCACCGACTCGGTTCATGCCGGCTACTTCGATGCCGAGTGGCGCGAACCATTGGAGGCCCAACAAACTAGGCCTGTCCCTATCGATGATCGTTAGAGGTAAGTATGCCGTATGCTTTTTAAATGAGACGCGGACTCGACAAGACCCAACCACAGGGATCCAATTCCCTTGGTAGTCTTTAAGGATGAGACGTTGCATTCGAAGGTCTTGGCGTTGGATGGTAGGAATGAGTTGCTTTAATATCTTCCACGACACCATCGAGAGGGACGATCCGGAATCGACCTCCATGTGGCAAGGTTGGTTCTCTATGGCCACTGTGACTTGAATCTTCTTAGCGTCCATGGCTGAGGCGTGACCTATAGTGATAGTATGGTGGGCCTCTTCTTTCTGCAACGCTCGATATCTGTAGGAGTGGTTTGCTGGATCTCGCCTTACAGGACGGTTTCCTGCTGATTGGCGAGAGCTGGTTCCCCTTGAGGCCTGACTTGGTCCCGGTAAACTGCGACAGACTCGACTGATGTGGCCTCGTTTTCCGCACTCATGACAGATCACATCACGGAATTTGCAATCTGCCCTGGGTTGGTTTGCCCCGCAACCAGCACAAGGGCGTGAGGGTTTTGAGCGAGGGACCCGGTCGAACCGCAGTCGATGGACCCCTTCTTCGTTGCTGTCTGACGACGAAGAGAGGTCCTCGTAGTGCGTTGTCGCTAGCTGCCCTTCTGAGCTGGGTAAGATGTCGCCTGTCGGTGGGTTTGTTGGGTTTCGGCTTCGCCGTAGTTGTGCCGCAGACTTTTTGGTCGCCTCAGCAGCAGTGGCTTCGGCAATGGCGTCAGCAAGGTTGATGTCGCCTTTCGCCATCAGCTTGCTCTGCACGCCTAGCGCATCTAATCCCAGAATTACTTGGTCTCTTAGTGCTTCTTCTAAATTGGCGAACCCGCAGAGGCCTCCTAAATTTCGGATGTCTGCCACGAAATCGGCCACGCTCTCTCCTTTTCGCTGGTTCCTTTGATAAAACTCGTGGCGTCTCACGAGTGTAGGCACAGTTGGTGCGTAATGATCTCTCAAGATGGGTTTGAGGTCGTCCCAGCTCATGGCTTTCACTTCTCGAGGTTTGGCGAATGCTTTTGCCATTTTAAAAACAGCCGGGCCGCAGTGCGTCAGGTCAGTGCCCACTTTTTTGCTGGTGTGGCGTCCTTCAAATTATTCGTCTCAAGAAACATTTGGAAGCAATCCATGTAGGATTCCCAATCCTCTTGGTTTGGATCGAACGGAGCGGGTGGTACGATGCTGCTGGACATGGTTCCGTTGTTGGCGTTGTCTTCCACGTGCTCGGTCTTGCTTCCTGACTTCTTAGGTTCAGACGTCTCCAATCCCATCCTTGTCGCCAGTGTTAAGTACTTGGACATGGGTTGGAGTAAATGGAGACAGCCTCTGAATAGTGACTTTTAGCTCTTTATTAGCATAGTGACTTCTCAAAACAACAACAGTGAACTCTGCTTTATATAGGCAACCCTTGTAAGAATTGTCCACTAGTGAGCTATGAATGCTAGCTCTTTTAACCAATAAGAATCCTCTGCCAATCGGATTCCTCAGAACTAACCAATCCAATCTGGCCGCCTAACAGCCAATCAGAAGTGCAAGGCCAGAACCCTGCACTTAACCTCAAGCTCATACTTTATTAACTATGGTACATACATAACAGACACCATCTGATATCTTACTTGGGCTGATACCAGCTGATATTTTACTGATATTTCACAGCCAGCTTCTGACAAACAGAGTCAATGGAGAAGCTGGTAGTAAAATCTTAAACCACAATCACATGAAGTCTTGTTTAATAACTGTGGGTGATTTGACCATATCGCAAGTGATGCCATAACCCCATTGTGGTTACTTGATGTCCCACTTACCGACTGCATTGTTTAGCTGTCAAATTGCCAGTCCCAATTGTGATTGTTAACCAATGTCTCCTCTTAAATCTGCTACATTAGTTAGGTTTTTCCTTCTTCATCAGCCTAGAATTATCTATTATTCTTATTTCATGAATAAGAGTATCTTGGGACAAACTATAGCGAAGAAAGTTGTTGATCAAATTTGTGGCTGTGTTACAATAACAAATTATGGTTTGTTTTAGAAATTGGCTAAAAGAATTGTTAATTTATTTTTGATATATTTTCAGGCATGGGTGAAATGACTGGAGACAATGTTAGTTGGTGAACTTTCAGCTCTTTATTACGTAGAGACTTAAGAGAGTGAACAACAACAATTCTGCCTTATATAGGTGACCTTAATGTGAAATAACCAATAGGGAGCTGTAAGACGCTAGCTCCAGAACCAATAAGAATCCTTCGTTAAGGGCCAATCGGATTCTCTGAACCCAACCAATCTGATCGAGCCGCTAAACACCCAATCAGAAGTGCAGGGCCAGAACCCTGCACTTTACCCCAAGCTTGCTTTTATTTAAACTATTTACATACATAACACCCCTTCCCCCTGGCTCCTCAATTATGGTGTGGTTATATAGTCCTTCAAATAGGACGGTTGTCTTTTGGGTCTATTAGATTTTCTTTGGACTGGCTGTGTGCAGTCCTGTTGAGGTAAAATGTTGTTTGGCAGTGGCTCAGCTTCTCGTTCTGGTGTGATTTCTCTTGGAGTGTACGATTCTTCCTCCTGCTCCATTTCCTGAGTTTCACTAGATTCATCGCTCTCTTGGAACAGGTTCCCTGGAATGTCGTCTTCTTCCATTCCTTCCCCCCCTTCAGTTTGATCGTAGGGGAGTTGCTGGCTGGCCGAATGGAGTCGTGACCGTAATTGGTCAATATGTCGTTTCCACAGTCTTTCATCAACACATTTTACAATATAGGATTTGGGCCCCGTCTCGCGTATTATCGTTGCTTCATTCCAAACCGGGTCATCCGATAAATTTCTTGCATAAACGGGGTCGCCTACCTTGAAGGTATGGTAGCGTCCGCTGGATCCTGCAGGCTTTTCTGGCTCGTAAGCAGGGTGCAATCGGTAGAGGCAGGAACGGGGTTTTCGCCCCATGAGAAGTTCTGCGGGAGTTCTGCCGGTTACGCTGTGCGGAGTGATGTGTTGTAGAAGTAGAATGCGGTTTATTTTTTCGTCAATATTATCATAGTCCACTATTTGCAAGGTCTTTTTTACAAATTGGACCATGCGTTCCACTCAGCCGTTGGTAGCAGGATGGGCCGGCGAGGTGAGCACATGGCAGATGCCATTATCAGCAAGGTACTGTTCAAACATTAGCGCTGTAAACTGTGGTCTGTTGTCGGACACCAGGACGTCCGGCAATCCATCAGTTGCAAAGAGTCTATTGAGGACTTTAATGACAGCTTCAGAGGTTGTATGGGTCATTCGATGAATTTCCAACCAATTAGAATATGCATCGACAGTCAATAGTAATGTATGTCCTTTAATCGGCCCTGCGAAATCCAGGTGGATTCTGGACCAGGGCCCGCGTGGCGTCTCCCATTCAGTCGGTGCAGCTTTTGGCGGTGCGTTGCTGTTTTGTTGGCACTTGGTGCAGGCCTTGACCCATTGCTCGATGTGTCGGTCCATGCCTGGCCACCAAGCGTAGCTCCGTGTGAGTGCTTTCATCCGCACGATCCCGGGATGTCCTTCGTGCAAAATTTGTAACAGCGAGTTTTGGAGTCGTTCTGGAACGACGACTCTATTGCCCCAGATGACAAAGCCTTTTTGCGAAAAAAGTTCAGTCTGTCTTGCTTTAAATGGCGCGAAGTCATCTGGGACCTGGTCCAATGGCCATCCACGTTCTACCCAGCCTAGGACTCGAGCTAGGGTGTGGATCTCGTCTGGTCTCTCTCGCAATATCTCGAGCGGTCATAGGAGGCGAGTTGAGCGTCTCGATTTGTAACGCCGATACTGTTGGTGCCAGATCATCGAGAGTCTCTGGTAGCGGTGCTCTGCTGAGTGCGTCGGCGTGGGGAATGGCTTTCCCCGGGCGATGTAACAATCGATAATTATAAGCAGCTAGGAACTCTGACCATCGAGTCATTCTTGGGGACAATATATAGGGGGTTGGTTTGTCCCCAGCGATTATCCCCAGTAAAGGTTTGTGGTCGGTTACAATGGTAAATGTCCTTCCATATACATACTCATGGAATTTTTTACGGCTGCCACAATTGCAAGAGCTTCCTTATCTATTTGTCCATAGTTACGTTCTGCCTGAGAAAGAGTCTTCGAAAAGTACGCAACAGGGGCCTCGTTTCCATTAGGCAGCACATGGCTCAAAATAGCACCCACCCCAAACGGTGAGGCATCACAAGTTATAACCAATGGTAATGTTTCATTATATTGCATAAGTACAGAATCAGATGGAAGTAAATCTTTTACATTTCGAAACGTTTTTTCCTCCCGGTAACCCCAAACCCACAATGCTTTCTAATCTAATAACCGGTGCAACGGTTCAGCCACAGTCGCCTTATGTGGCAAAACACATTATAGAAATTAATAAGGCCTAAAAATGCCTGGAGATCTGTTTTGTTACGGGGTCTGGGAGCATTCTTTATCGCCCTTAATTTACTCTCAATAGGGTGGATATCCTGACTATCAATGCGATAACCTAGAAATTCAACACTGTCTGTATACAGATGACATTTATCCTTTTTTACTTTCAATCCCGCTTCTTGGAATTTCTTAAGAACACATTTTAAACGATTCTGTAGAATTTTTTTACTAGGAGCTGCAATTAACATGTCATCAAAATACGGAACCACGCCCTTGATTCCCTGCAATAATCATTCCATTAAACTTTGGAATATTCCCGGGGCTACACTTACCCCGAATTGCAATCGGGTACATTTAAAAGCACCTCTGTGCGTTACTATCGTTTGAGCTTTGGCTGTTTTATCATCCACGGGCAATTGTTGATAGGCTTGAGCTAAATCTAACTTAGCAAAAACCTTTCCGCCTCCCAGGGAATGAAGGAGGTGTTGTACCACCGGCACTGGATACGCGTTCTGCTGGAGGGCGTGGTTTAGAGTGGCCCGGTAGTCCCCACAGATTCGGATTGACCCATCTGGTTTAATGGGGGTTACAATAGGAGTTTCCCATGGAGAATGATCAATGGGTTGCAGTACCCCTTGTTTAATTAGTTTGTCAAGTTGTTCATCTATCTTGGCCTTAAGGGCGAACGGAACTCGACGGGGCTTTAAACGGATCGGGGCGACCTTAGGGTCAAGGCTAAATGAAATTGGGGTCCCCTTATACTCGCCCAGATGATCTGCGAAGACATCGCTGAATTCAGTAATAAGGTCCTCCTCCCACTCGCAATCACCGACTCGGTTCATGCCGGCTACTTCGATGCCGAGTGGCGCGAACCATTGGAGGCCCAACAAACTAGGCCTGTCCCTATCGATGATCGTTAGAGGTAAGTATGCCGTATGCTTTTTAAATGAGACGCGGACTCGACAAGACCCAACCACAGGGATCCAATTCCCTTGGTAGTCTTTAAGGATGAGCCGTTGCATTCGAAGGTCTTGGCGTTGGATGGTAGGAATGAGTTGCTTTAATATCTTCCACGACACCATCGAGAGGGACGATCCGGAATCGACCTCCATGTGGCAAGGTTGGTTCTCTATGGCCACTGTGACTTGAATCTTCTTAGCGTCCATGGCTGAGGCGTGACCTATAGTGATAGTATGGTGGGCCTCTTCTTTCTGCAACGCTCGATATCTGTAGGAGTGGTTTGCTGGATCTCGCCTTACAGGACGGTTTCCTGCTGATTGGCGAGAGCTGGTTCCCCTTGAGGCCTGACTTGGTCCCGGTAAACTGCGACAGACTCGACTGATGTGGCCTCGTTTTCCGCACTCATGACAGATCACATCACGGAATTTGCAATCTGCCCTGGGGTGGTTTGCCCCGCAACCAGCACAAGGGCGTGAGGGTTTTGAGCGAGGGACCCGGTCGAACCGCAGTCGATGGACCCCTTCTTCGTTGCTGTCTGACGACGAAGAGAGGTCCTCGTAGTGCGTTGTCGCTAGCTGCCCTTCTGAGCTGGGTAAGATGTCGCCTGTCGGTGGGTTTGTTGGGTTTCGGCTTCGCCGTAGTTGTGCCGCAGACTTTTTGGTCGCCTCAGCAGCAGTGGCTTCGGCAATGGCGTCAGCAAGGTTGATGTCGCCTTTCACCATCAGCTTGGTTTGCATGCCCAGCGCATCTAATCCCAGAATTAAGCGGTCTCTCAGTGCTTCATCTAAGTTCGTGAACCCGCAGAGGCCTCTCAAGTGTCAGAGATCTGCCACGAAGTCAGCCACACTCTCCTTTTCACTGGCTTCTTTGATAGAATTCATGACATCTCACGAGTGTAGGTACGGTTGGCGCGTAATGGTCTCTCAGAAGAGGTTCGAGGTCGTCCCAGCTCATTGCTTTAACTTCTCGAGGTTTCGCGGGTGCCTTTGCCATTTTAAAGACAGCCAGGCCGCAGTACGTCAGAAACAGCACCCGCTTCTTGGCTGGTGTGGTGTCCTTCAGGTTGTTTGTTTCAAGGAACATTTGGAAGCGATCCATGTAGGATTCCCAATCCTCTTGGTTCAGATCGAACGGAGCGGGTGGTACGATGCCGCTGGACATGGGTTCCGTTGGTGGCGTCGTCTTGGCACGTGCTCTGTTTTTCTTCCTGGTTCCTTAAGATCAGATGTCTCCAAATCCCATCCTCGTCGCCAGTGATATAGTTTCAGGCATGGGTGAAATGACTGGAGACAATCTTAGTTGGTGAACTTTCAGCTCTTTATTACATAGTGACTTAAGAGAGTGAACAACAACAATTCTGCCTTATATAGGTGACCTTAATGTGAAATAACCAATAGGGAGCTGTAAGACGCTAGCTCCAGAACCAATAAGAGTCCTTCGTTAAGGGCCAATTGGATTCTCTGAACCCAACCAATCCGTTCGAGCCGCTTAACACCCAATCAGAAGTGCAGGGCTAGAACCCTGCACTTTACCCCAAGCTTGCTTTTATTTAAACTATTTACATACATAACAATTTTGTTTGTTTGTAAAATATGTACAAGATAACAAGTATAGGTATGAACATAAATATGAACAAAGGAAGTAAATACAAATAAATAGGGACAGTAAGACAGGGACGGTAGGCATGCTGGTGCGCTTATGCACGCCCCCTTTAAGGGAGTGAGGTCCACGGTAGACAGTTTGAGATATATCACCAGATGTGCTGCAGATGATTATGGATATGTGTTTTCTGTCAACATTTTTTTTCCAACAAAGGTAGAAAACTTTCAAACCATCCAAGCCTTTTGCTCTTCCTTTTTTTTAGTGTAATGATGATATTAATTTTGAAGTTACAGTGTATCACTAATACTGTTGTATATATTTATGCTTTCTCTCATTTTTTTTAATTAGTTTAATAAATAATTTAAAAGATATTGCATTTCTCCCATTCTGTCAGCATTTAGTAAATCAGTATGATGGTCTCTTTTTCTATTCTTTTAATTATTAAATCAAGTTGGTGCCTATTTTAGGGCTGATACTTAAATGCATGCTTTAATTTAAATATATTATCTCTCTTAAGTACTTTCTAGATTACAAAAATGGGAGAGCAATCAAATAAATAAGATGTGGTTGGCTATTGGTGATTCAATATTCCATGCCAATGGAACCTATATGATTGTTTATTGTTCGCCTATGCAATGTGTACAGTACTGTACCTGTAACTCATTCTTGAAGGCAATGATATGGACAACCTTATGGTTTAGTGCAGGGGTCCCCAAACTTGGCAACTTTAAGACTTGTGGACTATGCTGGCTGAGAAATTCTGGGAGTTGAAGTCCACAAATCCTAGTTGCCAAATTTGGAGACTTCTTGTTTAGTGTGTAGTTTAAACTCAAACAGCTGTGTTAATTCAGTAAACTTTAGCTAAATAACTAGCAGTATATTGTGTGTCTAAGTACTATAAGCAGGGTAAGATTTAAGCACCAGATATTTGTTTTTAATTTGGGATGAAAGTAAGCATGGTTTTTGTTAATTATAACAGACTGATTCAATCCTTTTCTAATTCTGCATCCAGGCAACTTTTTCGGTGGTATTCCTTGATTTATATTTTTGCACTCTTAAGAGGTAAGGCAAGAAGACTATTGTTATTGCAAAACATATTGATGATAGCAGTAAGGAAGAAAATACATCCAAAGATGAAGCTTTGCCAGACTGTTTTGCCAAATATACAACCAAGTCAGAAGATGAAATCTTGCCAATCTATTTTGCCAAATATGCAACCGAGTCAGATCTGAAAAATGAGGATAGAGCTCAGCTATGCTTTTCAGTCAGAGGTTTAATCGTCTACATTTTAGTGAAATGGGTCTTAAATTAGACTAAAGCAGACATTTTTAAAAAACAAAAATCTGCAGAGCAGTTGCCAATCCAGATAGATCCAGCTGGATTAAATAACTCATTCCTGAGATTCAATGTAAGGGAGTTTCTGATATCTTCTCCACCTACACAAATGATGCTATTTGAAGAGTCATTTAAGGGTCAAGATTTGCTGCGAGTTTAGGGAGGCCACTGTAACATTGGCTAAAGCAAATAACAAAAAAATACAGGGAAAAAAAGATGGTGCTGATTTCATCATGTACATCAGATATTCACAAAAGACTTATACCTTTTAATAACATTTCTATGCTTATGATTCCCAACCCACTCTGTGGCATATAGTAGCACTGAGGGAACTTAAAGGCCTAAAAGATGTATAGGACTCCACTAATGAAAAATGAGAAATGAAAACAACTGAACATGAACTGTAAGTACTATTAGAACCTCCCTCGTGGTATACTTAATCATTTCTCTGCTCTTATTGTGTCCATGGATAGCCATCCAGGGACCTTATTCTGGGTGACTCAGTCCTTCCTCAGAGGCAGTAATATTGAGGTTCATCTACAACAGATGTCTCCAAATTTGGCAACTTTAAGATTTGTGGACTTCATCTCCCAGAATTCCTCAGCTATCATGCTGGATGAGTTGAAGTCCACAAGTCTTAAAGTTGCCAAGTTTGGAGACTCTTGATCTACTAGGTCACTGTGAGGAATCGGATGCATATCAAGCAGATAAAATTGCTTGTATTGGCTCTACATTGAACTCCAGTCTTAGGGTAGAATTTGTGGAAGTTACAGGAGTTAAGTCTTGTATATTGTGTGGAAGGAGTTTGAACCTGTTTGAACCTGTTGAACCTGACAAAGTGGCAGGGCTAGTTCAACCACTTGCGTCTTACATCCTTCCCTTCCTGGCTTCCTAAGGCTGTGTGGGAGGAGACATGTGATTGGATTTGGACAGTGATTCATTTTCCTTTTTGAGAGAGGAATTGGTTCCACTAGCATTTAAAGAAGCAGTTGGTGTATCTTCTCAAATGGCTATCAATTCAATTAATCAGGACAGCTTGCACCCAATTTCCAACCTTCCTTTTTTAGGATTGTCTGGAATCCTTTCAGTCAGGTTCAGGCCAGGATTTGAGACTGAGACAACGTTGATAATGCTCAGGGTTGACCTCTGGCAGGAGCAGGATTGGGGTAGTGCATACCATGTTATTCTTCTGGGCTTCAGGAATTGAAGATGTGCAGCTCTCTGTTGCACTGGTTCACCTCCTTCCCCTGGGGTCAGTTGCACTCAGTGTTAAGGGAAGGCAAATATCCAGCCCATAACCTCTGGGGCTCTCTTGGAGTTTGGTTCTTGTCTCCTATTTAACATCTGCATGAGACTGCTGGATGAATTGATCTGTCAGTTTGAAGTGAGATATCATCAATATGCTTTATATCTCAACCCCAAGCCTTCTGAGTGAGTTCATAGATGTGCTGCCCTTGTATCCAAGCAAGACTGAGGGGCATGGCTATTTGGACCTCTGGAGATAAAGTTTTTCCATCTTTGGTTCCAGATGGGATATCACTATTCTAGAAAACCCAGTTTAAATTGATTTAATTGTTTTAGAAATGTTCACTACCCAGAGTTGCTGGATTGAGATGGGCAGCTACCGAAATTAAATAAATAAACATTTGTTATCAGAAAAGGTGCCGGGGACTTCTGGTTTGAGCTTCTTCGGCAACAGACTGAAGCCGCGTCTCTGTGCAGTTTCGATCCATGCTCACCGCTGGAGCGCCCCGAGCCGACTGGTTTTGGGGCTAAGCCATCCTGTAGAGGTGGTGAAGAAGGGGGAGACTGCCTGCAGAGTTGAGGAGAGCCGCATCTCTCCTCCCCAGCTGGCCAATATTCCCTTTCCCAAAGGCGGTTGTAGCGGTGATCAGAAATGGCCACCACAAAGAACTCGACCGGAAAAGAATGTGCAGGAGGAAGATAAGAAGAGAAAGTTTTGGTTGACTGGGTGAAACAGCAAAAGCAACAAATAAGGTACCCTGGAATTGAAACTATTAAAAAAAAATAACATTGTTCCCTAAGAAGATTTTTAAGCTGTGAAGGAGAGAGAAAAGGGAAAGGATTTGGTTTTTTTTCTCCTCTTCCTATATTGACAGCTAAGCAACTTAAGCAAGAAATTGGAAAAAAATCTACTTTGACATTAATAAGCATTTAATGCTGAAAATAAAAAGTCAAAGAGATAATAAAGATTTTTGGATAATTAAAAGCTTTTGAAAACAGGAAAGGAGAGAAAAAGAATAAAAGGGCAGGATCTGGAAGGGAGGAGACTGCCTGGAATTAAAAAGAACTTACAGCAAAATCTCAACAAGACTTCCAAAAGATACATTTTAACTGAAACATCGCAACAAAATAGTAAAACTCCAGGAAGAGAAAGTTAAAAAAGAAATAAAAAGAAACAGCTTGGGACTATTTGGATTACTTGGTGATCTCTGGATTCTTGGTTATTGCATTTGAATGACTAAAATCAATCGGGTGGTTGTTTAAAACTGTTTAAAATGGCTCCACTTTTAGAAGAACTGAAAATGGAACTTAAAAAGTACAAAGAAGATGTTCAAGAAGGGAGAGGTTCTTTTGGCTTCGTTTTTCAGTTCTTAGAAATGGAGATTTGGAACAATGAAAAACAACAAGAAATGCCTGCAGAACAAGAAGGTTGGGACAAAGAAGAAACCATCTTTAATGAACAAGTAATCTTAGGTGGGGGAAAAAAAGGAAAGGGGGGAAAGAGAATGGAAAGTTTAAGATTGGGAAAAACAACCCAAAAAAATAGAGTGAAAAATAAGTATAAAATCAGAAAGCAACAGAAGAGGGAAATGCAGGAACTTCCGGTTTGCGTGGCTTCGGGGCAGCAGGAATTCGCAACAGCTCGCGATTCCTGCTGTGCTAGCCGTCGAGGTACCCCCGATCCAGATGGGTCAGGGGGATATGGCTGCCCTGTAGGGACAGCTGAAGAGAGAGGGGAGTCGGATAGGGAGGTGGGGGTGTCGCAGACCCCCCCTTCTCCGGGAAAACCCCTTTTTCCCAAGGCGGTGGAGCGGCGGTCAGCAATGGCCGCCATGAAGAAGCCAGCAACCGGGTAAGAACTGTGCTGGAGGAAGTGTGAAGAGTGAAAGTTCTGTCTGAGCCGGGTCAAGTAACACCTTTTAAATTGCCTGGAATTGAGCTGCTTGAATTGCTGGAGGATACATTGTATCCCTAAGAAGAGTGAAAAGCGGCGGAGAAGCTGTTAAAGGGAACTTTTTTTTTTTTTTTACTCTCCCACCCCACGGAAAAAGCAGAAATATTTGGATATATTAGACATTGAAAGTGGATTGCTTTGAAAGCTGAAGCTAAGAGACAAAGGGATTTTTGGACATTGAAAAATTTAAGAAATTGGAAAATCTCTGCTGGAGGTATGGATTTTTGATTATTTAAAATTGTCATTGCAAGTGGGAAGGGAGAAAAAAAATTGGAGCAGAAGCTGAAAAAGGAGGAGATTGTCTAGAACGTCTTTGTGGATCCCAAAAGAAGATATATGGTAATTGGACCTCTTTGATTAAAAATTAATTCAGAAAGAGAAAGAGAAGAAGGAAGAAAAGTATTAACTTTTGGAATTTTTTTTTTTTTAATTGCTTTTGATTATCTTTGATTAAAAATACTTGTGGTTGTTTTGGAAAAAGTTTCCCTTTTTATAATGGCATTGTTTGTGGATGAACTAGAGATTGAATATCAAAAATATAAAAAAGAAGATACTTTGGGCGCTTTGTTTCAATTCTTAGAAATGGCGTTATGTTCTGTTGAAAAGTTGATTACGCAGCAGAAGGACTGGGACAAGGAAGAAGAGGAAGAAGAAGCCATCTTTGATGAACAATGGGTCCCTTCCGGAGAGGAGGAGAAAAAGGATAAGAAAAAGGGGATTTTAAGAATTATAAAAACAACCAAAAGAGAGAAAAATGAGCGAAAAGATGGAGGCAAGGTTAGAAAGCAAAGGAAAAGGAGTAAGAAAAGCGAAGGGAAAAAGCAAAGGGGTAGAAAGGGCAAGGAGAAGAATAAGCAAGAGAGAAAGGGGGGGAGGAGAAGCCTTAATGGGGGGAAGCAAGACCTAAAAAAAAAAAGTTTATTTAGAGACAATGGGTGAATTTAATTTAGATTAAAAGAGGGATTCTGGAGGGTATATAAGATTGTGTTTTTATATGTGTATTTAGAATATAAAATTTATTATGTAATTTTAGAATCTTTTAAACAGAATCCCAAGAAAGAT
Source organism: Hydrophis major (assembly GCA_033807585.1). Classification (NCBI taxonomy): domain Eukaryota; kingdom Metazoa; phylum Chordata; class Lepidosauria; order Squamata; family Elapidae; genus Hydrophis; species Hydrophis major. The sequence goes on from CM066329.1 coordinate 91,217,874, forward strand.
TGCAATATGTAGTATTTCTAAGTTAGGGTAATGAGTTATAGATGTTACTCCAATTGGTGTACAGGAGAAGTATAGTAAAAGAAAAAAAAAAGATGAATGGATAATTGGAAATAAAACAGACAAAGAATGTTGTTGAAAATGGTAATAAGATATGGAAGGATATATATGCTTTTTTTTTTTTTTTTGGATTTTGTATATTGATAAAAGGCAATAAAATTTTAATTATTAAATAATTTGGATGGAAAAGAGAAGTAGGGACAAGATATGAAGTTAATATTATATGAAATATTGATACTATAATCTGGAAATGTTATGCCTTATTGGTCTTTTATTATTATTTTTTCTTAGAAAAGAATTTATAAGCTGTTATGCCTTGATTCTTTGTGCATTGTTCTTATAAAACTGATAAAAATGGTTTTTATATATATATATAAAAAAGAAAATGATAATAAGATATGGAAGGAGATATGGGTTGAATATGATGTTTGAATTTGTGTCTGTGTAAAGAGTTTTAACCCGGGAACAGACAACCTTCAGAAAAGATCTTTTAGTTTTGTTTATGTTTTGTGTTTGCATGTTTGTGTATTGTGTTTATGGTAAAACTAACAAAATTTGTTTTTTATAAAAAAGAAGAGGGAAATGCAGAAGAGAGAATTAAAAGTTGAGAGACAAGGGGGTAAAAAGGAAAGGGAGAAGAAGAGAGGGAAGAAAGAAAGGAAAAAAAGTTATAAAGGACAGAAACAAAATATAGAGAAACAGGGCCTATTTAGAGATAATGGGTGAAAATCTAATGGAAAAAGGGATTCTGCAAAGGTACATAAGATAGTATTGTTTTTTAGAAATAGAAATAATTTCAGAAATTTTGAAACAATGTATAATTAAAATGTTTGATAAAATAGTTATCATAACTTAGTAGAATGTTTGCCAATAAATAAATGTAACAAAATGAATATTTAATGATTTACAAAACATGTGAAGAGAAATAAGGGAAAAATTAATTATGGAGATAATATGTATCTTTAAGGAAGTATGATATTTAATTGAAAAGAAGTGTTTAAGATGTTAAGACTTTAATGATTATTAATGATAGAACTGAATTGGAATGGAATGAGGGTTTATAATTACATATATTTATAATCCTTTTTAAAAAAAAAAGAATATAGTGTGTATTATAAGAATGTACCAAGCAGAAATCAATTGGAAGTTATGTATTGTGTATTATATTGAAGGTCATAACCTTAAGGTATATACTGAAATTTAAATAAGAGTTGAATGGATATAATTAAAAAATATAAAGGTGTCATATTCCAATTAGTAACTAAAGAAGAAAATTTGTTTAATGAGAAAAGATAATATGAAATTGAAACAGAACAGACAAAAGTATAAATATAATGATTTGAATTGAGATGAGGTAATCAAAATAAAATTGAGAAAATTAAAAGAGGGGAAAAACTATATAGAAAATGTAGAATAGTATAAGATATGGAATAGAACACAAAAATGAGCATGAAATTGAGTTTGTGTCTGTATAAAGAAGTTCAACCCAGGACCATGCTATTTTCAAAAAAGATGTTTTACTTGTATTTTGTGTGTGTGAAAACCCAAATAAAACTTTATTAAAAAAAAAGAAAAGGTGCCTCCAGACTCTTCCTGACTTTTTACCATTAACTAACATAGCTGTCTTCCTGCAATGTCTACAATGGGATTAAGAGTGCACTTGAGATTCACTACCACCTACCCCAAGCATTTAAACCCTTTTACAGTTGTTTTGGGTGAGAATAGCCCAAGACAATCATAACTTTATATTAAATTTTATAATAGTTCCAATTAAAGGGGGAGGGGGAGGTGTAGCAAGAATGGAAGAGCCCTACTATAGACAAACATCCCAACTAATCCAAAAGTTGATTTTTTGCATAGTGGCAAATGAGTTGCCTAGGACAATAGTACCATAGCTTTCTCTTTTTAAAAAAAACCTGCTATTCAACATTGGTTATGCTCAGTAGTCTGAACATAAAGATTCCATATATAATATATGTCATATAAACCAATGGTGGACCCAGATATTAACTTGTTCCTACATCAGAAGTTTGCATTGGCTTAACTGCCACCCTAGATTTTGTGCAGCACATCAACGTCATCACTCCAAAGTGGTTAGGGGCATTTTTATTTATTTTAACTTTATTATTATATGTGTCTGATTTTTTTTTATTAATCTTCATTTTTTTTTAATTTTTAAGGAATTACAATATCATTGTCTTTAACATGCTGAAATTTTATCTCCTATCAACAGAGAATGCTAGGACATTAAAGCTTTCTCTACCAATGAAAAATGCTATTTTTGACTTGGTAGAAAAGATGATGAAACCACCTTATTTCATTAGTTCTATACTAATGGGGAGGGGAGCATCTACAACTTCTTTTCATTCCTTATGAAATGGATGGAGATGTTGCAGTCTTTCAGCAAAGAAGGGCATATAGATTGAAGAAGTCAGTACTAGTAGACAGATGCAAAGCAATAGCAATAGCACTTAGACTTATATACTGCTTTACAGTGCTTTATAGCCCTCTCTAAGCGGTTTACAGAGTCAGCATATTGGCCCCAACAATCTGGGTCCTCATTTACCAACCTCAGAAGGATGGAAGGCTGAGTCAATCTTGAGCCTGGTGGGATTTGAACTGCCAAATTGCAGAGGTAGCCTGCAGTACTGCACTCTAACCACTGCACCAAAGAGTTATGAAAAAGCAACCTTTGGTCCAGTAAAGATAGAACAAACACTAAGTTGGAAGGAAATATAGTCATTGAGAGCTGCAGTCACTGAAAAATTCAGTCCTGCATGGCTCCACTAAGAAGAAAATATTTTCTTTATTAGATCTTTGACTTTTTAAGACTAGAAAAATTCAAACAACCCATAAGATGGCAAGAAAGACTTGAGAGAATCTATATTTTTCTGCCATCTAATGGTTATCCAGATGTCTGCAGCCCAAAGATAGTAGACTGAGTCTCCAAGTCACATCCTAGTAGAGTGAACTACAGCAGATAAAAAGCAAATCTACGAAAGGATAAAAAATGAAGGCAAAGACTATCAGGGCCATCTTACTGAAGGACATCCCTTCATGAAGCTGGACTTTTTATATTTGTTTTTTTCCACAAAGCTATACTCTTGGTGGACATGTATACATTATAAAATGAAAAAGACATCTTTTAATTTAATTTAAATCAATTTTTTTGAAAGACAGAGCATTCATTAAAATATGTGTTAGAAGACATTCGTTTTGTTTAATGTTAATAATTAATGTTTACAGAGCATCCTCATATCCAATTTCCATTTGATGTAGCAACAGCATATTTCTCTTATTACTCCTGGCATTGTGTTTCAGTTTAAGATTTGCTAAAATGCAAACATCAGCCAATAAACAATCTCCTCCACAGTCTGGCTTTGATTTCCTTTAGCAGATCAGTTTAAAAACAGCACATTGTGCATTCTCCCTCTGAAGTGGAATAGCAAAAGACTGTTGTCCACTTCCTTCAAGTTTCATGATGATCTTACCAGGAAAATAAAATCAATATGAGGGCAGTGAGACTGCTGCTATGTAATCTAGGCAGGATTGGCTGCAATTCAAACAGCACTAAAAATAAAGCAGAGCCATTATCAGACAATTTTTAATGAGAGGGGACTGGAAAAACAAGAGCTTTTAGCTAAAGGAGTAAAAACTACATTCTTAAGGTATGTGAAAGACAATGTAACTATTGCAACTAGGTCCCTTCATTGAGGTTAATGCAGATTCCTTCCAGGGCATTACCCTTGCTTATGGTCAAGAAGCAGTGATAATGTCTTAAATGAAGATTTTCATGCTAGTCCAAAATTAATGAGCAATCCCTCAAACATTGGATGACTTGCACTGCTTGTATATGATTTCCAACTCAAAAGTAATATTGCACAATGTGTCGGCTTAACTATTTGAGGAAGGCACAAATGCTGATGGTTACATGGAGCTCATGTCATGTCGATTCTTTTCTATGTTTAATTCACCCTAAAAAACATGGATGACTGCCTCACCACAGGCATCTAAATATTCAAATCTGAGAAATCCTTTCTTCGTGCAAGTTTTGTCAGAATGCAACAAGCAGAGGTTACATGCCTATTTTCTGACTATGAGCGAAACCTACAGTAATCGTGTTTCATGGCAGCTTCTAGTGATGGAGCATCAAAGCTGATTTGTCAATACGGTGAGAGTATACCAGAGGTGGTATTCAGCAGGTTCTGACCAGTTCTGGAGAACTAGTAGCGGAAATTTTGAGTAGTTTGGAGAACCAGCAAATCCCACCTCTGACAGGAGACTTTACACTATCCTTCCCCTTCCATGCCCACCAAGCCATGCCCATAGAACCGGTAGTAAAAACATTTGAATCCCACCACTGGAATACAAGTCCAAAACACTGTTAAATATCAAGAAAATACTGCAAAAAAGAGCCTGCTAATTGGTTTTTTAAATCAAGACTCATAAGGGAAAAGATCAGAGGCAATAGTGATGCACCATTTTACCATTCTCAGTGATAAATGAGAGCCAAGATACGTATCCTAACCCCTTGCTCTTTGTAATAAATCTGCTGAATCAAAAATCTATGAAACTCTTGCTTTCTAGACTGTAAGTTGCCATAAAGGATTGGCAGGCAACCTTTTGAGGTCATTCCCAAGCATGTGTATTACTTGATTGCACAAAGCCATTAATTTTGGACTCCCTCTGCTGCTAAGGCATTGTCTGTTGTGGCAATGTGAATGTTCCTTGTGACGCTCTATCTATGCACAACATCACTCCAAATTCATTAACATGTATGTGTATGCAGCCACTTGCATGATAAGCTTTGCAACAATTATTGTCTCCAAGTGTTCTGGTGAAAAGAGGCACTAAATTGTCCTCCCCCTCACTCACTCACTCACAATTATCCTGGCTTCTAAAGGTCCTAAAATCACTGCACAGTAAACGACAAATAAGAAACCACTTAATGAAATAATACTCTGTTTTGTAGAATGCTTCTGTGATTAAAAAGCTTTCCTGCTGAAGTGCATTTGCTTTGGAGAAGAGACGACAATTTTGACTATTTTCCCATCATGTTTTCCTTCTGCTTCATGCTTAGCATTTCCTCAGCCACCCCATCATGCAATTCATCACTACTTTACAATCATCCCTCTCTCTCAGGAGAGCCTGTTAATGTTTTGAAATCAGAAGTTACTTAATTGCTTACGAATAGCTGTCAAAGCAAAAGCAAAATCAAGGGCAACCTTTTCTAGTGTCTACTAGTCTACCAGTGTCTAGTGACACTATCTAGCCATACAGAGGCAGCATTTCCAAGCATTCCCCACAGTGAACAATAACTGGCCGGAAGCTCTAAACATTTCAGCCCAGACACCTTGCGGGGAAACAGGTTGGAGCATGTTGGCATTTACATTTCTTCAGGTAAAAAGTCAAAAGTCAAGCGCTGTATGGATCATGCAGCACTCCAAAATTCAGACATGACCAAGATAAAAATACAAAAGAACTTGGGATTTTTAAAAAAGACTTGTTTTGCTATACTGACATTAATCAAGGCAGCTGATAGAATTATTGCCTGCTTATTTAATAACTTCCCACCTGTTTCCTTAGAATTGCAATCCGTTGCAATTTTTGGTAGGTGTCTTGCTGTCAGATTTCTCTGGAAGCAACTTGGATTTAAAAGAGCTGGTTCAAAAAATTCATGCCTCTCTCTGATTAGTAGCAAGTTAGTTAAAGTAACAACTGGAGAAATGCTTACTTTCAAACCAGATCCTATAGGAATATTAAGGTGACAAAGTTCTGATATTTTTTCTTTCTTCTATGTAAGGGACAGGAGCCTCATCTCTTTTGTGAAGGAGGGGCAATCACAATTCTTATCAATGTGAGACACAGTTCTCCCGCTAACAGTGAATTTATGACTTTCAGAAATATGAACAGCCCTGGGATCATAGGTTAAGAAATAAATGGCTCTTGTCCCATGGATCCTAATAAATGGTCCCTGCCCAGTGGACCTTTTGCTGTAAGTTGGTAAGAATCAAAGGAGGCATTCAGCAGATTCTGACCACTTCTGGAGAACCAATAGTGGATATTTTGAGTAGTTCGAAGAACTGGCAAATGCCACCTCTGACTGGCCCTGCCCCCATCTATTCTCTGTCTCCTGAGTCCCAGCTGATTGGCTGGGTCTTCTTTTGTTGCCTTGCACAGGAGAACAGAGCTGGAAAGCAGGTTAGTGGGGTAGGGAGGAATGGGGATTTTGCAGTATCCTTCCCCTGCCATGCCCACCAAGCCATGCCCACAGAACTGGTAGTAAAAAAAAAATTGAATCCCACCACTGGTAAGAATCCTAACTTTATGCCTGTAATCTATACCATAGTGCCCAAGATTGGGAACTAAGAGACCAAAATAAGGAAAAAACGTCCTTTTCAGGATGTAACAAAATTCCATTCTAGGGGGCTTCCAGAAGATAGTTTGATATAGTTTAGGCATGGGTGAAATGACTGGAGACAATCTTAGTTGGTGAACTTTCAGCTCTTTATTACATAGTGACTTAAGAGGGTGAACAACAACAACTCTGCCTTATATAGGTGACCTTAATGTGAAATAACCAATAGGGAGCTGTAAGACGCTAGCTCCAGAACCAATAAGAGTTCTTCGTTAAGGGCCAATCGGATTCTCTGAACCCAACCAATCTGATCGAGCCGCTTAACACCCAATCAGAAGTGCAGGGCCAGAACCCTGCACTTTACCCCAAGCTTGCTTTTATTTAAACTATTTACATACATAACACCCCTTCCCCCTGGCTCCTCAATTATGGTGTGGTTATATAGTCCTTCAAATAGGACGGTTGTCTTTTGGGTCTATTAGATTTTCTTTGGACTGGCTGTGTGCAGTTCTGTTGAGGTAAAATGTTGTTTGGTAGTGGCTCAGCTTCTCGTTCTGGTGTGATTTCCCTTGGAGTGTACGATTCTTCCTCCTGCTCCATTTCCTGAGTTTCACTAGATTCATCGCTCTCTTGGAACAGGTTCCCTGGAATGTCGTCTTCTTCCATTCCTTCCCCCCCCACAGTTTGGTCGTAGGGGAGTTGCTGGCTGGCCGAAAGGAGTCGTGACCGTAATTGGTCAATATGTCGTTTCCACAGTCTTTCATCAACACATTTTACAATATAGGATTTGGGCCCCGTCTCGCGTATTATCGTTGCTTCATTCCAAACCGGGTCGTCCGATAAATTTCTTGCATAAACGGGGTCGCCTACCTTGAAGGTACGGTAGCGTCCGCTGGATCCTGCAGGCTTTTCTGGCTCGTAAGCAGGGTGCAATCGGTCGAGGTGGGAACGGAGTTTTCGCCCCATGAGAAGTTCTGCGGAGTTCTGCCGGTTACGCTGTGCAAAGTGATGTGTTGTAGAAGTAGAATGCGGTTTATTTTTTCGTCAATATTATCATAGTCCACTTTTTCCAAAGTCTTTTTTACAAATTGGACCATGCGTTCCGCTCGGCCGTTGGTAGCAGGATGGGCCGGCGAGGTGAGCACATGGCGGATGCCATTATCAGCAAGGTACTGTTCAAACATTAGCGCTGTAAACTGTGGTCCGTTGTCGGAAACCAGGACATCCGGCAATCCATCAGTTGCAAAGAGTCTATTGAGGACTTTAATGACAGCTTCTGAGGTTGTATGGGTCATTTGATGAATTTCCAACCAATTAGAGTATGCATCGACAGTCAATAGTAATGTATGTCCTTTAATCGGCCCTGCGAAATCCAGGTGGATTCTGGACCAGGGCCCGCGTGGCGTCTCCCATTCAGTCGGTGCAGCTTTTGGCAGTGCGTTGCTGTTTTGTTGGCACTTGGTGCAGGCCTTGACCCATTGCTCGATGTGTCGGTCCATGCCTGGCCACCAAGCGTAGCTCCGTGTGAGTGCTTTCAACCACACGATCCCGGGATGTCCTTCGTGCAAAATTTGTAACAGCGAGTTTTGGAGTCGTTCTGGAACGACGACTCTATCACCCCAGATGACAAAGCCTTTTTGCGAAAAAAGTTCAGTCTGTCTTGTTTTAAATGGCGCGAAGTCATCTGGGACCTGGTCCAATAGCCATCCACGTTCTACCCAGCCTAGGACTCGAGCTAGGGTGTGGATCTCGTCTGGTCTCTCTCGCAATATCTCGAGCGGTCATAGGAGGCGAGTTGAGCGTCTCGATTTGTAACGCCGATACTGTTGGTGCCGGATCATCAAGAGTCTCTGGTAGCGGTGCTCTGCTGAGTGCGTCGGTGTGGGGAATGGCTTTCCCCGGGCGATGTAACAATCGATAATTATAAGCAGCTAGGAACTCTGACCATCGAGTCATTCTTGGGGACAATATATAGGGGGTTGGTTTGTCCCCAGCGATTATCCCCAGTAAAGGTTTGTGGTCAGTTACAATGGTAAATGTCCTTCCATATACATACTCATGGAATTTTTTACGGCTGCCACAATTGCAAGAGCTTCCTTATCTATTTGTCCATAGTTACGTTCTGCCTGAGAAAGAGTCTTCGAAAAGTATGCAACAGGGGCCTCGTTTCCATTAGGCAGCACATGGCTCAAAATAGCGCCCACCCCAAACGGTGAGGCATCACAAGTTATAACCAATGGTAATGTTTCATTATATTGCATAAGTACAGAATCAGATGGAAGTAAATCTTTTACATTTCGAAACGCTTTTTCCTCCCGGTAACCCCAAACCCACAATGCTTTCTAATCTAATAACCGGTGCAACGGTTCAGCCACAGTCGCCTTATGTGGCAAAACACATTATAGAAATTAATAAGGCCTAAAAATGCCTGGAGATCTGTTTTGTTACGGGGTCTGGGAGCATTTTTTATCGCCCTTAATTTACTCTTAGTAGTCTGGATACCCTGACTATCAATGCGATAACCTAGAAATTCAACACTGTCTGTATACAGATGACATTTATCCTTTTTTACTTTCAATCCCGCTTCTTGGAATTTCTTAAGAACACATTTTAAACGATTCTGTAGAATTTTTTTACTAGGAGCTGCAATTAACACGTCATCAAAATACGGAACCACGCCCTTGATTCCCTGCAATAATCGTTCCATTAAACTTTGGAATATTCCCGGGGCTACACTTATCCCAAATTGCAATCGGGTACATTTAAAAGCACCTCTGTGTGTTACTATCGTTTGAGCTTGGGCTGTTTTATCGTCCAGGGGCAATTGTTGATAGGCTTGAGCTAAATCTAACTTAGCAAAAACCTTTCCGCCTCCCAGGGAATGAAGGAGGTGCTGTACCACCGGCACTGGATACGTGTTCTGCTGGAGGGCGTGGTTTAGAGTGGCCCGGTAGTCCCCACAGATTCGGATTGACCCATCTGGTTTAATGGGGGTTACAATAGGAGTTTCCCATGGAGAATGATCAATGGGTTGCAGTACCCCTTGTTTAATTAGTTTGTCAAGTTGTTCATCTATCTTGGCCTTAAGGACGAACGGAACTTGATGGGGCTTTAAACGGATCGGGGCGACCTTAGGGTCGAGGCTAAACAAAATTGGGGTCCCCTTATACTTGCCCAGATGATCTGCGAAGACATTGCTGAATTCAGTAATAAGGTCCTCCTCCCACTCGCAATCTCCGACTCGGTTCACGCCGGCTACTTCGATGCCGAGTGGCGCGAACCATTGGAGGCCCAACAAACTAGGCCTGTCCCTATCGATGATCGTTAGAGGTAAGTATGCCGTATGCTTTTTAAACGAGACGCGGACTCGACAAGACCCAACCACAGGGATCTGATTCCCTTGGTAGTCTTTAAGGATGAGACGTTGCATTCGAAGGTCTTGGCGTTGGATGGTAGGAATGAGTTGCTTTAATGTCTTCCACAACACCATCGAGAGGGACGATCCGGAATCGACCTCCATGTGGCAAGGTTGGTTCTCTATAGCTACTGTGACTCAAATCTTCTTAGCGTCCATGGCTGAGGCGTGACCTATAGTGATAGTATGGTGGGCCTCTTCTTTCTGCAACGCTCGATATCTGTAGGAGTGGTTTGCTGGATCTCGCCTTACAGGACGGTTTCCTGCCGATTGGCGAGAGCTGGTTCCCCTTGAGGCCTGATTTTGTCCTGGTAAACTGCGACAGACTCGACTGATGTGGCCTCATTTTCCGCACTCATGACAGATTGCATCACGGAATTTGCAATCTGCCCTGGGGTGGTTTGCCCCGCAACCAGCACAAGGGCGTGAGGGTTTAGAGGGAGGGTCCTGGTCGGACCACAGTCGATGGACCCCTTCTTCGTCACTGTCTGACGACAAAGAGAGGTCCTCGTAGTGCGTTGTCGCTAGCTGCCCTTCTGAGCTGGGTAAGATGTCGCCTGTCGGTGGGGTTGTTGGGTTTCGGCTTCGCCGTAGTTGTGCCGCGGACTTTTTGGTCGCCTCAGCAGCAGTGGCTTCGGCGATGGCATCAGCAAGGTCAATGTCGCCTTTCGCCATCAGCTTGCTTTGCATGCCTAGTGCATCTAATCCCAGAATTAAGCGTTCTCTCAGTGCTTCATCTAAGTTCGTGAACCCGCAGAGGCCTCTCAAGTGTTGGAGGTCTGCCACGAAGTCAGCCACACTCTCTCCTTTTCGCTGGCTTCTTTGATAGAATTCGTGACATCTCACGAGTGTTGGTATGGTTGGCGCGTAATGGTCTCTCAGAAGAGGTTCGAGGTCGTCCCAGCTCATTGCTTTAACTTCTCGAGGTTTCGCGGGTGCCTTTGCCATTTTAAAGACAGCCGGGCCGCAGTACGTCAGAAACAGCGCCCGCTTCTTGGCTGGTGTGGCGTCCTTCAGGTTGTTTGTTTCAAGGAACATTTGGAAGAGATCCATGTAGGATTCCCAATCCTCTTGGTTCGGATCGAACGGAGCGGGTGGTACGATGCCGCTGGACATGGGTTCCGTTGGTGGCGTCGTCTTGGCACGTGCTCTGTTTTTCTTCCCGGTTCCTTAAGATCAGATGTCTCCAAATCCCATCCTCGTCGCCAGTGATATAGTTTCAGGCATGGGTGAAATGACTGGAGACAATCTTAGTTGGTGAACTTTCAGCTCTTTATTACATAGTGACTTAAGAGAGTGAACAACAACAATTCTGCCTTATATAGGTGACCTTAATGTGAAATAACCAATGGGGAGCTGTAAGACGCTAGCTCCAGAACCAATAAGAGTCCTTCGTTAAGGGCCAATCGGATTCTCTGAACCCAACCAATCCGATCAAGCCGCTTAACACCCAATCAGAAGTGCTGGGCCAGAACCCTGCACTTTATCCCAAGCTTGCTTTTATTTAAACTATTTACATACATAACACAGTTATTAAGTAATTCCCAGTCTCACATATAGAATATTATTGAGTGAGGATATTAAGATGGTATTTTCCATGCTGTTTTATCATTTTCCTTATCATAAGATATTAAAAAGAGAAATCTGAGTAGCTCTGCAATTTTTTGCCACTAGTAAACAAAGAATCTTCCATCTGGCCCAGCCCTAATACCTCTGTAGCTTTAATCTCCAGCTGTTTATTTGATTATGTGAATGTCTGAGGTAGGCAATAAACAAATTGGCTGTCTCCAATTGTGACATTTAGTTTTCCTGAAGGTCCACTAAAATTATATATTCTCCCAATTCTTTCACTCTTGACTCAGTCTTCAGCTACTTCTGGGTGTGCAAGTTTTCACAGTCCTTAAAAAGTTTAAGTAAAATGTTGGAAATGTAAAGCCTTTTTGGAAATAACCATAAAATATTGGAAGATACTGTTTTTGTTGTTGTCGTTGCTAGTTTTAAACTACCATACTGTCTACCTATTACAGATAGTCTCTAGGTTAAGAACTTGTTATGTCCCCTAATTCTGTCTTTCACACAAATTTGCATTTAAGTCAAATCTCACACTTACAAACAGACTGCCTTTTACTAAAAATGATGGATGACATTGTCCTTTCTCAAGCCTACTAAACACTGAAGCAACACACTGCTTTCAGGAACTACTGAAAATGATTGCAAACAGGCTGTATATTAAAGGCAGAGTCCAAATGTTCCTGAAAATGCTGCACAGGTTCAGTGATTCAACAACTCAAGGAAGGAGAATGATGTCTGTCATTTTTAGTAATAGGCAGCCTGTTCCTATCTAGAGGTTGTCCTTAAATTGGACATTCTTAACCTGGGGACAGCAAATATTTGGACTACTGCAACACACTCTATAGACGGCTACCCTTGAAAAACATGCAGACATTTCAGCTGGTGCAGAATGCAGGAGCATAGGTTGTAAATGGTGTTAGCTGTTTGGCATCATTGCATGGGACTTGGTGCATTAGTTGCCAATCTGTTTCCAGGGGCTATTCAATGTGTTCATTATCACCTTTAAAGCCCTTCATGACTTAGGACCAAGCTACCTGATGTATCATCTTCTCCCTGTTTCTATTTGTCCAATCTGATCTGGCAGTATGGGCATGCTTTGTGTCCCATCAGCCAAGGAATATCAGCTAATGGAGACCAGGAGATGTTCCTTTTCTGCCATCAAGGACATCTTACCTCCTGAGATTAGGATGCTCCCAACCCTGCTGGTCTTTTCAAGCCCTTGAAGACCTGCCTATGTTCTCAGCCTGCATTCCCAGCTGCATGAGGGGGCCACATTTCATGGTGATGTTAATGCCTTACTTGACTTTATAGTCATTGCACCTTGTACAACAAAATTAAATGTCATCTTCAATGTACATTATACACAAAACAACAACAACAACAACATTGCAGCTTCTCTTTCTCCTTCTGTCCCTCTGTTTTCTCCGCCTCTGCTTCCTTCCTGAAGGGATAGTAATCCATGGCTCCCCCGGGGTCCTAGTTGCCTCCTCTGGTATGTTATGAAAATGTATAAAATCATCCATAATAATAGCCTTTTCACATTTCAGTCCAATTTGTAACAAGGCTTGCCAACTATAGATGCCCCTTGCCCCACAGGGTTCAATCAAAAAAAAAAAAAATCCAAAACACACAGCAGAATCATCCACACCATACCCTGAAAGAAAGAGCATCCAGCCACAGCATCCATGTGTGCAGCCATCTTGGGGTCTCGCAAACATGCAAATGGTATAAATACCTACATATTATAATAGCCTTGGCTACTATTTATATTTCATTTTTCTTTTTAATTTATTAATATCGTGTTTCAACTGATTAACTTTTTTATTATTGTTCACTAGTTTGAGATGGATAGCTATTCAAATTGAATGAATGAATGAATATGAAACAAGGATAGTATGATGTGGACTATGATTCCAGAGGACATTCCTTTTTTTCATCCATGCTATTATTTTAATTTTAGAAAAAAGGCAATTCCCATTAAAAGTGTTATTTCCTTTAAGGGATAACACTTGCAGGCATTATATTAGCCAGACAAAGAGATGATAAAAATTTAAAGTTACTATCTTTACAAGTTCTTGCTAAGCTTTAGTGGATAGAAATTTGAGCCCAACACTAGATTTCATTAGAAAATTTACAGTGGCAGATTTGCAAATGAATCACCATGATTATGACTGAACCAACCTGGAAGTCAGAGACTGTATGATGCCACTACTAATAGAAGTCACTCATAAAATAAAATAATAATTACCAAAAAAATTTGTCATTTTCCCCCCTCACTTTGATTCTGGATTTCTGCTTTAATCTTCTAAGTGATATGCTAAACTTCATATTCCAGCTGAAAATTGTATATTAGGTCTCTAGGCACATCATTTCATTGCTATCAGATCTTAGGAAGAACAGAAGCTGACAATAGGTATAGTCAGTCCTTCATGTCTTTGTTGATTTTGTAGGAAGGAGATTTTCAGCTCTGTGTAACTCTGTTCCTTTTAAGAAACAAATAACATACTGCTTCCAAGCAGCATATTTTGCTTTACCAGTCCAATTATTTTAATAAGGAAAAAATATATTGAAAGTATATTAAGTATATTAATATTTAAAAAGTGTGTGTCCATATTTAGCACAACAAAGTATACATCTATATCCTAAAATACTATACATAATGTGAACCATTAACATAGTATAGTTATTAAAATAGAATAACTTAGGTTTTAATAACTGAGAATCAATATTAAGAAGCAGTTTCTGGTTTAATCTTGGTTGTTCTTGCCTTTGTCTTTAATAGATGTTAGAATTTATTGATATAATTTACTAATTTATGTAAACATATATATGACAATTAGTACATTAGGCAGAGGACTAACCCTGAATTTATGTTGGTACATTATATATATGTCTGAACATATATGTGGCTTTCTACATTCCTAGCTTTCACAATATAGCATGAATATCCTTGAGATAAAATTGGTCCACAAATTTGTCATAGGTGCATTGTATGTTCCAGTGACTGTTTATATAGAAATGACTATGCCCCACCCTCCCTGTTTCTGAGGTCTATATATTTGAGAATATGTATATTGTATATTATTCCATTCATTATGGAAAACTCTTCTAAACAATGGATCCAAACTGAAGCTATATTAGAGCCAAATAATTTTACTAATCAATACCTTTTTCACCCAAAACATTTTTTCTAGAATCAACAAGATTCTCACTAAAATTATGCTTCAAATTTGGAAGACTAAATGGGAATCTCAGAATACCTTTTTGTCCTCATGAGAAACTTACACAAAGGTTAGGGAACCATAGGATCAACACAACATGGCAAAAGAGATTGGCTCCAGATTCATGCTTCTAAAACTGAAAGAAGAATATTAATAACCTGAGCTTTACTAATGATAGTACTTTAATAGCCAATGATGCAAAGGATCTGCAAAGTCTAATAATAAAAGTCATGGACTATACTGGAAAAAAATGGGACTAAAATTATATATATATATATATATATGTTTTCTTAAGTTTTCGCGAGTACTTACATGTCTGGCATTCAGCTTTGTTCGGGTATTTTCCCACGTCATAATAGTGGTGCTTTTAAAGTTGTAGCAACGTTTCAGCAGAATCTCATCTGCCATCATCAGGCTTCTGTATAGTGTTCGTCTGTGAGTTGTAAAAGTCTAACTCACAGACGAACACTATATAGAAGCCTGATGATGGCAGATGAGATTCTGCTGAAATGTTGCTACAACTTTAAAAACACCACTATTATGACGTGGGAAAATACCCGAACAAAGCTGAATGCCAGATATATATATATATATATATATATATATTTGTTTTCTGAGGTTCTCGCGGGTATTTGTATGTGGATCTTTGGTTATTCGGGTTTTCTCCCGCGTAAGATTGGAAGTATCTAGGCAACGTTTCGATGAAGTCTCATTCATCATCTTCAGGCTTGGTCTTCAGCTCTGTGCTTCTCAGAGTGATGTGAGCTTGCAGCTGCTTCTTCCTTTTAACTGCTAGTGGGGGTGTGACTTGATTGGGTGGGGGCTTGGCTGTGTTCTGATTGGGTGGGGGTGTGTTCTCATTGGTTGGGGGGTTGGCTGTGTTCTGATTGGCTGGAGGCATGTTCTGTTCAGGTGGGGGCTTGGTTGTGCTCAGGTTAGTCTTAGTTGCTGGGGGATTTGAGCTGGTGAGCTGTGATCTTGCTGCTTGGCTTCGAGTTCTTGGTCGTGCTGCATCTTCATGGTGGGGGTCAGTTCACTTCATGTATGTCTCAGAGGGGTTTGAAGTGGGTAGTGATGCAGCTGCAGTGCGGCTACTGGTCCATGGTTGTGTCTCATCTTCTGTGTGGGTGTGAGTCTGCTTTCTACGTGGAAGTGTGGTGGTGGCATCTTGTGTGGCTCTCAGGGGTTTGGTGTCATTCTTCATGTTAGGTACTCATCTGTTCATGAGGGCGGGTTTTCAAATGGCTGGTAGGCGGGAGGTATCATCTCGTTTATTCATGCTGTGTGGGCATTTTTCTATCTCTATGGCTTCTCTGATTATTCTGCTGCTGAAGTGTTCGGTTTTGGTGATAGTTCTGGTATTTTTAAAGTCAATCTTATGTCCTGTGGCTTTGAGGTGTTGGACCAGAGAAGTCAGTCCTTCCTTTTTGATAGAGTTCTTATGTTCTTCAATGCATGCACTTATTCTTCTGTTAGTTTGTCCAATGTATGTGGTGGGGCAGGCAGTGCAAGGGATTTCGTATACTCCTTGATTTTCTAACTCGATTTTGTCCTTAGGGTTTCTTAGGATGGTGGATATCTTTCTGTTTGTGCAGAATGCTGTCTTAATGTTGTGTTTTTGGAGGGTCTTGCTGATTTTGTCTGTAGTGCCTTTTATATATGGGAGGAGGGCTTTGCCATTCTCTTGTTCTCTGTCTTGGATTTTGGTTGGGGTTTCTTTTTGGATTAGGTGGGTGATCTTCTTTCTTTGGAATCCATTGGCTGTAAGCATGCCGGTGAGAGTGTGTAGTTCGGTCTCTAGGTGTTGTTCGTCGGCTAAGCATTTTGTTCTGGAGATGAGTGTCTCGGCTACAGAATTGATCTGTGCTGGGTGGTGGTGTGAGAGTGCGTGTAGATAGCGGTTTGTATGTGTTTTCTTCTGGTAGATGGTGTGTCCTAGGGAGCCATTGGATTTTTTTTTTCAAAAAGGAAGAACCGACCTCTTCCCTGGTCCAACACCTCAAAGCCACAGGACATGAGATTGACTTTAAAAATACCAGAACTATCACCAAAACCGATAGTTATCACATTTTTGGACCCAAATCGGTGAAGCCCAGTTCCTTGAGATGTCATAATGTTGAGAATATTTGAAAGAAAGAAAAGAGGACAATCAGCAGCAGATAATGGATAGGCTTGATTATAGTAGTGGTGGGTACACAACTGAAAGGCCTAATACCATCACTGTGAAGTAGTCTATGTATGTGGTCTCTTTGAACCAACATCAGTTGTCAACTAAAGTTAAATCTGGTGTGTTATGGGCCAAGATTTTTTCTGTTTGTGTTAAACCCCTCAATATTTATGTTTATAATAACCCCCTGCTCATTTTCAATTACTATCCAACTATATGTTCCCACCAATGTTTGGTTATTGGCACAGGATGACTTTTTCAGGTGTTCCAGTGAATCATCAGTTCATACTGAACTTTCTTATCAACAATTGTTAAATCTGGAGTAGTATTTACACAGATTAAGTTATATTAATTGAATTATTTTCTTATAATAAATTGCTGAACAATCTGAAATTTATGAAGGGATCAATGAGCTGAAGAATTTTCAATCTGTCCTCCCAGATTGGAAAAAGGACAGCTTGCAGCCACAAAAATAATAGCCCATCCTTGTGTTATAAAACTGATTTTACAAGCCTACATTCTTCAGAATTAGTATTACTGTTAGAACCCCTGGGATATTCACTTCTCCTTTGTAAAGTATCCAATTCCTTACATACACATAAAAATGTTTCTTTTATTCTGGGATTCCTCTTCCACAACTATCAATGGGAGGTTGTTATGAATTGAATAGGTCAGTCAAGCAGATGGGTTGAATTTAATCCCAAACAGATCCAGTCATGGGCAGAGTTAAACTAACTTCATTTCATTCCATTTTTTTTGTGAGAAAACCTATACAGAGACATCAATTCATTTTGCTTCTTTAATCTTCCCAAAAATACCACGGGGGGGGGGGGGAGAAATTCCACCCAAAAGCAAGCCTCTCAATACATTTCTCATTGTTGCTAAGGCCAGACAGCACAGAAACACTTCTCAGTCACTGATTGGGTGCCCTGTCAAAACCTGACCGCTTTTATCTGCCTGGGCAATTGGAAAGAATTGAATGAGGAAGCTTTGCCAGGACTTCAGTGATGCATGGAGTCTTTTGATGCTAGACATCTCCTGGATGAAGTTTTATTTGATATTCCCAAAATGATTGCTTTTGAGTTCATTATGGCGCTTGTATGTTTCTATTCCCTTCTGCTATCTCCAGGTACTGTGACATTCATTGTCCAGATTGTTTCTTTCTTATCAACAGTTGTTAAAGGGGGGGGGGTATTATTACAATGGTCCTCAGCCTTTCCAGCTTGGCGGACCGGCCCAGTGTGAGCAGAGGTGTGTGAATGTGGCAGGTGCATGTGTGTGCACGCAGCTCCATTTGTGCAATGGTGCACACTCTCCATTCACATCAATGGACCTTTGTGCATGAGCGGAGGGTGCTTGCTCATGAAGCTCTACTCGGGAAAATGGCAGACACTAGTGCTCACACACAAAGCTTTGCTCATGTGAGCAGAAGGTGCTTATACTCAAATGCAAAGCTCCACTCATGGAGGAGCTTCATATACACGCTTGCCCATTTCTCCCGCAGCCCAGTTTTAAACAGGCCACGGCCTGGTAGTGGGCCATGGCCTGTGGATTGGGGACCCCTGTATTATTATATACACAGAAATATGAAATCACAGCTGCCAGTCTTTTAGCTGGTATTGGACTTCATATGCATTGTGTTCTTCCCAAAAATCTAGGACATTGTAGCTTATTGGCATAGTATAGCAATAGCAATAGCACCTAGACTTATATACCGCTTTATAGTGCTTTACAGCCCTCTCTAAGCAGTTTACAGAGTCAGCATAGTCAATCTTGAGCCTGGTGAGATTTGAACTGCCAAGTTGCAGGCAGCCTGCAGTCAGCAGAAGTAGCCTGCAGTACTGCACTCTAACCACTGCGCCACCACGGCTCAATATGCAGATCCAAGCAGTGCAGACTTTTGTAATCAACGGATAGAAATTTTGTCAGTGTCCATGTTTTCTAAGTATCATCCAAGATTTTTTGGGTATGGGATCATGTACGCTGATAACAGCATGGCCAATTTATGTCATAATCTTTCCATTTTGATTTTCATATGCTTTGTGACTGAATTATGCTTACGGGGGGGAACAAAGCCACAAAGTTTTTTTTAAAAAAGATAGAAAGAATAGCCAGAAATAAAATGCAAAGCTTTTAAAGAGCGAAATTAGAATTTTCAAATTGTAGAAGCTCAGCCTAAAAAGCAATCTTAAAGAAAGATGCGCACAGAGGAATGCCAAACCTTTGTGCTGGTTTATAATGTTTGTGTTCAGGAGAGAGCATCCTGAAGGGGAAGGAGCAGAAGGCAAAAATGAAATGAAAGCAGAATCACGGCTGCTACTCCGGTGGCTGCTGAAATTATTTATAATATCTAAGGAAGCAGCAGATGGTGTCCCTTCCGAACATTTGGATTTCTGCTATGGATTATTTGATTGATAGCCTTTCTTCCTTTTATGCATGTATGTTTAGGTAATAGCATTTATTTGCTTTGAAAAAGAAAGTCACAAAAGGAAGGATAACTATGGAAGACAGAAATGTCTAGATATGTCTAAATGTCTAGATTAAGATTATGATATCTTCCTATGCACTTTACACATTATAACCAGGTGGGCAACTTCTGAGCAGGTAGAAGCATTCACTCAGCTTTCTGGTTCCCTGAAGGACTGCTGAAAATTATTTGGTGATACAGTGATATCAACAAAAATGGCAGAGTTCAAATTATCACTTCATTTTTGGTCTAGTTATAAGGATGGGAATCCAAATACAAAAGAATAGTCCAAATTAGTCTGTTTTAGGTTTATCTATTTTATATAACTCTTTAGTTATCTTGTTGGGAAAAGCTATACTTCAATTTTACAGGACTTTCAAATCAGAACAGGGTTTTAGTCATTTGGGTATAACATATATTTTATGATTTCATTCAGTGATTTGATAAGACAGCAGTGTTCCAATATCTAAGGGGCTGTCCCAAAGATGAGGGTGAATCAACCTAGTCTCCAAAGCAAAGGTGGTATTCAGCAGGTTCTGACCAGTTCTGGAGAACTGGTAGTTGAAATTTTGAGTAGTTCGGAGAACCGGCAAATACCACTTCTGACTGGCCCTGCCCCCATCTATTCTCTGCCTCCCAAGTCCCAGCTGATTGGCTGGGTCTTCTTTTGTTGCCCTGCACAGGAGAACGGAGCTGGAAAGCAGATTAGGGGGATGGGAAGGGAATGGGATTTTGCAGTAACCTTCCCCTGCCACAGCCACCAAGCCACACCCACAGAACCAGAAGTAAAAAAAATTGAATACCACCACTGCTCCAAAGCACTTTAAGGCAGAAGCAATGAATGGAAAATAATCAAGTAGAGAAGCAACCTAGAACTAAGGAGAAATTTCCTAGTAGAACAATTAATCAGTGGAATAACTTACTTCCAGAAGTTGTGGGTACTCCAACACTGGAGGATTTTAAGAAGAGGTTGGACAACAATTTATCTGAAATGGTAAATGGTATAGGCTCTCCTTGAGTAGGGGATTGGATTGTAAGGCCCCTTCCAGCTCAGTTATTCTGTTATTTGCTCTGTTATGTTATGTTATGTTATGTTGTGTTATGTTATTTTATATTTTCTGTTATGTTATTTGCTCATGGTTACTAATATGATTAATGTTTAATACATTTGGTTACAGCTTAAGTGTGATTTTAGTCTGCTTAAACGATATAACATTCAGATACTACCTCACTAGTGCATTTTGTTATTGTAATAGCTATTTGTCATATTTCATTCATATTAAAAAAATACATAAAGGAAAAGGAGCAGAAGTCTTTTAGAAGGCAAATCATTATTATTCCTACTGTTAAATACACAGAGGAGTGATGGGGACAAGTAAATCCTGCCTGCACACCCCAAAATGTCCTATTTTGGTGGGGAAAGTTTCCTTGTAGGGAAAAGGGAAAGCAGGGATGAAGGATTTTGGAACAGAGCATATGACCACTTCAGTGGTAGAATTCAAAAATACAGGCTCTATGGGTGTGGTGGCTTGGTGGGCATGGCAGGGGAAGGATACTATAAAATCTCCATTCCCTCCCCACTCCTGGGGGAAGATTACTGCAAAATCCCATTCTCTCCCCATCCCACTAACCTGCTTTCCAGCTATGTTCTCCTGTGCAAGGGAACAAAAGAAGACCCAGCCATTCAGCTGGGACTCAGGAGGCAGAGAATAGATGGGGGCAGGGCCAGTCAGACGTGGTATTTGCCAGTTCTCTGAACTACTCAAAATTTCTGCTATCGGTTCTCCAGAACTGATCAGAACCTGCTAAATACCACTTCTGGACCACTTCCTTGCATGCATTCTGCTTCAGAAGAACATTTCATTTCTTACTAAATATGTTTAGCTTTGGATTATTTATTGAAATAGGCTGGAGTAATGTATTATCCTAAGCTTTGATCTGTTTAGTCATGGTTTATTGAATGAACCTCAAATGCCTATGGTTGTCCAACATACTATACTGTGAATGTTGATAAAACACAATCAGATCATAGATGATTTGCCAAAACCAAATAAACCAAACTTGGCATGCTGTGAATGAATCTTGACTGGTTGGGCTGCATTTCCTGTGTTAGATTCCAAATTTCTCTCACTAAAGATGGTTATACTTTATCAATTTTCAAGAATGACTGCATTCCCAGCTATCCTCAGTCAAGGCAAAATCAAACTCTTTGTCCTTCTGCTTGAGGAGAAAAATATTGAAAAATAAAGTTAACTCACGGTTGAATCTTTGAATTTGTGATGAAATGTGCATAAATGCAAAAGGTCATTTTTGTATTTAATGCACTGACTGAACATGTCAGAACTTTGGAAGCTGTCACTGCCAAGTAGTGCCAGCTTTATTGCAGTGCTTGATTGTATAATAAAAAAAATCATTTAAATTCTAAACATGCTATTAGGAAAATGGAAAACCTCATAGCCATATTTTGTATGCTGTATCTCCCAAATGTAAAACTCTTTTATGAAACTTTTCTTTTCAGGATATTGTTGGTTCAGAGCAGCATCCTTCTTAATATCTGCAGGCTGCAGGTGATCAATTGTCCAATAAAGTGCCATTCAGAAATGATTAAAATATCTTGATGTGAAGAGCCTACTTCTATTCTAGTCTAGGATGGGATTTTTTTCTCTTCCTTTTTTATATATTGTTGCTACAGCAACTGTGCACCAAGAACAAAGATGCCAGAAAGTTAATCAATTTTGTAGGAATTTCATTTACTCTGGAAAGGTTTCTTTGGCTTCCTAGAGGTAACTCCTACTCAAAATAATAACATTACAGATTTCATGAGGAAAATATAAGACATGACTTCTCCATGTTGAGTTTTTTTTCCTTAGAAATAAGCAGGTTCAAACACATTTCTGAATTTTTCTTAAGAATTCTAACCCTGATCATATGTTACCAAAGCTAGAGCACTCCTACCAGTGGAGAAGCCCCATGCCCCACTGACATTGTTCTAGTCATGGCTACCAGAAAAAAAGCTAAGCTTCCATTATGAAGTACTGATTCACCTGAAAGCTGATGCTTTAATTGTAAAGGTTTTCTCCTTCTGACATTTGCAATGGATGCATTCATATCTGTAGGAAAAAGACATATTTTAGTAACATCATCAAGTTGAAGGGTTTATCACAGCACTTGCACAATGAATGCTCCAATTTTGAGAAAGCCTGAATGGGGCTTGTTGTAAATAGAACAATCTAATTTTTAGTCAAGATTTGTATTTACTGCAGGGAAACAAACTTAGAACAAATTACATTTCCGTGCACTTTGGTTTGTTCTAATGGAACCATAATGCAACAGAATGACTGCTATAAAAGACAAATGCACAAACTTATACCATAGGAAAAATCAAATCACTTCTTGGCATAGTGGAATGTGCAAATCTTGTTTAAGTTATCAGGGTTAAGTAGAATTTCAGATTCAAAGGGGAAAAGATGCTTCATGTATGTATCAGCAACCCTTTATAGTAGATGTGCCATCTTACTATGCAATTATGTACTTCCTTTCATACCTGACATGCATACTCAGAGAAAAAATACATTTGGTTTTTGGAACAGCTAACAGATGCTACCTGTATATATAAACGATCAAGCATCTTTTTCCTTTTGAATTTGAAGCGATATACAAAAGTACAAATTATAACCTTAATTATAAAACCTGCTTCTTGTCTGCAAAACGGGGCCAATGAATTATTTGCATTTCAAACTTCTTATGGAGAAAATTATAAAATGCATTGAAAATTAAAGGTGTGATATCCTTATAATCAATACTGTTGAATATTTGCATTATAGGAGGAAGTTTAAAGTATTATAGAGAGGAAAATCTTAGAAATACTCACAGCAACTTTTGGGATAAGTGTGGGAGAATGGCAGAAATCTGACAAAATGGAAACCCAGATTAAGTAAGTAAACACTGTACACAAATCTGAATTCATAGCATAAGATGTGATTCAGAGTTTGCTTGAATATGTATGGTTTGTTTAAGATGTTCTTGACAAGTGTCACATGCACATTACGCCTTGTTCCAAATCACATTTTCCCTTCAAATCCAGATATATGCACTTTTCTAATAAATGTCAAATCTGTCTCTATTGGGTATTGAAAAAAAAAGAAAGCTAAGAATAACCAGATAATAATCGGTGGAAGTGGATAATCAGTTTTAATTAGTGGAACAGCTTGCCTCCAGAAATTGTGAATGCTCCAACACTGGAAGTTTTAACGAAGAGATTGGACAATCATTTGTCTGAAATGGTATAGGTCAGGAGCCTGTCGTGGAAGGAAAACTATTAGAATTGCAAGCTAATGAGTTTGCTTAGTTTGGAACACCCCTCCCCCCTAGGTTCTGTCTCAAGGGTGGGGTGATGTATTCTCGCAGGTAGGCAGGTCGTCTCACCTGTCTACCTGATCTTTGTTGCTCCACCAGTCTTTGCCCGGACTCTGGTTCCGGTAGGCTGTTTGTTGAACTCAGCGATAATGGTGATCTGACTTCTCCGTTGGGTGACTCGGGGTTGTCATCTCTACTCCCGTCAAGGCTGTCATCTGGATTCTCTGGGTTTGCTGATGCCGCCGTGCTGTTTCGTGGAGAGATGACCATCTGCCCTGGCTCTTCTTCGGAAGGTGAATATTCCAGGTTTGGTCGCGCTGATTGCTGAGTTTTGAGTATTGAGTATTGCTGAGTTTTGAGTATTCGTTTTCGGCCCCCTCAACTTCCCTTCCCTCCCTGGTTTGGAGTTCAAGGTTTGTGAAGGGGATAGGTGCCAGCCTGAAGCATAGCTGGTCGATGTGGCGCTTCCACAGTCTCCCATCAGCAGTTTGTAAACGGTAGGAATGGGAACCCGTAAGTTGAGTTATGGTAGCGGGGATCCACAATGGGTCACCGGTAAAGTTTTTTGCAAAAACCGGGTCACCTACCTTAAACATGCGATACTTGCTGCTGGACCCCAGGGGCTTTTCCGGCGTGTAGGCAGGGTGTAGTCGGTCAAGATGTGATCGAAGTTTCCTGCCCATCAGGAGTTCGGCTGGGGTTTTGTTTGTGGTGCTGTTTGGAGTAATATGTTGGAGGAGAAGCATCCTGGTCACCTTGTCGTGGATGTTCCCTTGTTCCATCTTGTGTAAGGTTTTCTTTATGAACTGGACCATTCGTTCAGCCCTACCGTTGGCCGCAGGGTGAGCCGGTGATGTTAAAGCATGGCGTATCCCCCGGTCTGCTAGGTACTGTTCAAATGCCAAGGCGGTGAATTATGGGCCATTGTCTGAAACCAAGTCATCTAGCAAGCCGTGTGTAGCAAATGGTCTGTTTAGTTTTTTAACGACTGCCTCTGTGGTGGTGCTTTTCATTTTGTGGACCTCAAGCCAGTTGGAATAGGCATCCACTGTTATGAGAAATGTATGCCCCTTGGTGGGTCCCGCAAAATCGATGTGGATACGGGACCAGGGACCTCGGGGTGCTTCCCATTCAGTTGGTGGTGTTTTTGGTGGAGCTGAGCATGTTTCCTGGCACTTATTGCAGGTGGCCACCCAGGTTTCTATTTGCTTATCTATACCTGGCCACCAAGAGTAACTCCTTGCTAGTGCCTTCATTCGCACGATGCCCGGATGTCAATCATGCAATAGTTTTAGGGCCTTATGCTGCAGTCTTCCTGGGATGACGACTCTGTCTCCCCATAAAACACATCCTTTTTGGGAGAAAAGTTCTGTCTGCCTGTGTTTGAAAGGCTTGAAGGTGTCATTGAGTTTGTTGTCAGGCCAACCTCTTTCCACCCAGCTGAGGACTCATGCCAAATAAGGGTCCTTCCTTGTTTCGGATGCGATATCTTGTGCGATGTCAGTCAGTGGTGGTGACAGAAGTGTCTCGATTTGTAGTGTAGCTAGGGTTGGAGCTGGGTCATCCAGGATTTCTGGTAGTGGAGAGCGGCTCAGGGCGTCAGCGTGGGGAATGGCTTTCCCCGGTCAGTGTCGCAGTTGGTAATCGTATGCGGCTAGAAACTCTGACCAGCGTGTCATTCTTGGTGATAAGATGTGGGGAGTTGGTTTATCCCCCGCCAAGATGCCAAGTAATGGTTTGTGATCAGTGATTATAGAAAAGGATCTCCCATATACATACTCATGGAATCGTTTGATCGCAGACACAATAGCGAGAGCCTCTTTATCTGGTTGGCTATAGTTTCTCTCAGTTTTAGATAAAGTTCTGGAAAAAAATGAAATGGGCGCCTCGGTACCGTTTGGCAGGACGTGGCTCAGGATGGCTCCTACTCCAAACAGTGAGGCATCACAGGTGACAGTTAAGGGTAAAGTCTCATTATATTGTATCAATACAGCACCTGATGTTAAAAGGTCTTTTACTTGCTGAAAAGCTCGCTCTTCTCGATGTCCCCAGACCCAGGAAGCTTTCTTGTCGAGGAGCCTATGCAGGGGTTCAGCAACAGTCGCCTTCTGGGGTAGGAAGATGTTATAAAAGTTAATGAGTCCCAGGAAGGCTTGGAGATCTGTTTTGTTTCTAGGTCTTGGGGCATTTTTTATTGCAGCCAATTTTTTCTCAGTAGGGTGAATTCCCTGTTTGTTAAGAAGGTAACCAAGGAATTCAACCCTCTCAGTACATAGTTGGCACTTGTCCTTCTTGACCTTGAGGCCAGCGTCTTTAAATTTTTGGAGGACCATTCTTAGTTGCTTTTCTAGTAGACTTCTAGTGGGGGTGGCTATCAAGACATCATCAAAATATGGCACGACCCCTTTTATGCCTTGTAGCAATCTCTCCATCAGACTTTGGAAGATGCCAGGTGTTATGCTCACTTCGAACTGGATTCTATTACATTTGAATGCACCTCTGTGCATGACTATAGTTTGGGCTTCTGCAGTCTCTGCATCTATGGGCAGCTGCTGGTACGCCTGGGCTAGGTCCAATTTTGCAAATATTTTTCCACCCCCAAGGGAGTGAAGGAGGTGTTGGACCACAGGCACGGGGTAAGCGCTCTGCTGAAGTGCGTGGTTTAGGGTGGCCTTGTAATCCCCATAAATTCTCAAAGATCTGTCAGGTTTTATGGGGGTTATAATTGGGGTCTCCCATCGGGCGTGGTCAATCGGTTCCAGCACGCCCTGGGCTATTAATTTGTCCAATTGTTCATCAATCTTTGGTTTGAGTGCAAAGGGCACTCGACGAGGCTTAAGATGAATGGGCGCAATATCAGAGCAGAGATTAAATGATATGGGGAATCCCTTGTACTTGCCTAGCTTCTCGGTGAAAACCTTCTGGAATTCCTGGACAAGGGCCACTTCCCAGTCATCGCCTTTGGTCTGGTTGATGCCCGCCAGTTCGATTCCTCGTGGCGTGAACCACTGCAAGCCTAGTAAGCTGGGTCAATCTTTATCGACGACAGTAAGAGGTAGGGTTGTGGTGTGGTCTTTGAAAGAGACTTGGACGTAGCTGGAACCGGCGACTGGGATCCTATTTCCTTGGTAGTCCTTTAATATAATTCTCTGAGCGCTGAGGTCCTGGTGACAGATGTCTGGGATCAGCTGTTTGAGGGTTTTCCAGGAAATCATTGATAGGGAAGACCCAGAGTTGACTTCCATAACGCATGGTCGATTCTCAATGGTGACCTTTACTCGGATTTTTCTTGCATCAAGGGATGAAGCGTGGCTGATGGTGATGGTTTGGTGTGCCTCTTCTCATCTGGCAGAAGTGGCTGGTGCTCGATTTCTGTAGTAGTGGTTCCATTGGTTGCTTGGGCGGTCCCGATTTACTGGTGGGGTGCCTGTTGTCTGCCGGAAATTATTTTCTCTTTGGTTTGGGCTGGACCCTCTCATGCTTCTACAGACCTTTGCAATGTGGCCCCTCTTTCCACAGGAACGGCAGAGGGCATCTAGGAATTTGCAGTCTGATCGCGGGTGGTTTCCCCCGCATCCAGCACACTGATATGAGGGCTTATGATTCCGTTGATCTCGCTGATCACGTTCTGACCTGAGTCTGTTGACCTCCTCTTCCTTGCTTTCTGATGAGGATTCGAGGTCTTCATGATGAGTGGTCATTGTATGCCTCTCGGGAAGGGGCGTAGTGTCACTGGCAAGTTGGCGGTGCAGTCCGTTTGCTCGGTGCATTCGAGCTGCCGACTTCCTGGTTGCTTCTGCTGCAGTAGCATTGGCGATGACATCTGCGAGGCCAATGTCTCCCTTCACCATAATCTTGCTCTGGGTTGTGGGGTCTCTTAGACCCAGAACAATTCGATCTCTCATGGCTTCTTCGAGATTTGCGAAGCCACAGAGTCCCCACAGGTTTCTGAGGTTCGCGATGAAGTCTCCAACACTCTCGCTTTCCTGTTGGTCCCTCTGGTAAAACTCGTGTCTCCTGATGAGTGTTGGCACTGCTGGGGCATAATGGGCCCAGAAGATTGGGGCGAGGTTGTCCCAGTCCATCGTCTTGACTTCAGCTGGTTTTGCGAGTGCCTTTGCCATCTTAAAAACGGCGGGCCCGCAATGAGTCAGGAATACAGCTTGTTTCTTGCCAGGCGTAGCATCCTTCGGGTTGATGGTTTCCAGGAACATCTGAAACCTGTCCATATACAAGTCCCAGTCTTCGTTAGCCGGATCAAATGGAGCAGGTGGTATGGCACCGCTGGTCATTCTGCCGCTATTGGTGCGCCCTCAGCCACATGCTCTGTTAGCGTTCAATGAGTGTTCAGTCAGCTCTGTCATCTCCGCATCCCATCCTCATCGCCAGTGTTTGATCTGGGAGAGTGGGCACAAAAAACGGAGACAAGGCATCGAAGAGTGACTCCAACTCTTTATTAGTGACTTCAGAACAGAAAAATACTAGGGCAGCAGCAGCTCCTTTTATAGAGCTGACTGCTGTCACAACACCCAATGATTTGAGTTTGCCGCGCTGGGAGCGTCCAATCAGCGGCGACCCGCTAACAGCCCATCAGATCAGCCAACAACGACCAATCACGATCCGCTATCAGCAGGCCAATCAGAAGTGCAGGTTTATGAGCCTGTCGTGGAAGGAAAACTATTAGAATTGCAAGCTAACGAGTTTGCTTAGTTTGGAACAGCCACATAAATAGCCTTTATTTCCCAAACTTGTTATTTACAAAGTGTGAACACTTCACTCAATTTTATACCGATTTACCAGAGAATTCACTTGAGCTTTTTTTTTTTTTTTTAAATGCATCCATAGAACTGGAATGTCTGTGTGGTTTCAAAGCTCTTTGCTTTGTAATTGCCCAGAATTATTCTTCCAGATGTGCACGTGCTAACAATGGCCACATGTGTGACTGTAAACTCCACCAAGGGAAGCCTGGCTTTGTTTTCATGATCAAATAATGTTTAATTAATGATGAACTATGCCTTCCAAAGACCTGCAACAAAAGCGAGCTGCTTTGGAGCGAGAGTTACATCTGAGACACTACCGCCCACTCCCTCATTGCCTTCATTATTAGGCATGTGGGGGAAGCAAAAGAGAGAGTGGGAAGGCAGCAGCCTGGGAAACTGTGACTTCACTGTTTTTCTTGTACAAAGCTCCATTGTTAGGGGCTTCGGTCATTTATTTTAGTAGGCCATGGTGTACCCTTTGCTCATTGCTGCCAATCGTCTGCATACAAATCAAAAGGAAGCCATAGGCAGGGGTCTTCTGTTACAGTGACAGCAATTGAAAGTGGAAAAGGGGGCCGAACAGGGGACATGCTTTTCAAAGGGAATTGAGCCCTCTCATTAGGTCTGAATCAAACTGGCAAACCACCTCCTTCCCTTAACGAAACCTTTCATGCTGCTACCAGGTCCTTCCCAACTTCATTGTAAACCCAGTGTCATTTCCTGAAACTCAAGTGGGCAAATTTCTATCGTCCCTCAGCAAAACAGGCTTGTTTAGGAACAGGGAAGAGGAATGGGTATGATTTTGACACATCTTTTTTTCCAGTATAGCTAGGACATCTATATTTTACATCAACTAGAAGGAAGAAGTGGAGCTTTTGCCAAAAACTCCAAGGACATCTGCTTAGAAATCTTTGAGAAATCCAAGTCATGTTATTCCTCGCTGCTTTGACGATTATAATTTGTCAGACCAATGTAGTTTGCCTCCCTGCCAGCCTCTCTTCTTATGTTCTCAAATCTCCAAATATAATTTTGTCAATCATTTAAGGATCAGAACATAGTAGTAGTTGAGGGATAGGTGGATGGAGCTTCACATATATATTAGCCCTCCATGAGAAGGGGAATTTACTAGCTCCTATGTGGTATTTAACACATGTAAACAACCGGGCCCATTCTCACTGAGGCAACACATAAGAATACTGAGAAGAGTGGTTAGGCAATATGGCAGCATGCCAATAATTAGCAGCTGGCACAAATATATTCAGTGTTTGAAGATTGCTCACTGAATACTCCTACCTAGCAATAGGAGAAGAGCCAAAGCAGTCACCAGAAGTGTTCATAGAGCGTGGTCAAAAAAAAGTCAGGATGGTGACCAAAATAGTGCAGTTGAAGCATCGTTTGTTTTTATGTGTGTCACATAAAAAAAGAAAACAGGGAGAGTTTTCATCGTACTATTGACTTGGAAGGAGTTATTCCATGCCGGTTCTGGTTACCATTACCAAGAAATTGAAACCCACAATTATTTCAAGAGTGGTCATATGAATTACGAAATGATTTTAGTTTGAAAATCCTGTTTGAAAACCCTGGGCTTAAAACTGAATATTGCTTGAACTCAGCCAGCTCTAATTTATTCAGTAAGCCATGGATAAGCTAATGGTGGCTTGGTATAGCAGCTCTTTCCAAAAGAGCCTTCCCCCAGTATCAACTTTGATCTTCCAGCTAAGGAAAAAGGAGGTTTTTGTGGGAAACACCTTTACCTTCCTCCCCCAAAAGTGCTTCAAGGATCCAACATCCTTTGTTGTACTTCTTCAAATATTATAAATGAAAAATACATTCAGGGAAGAGGAGAGAAAGAGAAAGTAGTTACTGATCATTCCACATGATCAGTAACTACTTTCGATAAATGGGGAAATCCTCTAGAATCTAGACTCTAGAAAGTCTCATTTTTCTTGTACAGATTCTTGTACAGTTCATGTATAGATAGTCCTCGACTTATGGCAACTGGGACTAGAATTTATTGCTAAACAAGATAGTTGTTGTGTACCCGGTTTTGCCATAGTTGGTAAATGAATCATTGCAAGTACAGTATTAGGGGAATCATGCACTCGTTAAGCAAATCCGGCTTTCCCCATTGACTTTGCTTGTCACAAATGGTGGTCACATGACTTTGGGATGTTGCAATCTTTGTAAATACATGCTGATTGCCATGTGCTTGAATTTTGATCATGTGACCCTCGGGAATGCTGCAACAGTTGTATATGTGAGGTTCCATTGTAAGTCATTTTTTCATTGCCATCGTAATTTTGAATAGTCACTAAACAAATGGTTGTAAATCTAGGACTACCTGAATTTCCAAAGAGGAATTAGTCAGGGGAGAGGAGAAGAAAAGCTAAATGGGGAGGAAGGAAGAAAAAGATGTGATGTAGATGAGGAGGACCAAGGGAGAAGCAGGGCTTGACCTCAGTAAGATGTCTATGGCCTGTATAAAATCTGCTCTGCGATGACCTGGGATAAGGCACAAAGGTCACATAGACAGCTGAGAGTTCAAACTCTCCTTTAATGCTCCAAATTTCCCTCCAATACTTCCATGTTCTTGGCAAGTCCCAGAGCAAAGTTCACGCGTGCGCACACACACACACAGAGGCTGCACCCAGTCCAGCAAAACAAAGAAACAGGGAAATGAGTCCATGAAACAAGGAACAAACAATGAGTCCATGAAGTAAGGAAGAAGCAAGCAGTCCTGCAAAATCCAAATGTCTGTACCAGCACACCAATTTATCAATTCAGCATTTGTTCCTGACAAATGCTGTTATGTTTGGAGCATGGGCGAGAAAGAATGGAGATAAGCCTCTGAACCTTCAGCTCTTTATTTACATAGTGACTTCTTGACCTCTATAGCAGTTTTAACCTGCCTTATATAGGCAAACCCCGTAACTATTAACCAATAACCAACGAGGAGTGCTAGCTCTCATAACCAACAGGAACTCTCTGCTAAGGGCCAATTGGACTCCCCGGAGCAGGCCAATCGGATCCGGCTGCTTAACAACCAATCAAAAGTGCAGGGCCAGAACCCTGCACTTTACTCCAAGCTCACGCTTCACTAAAACTTTATACATTCACAACACCCCTTCCCCCTGGCTTCTGTTTGCAGGGCGCAGTTACACAGTCCCTTAGGTAGGACGGTTGCTTTATTAATCTCCTTGATTTCCACTGAGTCATTTGGCTGCAATCACGCTGAGGTAGATCATTGTTTGGCAGTGCGGCTGTCTCTGGTTCAGAATTCATTTCCCCGTCGTTGCCCATGTTCTCTGTAATTCCCTGAGGTTCAACTGTTTCCCTCTCTGGTTCCACTTCCTGAGTCTTTATTATACCGTCATTCCCTTCGAACGGGTTTTCTTCTTCTTGGAATTCATCTTCTTCCGTACCTCTCCCCCCCAGTCTGGTCATAGGGGAGTTCAGGACTGCCCGCCGGAAGCCGCGATCGTAATTGATCGATATGGCGTTTCCATAGTCTATCGTCAAGGCATTGTACAAGGTAGGATCTTGGGCCGGTTACACGAACTACTGTCGCCTCCACCCACAATGGGTCGCCCAGTAGGTTTTTAGCATATACCAAATCTCCTACCTGGAAGGCACAACAGCGGCTGCTGGATCCTAGTGGTTTTTCCGGTTCGTAAGCTGGGTGTAACCGGTAGAGGTGGGAGCGGAGTTTTTGTCCCATTAGCAGTTCGGTGGGAGTTTTGTTGGTGACGCTATGTGGTGTGATGTGTTGTAAAAAAAGGATTCGATTGATCTTGTTGTCAATGTTGTCGTAGTCTACGTTCTGCAAGGTTTTCTTCACAAATTGTATCATGCGTTCTGCTTTGCCATTGGTCACAGGGTGCGCAGACGAGGTGAGCGCATGTTGAATGCCGCGGTCAGCGAGGTACTGCTCGAATGACAGTGCTGTAAATTGGGGCCTGTTATCGGATACCAGGATGTCTGGTAGTCCGTGGGTTGCAAATAGTCTTTCCAGGGTTTTGATAACCGCCTCGGAGGTTGTAGTCGTCATGCGATAAATCTCGAGCCAATTTGAATAGGCGTCGATGGTTAGTAGAAAGGTGTGGCCTTTGGTCGGCCCCGTGAAGTCCAAGTGAATTCGGGACCAGGGTCCGCATGGTGTCTCCCATTCAGTAGGAATGGCTTTAGGTGGGGCGTTGCTCACTTCCTGGCATTTTGGACAAGCTTTAACCCAATGTTCGATTTGCTTGTCAATGCCCGGCCACCATGCGTAGCTTCGCGCAAGGGCTTTCATTCTCACGATGCCGGGGTGGCCAACGTGCAAGGTTCTCAGAAGCGCTTTCTGGAGTCATTCTGGGATAACGACTCTATTGCCCCAGATGACACAGCCTTTTTGGGAGAACAACTCGGTTTGTCAAGTCTTGAATGGTGTGAAGTCATCTGATAATTGGTCCAATGGCCATCCACATCCTACCCAGCTTAGGACTCGCGCTAAGGTGGGGTCAAGTTTGGTTTCTCTCACAATATCTCGGGCGGTTAATGGCGGCGAGTTGAGTGCCTCAATTTGCAACATGGTTACCGTTGGTGCAGGATCGTCAAGAGTCTCTGGAAGCGGTGCTCGGCTCAATGTGTCAGCGTGGGGAATGGCTTTCCCCGAGCGGTATTGCAGCCGATAGTTATAAGCAGCTAAGAATTCTGACCATCGAGTCATCCTAGGGGATAATATGTAGGGAGTCAGCTTATCTCCAGCTATTATCCCCAATAATGGTTTGTGGTCAGTCACGATAGTAAAAGCCCGGCCATACACGTACTCGTGGAATCTTTTAACGGCTGACACAATTGCGAGGGCTTCTTTATCGATTTGTCCATAATTTTGCTCAGTTTTTGAAAGTGTCTTTGAAAAATATGCAACAGGGACTTCGTTCCCATTAGGCAGTACATGGCTCAAAATGGCGCCCACTCCGAAAGGCGAAGCATCACATGTTATATTTAACGGCAAAGTCTTGTTATACTGCATGAGTACAGAGTCAGAAGTGAGCAGTTTTTTCACGTTGCGGAATGCCTGTTCTTCTCGGTGAACCCATAACCAATTTGCTTTCTTATCTAACAACCGGTGTAACGGTTCAGCGACCGTTGCTTTATGTGGTAAAAATACATTATAACAGTTGATGAGGCCTAGGAACGCCTGGAGATCGGCCTTGTTTCATGGCCTGGGAGCGTTTTTTATCGCCCTTAGTTTACTTTCAGTAGGGTGAATACCCTGGCTATCAATTAGGTACCCTAAAAACTCAACACGGTCAGTACACAATTTACATTTTTTTTTTTTTACTTTAAGACCAGCCTCTTGGAATTTTTTTAGGACTAATTTTAACCGGTCCTGTAAGATTTTTTTTGTAGGGGCCGCAATTAATACATTGCCAAAATAGGGGACCACGCCCTTAATCCCTTGTAATAACCTCTCCATAAGGCTCTGAAAAATCCCCAGGACTATACTAACTCCGAATTGAAGCTGGGTACATTTAAAGGCACCTCGGTGCGTCACAATCATTTGTGCCAGTGCCGTCTTTTCATCAACAGGTAGTTGCTGATATGCCTAAGCTAAGTCTAATTTAGCGAAGACTTTCCCGCCCCCCCAGGGAGTGGAGAAGATGCTGCACCACCGGCACTGGATACGCGTTCTGTTGTAGGGCGTGGTTCAAAGTGGCCCGGTAGTCCCCACAAATTCGGATCGACCCGTCTGGCTTAATGGGTGTTACATTTCCCAGGGGGAGTGATTGATGGGCTCTAACACCCCCTGAGCTATCAGCTTGTCGAGTTGTTCGTCGATTTTCGACTTTAAGGCAAATGGAACTCGACGGGGCTTAAGTCGGATGGGAGCTATCTTTGGGTCTAGACTGAACGAAATCGGGGTCCCCTTGTACTCGCCTAAGCTGTCCGCGAAGACGTCCCTGAATTCATGGATGAGGTCTCCCTCCCAGTCACTTCCGCTGACTCGGTTTATGCCGACCACTTCAATACCGAGTGGCGCGAACCATTGGAGGCCTAGTAGGCTAGGCCTGTCTCTATCAATGACAGTTAGTGGTAAGTACGCTGTGTGCTTCTTGAAGGAGACTTGGACTCGGCAGGAACCAACGACGGGGATTCGATTCCCTTGGTAGTCCTTGAGGATGAGTCTTTGGGAGCGGAGATCTTGGCGTTGAATCGTGGGGATGAGTTGCTTAAGGGTCTTCCAGGACACCATCGAGAGGGACGATCCCGAGTCGACTTCCATGTGGCAAGGCTGGTTCTCGATAGCTATTGTGACTCGTATTTTCTTGGTGTCTAAAGCTGAGGCATGACCGATAGTGATAGTATGGTAAGCCTCTTCTCTCTGCAAAATTTGATTTCTGTAGGAGTGGTTTACTGGCTCTTACTGTACAGGACGGTTTCCTGTCGATTGGCGATAGTTAGTCCCTTTTGAGGCCTGGCCGGGTCCTGGTAAGCTTCGGCAGACCCGTCCAATGTGGCCTCGCTTCCCGCACTCATGGCAGAGCGCGTCGCGGAATTTGCATTCGGACCTGGCATGGTTGGCCCCACAGCCAGCGCAAGGGCGTAAAGGCTTCGGGTGGTGGTCCCAGTCGGACCGCAGTCAATGGACTCCTTCTTCGTCGCTTCGACGATGAAGAGAGGTCCTCGTGGTGCATCATTGCAAGCTGCCCTTCTGACCTGGGTAAGATGTCGCTTGTCGGTGGTGGTACCGGAGCGCAGTTTCAGCGTAGTTGTGCAGCCGACTTCCTGGTTGCTTCTGCTGCAGTAGCATCGGCAATGGCGTCGGCAAGGCTGATGTCGCCTTTTGCCATCAGCTTGCTTTGAACGCCTGGTGCATCTAGTCCCAGAACTATGCGATCTCTTAGTGCTTCTTCTAAATCGGCGAATCCGCAGAGGCCTCCCAAATTTCGGAGGTCTGCTATGAAGTCGGCCACACTTTCTCCCTTTCGCTGGCTCCTCTGATAAAACTCGTGCTGTCTCACGAGCGTAGGCACGGTCGGTGCGTAGTGATTTCGTAGGAGAAGTTCGAGGTCGTCCCAATCCATCGCCTTCACTTCTCAGGGTTTTGCTAGTGCTTTAGCCATCTTAAATACAGTTGGACCGCAATGCGTTAAGAACACTGCCCATTTCTTTCCTGGTGTGGTGTCCTTTAAGTTGTTGGTTTCTAAGAACATTTGGAAGCGATCCATGTAGGACTCCCAGTCCTCCTGTACTGGATCGAACGGAGTGGGTGGTATGACGCCGCTGGACATGGTTCCGTTGTGTAGCGTCGTCTGTCACGTGCTCAGTGTTCTTCGAAGTTTCGTTGGTTCAGATGTCTCCACATCCCATCCTCGTCGTCAGTGTTATGTTTGGAGCATGGGCGAGAAAGAATGGAGACAAGCCTCTGAACGGTGAACTTCAGCTCTTTATTTACATAGTGACTTCTAACTTCTATAGCAGTTTTAACCCGCCTTATATAGGCAAACCCCGTAACTATTAACCAATAACCAACGAGGAGCGCTAGCTCTTATAACCAACAGGAACTCTCTGCTAAGGGCCAATCGGACTCCCCGGAGCGGGCCAATCGGATCCGGCCGCTTAACAACCAATCAGAAGTGCAGGGCCAGAACCCTGCACTTTACTCCAAGCTCACGCTTCACTAAAACTTTATACATTCACAACAAATTCCCCTCACCACAGAGTCTTCTTAAATGTATGCCTTGTAAAGAGGGGCAGGGCACTCTCCTTTCAAGTTGTCAGGCTGGCCTGCACTTTTCCTGCCTTCTCTCCACTCTCCATGCTCAGGGATCAGGAGGGGGCAGTCCTTGCTCATCACCTGAGCTCCGTTGCTCCTCATGTCCACTGCTTGCCCTCTCTCAGTCATCCTACCCCTGTTCCTCCCTGCTAGCAAGCTGTCCCAATCCTGAGGGACCTGGGCTGCTTCGGCCTACTCCTCCCCACATTCTCCCCACATTTCTCCAAAGCCAAAGCCACCCCTTCAATGCTCCAGCTCCAGCTCCTCCACAGATTCAGGCTTCGATGGGGGGCATGACAACTCTATTGAACCATCAAAGGTGCAGTGCAAGCGTTGAACCAGTGCAAGCATTGCTAACCAGTCCTGCAAAGATTTGCATTTAATAAAAAGCTCATACTGTCAAAGAAAGAACAGGAAGTTGTTTTAGTCTTAGTTAGATCATGGCATCTGTGCCTCCCTTCCCATCATTTTCCTGAATGAAGAAAAGCCGTTTTAGTTTTGGAAGCTTACTACATTTACTGGCATTGTTATTACATCAGGAGCTTCTGCTGCCTTTCTACAGCTCACGGAGGTAATCTGTTTTCCATCTCAGAGATTTCTCACTATGCCTAACTCCTATATTCAGTTCAGCCATGTAATTTCTGCCTGAAACCAGGACAGATGCAGCAGCTGCATTTCATCTCTTCCCCTCCCTCCTTCCCTCTAAAAAATTATTGTCTTGTTTTCATCAGTCTGCCCTATCCTGATGATCCTCCTATACAGTTCTATAGCTGATCTCCCTTTATTTTCTCCTACACCGATGTGTCACTATATTCTTATTTTTTAAAAAAATGGAAGTGCAGCCATGTCACGTAGCAGCATTTCTATAAGCCAGTGCTTCTCAACCTCAGCAACTTTAAGAGGATGTAGACTTTAATTCCAGAATTCTCCATAATGGCTGGAGAATTCTGGGAATTGAAGTCCATTTCTATTAAAGCTGTTGAGGTTGAAAAACATTGCAATAAACACTAGGGATTTCTACTTGTAGATTTATTTTCCCATCTCTGCATCAACAGATTCTCAAAAACAAACATATGAAGAAATGCTATTAAGTTATTTTTTGTGTAGCAAATGAAGTCATGTGTTTGTTGTTGAAGTTCAAGAGGTAGAACATTTGGGTGTTGGCCAATTGGGAAATAGGAAGATTAGATGCTAATCAGATGATGTTCTCCACAAGCTGTAGCTGTAAAATATAGACATAGCTTGAATTTTGATATAGATCTAAAAATGCTAAAGGCAACTTGGAAATATTCTTTTTCCATTGAAAGAAAGATTGTGAACAGAATGGCTAGAGACCCCAAAACCTTTGAGCAAAAGACTGTTTCTAAATAAGCATGTTGAGATTGTATTCTACATCTTGGAGTGCTCCATGAGGAATGGACTGTTTTCAGCCCCTCGGTAACCCATCAAACTAGTATTTTCAGTTCTGAGGAGAAATATTAGTGATACATAAAACAAAGTAAATGCTGGAAGTGGAGGGGAAAAAGTCAATTATTGTATCTATATTATGATTCTGGAAGAAAATGCCACCATATTTTAGAATTTTAAAAGACAGTGATTCCCATCAGACTAGTGATATTGCTGTTAAATTATTTAAAGAGATGTATAGCAAACAATGCAGCAAGAATATGTGTATGTTTAATGGGCTAAAAGATTATCAATAACATCAAAATGAAAGATAATGAACCAGCTGCAACTTACGATGGTTTAAAAAAAAAAAAGATCTGGCAGATCATATTGTAGAAATGGTAAAGTAATTATGTTAGAGTAAGAAATGACAGGAATATAAATTCCCTTAAATTGGATAATGCCTACTTAGTACTAAGGTAATAGAATGATTTGTACAATTTTTCTTTTTTTTAATAGCATAATATAATCTCTGATGGGGCATTGTAACAATGTTCAAACTTGTATTTCTTAATGTTGTGCGTTTTTTTAAAAAAATGTTCTTATTCCTTAATGAAAATAATGGAGAATAGTTTCAATTAGCACACATACACACACAATTTCCAAACCTTACCTGCAAATTTTCAGCATTGTCCTTAGTGTTTTTCCTCATAATCTTCTTCTGCACATGTGCCCATTCATACCCTATATAAGCACAATAAGCAAGAAAATAAAATGGGCAGGAATGCAGAACCAAAGAACGGAAAGAATAGGAAAAAGGAAATGAAATAGAAGAAAACAATCCTCCCCAAAATCAGATGACCTTCTATGGTGTAGTAATATAGTAAACTACTACTCAATTTTCCCATTAAGCATAGCAAGTAAGTATATAATGAGCATAGGAAATTAGTTCACTTGGTGGTTTAAGTACAGTATTCTGATGGAGAAACATCCCAGATTTGTTTGTTTGTTATCAGTACCTGCTACAATCCTAACAATCACTGGACAGAAATGATAGAATAACACCAATGGTATTTAGAAAGAAAGAAAATTATACATTTATAACAATTAAAATAATTGTCTATGGAAACTCTCAGCCATCTAGGTCACGGTTGTCCCAAACAGGGGTGGGATTCTACTGGTTCAGACCAGTTCAGGCAAACTGGATGTTAAGTTTTCATCTTGTTCGTTGAACCAGTATTTCAACTGACCAGCTGGCCCCACCCATCCCACCCTGCCCAGGAATCTCCATGCCACCCATTTTCGATGCAGGTAAGTGCAGGGAGGCTCTGAGACGGGGGGAGGGGGGAACAGCCTTCCTGGAAGTATACAGAAACGGGCCTGATTCCAGCTTCCGGTGGGCTTCCAGAGCCTGGGGGAGGCCGTTTTCACCCTCTCAGAGGCCTTGGAGAAGCCTCCAGACTCTTGGGAAGGTGAAAAATGGCCCTCCTGGAAGTTCCGTTAGGCTATGACCACCATGACCACACTCAGCCAGTAACCAGGCAGCAAACTGGTTGCTGGGATTTTTGAATCCCACCCTGGTCCCAAAGGTGCTTTTTCAAAAAGCAACTGAACTTTCTTTGTTTTTGCTTGAAGACATTTCACTTCCTATTTAAGAAGTTTCTTCAGTTCTGAACTGAACATCAGAACTGAAGAAGTTTCTTGAATGAGAAGTGAAACATCCACTTGCCTTCTGAATAAGCACTACTCGGACAAGTAAAATAACCATAGACACCAGGGCTGAAAGTACAGTATGGTAGAACCATCTTGATTTAACTTGCTTGCAAATGTAGGTAGGGTTGCTGCCATTCATACCTCTGGAAAATAGCAATAGCTATACCACTTATATACCACTTTACAGTGCTTTACAGCCCTCTCTAAGCAGTTTACAGAGTCAGCATATTGCCTCCAACAATCTGGGTCCTCATTTTACCCACCTCTGAAGGATGGAAGGCTGAGTCAACCTTGAGCCTGGTGGGATTCAATTTGCCAAATTACAGGCAGCTGGCTATCAGCAGAAGTAGTTTGCAATACTGCACTCTAACCACTGCGCCACTGAGGCATATCATCCTTCAGAAAGGCTAGGCAACACTGAACCAGTGATTTGTCTTGCTTCTTTCAGTAGAAAAATGTATTAACCTGCTTGGAGGATCTCTCTATCTTATCTTCATTGTTCATTTAAATTCATTCCCAGACACAGATTCTATATGAGATTTGCTATTACCTATATTTGAACAGCATCTTCTTTTCTTGATTATGAGATTATGTGACATTCGTTAATGCAGATGTGTTATGATGTTACTGTTGTAGTGTAGGCGGACACACGAGGCAGACACAGATCTAAAGGCTAACATTGCTTTATTTGAAGCATAACAGGTTGCCACGGCTGCCCAGCTGGGCTGGCAGCCAGCTGGCGGCAGCAGCTGATGCCGTTTGACAGCTCCTTTTATAGCCAGCTGTCAAACTGCATCAACCAATGGGAGCAGTCGGTGCTCCCGCCAGGAATGCAGACCAGAATGAAGACTGCAGTTAGTCAGGGACACCACACCCCTCTCCCCTAGCTAAGAGCATGCGCGGCCCTGCCTTCTGGGGATTCATGGTACAGAAAAGGAAGTTGACTTAGCTGCTGTTTTGCGCACCTGGCCTGAGAAGGAGACCCTGATAATCTTGGTGAGTAACCACGCCTTGGTGACCTTCAGCATGTGGTGGAGTAGGGGTCCCAATACCCCAAGGGCTGTGGGCCAGTACTGGGCAGTTGCTTGTTTGGAACTGAGCTGCAGAAATGGCAGGCACGTCCCGTTTGGACAAGCAGGGTGCGAGTTCAGCTGTGGCTTACATTAAGGGAGATGCATACAGCGCTCGGCCATAAGGAACCTGTCTCCCCTTCCTCCCCCTCCCATAAGGCGGAAGGTGGGGGACCGCTGAGCTAGGGAGTTGACTACGAAGGTCAAGTCCTAAGGGCCAAAAGAGGAGCAGGCACGTCGTGCTCCCTCGGCCCCCTTAGGACAGAACAATCCAACCTCCCACCTACCCAGCTTTTCGCCACCCTGGGAGTGTACTGCCGCTGCCAAGGAATGCAAGCCCAGGTGGGAAGAACCCTTAAGGTGGGTACGCGGAAGGACCCTAATGGTGGGTGCGCGCCTCCTTATTCAGCACCTGACACCCATCAACCCCTAAATACAGGACCCCTTCCCCCAGAGTCACTTGGAAGGGGGGGAGCAGAGAGACCCCTTCCCCCAGAGTCACTTGGAAAGGGGGGGCAGAGTGACCCCTTCCCCCAGAGTCACTTGGAAAGGGGAGGCAGAGAGACCCCGTCCCCCAAAGTCACTTGGAGACCCCCCAACAGCCTTCCAGGGACGCGTTGGAGGCTGCTGGAGCAGGATTTCGACCCATAGGTGCTTTTGTCTGGGAACCCATCAGCGGGCCAGGCAGGTTCTGTCAGCTGGCTTGCTTCGGCGGGGAAGTTGGCTGGAACGGTAGACCGTGTACGGCGGGGAAACCTTGGCGCGGCTGAGTAGACCAGGTAGAATAGGGAACCCTCAGTGCGGCTGAGTAGACCGGGTAGAACAGGAAACCCTCGGCGCGGCTGAGTAGACCGGGTAGCGCAGGAAACCCTCGGCACGGCTGCGCAGGCCGGGTAGAGCAGGGAGACCTCGGTACAGCTGAATAGACGGGGTAGGCCAGGTCCGGCAGGGAACCCTCGGTGCGGCTGAGTAGACAGGGCAGAGCAGGGAACCCTGGGCGCGGCTGCGTAGGCCAGGTAGAGCAGGGAGCCCTCGGCGCGGCTGAGTAGACCGGGTAGGCCAGTTCCGGCAGGGGACCTTTGGCACGGCTGAGTAGACCGGGTAGAACAGGGAACCCTCAGCGCGGCTGCATAGGCCGGGTAGAGCAGGGAACCCTCGGTACAGCTGAATAGATGGGGTAGGCCAGGTCCGGCAGGGAACCCTCGGTGCAGCTGAGTAGACCGGGTAGGCCAGGTCCGGCAGGGAACCCTCGGTGCGGCTGAGTAGACCGGGTACGTCCTGGCTTTCAGAAAAGCCTGTCAGTGACGTCTGCTCCTCAGCTAGGGAGGCTTTTGGACTTTTGCGCTCTTGGTAGCGCTGGTGGGGGTGCCTTTCGGGTGACGTCTGTTCCTCGGCTAGGGAGGCTTTAGACTTTTGCACTCTTGGTAGCGCCGGCGGGGGTGCCTTTCGGGCGACGTCTGTTTCCTCAGCTTGGGAGGCTTTAGACTTTTGCGTTCTCGGTAGCGCCAGCGGGGGGTGCCTTTCTCCTCAGTCAGGCAGGCTTCGATCTCTGCGCCCTCAAAAGAGCGCTCTTAGTAGCACCAGCGGGGATGCCTTTCTCCTCAGTCAGGGAGGCTTTTTAAACTTGGCGCGCACAGAGATTGTCTGCGGCTCCTGACATTCAGCTCTCAGCAGCTTCGGCTCTTTTAATCAATGACTTGCTCAGGTTGCTTTAGTCCAGTTGCCTCTCGTTGTGAATCCCATCCTCGTCGCCAGTGTTGTAGTGCAGGCGGACACACGAGGCAGACACGGATCTAAAGGCTAACATTGCTTTATTTGAAGCATAACAGGTTGCCGCGGCTGCCCAGCTGGGCTGGCAGCCAGCTGGCGGCAGCAGCTGATGCCGTTTGACAGCTCCTTTTATAGCCAGCTGTCAAACGGCATCAACCAATGGGAGCAGTCGGTGCTCCCACCAGGAATGCAGACC
The DNA here is from genome assembly GCA_033807585.1 of Hydrophis major. Lineage (NCBI taxonomy): Eukaryota > Metazoa > Chordata > Lepidosauria > Squamata > Elapidae > Hydrophis > Hydrophis major. Next base: position 91,260,144 of record CM066329.1, read on the forward strand.
AGAATGAAGACTGCAGTTAGTCAGGGACACCACACCCCTCTCCCCTAGCTAAGAGCATGCACGGCCCTGCCTTCTGGGGATTCATGGTACAGAAAAGGAAGTTGACTTAGCTGCTGTTTTGCGCACCTGGCCTGAGAAGGAGACCGTGATAATCTTGGTGAGTAACCACGCCTTGGTGACCTTCAGCATGTGGTGGAGTAGGGGTCCCAATACCCCAAGGGCTGTGGGCCAGTACTGGGCAGTTGCTTGTTTGGAACTGAGCTGCAGAAATGGCAGGCACGTCCCGTTTGGACAAGCAGGGTGCGAGTTCAGCTGTGGCTTACATGAAGGGAGATGCATACAGCCTCGGCCATAAGGAACCCATCTCCCCTTCCTCCCCCTCCCATAAGGCGGAAGGTGGGGGACCGCTGAGCTAGGGAGTTGACTACGAAGGTCAAGTCCTAAGGGCCAAAAGAGGAGCAGGCACGTCGTGCTCCCTCGGCCCCCTTAGGACAGGACAATCCAACCTCCCACCTACCCAGCTTTTCGCCCCCCTGGGAGTGTACTGCCGCTGCCAAGGAATGCAAGCCCAGGTGGGAAGGACCCTTAAGGTGGGTGCGCGGAAGGACCCTAATGGTGGGTGCGCGCCTCCTTATTCAGCACCTGACACCCATCAACCCCTAAATACAGGACCCCTTCCCCCAGAGTCACTTGGAAGGGGGGGAGCAGAGAGACCCCTTCCCCCAGAGTCACTTGGAAAGGGGGGGCAGAGTCACCCCATCCCCCAAAGTCACTTGGAGACGCCCCAACAGCCTTCCAGGGACGTGTTGGAGGCTGCTGGAGCAGGAGTTCGACCCATAGGTGCTTTTGTCTGGGAACCCATCAGCGGGCCAGGCAGGTTCTGTCAGCCGGCTTGCTTCGGCGGCGAAGTTGGCTGGAACGGTAGACCGTGTACGGAGGGGAAACCTCGGCGCAGCTGAGTAGACCAGGTAGAATAGGGAACCCTCAGCGCGGCTGAGTAGACCGGGTAGAACAGGAAACCCTCGGCGCGGCTGAGTAGACCGGGTAGAGCAGGGAACCCTCGGCGCGGCTGCGCAGGCCGGGTAGAGCAGGGAGCCCTCGGTGCGGCTGAGTAGACCGGGTAGGCCAGGTCCGGCAGGGGACCTTTGGCGTGGCTGAGTAGACTGGGCAGAGCAGGGAACCCTGGGCGCGGCTGCGTAGGCCAGGTAGAGCAGGGAGCCCTCGGCGCGGCTGAGTAGACCGGGTAGGCCAGTTCCAGCAGGGGACCTTTGGCGCGGCTGAGTAGACCGGGTAGACCAGGGAACCCTCGGTACAGCTGAATAGACGGGGTAGGCCAGGTCCGGCAGGGAACCCTCGGTGCAGCTGAGAAGACCGGGTAGGCCAGGTCCGGCAGGGAACCCTCGGTGCGGCTGAGTAGACCAGGTACGTCCTGGCTTTCAGAAACGCCTGTCAGTGACGTCTGCTCCTCAGCTAGGGAGGCTTTTGGACTTTTGCGCTCTTGGTAGCGCCGGTGGGGGTGCCTTTTGGGTGACATCTGTTCCTCGGCTAGGGAGGCTTTAGACTTTTGCGCTCTTGGTAGCGCCGGCGGGGGTGCCTTTCGGGCGACGTCTGTTTCCTCAGCTTGGGAGGCTTTAGACTTTTGCGTTCTCGGTAGCGCCAGCGGGGGGTGCCTTTCTCCTCAGTCAGGGAGGCTTCGATCTCTGCGCCCTCAAAAGGGCGCTCTTAGTAGCACCAGCGGGGATGCCTTTCTCCTCAGTCAGGGAGGCTTTTTAAACTTGGCGCGCACAGAGATTGTCTGCGGCTCCTGACATTCAGCTCTCAGCAGCTTCGGCTCTTTTAATTAATGACTTGCTCAGGTTGCTTTAGTCCAGTTGCCTCTCATTGTGAATCCCATCCTCGTCGCCAGTGTTGTAGTGCAGGCGGACACACGAGGCAGACACGGATCTAAAGGCTAACATTGCTTTATTTGAAGCATAACAGGTTGCTGCGGCTGCCCAGCTGGGCTGGCAGCCAGCTGGCGGCAGCAGCTGATGCCATTTGACAGCTCCTTTTATAGCCGGCTGTCAAACGGCATCAACCAATGGGAGCAGTCAGTGCTCCCACCAGGAATGCGGACCAGAATGAAGACTGCAGTTAGTCAGGGACACCACAGTTACTATTTCTTTTTGCCTTTAATTTCCATTGAAAAAAGAGTGAAAAACAGATGTATTTCAGGTCCCGCCTTTTTAATTTCTGTCCTGACAAAATCTAGGATTCACAACAAACCTGTTTCAGCTCCCTTTAGGCAGATATCCTATCAACACTCAAGAGGATGAGGTCCCTGAGTCCTGACCCACAAGAATAAAGAGACAAGATGGATAATCAGCTACGATTCAACAGAATGTTCCTGCTTCCCCAAAGTGTATTATCCACTGCCACTCTGGGAAAACTAATGGCTCCTCTATTGAACAAATTAAGGTTTTAAAATCCTAAGCCTTTCAATCTTCAGCAATCTGGAAAGAATAAATAAAGGCCATTTCAGCCAGGCCCACAGACTTTCAAATGCCATTTTACATTATACATCAGTAATGCCAGCAATTATGCAGCCACCACAATAAAAAATGTCTTCAAAGTATGCACATTTGTAATCACCCTGTGTCAAGTCTTCTAGAAGTATTCCAGTGCAAATTTGTAAAGATCTTGTTGAGAGTCACCAGATGTATTTCTGACTTTTTATTATATCTGGTCACCGGACTAATTACAAATGGAGGTTTGTATGCTGCCTCCAATTCTGGCTTAAATTAATGTTTACACATAACTCTTTGGGTTTCCTGATCTTACAGGATAATTATACTGTATGTATAATTATGTACAGAGGCATAGTTTTGGAACTAATGTTTTAGGGTATATCTGTTTAATGTTTGATCTCTCTCAGCCTTAGGAGGGACCCACTGGTACCAGTATGTATTTCCTTTTATCGAATGGGCCTGATTGGAAGACAGCAGTTCCCTATGATAATGATTTAACTGACTTGGAGAAGAGCTCTGGATTCAAAGGTTTGCCCTGAAAGGAAAATTCTGTAAGACTTCTATGCAGAAATCTTTACTCTCTTGCCCCCAAATAGTGACCATTTCACATGTTTTTGAGTTGCTCTTTTCATTCATTCATCATTCATTCTTTCAACCAGGTTAGAATCATTCTAACATCCTTCATTATAACAACTGGTTTGGAGAGAGAGTGCTTTGCTCGCATGCAGGCCAAGCATGCGTTTCGTGCACGCACAAAGGATTTGCTACTGACCTTCTCCAGCAATATCTGTGTTAAACAGCTGATGTGTGGCAATCTGCTGTACTGTGTGAATCAGCTGAGCTTGAAAACCAGGATATAAAATGTTAGGGATAACATTGTTTTACCCTAACTGGTTTAGGTAAATAATAATATGTAATCATAGTTTGTAAGTTAAAGTGTCTGCAACTTTAACTGTGGGACAGTAATTAAGGGAGTGGTTGTGAAAGCACTTTAAAAGAAGCAAGGCTGCAGCTTGCTATCTCTCTGGCTTTGATGATCCCTGATTACTGCAAGGAAACAAGTCTGCATTGCTCGAATGGGAGAGAAAACAAAGGACTGGCTTGTAAGTGAACTGACATAGGATATTCTAAATGGACTTTGCTAACTGAATATCCCTGAATGGACTGACTAAATGATACATGACTATTGGACTGTTATTTTGACTATGCTATGAACTCATAATGGAATAAACTATATATTTGATAGCACAAGCGTATCTGTCATTTTTACTGTATGTTAATAAACATACAAGCTTAGCTCACTCATTTATCTGTGTGCCTATCTGACTAAGCTGCACATTCTGTTTAGCTTGTCTCCCTAACCCTGGTTGGGGAAACCAGGCTTAACACTGGTTATGGGCCCAGAGGCTGCAAAGTCAGTTTAACTAGGATAAAACAGATTTATGTTAAAAGTGAGAGTTTGTGTTGTTATACATTACAGTAAACAGACAGCTGTGTTTTATTAATTATATTTTTATATCCATATAAGAAAACATGGCACAAGTCAATCTACAAAGTTTGCCCCTTATATCCAAGTTGGATGGAACAAACTATGTATCATGGTCTATGAAATGTAGTCTGCTTCTACGAAGAGAAGGTTTGTGGAACATAATTGAAAATCCACCAAACGTAGAAGAATGGGATCCAGAGGATGATGAAGACAGATTAAAGATAGAAGAATTTATGCATAAAAATCAACAAGCTATTTGCATTATTGCTTTAACCTTAACTGATATGCAGCTTGTTTATATCCACGGAGAGAATACAGCTGTTGGGTGTTGGCAGAAGCTGAAGAGGATTTATGTTCGAGATAATGTTGGTGCTCACATAAATCTAACACGGAAACTTTTCAGTACACATCTCCATAAGAATGGTGATATGCTGAGTCATTTGAAAACTATGCAAAGCATTTTTCAAGAACTGCACAAGAAAGAGCTTATTTTCTCTGATCTACACCAAGTCTATATAATTCTATCTTCCCTTGATGAAAGCTATGATAATTACGTAACTTCACTTGAAATATTGCCAAAGGAAAGCCTAACTTTAACTGATATAACTGGCAGATTGATTGAAGAGGCCAGAAGGAGGCTTGAAAGAGATGAATTAAGGAGGCAGAAACCTCAAAAAGAAGATAATGAAACTCCTACTGCATACGCAATTAAAAAGTGCTTTAATTGTGGAGGAAGAGGACATTTGGCAAGATTTTGTAAAAAAGCAAAGCGCCAGAACGCTGGCCAGAATACAAAAAGTCATCAAAAGAAAAATAAAAATTTAGAGTTAGCCATGTATAGTAACGGAGTTGTAAAAAATAATTTATGGGTGGTTGACAGTGGAGCATCACATTGTATAACTAATGATAACAAACATTTTATTAAAATGTCCAAGAGTACACAGCAGATATCGTTAGCCAATGGCTGGAAACTGAAAGCTAAAGGTCAAGGTATAGCATATTGTTCTTTTATAAAAGAGAATGTAAAAATGTTATATGTACCACAACTTAAGTTTAATTTAATTTCAGTAAGAATTTTGGTTAAACTAGGATATGTAGTTACATTTAAGGGAGATAACTGCATAATTGAGAAAGAAGATAAGAGAATTACTGCATCTTTAAGAGGTGAATTATATGTGTTAAATGATGATGGTTTAAAGGTGGCTAACACAGTTTATGAAAATAAGAAACCTCATGATGAATGTATTCACTTGTTACATCGAAGGCTAGGGCATTTAAATTTTAAAATATTTAAGAAAACTGTTGAATTATCTAAGGGAATAAGTTTAAAACCTTGTAATAAGTATTTGCAATGTAATGCCTGTAATCAAAGTAAGGCCAGGGTCATACCGGCTAATAGAGTTGATGGATTTACTACCAAAGAACCTTTAGAAGTAGTATTTGCAGATTTAATAGGTCCTAAAAAACCAAGTGTAGGAGGAGCTCGTTACATACTAAGTATAATGGACCATTATTCTAGATATGGGTTTTGCTATTTAATGAAGAGCAAAACTGAAACATATCAAAATCTCTTTAATTGGATTAAATTTGCAGAAAGGAAAACTAAAAAGAAATTAGTAACTCTTATAACAGATAATGGTACAGAATTTACAAATAATAAATTCCAGAACAGACTAAGAATGTTAGGTATTCAACATAAAAAGTCTGCACCATATAGGCCACAACATAATGCCTTTAAAGAGAGAAGAGGCCAAACATTACAATCAATGGCACAAACTATGATGTCTGATTCAATTTGTGGGGAGAAGCAATAATGTGTGGTAATCATATATTAAATAATGTTGTTAATTCAACAACAGGTGAATTACCATTCACATTGTGGCATGGTACAAAACCTGATTTAAGTTACATGCACACATTTGGAGCACCAGCATGGGTGCATATCCCTTCACAACTTAGACACAAAGGACAACATAGAGCTAAAAGATTATATTTTGTAGGATATACATCTAATCATAGATCTTATAGATTCTGGGAACCAGGTACATCTAGAGTTTACACCAGTGCTAGTGCAAAATTCCTAGAACATGTAGGATGGAATAGATTAGAGCAAGATTTAAATAATGAAGTAATTATTGAACCCTACAAAAGGCAGAAAGATCAGATTAGTTATAAGAAGAGTCCAATTAAAGAAGAAGTCCAAGAAGAGCAAATAGGACCAGAACAAGATGAAACAGTTGATCAGGAAGAGTTAGATAATCAAGAAGAGTTAATAAATGAAAGTCCACCTGCAAGTCCTGTAATACCTAGACGTACTACACGTGTAACTAGACCACCTGATAGGTATCAAGCAAGTATAGTTTGCCAAGTAACTAAAGTTCCAACTAGTGTAGATGAACTTAGGATGTATCCTGCTAAAGATCAGGAGAATTGGCAAAAGGCAATGGAAAAAGAACTAAATTCATTAAAGGTAATGAAAGTTTATGAAGATGCTAAATTACCTCCAGGAGAAAAATCCATTGAGTGCAAATGGATATTTAAAGTAAAAACAGGAAATGATGGGACTGTTACCCATAAGGCTAGGTTAGTAGCTCAAGGATTTAATCAAACTGCATCTGATTATGATGAAGTTTTTGCACCAAGTCTTAAAGCAACATCTTTAAGAGCAGCATTAGTGTGGGCAGCTAAGAAAAACTATGTCATTAACCATTTAGATGTAGAAACTGCTTATCTACATGCACCATTGCAGCACACTATATATTTAAGAAAACCAGTAGGTATCAAAGACAATAAAGTAAATAGTAATGATTGTTGGAAACTCAAAAAGAGTCTTTATGGGTTGAAACAATCTGGGTTTGAGTGGAACCAATATATTGTGAAAGAGTTAAACAATATAGGTTTTAAATCTGGTTTAGCAGATCCATGTGTGTTTAAAAGAGAAAATAATGGAACGGTGTCATTATTGTTATTATTTACAGATGATATTGCTTTGATAACTAAGACTAATAATGAAGCTAATGAGATTATATCATTATTAGCCAAAAAGATAAAATTAAAGCATTTAGGTGAAATTAAAAAGTATCTAGGATTGACAATTAACAAAACAAAAAATGGTTTTAAGATATCTCAAGAAGATAAAATTTGCCAATTAATTAAAACGTTTAAAATGGAACTTTGTAAACCGGCAAAGACTCCAATGAGTCAGGAAGTTTGCCAAACTGATGATCAAAGTCCCAAATTTGATAAGTCCATATATCAATCTTTGATTGGTAGCTTATCATATATAAGCAATTGGTCTAGGCCTGATATAGCTTATAGTGTAAATCAGCTGGCACGTTTTAATTCAGATCCACATCAATGTCATTGGCAATCATTAAAGAGAATTTTAAGATATCTTAAAGGAACAATGAACCATGCATTGTATATAGAACCAAAGGGTGATTTGATTCTTAGTGCCTATGCAGATGCAAGTTTTGCAACTGATATAAACACAAGAAAATCAACATCTGGGATGGCTATATTATTTGGTAAAACATTAAGAGGGTGGAGGTCAATCAGACAACAGCATATCAGCTTGTCCACGATGGAAGCGGAATTTTCATGTCTGTCATTATTATGCACTGATTTGATTTTGTACAAACAGTTATTATTAGACATGGGTATAACTGTAAAAGATTCCATTATTGTGTATGAGGATAATCAAGCAACTATAAAATTAGCTAATAGTATTGCTGTTAAAACTAGATCAAAGCATACTGATTTAAGATACTTAAATGTTAGAGAATCTGTAAAGAATGGGCTAATTAAATTGGAATACTGCATGACAAAAGAAAACATTGCAGAACAATTTACAAAAGCTCAAGGAGTAATTAAGTTTAAAGAGAGTTGTAGCAAATATGATTTAAAGATGTAAATAGTTATATTATTATTTCCTAAAAGGGGAGAATGTTAGGGATAACATTGTTTTACCCTAACTGGTTTAGGTAAATAATAATATGTAATCATAGTTTGTAAGTTAAAGTGTCTGCAACTTTAACTGTGGGACAGTAATTAAGGGAGTGGTTGTGAAAGCACTTTAAAAGAAGCAAGGCTGCAGCTTGCTATCTCTCTGGCTTTGATGATCCCTGATTACTGCAAGGAAACAAGTCTGCATTGCTCGAATGGGAGAGAAAACAAAGGACTGGCTTGTAAGTGAACTGACATAGGATATTCTAAATGGACTTTGCTAACTGAATATCCCTGAATGGACTGACTAAATGATACATGACTATTGGACTGTTATTTTGACTATGCTATGAACTCATAATGGAATAAACTATATATTTGATAGCACAAGCGTATCTGTCATTTTTACTGTATGTTAATAAACATACAAGCTTAGCTCACTCATTTATCTGTGTGCCTATCTGACTAAGCTGCACATTCTGTTTAGCTTGTCTCCCTAACCCTGGTTGGGGAAACCAGGCTTAACATAAAGCACAGACTAGAGCCGGGGCAGGTGGGTGGGCCCAACAGCTGATTGTCAGAGCAAACGGTTCCCTCACAGCTACCAGAGCTACCAGTTCGCCTGAACCAGGCCAAACCAGTAGCATCTCACCCCTGATTCATCCAATTTTCATAGCCACCTATCTCAATCAATGATTCTGTGTGGCTTACAATTCAAAAAGATATATTACAGTTAGAAATTCTAGAAACATTTTAAAACAATAAAAACATCCAGATTAAATATACATAGGAGCATGATACTTGACCAGTTAGCAATACAGTCAGGAAATGGGGCCCTTAACACATTTATACATTAGATATGAGGAAGATCTAATATCACACACACACCTTTTAACCAAAAGCCATGGTGTCAGCCCTGGATCCATCTTGAGAAGGACTAAACAGGGCTGCCACAGGAGAGAAAGAGGAAAGGGAAAGTAGCGAAGGGAGTATAGCCATAACAACCTATTTCACATGATATCAAGGATGGGTTACTGGCACTGGGTAGGAGAGAGACCAAAGTTTGGCAGCAGTAGAGAATGAAGATTGATTGGGTCTCGTGATGTGCTTGTCATTGAACAGAGCAGGGTGGGAGTTTAATGTGGGTGGGTGGAAATGTGGGATCTCAGATTCAGGTTTTCCCCGGATATGCCAAGATGACTTCTTTAATAAATTCTTACTTTGATGGATTTTGTCTCGGAGTTTTGAATTATCTTGAGAATTTCCTTGGAACGCTGACACATGGTAGATCAGAAGAGGGAACGTTATCCTCTGTTTAGTTCATTTTTTCCCCCTTCCATTTAATCATTTCAAATTCTCAGAGGCTACCAAGACAGGTTCCTGCAATTTTCTTGGCAAGGTCTTTCAGATGTTATTTGCTATTACAGGTAATCCTTGACTTACAGCAATTAGTTTAGTGACCGTTCAAAGTTACGACGACACTGGAAAAAGTGATTTATGACCATTTTTCACACTTTCGATCATTGCAGCATCCCCAAGGTTGTGTGATCAAATTTTGGATCCTTGGCAACTAGCATATATTTATGATGGTTGTAGAGTCCCAGGGTCATGTAATCACCTTTTGCAACCTTCTGACCAGCAAAAAATGGCAAAGCCAGATTCACTTACCAACCATGTTGCTACCTTAACAACTGCACTGATTCACTTGGCAAGAAAGGCCATAAAAGGGGCAAACTCATCTAACTACTGTCTTGCTTAGCAACAAAAATGTTGGGCTCAAGTGTGATTGTAAGTCCAGATTACCTGTACATCCTTCCTGGGGCTGAGATTCAGTGACTGGCTGAATGTCAACCAATTGGCTTTGTGCCCAAGGCAGGATTAGAATTCACAAACTCCCAGTTTCTAATCTGATGTTTTAACCAGTACACCAAACTGATAAATCTCCTCTAAAATAAATACACACACACACAAACCACACACACATATCCAATTGCACTTGCATTCAATTTTTTATTGTTACATATATGCATAAGTGTTCTTGGTCTTTCCTGCAAATAAAAATAGTGATTCAATGAAACAAGATTGCTGTTAAAGGGAAATGGGTCAGCCTATGTGTTATCCAGAATTATCTGCCTAATTTGTAACTCAAGGAATGGAACTGGTTACTGAAGGAAGAACAGAATTATAGGGAGACTTAGCTTGAAAATCTATTGAAAACCAATTAAGGTTACTAAATGAAATGTAGTGATAGCAACACAAATTCAATAGATGCCCATAAGAGAATAACAGCAATAAAACATTACACAGATTCTAGGTAGATTTGTAAATACATTATTTATGCCAAAGTAATTAAATACACAGAAGGAAAAACCTTTCTGAATATAAGTCAGAATGGTTCCTTTTGAAATGGTCTTACCTCACAAACTTTTTAGAGTTATTTGGAAGTACAGTATTATTAAGCATAGGAGTGATTTGACAGACATAGATTACTTGGGCTTTTTAAAGGCTTTTGGTTCCTCATGATAACATCTGAAGAAACCCAACAGCCATAAGATAAAAGAGATAACAGAAGCTCAGGGTTGGAAGACGCTGGTTTACTCATCAAGTCCAATCCTTACTCTGCAGGAATCCAAATTAAAGCTTTCCTAACAGATGGGCAGTTAACCTCCCCTTGAACGTGACCAGTGAAAGGTGACCTACCCCGTCTCTGGATAATTGGTTCCACTGACAGATTGTTCTCACTGTTAGAAAGCTTTTGTCTGATTTCCTAAAAGCACTCATTAAGGACAGAAAATGAAGTCCCACCATGATGGGATAAAACTATGGACCCACAATGATCTTGGTTGGCTGTGCCAAACATTGCCCCTTTATTGCTACCATTATTCTCAGCTATGGTTGGTCACTCTCAAGGTAGGCTAGGTTAGAAGGAAATGAGAGGACCGGAGGCTAGAACAATGACAATATTAGCAGTTTGTTAAATTGGGGGTCTAACCAGACATGACAACCATGGTAGGCATTTTTGTATACACCCTCCTCGTGGCACCTATTTTGGGAGAGCATCCAGCAAAATTCAGTGTGTCTAGAAGCCCCAGAATATGACATAAACATTTTCTACAGTAACATCCCAAATAATAGCTGTGCTAGCTTTCCCTACAGGACAACTTCAACAGCTTTGGATGAACTATGACAGGAATCCAAGTATGGATTGTTCAACTATGACAGGAATTCAAGTATGGATTGTAACAAGCAAATCAGTGAAAGAGTGTAAGAAGTCTGAAATCAGCTGGTTTGGGTAACCAGCACAAAATACGTGGCAATCAAAAATCAGGATAATACATCATATTTCCACCACTAGAAACTAAAGCAATAATCATCTGTGATTGGATTGAATTGGATATGGCAATATTGAAGTCCTTCTGAGCTTCACAGCTAGGGGTGAGGTAGGAAAACTGAAGTAGTCATACGGTTCATTAACATTCGTGCTATAGATTGGAATGTGATTAGTTCTTTTTCTCCAAACAAACACTCTGCCAGTAGTTCTGAGGTGACTCGGTGATTCTTGATTTCAGCACTCAATTTACTAGGCATCGCTCCATTGCATCCCTCCCCCTAACTCAGTCAAATGTGAAATAGAACTGTGATTATGGCATTCTATCTGGAGCCATCGAGAGGCTCTTGCAAATTAATAATGCAAGACTAGATATGGATTAGTCATCAAACAGCCAAAGGAAAACAAGTCTTGCTTTGGGGTCAAATATGCTTACTTTGTCCAAGCACCTTAGCCTTGTTAGAAGCATCATTTTGAAAATAAAGGATAGGGGGAAAAAGTAGGAACTATTTTCTTTTTGTAATTTTATTCATACCCATTATGAAAGATATCATTCATTTGGTTATTGTATTCCTGTTACATTAGTTTTCTTTAAGCTTTGAATAATTATATATTCAGCTTCCTACCCGTAGAAGCTCCGACAGTGATGTCACCAGAGCTTATTTTAGGGAGCTCTTTTATTTTCTCCCAGGGACCTATAATATTCCAGAAAAAAGGGTGCCAATAAAACATCAAGTGTAAGAAATCAGGAGCCAGAGTGGGGCAAATGAATACAGGTTTATTGCATGTTCTCCTTGGAAGTGCTCGGATTGTCCAGAGGATGGGTGGAGCTTCAGTCTCTGCTTATTGTAGGCTGAGTTTGATTTCTGAAGAACGCTCCTCCCTCCATCACGTGGCTTGCCATCTCATTATCCCAGTTTATGCTCAGCCTTCGAGCAGAGAGGCTGTGTGTTTGTGTGCTCTTGGCCGTTGCTGGATTCCCCCTTTTTTCTACCTGTTCAGGTTGTATACACCCTTATTCTTTTCTATCTCCTTAGCCCTGCGCAGCTGGTTCCTTCGTTGGCTTGGTTTCCTGGGAGGGTTTCCCCCCCCAGGGGTTGCCAAGGGGTAGGCTCAAAAGCGTTTCGCTGCCTCCCCCACCCCTTTTTTTCTCAGTTTCTCTGCCTTGTAAAAATTATTTTAAAAGGCTCAGTTTCGTTCCCCCCCCCCCGAGCTCCGTTTGAATTTTTCCTAGCGTTTTAGGCTTGTTTGCCTTTATTCTCTGTGGGCTTCCCTTGGGACCCTCTGTTTTGATACTGGGATCCTTCTGGCCTTGCCAGGTTAATTTCCACAGGATCGGTTAGTGGCGTCCGCCATTTTGAAGCTTGCCTCGTGGCCGGGCGCCATTTTGAAGTGCATTTCTTTGCCTTACTGAGGGCCTATTCAATACAGCAGGCCCGTAGGCCTGATAAAAAAAATAAAAAATAAAAAAAAATAAAAAAAAATAAAAAAAAATAGATAAATAAAAAAGAATTGTTTTTTTGCTGTTGGAGGTTTTTTTCTCCTCCTCCCCCTGTTGGCTCTCACCGCAACCAGCTGTAGCGGCTGCGGTTCTTTCCACCACTCCCGCCGGTTGTTGCCTGAGTCGGCAGTTGGTTAGGCCTGGTTGCCCTCAAGGCCCTTAATCTGAGACCTTGCAAGGTCGTTTTTCTTCAGTTCTTTCTAGGCAAATCATAGGCCTTGACTCAAAAAAAAAAAAAAAAGTAGAAAGAACGGGGGGGGAATAATTATACGGAGCAAAGAATCCTATTAATTCAAGTTTATAATATTCGGGGGAAAGTGTGCCAAGGTATAAAGGAACTCCCAGGGCTCCCGGCCTTCGTTGTAGGTTGACCCCTAGGCGTGCCAACCGCCTCAGATTGGACTCCTATTTATCCAAAATGGCAGAGAGCAATCCCTCAAAGGGGCCTTCCTTGAAGGCCAAGGCAAAGACCCACCACCTGCACAGTCAGGCTAAGGAACCCACCAAAGCCTCTCAAAAGGACGCCTTAAGACGTCACAAGGCTTTAGAAAGAGAAATAGACAGACGTGCTAGACAGTCAGGCTCAGTGCCTCCAGCACCTGCCACTCCTACCACCTCCACCCTCCCTCCCCCTCCTGCAGCTTTTTCCTCCCTATCTAGGCACAGCTCGCCCTCTCAAGGGCATCAAGCCCCGGGCACACCAACCAGACGAACTCCTGAGGCCACCTTCACGCCCATGGCCACTGGCCTACGCCAAGAGGAACCTCTCATTCAGGCGGTTCCGGAGCAGATCAGAGTCTGGATGAAATGGCAATTCGACAGGGAATTGCAGAAGGGATGCAGCAGATGACCAGACCGGGGTTGCCTCCGCAGGCCACCGAATCTGTAAGATCATTCTCTCTTATGCCTCCCCAAGGGGAGGTTTGCCCTTCAGTCAGGGAAGACGAGGAGGAAGTGGAAGGGGACCTAGATTTAGACAGGGAGGAGGAGGAACAATATGACCTGGGGTCCTTACCATACGATAAGCCTCTTCCGGACTCATACCCATCAGAGGCGGAAATGTCCGAGGACGAGGGTCTATCTCCGGACCAGCCCACCTTTGTAGGGCTCTTTAAGCCCCAGCTTTTTAAATCCCTCCTCTACAAGGCTAGGAACATCTCGGGCCTAACTGCCCAGATCTCCTCTGATCCCATCCCCGTAGTTTCAGAGGGACAAGAGGACTCCATGTTCAGTCAACCGGTGGTGGAGGCCGAGGTCATCCCTACCCCTCCCATATTCCTAGACCTGGTGTCCAAGCAACTGTCCTCTTCAGTTGCTCCCCCGGCCCCCTCGGCCAATGATAAAAGATTCTTCAACCTCAACCCGGAGCTCTCGACCTTACTGAGTACCCCGGAGGTTGATGAGCCCGTCGTAGGGCTGACCTCTTCCTCCGCCCTCAGTGATCCTTTAGAGGCACTCAAACCAGAGGACAAGCAGTCAGAGCTCGCATTAAGGTGAGCTCACCAGTCGGATGCATGGGCAATCAGGTCGGCTACGGCCGCTTCTTTTTTTATCAGATCTTCCATTCGCTGGCTTCGCCAGCTTAAGCAACATGTTCCGACCTCCAATATCCGCGCCCATCAACATATCACCAAAATAACGCCCACTGCTGAGTTTTCAGCGGATGCCACCTTTCATTCCGTAAAATTCTCCTCCCGCGCCATTTCTTCCCACGTCTCAGCCCGGCACCTGCTCTGGCTAAAACCCTGGCAGGTGAATCTCAAGTACAAGGTCAAGCTAGCTTCCGCACCCATAGCCGGAAGCAAGTTGTTCGGTACTTCCTTGGACACTCTCTTAGTCAAGGGAAGAAATAAAAAGAAATTCCTCCCTTCTCTTTCCCGCAAGTCTGATTCCAGATCTCTGCAGCCCTTTCGCAGGGCTCCCTTTCGTCCCTATCACCAACCCTTTCCTCCCAGACACTAGGGGTCCTCCTCCTTTGGTTCGGGACAGTCCCAGGACAGGTCCAACCCCTTCAGCAGGCACAGAAGAGGCGGGAACTTCAGGAGGCCCTTTCGTGGCTCTGGCAGCAGGCCCTTCCGCCGCTCCAAATAAGCCTCCTGACACTATTCCCATTGGCGGGAGACTTAAAGCCTTCGCCGATCAATGGGATTCATCCACTTCAGATGCTTGGGTCAGAGATACAGTCAGGCTTGGCCTTGCCCTCGAGTTTCTCTCCCCCCCCCCAATTTTTACATTTCATGTCCCCGCTCCAACAACCCTTCCAAACGCAACCTCATGGAGGAGGCAATTCGACACCTACTGGACATTCAGGCTATCCAGGCTGTTCCTCCATCCCAAAGGGGACGGGGTTTTTATTCACGTTTATTCGTGGTGCCCAAACACTCGGAGGGATGGAGGGCTATTTTGGACCTAAAATGCTTAAACCGTCACTTAGTGTACCGTAGATTCAAAATGAACACACTTCAATCCATCCTTTTGGGAGTTTGGCAGGGAGACTGGTTGTCTTCTATAGACCTCTCCAAGGCATATTTACACATCCCAATTCGACCCTCCCACTCAAAATTTCTCCGTTTCAGTTACAACAACCTACACTTTCAGTACGTGGCCCTTCCATTCGGGTTAGCCTCGGCCCCCAGGACCCTCACCAAGGTTCTGGCCGTGCTGGCCGCCCACCTCAGATCCATCCCGGTGCGGCTCCACTGTTACCTGGATGATATTCTCATCCTCTCACCTTCCAGGGGACAGGCTATCAGGGACATCCACTCTACTCTCTCCTCCCTCCAGGAACATGGGTTCCTCATAAATTGGAAGAAAAGCCAACTGGCCCCCACCACTAGACTACCCCACCTAGGGACTATAATTGATACAGTCATGGGGAGAGTATTCATCTCCCCAGAAAGGATCCTCAGCATCCAACAATCAGTCAGGTTCATCAGACGACACAGGAAGGTCTCTCTCCTTGATCTATCCAAGTTATTAGGTAAAATGATCTCTTGTATTCCCGTTATTCCCTGGGCCCGTTTCCACTCCAGATCCCTCCAGTGGTTCCTGCTTCCGTATCAAAGAGCTGGGACAAGCAACTCAAGGAGCAAGGTCAAGGTCTCGCCAAGGGTTCTCACCTACCTCCTCTGGTGGAGCAAGGGCTGCCTCCTCAAGGAGCCTCCAAGACTCATCGTCACCACAGACGCCAGTCTGTCCGGATGGGGCACGCACCTTCTCTCCCTTACAGCTCAGGGCAGATGGTCACCTTCAGAGAGGCTGCGCAACATAAACTGGTTAGAGCTTCACGCCATCCACCTGGCCCTCTGCAGCTTCCTACATCATATTCAGGGCAGCCACGTTCTCATTCTCACCGACAACATAACAGCAAAGGCACATATCAACAGACAGGGGGGCACTCAGTCCTCAAGTCTAATGAGGGAGACCGAGCGCCTCTGTCGGTGGGCAGAGTCTCACCTCCTTTCACTCAGGGCGGACCACATTTCAGGCACCCTCAACACCAGGGCAGATTGGTTGAGCAGGTCCACCATAGACCAGGCGGAATGGCGCTTCCACCCAGACCTGTTCAGGGAGGCGACATCAATATTTGGCCTGCCAGTGGTAGACCTGTTTGCCTCCCCCAGCAATACCCAACTTCCACGGTTCATCTCAAGATTCCCGTCCCTCGGGGCGGAGAACCACAACGCCCTCCGATGCCCGTGGCCCTCGGGCCTTCTTTACGCCTTTCCCCCTCTGGCTCTAGTTCCAAGAGTACTCCAGAAGGTCCTTCAAATAAGGGCGGAAGTGCTTCTGGTAGCTCCTTATTGGCCCGGTCGCTCCTGGTTTGCGGACCTCCGCAGCCTATCAGTAGCTCCACCTTGGAGGATCCCAGCAGACAGGATCTCTCTTTCTCAAGGCCCCCTTCTTCACCCAGACCCCCAATGGCTACAGTTAGCCATCTGGAGGTTGAGCGGGAACGTCTAAAAAGGGAGAATTTCTCCACGGAGGTCATCAACACCATCTTAGCAGCTAGGCGTCCTTCTACCAGAAGGATTTACGACGCCACTTGGAACAGTTTCCGCAAATGGTGTGTCAATCTCCACATTGACCCTACAAACCCATCGGTAGCAAAAGTCCTCGATTTTCTCCAGGAGGGTCTCGGTAAAGGTCTCTCCCCCAACACTCTAAGGCGTCAGGTTGTAGCCCTATCCACCGTAATTTCCTGCGAGGGGGTTAATTCCCTCTCTCACCATCCCTGCATCCGGGCATTTCTAAAAGGCGCCTCAAACTTACGACCTTCGTCCCTTCACAGATTCCCAACATGGGACCTCAACAAGGTCTTGACCTCCCTCACCAAGCCTCCCTTTGAACCCCTTAGAGAAGTTTCCCTCCAGTTCCTATCCTACAAAGTAGTTTTTCTGGTGGCTATTACTTCGGCCCGAAGGATTTCAGAGATCGCTACTCTGTCAGTCAGGAAAGACCTATGCGTCTTCCACTCTGACCGAGTAGTACTTAGACTTGATCCTTCCTTTCTCCCAAAAATTAATTCTATTTTCCACAGGGCTCAGGAACTTATCCTCCCCAATTTTTGCCCCAGGCCATCTCATGATAGGGAACAGCTTTGGCACACCTTAGATGTTAGGCGGGCCTTGCGGATTTATATTAAACGTACTCAGTCTTTCCACAAATCCAAGGCCCTGTTCATTTCCTTTCAACCAAAGTCACAAGGGCTCAAGGTTTCCTCTACTACTATAGGTCGCTGGATAAGGGCGGCCATTTCTAGGGCATACCAGGCTCAGGCACTCCCAGTGCCCAGGGGTATCACAGCTCACTCTACCAGGAGTGCAGCGACATCGGCTGCCTGGGCTACACAGACCCCTAGATTCGACATTTGCTAGGCAGCAACATGGTCCTCCCCGTTGCCTTTTATTAGGCATTACAGGATTGATAAGTATGCCGCGGTGGAGGCGTCTTTCGGTAGAAGGGTCCTCCAGAGGGTGCTCGGGGATCCCGAGGACTCGACAAGCCAGACGGTGTCCCTCCCGTAGGACAAGCCCCAGCTTTGGTATGTCCCATCCTCTGGACAATCCGAGCAGTTCCAAGGAGAATGGGCGTTGGTTCTTACCTGACACACCGTTTCTCTTGGACTGGGAGGATTGTCCAGTCCCTCCCTTTTTTTCCTTTCACCGTCTGGGGGGGCTCTCGTTTCGGCCAAGGCACCTTAAATCTAGCAAAAGGGACAGCACGAATGCCTGTTTCTTTCTTCTCTTCTTCGCATATACTGGGATAATGAGATGGCAAGCCACGTGATGGAGGGAGGAGCGTTCTTCAGAAATCAAACTCAGCCTACAATAAGCAGAGACTGAAGCTCCACCCATCCTCTGGACAATCCTCCCAGTCCAAGAGAAACGGCGTGTCAGGTAAGAACCAACGCCCACTCTCTATAATAATCTGAACTATTACTAATCATCATCATCTTTTATCGACCCCATAATCCCTTGCAGGGTGGTGTCTGGGCAACTGAATGGAGCTAGCAGAATGTTTAATGGCCAGATACCCTTTCTGTCACCAGTGCAGAGTTTTGTTCAGCACATATTGTGCCGAGAGAGAAATATCTGCCTCTACCTAGGATTGAACTCACAGCCTCCTGATTGTGAGGTGAGAGCTCCACTTCTAGGCCATCACGCCACTCCAATAATTTGAACTGCTAATGATCAAAGCAAATGGGTGCTAGATAAAAATCAATGGAATTCAAGGTGGACTGGACTTAGATCTCTTATGGGCGCGAAGTGATTCTAGACTGATGATGCACTTGACCACTCCCTTAGGTTCAGCCTGGTCAATTCCTACATCAAGGGAAAACTAAATCCCTCACTGCCAACAGAGTGATGTCAAAAAAGGAAACCAAGCAACTCATGTGCCATTACTCCATTTTTGAAAAGTGTCTCTGCTGTTCCACCTTGTTTTTTCACCCACACAAGTGCTGGGAAACAAAGGGGATGGAGTGAATTGGCCTTCTCTCACCCAACATGCAATAGCTCCAATTCCAGTGTGTCCACAAAGGGCTTTTTGTTGTTCCCTAAAACAAAGAAAGTAGTAAAACCAAGAAATGCAAGCTAGAACAAAGGCTGCTATAATATTTGATCCCTGCCACAGAAGTTCTGCATCTGTAACTAAATTACTATGGTGATTTTGTTTGTTTGCCTTTCTGTTTAAATTCTAATGAGATACATTGTATTTTGTTTCAAAGACAGTGTCTAGGCCAAGGCTTTGAATCTTACTCCCATTAGAATCACAATTTCCTCCTCTTCTGTGGACTTTTGCCAAATAGTTTGTTTATGGATCATTTATTAGATAAAGATAGGCTTACAATAAATATGTGATAGGCAATGTACAGATTTAAAACAACAGATTGTAAATATAAACATATATGAAATATAATAACACTTTTGCATCAGCAGCAACTTCAAATATACCAAAACAACCAAAAACAATCAAGCTGGACATTATACTTCTCAATCCACTGTCTGGGAGAAAAACCAGGCGCTTAAAAGCCTTCTGAAAGACAGGCAAGGTCAGGGCCATCATATTGCTCTGTGGTACCATAACCATTGAGCAGTAAACAGAAACAGCCACAAAAACAGCTGATACCACTGAGTACATTTAGGCTACTGCCAAAGAGGCATTCAGTGCCGCCACAACCAGTACCAAGAAGTCTATTACCTAATGGCTGATCAAGAGTGCCTCCAACAAAGGTTGCAAGCAAGCACCACCACGCGCCATCTTAGGATGTTGCTGCAGCTACTACCGAATGGTGGGATTCAAATTGTGTTACCACAGGTTTGGTGGGTGTGCTTTGCCTAATGCCAGAGTGCAGCTTTCCCCACACCAGCTGAGACCTGCAGCACTAATCAGCTGAGAAGATAAAGAAGAGAAATGTGTAGGGGTGGGTGGGAGAGCCGATCCTGGCTTTTCTCTTCGTTTTCCTCTCAGCTGATTGTCAGGAGGATTTTTTTTCCTCCTCTCAGCTGATCGTTGGCTTTTTTTACTACTGTGTTTGAGCTGGAGGTATCAGGGGGGATCTGTTTGTGCCCAGGTGTCCACACCACAAGCCAGGCAAAATCTCCATACCACAAACCAGGCAAACACCTGGGCACAAACAGATCCCCCCTGATACCTCCAGCTCAAACACACCCCAACCAGGCACCCAGATGAAACCCAGCTTCCTAACTAATGATAGCCGTCCATTTACCCGGAGCCAAGCTGCACTAAAGGCCTCCAATAAAGTAACACAATGTTGATACAAAAAGAGCCAAAAAACAGACAGAAGATATTAGAAACACCAATCAAGCAGAACACAGCAAACTCCAAGACCAATAAACACAGACCAAGACTCCCAACCAATCAGGATGAAGAAAAAACCATTCTGGCACAGCAATAGGCTGCCCCAAATTTAAACCTGAAACCACTGTAAAAGTCTGACTCACAGATGAACACAAGAAGCCTGATGATGGCAGATGAGATTCTGCTGAAAGGTTGCTACAACTTTAAAAGAACAACTACAAGGACATGGGAAAATACCCGAACAAAGCTGAATGCCATATATATATATACATACATATATATGTGTGTGTGTGTGTGTATGTATGTATTTAAGTTTTCGCGGGTACTTACATGTATGGTATTCAGCTTTGTTCAGGTATTTTCCCACGTCATTATAGTTGTGCTTTTAAAGTTGTAGCAACGTTTCAGCAGAATCTCATCTGCCATCATCAGGCTTCTGTATAGTGTTCATCTGTGAGTCAGACTTTTACAGTGGTTTCAGATTTAAATTTGGGGCAGCCTATTGCTGTGCCAGAATGGTTTCTTCTTCCTCCTGATTGGTTGGGAGTCTTGGTCTGTGTTTATTGGTCTTGGAGTTTGTTGTGTTCTGCTTGATTGGTGTTTCTGATATCTTCTGTCTGTTTTTTGGCTCTTTTTGTATCTTTTTGGCTGGCAGCATTGTGTTACTTTATTGGAGGCCTTTAGTGCAGCTTGACTTCAGGTAAATGGACGGCTATCATTAGTTAGGAAGCTGGGTTTCATCTGGGTGCCTGGTTGGGGTGTGTTTGAGCTGGAGGTATTAGGGGGGATCTGTTTGTGCCCAGGTGTTTGCCTGGCTTGTGGTGTGGAGATTTTTTTGTTTGTGAGTGCAGGCTTCCAAATGATTGACAGCCTGGTGGGATCTTCTCTTCTGTTCATGCTTTCTGGTCTTTTTTCAATCTCTATGGCTTCTCTGATGATTCTGTGGCTGGGATTTTCTATGGTGGCTAGGGTTTTGGTGCCATTGAACTTGATGCTATGACCTGTGGCTTCCATGTGTTGGACTAATGATATGTATGTATGTATGTATGTGTGGAAAAGGAACTTCATGAGGACAGTGGTGACACCCAAGCAGGAAAAACCCGAGGGGAACATCAGGCCAGCCATAAAACAAAATTGCATAGGAAAAGGAATCAAATAAAAGGTGTTAAAGAATCCCCTTAGACAAAAGCCCAAATAATTAAGAAAACTAAGGAAACAAGAAAAGAAAACCCTTATAAACACAAGACATGCCAAATCAGCTAAACAAACAGACAAAAGACACAAAATATATTGCAAAGGAGACAGACAGGAGATTGCCACAAAACAAATATAAGAAAACATTAGGACAAAACTGATAATCCAATCAAACCACCCTGCAAAGTTTGCCTTCTGCACCCCACGGAGTTTACCCTCCGGTGGAAATGAAGTCAACCCCTGACAGGTATTTAAAACATTAAGAAATACAAACACAAGCACACACACACAAAATGAGAAAAAGGTATATAAATCAGGGGGCTTATCATACAAAGCTAGCTAGCCCCAGGAACGCAGACTTCTTGCTATCTCTCGCCTTCCTGAAAAATAAAAAGAACCAGCTTCCAAGCAGTTGCCTGTGTCCTTGCACTGGAGTTCTCCCAGCAGGAAAACCGAACCCTCAGAAGAAAGGCATTTTCCAGCCTTTCAACATATGGATGGATGGATAGATAGATAGATAGATAGATAGATAGATAGATAGATAGATAGATAGATAGATAGATAGATAGACACATACACACACACACAGTGGCTCAGTGGCTAAGACACTAGCATTGTGTAATGGAATGAGCTCTCGTTACTTGTCCCAGTTTCTGCCAACCTAGCAGTTCGAAAGTATGTAAAAATGCAAGTAGAAAAATAGGAACCACTTGGTGGGAAGGTAACAGTGTTTTGTACGCCTTTGGCATTTAGTCATGCCAGCCACCGAGATGTCTTCAGACAGCGTTGGCTCTTTGGTTTTGTAACAGAGATGAGCACCGCTGCCTAGAGCTGACTGCTCTGAAGAAGTTCTTTAAATTTTATATATATAATATATGTCATTATATATGAATTTATATCATTATAGTTATATAATAAATATATAAAGAAATCCTCCAGAAATCCTCCCAAAATTTCCCTATGAAATAAATGCAAAGCAACAACCCAATTACAATGCAGCTATCATTGTATGCAGCTACTCACAGACTCAATCACATATTAAAAGCCATAAAGTACTGAACTAAGTAATGATGTTTCCAGGCTATGTCCCTTGAGAAGTAATTTCACAGCCATCAAGAAGGCCCTATCCTACATTTCCATCAATCTAATTAATCATGATAATATAGCAAGTCCTTCAGATGAGAAGATAAATGTGAGCTTCCAAATTTACACTGCAAAAATCCAAATGACAAATAAACAGCAGGCCAGGAGCTTTATGTATCTCCTTGCTATCACCTTTTGCCGATCCAGATTTTTACAGCCTATATTTACTAGTTCTATGTCAGCAAGAGGCTCACAAACAAAAATACAGTCTAAAAGTATTTTTAAAAGCATTCAAAATATTTCAAGCTTGAAAAGTCAGAACATGTTATTTTGATTGTGCAAAAATGGACTGCGCAGATGGAATTGGGGCAGTCACTGACATCTTTTAAGTTTTTTTAATATCTACCAATGCCATTAGCTGTAGACTAATTTATAAATGAGAAATTAGTACCTCATTTTGCATTGGAAGCCACAGAAATATTCTAGGTATAAATCTTCCCAGATTTTCAGAATTTTTCTCTAATTTCCAAGAAGAAAACAAATACAATGAATGTTCCCTTTCCAAAAAGGCATATCATTCTGAAGGTTCATGCAACATCTATATTAATATAACATGCAAAAAACAAAAAGGTATATTAGTGCTGTTTAATTGAGGCATAGCTAGTCTATCATATTTATAATATCCATTAAAATCTAAAGGTTCCAGGCAAGAAACTGAAGATCTGAAGGAAGACCCAAAGGTGCTTTTTTTTAAGAGGCAACTGGACTTTTTAGTTTTTTTTTTTTTCTTTGAACACATTTCGCTTCTCATCAGCTCAGAGCTGAAGAAGCTTCTTGGAGAGGAAGTGAAATGTCTTCAAAAAAACCTCAGAAAATCCAGTTGCCTTTTGCAAAGGTGCCTTTGACCTGGAAAACTGAGAATTTCCATAGACATCTGAAAGAAGAGGAAGTGTTAAAGGATTTTATTAAAAATAATTGTTTGGTTCTATAGAACTTTTAAATGTATTTTTAAAAAGCTTTGGCAGAAGTATTAAATGTATTAATTAAACTTAATATAGACTAATTAAACTTTAATAATTTCTTACATAAGTAAAACATGTGAGTCAATTACAGATTTACAGCACAATTAATGTTTGTTTGGAAATTTTCCATAGCACCACACTCAAGAGTCTCTTGGTGTTGCACAGCGTGATCCAACATCATAAAACACGCATGGCAGAAACAATTTTTTAAAAACCACAGTAATAAGAGGCATCTACACAAAGGTTATATGCAGCTGATTCTGACCAATTCTGGAGAACCCGTAGCGGAAATTTTGAGTAGTTCAGAGAACTGGCAAATACCTCCTCTGACTGGAGAGTTGATAGTATCCTTCCCCTGCCATGCCCACCAAACCACACCCACAGAACTGGTAGTAAAAAAATGTTGAATCCCACCCTTGCATCTACATCTCTGTTCTTCTCTTACATAATTCCTTCTTCCCTATTTCTTTCCTATCCTGTTATTGCCAACTGCTTATTGCCTCAAATATAACTAGTTTTTAGACAGACAGACAGACAGACAGACAGACAGATAGATAGATAGATAGATAGATAGATAGATAGATAGATAGATAGATAGATAGATAGATAGATAAATGATAGATAGATGAGAAAGGGAGAGATAATTGACTGATTAGTCTTATTACTATGCCAAATACAATAAAGGTTAAAAAATAAGTCTATCTCCAGAATAAAATAGGTACTATAGCCGTGATGGTGAATGGCATGCAGAGCCATTTCTCTGGGTATGCCAGCCATCTCCTGTTGCTCTTCCAGGTTCCGGCGTATGCAGCTAGTTTGGCTGTGCAGCTGGTCTTTGCGCGTGTGGGAGCACCAGAAACTAGAAGAGCAACTCCCCGGTTCTCATGTGTGTGCCAGCGAGCTGGTCTCCATGTGCGCATGCGCATTAGAAACCAGAAGACCAGGTGGCTGGCACACATGCATGCACCTAGAGGCTTAGCTTTTGGTTTCCAGTGTTCTGTGCAGTATGCTAGAGATCTGTTCTTCCAGTTTCTGGCATGCACGCTCCCGTTTCGGCACTTGGTGGCAAAAAGACTCACCACCACTCTACTATCGCATAAAATGCAATAATAAAGTAATAAGGGCTAAAGACAAAGAATCGACATTCAGACATACATTGCCTTTATGATATTCTGATTTGTTTAATATAATGGATTCTTTGCTGAAGTGCCTTGTCTATAAACTTAGCAGTTCTACTAACAATGTATGGTATATATTAGAACCCATGAGGTAATAAGACAATCAGACAATTCTTCAGTAGGGATTTTAAATAACTATGCCAAAAGGAGCAGACAGTTGACAGACAAACCAAACATGAGCAGTATCTTCAGTGACTGGGACACTGTATATACATATCCAGCATATATGGCAAGTGAAGGAAGCACCCATATTTGTCCAAGGAATCCAACAACTCAAATCTTACTGTAGACTAGGCCCACCTCAGGAATTGCATCAATTCAATGACATTCAGTCATTTTTTGGCTTAGAATGTGATTTTTCTTCTTAGCCAAACAATGCAGAGGTCTATTTGTTGCCAGTAACTCTATTTTTGGACTTTGATATTTAAGACTTTTTGTTTAAAAATTTCCTTTATCTGGGAGGCAATTGTGAATAAATATTAGATGGAAAACCCATGCCGTAAACTTTAGTAACGGGACTTACCCAGGAGTTTATTTATCTAACTAAACATATTGTGAGTAACCTATCAGGACTCTGTTGAATAGGTCCTCTGTCAATAAGTAAAAATTTGTTGTGTGGTTTGGAATGGATACCTGTTTCTGCTCTGACCACTATTGCTCAGTAAATTGCCTTGACTAGATATCAATTATAGTTTCATTTTTAGTCTTCTGGAACACATTTACACGTTTATTCAATTTATTG
The DNA here is from genome assembly GCA_033807585.1 of Hydrophis major. Taxonomy (NCBI): domain Eukaryota; kingdom Metazoa; phylum Chordata; class Lepidosauria; order Squamata; family Elapidae; genus Hydrophis; species Hydrophis major. The sequence goes on from CM066329.1 coordinate 91,285,456, forward strand.
AGTAATTCTATTTGCTTGCACTTCAAGTGACTTACAAAAACAATAATAAACATACATTTTAAATCCATTTTGAAAATCAATCATAACATATCAGTAAGAAATACCTTAGTAATAGTTTTCTTATGGTTCAGATGGATGACCTTGACATTATTGGGAGTTTTCAGGGTAACCTTTTTGGACAAAGGTCTGCTGTTGACAAACTCAATTATGTGAAATTGCAATAAGTTAATATCTGCTAGTGTAGGGTTGATATTGTTAGTGACATATTTAAACTAAATATAGAGATTCTGCAGTTTACCCAATGCAGCTGATCTAAAATTCTCATCATCTATTTCCATGTTGCCTGAGGCTGCTGAGAGTTGTAATACAGCAACATCTAGAAGATCAGAGTTTTCTCCCATCGAAGGCCAACAAAAAACTCATTTTGTATTCTGTCTTCTTCAGAGATCTTTCTGGTTTTCCAAAGGCAGAGCATTCTCAGCTGATATCCAAGGGATTGAAGAACCTCTGCACAGGATGTTCTTTTAACATCTACTTAAACAATACTTCAGAAAAACTAAGATATTCAGGTTATAATATATTCTATTTTTTGTTATGTTCTTGTTACACAATGGCTATGGATTTCATTGTGTTTATTATTTCTTTGTTTAATTTAGGTACTTTTCAGTTGTAGTGAAGTATTTTTAAAAATCTCCTTAATATCGGCGTGTGAAAAGCACGAGATTGACAAGCTCGCAAATAATTTATCCTAAATTAAAGCTGCTATTTCTTTTTTTTCATCCCTCACAGCTCCCTCACAAAAGAGGGTTCCAAAGGGCACATAACTGTGTTTGGGACCATCTGGTTTCTGTGAGGTTACTTTATACATCTGCTTGAGCATAAAACCTGCAGTAAATTATCCAGATGTTACACACACTTATATGTCTTCTTGGCCATTACCTCAATGAAAAATTGCAAGTGCTTTGTAAGAGAATTGCTGCAATTGGGAAATTAAAATTACGGTATAAATACTAGCGTTGCCATAATCAGAATCATGTGTGCTAAAAAACAATAGCATACTTTAAAGTATACAGTTCTGAAAAATGAAGACAAATATTTTTCTCAGGAAAATTTCTCAGGCTCAGAAAAAAACAAAAGCAAAAGGGAGATCTTGTATTCAAAGGGAAAGCTTTAGTACTTATACAATCATGTTAGCAACTATGCATACATAAAAAATCTTTTGACCAAAATAAAGTGGGGGATGCCCTCCCCCTGAGAATGAAATGTTTTGGGGAATATTAAAAGAAGCAGAATAATATATGTCCCTGAAGGAGAAATGGAGACACATGTTCTTAAAGGTAGAAAACAGCCTCAAGGAGAAGTTTGAAGAAGCTGGTCTTTTGGAATGGAGATTTTTCTATCCATTCAGAAAGACTGGGCCAAACTATTTGTAAGCAAAAGAGACTTCAAATAAGCAACACAATTAGGCAAACTGACAAGATTACCTCAGACAAACACTAGGATTTGCATTTCCTCTTTTTCCTAAAGAGCCAACCATGACCCCTACATGATCTCATAGGAATCTGGTGACAGCCTTTAAAAAATTAAAGGACACATTCTTACACAGGAACAGGCATCTCAGACACAAAGCCCCAAAGAATGTATAAAAACCCACCTATGACAACCCCATTTTGTTAGCCACCGCAGAAATATGCTGCAGTCACTGAAGTTTCTGGAAAACCAAATAAAGAGACCTTCTTTCTACGCAGCCAGCCTCCATTTTATTTCCAGTATCTTTCTCCCTGCTTAGAATCGTTTAGTATTTTTCTTCCAACAAAAGAGAGAAAATGGAAGGATATATATTGCAAAGAATTTCTTTAACAGTTCAGAAAGCTTTCCAACAAGACATTTCAGGCATCTTCCATTTGTTCCCAAAAAAAATGGTGATAGATTTGGTGAAAGATAAGGGGAAGGAATAACTTTGTTATAAGGGGAAAGAGGTGTGAGTTCTCAGTTACAGTGTTTGACTCTGAATCTTATTTCTTGTTATGGACTCAGCCAACACAGCAATACAACCCTAAACAGCTTTTACTTTACAGCAGGCTTGTAATCCTGCACTCTCATTGGCCCGCAAATAGCGAGTCGTGATTGGTCATTTTTGGCCAGTCTGATTGGCTGTTAACGTGCCCCTCTGATTGGACGCTTGTGAAAGCGGTAAACTCAAACCATTGGTTGTTTTGACAGCAGTCAGCTCTATAAAAGAGCTGCTGCTGCCCAAGTATTTGCTCTGTTCCTATTTTACAATAAAGAGTTGAAGTCACCATTCGATGTCTTGTCTCCGTTCCTTGCGCCCATGCCCAGGACATAACACTGGTGACAAGGATGGGATGTGGAGACAATAGAGCTGACTAAGTACGCATCGAACAAGACAGAGCATGTGGCAAAAGAGTGCACGCAACAAACAGCAAGATGACCAGTGGCGCCATACCACCTGCTCCATTCGACCCAGCAACCGAAGACTGGGACTCGTATATAGATCGCTTCCAGATGTTCCTGGAGACCAACAATTTAAAAGATTCTATGCCTGGCAAGAAATGAGCGGTGTTCCTGACTCATTGAGGCCCTGCCGTTTTTAAAATGGCTAAAGCACTGGCAAAACCGGTGGAAGTGAAGACCATGGATTGGGATACCCTCACCCCAATCCTCCGGGCCCATTACGCACCCGCAGTACCTACACTATACAAAGACACGAATTTTACCAGAGGGACCAACGGAAGGACGAGAGCGTTGGGAATTTTGTAGCCGACCTCCGGAACCTAGGAAACCTTTGTGGTTTTGCAAACTTAGAGGAAGCCCTAAGAGACCTCATAGTTCTGGGATTAAATGCACCGCACGTGCAGAGTAAACTGATGGCGAAAGGCGACATTAACCTTACAGATGTCATCGCCGACGCTACTGCCGCAGAAGCAACCAGGAAGTCAGCCACTCGAATGCGCCGAGTGAACACACTGCTTCGCCAACTCGCTAATGAGAGCCCACTCGCCGCTGAGAAGAATGCTACCACCACCCACCACGAAGACCTCGAGTCATCCTCAGACAGTGAGGAAGAGGAGGTCAACTGGCTCTGCTCGGAATGAGAGCAAAGGAACCAGAGACTTCCACGCCAATGTGCTGGTTGCGGGGCAAACCACTCGTGATCGGACTGCAAATTCCTCGACGCACTCTGCCATACTTGCGGAAAAAGAGGCCACATCGCAAAAGTCTGCAGAAGCAAGCGAGAGTCCAGTCGCAGCCGAAGGGAGAACAACCTCCGTTGGGAGACAGGCAAACCTCCTGAGAACCAGGACCGTCTGAACCACCAATGGAACAACCACTACTACTACAGAAATCGAGCACCTGCCTTTTCAAATAGACGAGAAGAGGCCCACCAAACCATTATTATCGGCCACGCTTCATCGTTCGATGCAAGAAAGATCTGCGTAAGGGTTACGATTGAGAATCGATCGTGCGTGATGGAAGTCAATTTGGGATCATCCCTATCGATGGTATCCTGGAAAACCCTCAAACGGCTGATCCCTGCCATCTGCTGCCAGGACCACAGCACGCAACGAATCATCCTGAAAGACATCAGGGAAACAGAATTCCAGTTGTCGGTTCCAGCCACGTCCAAGTATCCTTCAAGGACCGTACAGCGATGCTTCCCCTGACTGTCGTCGATCGTGACCAACCCAACTTGTTAGGGTTACAGTGGTTCGCCCTACTTGGGATTGAACTAGCCGGCATACACCAAACCAGAAGCGACGACCGGGAAGAGGCCCTCATCCAGGAATTCCAGGATGTATTCACAGGAACATTAGGCAAGTACAAGGGGATCCCTATATCATTTAATCTCAGCCCCGATGTAGCTCCCATTCGGCTTAAACCTTGTCGGGTGCCTTTTGCCCTAAAGCTGAATATCGACGAGCAGCTAGACAAACTGATAGCCCAGGGTGTATTGGAACCGATTGACCATGCCCACTGGGAAACTCCAATAGTAAAACTCATAAAGCCAGATGGCTCATTAAGAATTTATGGTGATTACTGGGCCAACCAAAATCATGCTCTTCAACAGAGCACTTACCCAGTACCGGTGGTTCAACACCTTCTTCATTCCCTGGGTGGTGGAAAAATATTAGCGAAATTTGACTTAGCTCAGGCGTACCAGCAACTACCTGTAGATGCGACAACTGCAGAAGCCCAAACAATAGTTACACATAGAGGCGCTTTCAAGTGCAATAGACTCCAATTTGGAGTAAGCGTGGTGCCGGGCATTTTCCAAAGTTTAATGGAGAGACTATTACAAGGCATAAAAGGTGTCGTGCCTTATTTTGACGACGTCCTAATAGCTGCCCCCAGCTAAGAGTTATTAGTACAATGACTCAGAAAAGTTCTTCAGAAATTTAAAGACATTGGTCTGAGGGTAAAAAGGGACAAGTGTCAACTTTATATGGAGAGAGTGGAGTTCCTGGGATACCTTCTCGACAGACAGGGAATCCACCCCACCGAAAAAAAATTAACCGCAATCAAAAACGCCCCGAGACCTAGGAATAAGACAGACCTCCAAGCTTCCTGGGACTCATTAACTTTTATAACATCTTCTTGCCCCAGAAGGCGACCGTAGCCGAGCCCCTACATAGACTTCTCGACAAAAAGGCTTCCTGGGTCTGGGGATGGCGTGAAGAGAGGGCATTCCAAGTGGTAAAAGACCTCTTAACCTCCGATGCTGTATTAATGCAATACAACGAGACTACCTTTGACAGTTACCTGTGACGCCTCACCATTTGGAGTGGGAGCCATTTTAAGCCATGTCCTACCAAATGGGAATGAGGCACCTATTGCGTTCTTTTCGAGAACTTTGTCTAAGACTGAAAGGAACTATAGTCAACTTGATAAAGAGGCTCTCGCTATTGTATCCGCAATTAAACGTTTCCATGAATATGTGTATGGGAGACCCTTTACTATAATTACAGACCACAAGCTGCTACTTGGTATTTTGGCGGGAAACAAACCAACTCCCTATATCTTATCACCAAGAATGACACGTTGGTCAGAATTTTTAGCCGCCTACAATTACCGATTGCAACACCGCCCAGGAAAAACCATTCCCCACGCTGACGCTTTAAGCCGATCCCCACTACCAGACATCATAGAGGACCCGGTTCCAACCTTTTCTATATTGCAAATCGAAACCCTCAAATCACCGCCGCTGACCTCTTGAGACATTGCCTTAGAAACAAAAAAGGACCCCGTTTTGGCACGAGTCCTCAGCTGGGTGGAACGGGGTTGGCTGGTCAGCGAAACCAATGATACATTCAAGCCATTTAAGAATCGTCAAACAGAGCTATTCTCCCAAAAAGGCTGCATAGTGTGGGAAGACAGAGTCGTAATCCCAGAGAAATTGCAACATAGAGTATTAAAAATGTTGCACGATGGACATCCAGGCATCATGCGGATGAAGGCATTGGCCAGGAGTTACGCATGGTGGCCTGGGTTAGATAAACAAATAGAGACCTGGGTAGCAAAGTGCAGCAAATGCCAGGAGACTCGCTCTACTCCTCCAAAAACTTCCCCAACCCAGTGGGAAATGCCTCGAGGTCCTTGGTCCCGTATCCACATGGATTTTGCGGGACCCACCAGAGGACACACTTTCCTCCAAACAATGGATGCCTATTCAAACTGGCTCGAAGTCCACAAGATGAAAAGCACCACTACAGAGGTGATCACTAAAAAGCTGAATAAGCTATTCGCTACCCATGGATTTCCGGATGTCCTGGTCTCCGATAATGGCCCCCAATTCACTGCCCTGCCATTCGAACAGTACCTGGCAGATCGGGGCATCCGCCATGCCTTAACATCGCCAGCTCACCCTGCCGCCAATGGTAGAGCTGAGTGAATGGTTCAATTTGTAAAAAAGACCTTGCACAAGATGGACCATGGCGACATTGACGACAGAATAAACCGGATGCTTCTCCTCCAGCACATAACCCCAAACAGTACCATGAACAAAACCCCAGCTGAACTCCTGATGGGCTGCAAACTTCGCTCGCATCTCGATCTCCTCCACCCAAACTGCACGCCGGAACAACCCCCAGGATCCACCAGCAAGTGTCGGGCATTCCAGGAAGGTGACCTTGTGTTTGCAAAAAACTTCTCAGGCAACCCATTGTGGATCCCCGCTACCATAACGCAACTTACGGGACCCCGATCCTATCGCCTACAAACTACAGATGGTAAGATGTGAAACGCCACATAGACCTACTCCATTCCAGATTAGCACCTAGTCCTATCTCAGCCCCGGAATCTCTAGCTGGGGGGGGGAGGAAACATTGAGGAGGCTGAAGAAGAATTAACAATCGAAACCCAACAGTCTACACAACCAACCAGGGGATACTCACCATCAGAAGGAGAACCGAGCCAGGGAGTGGCCTCGCCACGTGACAGCACTGCGATGGAAACAGATCCAGGGAACCCGGAAGACAGCACTGACATAAGCAGAGAAAGCAGCCCAGGGCCACAATTTTCACCATCCAACCCAGCTAGCAGCCCACCAGAACCAGAGTCAGGACAGAAACCGGTGGAACATTGCAGGTCGAGCAGACAGGTGAAGCGACCTGCCTATTTACGAGAATCCGTCATCCCACCCCTCAGACGGAACCTAGGGGGGAGGGGTGTTATGGACTAAGCCAACACAGCGATACAACCCTAAACAGCTTTTACTTTACAGCAGGCTTGTAATCCTGCACTTCTCATTGGCTCGCAAATAGCGAGTCGTGATTGGTTGTTTTTGGCCAGTCTGATTGGCTGTTAACAGGCCCCTCTGATTGGACACTTGCGAAAGCGGTAAACTCAAACCATTGGTTGTTTTGACAGCAGTCAGCTCTATAAAAGAGCTGCTGCTGCCCAAGTATTTGCTCTGTTCTTATTTTACAATAAAGAGTTGAAGTCACTGTTCGATGTCTCGTCTCCGTTCCTTGCGCCCATGCCCAGGACATAACATTTCTCATCCCAGATGCCTCTATAAAGCAAGCTATAGGAATGTTGCACCTCTTTTTGAAATGTTGAGGGAGCCACATTTCCATCTGTCAATTACAAAAGCTCATATTGCTTGGATCTACACATATACTTGCTAATACATTACATTGTAAAGTATACCTAAATTCTTGGGAACAAATTGATTATTATGATGGCCAATGCCAGCCAAAGACCTGGCACTGTGACTTCACATTGTTGTGAACAGATAATTACAATAAATATACTGTTTACCAATTGTGTGTGTGTGTGTATGTGTAGTATGTGTGTGTGTGTGCATGTGGTGTGTGTGTGTATTTATTTGTATATGTGTGTGTATATATGTGTGTGTGTTTGTGTGTGTATATATATATATATATATATATATATATATATATATATATATATACATACATACATACATACAAACATACATACATACATACATACAAACATACATACATACATACATACATATATAAAATGGGCAACAGGCTAGAGCTGAGGTGTTTAACTGGTGGCCTGCGGGCTGGATGTATCACACACAGGCAACGCCCACCCCAGCACCACTAAGAGAAAAAACATTGTGATACATCATGTGATGGCAACATGATGCCGCAAGTTTAATCCTCATGGGCTAAAGAATATGCTATGTCTTAGAAGTGTATATGGCAGGGAAATAAAAGATACAACTTGTTATGTCCTGAGCATGGGCACAAGGAACGGAGACGAGACATCAAACCATGACTTCAACTCTTTATTCGTGACTTCAGAACAGAGCAAAATACTTGGGCAGCAGCAGCTCTTTTATAGATCTGGCTGCTGTCAAAACAACCAATGATTTGAGTTTACCGCTCTAACAAGGGTCCAAGCAGAGAGGCCCACTGTCAGCCAATCAGATTGGCCAGAAACGATCAATCATGACTCGCTGTTCGCGGGCCAATGAGAAGTGCAGGATTACAAGCTTGCTGTTAAAATAAAGCTATTAGGGTTGTTACTGATGCGTTGGCTTAGTCCATAACACCCCTCCCCCCTAGGTTCCGTCTGAGGGGTGGAGTGACGTATTCTTGTAAGTAGGCAGGTCGCTTCACCTGTCTGCTTGATCTGCGCTGTTCCACCGGTTTCTGTCCTGGCTCTGGTTCCGGTGGGCTGCTTGCTGAGCTGGATGGCGAAAACGGTCCCGCTGTTTCGTTGAATGGCTCTGGGCTGTCCTCTCTGCTCTCGCCAATGCTGTCATCCAGATTCCCTGGATTTGTTTCTATTGCGGTGCTGTCACGCGGTGAGGCAACTTCCCGGCTCGTTTCTCCTTCTGGCGGTGAGTATCCCATGGTTGGTTGTGTAGACTGCTGGGTTCCAATTGTTAAGTCATCTGTTATTTCTTTTTCAGCCCCCTTGATATCCCTTCCCCCCCCCAGTTTGAGATTCAGGGGATGAGATGGGAGTAGGTGCTAGTCTGGATCGAAACTAATCTATGTGGCTATTCCACATTTTGCCATCTGCAGTTTGTAGACGATAGGATCGGGGTCCCATAAGTTGCGTTATGGTAGCAGGAACCCACAATGGGTCACCCGAGAAGTTTTTCGCAAAAACGGGGTCACCTTCCTGGAATGATCAACACTTGCTGCTGGATCCCAGGGGTTGTTCAGGTGTGTAAGCCGGGTGGAGGCGATCGAGATGTGAGCGAAGTTTCCGGCCCATCAGGAATTCCGCTGGGGTTCTGTTTGTGGTGCTGCTTGGGGTAATATGTTGGAGGAGAAGCATCCGGGTTATCTTGTCATCAATGTCACCATGGTCCATTTTGTGTAAGATCTTCTTTACAAATTGAACCATTCGCTCAGCCCTACCGTTGGCCGCAGGGTGAGCTGGCAATGTTAAGGCATGGCAGATGCCCCGGTCTGCTAGGTATTGTTCGAATGCCAGGGCAGTGAATTGAGGGCCATTATCGGAGACCAGGACATCCAGAAATCCATGGGTAGTGAATAGCTTATTCAGTTTTTTAGTGACCGCCTCCATGGTGGTGCTTTTCATTTTGTGGACCTCGAGCCAGTTAGAATAGGCATCCATGGTTCGAAGGAAAGTGTGTCCTCTGGTGGGTCCCACAAAATCGATGTGGATACGGGACCAGGGACCTCAAGGCGTTTCCCACTGAGTTGGGGGTGTTTTTGGAGGAGCAGAGCGAGTCTCCTGGCATTTGCTGCACGTCGCCACCCAGGTCTCTATCTGCTTGTCTAAACCTGGCCACCATGCGTAACTCCTTGCCAATGCCTTCATCTGCACGATGCCCGGATGTCCATCGTGCAACATTTTTAAAACTTTATGTTGCAATTTCTCTGGGATGACAACTCTGTCTCCCTACAAGATGCAGCCCTTTTGAGAGAATAGTTCTGTCTGTCGATTCCTGAAAGGCCTGAAAGTGTCGTTGGATGCGCTGTCCAGCCAACCCCATTCCACCCAGCTGAGGACTCATGCCAAAGAAGGGTCCTTTTTCGTTTCTGAGGCGATGTCTCGAGTGGTCAGCGGCGGTGATTTAAGAGTTTCGATTTGCAATACGGCTAGGGTTGGAGCTGGGTCACCTATGACGTCTGGTAGTGGAGAATGGCTCAAAGCATCAGTGTGGGGAATGGCTTTCCCCGGGCGGTGTTGCAATTGGTAATCGTATGCGGCTAAAAACTCCGACCAACGTGTCATTCTTGGTGATAAGATGTGGGGAGTTGGTTTGTTTCCCACTAAAATGCCAAGTAGCAGCTTGTGGTCTGTAATTATGGCAAAGGGTCTCTCATACACATATTCATGGAAACGTTTAATTGCGAATACAATGGCGAGAGCCTCTTTATCAAGTTGGCTATAGTTCCTTTCAGTTTTAGACAAAGTTCTCGAAAAGAATGCAATAGGTGCCTCATTACCGTTTGGCAGGACATGGCTTAAAATGGCTCCCACTCCGAATGGTGAGGCGTCACAGGTAACCGTTAGGGGTAGAGTCTCATTGTATTGTATCAATACAGCATCAGAAGTTAAGAGGTCTTTTACTTGTTGAAATGCTCATTCTTCACGCCGTCCCCAGACCCAGGAAGCCTTTTTGTCGAGAAGTCTATGTAGGGGCTCGGCTACGGTCACCTTCTTGGGCAAGAAGATGTTATAAAAGTTAATGAGTCCCAGGAAGACTTGGAGATCTGTCTTATTTCTAGGTCTTGGGGCGTTTTTGATTGCAGTTAGTTTTTTTTCGGTGGGGTGGATTCCCTGTCTGTCGAGAAGGTATCCTAAGAACTCCATTCTCTCCATACAAAGTTGACACTTGTCCCTTTTTACCTTCAAGCCAGCGTCTTTAAATTTTTGAAGAACCCTTCTGAGTCATTGTCCTAATAACTCTTTACTAGGGGCAGCTATTACGACGTCATCAAAATAAGGCACAATGCCTTTTATGCCTTGTAAAAGTCTCTCCATCAAATTTTGGAAAATGCCCGGTGCCACACTTACTCCAAATTGGAGTCTATTGCACATGAAGGCGCCTCTATGTGTAACTATTGTCTGGGCTTCTGCAGTCGTCGCATCTACGGGTAGCTGTTGGTGCCTGAGCTAAGTCCAATTTCGCAAATATTTTTCCGCCACCCAAGGAGTGAAGAAGGTGTTGGACCACCGGTACTGGGTAAGCGCTCTGCTGAATCGCATGATTTAGGGTGGCCCGGTAATCCCCATAAATTCTTAATGAGCCATCTGGCTTTATGAGTGTTACTATTGGAGTTTCCCATCGGGCATGGTCAATCGGTTCCAACATACCCTGGGCTATCAGTTTGTCTAGTTGCTCATTGATCTTTGGCTTGAGTGCAAAAGGCACCCAACGAGGCTTAAGGCGAATGGGAGCCACCTCGGGACTGAGATTAAACAATATAGGGGTCCCCTTGTACTTGCCTAATGTTCCTGTGAACACGTCCTGGAATTCCTGGATGAGGGCTTCTTCCCAGTCATCGCTTCCGGTTTGGTGTATGCCAGCTAGTTCAATTCCGAGTGGGGTGAACCACTGTAACCCTAACAAACTGGGCCGGTCATGATCGACGACAGTCAGGGGAAGCGTCGCAGTGCAGTCCTTGAAGGATACTTGGACGTGGCTGGAACCGACAACCAGAATTCTGTTTCCCTGGTAGTCTTTTAGGATGATTCTTTGAGTGCTGAGGTCCTGGTGACAGATGGCAGGGATCAGCTGTTTGAGGGTTTTCCAGGAGACCATCGATAGGGATGACCCCGAATCAACTTCCATCACACAGGGTCGATTCTCAATAGTGACCTTTACGCGGATCTTTCTTGCATCTAATGATGAAACGTGGCCGATAGTGATACTTTGATGTGCTTCTTATCATCTCGTTAATGCGGCAGGTGCTTGATTTCTGTAGTAGTGGTTGTTGCATTGGTGGTTCAGGCGGTCCCGATTTCCAGGTGGTTTGCCTGTCTCCCGGTGGAGGTTATTCTCCCTCCGGCTTGGACTGGACTCTCGCTTGCTTCTGCAGATCTTTGCGATGTGGCCTCTTTTCCCATAGGAACGGCAGAGTGCGTCGAGGAATTTGCAGTCTGATCGCGGGTGGTTTGCCCCACAACCAGCACATTGGCGCGGAAGTCTCTGGTTCCTCTGCTCTGATTCTGAGCGGAACCGGTTGACCTCCTCTTCCTCACTGTCTGAGGATGACTTGAGGTCTTCATGATGGGTGGTAATAGCGTGCCTCTCAGAGGAGAGCAGACTATCGCTAGCGAGTTGGTGGTGCGGTGCGTTCGCTCGACACATTCGAGCGGCTGACTTCCTGGTTGCTTCTGTGCCAGTAGCGTCAGCGATGACATCTGCAAGGCTGATGTCTCCTTTCACCATGATTTTGCTCTGCAACGCATGGTCATCTAATCCCAGAACTATGTGGTCTCTCAGGGCTTCCTTGAGGTTTGCAAAACCACAGAGTCCTCCCAGGTTCTGGAGGTCGGCTACAAAGTCCCCAACACTCTCGTTCTTCCGTTGGTCCCTCTGGTAAAACTCGTGTCTTTGTATCAGTGTAGGTATTGCAGGTGTGTAATGGGCCCGGAGGATCGGCGCAAGGTTATCCCAATCCATGGTAGTCACTTCCGCCAGTTTGGCAAGTGCTTTAGCCATTTTAAAAATGGCAGGGCTGTAGTGGGTCAGGAACCCCACTCGTTTCTTGCCAGGCATAGCATCTTTCAGATTGTTGGTCTCCAGGAACATCTGGAAACGGTCTATATACGAGTCCCAGTCTTCGTTTGCCGGGTCAAATGGAGCGGGTGGTATGGTGCCGCTGGTCATTCTGCCATTTGTTGCGTGCACTCTCAGCCACATGCTCTGTCTTGTTCGATGAGTATCTAGTCAGCTCTATCGTCTCCGCATCCCACCTTCGTTGCCAGTGTTAAGTCCTGAGCATGGGCGCAAGGAACGGAGACGAGACATCGAACCATGACTTCAACTCTTTATTCATGTCTTCAGAACAGAGCAAAATACTTGGGCAGCAGCAGCTCTTTTATAGAGCTGGCTGCTGTCAAAAGAACCAATTATTTGAGTTTACCGCTCTAACAAGCGTCCAATCAGAGAGGCCCGCTGTCAGCCAATCAGATTGGCCAGAAACGATCAATCATGACTCGCTGTTCGCGGGCCAATGAGAAGTGCAGGATTATGAGCCTGCTATTAAAGTAAAGCTATTAGAGTTGTTACTGATGCGTTGGCTTAGTCCATAACACAACTCTTGTAATTAAGCTATCACACAGAGCCTATATTTTAAATATCATGCAAATGCTTGTCTCCTCATCCCAATGACAGGAAGTGAGTTTGTAAGGATTTAGCTTTCAAGAGGATTTGATCCCCACTAAAGTTTGTAAAACTATATAAAATGTATAAATACTATTCATACAAACTATCGAAAGTATTGTTTGGCTGTTCCAAAAGTGCTTTTTCAAGAGGCAACTGAACTTTCTGTTTTTTCTTTGAAGACATTTTACTTCCAATCCAAGAAGCTTCTTCAGCTCTTGGATGAGCTTCTTGAATGAGATGGGAAACGTATTCAAAGAAAAGCCAGAAAGTCCAGTTACCTCTTGAAAAAGCACCTTTGGGACAACCATGATCTGAATTAATGAGAATCTCCATAGATAGTGTTTGGCTGCTTATTATTAAAAACTTTTTGATAAATATATACCTTTCAGATTAGAGAAAAGTATAATCACATTGACTTTTCTGAGATGCAAATATCTTCTATTTTGTATTTTTATTTATTTTTTGAGTTAAAATGGTTCATGAACAAATGATGTATAAGCTTTGCTAATTTTATGAAATGCATAAGCCTCCTGCCAACATTTAAGTTGCTCAAGATCAAATCTGAAAAGAAATGTGTGATATGGTCTTCATTTTATTGTCTGTACAAAAGCACTTCAGTGTGCATCTTTCATGCCGGTCACTCCATTTATATTCAATGCACATTCATTCAATAGCCGTTCATTCTTGACTCTATCTGTTCTTAGTTTACCACACATGCTTAATTACTTCGTTTCCACTGCATTAAATTTGCTGTTATAGTTCTCCTGACACATAAGCCTCTTGCCTCTGTATTATAAAGTGGAGAGAAGCACATCCTCTCACATAGTCATTTTTTGTTCCTTTCCACAAATACTCATACCTCACAACAGACCATATAATGCTTTCTACCTTTTTATTAGTATTTACATTTTCTCTATTCAACTTTAGTAAATATTTATCAAGATGCATTCCTTTGCTTGGTTTTCTTTTCATTTGTTATGTTAAATTTCCAAATGCTAACTCTTTGAGCATAATTTATTGGGTATTTAATACATACATTTTTTAATCTATAATTTGTGCTGCATCATACAGTCTATCTAATATTCACTGCAAATCATTCAGAATTCTCAACCAATAAATGCAGCAGCATCTGCATACAACAGTATATATACATTCACATTCGATAATTCAGGTCTAGTCAACTTTAGCGTACCCTTCCCCAAATCAATAAACAACAAACTTTCTTATATCATAGGGTAGTCATCAACTTACAAGATTTTGTTTAGTGCCTGTTTGAAACTACAGCAGCATTGAGAAAAGTGACTTATGACCGTTTTTCACACTTACCGACAATTACAGCACCCCCATGGTCATGTGATTAAAACTCAGGTGCTTGGCAACTGATTCATATTTGTAACAGTTGCAGTTTCCTAGGGCCATATGATCGATCACCTTTTGCAATCTTTGCAAGCAAAGTCAATGGAGAGACAAGATTCACTTAGCAACCATTTAACTTGCTAATGTGGTATAGGGTTTCCTGCCTAGGTAGTGGATTGGACTAGAAGACCTCCAAGGTCCCTTCCAACTCTGTTATTCTGTTCTATTCTAACTAACTTAACAACTGCAAATGATTCACTTAATAACTGTGGCAAGAAATATCATAAAATGGGGCAAAGCTCACTTAACAACTGTTTCTCTTAGCAACAAAAAATTTGGGTTCAATTATGGTTGTAAGTTGAGAACTACCTATACATTTCTCAATAACCTGCTGAAGTAAAAATTATCTCCAGGTGTCTCGCTAGATATAAAGCTGAATTTCATTTTCCAGGTTTTGTTCATTGTCTCAGACTAATTCAATCAGAGGTCAGTTAAACACCTCCTTGGACATATTTCACAAACAAATATTCTTGTTTTTTTCATTGACATTTGCTGCCCTTCCCTTTGTGTAGCTAACATTGACATCATTCTTCCATTTATCAGGCACAGATGATGATGATGATGATGATGATGATGATTAACAAAAAATGACAGTGTACACAGCAAAAGAGATAATTATGCTGGGTTTCGTATCACAAATCACTAGTCGAACACTTCCCAAGCGTTTAGGACTGCTGTTAAGAATGATCGTCACCTAACAGTTGGGTTGGAAATATATAAACCAGGATAGTAATTTAATATTGTATCTTTAAAAGAATGCTGCAAGTGTGATTGGCTGAAGTTTCTCCAACGGCCATAAGATGGAACCAGATACCTTGTTTCTCTCTCCTTGCATTTCCTGTTTTGCCCTATTGCCTGATCTTCGTTCTGCTCGGATTTCTGTGAGTCTTGTAACTGTTAGCAAACTCCATTTACTGAACTCTGTTTATGATGCTTGACTTTGTTTTTGGATTATCCCTGGACTGATACTAACTGCTTTAATCATGTTTGATTTGGACTGTTTGTTGGACTTTGTTTACCCATTTACTGGAAGTAAAACCTACATTTTACTATTCAGTGTATCTGTATGCTGGTTGTGTGTTATTCATCATCTCTCTCACTACGTTTCCCTGAGTGCACTTATTCTCCTAATGGGGAATACCTCAACAACTGCATGATGTATCGGCGGATTATGCAAGCAGATCCCAGTAAGGTTCTGCAGCTGATCAATGGTGATCTTGTCAACGCTAATTTTTAAAGTGCTTGCCTAGATCTTTAGACACAGCACCCAGTGTGCCAAGTACCACTGGAACCACCTGCACTGGTTTATGCCAGACTCCCTGCAGTTCGATTCTCAAGTCTTGATATCTGGTGACTTTTTCAAGTTGTTTCTCATTGATTCTGCTGTCACCAGGTATGGCAATGTCAATGATCCACACTTTTTTCTTCTCCACAATCGTGATATCCGGGGTATTGTGTTCCAAAATTTTGTCAGTCTGTATGGGAAGTAGTTTTGCATGCTCATTTTCAACCACTTTTTCAGGCTTATGATCCCACCAGTTCTTTGCTATAGGCAGATGATAGTTGTAACACAAGTTCCAGTGGACCATCTGTGGAACTGTGTTGTGACGTTGTTTGTAGTCAGTCTGAGCAATTGTCTTGCAACAGCTCAGTATGTGTTCAGTTGTTTTGTCCGCTTCTTTGCAGAGTTTGCTGTTGCGGTTGCTGTTGTTGTTGTTATTGTTGTTATTATTTGAAATTGTTATATTAGTCAGGATACTACAATGCTATTGCAAAGTAGTACCGTAGTTTGGCTGCCTATCTACCAGCCCTATACATGCTTGTGTGCTTCCCATGGTGCACCACCGGGGGTGGATTAGATTCACACCAGAAAGAAAGATGACTGGTTCTTCCTACAGCATCAACCAGGGCCCCCTTCCCTTACCCCTCTCACAATTGGGTATTGCAATCAGGAAGGTTTAGAGCTGTCAGAAATCTAACTGCCCGCACAGAACACCGACTCATCTTCCCACCAAAGTGGTACTTATCTACTTGCATAGAACATACTTTTGAACGGCAAGGTGGGCAGAAACTGAGGCAAATGATGGGAGCTCACCTCGACACACAGTGGCAGGGCTCAAACCAGTGGAGCAAAGACCATCTCAAGCATCATTAAGTCACAGAGCCACTGTGCCTCTTCAGACACAGGTGCACTCTTCTGTTTTCAGAAAACATAAAAGAGGGTTCACAGCCACTATGTTTCTCTATCTAAATCTGCATCCTAAAAATTTTTCAATAACTCCATGCAATTTTGTCTGCCTTTTCAGCTATATTTTTTTCCCCTGGAAATCAATATTTAAAGCACTAGTTTCAATTCCTCTCTTCAGCATCCCCTGCAGTGGTGGGATTCAAAAATTTTTTACTACCGGTTCTGTGGGCGTGGCTTGGTGGGCATGGCAGGGGGAGGATATGGTAAAATCTCCAGTCAGAGGTGGTATTTGCTGGTTCTCCAAACGACTCAAAATGTCTGCTACCAGTTCTCCAGAACTGGTCAGAACCTTCTGGATACCACCTCTGTCCCCTGCCATAATTGCCTCCCAAACCCAGAATAATTCTCTGTCAGGAGCTCCCCCACAGGAAGTCGACTGATAATTGTGAGAGTGAATTTGCACACTGATAAGAGAGATGGCAACCATGTGGTAAACTTTGCAAGTTGTCTCCCATTCCCAGAAGCGAAGGGTTGTATCTTACCTCCACGATACACATATATGTACGTACAACTTGTACATACATATCTCCCAAGGTTTAAATCCTGATCTTCTTTTATAATAAACACTTTGTAGCCTGTTTCTCATGCTGGTTGATTGTTTGCACCTGTGTTGACAAAACATGATAGTTAGCAGGCATCACTCTCTCAGTAGAATATTATTCCTATACTGTGAGACTTGTATTTTTTTTGCTGGTATGTTTCTGGATTCAATTCAGCATGTTGATTTTGACCTAAAAGGCTCTATGTGGACTGTACCTAGAATATTCAGATTACCATCTTCAACCAGAGTCAACTTGCAGTATCTTCATCTCAGGAACAGCTGATGTTGTCCCTCATTTTTGTGAAGTGTGAGGAGGGGCTGAGTCTAGACATATGTAACAGGTAATTACCCCATCATTAATAATTAACATATCCGCATTCGCTATTATTTATTATTGAGTTATTGTTAATTTCCAATGTATTTTTATTTAGAATTATGATTGTTTCATTATATCGATATTTATATTGTGTTAATGGCAGAGGTGGTATTCAGCTGGTTCTGACCAGTTCTGAAGAACCGGTAGCAGAAATTTTGAGTAGGTCAGAGAACTGGCAAATACCACTTCTGACTGGCCCCGCCCCTATCCATTCTCTGCCTCCTAAGTCCCAACTGATCGGCTGGGTCTTCTTTTGTTGCCCTACACAGGAGAACGGAGCTGGAAAGTAGGTTAGTGGAGTGAGGAGGGAATGGGATTTTGCAGTAACCTTCCCCCTGGAATGGGGAGGGAATGGAGATTTTACAGTATCCTTCCCCTGCCATGCCCACCAAGCCACACCCCCAAGCCATGCCACGCCCCCCAAGCCATGCTCACAGAAACGGTAGTAAAATTTCTTGAATCCCACCACTGGTTAATGGATATTGGTTATAATTGTGACTGACTTATACAATCTATTGTGGTAAATGGCCAAGAGTCCTTGCTAGATTCCACAGTTTACAAATTGAACAAATAAATAGATTAAGGAGTTCTGTCCATTCCTGGTATTTTGTGGTCTATCTTGCCACATTGTAACTGTTAAGGCACTGAAGTAGAAATTAGGGAACTATGAGTTTAAGAATCTTCTTTAGACATGAAAACTAGCTGCGCAATTTTGGACCAGTCACTCTCTCTCAGCTCAATCCACCTCACAGAGTTGTTAGCTATGGAGAAAATATTTATGCTACCTTGAGTCAAACAAATTAAAGTCAGGAAATCAATCTAATAATAAAATAAATTGCTAACATAGTATACAGATGTCTAAACCACTTCTTTCAGCGTTCATTCATTTCAGTTACATCTCAAATCGTTTCATCACTTTTATTTTAAATCTCTTTTCTTCTATTGAAGAATCCCTAGCTAGTCCTCTTTACCCACTTCCAAAACAATATTTCTATCAAATTCACGATGCATTTGTCTGCCTCTCTTAATTTCAACTTTTCCCGACTTTTCTCTATAATCAATAAATACTGTATATTGCAACTTTTTTCTTAATATACACTGCAATATGCATTCTCGTTTGCTACATTAATCATTCTCTTATATTTTTTCTCAGCTCCGGCCTGTTAATTATTCTACCAATCATCATTTTTCATATTTCCCATTAGTGAGATTTTATGAACTTCCATGTTATTCTGTAATTATTTTCAGTATTTCAAGCAGTGTTCATGTTATTTTAAAAGAACGTGCTCATGCACACACGTCACAATGCTATCCCTTCCCTTTCCTTCTCTTCTTCCTTTTTCTTCTTTGTCCATTTTTTCCCAAGGATCTCTTTGAAACCATTAAAAATGATCTGTTCAACATTCAGAACCTAACATCACCCCTAATTATCTAAATCTTAATCATAAACAATCAAATCAGATTTATATTTATTCCTTTGACATGTATTAAATGTATATACCGTATATACTCGAGTATAAGTCGAGTTTTTCAGCCCATTTTTTGTGCTGAAAAACCCGCCCTCGACTTATACTTGAGTCAGATTCCCCTCTGTGGTGGTGGTGGTGGGATTTTAACAGAGGGAAGATGTAGGGAGAAGGCAAAAGCGAGGCTGAGAAAACAACGCGAGCCGAGGTTGCTTCGGCTCCACTCAGCTTCCCTCTCTCTCTCTCTCTCCCCGTAATACAGTCAAGCCCTTTCCAGCACGCGGGATCTGCCCCCGCCGCTTTGCACCTTGCAAATGCAAAAACCCCAGGATTTTGCATTTGCAAGGTGCAAAGTGGCGAAGTGAGTGTGTGTCTGTCTGTCTGTCTCTCTCTCTATGTGTGTGTGTGTGTGTGTGTGTGTCTCTCTCTCTCTCCTCTCTTCCTCGCACCAGCGTGCCTTCCTTCCACTGCTACGTGTTTGGGCTGCTTTGTGCCCCCCTCCCTCCCCGGCTGAAACTGTGGAGGCTGCTCCGGAGGCAAGTGCGGTAGCTCCCATACAACAGGTGGTAAAGGAGCCACTCGCCGCCAAGTCGAGAAGAGCGAGAGAAGGAGGTGAGGAGGTGAGGTGAGGCGTGGCCCAGCTCGGTTCTGCAAAAGGCTGCGCCTGCAATGCCGCACTGAGCGAGGCTGACTAGCGGCGCCCGGGCTGTTCGGGAGTGGGAAGCGGCTGTGCCCCTGGCCGGCCAGGGGAATGGGGACCCTGCCTGAGTGGGAGGTGGCGGCGGCAGTGGGGTCTTTCCAGTTAGGATCCAGGGGTGGCAGCCGCCCGGGCATCCTCCTCTCGTCTTTCGTCCGGCCGTTTGCAGGGCTCAGCGAGTCACTCGGACTTTGGGCCAGTCTGCGCCAGGAGTTGCCCCGCTGCCGCGCACCGGGGAAGTAGTGGCCGCTCGCCTTCGCTGCAGTCGGAGCTCTTCGGGGGCGCCCCTCGTCTCTGTCTTTGATCTGTCTCTGATCGCGGCTGAGGGTTGGTAGGGTTTGTTAGCAAGACAGCAGAGAAGCTGTCTGTGGAGTTGTCGGGGGAGCCCAGGAGGAAAGCGAAGGGCGGGCTGGGCTCCAGCAAGGCTTTTCCTTCCCTTCAGACTGCAGTGCGAGCTGGGAAGGGAATTGCCTCGGCCGCGGGTTTCTCCCAGCACGTCAAGCAGCCACGAAAGCGCGCGCGGGGGGAGGGGGGGTTACTCGAGCAGGCTGGAAGGAGGAGGTGTGCGCCGGGTGACTTCCCACACGGGGAGTCATCTTAAGTCACCTCCGCCATCACAAAAGCGGTCAGTATTCTCATTCACACTCTTTCTCATTCACTCTCTCTTTTTTTTTGCAAAGCCCCCCCCCCGCACCCCTCTGGCAGCAGCACTCTTTTTTTTTAAACTCTCCTCCTCCTCCTCCTCTCCCCTTGTTGTCTGGTCTTCCCTAAGGAAACTTGAGGGCTCACACTTCCAGGTGTTTCTCCCTGTCTTTCTCCCTGTCAATGATCTTTTCTTCCCTTCCCTTCTCTCAGCCCCATCCTCCTTCACCTTTGTCACCACAATCCTGAACAGATGAAGTTTGTACTTCTCAAGAAAGGTTGGATGTTCCTTTTGAGGAGGGAACCTAGTGTGACATCTGTATGTTGACCTACTACTGAGCCATGGCATGTGTGCACATGCAATGGAGGCATGAGGGAGAGCTGTGAAAGAGATGGTGGCTCTCCAAAACAGGATGTCTCTTTCAAAGAGGAAATTGTGAACATCAAACTTATTCTCAACTGTCCTAGTGAAAGTTTTAATTAGACAATAATTCCCTCCTATGGCATTATTATGGATTATTTGAGAAACACTTTGCCATGGAAAAAATTTGAGATGTTAAGAATGTGAACATGTTTGATTTTAAATGTAATGCCAGTTAAGATCTAAAGTTTCCTAAGAGGACTTTCATCTGTCAGGCACTTCATCTGTTATGCACTAAAAAATTAGTGAATGAATATCCACTTTTGTCCATAAATAATATGAGTGCATGCGTACTGTTCAAAAGTTTTCAAAGTTTATTTTTTTATCCTGTTAGAAATGGATCCCAATACATCTAATCCTGGACCAAAACAAACACGCAGGTCATATGAAGCTGGTTTCAAACTTAAGGTTGTGTCAAGAGCAGAAGAGAGCAATAACAGTATTGCAAGTAGGGAATTTTGTGTTGACGAAAAACTAGTGAGGGACTGGCGGAAAATGAAAGCTGACTTGGAAAAGATTCCAAAGGCAAAAAAAGCTCGACGTGGTTTAAAGCCTTCATATGAAGCTCTAGAGACTGAATTGTATAAATGGGTTATGGAGTGTCGTCAAAATGGTTACTGCGTGACACGTATGGGAATTCGCTTACGTGCCCTTCAAATGGCTAAAGATGACAAATTAAAATCACCAGGAATTAAAAATTTCGTTGTGTCAGCAGGATGGTGTACCCGCTTTATGAATAGACATGGCTTATGTTTGCGGCAAAGAACAAAGATTTCACAGAAGTTGCCAAAAGACCTTGATGAGAAAGTGATGTCATTCCATTCATTCATCATAAAACAAAGAAGGATCCATAACTTTGACCTGGGAGATATTGGGAATATGGATGAAACACCTATGACCTTTGATCTTCCTAGCAACAGAACTGTGGCAAGTTTGGGAGAAAAATCTATTTTACTCAGAACCACAGGAAATGAAAAAAACCATTTCACAGTCGTTCTATCATGTTTGGCTAATGGAACTAAGCTGCGGCCTGTCATTATTTTCAAAAGAAAGACCTTGCCTAAAAAGGTCAAATTCCCACCACGAATTACAGTGCGTGCACATATTAAAGGCTGGATGGATGAAGACGGAACAAAAAAATGGCTGGAAGAAATTTGGAATGGACGTCCAGGAACAGCCTTAAAGAAAAAACCATCATTGCTAGTTTGGGATATGTTTAGAGCCCACACATCTGATGACATTAAAAAATTGGCAAAGTCTTCTCAAGTTACTTTGACTGTTATTCCAGGTGGGCTTACATCTGTATTGCAGCCCCTAGATGTGTGTTTAAACAAACCTTTTAAAGACCGTGTGCGAAAAATGTGGCATGAATGGATGTCATCTGGTCAAGCCCGATTGACAAAAGTTGGAAATCTGATGAAGCCCGACATAGAATTAATAGCAAAGTGGGTTCGTGATGCATGGGAAGAGATTCCAGAGGACATGGTGCAACGTGCCTTCAAGAAATGTGGCATTAGTAATGCTATGGATGGCAGTGAAGACAGCGCTTTGTATGAGAACGACAGCAGTGATGGTGATGACTGCGAACTCAGTGATGATGACAATGTCTATGCTGATAGCCTCACACCAGATGAAGTTGAAGCTCTGTTTGGACAAACAGATGATGAGGAGGAATCCAGTTTTGAAGGATTTTAACTCTTGTGTTTTAGCTTGGTTGCTGATTGAGCTAAGGTTTTTGTACTTTTAAAGTTATTGTTGATACCATATTGGTTTTGTTGGCTCTCTTTTCCACTTACAGAGCTAGTTTACTGTTTTTCTTTGAAATAAATATTCAAAAACATTTAACCTACTGATGCCTCAATTCATGTAATTTTATTGGTATCTATTTTTATTTTTGAAATTTACCAGTAGCTGCTGCATTTCCCACCCTCGACTTATACTCGAGTCAATAAGTTTTCCCAGTTTTTTGTGGTAAAATTGGGTGCCTCGACTTATATTCGGGTCGACTTATACTCGAGTATATACGGTAAATAAACTTGAACCAATAAAATTGATTGTTTTACCCCTGATAATTGCCTGGACAAATTCCTGCAGTTTGTTTCTGGGGGGTTTTTTGGAAAAATTTCAGAAGTGGTTGCCATCCTACCACTGAAAATGAATGACTGGCCCGCAGTCACTTAGCTACTTAGTTGCATGCAGTTGTACAGCAAGGTCTATATTGATAAGTTTAGTCACATTTTAGGTAGTATGTTATAAGTATAAACAAAGCCCAGTTTTATGCCATATGAGGATAAAAAGCAGAAGCTGTAACTTACAATTTAGCAAGCCAACTTGGGGTTGTCTACATCTCTCCAAGCAGAAGAAAATACTGTATAAGAATGAAGATATGGTGCCAGTTCCTTTATCTGATGCTACTCTTGTGGAGTACTACCTCAGCACTAATGCAATTATTCCCATAAGCAGTGTAGTTCTTTTGATTAGTCCAAAGGACTGTGTCTATGTTCATATACTTGTCCTTACTCTGAACTCCAAGACTTGCTTCTTCCATGCCAATGGGTAGGGGGTGTCAAACTTGTGTCATCATGGTGTCATCACGTGACATATCGTGATTTTTTTTTCCTTTCTGTAAACCAGGTATGGGTGTGGCCAGTATGTGATGTATCCGGCCTGCAGGCTATGAGTGTGACACCCCTACCAATGGGTGTCTGCTTCATTGCATCTTCCCAAAGGTTTGAAAGAACAAATTGAACATTTTTGGGTATAGAATTACAGAGCTGATTTACTCATTTGCTCTGGGCCATCTATTTAGAAGTAGAAGCAGGGGTTCTGCCATTTCTCTATCACTCTGTTGAGGGATGGCTCTTTCATATGAATAACTAAGTATTGCTTAAGGCAATACTATGGGGCTAAATTTTGAGGAAGGAAAAAAAAGCAAACTGAAAATATTTTTCATGGGCATGAAAATGTGGATTACCAGTTTGTCTTGGAGTCCAGTTGTTCCCAACTGGACTAGGGTGATCACTGGCTTATTATAGGATTTCTTAATGCAAAACTTGCTAAGATGAAAGAGAAGATAAGCAGGCGAAAAGTTGACTTCTATTTCAAAATTGGTAACAAGACACCACACCAGAGGGCAGTAGCTTATCTTAAGCTCCAACAGCTGTTGGGACTCTTCAACTGTGAGGGCTCCTCCCATAATGTCACATTTTTCTCTGTCGACCTCTATTCTGCTAAAATAATTGCTAACCTTACCAGTCAGAGTGCATTTGACCCCCAGGATAGATTTGTTGGAATACAAATCTACTAATTCTCTTTGATTAAATAGAACAATCATCTTTTTAGATATCCAATTTAAAAAAGCACATTTCCATCTGTATAAAGTCACTTAGCACCTCTTTATTTTTGTCTGAAAAAGTGCTTTCTTCCAGCCATGACTGAAAATGGTTCTACAGTTATAATATGCCTCTTCATTGCAGGATTATCAAGTATAATTCTGGCAAGCTCTTAAATTAAGAATCGGGATTTTTTTCTTGAGTGTTTTAATAGGCTTTGAGAGCAGGTCTTGTGGTCTGTCAATCTCATTTTGTCTTCAATCAGCATCCATAATGCACTTACCTCACAGTCACTTTTCTGCACTATATGCAGACAATTTTCACCAAAGGTGTATATGTTTTATTACTTAGCAAAGTTTACAGTCACATGAATAATAATAGAACTGTTTAGTAGCAGACAATGAACTCAGAATCTTCCTCAACACAGAAGTGTTAATTCAGCCAGTCTGTTATCACATTGAAGGTACCGCTTTATAAATTGAAAATAATTTTATCCAGAAAAAAGATTGTATACTAGGACCATCTGCATGCTAGGCTGAATTATAAGCCTGGTCTAATAATGATTGTACCATGTGCATCTTCTGGCTTCAGACATGATTGGGTTAATCTATGAATTAATCAGACTTAATATCCATATCTGGAGCTGTTTTCATCTATTTGGGAGAAGCCAGAGAATAAAGCTGTTAAGTCCGCGTGGAAAGAAGCCAGGAGTCGGTGACTTTGTTTCAAGCTCTTTTTATTAGGCTGGTACCGAACTGAGCATATGGGAAAACTTCGTGGCTTTTTATTTCCAAGCCGCGGCGGCCGCAGCCAATGACACCACTTTGAATCTCCCGCGATTCGAATGGACCAATCGCGGGAGATTCTCAGCGAGCCAATCGGCGCGGCTCGCCTAGCCAATCAGAGCGCCCCGCACTTTGGCCAATCAAAGTGCGGGGATCTCAAGAATGCAAATGAGGGGACAGAACACCCCTCCCCTCTTGATTCAGTCCTTACATTGCGTAGTCCCGTAGGTAGGCGGGGCTCCGTCTCTGCCTACTGGACCTGCGCAGGTCAGTCGTAGGTTGGATCCCGGCCAGCTCGGTCGGGGTCTCTGTTTCTCCGGACTCCGTCGTGGGAACCGCCTGGTCTGTCTGGCCGGGCCGCACTCCGCAGCTCCCTCCTGGGCTACCCAGGTTGGTTGAGCTGCTCGGTCTTCCTGGGTTGGTTGAGCTGGCCTGGCTGTCTCTTTCTGGCGAGGTTTCGTGCTGGCTGCTTTCAGGTGAGTATGGCTGGTTTATTTTTTCTCGGTTTTGGTTCCCTGGGTATTCCCTCCCCTATTGGTTTGTGTTGTGGGGGTTGGGTTTGCTTGGTTGCACGTTGGTGGTTTCTTGTGTGGTCGTCCTCGATCTTAACTGGTCGATATGGCGTTTCCACGCTCGTCCATCAGTTGTTTGTAGCCGGTACGAGTGTGGGCCTGTTAGTTGTGTTATGACGGCCGGTACCCATAATGGGTCTCTGGTTAGGTTTTTCGCGTAGACGGCGTCGCCTGGTGCAAAGGTTCGGTGTTTGCTGGTGGAGTCTGGGGGTTTCTCTGGGTTGTACGTGGGGTGTAATCTATCGAGTGGGGACCTTATTTTCCTCCCCATTAGCAGTTCGGCTGGGTTTTTATTTGTTGTGGTGTTTGGGGTTATGTGCTGGATGAAAAGTAATTTATTTATTTTGTCCTGGATCTCCCCGTGGTCTATTTTCTGGATGGTTTTCTTTGTGAATTGAACCATCCGTTCCGCCCTACCATTCGCCGCTGGATGCACCGGGGCTGTCAGCGCGTGTCGTATGCCCCTCTCCGCTAGGAATTTTTCGAATTCTAGCGAGGTGAATTGGGGCCCGTTGTCGGAAACGAGGACGTCTGGGAGGCTGTGTGTTGTGAAAAGTTTGCAGAGTTCTTTGGTCACGGCCTCCGTGGTGGTTGTTCTCATGTTGCTTACCTCCAGCCAGTTGGAGTAAGCGTCTACGGTTATTAAGAAAGTGTGTCCTTTTGTGGGCCCGGCGAAATCTATGTGGATCCTAGACCACGGTCCCCTGGAGGTTTCCCACTCTAGGATGGGTGCTGCGGGTGGGCTTGGCCTAGTTTCCTGGCATCGTTGACACCTTGCTACCCAGGCCTCGATCTGTTTGTCCATCCCTGGCCACCAAGCGTAACTTCTGGCCAGGGCTTTTGTCCTAACGATGCCCGGGTGCCCCTTGTGTAACAGTTCCAAAACCTTCCCTTGTAGTTTTTCCGGGATGACCACCCTATCCCCCCATAGTATGCACCCTTTTAGTAACGAGAGTTCCGTTTGCCAGTTCCGGAATGTCCTGACGGACTCGTCGTTGTCCCTTTCCGGCCACTCTTTCTCTACCCAATTCAAAACCCGCGCCAGACGTTTGTCTTTATTAGTTTCTCAGGCAATGTCTGACGCGGTTATGGGTAGGTTGGGTAGAGTCTCTATGCTGAGGGTGGTCGTCGTGGGTGCTGGGTCAGTGTCAGGTTCCGGTAACGGTGAGCGGCTTAAGGCGTCTGCATGGGAGATAGTCTTACCAGGTCTGTGTGTGAGTCCGTAGTTGTAGGCCGCCAGGAACTCGGACCACCTTGTCATTTGGGGAGACAGAATGTTCGGGGTGGCCCTGTTCCCTGCAAGGATTCCCAGCAGCGGTTTGTGGTCAGTGATGATGGTAAATGTCCGCCCGTAGAGGTACTCGTGAAACCTTTTTACTGTGGCGACGATAGCCAAAGCCTCTTGGTCCAGCTGGCTGTAGTTCCGCTCAGGTTTGGTGAGGGTCCTTGAAAAGAATGCAATGGGCGCTTCTTTTCCGTCGGAGAGAGTGTGGCTGAGGACAGCGCCGACGCCGAAGGGTGATGCGTCGCATGTGATGGCTAGTGGTAGGGTCTCGTTGTACTGGATGAGGACGGCATCCAACGTGAGCAGGTCCTTGGTTTTTCTGAAGGCGGCTTCCTCGCGTTTCCCCCAAGTCCAGGTAGCCGCCTTGTCCAAAAGCCTATGCAAAGGCTCCGCTGCGGTCGCCTTTTGGGGCAGGAAGACATTATAAAAGTTTAGTAGCCCCAGAAACGCCTGCAGTTCTGTTTTTGACCTGGGTGTGGGGGCTTCCTTGATGGCTTTTATTTTCTTGTTGGTGGGGTGAATGCCGTGTCGGTCTAGGAGGTATCCTAGGAATTCGACCCGCTCTGTTTACAGCTTGCATTTTTCCCTCTTCATTTTAAGCCTGGTTTCTTTGAACCTCATTAGCACCTCCCTTAGGCGAGCCTCTAGTTCGGCCTGGTTGGTTGCCGATACTAGTACATCATCGAAGTATGGGACCACCCCCTTGATGCCTTGTAAGAGTCTTTCCATGAGGCTCTGGAAAATCCCCGGTGCCACGCTGACTCCAAATTGGAGCCGGTTGCATCTAAACGCTCCCCGGTGGGTGACTATGGTTTGTGCCTCGGCAGTTTCCTCGTCGACTGGCAGTTGCTGGTATGCTTGGGCCAGGTCGAGTTTCGCAAAAACTTTGCCCCCTCCCAGTGAGTGTAGGAGATGCTGCACTACTGGGACGGGGTAAGCGCTTTGCTGCAAGGCGCCATTTAGGGTGGCCTTATAGTCCCCGCAGATTCCCACTGACCCATCAGGCTTAATCAGGGTGACTATGGGGGTCTCCCACCGGGCATGGTCTATGGGTTGTAATACCCCTTGCTTTACAAGCTTGTCAATTTGCTCGTCTATCTTCGGTTTGAGTGCGAACGGGACCCGCCTTGGTTTTAGGCGTTTCGGGGGAACGTTGGGGTCTAGGCTGAAGGATATAGGGGGCCCTCGGTACTTGCCTAGGGTGCCGTCGAACACCTCCTGGAAATCCTGGGCCAGTTGCTGCTCCCAGTTGGCTTCGGCGATGTGGTCGATGCCCGTGACTGCGATGCCTAGCAGTGCGAACCATTGAAGTCCCAGTAGGCTAGGTCAGTCTCGATCAACGATGGTTAAGGGAAGTCTTTCGGTGTGTCACTTGTAGGTCACTGTAAACTGTCCTGTTCCGACTACAGGGATGCAGTTTCCCTGGTAGTCCTTGAGGATTAGTCTCTGGTTTTCTAGTTGCTTTCTCTGGATGGTAGGCACCAAGCGTTTAAGTTCTTTCCAGGCTACCATTGAGAGGTAGGACCCGGAGTCCACCTCCATTTTACAGAGCTCGCCTTCGATGCCTACCTCCACATAGACCTTTCTGGCGTCTGTGGTTGTGACGTGGCCGATGGTGACTGTCTGATGTGTCTCTTCTCTCCGCCTGGCCTCGCTGCTTTGTTGGGCTCGTCCGTTTCACTCCCAGCAGTTGCCTGTTGGCCGGTCTCTGGTCCTGGGGGGTGTGCTCTCTCGTCTCCACTCGCTTGGGTCCCATCACTTGGGGCTGTGGGTCTTCTTGAGGCGGCAAACGCGTGCGATGTGGCCCTTCTTGTCGCAGTGCCGGCAAACAGAGTCGAAGAACCGGCATTCAGATCTGGGGTGGTCGCCTCCGCAACCCGCACACGCGGTCCTCGACTTACGACTCCACCGGCTACGCTGGTCGCGGCCCGCCTGTAGTCGGTGGATGTCTTCCTCTTCGTCAGACGTGCCCGAGGTCGAGTGGAGTTCGCCTTGGTGGGTGGTGGTTTCAGGTTGGGCCTTGGTCAACCTTGCAGGGTTGCTGTTTGCGGTGCGGTCCCCGGCGTTCAGTCTCCGCATGCGGTCTGCTGACTGTCGGGTTGCTTCGGTGGCCGCGGCTTCAGAGATGGCGTTGGCGAGAGCGATGTTGCCCTTAGCCATCAACTGACTTTGGAGAACGGGGTCCCAAAGGCTGAGCACGATTCGGTCCCGAAGGGCCTCGTTCATGTTGGAGAACTCGCATAGTCCTCCCAGGTGCCGCAGCTCTGCAACGAAATCGCTGAGACTCTCACCCGACCGCTGGTCCCGCCGATAAAATTCGTGCCGTCGGATGAGGATGGGCACAGCTGGAGCGTAGTGGTTTCGGAGCAATGGCTCAAGGTCCTTCCAATCCATTTCGGTCACGTTGGCGGGTTTGGCTAGCGCTTTTGCCATCTTAAACACTGCGGGCCCGCAGTGTGTTAGGAAGATGGCTCGTTTCTTTGGTCCTGTGGCATCCTTCAGATCGTTGCATTCGAGGAACATGTGGAATCTGTCCGTGTAAGATTCCCAGTCCTCGGTAGCGGGGTTGAAGGGGGTTGGTGGCGCGATGCTGGCCATCTTGTCGGTTGGCTGGCTTCCGTCGGACACGTGCTTCGGTTCAGGATGAGGATCCCATCCTCGTCGCCAGTGTTAAGTCCGCGTGGAAAGAAGCCAGGAGTCGGTGACTTTGTTTCAAGCTCTTTTTATTAGGCTGGTACCGAACTGAGCATATGGGAAAACTTCGCGGCTTTTTATTTCCAAGCCACGGCGGCTGCAGCCAATGGCACCGCTTTGAATCTCCCGCGATTCGAATGGACCAATCACGGGAGATTCTCAGCGAGCCAATCGGCGCAGCTCGCCTAGCCAATCAGAGCGTCGCCAGTGTTAAGTCCGCGTGGAAAGAAGCCAGGAGTCGGTGACTTTGTTTCAAGCTCTTTTTATTAGGCTGGTACCGAACTGAGCATATGGGAAAACTTCGCGGCTTTTTATTTCCAAGCCACGGCGGCTGCAGCCAATGGCACCGCTTTGAATCTCCCGCGATTTGAATGGACCAATCACGGGAGATTCTCAGCGAGCCAATCGGCGCAGCTCGCCTAGCCAATCAGAGCGCCCCGCGCTTTGGCCAATCAAAGCGCGGGGATCTCAAGAATGCAAATGAGGGGACAGAACAAAAGCCATCCACATATCTACATCAAATAATGACTTTGTTCTCTTGTTTTTCCCAAGCAAATAAAACCAGAATATCTTATTTTGATATATCACAGACTTGATTGGTTAGTTGGCTAATTTCTTGCACATAGTCACATATATCAGTGGAGTGACATGGTGGCATTCACTGTTAAAGAAGATTAAGCCTCAGGTGGGACAGATGACATGGTGGCATTCACTGCTAAAGAAGTGACATGGTGGCATTCACTGCTAAAGAAGATTAAGCCTCAGGTGGGACAGATGAATGTTGTTGATGAATCATACAAATGCATTATTCATAATGTAATTTCCTTCTATTTGCATGGGAGGCCATCTTCCTTTATTGAAAAACCATCACAGTGGACTTTAACATCTGCTGTACTCTTTGTTTTTGTGCAAGCCTAGATATAAAAACTGTGGAAATACTATGCAGACTTTGTTACATGGACAGCCTTTGAGCATATTTGTCCTATTCCTCGACTGGAAGATGTGCCTCTGAAAAAATAACTATTCAAATGAGGTCTGCAAATAGCCTATTGGAAGAAATGTCCATCTGGATTCTAAGTGGGGAGAAAGGCACTGGAAACATGGAGGCTATTTGGAAAGATGGGTTAATAGAGGACAGGAAACAAATGGTTGGAGTCCTGGGCAATCGAGCACATGGATGAGAGAGGGAGGGAGATTTATACTCTTTCTTGGGCTTTGAACTTGCATCCTGTTCCTGTGAAAGAAATATATTCTGATTGGTTGTCAGACTCCCATGGGGCCATGCAGGAGTAACTTTGTAGGTTGTCTTGAATCCCAGGGTTGTTTGAACCTTGCTGAGTGATACAATCTTCCCAGGTGCCATGTGGTAAGATGGGTAGAGGGTTAATCCATAATAGGATTATTATGAGGGTGAAGGTCTTTTTTTTGTAGATAAGCTGGCCCAGCCTTTCTGGGCTATTAACAAAGATGGTGGCTGCTTTCCAACTTTCCAACTTTTCATCATTGAGTGCCCAAACTGGAATGCATACATGCACAATGGGGTGCCAGAAACCTGAAGACCAGCTGGCCGGTGTGCATGTGCACACTGTCCAGCTGGTCTTCAGGTTTCCGGCACTCCAGTGTGCACAAAGGCTAGCTGGCTGGCACACTTGTGCATGCCGGAAACTGGAACAGCAGCTGGTGATGGAACACATGCCTACAAAGAGGGCTCTGCATGCCACCTCTGGCATGCTTGCCATAGGTTCGCCATCATGGTTCTAGGTGCTTGTCTGGGCTCATTTTCTCAATCTTTTGTTTGTTGTTTATCTGAGTTTCTGTCTTGATCCATGGATTATCAAATCTGAATTTCTAAAAGTTGGCCTTCTCAGTTCCTGCTTGGGGCAGGGAAACTGGGGCTAGTTTCTGCCTCCCTTAAGATTTTTTTTCCATTTCTCCTTTAGAGGAAATATTTTATCCTGTCTTTTTTAATATTTCTCAAAATATTTCATTCTTCAGGGCGGGGGGGGGGCTTCCCACAATTTATAGAGTGAGCAAGGCCAACCAGCACAAGCAGGTAAAGTGCCAACATGCAAGGAGACTTACCAATTGGTTTCCATGGAAACTCATAAATCTGATGCTGAGCCTGCAAGTGTATTTAACATATTTGTAAATTATATCCTTTGTTCATGAAATGAATCTGGTTGCACCAATGTAATTACAAATAATATGGCATTCTACTTTTTCCTTATCCACAATCAGGCATCTTTGTAATAGTCCAATTGATACAGCACTGTTGCCAAGTTTGCATTGTTGGCATGACCACTTACCTTCCAACATGCAATCCTGAGCCTCAGCAAAATCATCATCCTTGATGGTGAATGCTCCTCAAAGCTAGCTACTTTAAAGGTTAAGAGAAAGTAAAAGCATAATTACTTATGTAAGCACTGCTTTATAGAAATGAACTATCTTTCTCTCTCCATCTAAACATCTTTCCCTAGATAGTATTAATTAGCAACAGGCATTTGTAATGTTACAATTCATGACTAATCAGCTCCAATGATTTCAACAGATACTTTAAAAGTAATGATCTGAGCCATCAACATGAGAGCACAGCCAATAAGTGTTTATTTCCCAGGAACCATAAAAATATCTCAGGAAGAGGAAGTAAGAGGAAAAGCTAAGAGTTTTCTATTAATAAAGGGAGGGGAAAATAGCAATAGCACCTAGGACCGTCTTAGACTTATATACCACCTCACGATGCTCTACAGCCCTAAGTGATTTACAGAGTCAGCATATTTCCCCACTCTTTTAAATATACAGTATTTGAGAACAATCTCTTTCTCTCTCTTTCAGAAAGGTGCACCCAGCCAAGAAGAAATGTTCTTCGAAAGCAACTGCAGGTGTTTTGTTGCAAGTGAGAGAAGAGGTAGCTAAGATTTTCTGTCCTTTTTTCTTACCTTTGGCAGACAGTTTTAAGCAGCAGCTGGAGTCCAATTTTCTGCACGTCTGTTGTCCCTACCACTGATAATTGATAATGTCCAATTTTCAAGACAAGTGCAACTTGGATTTAACCCTCACAAAAGTAATTACATGTGACATAGGGAATCAGAAATTTGTTAACCATTAAAAAAAGAGAGAGAGATAGCCTATAAGTCATCTAACACATTTTCTTCCTATTAAAGCAAGAGAAAAAGCAAGAGAAAAAAAGCATTAATAAACACTGAGTAAAATTTACTTAGTGACCTTCTGTTGCTAGCATCGACAGCCTAATCAGAGTTTTCAAAGCAATATCCACAAAGAAGAAGAGATCAAAGGATTAAATCTGGGGAGCACTAGAAATGACATATTTTGCTTAATTCTGCTTGGAAACTCAGGCTTGGCCCTGTTCTGTACAGTCATTAGCATACTTGCAAGCGCTGCGCTGTGATTGGCCAAAGCGCACGGCGATCTGATTGGCCGAGCGAGCCGCACTGATTGGCCCGCTGCGAATCCCCCGCAATTGGTGGAAACTAATCACGGGAGATTCAAAGCGGTGCCATTGGCCGCGGCCGCCGTGCCCAGAGAATAAAAGCCGCTGTTTTTCCCCTTGAATCCGAAGCCGATCTAGGATCCAATAAAGAGCTGAACTAAGTCACTGACTCTGAGTCTCCTTCCGCGACAGACACAACACTGGCGACGAGGGTGGGATCTCGAGACTAATCCCCATCAAGCACGTGTCCTGAGGAAGCGAGACCGACAAGATGGCCAGCAAAGCACTGCCCGCACCTTTTAATCCAGCTGCCGAGGACTGGAAATCGTACACAGACCGATTCCTAATGTTCCTCGAAAGTAGCAACTTGAAGGATGCAACTGGGCAGAAGAAAAGAGCCGTCTTTCTAACACACTGCGGGCCCACAGTGTTCAAGATGGCAAAAGGTCTCGCAAAACCTGGGGACGTGAAGGAGATGGACTGGGCCGATCTCGAGCCGTTGCTCCAAAACCACTATGCCCCCACCATGCCCACCCTCATCAGGTGGCACGATTTCTACCGGTGGGACCAGAGGTCGGGTGAGAGCATCAGCGACTTTGTGGCTGATCTACGGAACCTAGGGGGCATGTGCGGGTTCTCAGACATGGACGAAGCTTTGCGGGACTGTGTCGTACTCGGGCTCAGAGACCCAGTCCTCCAAAGCCGTCTGATGGCAAAAGGCGACATCACCCTCGCCAATGGCCTCGCCGAAGCCACCGCAGCCGAGGCAACCCAGAAATCAGCAAATAAAATGCGGAGACCAGACACCGGGGAATGCACCGCGACCATCGAGACGGGCCCGGCGACCGAGGCCCACCCAGAAGCAAGCTGCCGAGAAACCACCACCCATCATGGCAACTTCCACTCCGCCTCCAACACCACGGACGAGGAAGAAGACATCCATCGACTCCAGACGGGATGAGACTGGCGCGATCGGCGGAGTCGTAAGTCGGGACCCACATGTGCCGGGTGCGGAGGCAACCACCCTCGATCGGAGTGCCGGTTTTTCGATGTGATCTGCCGACACTGCGATAAAAAAGGTCACATCGCCCAAGTCTGCCGACTGAGGAAAGCCTACAGCCCCCGACGGCAAGATCACAGCAACCGGAGACAAGACGGCACCCACCCCAGGACCAGAGACCGCCAAGCCAAAAATAGCTGGAACCAAGACAGACGGGGCCGACGAAGCGGTGAAAACTGTCAGAAAGAGAAAACCCACCAGACGGTCGTCATCGGCCACTCATCAAGCACAGACATCCGAAAGGTATATGTGGAAGTGGGCATCGAAAGTGAACCATGCAAAATGGAGGTGGACTCCGGGTCCTACCTCTCCATGGTTGCCTGGCAAGAAATCAAGCATTTGGTGCCCGCGATCCACAAGAGGGGGTTGGAAACCCAGAAATTAATCCTTAAAAACTACCAGGGGAACCGC
The DNA here is from genome assembly GCA_033807585.1 of Hydrophis major. NCBI lineage: Eukaryota > Metazoa > Chordata > Lepidosauria > Squamata > Elapidae > Hydrophis > Hydrophis major. The sequence goes on from CM066329.1 coordinate 91,319,667, forward strand.
ATCCCGGTAGTCAGAACCGGACATTTCGAAGTGACTTTCAAGGGCCGCACAGCAAAGCTTCCCCTGATGATCGTGGACCGAGACCGCCCCAGCCTTTTGGGACTACAGTGGTTCACACCACTCGGGATCGAGGTTACGGGCGTCAACCACGTCGTAGATGCCGACTGGGAAGAGCAACTGGCACGGGATTTCCGGGAAGTGTTCGACAGCACCCTAGGCAAGTACCGAGGGCCCCCTATTTCCTTCAGCCTAGACCCCAGCATTCCCCCTAATACGCCTAAAACCACGGCGGGTACCTTTTGCACTCCGGCCCAAAATCAACGAGCAAATTGACAAGCTCATCAAATAAGGGGTCCTACAGCCAATCGATCACACCCAGTGGGAGACCGCCATAGTCACCCCAGTCAAGCCCGATGGGTCGGTGAGAATCTGCGGGGACTATAAGGCCACCCTAAATTGCGCCTTACAACAAAGTGCCTGCCCCGTCCCAGTAGTGCAGCACCTCCTACACTCACTGGGGGGAGGCAAGGTCTTTGCGAAGCTCGACCTGGCGCAAGCCTACCAACAGCTGCTGGTCGACGTAGAAACCGCCAAAGCGCAGACTATAGTCACCCACCGGGGAGCGTTTCGCTGTAAGAGACTCCAGTTTGGAGTCAGCGTGGCTCCGGGAATTTTCCAGATCCTCATGGAGAGACTCTTGCAAGGAATTAAGGGGTGGTGCCCTACTTCGACGATGTACTGGTGTCAGCAGCCAACCAACAAGAACTAGAGGGTTGTCTAAGAGAGGTACTAACCAAATTCAAAGAGGCTGGGCTAAAGGTGAAAAAAGAGAAATGCCAGCTGTACACAGAGCGGGTCGAGTTCCTAGGATACCTCCTAGACCGGCACGGCATCCATCCAACCGCGAAAAAAATCAGAGCCATTAAAGAAGCTCCCACGCCAAAGAATAAAATGGAACTGCAGGCATTTCTAGGACTGCTTAATTTCTATAATGTTTTCCTGCCCCAAAAGGAGACCGCGGCAGAGCCTTTGCATAGGCTTTTGGACAAGGGAGCCACATGGACTTGGGGGAAACGTGAGGAAGCCGCCTTCAATAAAACCAAGGGCCTGCTCACCTCGGATGCCATCCTCATCCAATACAACGAGACCCTACCACTTGCAGTCACATGCAACGCCTCACCTTTCGGCATCGGTGCCATCCTCAGCCACACACTCCCCGATGGAAAAGAAGCACCCATCGCCTTCTTTTCGAGGACCCTCACCAAACCAGAGAGAAATTACAGTCAGCTGGATAAAGAGGCCCTGGCTATCATCGCTGCAGTGAAGAGGTTCCATGAGTACCTCTACGGCCGCACGTTCACCATCATCGCCGACCACAAGCCGCTGATGGGAATCCTGGCAGGGAACAGGGCCACCCCGAACATTCTATCTCCTAGAATGACAAGGTGGTCCAAATTTCTTGCTGCCTACAGCTACCGGCTTACACACCGACCCGGTAAGACGATCACCCATGCAGACGCCCTGAGCTGCACGCCATTACCTGACCTAGACACCGACCCAGCACCCACGACAGCCACCCTCAGCATAGAGACTCTGCCCGATCTACCCATAACCGTGTCAGACATTGCCCGCAAGACTAATAAAGACAAGTGTCTGGCACGGGTGTTACATTAGGTAGAAAAGGGGTGGCCGAAAAAGGACGACAATGAGTCATTCAGGACATTCTGGAACCGGCAAACAGAACTCTCATTACAAAAAGGTTGTGTACTTTGGAGGGATAGGGTTGTTATCCCGGAAAAGTTACAAGGGAAGGTATTGGAGTTGTTACACGAGGGCCACCCGGGCATAGTTAGAACAAAAGCCCTGGCCAGGAGTTACGCCTGGTGGCCAGGGATGGATAAGCAGATCGAGACTTGGGTGGCAACATGCAAACATTGCCAAGAAACCAGACCGAGCCCTCCCACAGCACTAATCCCGGAATGGAAAACCCCCAGGGGACCATGGTCCAGGATTCACATAGATTTTGCCGGGCCCATAAAAGGACATATATTCCTTATCATGGTAGATGCTTACTCCAACTGGTTGGAGGTAAACAACATGAAAACCACCACCACGGAAGCCGTAACCAAGGAACTCAGCAAGCTGTTTGCAACCCATGGCCTCCCAGATGTCATCGTGTCGGATAATGGGCCCCAATTTACCTCACTGGAATTCAAAAAATTCCTAGCGGAACAGGGCATACAACACGCACTAACAGCACCGGCACATCCGGTGGTGAACGGGAGGGCGGAACGGATGGTTCAATTCACAAAAAAAACCATCCAAAAAATTGAACACGGGGAAATCCAAGAAAAAATAAACAAAATGCTTTTTATACACCACATAACCCCGAACACAACAACCAACAAAAGCCCGGCAGAACTATTAATGGGGAGGAAATTAAGGTCCCCACTCAACAGGCTGCACCCCACATACAACCCAGAAAAAACCCCAAACTCCTCAAGCAAACACCGAACATTTTCACCAGGCGATGCAGTCTACGCGAAGAACCTTACCGGAGATCCACTTTGGGTACCGGCGACCATAACCCAGCTGACAGGTCCCTGCTCGTACTGGCTGCAAACAACCGATGGACGAGCATGGAAATGACACATCGATCAAATAAGATCGAGAACAACCACAGGAAACACAACCGACACGCAGACACAGATAGCCCCCATAACACAAACCAAGAGGGGAGGGAATACCCCGGGAATCAAAAAAAGAAACCAGCAATACTCACCGACAAGCAGCCAGCTCAAAGCCTCACCAGGAAGAAGCAGCCAGGCCAGCTCGACCAGCCCAGAAAGACCAGATGGGAGTGGCAACAATTGCAGCTCAACCAGCCCGGGTAGACCGGGAGGGAGCTGCGACGAAAGGCCCAGCAAGGCCTTCCAGGCGGTTCACCCGACAAGGCAGAGAGCAACACAGAACCTGACCAAACCGGCCGGGAGCCAAGCAACAACTAACCTGCGCAGGTCAAGGAGGCAAGTACGAAGCCCCGCCTACTTACGGGACTATGTTACGTAGGACCATACCAAGAGGGGAGGGGTGTTCTGTACAGTCATTAGCATACTTGCAAGCGCCACGCTGTGATTGGCCAAAGCGCACAGCGATCTGATTGGCCGAGCAAGCCGCACTGATTGGCCCGCTGCGAATCCCCCACAATTGGTGGAAACTAATCACAGGAGATTCAAAGCAGTGCCATTGGCCGTAGCCGCCGTGGCCAGAGAATAAAAGCTGCTGTTTTTCCCCTTGAATCCGAAGCCGATCTCGGGATCCAATAAAGAGCTGAACTAAGTCACTGACTCCAAGTCTCCTTCCGCGACGGACACAACAGGCCTAAGATACCCTTCCAAAAGAACTCATTGATTTTGGCAAGGCAGGAATGGAAATAAATCTGTTTTTCCAAGCAGATAGCTGTCTCACCACTATGTATTGCTGTGCCTAAAATTTAGTGACTAAAGCCACAAATCACACTTAAGATACAACATAATTCTACTATGTAATTTATTAGTATACAAACAATAAAAAAGTATATATTGCTGTCTTTGCAAAACATTAGCAGTTGCTGCTGAGCGAAGACAGAACCGTAGTTTATACAGTACCATTACAATACCCATATAATATATTATATGCAGCAGCACTCACAGTGTGATCAGGAGTAGAATTGCCAATAAAGGAATGAAAAGCTAACTTCTACTATTTTAAACAACAATAGCAAAGGAAACTTTCATTTTAGACATTGTGCATTTCTATATACACATGGATATGGAATAGGCACCAGTGGTGCATTTATTTAAATGTTAGTAAATTGCTCTCATTAATACAGCTGTCTATGCAGAATTCCTATTTGTAAGGTTGTACAGGAGGATTAATGGATGTTAAAAGATGCTGCTAAAGTTGTATAGGATTAATGGAAGTACTGATGGATGCAATTATGTTGATTCAGAAATAATGCTTTTTAATATAAAAGTAGCTCATCATGAGGATGAAAAGGCAGTTCAGATGTTGAAAACAGTGGGTGTGTTGGGTACCTCTCTGTTTTCCTCCCTCCCGGTTTTCCTTTGCTTTGAAATTAGTGAGAGTTTTGCCAATTGCTTCCATGTGCAGCTAGGTTCCCCCATGCAGCTCCAGAATGGATGTTGAGTGAACGTTACAAAAAGCTATTTGACAGGGCCAAGAAAGCAAGGGAGAGAAAGACAGTAGGGGAGAGGCAGCCTGCCTTTATCACACCCAGAGCTAAACAAGTTCTTTGCTTCAGGCTGTCTAGCCATGTCACCATCCTTCTAACTCCTCTGCACTCATTTATTTTTCCTATTCAATGAGCGTGAACAATTCCACACTGCAGCCTGTCTGCATTTTATTCCTTGAATCCATCGACAGCTTCTTCACAAAGAGAAAGCTCCTGTAAATGGGTTTTTAAAATGAGCTTTCTTGCCAAACACAGCAAAGGTGTTTATTGCTATGTGAAGCCCATAAATGTGTTAAAGTTGTCATAGAAAGAAACAACATAAAGAAATATAATTATTCGCCGCCACCACTAATCTTGTAACCATTTTCTCTCTGTTGTAATTGACGGTGACTGGTTTTATATGTTGCATTGTCATGGTGCAGTTGGTTTGCTTTGGGGTTAATATGTGATTTGAACCTAGCCAATTGTGGTTTAGACAACAAATCACAGTTTAAAAAAAAACAGGACACAGGAGAGATTGCAGATCAGCCATTATTTTGGTATTACATAAGTTACGTGAGATAGACAGCTATATAAATTGAAATAAATAAAATTATTTCTGTTTCTTCTTTGTTGCAGGTGCTTTGGCTCTTGATTTTTGGACTGACTTTGGGCTTTCTCTTGGCATTGGACTCCATCTACTCTTCCCTTATATTCTGAAATTCACGCTGAAGTCCAGGATTGCCAGTTGATGCTGCTATACAGTAAATTATTCAGTACTCCAGATAGCCAGCCTGGCAATCCACACATTCAAATTAATGGTGATCTCTTTTTCCTTTTCCTTTTTTCTTTTTTGGCATAAAGTACAGCTATGGTCCCCAACCTTTCCAGCTCTGCAGACTGGCAGTGGTGGCAGCAACAGCTGGGGAGGATGATTTCAGGCATATGCCCATCATAGGTGCAAATGGAGCTTTGCATGCTCACCTGAGCCTTGTGTGGCCTGGTTCCTAAAGGGCCACAGACAGGTACCAGCCTGTGGACCAAGGATTGGGCATCCCTGCTGTGTAGGAAGCATATAGAATAGATCCTCTATCCAGGGAAGGAGAAGAATGGAGAAATTTAAATCTTAAATCTCTCAGCCATATACCTACAATATTTCTTCTTTTATGTATACTGAGCGCATTTGCACCAAGACAAATTCCTTGTGTGTCCAATCACACTTGGCCAATAAAAGAATTCTAATTCTCTAAATTCTACAGCAATTTGGGGATAAGTGGAAGAGGGAAGATTTTCATTGGTGCCAACAATTTTTCCTTTTTTCAAAGAAAGTGCCTTGGGGAGTGAAAAGTAACTGGAAGCATTAATATTTCCCCCTATTTTGTGCTGTCATGTGACAATATATGAAACGTGTATGTTTACTTTTAGGGGAGGGAGGAAGGAAGGAAGGACCTCCTGCATGCTACATATTTAACACAGTAAGTAGTTTGAATCTCATTTAACGTCAATTGGTTTTAAGTCATTCTCAGGGCATCTTATGTGCCATGGAGTCTGATTACTTCTAAGTAACTGAAGATTTCTATTCATTCATTCATTCATTCATTCGGGTTTTTTTTACACCTGTTCACTTTATAGTTGTTTTATAATACCTGTTTCTCTTTGTGTTGCTTCAAAGAGTATTACACTACTAATTTATTTTTATTCTAATGTAATGACAGGCTGCTTAAGGCTCCTGGTGGGTGGATTCTGCAACTTTTGTTTCCCTCTACGATATTAGCAAGAAGGGTGGGAGTAGAGAAGAAACCTGTTCTCTCTTCACTTCCCACCTCCTTTCTCTGCCACTATAAGTTGATAGGAGACATGAGAGGTGAGGTGACATCCCCTACAGTGGAAGAGCCCTGACTTTCCTTCTGTCAAAGGTCCAGTTGCTCATAAAATGAGTGACTTGGGACTGTGCCCTCAGTAGCCATATGTGCCAGTACTGTATGCCCTCTGCTACTCCCCAATAGCTTCTGGGGAGGAAAGTCATCTCCTAGTGTCTCCATAGTGTCTAAGACATGAATATCCATTTGGAGATTTTGCCAGAATACTAGAGTGGATTATTATTTTCTTATCTATTGGATTGTGTTAAATGATTCCTTGTTATGATCTGACAATCAAGTGTGATCTGGGAGTGTTACACTTCATCCCTGGTGGTATAGCTGACTGCAGTATTAGATTGCACAAGTTTCTTTGCCACTACAAGCTAACAATCTGGAATGGAACTGCTTTGCTTAAATCTCTGGCAATCATGCTGTCTCTCTACCAGCTTTTTGGTGTTTTGATTGATTGTGTGCCATCTAGTTGAAAACAACCACATAGATAATTTTGTTTCCAAATTAATCTGTCTCCGATTTGGTCTTTCAGGTTGCCCAACAATGGACCCATCACTGATGTAATCAAGTTAATCTATTTCTCTTTCTGGTGATCACTCTCTTTCCTTTCCTTCCATCTTTCCCAGTTTTATAGACTTTGTACGATGTGACCAAAATGCAATAATTTGAATCCAGATATATATGCCCTTCAGTGAGAACTCTTGATTGATTGGTTCTATGATCTTTTTTCTTGGTTGTCCAGGGTATTATCAGGAGTTTACTCCAATACCAAGTTGAAAGTCTATGGAGATTCTCAGTCATCCAGATCATGGTTGTCCCAAAGGTGCTTTTTCAAAAGGCAACTGGACTTTCTGGTTTTTCTTTGAAGACTGAAGTTTCTGGGATGAGAAGCAAGCGTCTTCAAAAAAACAAATAAACAGAAAGTCCAGTTGCCTCTTGAAAAAGCACCTTTGGGACTACCAAGTTGAAAAAACTCAATATTCTTTCTATTTTGCTTCTTCAAAGTCCAACTTTCACCTCCACTGATGTCACAGAGAAAACCATTGCCTGTGTGATACTGATATCAATAGATATAGTGTAGATACATCATGAAAGTTGAATATCTTTTCTAAAGCCTTCATTACTACTTTACCAGGTGCTAGTCCAGGGTTCTCCAAACTTGGTAACTTTAAGACTTGTGGACTTCAACTCCCACATTTCCCCAGCCAGCATGGCTAATTGAAGAATTTTGGGAGTTGAAATCCACAAGTCTTACAGTTGCCAAGTTTGGAGACTCCTATGCTAGCATGTTTATATTTCTTGATTGTATTTTCTTTACTGTAGACAGACAATCAAAACAGCAAAAGCGATCTGCAACTTCAATATCTTCTTAGTTTTAAGACTAAGACTGTATCTATTGTAATTAATTTGGTCTTATTTCTATTTTTTTTCATTGTGCTTCTTGATTTTTCTAGACTCGCAGGGGTAGGGAAACTTGATTCTTTTATCACTTCAACTCCCCAAATTCCTGAGTGAGCCATAAAAGGTTCCCCATCCCTGGCTTACTGGTTTTTCAGTTGTGGGGGAAATCAATTTTTGACTGGAATGGGACTGTTCAATATTAAACAGACAAGTTTCCCTAGCTTCCATATTATCTGCATTTTCAGCTATCAGAGCAGTGTCTTCAGCATAGTGCAAATTAAAGCTTTTTCCTTAATTTTAAAACTACACCTGTCGTGTCCGCGAAATGACGCCAGGAGTCGGTGATTTCATGCAATGCTCTTTATTTGGAAAACTGGAACCGAACCGGCGAAAGGAAAAAAGCCCGCGGCTTTTATTCCTTTCGCCGCGGCCGCCGCGGCCAATGGCAGCGCTTCAAATCTCCCGCGCTCTGAACGAGCCAATCGCGGGAGATTCTTAACGAGCCAATCGGCACGGCTCGCCTAACCAATTAGAAAGCCCCGCGCTTTGGCCAATCAAAGCGCGGGGATTTCGAGTATGTAAATGAGGACAGAACACCCCTCCCCTCTTGGTTCAGTCCTTACGTTGCGTAGTCACGTAGGTAGGCGGGGCTCCGTCTGGTCCTACTTGACCTGCGCAACTCAGTTGTAAGCGGGATCCCGGCCGGTTCGGTCGGGTTTTTGGTTGCTCTTGCTGGTCGATCGGGCCGGTTCTTTCTCTGTGGCTCCCACCTGGGCCTTCCGGGTTGGTTGAGCTACGGGTTTCGCCGCTCCCGCTCGGTCTTTCTGGGTCGGTCGAGCTGGCTTGGCTGTTCTTTTCTGGCGAGGGGTCGCGATGGCTGCGTCTCGGTAAGTACTGCTGGTTTATTTTTTCTTGTAATCGGTCACCCGGGTATTCCCTCCCCCCTTGGCTTGCGTTTTGGGAGGTGGGTTCGTTTGCTGTCCTAGACCTAAGTTGGTCGATGTGTCGTTTCCACGCTCGTCCGTCTGCCGTTTGTAGCCGGTACGAGCGTGGGCCTGTTGCTTGGGTGATGACGGCTGGGATCCATAGGGGGTCTCCCGTCAGGTTTTTTGCATATACGAGGTCCCCGGGTGCGAGTGTTCGGTATTTCGTGCTTGAGTCTGGGGGCCGCTCCGGGTTATACGTAGGGTGTAACCTGTCGAGTGGGGACCTCAGCTTTCTACCCATTAGCAGTTCGGCTGGGCTTTTGTTGGTAGTGGTATTCGGGGTTATGTGTTGTGTAAAGAGAAGTCTGTTGATTTTTTCTTGGATCTCCCCGTGGTCCATTTTCCGGATGGTTTTTTTGGTAAATTGGACCATCCGTTCCGCCCTACCATTCGCCGCCGGATGCGCTGGTGCTGTTAGTGCGTGGCGGATGCCCCTTTCCGCCAGGAACTTCTCAAAGTCCAGGGAGGTAAACTGGGGCCCGTTGTCGGAGACGACGACGTCTGGGAGGCCGTGTGTTGCAAAGAGTTTGCAAAGTTCTTTGGTCACGGCCTCCGTGGTTGTTGTCTTCATGTTGCTTACCTCCAGCCAGTTGGAGTAAGCGTCAATTGTTATGAGGAAGGTGTGTCCATTTGTGGGCCCAGCGAAGTCTATATGGATTCTGGACCAGGGTCCCCTTGGGGTTTCCCACTCTAGGACGGGTGCTGTGGGTGGGCTGGGCCTAGTCTCCTGGCATCGCTGGCACCTAGCTACCCAGGCCTCTATCTGCTTGTCCATCCCTGGCCACCAAGCGTAACTTCTGGCCAGGGCTTTAGTTCTTACGATGCCAGGGTGCCCCTCGTGCAACATTTCCAAAACCTTCCCCTGTAGTTTGTCCGGAATGACCACCCTGTCAGCCCATAAGATGCACCCTTTTAACAACGAGAGTTCAGTTTGGCAGTTCCGAAACGTCTTGACGGACTCGTCATTGTCTTTTTCCGGCCACCCTCTTTCTACCCAATGCAAAACCCGCGCCAGACGCCTGTCTTTATTAGTTTCCCGGGCAATGTCTGACGCGGTTATGGGTAGGTTGGGTAGGGTCTCGATGCTGAGGGTGGTCGTCGTTGGTGCTGGGTCAGAGTCGGATTCCGGTAGCGGCGAGCGGCTTAATGCGTCCGCATGTGAGATCGTCTTACCCGGTCTGTGTATGAGTTCGTAGTTGTAGGCCGCCAGGAACTCGGACCACCTTGTCATTCGAGGAGACAGAATGTTCGGGGTGGCTCGGTTTCCTGCAAGGATGCCCAGCAACGGCTTGTGGTCCGTTATAATGGTGAAGGGCCGGCTGTAGAGATATTCGTGGAACCGTTTTATGGCGGCAACTATAGCCAGAGCCTCTTTGTCCAGTTGGCTATAGTTCCGCTCCGGTTTGGTGAGGGTCCTTGAAAAGAACACGATGGGTGCTTCTTTTCTGTCAGGAAGGGTATGGCTGAGGACGGCGCCGACGCCGAAAGGTGATGTGTCGCAAGTGACGGCCAGAGGCAGGGTTTCGTTGAATTGTATGAGGACGGCGTCGGAGGTGAGGAGGTCTTTAGTTTTTTGGAAGGCGGCTTGCTCCCGTTTCCCCCAAGTCCAGGTCGCCGCCTTGTCCAGGAGCCTATGCAAAGGCTCTGCCGCCGTCGCCTTTTGGGGTAGGAAAACATTGTAAAAGTTCAGTAACCCCAAGAATGCTTGTAGTTCAGTTTTTGATTTAGGGGTGGGGGCCTCTTTGATGGCCTTGATTTTTTTACTTGTGGGGTGAATGCCGTGCCGGTCTAGGAGGTAGCCCAAGAATTCCACTCGTTCCGTGCACAGTTGGCATTTCTCCCTTTTTACTTTAAGTCCCGTTTCTTTAAATTTAGTTCGGACCTCTCTTAGTCGGCTTTCTAGTTCGGCTTGGTTGGGCGCCGACACTAGAACGTCATCGAAATAAGGTACCACCCCCTTGATACCTTGCAACAACCTTTCCATCAGGCTCTGAAATATACCTGGTGCCACGCTGACTCCGAATTGGAGTCGGTTGCATTTGAAAGCTCCCCGGTGGGTGACGATGGTCTGGGCTTCCGCCGTTTGCTCGTCGACCGGCAACTGTTGGTATGCCTGGGCGAGATCGAGCTTGGCGAAAACCCTGCCCCCTCCCAGTGAGTGCAGTAGGTGTTGCACCATTGGGACGGGGTAGGCGCTTTGTTGCAGCGCGCCATTTAGGGTGGCCTTATAGTCCCCACAGATTCTCACCGACCCGTCCGGCTTGATCGGGGTGACTATGGGGGTCTCCCACCGGGCGTGGTCTATGGGCTGCAATACCCCCTGTTTGACGAGCTTATCAATTTGCTCGTCTATTTTGGGTTTTAGGGCGAATGGCACCCGCCTAGGTTTCAGTCGTTTGGGGGGGACGTTAGGGTCTAGGTCGAACGAGATAAGGGGCCCCTGGTACTTGCCCAGGCTTCCGTCGAAGACTTCTTGGAACTCCTGGGCTAGTCGCTGTTCCCAACTGTCGTCGGCGACGTGGTTGACTCCCGTGAGAGTGATGTCGAGCAGGGCGAACCATTGCAGTCCCAGTAGGCTTGGGCGGTCGCGGTCGACGATCGTTAGGGGGAGTTGTTCGGTGCGCCCCTTATATGTTACGTTAAAGTTTTTGGTGCCGACTACCGGGATGCGGTTTCCCTGGTAGTCCTTTACAATAAGTCTTTGGCTGTCTACGTTCCTCCTTTGGAGGATAGGCACCAACCGCTTTATCTCGTGCCATGAAATCATGGAGAGGTAGGACCCGGAGTCTACCTCCATTTTGCACGGCTGGCCCTCGATGTGTACCTCGACATGGATTTTTCGGGCGTCGTTGGTGATGGCGTGGCCGATGGTGACTGTCTGGTGGGTCTCCTCTCTCCGCCGGTTGTCGCCACCTCACGAGGATCGTCCGGTCCGGTCCCATCGGCTGTCCGAGTGGCGATCTCTGGGCCGGGGCGGTGAGCTTTCCCTTCTCCGGTCATTCTGGTCCCATCGAGTTGGACTGCGGTTTTTCTTCAGGCGGCAAACCCGGGCGATGTGCCCCTTTTTGTCGCAATGCCGGCAGATGGAATCGAAAAACCGGCATTCCGACCTGGGGTGGTCGCCGCCGTAACCGGCACAGTTGGTCCTTGACTTACGACCTCTCCGGTTCTGTTGGTCACGCCCAGTCTGAAGTCGATGTATGTCTTCTTCGTCTTCGGACGTGCTGGATGCAGAGTGGAAATCGCCCTGGTGTGTAGTTGTCTCGGTTTTTTGTTCGGTCGACCTCGCCGGGTTGTTGTTTCCGCCGCGGTCCTTCGTGTCAGGTCTGCGCATGCTATCGGTGGAAGTACGGGTTGCTTCTGCGGCCGCGGCTGCGGTGAGGGCGTCTGCTAAACTGATGTTGCCCTTAGCCATCAGCCGGCTCTGGAGCGCGGGGTCCCACAGACCGAGCACGATTCGGTCTCTCAGGATGTTGTTTAGGTTATCAAATTCGCAGAGCCCCCCTAGGCGCCGCAGCTCGGCGACGAAGTCGCTCAATTTCTCACCCGCTCTCTGATCTCGCCGGTAGAATTCGTTGCGCCGGATCAGGATGGGGACCTCGGGAGCGTAATGTCGCCGAAGGATAGGTTCAAGGACGTCCCAGTCCATGGCGGTTGCGTCGGCGGGCTTGGCCAACGCTTTGGCCATCTGGAAAACTTCGGTTCCGCAGTGGGTGAGGAAGACGGCGCGTTTTAGCGGGCCCGAGGCGTCCTTCATGCCGGTGCACTCGAGGTACATGCGGAAACGGTCGGAGAACGATTCCCAGTCTTCGGTGGCGGGGTTGAAGGGGGCGGGCGGTGCAATTTTTGCCATCTCGGTGCTTTGTCTGGCTTCCGTCGGACACGGGGTTCGGTTCAGGGTCTGAATCCCATCCTCGTCGCCAGTGTCGTGTCCACGAAATGACGCCAGGAGTCGGTGATTTCATGCAATGCTCTTTATTTGGAAAACTGGAACCGAACCGGCGAAAGGAAAAAAGCCCGCGGCTTTTATTCCTTTCGCCGCGGCCGCCGCGGCCAATGGCAGCGCTTCGAATCTCCCGCGCTCTGAACGAGCCAATCGCGGGAGATTCTTAACGAGCCAATCGGCGCGGCTCGCCTAACCAATTAGAAAGCCCCGCGCTTTGGCCAATCAAAGCGCGGGGATTTCGAGTATGTAAATGAGGACAGAACAACACCCATCTTCTTCCAATTCAATTGTCCTGCATATATGTTCTAAACATTTTCTTTCTTTCTTGGAAATATGTCAATCTTTAAAATGAAATTAGGAAAACTCACATGGAATACTGCAATGTTGAGACTGCACAACTTTCTAGACTCTTTTTAAAATAACAGAAATTGAGTGGAAATCATAAAATTGTAAACTGTATCCCTGTTTCCAATCTTTAGGGAGTTATTAAAGATAACAAAATATTTGTACTGTTATACGTAATTGCCAAATAAAAAAAGTTGAATAAACCTCTCTTGTTCACAGAAAGTATCTACTTTTTCAACCTGACTATTAGAAAAGCAGTGCAAATTCTACTGCTAAATTATACATATTTCATACAATTTATAAACAAGCCTTATTTGTTTATAGCTGTTTTTATGAATGCCTAAAGTTGTTCATACAGGGGCACCATTCACATACAAAAATTGAGTCTTCCACATACTGTTGCATGAAAGTATCAATAGAAAATGCTTAAGGAACGGTTGCCATAATTGGATAATTGCCATTTTTTTCCTAATTGCTTCATCTGAAGTATGTGTGTGTTCATCTTTCTCGTCTCCCCAAATTTCAGTGTCTACACATTTTTAGAAATCTAAATACACAGTCTTAAAATATACGGAGTATGAATAGGAACTCAAAGTGATGGGCTGAATATTCCAAAAAAAAGAATTATCTGGACATATGTTTATGATTACTATTCCAGGAAGAAATCTGCACCCACAAGCTTTCTTTCACAAATTGATATATTTTTGTCAGATTCTTTTTTTTAAAAAGATACAACTTTCAAATAAAAAATGCACATATTTTCACCCACATATTGTTGTATTTATTAGAATGTGTAAGTAAACAGAAGAACATTAATAAATGATTTCTTCCCTATAACTTTTCAAACGATAGTCCTAACTAAATAAAGACAATTAGAGATAAATACATAATAGCTTAAATGGAAAAGACAAATGTTCCAGAACATTTGAAAAGAGAAAAATGTTTACTTTTACATTAAGTTGACTGCTGCATTTTCTATCTATTAATATAAAACATGTACAGTTGAAAAGCAGGGAGAGAGAAACATGAATAACCCACTATCCATTTGCATTACAAATATATCTGCATCTATATCAATATCAAAATGGACATGATTTTCTTGAGCCACTAGAAACAATAAGTAATTAACATAGACCAGTGTTTTTCAACCTTGACAACTGTTAAGATGGGTGATGGGCATGGCAGGGGAAGGATACTGCAAAATCCCATTCCCTCCCTACCCCACAAACCTGCTTTCCAGCTCTGTTCTTCTGTGCAGGGCAACAAAAGAAGACCCAGCCGATCAGCTGGGACTCTGGAGGCAGAGAATAGATTGAGGTGGAGCCAGATGGTATTTGCCAGTTCTCCAAACTACTCAAAATTCCCATTACTGGTTCTCCAGAACTAGTCAGAACCTGCTGAATACCACCTCTGGTTCTGCCCCAGGAAGGAAACAATTTGATGAATGTGTATGATGTATCCAACAACTTATAAATAAAATTAAACCAGGAATGCTGGTGATTCCTCACCACAAATAAACAAAAAAAAACCTGCTTTTATTTTGGAGGCATCTACATATAGCATCCTGGCTTTGTTCTGATTCAACCTACTATTTGTACATCAGCAACAAACTTGGATGTAGAAGGAAGCTGACTGCTCCTTGGATGATTCTAGGATTGATGAGTTGGGGGAGACAATAAATAAGGAATGCAAGGATGAAAACAACACTTCCAAGACAGCTGAAATATGAGTTTGTGGCTCCCTCCTCTAACATTTGCTTCTGCCTCCCAGTATCAAGAAGCAATCATAATAATGCTCCAAACTGTAGAGTGGGGGGAGAAAAGCATTTTATTCCTTAAATGCAGTAGTTCTCATCTTCAAAGCAAGAAACAATCTCAGTGTGTTGCCTCTATTTCTGCTTCAGAGGTTAGAAAATATTCTCAAGCTGTGATTAGCCTAATTGTGATGCAGCCTGGAGGTTCTTAGGGAAAGTGGATGTCTGATTAGGCCCTGATTGGACTTCCTTCCCCTGTGTTCAATTGCACAGCAGAGCTCAGCACTATAAATCGGTGATTCATGCCAGGGCTCAAACACTGAGCTAGGAAATCAATGCACAGCCAGGGGGAAAAAAAGTAGAGATGGAAACCTGACAAGAAAGAGGAGAAAGCAATGAGATCAATTCTCTGCTTTTAGATATTGTGAAATCAATAGGACTATGTGAATCAATTAGAACAGCTGATATACTAGTCTGGCAGCTCCAAGCTATCTTGAGCCATGAAAGTCCTTCCTTATTTCAGTGCTGGCCCTTCAAAATGGTCTTGGTGCACTGCACTTCCCCACGTTACTAAGAGACAACCAAGAAGCAGCACCTACAACTTCGGCTGACCCAACCTGGTACGTGGAAGAAAGTGAACCAGAAAACCCTAAGACTGTGAGCATGTTTGCAACATTGAAAAACATTGAAAAACTTACTGAAAGTCGAAGTGATGCAAACCACTCACAACTGTTGCCAAGAAAACAACCTGGACATGTCCAGGTTTGTGGTCACCAAAAGATAAGGTTTGTTGAAGGAGATTGTAAACTGAAGGGATCACATTAATTCATGACACAAGCTGCTTTGCAAACTTGGGAAAAGAGGAATTGGCAATTAAACACTCCCTTATAAAGTTTCCCGTTCAAAGTTCCAGGGCATGTTGCCTTTTTTCTGGCTATACTATCCTAAGTCTCTTCCTCCTTGCTTATGTACAACCCTCCAAACATTCTTCATTCTTTAATGTGGAAGCTGTACTATTTCTTTGTTCCAGATTGCTTTCTCTTCTCCCATCTATCCAGTTCCAAATGCATGTTTAGTTCTCTCTTCACAAGGGCTTAAGCAGTGGTGGGATTCAAAATTTTTTACTACCAGTTCTGTGGGCGTGGCTTGGTGGGCGTGGCAGGGGAAGGATACTGTAAAATCTCCAGTCGGAGGTGGTATTTGCCGGTTCTCCGAACTACTCAAAATTTCCACTACTGGTTCTCCAGAATCTGCTGAATACCATCTGTGACTTAAGGATGTTTACAGGAGAGGTAAAAAAAACCAAAAACCTTCAAGATGGTGACCATGACAGTCTAATTGAAGTTTTGCTTGTTTTGATGTGCAACAGCGCAGTTTCAATTGCACTATCAAAAGTGTCATCTGGCCTTTTATTTACCATGCTTATGGACATTCTTGTATGGGCCTGTCCACAATCAGATGTATACAGATAGTCCTTGACTTATGACAGTTTAGTGACAGTTTGAAGTTAGAATGGCACTGAAAATAATGACTTATGACCATTTTTCACACTTATGACCATTACAGCATCCCCAGGGTCACATGATTTACACTCAGATTCTTGACAACTGACTCATATTTATGACGGTTGCAGTGTTCCGGAGTCATGTGATCCCCTTTTGAGACCTTCTGACAAACAAAGTCAATGGTGAAACCAGATTCACTTAACAACCATGTTACTAATTTAACTACGGTGATTCGCTTAACAAACGTGTCAAGAAAAGTCATAAAATGAGGTGAAACTCATTTAGTAACATACATTTTGGGCTCAGTTGTAGTCGTAAGTCGAGGACTACCTGTAGTTACAGAAGAGAGATACACTGTTATAAAAAAAAGCACCAAAAAATCCCATATTGCTTACAGAATGAGTCAAACATCTATGTTTTTAGATCGGAGGCTGAGACTATTATTACGTTTGGGTTATCAAAATGAACAAGCATGAAACCAGAGATGTGGTGTTGGGTGATCAAATTCTTCTGAAAAAAAGACTGTTCTGTACCTTCATTTACATTCTTGAAACCCCACACTTTGATTGGCCAAAGCGCGGGGTGATACGATTGGTCTAGCGAGCCGCGCTGATTGGCCCGCTAGGAATCTCCCGCGATTGGTGGAAACAAATCGCGGGAGATTCAAAGTGGTGCCATTGGCCGCGGCCGCCGCGGCTTGAGAATAAAAAGCCACTGTTTTTTCCTCGGAGCCAGATCAGTTCCGGGGACCAATAAAGAGCTGAAAAAACCAAGTCACCGACTCCAGGTCTCTTTAACGCGACGGACACGACACTGGCGACGAAGGTGGGATCCCGAGGCTGAACCCCATCGAGCACGTGTCCGGAGGAAGCAAGACCGACGAGATGGCCAGCATCGCTCCGCCCGTGCCCTTTAATCCTGCTACCGAGGACTGGGAATCATACACGGACAGATTCCTCATGTTCCTCGAATCCAGTAACCTAAAGGACGCCACTGGGCCAAAGAAACGAGCCGTCTTCCTGACGCACTGCGGGCCCGCAGTGTTTAAGATGGTGAAAGCCCTAGCGAAACCCGCTGACATCAAGGAGATGGACTGGGCTGACCTCGAACCACTGCTCCGAAACCACTACGCCCCTGCCATGCCCACCCTCATCAGGTGGCACGATTTCTACCGGAGGGACCAGAGACCTGGCGAAAGCATCAGCGATTTTGTGGTGGAGCTGCGGAACCTAGGGGGCATGTGCAGATTCTCCAACATGGACAAGGCCCTACGGGACCGCATTGTGCTCGGACTTTGGGACCCAGTCCTACAGAGTCGGCTAATGGCCAAAGGCGACATCGCCCTTGCCGACGCCATTGCGGAAGCCACCGCAGCCGAGGCAACCCGGAAATTGGCGAACCGCATGCGGAGACCAGACGCCAGAGACTGAACCGCGACCACTGACCCAGGATGGGTGACCGAGGCCCATCTGGAAGCAAGTCACCGCGAGACCACCACCCACCATGGCGAATTCCACTCCGCCTCCGACACCACGGACGAGGAGGAGGAAATCCACCGGCTCCACGTGGGACGTGACCAATGAAATCAGTGAGGTCGTAAGTCGGGGACCGCATGTGCCGGGTGCGGAGGCAACCACCCTCAAGCCGAATGCCATTTCTTCGATGCAGTCTGCCGGCACTGCGACAAAAAGGGTCACATCGCCCGCGTCTGCCGACTGAGGAAGGCCTACAGCCCCAGACAGCAGGACCACAGCGAGCGGAGACGGGACAGCACACCCCCCAGAGCCAGAGAGCGCCAAGCCGACAACCGATAGGACCGGAGCGGACGGAACCGATGAGGTGGTGAGACCCGACGAAGGGAGGAAACCCACCAGACGGTCATCATCGGCCACGCATCAACCACCGACGCCCGAAAAGTCTACGTGGAGGTAGGCATCGAAGGCGAGCCATGCAAAATGGAGGTGGACTCCGGGTCCTACCTCTCCATGGTTGCCTGGCAAGAAATCAAACACTTGGTGCCTACCATCCACAAGGAGGAACTGGAGAACCAGAGACTCATCATCAAAGACTACCAGGGAAAGCGCATCCCGGTAGTCGGAACTGGACAATTCAAAGTGACATTCAAGGGTCGCACTGCAAAGCTTTCCCTGACGATCGTGGACAGAGACCGACCCAGCCTCTTGGGGTTACAATGGTTCGCGCCGCTCGGCATCGAAGTCACTGGCATCAACCACATCGCCGAGACCGATTGGGAACAGCAACTGGCACGGGACTTCCAGGAAATGTTCGACGGCACTCTAGGCAAGTACCGAGGGCCCCCCATCTCCTTCAGCCTAGACCCTAACATTCCCCCATAAAACCAAGGCAGGTACCTTTTGCACTCAGGCCAAAAATTGACGAGCAAATTGACAAGCTCGTCAAGCAAGGGGTCCAATAACCAATTGACCACGCCCGGTGGGAGACCCCAATAGTCACCCCAGTCAAGCCCGATGGGTCGGTGAGAATCTGCGGGGACTATAAGGCCACCCTAAATTGCGCCTTACAACAAAGCGCCTACCTCATCCCAGTAGTGCAGCACCTTCTACACTCACTGGGGGGAGGCAAGGTTTTTGCGAAACTCGACCTGGCCCGAGCATACCAACAACTGCCAGTCAATGCAGAAACCACGGAGGCGCAAACCATAGTCACCCACTGGGGAGCTTTCTGATGTAACCGACTCCAGTTTGGAGTCAGCATGGTGCCTGGAATTTTCCAGAGCCTCATGGAGAGACTCTTGCAAGGCATTAAGGGGGTGGTGCCCTACTTCGACGATGTGCTGGTGTCGGCAACCAACCAGCTAGAACTAGAGGGTCGTCTAAGGGAGGTACTAACGAAATTCAAGGAAACCGGGCTAAAAGTGAAGAGAGAAAAATGCCAGCTTTACACAGAGCGGGTCGAGTTCCTGGGGTACCTCCTAGACCAGCACGGCATCCACCCAACCGCAAACAAAATCAGAGCCATTAAGGAGGCCCCCATGCCCAGGAAAAAAACTGAACTGCAGGCACTTCTGGGACTGCTTAATTTTTACAATGTGTTCCTGCCCCAGAAGGCGACCGCAGCGGAGCCCTTGCATAGGCTCTTGGACAAGGCGGCCACCTGGACTTGGGGGAAACGCGAGGAAGCCGCCTTCAGGAAAACCAAGGACCTGCTCACCTCGGATGCCATCCTCATCCAATACAACGAGATCCTACCACTTGCCGTCACATGCAACGCCTCACCCTTCGGCATCGGCGCCGTCCTCAGCCACACACTCCCCGATGGAAGAGAAGCACCCATCGCTTTCTTCTCGAGGACACTCACCAAACCAGAGAGGAACTATAGCCAGCTGGACAAGGAGGCCCTAGCCATCGTCGCAGCAGTGAAGAGGTTCCACGAGTACCTCTACGACCGCACGTTCACAATCATCACGGACCACAAGCCATTGCTGGGCATCCTGGCAGGGAACCGGGCCACCCCGAACATCTTATCTCCCAGAATGACAAGGTGGTCCGAATTCCTTGCCGCCTACAGCTACCGGTTCACACACCGACCCAGTAAGACCATCACACACGCAGACGCATTGAGCCACTCACCACTACCCGACCTAGAACTGACCCAGCACCCACGACGAGCACCCTCAGCATAGAGACTCTGCCTGATCTACCCATAATCGCATCAGACATTGCCCGAGAAACTAATAAAGACAAACGTCTGGCGCGGGTAGAAAAAGGGTAGCTGGAAAAGGACAACGATGAAGCATTCAAAACATTCCAGAACCGGCAAACAGAACTCTCACTACAAAAAGGGTGTGTACCCAGGGTATGTACAAAAAGGGGGATAGGGTTGTTATTCCTGAAAAACTGCAAAGACAGGTATTGGGGTTGTTACACGAAGGGCACCCGGGTATAGTAAGAACGAAAGCCCTGGTCAGAAGTTACGCTTGGTGGCCAGGGATGGACAAGCAAATCGAGGCCTGGGTGGCAAGGTGTCAACGCTGCCAAGAAACCAGACCGAGCCCTCCCGCGGCACCGATCCTGGAATGGGAAACCCCCAGGGGACCTTGGTCTAGGATCCACATAGATTTTGCCAGGCCCACCAAGGGACATACATTCCCAGTAACCGTAGATGCTTACTCCAACTGGTTGGAGTAAGCAACATGAAAACCACCACCACAGAGGCCTTGACCAAGGAACTTAGTAAACTATTTGCAACCCACGGCCTCCCGGATGTCATTGTGTCAGACAACGGGCCCCAATTTACCTCGCTAGAATTTGAAAAATTCCTAGCAGAACGGGGCATACGACACGCATTGACAGCTCCGGCACATCCGGCGGCGAACGGATGGTTCAATTTACGAAAAAAACCATCCAGAAAATCGAACACAGGGAAATCCAAGAAAAAATAAACAAAATGCTTTTTATACAACATATAACCCCAAACACGACAACAAACAAAAGCCCAGCAGAGCTGCTAATGTGGAGGAAACTAAGGTCCCCACTCAACAGACTGCACCCCACATACAACCTGGAAAAAACCCCAAACTCCTCCAGCAAGCACCGGTCCTTTGCGCCAGATGACGCCGTCTACGCAAAGAACCTAACTGGTGACCCACTATGGGTACCAGCGATCATAACCCAACTGACAGGCCCCCGCTCATACCAGCTGCAAACAACCGACGGACGAGCATGGAAATGCCACATCGACCAAATAAGATCGAGAACGGCCATAAGAGACACAACCGACACGCAACCAGACACAGACGAACCGCTCAATACAAGCCAAGAGGGGAGGGAATACCCCTAGAACCAAAACCCAAGAGAAAGAAACCAGCCATACTCACCGGCAAGCAGCCAGCCTGAAACGTCACCAGGGAGAAGCAGCCAGGCCAGCTCAACCAGCCCAGAAAGACCAGGCGGGAGCAGCGAAAACCGCAGCTCAACCAGCCCGGGTAGAATGGGAGGGAGCTGTGACAAGTGGCCCGGCAGGGCCTTCGAGATGGTTCCAAAGACAAAACCAAGAGGAACAGAGAACCCGACCGAACCGGCCAGGAGCCAACCAACAACTGACCTGCGTAGGTCCAGTAGGCAAGTACGGAGCCCCGCCTACTTACAGGACTACGTCACGTAGGACCAAACCAAGAGGGGAGGGGTGTTCTGTACCTTCATTTACATTCTTGAAACCCCGCGCTTTGATTGGCCAAAGCGCGGGGAGATCCGATTGGTCTAGCGAGCTGCGCTGATTGGCCCACTAGGAATCTCCCGCGATTGGTGGAAACGAATCGCAGGAGATTCAAAGTGGTGCCATTGGCCGCGGCCGCCGCGGCTTGAGAATAAAAAGCTGCTGTTTTTTCCTCAGAGCCAGATCGGTTCCGGGGACCAATAAAGAGCTGAAAAAACCAAGTCATCGACTCTGGGTCTCTTTACCACGACGGACACGACAGAGACCCTCTAAGGCACTTCACAGAGCTAGTGTTTTATGATCCAAACTGAAAAATGGGTTAGTTGGAGCAGCTCTGTTCTTGCTAACACAATAGATGTATGGATAAATGTGCTCCCCCACAACCAAGTTCCCACAAGTGGAGATGAAAAGAACAGAAGAACTATTCATATTATAACATCAATGTTTGAATTCATTTTGTGCAAAATTTGTAATCGGATAGTTAACCTTTCATATGGCATGGCTTTTCAATCGCTGTACCATTTCTCTTGGTTCCACATCAATTATTTTCAACCTAAACTATTCACTGGCTTATTTATCTACAGATTTCCCAACCAATTTTCTAAACAGTAGATACTCAAAGATTTGTGAAACAGCTCTAGAGAAAGAAAGAGAATTACACAGATAAAAGCAGTTCTTCATATAATCTGATTCCACGTCTAGATCAGAAACTATTTTATACCTCAGTGAATATAAATACAGATGGATGAAACATTTGTGGTGAAGTTCATGGGCTTGGAGTGAAGATAATCATACCATGTCATATCATCTTACTCTTCCCTCAAAATGCTTTCTAACAATTAGTTTTCAGTCACCTACCAAACTCATGGATTAATCTAGAGGTGTCAAATTCAAGGCCTATGGGCTGGATCCAGCCCCTGGGGTGCTTAGATCTGGCTCACAGGGTCACCCTGGAAATAGTAAAGGACCAGACTGCAGTGCCTGTGCCAACAAAAACAGAGCTCCCGCAGCCCTCCGTTTTTGCTGGCAGAGGGTTGCAAGAGGTCGCCCCACCTGAAAACAGAGCTCAGGAGCCTGTTTACACTGACAGAGTGCTTGGCCCACCACTGGTGTTCCAACACGAGTGACATCAAGCTGGCCACGCCCACCCTGGCCACACACACACACCCCAAGGTCAAACACAAACCTGATGTGGCCCTCAATGAAATCAAGTTTGACACCCCTGTATTAATCAAATAAATATTGGGGATAATGTAGAACTGGCAGTGCATTAAGGGTTAAATTCAGCTCTCTTATTCACCTTCATAATCAATATTGTCATGGCCCAAACACACCCTTCATCCTTTGATGCACTCTCAGAAGGTTCCCAAATCCTCCTCGTATCATGGCATCTCTCCTTTCTATTTTTGCTTCATCTCAATTGCTTTGGAGGCAATTTTTCAAAGGCAGGACCAGCCTCTTGGCTCTGTTTTGGAATCTTGGGGAGAAACAGTGGAGTGGCTCTAGAGAAGATCTGCAGCTGCTGAGAGAGAAGGAAGAAGAGTGGAATTCACTGAGGAAGCTGCTCACCAATAAGCCTCAAGAATAAGAAATACTGACCATGTCAACATGGGAATTAAGTGGGGGGCAGAGAATTTGATGAACATACCTGAGGAATATAGGCCGAGTCTAACCTACAGAACATGATTCTGTTTAATTAGATAAGACTAAGTTCTAGGTAGCCAAAAGTACGTAAAAACAACAGATTGGTTGCAGATAAATTAAGAAATTTAATTGGGTCAAATAAACATATACCCTCTTTGGACCACAGCTTGGTACAATAGAGAACTAATATATCCTTTGAAATAAAAAACCTAGCATGATTTTTTTTTATTTAGGTACTATTATGCCCAGGTCATTTGAAACATACAGTGCCTTAAATAATTCTGGCTTTATTTCATACCTTAGAAAACTCAACATTTTTTAATTGTTTCCATTACCACTTTAGAATAAGGAATAAGAAGAATAGATGCTACCCGTCTGTTGCAAAATAATCAAAATAAGGTCCTAATTGTTGCTAACAGTGGGAACAGTTTGGGGTGAAAGAACATTTAGGGGAAAAAAGATTTCAGACTAAGTAGTGTTCAAAAACTATTGATCCAACCAGAACACTTGATAACCCTGTCTGAAATCTACATACATACCTACAAGCATTCAGCTATAATGTTTGTCAGGAATACATTTGCACTAAATTTTCTTTTGAGAAATAAATCCTTAAAATATCATTTTTACTCAGCCTTCTTGCCTTGGAGGAGGGCAGCAAACATGAAAAGTCTTAGCCTGAATTTTACATTTGGCTAGTTCTGTTTTCAAGACAGCAAATGAGAATTGCTATATAACCATCTTCTTACAAAAGACTTATACTGCTCATGGCAGAGCATATAAGTACTCTATGGATCTGTTTATTTTTCCCAGAAATCAAGTGTTGTGTCCGCGAAATGATGCCAGGAGTCGGTGACTTCAAATCATGCTCTTTTATTTAAAGTTGGAACCGAACTGGCGCAAAGGAAAAAGCCCGCGGCTTTTATTCCTTTAGCCGCGGCGGCCGCGGCCAAAGGCACCACTTTGAATCTCCCGCGATTCGAATGGACCAATCGCGGGAGATTCTCAGCGAGCCAATCGGCGCGGCTCGCCTGACCAATCAGAGAGCCCCGCGCTTTGGCCAATCAAAGCGCGGGGATCTCAAGAATGCTAATTAAGGACAGAACACCCCTCCCCTCTTGGTTCAGTCCTTACGTCGCGTAGTCACGTAGGTAGGCGGGGCTCCGTCTGAGCCTACTGGACCTGCGCAGTTCAGTCGTAGGTTGGATCCCGGCCGGTTCGGTCGGGATCTCTGCTGCTCCTGATGTCATCGTGGGAACCGGCTGGTCGGTCGGGCCGGTCCGCTCTCCGTAGCTCCCTCCTGGGCCTCCCGGGTTGGTTGAGCTGCGGGTTTCGCCACTCCCGCTCGGTCTTTCCGGGTCGGTCGAGCTGGCCTGGCTGTCTCTTCCTGGCGAGGGGTCGTGATGGCTGCTTTCCGGTAAGTACGGCTGGTTTATTCTTCTTTGGTTTTGGTCCCCTGGGTATTCCCTCCCCCCTTGGTTTGTGTTGTGGGGGTTGGTTTCGCCTGTTTGTGCATCGGTGGTCTCTTGGTTGGTAGTCCTCGACCTTAGTTGGTCGATGTGGCGTTTCCATGCTCGTCCGTCTGCTGTTTGTAGCCGGTACGAGTGTGGGCCTGTTATTTGTGTGATGACGGCCGGTATCCATAGTGGGTCTCCCGTCAGGTTTCTTGCGTATACGGGGTCGCCGGGTGCGAAGGTTCGGTGTTTGCTGTTTGAGTCTGGGGGCTTCTCCGGGTTATACGTGGGGCGTAACCTGTTGAGTGGGGACCTTAATTTCCTCCCCATTAATAGTTCGGCTGGGCTCTTATTCGTTGTGGTATTTGGGGTTATGTGTTGGGTGAAGAGTAGTTTGTTTATTTTCTCCTGGATCTCCCCATGGTCCGGATGGTCTTCTTAGTGAATTGGACCATCCGTTCCGCCCTACCGTTCGCCGCCGGGTGCGCCGGTGCTGTCAGCACGTGGCAGATGCCCCTTTCCACTAGGAATTTTTCGAATTCCAGCGAGGTGAATTGGGACCCGTTGTCGGAGACGATGACGTCTGGGAGGCCGTTTGTTGCAAAGAGTTTGCAGAGTTCCTTGATCACGGCCTCCGTGGTTGTCGTCTTCATGTTGCTTACCTCCCGCCAGTTGGAGTAAGCGTCAACGGTTTTGAGGAAGGTGTGTCCTTTTGTGGGCCCGGCGAAGTCTATGTGAATCCTAGACCAAGGTCCCCTTGGGGTTTCCCACTCTAGGACGGGTGCTGTGGGTGGGCTTGGCCTAGTTTCCTGGCATCGTTGGCGCCTTGCTACCCAGGTCTCAATTTGTTTGTCCATTCCTGGGCACCAAGCGTAACTTCTGGCCAGGGCTTTAGTCCTAACGATGCCAGGGTGACCCTCGTGTAGCAGTTCCAGAACCTTCCCTTGTAGCTTTTCTGGGATGACCACCCTATCCCCCCATAGTATGCACCCTTTTAATAACGAGAGTTCCGTTTGGCGGTTTCGGAACGTTTTGACGGACTCGTCGTTGTCCCTTTCCGGCCACCCTTTCTCTACCCAATGCAACAACCGCGCCAGACGTTTGTCTTTATCAGTCTCTCGGGCAATGTCTGACGCGGTTATGGGCAGGTTGGGTAGAGTCTCTATGCTGAGGGTGGTCGTCGTGAGTGCTGGGTCGGTGTCAGGTTCCAGTAGCGGCGAGCAGCTTAAGGCGTCTGCCTGGGAGATCGTCTTACCCGGTCTGTGTATGAGTCCGTAGTTGTAGGCTGCCAGGAACTCGGACCACCTTGTCATTCGGGGAGACAGAATGTTCAGGGTGGCCCGGTTTCCTGCAAGGATTCCCAGCAGCGGCTTGTGGTCGGTTATGATGGTGAAAGTCCAGCCGTAGAGGTACTCGTGGAATCGTTTTACGGCGGCAACGATAGCCAGAGCCTCTTTGTCCAGCTGGCTATAGTTCCGCTCCGGTTTGGTGAGGGTCCTTGAAAAGAATGCGATGGGCGCTTCTTTTCCGTCGGGGAGGGTATGGCTGAGGACAGCGCCGACGCCGAAGGGTGATGCGTCGCATGTGACGGCCAGAGGTAGGGTCTCGTTATATTATATAAGGACGGCGTCCGAAGTGAGGAGGTCCTTTGTTCTTTGGAAGGTGGCTTGCTCGCGTTTCCCCCAAGTCCAGGTCGCCACCTTGTCCAGGAGCCTATGCAAGGGCTCCGCCGCCGTCGCCTTTTGGGGCAGGAAAACATTGTAAAAGTTAAGTAGCCCAGGAATGCCTGTAGTTCCGTCTTCGACTTGGATGTGGGGGCTTCTTTGATCGCCTTGATTTTTTGGCTTGTGGGGTGAATGCCGTGACGGTCTAGGAGGTATCCTAGGAATTCTACCCGTTCCGTGCAGAGCTGGCATTTCTCCCTCTTGACTTTGAGCCCGGTCTCTTTAAATTTGGTTAGGACCTCCCTTAGGCGACCCTCTAGTTCGGTTTGGTTGGTTGCCGACACTAGGACGTCGTTGAAGTAAGGTACCACCCCCTTGATGCCTTGCAGTAGTCTTTCCATTAGGCTTTGGAATATTCCCGGTGCCACGCTGACTCCGAATTGGAGTCGGTTGCATTTAAATGCCCCCCGGTGGGTGACTATGGTTTGCGCTTCTGCCGTTTGCTCGTCGACTGGCAACTGTTGGTATGCCTGGGCGAGGTCGAGCTTGGTGAAAACCTTGCCCCCTCCCAGTGAGTGCAGTAGGTGTTGCACTACTGGGACGGGGTAGGCGCTTTGTTGTAGCGCGCCATTTAGGGTGGTCTTGTAGTCCCCACAGATCCTCAACGACCCATCGGGCTTGATCGGGGTGACTATGGGGGTCTCCCACCGGGCATGGTCTATGGGCTGTAGGACCCCTTGTTTGACGAGCTTGTCAATTTGCTCGTCTATCTTGGGTTTAAGTGCGAATGGCACCCGCCTTGGTTTCAGGCATTTTGGGGGGACGTTTGGGTCTAAGGTTGAAAGATATAAGGGGCCCTCGGTACTTGCTTAGGTTTCCGTCGAAGACCTCTTGGAATTCCCGGGCCAGTTGCTGCTCCCAGCTGTCGTCGGTGACGTGGTCGACTCCCGTGACTGCGATGCCAAGCAGGGCAAACCATTGCAGTCCCAGTAGGCTTCGGCGGTCGCGGTCGACGATTGTCAGGGGAAGCCTTTCGGTGTGCCCTTTATATGTGATGTTGAAGTGTTTGGTTCCGACTACCAGGATGCGGTTTCCCTGGTAGTCCTTTACGATGAGTCTCTGGCTGTCTAGGTTCCTCCTTTGGATGGTAGGCACCAAGCGCTTTATTTTATGCCATGCTATCATGGAGAGGTAGGACCCGGAGTCCACCTCCATTTTGCATGGCTGGCCCTCGATGCCTACCTCCACGTGGACCTTCCGGGTGTCATTGGTTATGGCGTGGCCGATGGTGACCGTCTGGTGGGTCTCCTCTCTTCGCCGGTTATCGCCGCCTCGTAGGGATCGTCCGTTCCGGTCCCATCTGTTGTCCAAGGGGCGATCTCTGGTCCGGGGTGGTGTGCTCTCTTTCCTCCGGTCGCTCTGGTCCCATCGTGCCGGGCTGCGATTCTTCTTTAGGCGGCAGACACGGGCGATGTGTCCCTTCTTGTCACAATGCCGGCAGATCGATTCGAAAAACCGGCATTCCGACCTGGGGTGGTCGCCGCCACAACCGGCACAGTTGGTCCTCAACTTACGACCCCGCCGGTTCCATGGGTCGCGGCCTGTCTGGAGGCGATGGATGTCCTCCTCGTCATCTGAAGTGCCCGATGCCGAGTGGAAATCGCCCTGGTGGGTGGTCGTCTCAGGTTGGGCCTCGGTCGACCTCGCCGGGTTGTTGTTTCCGCTGCGGTCCCCAGTGTTCAGTCTGCGCATGCGGTCGGCAGAAGTTCGGGTTGCTTCGGCGGCTGCGGCTGCGGTGAGGGTGTCTGCTAGGCTGATGTTGCCCTTGGCCATCAGCCGGCTCTGGAGGACGGGGTCCCACAAACCGAGCACGATTCGGTCTCGCAGGGCGTCGTTCAGGTTGTCGAATTCACAGAGCCCCCCTAGGCGCCATAGCTCGGCGACGAAGTCGCTGAAGCTCTCACCCGACCGTTGGTCCCGACGGTAGAATTCGTTGCGTCGGATCAGGATGGGTACCTCTGGAGCGTAGTGCCGCCGAAGTATTGGCTCGAGGATGTCCCAGTCTATCGCGGTCGCATCGGCAGGCTTGGCCAGCGCCTTGGCCATCTTGAAGACCTCGGTCCCGCAGTGGGTCAGAAAGATGGCGCGCTTCATGGGACCGGTGGCGTCCTTCAGGTCGCTGCACTCGAGGAACATGCAGAATCGGTCGGAGTACGATTCCCAGTCCTCGGTGGCGGGGTTGAAGGGTGCGGGGTGGTTCGTCTGGCTTCCGTCGGACACGTGGTTCGGTTCAGGGTCTGGATCCCACCTTCGTCGCCAGTGTTGTGTCCGCGAAATGATGCCAGGAGTCGGTGACTTCAAATCATGCTCTTTTATTTAAAGTTGGAACCGAACTGGCGCAAAGGAAAAAGCCCGCGGCTTTTATTCCTTTAGCCGCCGCGGCCGCGGCCAATGGCACCGCTTTGAATCTCCCACAATTCGAATGGACCAATCGCGGGAGATTCTCAACGAGCCAATCGGTGCGGCTCGCCTGACCAATCAGAGAGCCCCGCGCTTTGGCCAATCAAAGCGCGGGGATCTCAAGAATGCTAATTAAGTTCAGAATATCAAGTAAAAACCCTGGAACTATTTTAGCCAGGATCACTTACCATTGTGCATACCTAAATCAAATAAACTTTGTTTTATCATAATGCCTGAATTCAATATGAAAGTATACATAAACACACAATTCTACTCCACTTAAAGCAGTTTGAAGTGGTTGTGCTAATTAATAATTATGGTCCACTAGTGTTAGATGAGGTCTGGCAATATCAGAAGGAAACTACCTTAGATCAGGCTATGGCATTGTAATAACAAGAGACATTTATAACAGTAAGCCTCAATTCTAAGCTATGATGACACTAAAATGTACATCATGGCACAAGTTCCATCTTTTTGTACTTACAGTAGAATATTGCACCCCTACAATGCAGTGATGGGATTCAAAAAATTTTACTATGGGTTCTGTGGGCATGGCAGGGAAAGGGTACTGTAAAATCCCCATTCCCTCCCCACCCCATGCACTAACTTGATTTCCAGCTCCGTTCTCCTGTGCAGGGCAACAAAAGATGATCCAGTCGATCAGCTGGCACTCGGGAGGCAGAGAATGGATGGGGATGGGGCCAGTCAGAGATGGTATTTGCCGGTTCTCCGGTATTCTGCTACTGGTTCTCCAGAACTAGTCAAAACCTGCTGAATACCACCTCTGCCTACAAGAGCATAAGGAGCAAGTTTTGTATTATGATATCCCAGTTCATTATTTGCTACCCTGTACAACTTCCATGGACACCCATGGTGCCAACTGCACTTCCTGTCCAAAACCAAGAAGCTCAGAACATAACATGGGACAGAGAAGAAAGTACAAAAATGGACTCTTTCTTCTGTTATATATAGGGCTTAGCCTGCATTTCATTCTTGGCACTTGCCAGCTTCTTCTTAATGGATTTTTGTTAGTTCCTGCAACAAATAGTACTTATCAATGTGTTTGTACTTGAATTACTGCCAATGAGGTGTCTAGTTCCAATATAAGCTGAGTGAAGCCTGACAACCAGGTGAGGAAGGATGGTCCAGATCAATCAAGAGATACAACTATGATAAAGCTATTATGGGAAAGCTTTCAAAATGCTTCTCTACCTTCATAGCAATTGATCATGTTTCCAGAATTTGAGCCATTTCACACTTCACTGTTTTGTATGGGTTTTTTCTTTTAATGAAAGTGGAAATAAAAATGAAGTACATTCTCTAATTATATGGGGCAAAGAATAACTCGTGAAAACCTTTAAATGGTCCCATTTTTCACTGTCAAAAGTCAGAAGATACAAGCTGATCAATGCCAGCAAACTCAGAGATGAACCCATTTTAAAGTTGGACCTTTTGGCACCAGATTGTTCTGTCTTGATGCATTACAAATCTTCACACTCCATTGGAAGCTTTTGATCTGGGACCCATGCTATGTAAGAAATGCTGATTTCTTGACCCATCAAGTTTGCCAGACAGAAATCATATCAGGGCATTCAAGTGTTGAAACATGAAACATTTGGTGGGGGAAAGGCCTTTAGAATTATGAAATCTTATTCATGGAAGTTGTATACATATTTCTAACTATTCTAGGTAGGACTTACAAAACACATAGATTTTTCTAAGAAATAGCTCTAGCAGCAATCTGTTGTCATGGAAATAATCCTTCACCTAAAGGTACTTGATATTTGTCTTTCTGTTTAATGAACTAGCTTGTGCGGTTCACAATTTTCATTCCCATTTGTTCTTTAACTCCAACAGTGATTCTTTAAGTTGGTTTCCAATTGTTGTATTTTATTTCTTAATGATGGCCTTTCTTTTTGTCAACTATCAAATACTTCATTCTTTATACTGTTTCACAATAGTAATTTTTTTATGTTGAGCTGAGAATAATTCAAAATTATCAAGTGCCCAATTTCCAAAATAACGCAAGACAAGCCGAGCTTTTTACTTAAAAGATTTATGAAGAGATGCATTAATCAAAGCTGCCCCACAATGAAAAAAAAATGGGCGGCTTGAAACAGAATATCTGACAAGTAGCGTTGTATTATGGCAGCCTTCCTGAACTTGATTGTATCCCCACCCCTCCCAGGTGTGTCCATACAATTTCCATAATTGTGTGGGCTATTCTGGCTGAGAATTATGAAGTAGAAATCCTTTGTAGTAAAGCCTGATGGGATATTATGCTGTGTAAAGTCAAATTGAAGCAAGCTATATCAGCGGTCTCCAACCTTAGCAGCTTTAAGACTTGTGGACTGCGCAGAAATGGATAAATTGACACAAGAATTAAAAAATAAGGATGATTCTGATTATTATAAAATATGGGGAAAGTTTTATCACTGGTTGGAAATTACGAAGGATCAAAAGATATTGAAAATGACTAATGTTTATGTATATATTATATACTGTGTATATAAAATGTAAATATGTATCATTCTTATACGTATTAGCAATGTAAGTGTCAGCCTCAAGATATCTTCCATAATATGTATATTCTGCATCCTAACTATTGCTTCTTTGCTGCTATGCCAATCTATTTCTTTCGGCTGTCATTAGCAACGAAGGGAGGGGGGAACTTGGAGGGGAAGAAAGCTGGAGGTGTTTTGCATTCCTTTGCTGGATTAGCAAGGGGAAGGGGATTCTCTTCTTTAACTTTTCATTTCTTGGCTAGCTTCTGTCCCCTTTTTCGCAACTGCGAACTTTTATCAAAATATGTCAAGGTCAACTGACAGAAGCCTCATCACCACCTAGAGATGGCCACATGATCATATTCAGAACTTTTAATTGGAAGAGTCATTTGGACTTTGGAGGGTGGGAGCATTTCCATTCCTTTGTATATGTGATCTGCCCGCCAATTTCTTAGATTCGGAATTAAATCTGTAGCTTTCACTTTATTTTCCAGTAAAAGGATAACTTTGCTCTACCCATGGAGTCTGAGTATTTCTTTCTTGGGATTTGAAGGGAGCCCAGACTGACAGTAAGACAACTAGATGTGTCAGGATGATTGCACCACGTCCATTGTTTTTAAATGTCTTTTTCTTTTTTGTGTGTGTTTGTTCAATAAAATTTATTCTAAAAATAAAAATAAAAAAAGACTTGTGGACTTCAACTCCCAGAATTCCTCAGCCAGCAAAACAGTTGAAGTCCACAAGTCTTAAAGTTGCTAAGGTTGGAGAACTTTGATCTATATCATTACTGATATAACATCTATAACTGATCTCCTTCTAGCAAAATTGGTATTTTGTCATAAATGTCAAGCTCCTCATCCATTGCCCACAGAGAAAGCTGTCACACAAACTGTTTGATTAACAATGCTCCCAAACCATCTGAAAACCACTGCATTAGAGAATAATTTTCATTAATATTCATTAATATTTGGCTTTAGATAGTTCCTCCTGACCCAACATGGATATTTGCACTATTTCAAAGCCAGAACATGCAGCACTTTATATCAATATTTCTCAAACTTGGCCACTTTAAGAATTCTGGGAATTGACATCCACCCATCCGAAAGTTGCCATATTTGAGAAATATACTCTATACCAAGGGTGTCAAACTCACATCATCACAGCAGCATCACATATTGTGATTATTTTTCCCCTTCACTAAACTGGGTGTGGGGTGGGCATGGCGTGGGCATGCACATCCGGCCCACAGACCACAAGTTTGTCAGCTCTGCTCTATACTCATTTAACATTAGCAGTAAGACATTTCCAGGCTCAAAAACCTTTGCATTTTAAAGGTTTTAACAAGCCAGTGAGACAATAATGTTTGAGAAGATCATGGAAGGAGAAATATTAAACAGATTGAAATTAAACATTGTCCAACCTTGGAGTTCAACTCCTGACTGCTAATGGGCAAAACATAGATTTTTCTTAGCCACAATACAATATTTGTCACTGCCTTCTTCCAAATCTTTCCAGTAAAACTTCCATCCCTGGAATTACAGATTGTCATGCCCCTGGTGGAGACTGACTCTGAGGAAGAGGAGGAACAGCCAACAGGGAGTGGGAGTGTGGCTCCAGAGGTGGTGGAGGAGGCTGGGGAAGGGCAGAGGATGGCTGAGCAGTCAGAGGAGGATCCAGGCCCATCCCCTATCCATCCTAGGTCACACAGGGAAGAGAGGATCAGGGAAAAGCGAAGTCTACTCAGGAGGAGATTACCATGATCCTCCTCATGGCTTGCAGCTGGGAGCTATGTATATAAGTTTGTATCTGCATAGTCAGAATTGCTGGAGTCAAAGTTTAGTGTTTCCTTTGAAAGAGGTTTATCTTTGTTGGCGTTCTTCCCATGGACTCTCCCGTTATCTTCCTGGAATGTATGATTAATTATCTCGGCTTGCTTCGGAACTCTCGTCAATGCAGTTTGTTTTGGTTTCCTTTTGCCTCATTATTACTTTTGCGACTTTAAACTGTGCCTAATAAAACAGTGAAGTTAAGTTGAAGGCATTACCGGACTTTATTATATGTTTTGAGTTACTTTGAGAGACTTTGGGTCATCACACAGACAGTCCTTATTTAGTGACTGTTCAAAGTTACAATGACACTGAAAAAGTGACTCATGGCCGGTTTTCACACTTAACAACTGTTGCAGCACTCCCTTGGTTATGTCATCCAAATTCAAATGCTTAGCAACTAGCATGTATTTATAATGTTTGCAGTAATACAGGATCATGTAATCACCTTTTCTGACCTTCTGACAAGCAAAGTCAATGGAGAAGCCAGATTCACTTAACAACTGTGTTACTAGCAATACCAATATCACTTAAACCAGGGGTGCCAAACTCATGTAGTCACGGAGTTGTCACATGACGTATCAGGACTTTTTCCCCCTTCACTAAACTGGGTGTAGGCATAGCCACATCTGGCCTGCAGGGCATGAGTTTGACAACCCTGACTTAGACCGCTTCACAGGGCTTTACAGCCCTCTCTAAGCAGTTTACAGAGTCAGCATATTGCCCCAAACAATCTGGGTCTTCATTTTACAGACCTCGGAAGGATGGAAGGCTAAGTCAACCTTGAGCCTGGTGTGAGTCAACTTGCCAAACTGCAGGCAGCCAGCAGTCAGCAGAAGTAGCCTGCAGTACTGCATTCTAACTGTACAGTATTAGCATACTCAGAAACCCTCGCACCCGATTGGTCCGGACCAGTGAAGACCTGATTGGTCAACAGGTCAGCCGTGATTGGAGCGCTGGGAATCTACCGCGATTGGCTGTGCCGATCGCGGGAGATTCAAAGTGCTGTCATTGGCTGCCGAGCCGCGAGCCAGCACTATATGAAGGGCTGCCGCAGCTCGCATCCCCAGGCCTTTACCTAAACCTAATAAAGAGCTGAACTCACAGAATGGTCTCGCGTCTCTGTCGAATCGATCCGCCTCCGATCTAACACTAACCACTGTGCCACCACAGCTCATTACTAACTTAACAACTGCAGTGATTCACTTAACTATGGCAAACAATTTCATAAAATAGGGCAAAGCTCACCTAACTCTCTTGCTTAGCAACAGACATTTTGGGTTCAGTTGTGGTTGTAAATCAAGGATTGCCTGTATCTGATGATCTCCCAGGTAAGTGCTAATCTAGATCAACCTTGCTTAGTTCCATACTCACAGCAGTACTGCTCTCTGCTGAGAATTACATAGGTAAGATCTGCAATATGACTCTTTTGGCAGTGATGAGAAATTAATCTCAAACTTTGTTTTTAATTTTAAAATCATCCAAGGTAAGATTAGTGGGAGTAGAATACAAAATCTGCATTCAATATGGAACACAAGCTGACGTTAAAAGACCAAATGCTATTAAATGTGAAAATAATACCAGGCTGCTTGCACTAAAGTGTAATTAGAAACAGATTATCTACTTGTGCTGGAGGTTTTATTTTTTGCATTTTTTGTTATTTAATTTATGATATTGATCTGAAGGAAAGGACACCACAGGAGATGGATATATCTTGTGGAGGTGAAGGAAAGTCATATTCTGCTTTAGGCAGCAAAATATTGTAGGACTAATATAGATAATCATGCAAAGTAAACTTTGAGAAAAAGAATTTGAAACAAGATATTTTGGTAGAAAATCTCACTCATGATCTGAATATCTTTATTGCTGGAATCTTCATGGAAGACACATACATTGTCATCTGTCTTAACAAAATGCCATAAAATCATATTTTCATAATATGGAGGACTATATAAGCTACCAAATCTAACTCCAAGGTTAATTTGTCCTGCTTATTTTATAGGTAATGGGTGCACCTTTCCAGTGTGTACCCCTCAGATGAAACTGCATATATCTCAACTTTGAGACACCCTGTTTGGCAAAACTGCACAATCCCTGCAATTTTCTTAACAAGATTTTACAGAATGGTTTACCATTGCTTCCTTCCTATGGAGGAGAGAAAGTGACTGACCCAAAGTCACCCAGCTGGATTTGTGCCTAAGGCAGGACTAGAATTTATGGTCTCCTAGTGTGATGATTCCCCCAGACGCTTCCCCAGATACTTCTCCAAATGTCAGTTTGGAGGAGAATGAACCAGTTCCCTGGCACATCTGGAGGAGAGTTGGTCAATGGCTCCAAGCAGCCATCTGAAAGGGATTTGGCTGAAGCACAGCTGCAGCAGAACAGCCCTGAGGCTTCAGGTGGAAAAAAGCATGCAGCTGTGGCTGATTATTGATGAGGAAGAGGAACAGCCTTTTGCACTTGATCCAAGAATACCTAGGGAAGAGAAAAGACAGGAACAGAGAAGGTCAGCCAGATTACTTGTGAGGAGGCAGCCTCGCCCTTCTTGATAGGCTGCACCAGAAGCTGACTATTTAGCACAGCAGACAGATGGGAACAACGTGTTCATTTCCTAGCTGTGTGTTTCCTGGTTGTTGTGATTCTTGCCTTGTTTTGGATTGATTGACACTGTGCTTTGACTTGGATCATGCCTTATGAACTCTGGACTTTTCTTGCCTGGTGAACCTTTTTGTATTGTGGATTTAATTTTGCCTGGTGGGTTTCTTTTGATTGGGAAACTTTCAAGCACCTTGTGGACTCATTGGGCATTGTTCTGTGGACCAGCATTGGTCTGCTTGTGCCTTGATATAATTGGGACAGTTCTGGGTTTTTGGTGAAGGGAGTTGCAGGGGAATGCTAATAAACCTACTAAACCACAGTTATGGGTGTATGTGTGTGAGCAGGACAGCACACCTGGTTTTTAAACCTGATACATTAACCACTATACCAAACTGTCTTTTGTTGTAAGCAATAAACTGCTAATAAAAAAAAATCCAATTAAATATGTGAAATATAATGATAATTAAGTACTTAGAACTTTTTTGATCAAAATGGAAGAAGAGTATCAAAGAATTTCATATGAACATATGCATCATTCATTACATTTTTAATGAGTTGAAAACAGATTTTTTTATAATCAGTTAATTATGTTTGCAAGGAAAAGTTCATGTGGTAAATTCATGTAATGATTAGCACATGCGATAACTAATCACAGTCACATTTTCCCACACAGAAATGTATGTCACAGAGCAATTGCCACAGTCAGAGGAAACTTGCCTTGCAGAGGCCATTATAGCAATAACATTTAGACTTATATACTGCTTCACAATGCTTTATAGTCCTCTCTAACTGGTTTACAGAATCAGCATATTGCCACCAACAATCTGGGTCTTCATTTTATCCACCTTTGAAGGAAGGAAGGCTGAGTCAACCTTGAGCTAATCAGAATTAAACTGTTGGCAGTCGGCAGAGATCATCTGCAATATTGCAATATTCTAACCACTGTGCCCCTGTGGCTCTTATTATTAACACTAATATGACACTGATTAGGTATTTCAAAGTATTAGGGTATTTCTAGGTAATTGCCTTAATAAAATGGTCAAGTTGGTGCTATTAGTACTTGTTGAGGTAATTCCCCATTAGGAGAATGAGCGCATACAAGGAGACGTATTTGAGAGTAGTGTTTGAATAATACACACACACAGCACACAGATATACTGTACAGTAAACGTAGGTTTTTACTTCCAGAAACATTAAGCAAAGTCCAAACAAGCAATCCAAAGTCATTCACAGGTAAATCAGTCAGTTTTTCAATCCAGGGATAATCCAAATATCAAAGTCCAGTGTCAAAAAACAGTTCAGTAACAAACTTACATCAAATTCCAGTAAAATATCAGTCAATTAGAAAAAATGGAGGAACAGCAATACTTTTCAACAGAAGGAAACAGAGACTGAGACACACTCTCTTCTGAGATTAAGATTAAATAACCCAGATTTCTGGCTCCATCTTTTTTTTAAAAAAAAAATGAATTTTATTGATTTTCAAACAAACATACACAGACAAAACACAAAACATAAAAACATAAAACTTCTTTTTGGAAAGCGGCCTAGTCCCAGGTTACATCTTTTAGTACAGACATAAATCAAGTTCATGCTCACTTTATATATCATTTCATATCTTATTTACCATTCTATATTTTCTATATGGCTTCTCCCCTCTTTTCACTCTCTTAATTCTATTTTATATTATTTCATCTCAATTTAGATCATTATATTGATATCTTTTGTCCGTTCTGTAATCATCTATTTTTTTTTCTTATTAACACAATATTTCTCCTGTAATCACTAATTGAAGTATGACACTTTTATATCTTTCCCCTAAATTTAACACTTAAAATAATATATAATTCTCATTCTGATTCTGCTTAGCACATTCTAAAACTACGTACTACATTTTAAAATAGAAAAATAATAAATTTATAATATAATTAAAACAATAATCCATAGTATATTAAACTTTATCATTTATGCATTTTTTGGTATTTTGTTAAATCATATAAAGATCCAATTTTCTAACATTATTTCAAATAAAAATACAAGAATACAATCTTATGTACTTTTGCAGAATCTCTTTTGTAATCCTAGTCTTTTTACCCCACCCCGTCTCTTAATCTCCACCCTCTTGGTCTCCACTCTCTTCTATAAACACAAGCTATTTCATTTAGCCCTTTCTTCTTTTTAAACTTTCTCTTCCTGGGGTCTATCTTTCCCCTAAATTTAATACTTAAGATAATATATAATTTCCATTCTGATTCTGTTTAGTACGTTCTACATACATTTTAAAATAAGAAAATAATACATTTATAATATAGTTGAAACAATAATCCAAAGCAAATTAAACTCTATCATTAAATCTTAAACATTTTACATATTCCCTTTAATATTTTATTAGTTCATATAATATTCCAATTTTCTAACTCTATTTCAAATACAATACTACAATGCAATCTTGTGTGCTTTTGCAGAATCTCTTTTTTAATTGTATTTTACCCTTTGTCTCTGAAAAAGATCTGTTTTTTTACATCTTGTTTCAAGCCTTTGTAACTTCTCTTCCCTTTTTTCCTTCCTTTCTTGTCCAATCTAGCCTTTTTACCCCCCCATCTCTTAATCTCCACCTTCTTAATCTCCCCTCTCTGTTGTATTCCTCTTTTCTGTTGCTTTCTGACATTGTATCAATTTTTCACCTTATTTTTCCTTTTTTTGGTTGTTTTTTTAAGTCTTGAATTCTCCATTCTCTTTCCCTTCTTTCCCTTTTATTCCTCAACTAAAGTTATTTGTTCATTAAAGATGGCTTCTTCTTCTTCATCCCAGCTTTCTTGTTGTTGTAATTCCTAGTAAGTAGAAATCGCCATTTCCAAAAAGTGAAAAACAGATCCAGAAGAGCCCTTCCCTTCTTGTTCCTCTTCTCTTAACTTTTGAAATTCCATTTTCAATTCTTCAACAGATAATGCCATTGTGAAATTTTTTAAACAACCCAAAAGTTTTTAGTCTTTCAAAAAATAGTTTCCAAAAGTCCCAAAGTCACCAAGCAACCCTAATAAGCACAAACTGTTTCATTTAGCACTTTCTTCTTTTTATACTTTCTCTTCTTGGGGTAGAATCAATTGCAAAGTTCCAAATGTATTTTTTAGAAGTCTTATTACAGTTTATCTCTGGTCTTATAAGCTCCAAGCAATCTCCTCCAGCAAAGTCTTAGTATAAGTTCTTTATCTCTCCCTTCCCACTTATAGCAAAAAAAAGAATTTTTTAATTTTTTAATTCCAATGTTCAGAAATCTTTAATATCCCCTTGGTTTTATTTTTCAAATTTAATTACCTTCTGTTGCCAAGTTGGGTTTGTACGATTTCCTTCTGCTATTTCCATAGGGAAGGAGAGTGAGAAAAAAAAACTTTCCCTTTTAACTTTCTTCCACCGCTTTTTACAATCTTCTTAGGGAACAATGTATCTTTAAAAGAGTTAAATTTCCAGGGTATCTAGATGTACTTGTTGTCCCGGTTCAGCCATAAACTTTCACTTTCTCAGCTTCCTCCTGCACAGTCTTGTCCGGGTGAAAGTTTCTTTGTGGCGGTCATTGCTGACTGCTGCTCCACCACTTTTGGAGAAAGGAGTTAAGCCAGCTGAGGAGGGGCGTTGCGATCCCCCCCAGACCCCTGCTGGGCCTCCTCTGTCTTCAGTCACCTCTACAGGGTGACTATTAACCCCTAAATCCAGCTGGATCGGGGGCACACCAGCAGCGAGCGCAACAGGAACCACGCACGATCACGGATTCCTGCTGCCACCGAAGCTTTTCCAAGTCCATCTTATGGCCATTTAAGAAACCACACCTAATTACAGTTTTGCATTTTCTTAAAGATACAGTTTTTAAAATGTTTATCCTGGTTTATATATTTTTAACCCAAATACCTGTTAGGTGACTAGTATTCCTAACAGTACTGATGTTTGGTTGTGAAGTATTTTGTATTCAAGAAGGCATCATATTTAAAAGAGAATATGATACCAGGATTTATTTTATTCTCTATAATTTTATTTTATTTTTTTTCTACTTTTCAGCTTAAGTTTCCTTAACCACCCACCCCCACCCACCCCAAAAAACCCCTCTGTTTGGAAGGAAGGTGAAACAAATACAGAAAATAACAAAGGAAAGGATGATGTTGTAACAGGGTCACTGAAATAGAAAGAAATGAAGGGAGGTGGAAATAGAAGCCTGGAAGCATGGGTTCAATCAGATGAACTTAAAGAATGGGTCAGATTCAAATTGTAAAGTGTGTGTGCTTCTAAACTATATGAGGGAGCTTATATGGTGGCTGGAAGAAGGAGGAGAAGGTGAAATAAAAGGGGGGAAACAGAAAAATTAGGAGGAAATAGAAAAGAGAAAATTAATTTAAAAAAAAAAAACAAAGAAAATGAAACATTTACAGTACAATCTCCTCTTCACAACAAAATCCACAAACTGCCCTGAAGCATGTCTGATATTGAACAGCCCTGAACAGGAATATTCCATGCTATAAATTATGTTTATTATCTTAAATTCACAAACTGACTGAATACTGTAGATCTACACAATACTTTGTCTAAAGAAAGTCCTCAATTCAACTTTGAGAAGTCAAAATTTCTTGAATTGCAACTGCAATTTTCACCAAGTTTAATCACTGCTATACAATATGTCTATGCAAGACTGCCCTCTAGTGAGCCATTCAAAGTTTTCCATAAAATAAACACCATCAATAAGAGTATCAAATTGGAATAGTTGTTCATCCTTATTAAGGGGTTCAGATTTAGAACCAAATTGCAAATAATTAATTCTGTAGGAATTCTACATATTTTTAACAGAAGCCAGTAAAAGCACGAAAGCTAGCATGATGTGGTGATTAGAGCACCAGGCTAAAAATCAGGAGATGCTGTGTTCTATTTTTACCTTAGACATGGAAGGCAGATGGGTGACTTTGGACCAGTCACTCTCTTTCAGCCCTAAGCAATAGCAAACCACTTCTCAAAATGCTGCTAAGGAAAGTACAGGGACTGGTCCAGGCAGTCACCAAGATTCAAGATTAACTTAAATGCACCAAAACAAAAAATAATAATAGAAATTTGCATTATCTGTGGATCTGAACACATTGAACCTACACTGAGTTATCGTTAGAATGCAGTGGTTCAGTGGTTAGAATGCAGTAATGCAGGCTAACTCTGTCTCTGGCTCAAGGTTGACTCAGCCTTTCATCCTTCCAAGGTTGGTAAAATGAGGACCCAGATCATTGGGGGCAATATGCTGACATTACAAAAATCTCAAGAGAGTGCTATAAAGCACTATGGAGCACTATATAAGTTTGAGTTCTATTGCTATTGCTATTCTGCTAATTGTGATGTATGTTCAGATTGTAATTCCCCTCACATTGGTCCTACCTATTTCACGAAAACTGTAACGAATTTAATATATGGCAACTCTAGTTACCTATTTTTTGTGTTAACTAAAAAAGACTGAGTAAATGGCTACCAGTGTGCTAAAACCAAAGTCAGATAGATAAAAATGTCCATGGTTGGCTTCACTCCAAACACTAAGTTTTTCAATTGAGCCACTCTGGCTCCTATAGTTCTAAGACATTATTTATAGCGTTATTCAGAACCAGCCCCTGTAACTTGTTCACACAAACAACTGTTAAAATCAATCAATGATATGGCGAGTATGAGAAAACAGCCAGAATTAAACTCTTCCAAAAATATAAACTAATGCAGGGGGTTAAATAGCCAAAACATTACTGAAGAAACATGATATATGTACATCAACTACTGCAGAAGGGATCCTTCTAAAACCCTTTTTGGAAGAGTCAGAGTTGCTTTGGTGAAAACTGATTCCTGGCTCTCATTCTTGCCTCTCTTTCTTATCCAACAAAAGCCTATTGTCTCTCTTAGACCTTGACATTCTCTCTTTGTCTCAATATTTTCTGGATCTAGATTTTAAAAATTATCCATTTCATATTCAGCTTCATTTTGTATAGGAGTAGGAAGATAGCTTTGAAGAACTTATCAGCATCCATTAGGGAAAAAATGAATGTAGCCCAGAGAGAAGGGTGAAGAAGAAATTTAAGATTTGTTTAACAGATTTAAACACGGACATCCAAAATTAACAACCCAAATCTGGAGATATCATTATTGAAGAGTAGTGGGGTTCACTGCCAGACCTTTGCCAGAAATGAGTTGTTTTCTAATACCATGTAGAGCAGACCTGGGCATTTTACGGCTCATGGACTGCATCCAGCCTTTCAGGTGTCCCTGTCCAGCCTGCAGTATTGATGATGTCAGCAGAGGGGTGGAGTGTCATGAGGGGGGGATATGGCAGTTTCTCACTTGGTCCCTTGGGAAAACTAATTGCTCATCGCTGCTGTAGATAAAAAAGTTACTTTAGTAAAATGCAATACTTTTACAAACCTAGTGTTGTAATGTAATTATCTGCTTGTCTATTTAATTAGAATACATTGCTAAATTCTTTCTCATTTTGTGCATACAAAATTGACCTGTCCACTGGACAGGCAGCTGGCTCAACCGCAGACTTGTAGAAGTGTCATCTAAGGTATCACTACTCATTTTACTGTCCTGCTTAATAGATTCCAAAGAAATTTCACATGCTCCCTTCCCTCTCCAGGTAGGTGTAACTGCAATTAAAACTTCACCCTTAAACCAATAGATATGTGTGTAAAGTGGAATTCATCATCGCCTTTTTAGCCGTTGTCTATCCAACTGGAGGGTAAAGGCCTCTTCCGCATGTTTCCAACCAATACAGTTGGAACAATTTTACATAAATAAAATTTATAGATAATTTAAACAAGGAAAAAAAAAGAAAGTAATTTTGTATAAACATTCAAATTTTATCTGGTGCCTCAGTATTATATGAAAGTTGTTGAAGTTGAGAAACACCTCAGCAACTTTTAAGTTGAAAGCTGGCTGAAGTGGCTTTCTTGCTTGTGATTCAGTACGTTATGGGAATCCAGCCAGCGGCAGGGAGCTATGAAATCTACTCATTCTACTGGTAGTCCTCAAGTTACGACCACAATTGAGCCCAAAATGTATGTTGCTAAGTGAAACATTTGTTAAGCGAGCTTGTCCCATTTTATGACTTTTCTTGTCACCGTTGTTTAGTGAATCATAGCATTTGTTAAGTTAGTAACACCGTTATTAAGTGAATCTGGATTCCCCATTGACTTTGCTTATTTGAAGGTTGCAAAAGCTGATTGCATGACCTTGGGACACTGCAGCCGTCATAAATATGAACCAGTGGTGCCAAGCATCTGAATTTTGATCATGTGACCACAGGGATGCTGCAGATGTGAACAATGGCCATAAGTCATTTTTTTCAAAGCCGTTGCAACTTTGAACTAAATGAACTGTCACTAAATGAACCAAGGACTACCTGTATTTGCTGCCACCAACCGTCATCCCGATTCATTCTTTCAACCAGGTAACTCTAAGCCTGGACCATTTCACCTAACCCTGCTTCCATTTAAAGAAACGTTTTCATTTTCTTTTTAAACCGCCACTAAGTTTCCTTGCTAAGGATAAGGAGCCAGCGCCCTAATAAAAATAGCCCCGATGCTGATGCAGCTGCAACCTAAGGAAAGGGCCCCATCCTGCTTTCGGCCTGAAGCGAGGAACCAAGCCCAGCTGCAAAAGGCGCCATAACCCCGCCCTTCTGAAATCCTCGTGCTGAGTTGCTATGGCAACACAGGGGCGGAGTCATGGAGTCCAACCATCGAGGAGAACCGGCCGCTAAGCGGCGCTCT
This sequence comes from Hydrophis major, assembly GCA_033807585.1. Classification (NCBI taxonomy): domain Eukaryota; kingdom Metazoa; phylum Chordata; class Lepidosauria; order Squamata; family Elapidae; genus Hydrophis; species Hydrophis major. The sequence goes on from CM066329.1 coordinate 91,362,802, forward strand.
CCACCAGTCAACGTTCGCTCGTCTCTTGGACTCTTTCGTCCGGAAGGCTCCGTGCACCGCCCCTCGCCTTTTTCCGGAAGAGAGTTTGGGGAATTCCTCGTGCCCGAGGTGGGAGGAGAGAAGGAGCGTCTCGAAAGCTGAGGGAGGCCTGGCGCAGGTCTCGGCTTCGCTCGGCGCGGCTGTGATTCGTTCTTTGCGCTGCGTCGCAGCTCCTCGCGTTATACAGGGGACGAAGGCAGCGGGCAGACTAGGTGAGGAAGGGAGAGCCTTTTCTTTTCCGAAGCAGCCACGTGTAGTGATGATATGTGTGTGTGTTTCAATTTGGCTGAAGAACCCAAAGCAGCCCAATTAGCATACCGAGGTACGTGCCGATCACGGAATTGCCCGTTGGGGTAAGCACTTTATTTAAAGTCCAGAAAGAAATGGCGAATCAAAGAAATAAGGATGGCTAAGAAAACGATTATTACAGATTACCGTCTTTCATCCTTGTATCTCTTTGCCCTTGCAGATTGATGAATAGAATAGAAAATCGAATAGATAGCAGAATTGGAAGGGACCTTGGAGATCATATAGTCCAACCACCTGTTCAGGTAGGAGACCCTTCACTATTTCTGACAGATGGCTGTCCAGTGTCTTCTTGAAAACTTCCAGTGATGAAGCTTCCACAATCTCTGATGGCAAGCTGTTCCATTAGTTGATTGCTCCCACTGTCAGAAAGTTTCTCCTTATTTCTAGGTTGAATCTCTCCTTGATCAGTTTCCATCCATTATTCCTTATCTGGCCTTCGGGTGCTTTGGAAAGCAGCTTGACCCCTTCCTCTCTGTGGCAGCCCTCAAATATTGGAAGACTGCTATCATGTCACCCCTGGTCCTTCTCTTTACTAGACTAGCCATGCTCAGTTCTTGCAACCTTTTCTTCGTATGTTTTAGCCTCCAGTCCCCTAATCATCTTTGTTTCACTTTTTTTTTAATGGCTCTCTGAGGCCTTTGTCAGTTTTTTCCATCTGGACTTTCTTGGTCTTTTATCTGTACCCATCCTTTTTTTTTCATATGCCTGCTTTGCAGTTGGGTGTTCATGAAGATTTTCAGTCATCCAGGTCATAGTTATCCCAAAGGTGCTTTTTCAAGAGGCAACTGGACTTTTTTGGTTTTTCTTTGAAGATGTTTCATCTCAGAGCTGAAGAAACTTCTTGGAAGAGAAGCAAAATGTCTTCAAAGAAAAACTAGAAAGTCCAATTGCCTCTTGAAAAATCACCTTTGGGATTTGCACTTGGATCTTCAATGGTTTTTTTTATAGTATGACAGAAACACCACTCCTTTTGTACAGTCAAGTGCTTTTATACTTAATCCATATTTATAGTCCACTTTTAGTTCTAATTGCTTTTTAGAACATAACTAATCCATTCCTACTGCATCCAGATTTTATCTTCTGAAATACCACATTCTCATTTTTTAAAATAACAGTGTGGGCAAAGGCACATTTATTTTTATGTCTTCCAACAAGAATTTATTCCTTACAACAGGCTACAATACATGATATCTAATACTCTGGTTTTTAATACATTAATTTTCAGATCCATGGTCCTCATTGTATTATACAATTTAACATTTACTGGAAATCAGTTCATTTCTGCAACAGCCATAACTTTGGGCATGGGTCACAAGTCCATTTTTTTCAGCACCTTCCTAATTTTGGAAGTCACTAAATGAATGTTAATAAGTTGAGAACTCCCTATACTTAAGAGCATCAGCTCCATAAAATCATCTTCATTTAGGTTTGCTAGCACCTTCTCTTTTTCTCTTCACAGATATATATCAGTTTTTCATTTCATGTGTTAATTTATGTTGTTCATTGTTTATTGTTCTTACATTCAGTTTTTCATCTGCAGGTCAAGATATTTATTAACTTTTTTAAACCAATATCTGAGTGATTTATAATAAAACGCACTAAAATACAATTTGAATAAAGATATATACATAAAATCAAGTAAAATAGGCCTCATTTAATAACTACAATTGGAACTGATAACTCCAATATCAAGTGACATGATCATTAAGTGAGATTAAGCAATTCACCATGGTTTTTAACCAAGATATCACATGACCAGGACTTGCCAACTTCTGCACTGATTCTGCTTTTTGGAAGCTGACTATGAAGCATATAAATGATAGTTGTCTGACTGTAAGACACTGCAACAGTAGTAAATATCCACTGTTTGCAAAGCTTCTAAATCTTGATCAGATGATTACAGAGACATTGTGTCTTTCTTAAGTGGAAAGACTGTAAAATATTTTTTCAGCACTATTATAACTTGGAATGGTCATTAAACAGGAGAGTCATTAAATGAGGACTACCTGTACAAAGTAAAAAAATCATGTAAACCGATAGAAACAAAGTGGTCTTTCAAAAATTAAAACAATATTAATTAAGATATACAATGAAAAGCCTGACACCAACCTGATGCTAATGTGGGCAACACTCTAAACAGAATTCCATAATGGAGTGCCACCACAGAAAAAGCTCTCCCCCTTCTGAAAGTTTACCTCACTACCTAGATATGCTATGTGTTAATAAGCACATTATTTTACATGGGTAGAAATATGAGCATTTCTATTGCTTTGGAGTTTAGTCCTGTTTCAAAGACTGTAACAATTATTTTAATTGTTATCTTTCCTTATGTATTTGTATTTTCTTTCTGGAAGATCTTTAAAAGCTACCAGACTGCCAGAATGTCTGAAGTTGCAAAGGCTGCCGATGTGTTATCTGAAGTGAACCTCAATGACACAAGTACACCATTAGATGAGAATAAAGAAGACCTAAAGAACCCCAACGATGTTGTGATTACTATTGGAGCTACTATACCAACTGGATTTGAGCCGACTGCGGCAGATGAAGTACAAGAAAAATTAGGGTCAAAATCTAGGATTAGCAAGGGCCGTGGGAAGATCTACTTTGAAATTCCAGTAATAAGTCTTCCAAAGGTTTGAAATTTTTATTTTTTCTGCAATTCACTATTTGAATATTGGTCTGAGGCTGCAGTCATTCTTGAGGTTACCTGCCTGTACGTATTCTGGATAGCTACAAATTTCAGATTCATAGCCTAACATTCATTCCAGCTTCTGGCAAGTTATTCCATTAATATTATTTCACTAATTATACTAGATGATTTTGGATTCACATGCTGGGACTTGATTCATAGTTTTTACTAAACTATATGTTGTTTTCTCAAAATTTGCTGTAAAAGCTAAAGTTGGATAGCTGCAAATCACAGTGAGTAGATTTAGAACATAGACTATAATTACAAGCTGGATTGGACCATCAATCCCATATAGTCCAGCAGTCTGTCCTCATAGCAGCCAACCAACTACATGAGGAAACCCATTAATTTCTCAACCAGTAGCCTTCAGAAGCAGTCACGCTGCTATCAAAGCTAATCCATACTGATCCCCATGACTTTTCTGAACAGATCCAAACAATTTTGAAGTCAGGCAGGCTGATATTGATACAGTACAACACATCATACCAAATGTTATAAGGTTGCAATGCATCTATTCCATTTTTAAATATATTTGGTCGATTTATGTTCTACTTTTTAAAATAGAGCCTTTCATTAAAAAAAGTATTATGGAATGCAGCAGTTTTAGTTCGTATACTTTGAAACTGTAAAAACTAAAATTGTACAGTGTATTTACTATACATATCTGTCATGTAAGATAAGAATCTGTAATTTCATCCAGGTTCACCAGTTAAGATCAGTTGATAATTTATTTGTCGTCGTTCAAGAATTCAAAGATTATCAGTTCAAAGAAACTAAGGTAAGTTATTTTTTTATTCCATGATTCTAAGCAAATTCAATTTTTAAATTAGAAAAGTAGTTCGATTTGAGAATATTCTTGGGAGTGGTATTAATATCTTACCATTTTCCAAAGCTTCTGAAATTACCAACTCTCATTTCTGTTTCTCAACCTTCAGTCTAATAAATACTGTGCAAATAGAGAGGGAAGAGAAAAATAAACAACGTAGGCACTTGTTTTTCAAAACTATGTTGATTTTATAAAAATGGGCATTGATCTGAACTGCAGGAGTAGAGCTGCTTCTTTGAAATATAGCTCACCATTCTCTTAAGAGAAAAATCAATTATGCTTAGTGCACAATATCAAAACAACATAGAAACAAAGCATAAATAGCTAAAAATGGGAAGAATAACCATCTGAAACTAAAAAGCCACATTAAAAGCTAAAGAAAGACCCCAAACAATGCTATTTAATTCATATTTTAAGAATAATTTTAAATTACTTAACATGCGGTCCTTCTCAGAGAGGCAGTCTATATTCTTTGCACCCAATTAAAAAGACTCTGTGTCCCTAATAGGTACAGCTAAACATTATTTGGAGAACATTCCTGAAGCTAGCCCTCGAATCAGAATTGACAAAATGTACAGGTATCGGCAGATCATCCACTGCTGTCCAAAAATAAATTTATTTTCTGAAATATGGGAAATATGCAACTATATACAATGAGTTTGTCTCAAAACTTTTATTAAATTGTTACAGGAAGAAGCTTTAAAGGATTTAGAAGAGTTGGTTAAGGATCTCCCTTGGACCAACTCTTTGGAAGTATGGAAGTTAAATACAAGTTTTAAGAAAAGAAAACCTAGACGAAATAAAGGCAACCATCAGAGTCATGCAAAGAAGAAGCTAGATAAGAACAAGAATGAAGAAGAAAATGAAGAATTGCAAAAACCTGTGCAAAATGATTTCAAGTCTGCTGAAGTCCCAGATCCAGAAAATGCTGATGAAATAGTACCATCAGATGACGATGAGCAGTCTGAACCCAGGGAAGAGTTAACATCTAATGGTGACAACAAAGATGAATCAGGTGATGGTAAGAAACAGAACATGGAAGCTGAAACGCTGAAGTTCCGGGTAACTTGCAATAGAGCTGGGGATAACCACAACTTTAAATCAGATGAAGCAGCAAGAGATTTTGGAGGAGCTGTACAAGACTTCTTTCAATGGAAAGCAGATATGACCAATTTCGATGTAGAGGTAACATTTATTCTTTGAAAGTCTCCCCTTCTATGTTCAGTGGAATGATTTAAAACACAATATATATAGTCCTCACTTTATGACTAGTCGCTTAATGACTGTTGGAAGTTATAATGGACTTCCCTAGAGCTATAGCCCAGATTTGAAGTTCTGACAGCCAGTCTCCCTCCTCCCCATCACATAATTGCATTTTGGTTGCCCAGCAACTGGTCTGCATGTACAGCCATTTGCTGTATCCTGCAGTCACATGATCATGGTTTACAATGTTTTTTTCCTAAAAACTGGAATTTACTTTTCCCAGCAAAAAAAAATCCTTTAAGGGCAATGGATTTACTTAACTATGATGTTCACTTAATGTTCACAATTTCTACAGAAAAGGTCATGCAATTGGGCACAGTCATGTGACCTGCTTAACTACTGGTATGAATTACAACTGTAATTCCAGACTCAATTACGGTCATTAATAATTATTAATAACTATCAAATATTAATCTGCTTTATTCAAGGTTCTCCTCAATATCCACAATAATGAAGTGATAGTGGGGATTGCATTAACAGAGGAGAGTCTTCATAGAAGAAATATTACACATTTTGGGCCCACAACTCTTCGTTCCACTCTTGCCTATGGAATGCTGCGGTATGTGTGAAAATTTATTTCAAATTTGGACCAAAATCATACAGTCAATCAGTCTATTAAAAACCAAATGTGTATTACCCTAAACTGTGCAGTATGCCATATGTTCTAACCTGGTGTATATATGCTTTACTATTCTATTCATCATGATACTTAAAATTATTCCACCAGATGTTTACTGTAGTTCTCTTTTGTCATTGCTTTTGCTATCATTTAAAAAATAAACTTCATTTAAAAAATAAACTTCATATAAAAAAGCTTATTGCTTTTTTTATATGAAGAATTATAGCCCATTGGTACTATAATGTAAAAACATCTATTTCTGATGTGGGCCGCAGTGGTTCACATGGTAAGACACTGGGCCTGCACACCACTGAGGTCGGTGGCTCGATTCCCATGAGCAAATAAACTGCGTAGGAACAAGAAAGGAGCCTCCCCCTGATTGCCTACCGGCATTCAGGTGTCCCATGGTTAAAGATAACACTGCTCAAAAAAAAACCCTTTCACAGAGGCAGCTCTTGTTGGTGGAATGAGATAAAGATGGATGATCTTTACTGATTCTTTTCCCCTGAAGCAGATGGAGCACTTTCCCAAAATTCTGACAAACTCTCTTTAGAGTACATCATCATAGAGGGGAGGATCTACCTATGCAAAAAGTATAGTAGCAATATTCCTTTTACTTTTTCTCTAGTAGAAATGCTTTCCAAAAATTACATCTTAAAATATAAAAGTAGTCTTGCCAGATCAAGGCAAATTCTATTATAGTCCAACTTTTTGTTTCTTAGAGACCAACCAGGAGTCTGTATGGCTCAAAAGCAAATGGTGAACACATACGCTTCTGCCACTGTTCTCCTATAGGTGGTATCTCTGCCAATGTCCAGTGATAATACTTGGCTCTCAAGACTAAGAGACCCTGATAGATGTGTTTTCCATAACTGTATTCAGTTAAAGTCATCCAAACTTCCAGATTATTATCACATCTGAGAGTGAATTCGACAATTTAATTGTGTTGTATGAAAAGAACTACTTTTTATTGCCTTTTCTAAATTTATTTCCAATCAAGTTCATTAAATGATTAGCAGTCATAGTATTTTGAGAGCAGGAGAACTCCTTGTCCACTTTCTCCATGCCATACATCATTTTATACGTGGAACATTAGTAGCAATACTTAGACATACTTTTATACCACTTCACAGTGCTTTACAAGCCCTCTCTAAGAGATTTACAGAGTCAGCGTATTGCCCCCAACAATCTGGGTCCTCATTTTACTGACCTCAGAAGGATGGAGCCTTGAGCCGCTCAGAATTGAACTGGTGGAATGCAGAGTTAGCCTGCAATACTGTGTTCTAACCACTGTGCCCCCATGGCTCCTTAATCGTGTGCTCCCAATAGCATTTTTCCAAGATAGGGAATTCCAAATATTGTAACCTTCACTGAAGCTGTGGGTCATTCTGCTTGCCATATGTATACAGTATGCATGAATGAAATAAGATTTTGATTCAGTATGCATTATTTTAAATCTCCTTAAATCAATCTGCAATATATCCTTCCAGAATGTTTCATTGTAATGTTTTTACTTACCTTGAATAGGTTAATATTTTTATAGGAATATGCAGTGAGCTGTCCACATTTTCAAATTATTAAATGGATGTGAAGCTATTCAGATGTGGAAAAGGCACTTCAGAAAGTGAAAGCACATTGCTACCCCTGTTGATGCCTCCTTTAAGCAGCTACACATTTTCCTTAGCTCACACAGTAACGGAATAGTTCTAGTTCTATGTTTGAGTTATGGAGGTATCAACATAATGCAACAAGACGTTTGCAACCTATCACCATTATCCACTTCTGAACTTAAAGAAATATTTTTCTGATGCTGTACCTTTTCTACTTTGGACTTGAATGTGGGTAGTCCTCAGGTCACAATTGGATCCAGAATTACAGTTGCTAAGTGGAGTGGCTGTTAAGTGAGGTGCTCAAGTGGCCACTTTGCTCAACAACCACAAACCTGACTGTCCCAGTTGCAGATGTTAATTGATTGTATGGGTCTTTACCTGGAGCCCAGGGTGCCGTGGGGTGGAAAAACACTAGGAGACCTGGCCCCCAATAGCAAATGAAAACCTGGCAAAGACTGGGAGGCCCAAGCCTTTCTCCACCCCACCATGCCCAGGTTCACTTACCTTTGTGTTGTTCTGAAGCTGCTGACAAGTGTGCCAACAAGGCCCCTGCACACCATCCTACAACTGGGCTCCATTCTTGTGATCATTCAGAATAAGTTTTCTTCAAATCATATGACTTGGATGTCTTCTGAATGATCATGAGAATGATTGCATTCTCTAAGTTAAAATGCTAGAAAGCTATTGAATGCAATTATTTTTATATTTATTTTTATTTGGAAGGCCCTTTCTCCAAATTGCACACTTGCAGGATGGCATTGTACATAAATGTTCTTGATGGTATCAACTATTGATATGGGGGAAGAGGGAAAAGAAAAAAACTAATATTAAATTTGTATGTTTGTTACCTTTTTGCTATCAGTTTTTGTTTGCTGCTTTGTTGTTTTTTGCTCTTCACACATTCCATGATGTGGTCAGTTAGAGTTTCCTTTGTGTCTTAATGCTATACTCCACTTCTTTTTATCCTGGTTTGGTTTAGATTGTGTGATCCTCAGCCAGCCGATGTAATAATTGATCCCATGTGTGGGACAGGTGCTATACCAATAGAGGTACTGCTCTCTCCCTGCTTCCCTGTCCTCAAGCATATTGTGTCTTTGTTATTTCTGAGATATGTATATCGGCAACTTCAGTTTCCAGCCTTGAAGTTGAGATTACTACACCATATTAATCTTAGCAGCATGCGGAGGTACTCTGGTATATTGGCAAAGCAGTAACTGTTCTGAAATATGCTTATTATAAAATGGGGCGGGGTATATACAGTATTTAAAACATACTGATGGGGGTTGTCGGAGCTTTGGATATATAACTTAAAAGGATGAGTGCAGCCTCTGGAAGAAGGCCTGGTGCAGCCAGCAGTTGCTTCACAAAAGGCCAGGCAGGGCACACCTCATCAGCAAGCACAGGAAGAAGATGGCAAAGGTTCAGCTAGGGATGGCAAGACTGGCAGGGCTAACAAGCACAAGACAACAGGGCCACCAGGAACATCAGGCCAACAGAAGGCGCCAGCATACAAGGCAGTCAATAGGAAAGAGATGGAGAGACAACGCTAATGTGGTGAATTGAAGGAAAAGCACTCTGTTAACAAATCTCAAATGGGAGGGACCAAGCCAAGAGTGCTTTGGAGTAGAGTGAGTCCTTGATTAATACCAGTGGGATTCAGTTAACTATGGCAACTAGGGTTTCCGGGATTGCCATCACTAAGCAATGCTGTCACATGATATCACACTTTAAAATGCTTCACTTAGCATTAGAAATTCCAGCCCAAATTGCCATCCTTACTTAAGGATGATACTGTATAGCCAGAAAGTCAGGAACATACAGAAGACTTTTACTCTTGATCTCAAAAACTCAAGAAATCTAACCAGTTAGGTTTATATTAAATATATATATTACTTAATTATGGGTAGATTCTTTTGTAGACAGCAAAGAAATTGCTAAATTCACTGTTTCTCATTCACAGGCAGTTACTGTCTGGCCAAATTGTTATCATATTGCTGGGGATAACCATTCACAGGCTGTGAAGAAAACGGCAAATAATATCTCCTCTTTAATGAAGCAAACTGAAAGTAAAGAAAGGTAAGAATTAAGAATAAAAAAATAGCATAATCTCATATTTGTTTTTTTTAAACATCCAAATAATAGAAAGTATTTATCAGTTCACAATTGTGAATATGTGGGTCTAAGCAATGCTTTCTCCTTGAAATGATTTACTGCTGATGGGAATTTTTAATTTATAACAGCACTTCTACAGGAATACCCATAGATAGCATCCAGTGGGATAGCTGCAATCTCCCCCTGAGAACTGGCTCTGTGGATGCCATTGTAACAGATCTGCCATTTGGAAAAAGGTACAAATCCATATGTTTGTTTGGATGATTCTTCAGGGCTGGGAAGATTACTGATCAATGAATTACTATCCAAATATAAGATACTTTATGTTTCTTTAGTTTCTTCCTCTGCCCTATTCATAAGAAATATGTTGGTCCTGATTATTATTGTAAGATTCAAAAATAGCCTTTAGAGCAAAAAATTACTGTCCATTGTGTAGACTTATGTATCAGAAGTACTTCAGAATGTCAACAGCTAATTCATAGTATAGCGATTAGACAAAGTATGTGCAATTTATAGGAATTATTCTGTTTAGATAGTACCAATAGTACTATAGGTAGTACCAATAGTAATCGGCATCGTAGGTCTAATCCCAAAACAACTGCAGCACCACTCAAACACAATTGGTATCAACAAATTCAACAGTCAATCACAACAGCTAGGGTTACTCAAAACAGCTTACAACTTGCAAATATACCTTTGACACTATTAAACCTCAGCATCTGCCTATTCCAGGCCCTTGGGAAGGACACAATAGTGCATAAAAATTGCCAAATCAAGGCTCCAAGATCTGATAGACTATGTGATGAGCCATAAAATTGTATAAGAAATAAATGAAACTTACAACTGTTGAACTACACCTTTTTTCATCTTTATCTTCTTTCACTCATTCAGTCTTCCTTCATATATTTGTTTGATAATGCATGTTTAAAATACAGGTAGTCCTCAGCATACTTCAGCAACCATCAAAGGTACTACAGTAGTGAATGGGGAGCACTTATGACAGTTCCTTCTAGTTCCAGCTATTGCAGTATCCCCCTTGTCAAGTGATTGTAATTGAAGCACTTGGTAATTGGATTGCAATTATGTTGTGTGTTCCACACTCATATGATCACCCATTTGTGATCTTCACTGCCAGCTTCCAACAAGCAAAGTTAATGGGGAAGCCAGCAAGAAGTTGCAAATGGAGATCAGGTGATTATGGTACACTGTTACCATACGATATTCACCTAATGACAGCAACTGGGACTGCCAGAGCTGCCGTCATGAGTTGGTGTGATCACCTGACTGTATGATTTCGTCACTTAGTGATGGAGTTCCTGACCCCAATTGCTGTTGGTAAGTAAGGAATACCAGTACTTTACACATTCTTTGTATTGGTCACCCACTGTTGTGTCAAAACCACATTTATTCAGTAACAAAATGTTATTAGTCTTTTCTCTTTGTTTTATCACATGCACTTCTTAAGCAACCCAAAGTGGGTGGGCACATTGCCCAAACTCATTACATTTACTAACTTCCTAGTTGATAAGATGCAGGGAAATTTATTTATCTTAGCAATTTGTTTGGCTGCCTATCTTAAAAAAGTGACTGAACAATGAGAAGGATTAAAAAATACAATTTAACAACTATCATAATATCTAATGTCATAAATAGAATCCAGCTCATAAAAATATATATTAATTATTCTACTCAAGTTATGTAGAACATTGTATGGATCCAAATGCAGAAAGCTTCTAATTTGAAAATAGATAATTTATTTATACGTATATCTTAAATTCAGATTTATCATTTTCAAATCATCAAAGTAGTTCTTGATTTTTACCATAGTTTAGCCTGGAATTAGCTGTCCAGAATCAATTCAATAGTGATATAAATGATATATAAATTTAATTAATTAATTGAAATTATTTGTTAAATTATAAATTTATATAAGTTTTTGTAGTTGTGAGTCAAGAGATCGCATTACCAGACTCAATTTTTTGACATTTTTTGCTGTGGTCATTAAGTGAACACCACAATCATTAAACAAATATATTTTAACCAGTACTTTTTTTTTCCTGAAAACTAAAACTAAACATCAGAAACAAGCAAAAAACATTGAAAATTCCAATCACTTGCCTGTGCGATGCTTCAGATGGCTGTAAACGTGAGCTGGTTGCCATGCACCCACAGTACCATCACATGATTGCGGGGAGAGGGATGCTTCTTCAAAATCTTGTCCTAAGTAGCTTTTGGAAGTCTATTGGAACTTTGGTGATTAAACAACCAGCCATAAGTCAAGGACTTGTATTCATTCTTTACTAATTAAAATAGTTCAATGTTTATTTAAGATTTTTATTTTCTTCCATCTTGAAACTGATTGTACATGATTAAAGTGTATAGCCCATTACTGTAGAAATATGTAACAGCATGAAAGTAGCTATTTATATCATAATTAGCTTAAATGAGAATAAAAACTGGAGAAATAGTACAACTTCCTGGCTTCTTACAATTTCTCATTCTAATTTAAATTGTTACAATATTCATGACTTACCATTGCTGGAGAGCTATTAATATGGAGACAAAATTAACGACATGAATACTTCTAAAGTTACTCACTTTCTACTGATAATCAATTTCACTGTAGGATGGGTTCCAAGAAGAAGAATTGGAATCTCTACCCCTCTAGCCTTATGGAGATGGCCCGAATTTGTAGACCAAAGACTGGGAGAGCTGTGCTGTTGACTGAAGATAGGAAATGCTTTGCCAAGGTAGGCGTGGATTGCCAGCCTATGGTAGTAGTGTGTTATCTTCAAAGCAATTCTTACATAGGGCATAGTAGAGCATACAAACGGCATAGGTTAATCCTGATGGCACAGTGGTTAAGTGTAGCATTGCAGGCAAATTCTGCCCACAGTCTGGAATTAGATCCTGATGGGATTCAGGGTTTTTCCAAGCCTTCCATCCTTCCAAGATTGATAAAACGAAGACCCAAATTGTTGGGGGCAATATGCAAATAATGTTAACATTATAAACTACCCAGTGAATGCTGTAAAGCACTATGGGGAAGTGTATAAACTTAAATGCTATTGCTGTATTGCAGTAATTTTTGGTGCCTGTCTATCCCACATTCTGGGAACAAGCCCAATTTTACATTAGAAAAGGTAGATAACAAGTCACATTTATTTTGCCCAGGATAAATTGTAGCTTGTATGTGAGGAATTGTAAGCTGGATAAATTTTTCAAGGGGACCTTAAAAAGCACCTCCAATTATATTTGTTTCATTATAATTCTTCCCATTTCTTTGCATTAGCTAAGTTAAGATATAAGTTAATAGCAGTAACTCTTATATTACTAACTTGGTTAGCAAAAGTACTGGTGGGCTGTATAGATGAAAAGAATAACATAATTTTATTCAGGTTATCCTCTAATGAATATCTTTGCTTATATACTAAAAGGCACCTTCAAAGAATGCTTATTCCATTCTTTCTCCACTCCCCTCTCCCTTTTTCCTTAGAAAATTGTAATCTGTATAATTCTGGATTTTGAAAATATTCCTCAAAATTAGGTTCCTAAAAGAAACCAAAGCAGCTTTTTAACTGGTTGACTGCTTTCCTGTTATATATCGATTTGGTGATTAAAAATAATGAAAATTTCAGCTCAGGATTGCAATAAGATTTTGCCTTTAGGCATTTATTTACCAGATGAAGTTGATTTGCTAATCTTTGTTTCAATTTTTTTTTTTAAATGTTTTGTATTTCAGGCATTGTCAAAAATGGGGCACCTATGGCAAAAGTCTCACACAATCTGGGTGAACGTTGGAGGCCTCTGTGCTGCTGTATATCTCCTGAAACGCACCTCAGAAATAATTGAGCAGAGAAAATCATATTGGTAACATTTTAGGCAGGCCTAGCATTCTTTCATAATCTAATAGCTTTACTTGAGATTCCAGATTGGCCAGTGTTTCAAAATTAAGTGAGTTCAGCAAAACGAACTACTGAGTAAACATACTGTGCCAAATCCAGCTTGAAGCTCTTGAAGGCACATAAATAGGAAAATGTAGTAAGTTGATAAAGCTTGCAGTTTCACTATCAGCCTGAAAATGTCAGTTACTGTACAAAAGTGCAAATTCTTTAATATTCATAAAGCAAGCTACCCAATTTGGTTGAAAGGATTAATAATAGGAGTTTTAGAAGAGATACTTCAAAATATAGTGTTTATTGTTTTATTTAATATTGTTCAGTTTAGAGTTTCTTTAGGTAAGGGAGTATATATTTTGCCACTGCAGAATTGCCTCCATTTTATTTTTTTTTTGGCATCCAAAATAAAGGCAACAAAGTTAGTTAAGTTTTACAAACTTTATTGCCAAAATAGGGACAATAATGTTAATACAGTTTTACTAAGTTTTATAAGTTCTGAATTACACTTTGATCTCACTAGTGTTGTTTCCTTATCTGCTGTCTCAATGTAAAAGTTAAATCTTTTGTTTACTGTCATATGCTTGTTATAGCTCTTAATGAAAGGTGTTGTGTAAGTCTTTATATCTTTCCTTTGTCATTGTTTTAATTCAGTTTTCAAGCTTAAAAATACAGGAATAAACATTATATGTATTGTTGATTGGAACTTGCAGGATACATGAGAATATAAGTTAATTTTAACCTGAAAATAATTGCTAAAGAATGTGCTTAGTAGCTGAAGGATAGTAACTTGTAATGATTCTCAAACATGGTCAAAATTAACAAGATCTATTACAATAAATATACATCCACCATCAGCTTGTTATTCCATTCTCTGGCTTCTCAAATTAGTTGTTGATATTCACTGACTTCTAACATAATTTTTCCTGTATATAATAAAATTTTTACCAGGATTATCTGTCCTTTGTTTTCTTGGTGTTTATTTTCACACATATTAAACAACCCAAGCAGTTTATTGTAAGGTAGGTTATTTAGGTATAATTGTTCATATTTAACACCATAATTCAGTGAAAATCAGAAACCATCATTCATATTTACAATTATATTTGTTCTGTTTAATTTATAACGAAGTTTAAAGCCAGTATATTCCGTTTCTTAAATATTAAATAAATCCTTGAATAATAAATATTATATTCTAATGAAGTATTTTTGAGAAAAGCAGACGTAGAATCAGCTTTGATTCTTGCTCTGGCCTGTTATAAATCAACCTTTTATAAATGAAGAACTTATCTAATTAAACATCTGTTTTGTAAGTAAAAAATTTTGAAACTAGATGTGATTGGGCTCTTTTTAATTAGTGATATCTCAATTGCTTGCTACTTATAACTTTAACCCTAATCCTTTGACCTGATTGTGATATTCTTAGTTTTGAATACTATAAAGACATCTGGCAATTCCTATAGAAAAAACAGCTAGCATAAATTTTGAACCATCATTTCTTTCAGAGAGATCATATCTTTCAAAGAATGTGGAGGCACCACTTTATTATAGACAGGTAGCAAAGAAAATACTTTTAGGATCTAACTGCACTCATAAGAACTAAGTCCCAGGAGCTAATATGTGCTTATATGTGGGAATTGTTCTTTGTGTACGTGCTAGGACAAAGGGCCTTCTGGTAGTTGGCTGAAACACGGAATAAGGAGCAAGGACAAACTGTTGCCATTTCTTACCCAGAACTGTAGCAAACTTAAACTTTGCAGCTTTGTATGCTTATGTGAATGATCAGTGTATTCTGTGTGATGTAATGCGTTTGTGATAAGACGCTAAGAAAAATTGCTACGTTAATAAGGATTGCTTCTAATAAAAGAGGGTGTCAGAGTCTGCTCTGGGCTCTCATCCCAATCTTGCTTCAAGACGTTGTCTCAGTGTCTTCCTTCATGAGACACCACCACACTTATATCTTAAGTTTTGCTGGATATTTAGATATTTATTAGATTTATATTCCTTTTCTTTTGCTCCTCAAGAACAACTTTAAGGTAGACTAGGCTTGCAGTCATTCGCATCTGAAGCCGTTCCATTGCACTCAGGGAGCTCCCATAGCTAAAAGTTAGTTGAATCTGGGAGTCCAATGTCACAAGCACATGCTAAAAAGTTGTCTTGAATGCATTTTCATACAGTATTATGCTTCATGCTCAATAAGGAAAGGTGGCTGTTAATATTATGCAGCCTTTGGTGTTGTAAAACAAACTTCCATCTGCGTAAGTGAGGTGAAGAATTTCCTTGTAAAATGGTTATCTCAGAATTGCAAAAGGAATGAGATTTTTCTTTTGATGTATGCTTAAGTTAAACTTTTTTGAAAGTAAACTGATCCAACTCACTTCCTTGATGTTAAAATTTTCAGTTAAGAACTTTCTTGAATTATAAAAATGTTTCAAGAACTCACAGCTTGGGAGAAAAAGACCTTGAAAACTTCCTTATTTCGTTCCACTTTGCACAGTCATTTTTTTCCTCAGAAATGGCTCTCCCTCCTCCATCATAATTTAATGCTGCATATTCCTGTTGCTATCAGTATTAACCCATTATTAAAACACTATCATTGTTGGGCCATAATGTTATATCACACAATCCATGCAGTATTAAGAAACATTTATTTTTAACCATTAGCAAGGACAATGACAGTGCACAACATAAAAGAAGGGGGAAGATGGCTGAAGAGAAAGAGGAGTGATTGAATTTACATCTGGCCTGGAACCTCAACAGATTTTTCATGTAGGAATAGGATTCTCAAAATAGCAACAGTGATAGCAAACAAGCCCCTCTTCTGCAATTAGCTCTTTACATGAAAAAGCCCATTCTGTACTGAAAGATATTTTTGAAGTCCCTTGTTTCAGTTACTTACATTATAGAATAGAATAGAATAGAATAGAATAGAATGCCTTTTATTGTCACTATCCACATGTACAATTTGCATTATACGCATACACAGTGAGATTAGAGCAACTCATCGTTCAGTGCAGACATGCATGTCAAGAAAATATACATCTAAAATATAATCACATATTGCACATGTCAGCTAACACAGTAATAAATAAAAAATAAAAAAAGTGATATTGCACGAGATTGTTCACAGTTTGTCCCTGAGTATATTTACAGTATATTTGGCAGGACTTGGAATCAGTGCATGTGTGAGTTCAGGGTGGTTATGGCTTTGGGGAAAAAACTATTCTTGAGGCGGTTTGTCCTTGACCTGATGCTCCTGTAGCGCCTCCCTGAGGGCAACAGGTCAAACAGTCCATAACCAGGATGGGAGCTGTCTTTTATGATGTTCACAGCTCTGCTAAGACAGCGGGAGGAGTAGATGTCCGACAGGGAGGGGAGAGGGCAGCCGATGATCTTCTGAGCTGCTTTGACTACCCTCTGTAGTCTCTCCCTGTCTGCCATGGTGCAATTGCCATACCACACTGTGATGCAGTATGTCAGCAGGCTTTCAATGGACGCACGGTAGAAGGTAATCAGCAGGCTGGAGTCCAGGTTGTGCTTCCTGAGCACCCGCAGGAAATGGAGTCTCTGCTGGGCCTTCTTGATGACTGCCGTGATGTTTTCCGTCCAGGAGATTTTGTCGGCAATGATGACACCCAGAAACCGGAAGGTGTGGATCCTCTCCACCTGCTCTCCATTGATGTAGAGGGGAGCCAGGTCGGTGTTGTGCCTCCTGAAGTCCACAATGAGTTCCTTAGTTTTCTTGGTGTTCAGAGCTAAGTTGTTGTCTGAACACCAAGCTGTCAACATCAGGACCTCCTTCCTGTAGGCTGCCTCGTCTCCCTTCGAGATGAGTCCGACCACTGTGGTGTCATCAGCGAACTTCACAATGAGGTTGCTGTCATGCTGTGGACTGCAGTCGTGGGTGTAGAGGCAGTACAGGAGTGGGCTCAGCACACAGCCCTGTGGGGAGCCAGTGCTCAGTGTGCGTGTGGAGGAGAGGTGGGGGCCAAGCCTTACAGTCTGGGGCCGGTCACTTAGGAAGTCCTTTATCCAGGCACATATGAGGGGGGGCAAACCTAATGTGTCCAGTTTTTTGGTCAGTATTCCTGGGATAATTGTGTTAAAGGCAGAGCTGTAGTCCACAAAGAGCATCCGGACATAGCTCTGCTGCTGCTCCAGGTGGTTCAGCGCAGCATGCAGAGCTATGGCTATGGCATCCTCTGTAGACCGGTTTGTGCGGTAGGCGAACTGGTGGGGGTCGAAATCCGGAGGGAGATGATTGATGATGTGCCGGAGCACCAGCCTCTCAAAGCACTTCATGATTACAGGAGTGAGCGCCACTGGACGGTAATCATTGAGGCTGGAGATGGAAGATTTCTTCGGCACAGGGATGATTGTGGCAGATTTCAGACAGGATGGTATAACTGCCTGGGCCAGGGAGAGGTTGAAGATGTCTTTGAAGATGGAGGCGAGCTGGGGGGCACATGCCCTGAGCACCTTACCAGGAACTCCATCTGGACCAGCTGCCTTCCTGGGGTTCACTGCACGGAGCACCCGTCTAACGTCGTCCTCCGTCACAGAGAATGTGCTGGGTGGAGTGGTAGAGCTGGATGTGGTTGGAGGTGGGAGTAGGGCTGGTGCGGCTGTATGCTGTTGTGGAACTTCAAAACGAGCAAAGAAGTTGTTCAGCTCCTCTGCTAGCGCTGCACTCAGGTGTTCTGTTGTCACATGACAGCCCCTGTGGTTAGTGATGTCATGTATGCCCTTCCACACCTCCCGTGTGTTGTGGCTGGACAGATGGGACTCTATGCTCCTCCTGTGGTCCATCTTGGCTTTTATGATCCCCCTCCTCAGGTCGGCTCGGGCGGCTGTGTACAAAACTCTGTCACCTGACCTGAAGGCTGCATCGCGGACTTTAAGGAGTCTGCGGACTTGGGTGGTCATCCAGGGTTTCTGATTTGGGAAAACCCGGATGTTTTTGTCTACAGTCACATTTCCGATACAGAACTTGATGTAGTCCAGCACCGTACTCGTGTGCGTTTCCAGCTCCTGGTGTTGAAACATATTCCAGTCTGTCTGCTCAAAGCAGTCTTGTAATCTGCTGAGTGCATCCTCAGGCCAGGTCGTTACAGTCCTTGTAATGGGCCTGCCACTGCATCTGAGGGGGGTGTAGGCTGGGGGTAACAGGAGGGAGAGATGGTCTGAATGCCCGAGGTGGGGGAGGGGTATAGCTCTGTATGCATGTTTGATGTTGGTATAAACATGATCCAGAGTGTTTTCTCCCCTCGTGGCACACTTGACATGCTGGTAGAATTTCGGGAGTACAGTTTTCAGATTGGCCTTATTGAAATCTCCTGCAATGACGTGAACACCATCAGGGTGGGCCTGCTGCTGTTCGTTTATGGTGTTCAGCAGGAGAGAGAGTGCCTTGTCTGTGTTTGCATCGGGTGGGATATACACCGCCGTAACAATCACAACAGTTAGCTCTCTCGGTAGAAAAAAAGGCCGGCATCTTACAGACATGTACTCGAGATCAGGGGAACAGTGATTGTCTATAATTGTCCCGTTGTTGCACCAGTTCTCATGTACATAGATACAGAGCCCCCCTCCTCTGCTCTTACCAGAGTCCTTCGTTCTATCCCAGCGTAAAAAAGTGCGGCCTGCTAGCTGCATGCTAGCGTCAGGTATCCCGGGATGTAGCCAGGTTTCGGTGATTACCATAACGCAGCAGTCTCGAACATAGCGGTTGCCAGCGAGTTGTAGATTTAAATAGTCCGTTTTATGTACCAGGGATCTGGCGTTGGCGAGATACAGGCTCGGAAGAGGTGGCTTGTATGGATGTTTCCTCAGCCTTAGTATAACACCAGACCTGCAACCTCGCCTCTGCTTTCTCTCCCTCCTCCGTCTGCGCCGCCTCCTAGTCCCGACAACAATCCACGGAGAGCCCGCTGGTCTCGCTATCTCGTCGGGGATGTTATGTGTGCGGTGAAAGACACTCGAAACAGACGTCTGGTATTGGTTTCCTATACCTATGATGTCCGATCGTGTGTAGAGTTGGTTCGTAGAACCGATAGTCCACAGGTAAACGAGAAAGACGTATACAGACAACAAAAAAGAACACCGAACGGGAGAGCCATAAGCCGCTGCGTCCATGCGCGCCGCCATTTTAGCTACTAAAATTATTATGGCTTTAGCTTTAGTTGAAAAAGGGGGGAAATAGAGTACCATTTTTACTCTGCAATACAACCTAGACAGTGGATACCATGTGATCATCGGAGGATATTTTGATCCCAGAATAGAGTGAGTTTTATTTTCAAAATATATGTCGATAACTAGACAAGTGTGATACAAGGAAATAGGTGCAAATAATACTGGTGTTGGGATATATACTGATGAAAATTCCACTGTCTTTCGTGACCTCTGTGCTCACATTCTCATTTTTGTGTATTGGGATTACGGGTCATTTGACATAGTCAAATGTATCTCTATATCTGGCAGCAAGATTAATTATTTTATTATCAATTGTTACAAATGCTTTATGCACTTTTGTAACTCACCTGGAAAACACTACTTGTGAGGTGGATTTTAAAAATTATGAAGATACAAACAAGGCAATAATAATCAATTTATTTTCATCAAAGGAGAATATAGTAATCGCCACCAGTAAATTTTCGAAGCACTTTAAAATATGTGAATTAAAATACTTTTTGGAATTCACCAGATGGTCTATAACAAGTGCTAGGGTTTTTTTTAAACGTCTCTGATCATTGATTCCCACAGTTTATTAATTCAAATCTCAGCCAAATGATATTCTCTTAGTAGTAACCATTTTACTAGAAGATTATAAGGTATCTTTCAAGCAATTGTTGCAAAACAGCCATACAACTGGTCATACGATTTTTTCCCCTCTCAAAGCGAACATCAGCTTACCACACGTCCCTCCAAAACATCCGAACTGCGCAAGCGTTTACGAGTCCTTCACGTCTAAGGCACGCGATTTCCGCAAAACAATGGCTGCCGGGGATGCGCATGCGTGGAACGGCGGGGGTTTATTTCTCCGCAAAATAATGGCTGCTTACGTGCGCGGCTGTCCGCGCGCGTAAATCTTCCCCGATTTGGGTCGCGGGAGGCACCGGGACCGGAGGCGCTTAGGATGCCGCAGAAACCTGGGGAGGAGGAGGAGGAGGAACGAGAACGGGAGGACGCTGCTCGGCGTCTGTGCTCGGTAAACACGCGGGAGCCTTGCCAAGTTATTTTCTGCAACCGCACCCCTCGCTTGGTGAGCCCAGTCTGGCTGGACTTCGACGGGAAGCCGCGCCCCTATCCCATCCTGAACCCGGGCACCGGCCGCCGGATGTACAGCTACCTGGGTGGGTAGTTTGCTGAGGGGGCGCTTCGGGCGTTTAACGCTTTGCAGTCGTCTCAATGGACGCGGTGCTACGTGCAGATCGCCGCCTTTCCGCTGTCGGGTTGTAATCCCTTTGCAAAGAGGGGCTAATGTTGCAAAATGTTTATCAGGGAAACCCTTCCATTTCCTGGAGCCCCGAGAGGCAGCTAAAAAGACGGAGATGCACAGGAGGCGACGGGTTTTGCAAGAAGCCGTGGGGTGATGCTGAAGTCATGAGGTCTGCAGGCTTAGCCTTTGAACAGGAAGGTCTTGTTAAACAAGCTAGCCTTTCGGTGCCTTCAGACTGCATATAAAAACGCGGGGAGAGGAAACAATGCATTGTATCTGCTGAAAAGCTTAGAAAAAGTAGTCTTCAGCTTTTGCAATGATACTGAACGTGTCTTAATGGTTGCTGCAGCCCTGACTTGGTGGATTCCTCCCCCCCCTTTTTTTTTTTAATCTTTCCCTCCTGCGTTGTGAAGAAAATACCGCTTTTTTCCTCCCTAGGTCTTTTTTTGAGTAGATGATGTTTCTCCTTTTAGGAGAGAAGTGGTAGAGCTCCCCTCAATTTCACCTTTTTTTAAAAAAAAAAGTCAGGAAAACTACAAATGCAGCTTCATTTGTAGTTGCCAGAACAAATTGAGAATGCCAAGGTGCATTTCTGAGCCCAAGAAACGGTGGCTGTTCCTGCACTGGGTAAGCAGGAAAGCCCTGTAAATGCATATTCAAGGGACTGATTCTGTAAAATATCTTTATTATAAAGATATGTGCATGTGTGTGTGTTCTTATATTTCAATGTAAATAAAAACATTATCTGGACTGCTTGCAGCATTAAAACCAGTAAAACTAATAACTAAAACAGAGTAAAAACACAAGTAGCATGCAGTATTTTATTAAAAATGGAAAGACCTAAGAAATTGAAGAAACAAACCCTGAGGTACTAATAGATAACTGTTAGATTAGCTGCCAAACAAATCACAGCCCTGTGAAGAAGGCAAGCACAAGCCACTTCTGAAAATGCTGCCAAGAAACTGCAGGGATTTGTCTAGTCAAGCATGATTTGAAAGAACACACTCACAAATATTAACTCTGCACAGTTACTTGTGTTTCACTCTAGTTGTGACAATCATCTCATTATACTGGTAATTGTCTCCCATTCCATAGAAGTCTTAATCTTTGTGGATTTTGCTAAACCGGATAAATTACATTTCCTTCCAGCAATCTTCATATTTACAAAAATATGTGGCTTTTCAATATATGTACATGACTTGCTGGCAGATACTTTATTTTTCCTTTTCTAGAACATCTTTGGTTATTCAGAGATGCCAAATCAGATGATAGTCTCCTTGTGAACCAGACAGAGCTGTTTGTAGCTACTCGCAATATAAATGGACAACCCATACTTGCAAATATTACATTGCCAGGTAAAGTTAGCAGTGAATATCTGAAATAAGATTGATTACAGTATAATTTTATTCTGTTGTATGATGAAAAACAATGTAATTACTAAATAGCAGTTTGGTTCTCTTCTTTTTGTCTGAAATAAGCAACAACTGAAATTCTCTGAATTTCTGATGTGTCATTTTGAGGATCATATCAGCTGCACCATACCTTTTTAGTCTTCCTTTCTCTCATATTTTTCCTTCTTCTTTCATGTATTTCTTGTTCAGTCCTTTTTTATTCTCTTTGTATGATGAAACCACCCCAGTGTGCTACTTTGGATTCAGTAAACACTCAGCATTTATTTTCACTCCCATCTTTTCTTGTTTTACCAGATACAGTTCTTAAGCATCTTATTTCCACTTCATTCAATTTTTATGTTTTCTCCTGACATATTCAGTTTTCACTTCCAAATAACAAAGTGGGCAGAACTGCCCTTTTACACATAGCCTTTTCATTTCTTTCAACAAACATCACTGCAAATCTAGTAGATAAATATTGTTTCTTAAGCAGTTTTTATAATTATTGCTGTTTCCCTTTTTTAAAGACTAATTTATCATGGAGGGCCATGACTTTTGTTTTGATAGATAATAAGAATATTTTATCTTTAAACTCGTTTCATATTAGTTTTGAGTATCTTCAGCCAAACTTTAAAAGTCCATTCTTCTCTCAATAGTATTCACTCTGAAAGAAAGATGTCTGCAAGTTATCCGCACATTAGTGAATCCAGGAAACTACAGGGAATTAGACATTGTTCGTTCATTATATGAAGATCTAGAAGATTATCCAGACATTAGGAAGGATCTTCAGCGGCTTTCTATGGAAAGGCATAACCGGCTGAGGAATGGAATCTCTGATCGACATGAGGAGTCTTAAATGAGAAAGTTACTTGGGCTAATAAACTGCTGTGTACAAGAGGTATTAATTATATTTTATGAATGGAAAAGATGACATTGAGTTTCCATTGTATGTTACTTAGCTTGTTTGGTTTAGCCTATGTAGGTTATATGTTGACAGCTATAGGCAAAGACAAGTAAAAATGCCACCAGGCCATAGCTAAAAACACTTCATTAAAACACAAAACATTAGGGAAGGTATGGAACTTGATTTAGATATCATACAGGAGAAGATGAAGTGTTTCCAAAGCTGTTTTCTGGTGGCTCTTCACATATTTCAACTACTGTTTTATTTTTATTATTTTATTGTAAAAACTGAACTGTGAACAAAATAATCCTCATATTTAAGAGTAAATTACTATTAAATGTTTCACCCCTCTATATCTTACAAATTGATTTTGAGGGACAAGAACATTAGGTTGTCTTTTATTATTCTTACGTTTCCTGTAGATTATTGTTATTGCTGCAGATACCTGACATAAGTAGAAAAAGATGGAAAATTCTGTGAATGAACGTAATGAAGTAATGAATGTTACTTCGGTTAAAGCAGGGAGTAAGCATTTTCTTATCTAGTATTCTTCCCATTGCCACTAGCCCTAAAATCTGACAGCTATATGGCAGACATAGTTTTATGCTAAATCACAATTTAACCCTGGTTCAAGTGTCACTATAGTAGTAAAAGTGAATGAAATAAATATGAAAATAATAACCTCTTTGGTGCTCCAGCCAGAAGATCACGACCAGGTATTTCTTAAACAATAGGAATAAAACTTACTGAATTTCCTATGCTTCCTCAGTTCATTGCACTACAGGTTGCCCTTGATTTATAACTTCATTTAATAATAGTCCAGAATTACGATAGGTTCTTTGCAGCCCATAAAGTACTTCTGGCCTTTGCAAAACACTGCATCACCACCCTGCAGTCATGTGATCGTGATCTGGATGCTTGGAAACCCGTTCACATTTATGACCAGGTTATTGTCAAATGCCTTGCAATCATATGATTGGCATTTGCAATCTTCCCTGCCGGCTTTTCTAGAAAATCAGTGGGAAAGCTAGCAGGGAAGGTTTGCAAGCTGTTGCCATTCTTATCTCTGGGAGCTGGCTGAAAGAACTGCCTCCCAAGGGAAGCTGAACCCTTTCAGAAAGATGCAGAAATGGAGCTAAAATCCTGAAGATTTCAGCTCAATTCCTGCACCCTGTCAAAAGAGTTTCCTTTTGTGTACAGAGCCTCCAGAGACAAGAGGGAGCCGAAATCCAAGAAGAGAATAGAGAGTCAAAGTAGTAAGAAAAGAAGTGAGGACATATGGGGGAAACCCAGTGCAGGCTATGCATGAGTGTCTCTAACTCAGGCTGCAAATCTTGCTTGGATTTTGTCAAGGAGGATTTTCAGCTCCTGACTGGAGCCTCTTTGGATTTCTTCCTCCATCCTGAGGCACCCTGCGCTCCTTACCTGGGACTCCACTTAACTCACACAATTATTTAATGACTACAGTCAGATGTGTCAGGATTATGATCATTGAGCAAAACATCTTGTTTAATAACCACTGCTCAATTCTAATCCAAATTGTGGTCGTAAGTAAAGACTGCTGTATACCATATACCATGCATCCCTAACTCTCAATTTTAATAACTTTACAACATGCTGAGGTAGTGTTCAGCTGCTTTATAAAATATTTTTGTTTTGAGGTTTAGCAGGTGATACATGGAATCATTGTTGTCCAATTTTCCAGTCTCTTTTCTATATAGCTACTGAAAACTAATTTTCACAATTATTTTTATGTTATTTGTGTCAGAAAAGAGTGCTTTCACTATTTAATCTTAAACTTTGGAATAATTGAGGTGAGAGCCAATGTTTAGATACCATTTTTCAAGTAAGGAATGTTTGTTAAATAATTGCATTCCAAAGTAGTTTCTAATTTGTATCATTTGTGTAAATGACATGAATGTTGGGATCTGGAATTTTGTGTAAATAAGATACTCCTGTTTTAAATCAGACAGCAAAAATCGCAACATAAAACAGGAAGTTATTTATGAAAATGAAGTCTATAGCAGCTCAGTTTTAGCAACTTAAATATTTAGTTCTGTACTTGAGTTCTTAGAAGAAAACATGTTAATGTGAAATTGGTCACATCTTTACTTTTGTGTAATTATATGTTTATTTGATATAGAGTGATAATAGTTGTCCAGGCTGGCCTATTTGACTTCTATTTCTGAATTGTTAAGAATTACTTTTAATGTATATTTGATTATTTCTCAGCATTCCATATAATGCAGTTTATCTTTTTTTAAAAAAAAATCCTTGAAGATATTAAAGCAGCTTGTTAATTGAATCTGTTTTTTTTTCTCTCCTGCCTCTTCAGTTTGTATAAAATGTAAAATATAGACTATGTTAATGCACACTAAGCCATTGTTTGTAAAATTCATTAGCTGGATATGTATCAGATGGTAAGCCACAAACAGACATATCACATTTTGTCTTGCCACATTATATGAAGCCAAGCATAATGTTACTTTGGCTAGCTTCCTGCTAGATTCTTAAATAATGCAAGAAAGCAATTGTAGGAAAAAAAGCCCCCACACTAAGAAGCACAATGAGCTAATTGGCAATCTTTTCCTTTTAATGCCTGCAGTTGTCTCAGGGCAATGCTTACTTTTTTGGACAAAGTACATTTCTTAGTAGTGTTTGGCTGGGGATCTGATATACATATGCATGTCTCCATTTATAAAATGCGATTAGATCTCCTTTTTAAACTCCTTTTGAAGCAATGCAGCTGAATAGACCCAGATGTCACAATGGTTACTCTAAGCACTGCGTACTTACATGAAATAAATAACTTTTTAGATATATATTTAATTGGTAATGCTTTACAATAAGGATGGGCAATATGTGATAAAGCTGAAGCGACCACATTTTGCTTTGATGCCTGGCTCCTGTCTTAGTTTGAAATAGTGGTTCCAAAAGGTCTCTCAGAATTCATGAGTGCCAGTGGATGTTATCATCTTAAAGATCTTTTAAATGTGGAGCTAGTTATCAAAAATACTTTGGAATGTATACAGGTGGCACTTTCCTCCGACAAGAATAGCAAGAATGTTCAAGAACAAATCTGAAAAATGCTGGAAATGTCATCAGATACCCGGCTCGTATTACCATATGTGGTGGACTTGTGAGGATGCTCGAAAATATTGGACTATAATTCGCATGTGGTTGGAAAAAATGACAAAGAAACATATAGACTTGAAACCGGAGATCTTCTTATTGGGAATTTTACCTGATATATATAGTAAAGATTTGAAATACCTGATTGTAAATGTATTAACAGCGGCTAGGATTGTATTTGCTAAAAATTGGAAGAATGAGAAAATACCATTACAGGAAGAAATTATTAAGAAAATATTGGAATGTGCTGAGATGAGCAGATTGACATTTGAAATTAGAGAGCAAGAGGATAAACAATTTTATGAAATTTGGGATCTTTTTTATAAATGGCTAGATGATAAAATACGACAATAGAATATTTAGAATGTTAGAATGTTTTGCTATTATTTTGTTATTTGACATTATATTTATAAAGGGTTTTTTAAGGATTGATATGATATGATTATAGGATTTGTTATAGAGTAAATTGGTTTAAAGTATTGTTAGCTCATAAAGCATGAATGATTAAAAATATAGTCAAAAATAATTTTTTTTAGTGATATTAGGATACATAAGTTTGGATTGATGATATGAGTTGTTATGTAACATAATTGTAATTGAGACTACAGAATGAATGCACAAAAATGATGAACCAACTGACACACTTGATGTACATATGAGAGTTGATGTTTTTATGTTTTGTTTGTTTTGTTTGTCTGTAGAAAATTAATAAAATCTTTTTCAAAAAAAAAAAATACTTTGGAATGTCCAAGCGTGGCAACTTTAAGACTTGTGGACTTCAACTCTCAGAATTCCTCAGCCAGCCATAAAATCCTCAGGTCTTAAAGTTTGCCAAGGTTGGACACCCCTGTTTTTAGGCCCAGCATCTATCAGATACCAAAGTTATGTCAGAGGTATATAGGATTATACCTGTATTGGAGGTGGGAGGACGGTGCACAACTTTGGAACTTTGAGAGCATGTTCTGGCCATCCTCCTAAAATGCTCACGACCAACATGGCCACCAGTAAAATAAACCACCCAATTATTAAAAGCCAATGGAAAATCTATTCCCTCCCATGCTCCCTAGTCGCTTTCTCTCCACTTTCATTAAAGGAGTGCTAAAAAGTGAAAAGGGGAGCTGGGAGTCTTATGTATTGATAGGCATGGGGGTAGATCAGTACCCATCCTTTGTAATGACATTATATCCAGAGGCATGCATCTAAATCATGTTGGCTTCCATAGTGTCTTTTCACCTTGATTTTAAGTATGAAAATGAAAGGCAGAAGCAATGTATAGAGTTTTATCCATTGTTTTAAAGTTTTAAAATATTTAATGCTATTAATAATTTGTAATCTTATATGAGCTCCACAAATGAGAACAAGATTATATTATTACTACAATGGCCTTTTTTTTTTTTTTTTGCTTTCTATGTATGTGCTTGTTTTACCATTGCTCCTACAAATGAGCTTTAGACACTGCACTTGAGAAATGGTTATATAATAAACATTTTCCCAGACTTTGTTATAGATTCTTGCTGGGTGGGTGAGGGAGGCTGTGGGGGCGGGGGAATAGACATTCTGCTATATTTGTGAATAACATCAAAAAAGGAACAACTCAGCTGGCAGATAAATTTCCTAAGACTGTGTTCTGATGCAATTCCCCCAAAACAACAAACCCTCTGTAGTTGAAGCAATGATTCCTTTATTAGGAGTGCCAGCAGCTCTGGCAAAAAGTTTCTCTTTCACCTGAGGCCAGTGGTGGCTAACCTTTTTGGATTCCTGTGCCAAAAATTGCATGTGTGCTTGCATGCTCACATGCCAGCACCCAGAAGGCAATACGCGTGCCCCCCTACACCCTCTGCAAAGGTGCACATGGACCCCCTGCACGCAGCACGCATATCTATGCATGCGCAAACGCCCCCGCACAATGCATGCATCTCCCAAGCACAAACACCTGTGCTTGCACGCCAGATACCCCACAATCAGCTGTCAGGCGGATTGAATTCTTTAGAACAGGGATTCCCAACCTGGGGTGCTCACACCCCCTGGGGGTGTGAGACGATATTCCAGGGGGTGTGAGAAAAGTCCAGGTAAATAATAGGATATTGGCTATATGTTGGCATTTTTATTTATTATTTATTTCAGGGGGTGCAAGGTTCGAGTGAAATTTCTTTCGGGGTGCAGGGCGAAAAAAAGGTTGGGAACCATTGCTTTAGAGAACGCCAACATTTCCGCATGCACCCTGGGACATAGAACAACAGGATCCTAGAAATCCCAGGATTTCCACCCAATCTTGTTGGGTTTCAAAACATTTTGGATTACCAATTCAGACTCTCCTATCTCCTCGTGACTTGCTAATTTGAGGACAATTGTGGGGTGTCTAGTCTGATACTTCTTGCAAATGTTCAAGCACGAACACTTAACTGATTCCTGTTGACCTTACCTCCTCTATTGCCAAGCATTTAAAATAAAATACGTACAGTAGGAGTTCTAAGCCATAAAATGGTGGCCATCAGTCACCATTGGCTTTCCAAAAGAATTTAGTTTTCAAGGATTTCTGGAAAGCCGAAACATTTTTTTGCAGTGCAGTATGGAATATGCAAGATGACTGTGAAAACTCCTTGCAGGGACTGTCCAAAAGAAACTTTTCGGATTTCTTAACATACCATTATTTGTGTTTTTTGGGGTGAAGTGGGAATGGATATGAGTTTTGTGTCCTAAGAGGCAAAGATACCACCAGATGTTCTGATTGCAATGAAATTCATGCTATTGGTTCCTGTAATACCAGCCCAAGGAGCAAAGACTGGGACAATTCCTAGTGCTGAAAAATATTTTTGAAAATGTACAGCTGGAAGAGTTTGCAATCTAGCTGATTGGCTGCTAATATCTACTGAATTCTTATCTTTAAGAATGCTGGTACTTCACCTGTCATTGTCAACCACCCATAGCTTTTAGGGTAAACAACTGGTGGCTTCTCATTGTGCTCCTCTGACAGCTTGCAGAACACAATCTTCAGCTCCCTGAACTTGTCCTGGTTACCCATCCCAAGAAAGTTCTGCTCTGCAGCTTCCATGCTATCTTCTGTTACAGGCAGCTGAGCTGCTGCCTTTGATCAACATCTCTACCATCTTAAATGCTAAGACCAGGCTTAGCATTTAAGATGGTAACATTTAAGACTTCCACCTTATCTTGATTCACCCCAACAAGGGCAGCCATGCTTGCTTGGATTTGAGCATAATAAGAGACTATGGGCATAAAGTCATTCCATGTCAGAAATCAAGGCTCATTGATTACTCATTTACCAGAGAACAGGACCATCACTGCAACCAGAGGCACAGGAACACCCGGCAGCAAGGAAATACATTTAGACTATCCAGGAATAATTTCTCCTCTGCCCTCCCCCCAAAAAACCCCACTGTCCCCACTCCTGCACACTACAATTTCACCTGACTGCTCCATTTTGTAGCTGGATTTCTTACTGCTGTCACAGTGAAGAGTGTTAAGCCTGGGTTCCCCAACCAGGGTTAAGGAGACAAGCTAAACAGAATGTGTAGCGTTAGTCAGATAGGCACACAGATAAATGTGAGAGATAAGTTTGTATGTTAGTTAACATACAGTATAAAATAACAGATACGCTTGTGCTATCAAAAATATAGTTTATTCCATTTAGAGTTATAGCATAGTCAAAATAACAGTCCAATAGTCATGTATCATATCAGTCAGTCCATTCAAGGATATTCAATTAGCAAAGTCCGTGTAGAATATCCAATGTCAGTTCACTTACAAATCAGTCCTTTCTCTCTCCCGTTCCAGTAGGGGAAAAACGCAGTCTTCAGTCTATCCAGTAATTAGGGAATCATCAAGCCAGAGAGAGCAAGCTGCCGTGCCTTGCTTCTTTTATGGTGCTTTTACAACCACTCCCTTAATTACATTCTCACAGTTAAAGTTACAGACACTTTAACTAACAAACCATGTTAACATATTTATTATTTTACCTGAACCAGTTAGGGTAAACAATGTTATCCCTAACAAAGATCATTGTCAGTAATCCTGCCATTAAAAACAAACAAACGGGAAGAATACCAATAGTCACCAAGCAACAACCTACTGAGCAATGATACATCCAGAGTCATTTGTTGAAATGGACTCTTATAAAGATCAACTAAAATTTTGAATAGTAATTGGTGGGTGTTTTTATGGGCAGAAGAAAATCTTAGCCAAGAAAGTCACCAGTTGCCGCTGTATGGGAGAGCAAGAGGTCTAGTCCAATTCCAGATGCAAAGTAAGAGGACACAGCATAAGGGCAGCAGAATTTAGGTTGACACAATTTCCTCTTGGAGGAAAGAACAGCTCCTCTTGCCTTTTTTTTTGCTCACCACTAATGTGAAAATATTACATCTAAAACGTTTTTGCCTACCACAGATGGAAGCGAGTGGTGCAATATCCTTGTTGTGAACATAGCAGGGCTACATACATTTGCATAAGTAGTTGTCAACCATCAATAAACTTAACCCTAATCCACGGAGGCGGAAGGAAGCATGACACATCATAAGCAGATATGGTTGATTGACGTACAAAACTCACTGGGGTCAAAAAGGTATAAGAGCCAAAACTTCATTAAAATACCCCGTGGGTGAGGTCTAAATCTTTCTGTGATATTTTCTATCTGTTAGAAGAAAATTCTTGGTCTGTTCTGAACTGGGTCAATGAGTACAGGATGCCTTCTTGAAATAGAGGTAGAATTTATTCCACAGAAATGCAAACGCTAAGCAGTTGAAGGTGACCACGTTTTGAAAAGGAAGGTTTGGAAATATTGATAGACAAGGTTAGGCTTTGTTAGCACAGCATGCAAATATAATTTACTTGAGTGGAGGGCTGAGCTGAGTCTGGTGGGTTTCATCACCTCTTGGAGTGAGATAATCTTTGTATCTATTTGTGTAAGTTGGCTGTGGGCCCAGATCTGGGGAATCTTTAGTGTTTCCATAAAGGATTTTGGTATCTTAAGGGGCTTTTGGTTTTTGTCTTGTTGACATCAGCTTATTTCCTTGTGTAAGAGGCTCTTAATAAATTAATATCAATAGGGTCTGAAAAACTTAAGAATCTTTTTGTTTTACTGTTTAAGTTTAACTGATAGCTCCAGGGATTGCTAGGATCAATCTGTGGTCTAGCTAGTAACTGTGTCTTAGACCTAGAGGCTTTCACCTTCTCACACTTCTATTTGCATAATGCAAAGAATTAGACACTTGAACTTATATATATTTTTTAAAAAAACCGTGCAGACTGATTCATCCTTACTGCCCTTGTTTCTCCATTTATCCAAGTGGAATGTAAGTGATGTTCAGGGCACGGAGAATTTTATTTAGAAATGTTAGGCGCCGGCCTGGAGCCAAAAATAGCCTTTTGCTCGCATCTACCAAAAAAAAAGTATGGCCCTTTCCTGTAAGCGAAGCGTCGTCCGTTCCCCCCACCCTCCCCAAATTCTGGCCGCCCGAAAGTGTTTGCCCCTGCCCGCCGCGTTGCCACCTTTCCTTTCAATGCCTCGTTTCCTTTTCCCAGAAGTGACCTAGAAACGGGGCGATCGAGCCTCCCCTTGACGTTTTGCAATGTCCCACTTTGCTAAAAGGCAAAGACTCTTGCGTCACGTGGAGCAACTGATGTCAGGAAGGGCGAAACCCGGGGAGCTCGGGGCGGTGCCGAGTCCTTTCAAGGCAGGCAGTCTGAAAGCCGCGGTCCGAGCGGTGAGCTGAGTGGAAGCCGCGCTCCTCCTCGGACGGAGCTGTCGGGGTGCGGCAAGTTGGGAGAAGCGGGCTCGACTTTCTTAGCCTGCCGCTCTGAAGGCGAAGGCGAGTCCGGCGCTATTGCGGGGCCTCGCTCTCCGGGAAGAAAGCGCCAAGTTCACCTTCCCTTTCTCATCTGGACGGACAGCTCTTGTGAATGGCTAAAGGTAGAGAGACGGGAATTCCCAGGCCTGTGACGCAAGCGGAGAGCGAAATGGCTCAGCCGCCGCCACCCTGTTCCGTGGAGAGGTCCAGCCCCCCGTCTCCTTACCTCCACAACTTGCCCTCCTGGGTGCTGGAGGACTTTTGCCAGAAGATGGACTGCCTCAACGAGTACGACTGGATGCGCTTTGGTGAGCAAACCGAGTGGGTGGGGGAGAAGGGAGGGGATGTTGCTGTTTGGGTCTTTTGCTTCGGCAGCTGTGCAGAATGAAGGTGAATGAATAGAATTAGAATTAGAATTCTTCATTGGCCAAGTGTGCTTGGCCACACAAGGACTTTGTCTTGGGTGCATAAGCTTTCAGTGTACATAATAATCTATAAGTGATAAATCATAATCATAGTCATCATAAAAATACATTCATCATAAATCATAAGATACAACACTTACTGATAGTCACAGGATACTAAATAAGCAATCAACGTAAATCATACTAGGAAACTAAATAAAACAATATAAATCGTAAAGATACAAGCAGCAAAGTTATAGTCATAAGTAGAAAATGAGATAGGTAATAGGAAAAATGAGAAGAATACTAGTAATGGCCTTACTAAATAGTTTGACAGTGTTGTGGGAATTAGTTGTTTAGCAGAGTGATGGCATGGGGGAAAATTGTCCTTGTGTCTAGTTGTTCTGGTGAATACACAAAAGACACACACACACACACACACACTCACTTTAAAACCTCACAAAAGTACTGTATATCTTTGCTCTAATGAACATAAATGTTAGGTCTTGCAAATTCTGGCAGTGTGCCCACCTCCCCATGCCAGAAAGAATTTAAACTGTCTTGGTAAAATAATGATAGAATTAAAATTAGAAATCTACTCAAATAAATGTCCCTGGGCATTTCTCAACAAGATATGGCATCTGTGTGAAAGATCAGAATCATTTTGGAACTGCATTTCTTATTTCGGTTTCTGTTTTGTTTTGTAATAAAAGAACTATCTCTTTTTTTAATGGAGATGATAAAAATTAATCTCATCTGTCAGTAAAAAGTGCCTTAACAGTAAACTGATTTATGATTCCTTTAAGAGGCTTTGGTAGTTTTAGCAAAAGGCATTTCCGTTGGAAGTTATTCACTTATTGTGATCTGTCCTTATTACTTAACCCTTCTAATAAAAGGCTTTTTGTTACAGCTATACCTCTTCTTCCTTCTTTTGAAATAAAAAAGAGCTTAATGAAAGTGTGATCTTGGTGTCTCCATTTGTATGTTCTAGCTACAAGAGTCCTCAGAGAATATTTGGGTGTAAATTGTTATTTCAGTTTCCCCACATGGTTTTTCATGAACTGGGGAGTTTCAAGAGATTTGTCATACATAAGAAAGCCTGTGTCATCATTGGCTTTTTAGTTCATTCACAAATAATTATGAGTCACGATTTATGAACTGTTGGATTGCATTCTGAAAAATGAAGACTAGTCTGCTGCGGAGTGATTTCCCATCAATGAGGAGTGGGGCAGCTCCTCTGTGTATGGTATTGCCTTGTGCAGGGGAAAGATGCCTCCAAGGTACACCTCCCTTCCCGCCCTTATGCATGTTGAATCCAGAGGTGGTATTCACCAGGTTCTGACCAGTTCTGAAGAAACAGTAATGGAAATTTTGAGTAGTTCAGAGAACTAGCAAGGACCACCTCTGATTGGCTTCGCCCCCATCTATTCTCTACCTCCTGAGTCCCCGCTGATTGGCTGGGTTTTCTTTTGATGCCCTGCACAGGAGAACGGAGCTGGAAAGCAGGTTAATGGGGTGGGGAGGGAATGGGGTTTTTGCAGTATCCTTCCCCTGCCACGCCCACCAAACCATGCCCACAGAACCGGTAATGATTTTTTTTTAATCCCACCACTGAGTCAGGGGTCAAACTGGCAGCCCAGAGGCTTTATGTGTCATGTGCAGGCCACACCCATCCCAGCTCCACAAATGGGAAAAACATCACATGACAACATGACATTGCGAGTTTGACACCCGTGTTATAAGTAGTTTAGGAGAAATGTTCCTTATCAGTATTAAATCCATCTTAATTCTGCATAGGATGTTGACCTATGCCATGCAAACTACTGCATTTCAAGAAGCCAGGAACATGAAAATATGGCACTCAGCTGGGCTTCACTTAGGTCTTGTCTCTGCGGCTGATGAGTGATTTTTCTAGCAAAGAACTT
The DNA here is from genome assembly GCA_033807585.1 of Hydrophis major. Lineage (NCBI taxonomy): Eukaryota > Metazoa > Chordata > Lepidosauria > Squamata > Elapidae > Hydrophis > Hydrophis major. Next base: position 91,397,160 of record CM066329.1, read on the forward strand.
GATGGCTGGACTTTATATGCAAAGTATGTCTTGTACTTCGTCTTACAATAAAAAGAGGACATCACTGATGTGGCAAATGTCTGTCCTGTCTCCAAAACAGATAAAGCACTTACTCATTTGTCCAATGTTGTTAGGATACTTTCACTAAAGTTCCTACAACTGGAGTCCCTTTCTTCTCAAGCATTTGCCTGTATATAAACAAACAGAAGAGCCAAGACAGCTGGAACTGGCTTCTCTTTTTCATTTATCTGTTGCACTTGTGAAGGGAAATTGCCATGACATGCCTATCAATAGATGCCAGATGTTGTACTTCCTCAGCAGGATGGAGGGGGATGAGGCAGGGAAGCAGGGAAAAGTTAGAGTCTCAAGGGAGAAGCAAAACAGGCCGGTACAAATCTGAAAGGGGCAGATTTAAACAAACAAGGAAAGTGGAGGGAACCTTCTCTGCATGGTGGTAGAGTCCAACTAGCTTTGGAGATGAAGAGAAAGTCCACTCCCATTTGGAACAGTAATAGCAAAACCGGCACTTTAATGCTTGCTTTGGAACCATAGATTTATTTTCTGTTAATACTTCCTTTTGCTAGCAATTCAGGTTCCTTGTAGTTCAGATTGTAAATCTCAAGGTGTGCTTAAAAATAAATCTGTACTTCTAGTATTGAGGGAGGAGTTCACAGATAGTAAATCAAGGTTACCTTACAAATATGCTGAAGTTTCAGACTCTGGTTGGAGCTTAATTTTGCTGAAATTGATATTCTTCTCTGGCTTGGATTAATGTCGAGCAACACAAAAGTTCCTTTTGCTTATCCCCATTATTTTTTTAAACAAAATCTGTTGTCAGAAATGGCATGCCCATACTTTGTAAGGGAAGCCTACTCAAAAGTCTGAGGACCAAAGGTTCTACCCCAACCCTTGTAGTGTGAGTTTTTGTTGCTATGTTGTTTACTGGGCTGCTTGCTGAAGCTGGAAACCATTTTAAGGGGCATGGTGACACAGCCTTCGGGAGCAAATCCATGATGATTAATCTCTATCTGTTTCCTTTTAGGGTTCCTCTTTAAGTTGCACCCCAAATTTGTAGCTTGAACAGTCTTTCCATTCTTGAGGGGGAAAAGACTGAATGAAAATCTTTCCATCTTTGTTTATCTGAGAACATGTATCTCATTGGTGGAATTCAGATGAAGCCAAATATACTGTACTTACTTAACATTTCTTTTTGTTTGTTTGTTTGTTTCCAGTATTCAAGCCTTGCCTTTTTTTCCTCTTCCTGAAAGTTCATTTAAATTGTTCCCAGGAGAGGCTGTATTTTCTTTAAAAAGCTGACACATTGAATCCCAATGTGTAAGCAGTTACTTTCCTCATCACCTATGAGAAGAATTACCTCTAGATGAACAGCAGAATTTGATAGTTACTTGAATAATTGGAATAAAATTTACCTATTTCTTTAATACTCACTGGTGGGGCAAGACATATGGATGGATATCTGGTCATTTGATGCTCCACTAATGTTCATAAATGATAGCAGAAAAAATGAGGAAACATAGCAATACTTCTCAACCTTTTGGCAAAGCTGTTGTGATTACAAAAGGCCAGTATAAAAAAAGGAATACAGTGCTGCATATGAGGCCCACCCCTGAAACAGCTTTTCTCTCTTCCAAGTTCTAGGGCATCAGCAATTTATAGTGTTTTCATGGAACAGTAAAATATGGGCACTGAAGAGACTTGCCAACACTGTTTCCTTATAGTTGCCAGTCATCTGCTAAAAAGACAAGGAATTGTGGTGAGACCTCCATTGTCACTATTACCTATTACCTATAAATAGAATAATGTTAAGCAGAAGTAGGATAACATATACCTTTCCAGATTATATGATCCTCCAATTCCCACCAATTTTAGCCAACGTTACCAGAGTTCAGGGAAGATGGATGTTCAAGTCCTACAAAATCTGAAGAGCTGCATGATTTTTTTCTAGACACCCACAGCATTAGTTGACATCTGTCCTCTTGCATGGCTTAAAGCAATATTATTCTGTTTTGTGTTGTATCTTCCGAACTGTTAATGTGCAGATCTGTGTCATCATGTAGACAATGTTGGTAATTGAATCAGCTAAAAATAAAATAAATTCAGATACCTAAGCTATGCTATATGAAACTTTTCTTTTCAATCTAAGGAGCATCACAGTAGATTTTAGGGTCTGAGAATGTAGAAAATTATCACAGTCAAAACTATTCCCTGTGATCATAGTGAGAAACTTGATACATGTCAAATGTTGCTAAAATACAAATCCCAGATTTCCCCATGATCTGCCATCCTGGTTATAATTGAGATTTGTAGTACAGCAATATCTGAAGTAGGTTCCCCACTTACCATTCAATAATATAAAGCTCTGGATTAAATTCTGAGGTAAAATGAGAGTTTCCATGTCTTTCAGATTCAACAAGTTCAACCAGATGATAAGTATGTGTGAAAGGAAAGTGACCTGTTAATCAAAATTGTCTTGTTTTGCTTTCAGCATCTCATGTGATAACTGACCAAACTGAGCTGAGAAAAATCAAATGCATGGAAAAAGCAGGAATTAGTATAACGAGAGAACTGATGTGGTGGTGGGGAGTGCGGCTTGCGACGGTCCAACAATTGTTGGAACTTCTGCAGAAATTGGAGTTCTATAGAGCAGCACAAGTGATTTCAGATTGTAAGTACCTTCTGTCTTTTCTTGAGCTAGGCAAGTGAAAATATGTAAAGAGCAGAAAAGATATAAGAAGTGCTAAGCTAAATAAGGCCATCAGATGAGATTTATACTCATTTATACTAACATGTTTCTGGTTGCTTCTGCCTCCCCCATATTCCTTGATACCTAGCCTTTTCTTCTTTAACCTTCTCATTTCTCTACTGCATTACAGCCTGACAGATTCCAGTGGTATGAAATTTCATTTTACTGCATTGTTTTCAACAAAAGGAACATTGAAGAAAAGATGGGAATTTCCTGAAAGATAATAGCATTTGCAGTTTGCCTGAGGTTACTGAATTCCTGTTATTTGCTTTGGAGAATTCAGATATTTACCTCAATGCAGCTTGTACTCATTGTAGAAGGCCATTTGTTTGCACCCAATGCCTCACCCAGAAACCAATGAAATACAGGTAGACCTCAACTTATGACCACAAATGATGTTGCTAAGTGAGACATTTTTAAAGTGAGTTTTGCCCCACTTTACGACTTTTTTTGCCACATTTTTAAAGTGATTCCCAGCAGTTGTTAAATTAGTAACACGATTGTTTAATGAACCTGGTTTCCCCAGTGACTTTGCTTGTCAGAAATTTGCAAAAAGGGACCACGTGACTCCAGGATATTGCAACCATCATAAATGTGAGTCAGTTGTCAAGCATCCAAATGTAAATCACATGACCATGCTGCAACGGTTGTAAGTGTGAAGAATGGTTGTGTCACTTTTTTCAGTGCCCTTGTAACTTGAACGGTCACTAAATAAACTGTTGTAAGTCGAGAACTACCTGTATAACTGAAAAAATTAAAATATTATTATGGAGGAGAAATAGATATTGAAATCTATATATTATTATAGATTGTTCTCATCGAGGCCTATCTGTACAAGTGTAAATGCAAGTATTTTGAGCAGAAAACCCATCTGAATTGAATTTGCAAGTGTCAATATCCTACTGCTCTGGCTCTACACATGTACAATTACAAATTCTCTACCAATGTATTTTATATTTACAGGGAAGTCACACAACCATGATTCTGCCAGGTCTCTTTTCAAGTGCCTTGAACAGGAGAGTGACTTGCCACATCAGCATGGGATGAACAATAAAGAGAAAATAGGAAATGGGATGGAAGTATCACCATTATTACCAAACTTGACACAGATGCATAGAAGACAGAATGGTATGGTACAAAAAGCATTTAGACTTTTTAAAAAAAAAAAAAACCTTAAGTTTTGTTTAGTTAACAAAGAAAGGAAAGAAGTTGCTAATTGTATATGCAACATCTTATTTCTTAAATGTGCTATAGCAATAGCACTTAGACTGATATATACCGCTTTACAGTGCTTTACAGCCCTCTCTAAGCGGTTTACAGAATCAGCATATTGCCCCCCCCCCCAACAATCTGGGTCCTCATTTTACCCACCTCAGAAAGGATGAAAGGCTGAGTCAACCTTGAGCCTGGTGGGATTCGATCTGCCAAATTGCAGGTAGCTGGCTGTCAGCAGAAGTATTTTGCAGTACTATCAAATGTAAATATTTTGTTTTCTTGATTCAATCAAAACAAATTAAACTCTTTTCCACCCTAGAGGTTCATAGTTGTCGGGCTTATCTTGCATAACCATTACCACAAAAATGCATCTGTTTCCTAGGGTACAGGAGAGTGATTAGACTCATGCATTACATCACCTTGTGACTAATTCCACATAATTTGTTGAACTATTCATAATGGCCTGGCTCATGCACAATATTAAGCAATATGTCACACTTACAGCAATTTTCCTCATATTGGTATATGCCACATATATTGGATTTCAATTCCCGTAAATTCTAGCATGACACATTGTCTATGGATTTATCTATTAATTCAAATTGTTTGCTGCCCATCTTGCCACAAGGTAAGGTGCAGGGGTGGGATTTTACTGGTTCATCCTGGTCCTATAGAACTGGTAGTTCCGAAGAGCAGCTGACACCAAACTGATTCACTGCGATGATCTTTTGGTCATCTGGCCACCTGCCTGCCCGGGCTCTAGGCTTTCCTTTAGTCAATGCTTTTTGCTCCTCAGCTGCTTTGCGCAGCACAGCTGAGTGCTGCTTGTCAGCTAGAGCAGGTGAATGCTTGCCAGACCCGGTAATTTGTAAGTAGTGCACACATGCGCATTTGGCACGCACACGTGTGAAGCGAACCGGTTGTTATGCTGTTAGGTTCCACCCCTGGTAAGGTGGCTTACAACATTAAATGGATAATTAAAATTTGAACTCCAGACATCTGGAAAGCTCCAGGATGAGTGGATAAAGAAGTAAAGTCACCATTGAATTGAACTCAACCTCTAATGACTATGTAAACAGATCCACAGGAGATAAATTTTCCTTACAATAGTCTAAAAATGAATTTGCGATTTCTCTCTTCCAGGATGTTTCATCCAGTTCCCAGTGTAGCCTAGGGCAAAAATTGCTTAGTAGCTCTCTGTCTGAATAGTAACTAGGTACATTCTTGCATTGCTTTGTCAAGATCAGTCACAATTGACTAGGATCTGCAACCCAAAATGCTAGAAGATTTGTAACTGTTTTAATTTCCTGAGTACAGATATTTGAAATGAAACAAATATTCCTCTCCTCTGACTCCAAAACTGCAGAAGTAGCCTCTAATGTATTTCATTTTGTTACTTTCAGATTCTCTTTTAAAAGTAGATTCAGACATGCCTTCTTTATCTCTGCCACCAACTTCCATGGACCTCCCACATTCTTTACATTCAGATTTCTCAGATTTCCCAAATGAAAAGGTAAAGAGTAGGAAAACTTACACTATTTTAAATTATTTTCTATCGATCATTTTTATTGCATTTAGCTAAAATATTCTGCAGTCAGTAAAGTATATTACTTAAGCATATAGATAGTAAAACATATTATACTAATTTATACTAGTATACTATTATACTAATAAGATATTAATTTGAAATATACAATAAGAGTTTTAAAAACTCTATTATCAGTATTATTGGCTATATTTTTATCGGTAAAAATAATTCTGTGCATAGTTAGCAACTATCTCCTTTAAATGTTTTGTTCAAATAAGATAAATATTTCATTAGAAACGAATTGTTTGACAGAGTTATTATGCAAGAGGCAAAGTAAAGCATAACAGTTAAGATGTTGGAGTTTAAGGCAGCTGTCAAATCCTGGATCCCAGCTTTTTTCAAGAGAAGCTAAGCAACAATATGACATCCTGTCCAAAATCTTGCAGTTCAGCTAAATTATCCTTTATTTGAGGCAGTAAATCCTACAAACATCATGGATCTGAATCTGGTATTAAAATGCAATTAATAAATAATTATCAGTTGCCCAGTCTAATGTTATGAAAAACCATCCATATATTCAGGGTTGAATATATTTATCCCATTCTAGGAAAGAACATCCAAATATGCTGTATTCTGAAGATATACAATGTGAGAGTTATGAAACAATGCATATTAGCACCTGGCAGTTAAAATAGAAAAGACTCAAGAGAGTAATAAAGGAAAAATATAAATAAAATTTATTATATTAGTTTTTAGTAACATTTCATGTCATATCTTCAAACTAATTTATACCACTAACCAAATCAAATTGAAATGTATACTTTTTGGTAGGCAATTCTAGTGGTAACCAGAATTAGGTATAGTCATTTTGGAATGAAAGCCTGTGGTGTGGCTTGAGATTGAAAGTAATCTTTCTGATGTTCACCAAAATATCAATCATATCTTTTCTCTTAAATGTATAACTCTACAGTTCTTCCATTCCTCAGGAAGAAGTTTCTCCTAATCATGACACTGCAAGTCCTTTGTGGATGCCAAAGGAAGTGGAAATTGCCACCAGCGGCTTCAGTGAAAAAAATCGAATTAGTGAAGGCGTCTTTGCTACTACTTACAGAGGTCAGAGAGATAATGCTCACTATGTTGTTAAAAAACTAAAAGAGGTACGTGCCTGTCTTCATTTATTTCATGAACAAAATTAGAAAGGCATGTGCATAGCTGGTTAACAATAGGAGGGTGTCTCTATATAGCCATATTGGATTCCTGGCACTGCCATTCCCATCCCTAGCACTGTGTTTTTGAAAGAAGACACTTGGCAGTTATCTCCACTACTTTAGAAAAAGTCTACAATAATTTCACAGGGCATCTTTTGTTTATCTGTCTTAAACCCAGACTGGCTGAATCTAGCAAGAGACAAGAAGTTCAAAAATCTGGATCCCCAGTTATTATTAGGAGTTAAGATACATAGGCTTGGATTATTATAATGGGTTTAATTTTATTGAACCAGAATTTATGTTGATGAGAGAAAGATGTGAAAGTCTTGTCACTTGTTAGCCATCTTTTCTGCAAAGCAATATAAATTATTTATGCAAATTGAATACAATATAAATATAGATTTCAATTAACCTCTCAGTTAAATCAGTAAATCAGCCTGGTTGAAAATAGTAGAATTAAAAACACAGAAGCAAAAAAGAATTTCACTTGCAGATACAATAATATAATGTAATTTCATTCTAAACTGATAAATAATGTTAGCAAAATGCAATGTATGAACATGTTGGCAGAGAACACTTGGAGCTTGAACTACTGATGAAATTGGGTATAGCAGAATAAACATACAGCTTCTCCTTCTCCAATTCCGACTGTCATTTTGAGTTTAATAGATTCAAACAAGTTAAAGAAAATGGCTAATATATACTGTATGTATAAATATGTGTAAGTATGAACTTGCTGTTCAGAAAAAAATAATAGGATTCTCTTTATTCCAGAATGAGGCACAAGTATTTTTTCGTACAGAAGTGCAAATCTGCTTTCGGTAAGTAGCTGGACAACACTTTTAGTGGGGAAAAGCAGCAGATGACAATGTTAGTTTACCTTGTGAGCCAGATGTCCTCGGTATAAAAATTTAATAAATAAAAGGGGAAAGAAGGCGGATCCTCCTCGCCGACGGACGGTAGATCACAACTCTCTGCGACTATCGTTCGTGCTCTTTCGTCGGAGAGCCCCAATTATCCTGATTAGGGGCTGAAACTGCCTTGGAGGGGCAGCGGAGTAAGAGGAAGCAGCAAGCCTGTCTGTGGGGAGCCGCATCTCCCCCCCCCCGGGCTTGGCTTTTTTTCCTCCCGAAGACGACTGCAGCGATGGTCTAAAATGGCCATCCCGAAGAGGATGACTCAGCTTGACTAAGATTTGTGCAGGAGGGAAGAAAGAGGTGGATAACATCTGAACTGGGACAACTGGGCAGTATAACCAAATAAAAGTACCCCGGGATTAAGGTAATATGGAATTTTTAAGAAAAGAAAAGTGAGCTGCGAAATTACAAAGGGACAGATGAAAAAAAAAAGGAAAATATTTTTGACAGCTAAATGGGGCTTCGAACCGGGAAAGGAAGAAGCTGGAATTAAAGATTTAATGAAATTGGACTAAAATAATTTGGGAATAATCAAGTATAAAATTAAAGCTGGACTTAATATTGCCAAAGAATAATATTAATAAAGTTTATAAATTGGAGACTGGGTTGTCTTGGAATATTGAGGTTCGAAAAACCTTAAATAAAAATATAGGGGGGAAAAAGTGAAGACTTTGTATAATGGAGAGTGTCACCTTTTGATAAAAATTTAGTTCATATAAAAAGGAAAGCATTTTGTTTTTGAATGAACTGGTATAAAATTACAGAAATATTGAAACAAAGTAAGAATTTTAGAAAGTGAAAGCAGAACCAGAATAAAGGAAAAAGCAAGGAAGGAAAGATTGTTTGTGGGACTGACTGATGTTTTTGGTATGAACCCTGAACTGGAATAGCTGAGAACTTTAAAAAATTGAAAGAAGAAAGAAGGAAAGTAAAAGTGTTTTTTTTTTTTTTTTGTGGACTTTGAGGATTATAAAATATAAGAATGATGATATCTGGGACTTAAAAATGGAACTTAAAAATATGAGAGAATTACAACAGGAAAGAGGCGAATCACTTTGCTCTGCTAGAAAAAATGGAAATGGCGATTGAAGAACAAGAAGAAAGATTCTCAGAAGAGCAGAAATTGACTCAAGGAGAAGACATTTTGAATGGACAATTAACACAAAGCACATTACAAAGAAGTGGAGAAAGAAGGAAGGTTAAAAAATTGAATTTTAAGAAAGCAATTAAAAGAGGGAATAATTGTGAAGTTAGAAAAGGCAGGAAGATTCAGCAGAAAAGGGAAAGGGAAGATATTAAGAAGGAGATAAATTGGAATGAGAAAAGTCATGGGGAAAAAAGAGGAAGGAGAAACAGTAAGACTAGTAAAATGTTGAAAGGAAATTGTTTCTGTTGTGAATGAATAAATGTTAAATAAAGTTATCTTGAACTTGAAGTCAGGTGCAGGGTTCTGGCTCTGCACTTCTGATTGGCTGTTAATGGCAAGATCAGATTGGTCCATTCAGGAGCATCTGATTGGCCATTAACCGGCCATTCTCATTGGTTAACGGAGCTAGCACTCCCGGATTGCTATTGGTTGAATAGTTAATAAGTTGCCTATATAAGGAAGACTATAGCAGCCATCCAGTTTGAGCTGTCACACCATGTAAATAAAGAGTTTGAAATTCACTGTTTCTACCAGCTCGTCTCCATTATTCGCACCCATGCTCCAGACTTAACACTGGCGACGAGGATGGGATTGGATGACATCAGAGCCAACTAAAACAACGACGAAGACAACCAAGCATGTGGCTGAAACACACAACGGCGGAACCATGTCCGGCGGCGTAGTACCACCCGCTCCATTCGACCCAGCTCAAGAGGACTGGGAGTCCTACATGGACCGTTTCCAAATGTTTTTGGAAACGAATAATCTGAAGGATGCCACAACCGGGAAAAAACAGGCGGTATTCCTAACGCACTGCGGGCCAACGGTATTCAAAATGGCCAAGGCGTTAGCGAAACCGGCTGAAGTGAATGCCATGGACTGGGACGTCCTCGAACCGCTACTAAGGGCCCACTATGCACCGACCGTTCCAATGCTCATAAGACGACACGAGTTCTATCAAAGAAACCAGCGGAAAGGAGAAAGCGTTGCCAATTTCGTTGCAGACCTCCAGAACTTGGGAGGCCTTTGCGATTTTGCCGACCTAGAGGAGGCCTTGAGAGACCGAGTAGTTCTAGGGTTAGACACTCTAAATGTACAGAGCAAAATAATGGCTAAGGGCAACATTAGCCTTGCCGATGCCATCGCTGAGGCTACGGCAGCGGAGGCGACCAAGAAGTTGGCTGCCCAACTACACCGGAATCGCGCTCCAGCACACCAACCAGCTGGCGAAGTTTCACCTAAGTCAGAAGGACAGCTTTTGACGGCCCACCATGAGGACCTCTCTTCGTCGTCAGACAGCGACGAAGAAGAGGTCCATCGCCTGCGGTCCAATCGGGACCGTTACCCGAAATCCCAGCAACCGTGCGCTGGCTGCAGGGGCCAACCATTACTGTTCCGATTGCAAATTCCGTGACGTGCTCTGCCACAAGTGCGGGAATTGAGGCCATATCGGACGGGTCTGCAGAAGTCTCCTCGGACCCAGCCAGACCTCGAAGGGTACCAATCTCCACCAATCGACAGGAAACCGTCCTGTAAGGCAAGAACCAGCAAACCAGTCCTACAGAAACCGACCCGTGAATCGCCTAACGAGATGGGAAAAGGCTCCACCAAAGGCAACCCCAACCGAATGGGAGATGCCGCGGGGACCCTGGTCCCGCACCCATCTGGATTTTGCTGGGCTGACCAAAGGCCACACATTCTTGTTAACCATCGACGCCTACTTGAATTGGCTCGAGATTCACCGAATGAGGAACACGACCACCGAAGCGGTCATCAAAAGACTGGAAAGACTGTTTGCAACCCACAGATTACCAGATGTTCTGGTATCCGACAACGGGCCCCAATTTACCGTGCTGTCTTTTGAACAGTACCTGGCTGACCGCGGTATCTGACATGCGCTCACTTCGCCTGGGCACCCTGCGGCCAACGGTAGGGCTGAGCGCATGGTATAATTTGTCAAGAGAACGCTACAAAAAATAGACTACGACAACATCAACAAGAAAATCAACTGAATCCTTTTTCTACAGCACATCACACCTCACAGCGTCACCAACAAAACTCCCGCCGAGCTGCTAATGGGACGAAAGCTCCGCTCCCACCTCGACCGGTTACACCCAGCCTACGAACCAGAAAAACCACTCGGATCCAGCAGCCGATGCCGTACCTTCCAGGTAGGCGATTTAGCATTTGCTAAAAACTTATCAGGTGATCCGCTGTGGGTAGAAGCGACCGTAATCCGCGTAACCTGCCCAAGATCATACCTTGTACAGTGCCCTGACAATAGACTTTGGAAGCGCCACATAGATCAACTACGATCACGGCTGCAGTCACGCAATTCTGAACTCCCCTATAACCAAACTGAGGGGGGGGGGGAGATACAGAGGAAGACGAATTTCAACTAGAGGAAAATCTTTTCAAAGGGAATAATAACGGAATTGAAACGCAGGAACAGGAACCAGGAATGGGAGTGAATTCACCTCAGGGAGTTACCGAAGATATTGGTGACAACGGAAACGCGAACTCTGAACCAGAGGCACCCCTGTCGTTAAACAACGATCTACCTCAGCAAAAGTGCAGCCAAATGCCAGGCACTCTGCAAAAATCAAAAAGACTGATAAAACAACCGTCCTACCTCAAGGACTACGTGACCGCTCCCTGTAAGCAGAAGCCTGGGGAAAGGGGTGTTGTGAATGAATAAATGTTAAATAAAGTTATCTTGAGCTTGAAGTCACGTGCAGGGTTCTGGCCCTGCACTTCTGATTGGCTGTTAATGGCAAGATTGGATTGGTCTGTTCAGGAGCATCTGATTGGCCATTAACCAGCCATTCTCATTGGTTAACGGAGCTAGCGCTCCCGGATTGCTATTGGTTGAATAGTTAATAAGTTGCCTATATAAGGAAGGCTATAGCAGCCATCCAGTTTGAGCTGTCACACCATGTAAATAAAGAGTTTGAAGTTCACTGTTTCTACCGGCTCGTCTCCATTATTCGCACCCATGCTCCAGACTTAACAGTTTCTTTACAATTAAAAATTTAATAAATAAATGAATACATACACACATACATTTCAAAGGTCAGTTATAAGTCTATTTCTTCAGCACCATGACAACTTTGAACAGTTGCTGAATCAATGGATGTTATGTGAGGGCTACCTGTATGTGTGTGTCTTTTAGTCTGTTAATGTTTTTACATTTAATTTTTGCTATTTTGGCTTTAATAAGAAAATTGTTCTGTTTAAGAAATGTTTGAGCTCAGATAGGCATTGTAACAATCTCATTCATTCTTTCTTTTCCTGTTAATGGAATAAACCTTTTATTTTCAAAAAGTATTACTAACTTAGGGTTTGCGTTGGAGAGGCCCAGAATATGGGTGGATTGAGGGGAGGGCTTTCATTATAAATGACCTCGAAATAATGATTTTAGACACAGAGAGATAGACACATAGGCTTGTACAAACAGAAATGCCAATATTCCCTTAGTTACCAGAGTCAAACTCAACCACCAGGAATTTCTTGATTCCTAAATTCAATCTCTTGGGATTTTCTGCTTTTTCACCTGACCAAAATCTGCTAGCAATCTGTGGTTTCATCGTATCCTGAGGTCTTTAAACCTTAAATTTTCTGGTTCCTGTGACTAAGCTTGTTAAGTATTTTAATAATAATCATAATAATGACAACAACAACAACAATAACCACCACCACCACCACCACCACCCTGGAATTATCTCAGACAGAAGGGTCCAATTCACGGCCAAATTTTGGAGGGAGTTCCTGCGGTCTATTGGGTCATCCCAGGGTCTTGCCTAGGCCTTTCATCCAAGCACCAATGGTGGTGGGGGCAGAGAGATTGAACGCCACGGTAGAGCAGTATCTGAGGTGCTACATTAATATAAGGAGTAGAAATTTGCAAGAAACAATAAATTTCTTGTTTATATAACAGGAAAATCCCAGTAAATAAATTAATATAAGTAGCAAAGCAGTGAAAGGAAAACAAGGGAAATGAGAAATGCATTTTCTTTCTTAAAGCTACAGTAACAAAATGTAGTCAATAAAAGATATAAATAATTTCCACAACAGAACCACTTCCTTATGAAAATTACTTCACCCTGAAGAATCAGGAAATGGATGTTTAATCCAGGGAAAATATCTTAATTTAGTTGTGAATTTGTTATGGAATGTCTAACAGACTCTGCGAACATGTAGGAGGGAACAAAGACTGTTACAGAAGAAAGGAGAGCTATTATAGAAGAATTTTTTGAGTATGGGAAGTTTGGGGAACTCAAAAGACTCAGTGTAATTCTGCTTTAAACCAATTTAAGGTTTAAATTGATCTGGTGAACTACTGTGGCATGCTGGCTAGATTCTCTTACAACACTCAACTTTTTATTTCTGTTTAAATCAGAGGTATTGGCAAGACTGAGTAAAAAAATCAAGATGGCAGCCTTCACTGCATTTGAAGCCATGCCTCTTGTTTATATGTGTAATATATACAATACATGAAAGAAAGGATATGATCAGGCTATCATCTTGACTCTTTTAACCATTACACAGAGAGAGGGAGACAGAGAGAGACAGAGAGAACTGCTTGGTTAAAAAAGTAAAATGCAAAATAAAAAAGTTCTCATTAAATGGTATGTGAAAAAAACTAAACATATCGGAAATATGTTTAACCTAACCAAAAAAGCAACAATAAAAATCTCTGTGAAAACTATGAATATCTATAGAATGAATTCAGTTATTGAATTTATCAATAAAGCGGGGCACACAGCAACATAATGCATCATCTAATGTTTTAGAGTGCAAAGACTTTTAAAAACCAATAAACTCATATCAGGGATCCATTCCTTAAAACCAAAGTAATTACTTCCACCCCACCATAACATAGGTTTATCCTCTTTGTGATGCCCCATGACTGATAGCTCAAGTTTTTCATAAAATAGCAGTTCCATACTTTAGGAATATAATTCAGTATCATATTTGTCATGGTGTAAAACAAAATACATTATGTTGACTCAATAAAAACATAAAGTATTAGAAATGAAGAGCTACTTTATTTTGTTTTTGCATCCTTCAGTGGCTGGGGGAGTTTTACAACAAGAAAAGCTTATCCCTCCCAATTGTAAATATTAAATCCTTCAACTATTTCAGAAACTAGTATCTTATTGCTAAAACTGCAGTATATACTATTTTAACTATTATCTATAGGCTTTTACTTTACACCATATTGTTTAAAGTTCAGTGTCGTCTCTTGGTATCAGTTTTATATCTGTAATATATTTATTGCTGACTTCTATATTTCTTTTGTCTTAAAGCCTACAGGTGAAACTCGCAAAATTGGAATATCGTGCAAAAGTTCATTTATTTCAGTAATGCAACTTAAAAGGTGAACCTAATATATAAGATAGACTCATTACATGCAAAGCAAGATAGTTCAAACCATGATGTGTCATAATTGAGATGATTATGGCTTACAGCTCATGAAAACCCCAAATCCACAATCGCAGAAAATTAGAATATTGTGAAAAGGTTCCATATTCTAGGCTCAAAGTGTCCCACTCTAATCAGCTAATTAAGCCATAACACCTGCAAAGGGTTCCTGAGCCTTTAAATAGTTTCTCAGTCAGGTTCAGTAGGAATCACAATCATGGGAAAGACTGCTGACCTGACAGTTGTGCAGAAAACCATCATTGACACCCTCCATAAGGAGGGAAAGCCTCAAACGATAATTGCAAAAGAAGTTGGATGTTCCCAAAGTGCTGTATCAAAGCACATTAATAGAAAGTTATGTGGAAGGGAAAGTATGGAAGAAAAAGATGCACAAGCAGCAGGGATGACCGCAGCCTGGAGAGATTGTCAGGAAAAGGTCATTCAAAAGTGTTGGGAACTTTCACAAGGAGTGGATTGAGGCTGGAGTCAGTGCATCAAGAGCCACCACACACAGACGGATCTTGGATATGGGCTTCAAATGTCGTATTCCTCTTGTCAAGCTGCTCCTGAACAACAAACAATGTCAGAAGCATCTTACCTGGGCTAAAGAAAAAAAGAACTGGTGTGTTTCTCCAAAGTCCTCTTTTCTGATGAGAGCAACTTTTGCATCTCATTTGGACACCAAACACCCAGAGTCTGGAGGAAGAATGGAGAGGCACACACTGCAAGATGCTTGAAGTCCAGTGTGAAGTTTACACAGTCTGTGTTGATTTGGGAAGCCATGTCATCTGCTGATGTTGGTCCACTGTGCTTCATTATGTCCAGGGTCAATGCCACCATCTACCAGGAGATTTTGGAGCACTTCATGCTTCCTTCTGCAGATGAGCTTTATGGGAATGCTGACTTCATTTTCCAGCAGGACTTGACACCTGCCCACACTGCCAAAAGCACCAAAACCTGGTTCAATGACTGTGGGATTACTGTGCTTGATTGGCCAGCAAACTCGTCTGACCTAAACCCCATAGAGAATCTATGGAGCATTGCCAAGAGAAAGATGAGAAACATGAGACCGAACAATGCAGAAGAGCTGAAGGCCGCTATTGAAGCATCCTGGTCTTCCATAACACCTCAGCAGTGCCACAGGCTGTTAGCTTCCATGCCACACTGCATTGAGGCAGTAATTGCTGCAAAAGGGGCCCAAACCAAACTGAGTACATATGTATGCTTATACTTTCAAAGATCCAATATTGTTCTATATACAATCCTTGTTTTATTGATTGCATGTAATATTCTAATTTTCTGAGATTGTGGATTTGGGGTTTTCATGAGCTGTAAGCCATAATCATCACAATTATGACAAATCACAGCTTGAACTATCTTGCTTTGCATGTAATGAGTCTATCTCATATATTACCTTCACCTTTTAAGTTGCATCACTGAAATAAATGAACTTTTACATGATATTCTAATTTTTCAAGTTTCACCTGTATATTGCTATACTTTATAGACCTATACTCCTTTTGTATAGGGTTCAGTCTCTTCTTTGTTTCAATTTTCTATTCTTGTTCTATCAAAACCATTGCTTATTCTTTACCTTTTCTGCCTGTTTGTTCCTAGCTAACCTTTATCGCTCTTCTTCTCTTTTGATCCTCAGCTCCATCTGAAAGGAAAGGTTGGAAGAACCTTTCCCTCAACCAAGGTCTTTTTGGATTTGTGTGTTGTTTTTTATATCTCATTGTTTTGTGAATGTAATCATATTTTAATTCTTGGGAAATTATTGAGTTTCCTGTGGGATTGTAATGGGATATAATTGCAATAAATGAATAAATACAATTTCTTCAAATGCCTTTTAGATGTTGCCATCCTAATATTCTACAGTTGTTGGGTTTCTGTGTAGAAAATGGACTTCACTCCTTGATTTATCCCTACATGGAAAATGGATCGTTACTGGACAGGTTACACTGTCAGGTAAGCAACAAGCATGCACTTTTGCTTACCACATCCATTAAAAGGAAGCACTTCTGGCAGCTCAACCAGCATGAGAGGGTTTATGGGAGTTACATTCCAAATAACAACATTAAAAGACATGAGATTGCTCATTGAAGTTGATGTGAGTTGCAGAGATAGGGGGGAAGATGCCTTGACTGTATCATTAGTAGAAAGGCAAACAGCAAATGAGGAGTCAGCCACCCCCAAGTACAGAAGCATCAATTTGATTCTATCTATTGTTTCGCCTCAAGAATTTACTTCTCTAACCCTTTCAAAAAGATCTTGGTTTCAGTGATAACCTAGTGGATACTGTAGCCCTAAAATCTGGTTGAGTTTAGGCAGTAAGCTGTGCTTGATATTTTATTTTATTTATTATGAAATTTATTTGCCAGCCATCTTGTTTCAAAGCAACCCTGGATAGCATACAAGATTAAAAAAACATTAAAATCATCAAATATAAACATACCCAATAAAATCACAATACAAGCAGAATAAAATCATTGACACATGATGCAGAAAGAGGCAGCCCAATTTACGGGGAATGGGAAGGTGGGTTTAGCTCTTACTTAATCAACCAGCTCCAGTTTGAAACAGTTGAGAAGCTCTTTGGCTTACTTAGTTATCTGAATTCAGAATAACTGTTAATAACAGGTGGTCGTCACTTAATAACCACTCATTTAGTGACTGAACTTAAGACGGTGCTGAATGAGTGGTACCTATGACTGATCCTCAAAGTTTTGGCTGTTGCAATGATCCCGCAACCATGTGATTATTTTTGCTGACCTTCAATACCAGTTTCTGTTGCAGTATGTTTAGCTGTTGCTATATAGCAGGGGTGTCAAACTCAAGTCCTGCAGGCCAAATCTGGACCCTGGCGTGCTTAGGTCTGGCCCGCGAGGCCATCCTGGAAACAGCAAAGGACTGGCCCGCCGTGCCTCTGCCAGCAAAAATGGAGCTCTGTTGATGGCTATTGGCTTCCTGCAGCACTCTGCTACTGAAAATGGAGTTCCATTTTTGCTAGCAGAAGGCTGCAGGACATCAAGCTGGCCATGCCTACCACGGCCACAGTTCCCCTCGCTCCCCAAGATCAAACAACCTATGCAACACTGATGTGGCCCTTAATGAAATCAAGTTTGACACTCCTGCTACACAGTTAGGGTTTTGAGGGGAGGGGGCTCCTAGGCACACAACAAAACTATTTCCATATTCTGTAATTCTATTTTGGAAGAAAGTATAGTGCTTTTTCAGAGCTTGTTGTCCCCCAAATTGATGAACTACAGTGTCTATCTCCAATCCTCATGGAGATGATGGTAGTTGCAATCCAATACAGTATCAGTCTCAAGGGGCTGAAGTATATGGCAGCAGAGCAGAACAGCAGAACTATTCCCAATGTGTTATTCGATTTTTGCAGTAGGAGTGTTTTATCATTCATTGCTAAACAGTCATCTTTTTAAAGATCCATTGTTCTTTCTGTTGCAGGATAGTTCTGAAGCATTAACTTGGGAGAAACGCACCAGGATATCTTTGGGATTAATTAAAGCCATTCAGCATTTACATCAGTTTGGAATTATTCATGGAAATATAAAAAGGTGGGGATGTGCACTTAAAACAGCATTTACTTCTTTATGTATCCTTAATGAACTATTTAAACATCTATCTGATTAAAAATGTTTTCATAAGAAAGGAGTATAGCTAAACAACATCAGTACAGTGCTGGATCCTTCTTAGCAACTTTGTCTTCAATAAGTATTAAGTAACTGACTCATAAAGTACTTCCTCCTACATAGATGCACGCACACACATACACATACAGAGCTGGCTTGGCTTTCATGACTAAAAAAAGGGAAAGCAAAACACACCTTCAATACTTCAAGGCAAACTTAAGTTTAGAAGTAATCCATTGTGTCAGATAAATCCCCAAGAGTCACGAAATTAGTTAAAAATGTACTGTGATCAATTCTTACCTGCTGAATCTACGGTGTACATCTGCAGCTACCCTCTCAGCTGATTTGTTTGTTGATCACTCTTTGTTCTTTTATTCATTTATTCTGCTTAATATACCACTTAATTATTTTATCTCCAGATGTATAGAGATGGGCAGCATATAAGTTTGATAAGTATTTATGAATACATATTTTCTTAAGAAAGTAATTTGTTTGCCTTAAGAAATTGTCATGCAAATAAAATACTATTGGTTGATAATATTGGCATAATTTATATTTTACATTACATTACATTTTGTTAGAATTCAAATGTATGCACAGTATTAACAACCTGAAATTAACTGCCATTTCTTCTAGCTTCTAAACCAGGTTTTGGTCACACATTTGTTTAACTGATGTTTATAAGTGCTGTTTTGATAATAATGCTGCTTAGGGTTAAGTTCTCATTCACGTTCAAAGATCAATGTTGTACCTGATCTTTTATTTGTATTTTTATCTCCTATACAAACAGTTCCAATGTTTTGCTGGATGCAAACTTTGTACCACAACTTGGACATTCTGGTCTTAGACTGCATCCTATGGAAAAGAAATCAGAATATACTGTGATAAAAACCAAGGTCTTGCAAGCTTCACTAGCTTATTTCCCAGAAAATTTTGTCAGGCATGGGCAGCTAACTGAAAAAGTGGACATATTTGCTTGTGGAATTGTAAGTTGTTGTTCTTCATGAATAATCTTATATAACTCTCATGCCAAGAATTGGACATGTTTTTTTTTAAATTAAGTTTGATAACTTACTTCCAGTGGATAATTAGTAAAATGTCAAGATGTTGTTTCATGAAATTATGCTTGGAGATTGAAAAATTATGAATAAGCTCATTTTTCCATGCCAGAGAACACTCTTTGCATGGCAGGCACCATTTGTGCTATATTGTGTCTTGGTGTCTTTAAAAAAAGGGTTTTGGATTATAAGACTAAGGAAGGCTTCTGCCTAAGAGTGAAGAGAGAAGCTGCCTGTCAGCATAGGCAAAATTGATCTCTATAGACTTGGTTAAAAGCTGGCTTGTATCTAATAGAAAGATTTTCTTCTACGATAGGATGGATTGTGCCTAGATAGTGCCAGATGAACTGTATAAATAGTCTGAAGGTCAGGATTATCAGATGTCCATTATAATTTTTTAAAAATCTAATTGTGATCATTTTTCTAGGTTTTAGCAGAAATACTGACTGGCATGAAAGCAGTGGATGAAAGAAGAAATCCTATTTTTCTGGTATGTTGAAAATATATTTTGGAAGATTTAAATGTTTGAAGAAAGACCCTGAGAGTGAGAAGTCCTCAAACTGGAGAATATAGTTTTTGAATAGTTGTTGTTTTATGCAGTTTAGCTGTTCCACATCTGCATAAGAAGGGTACATGAGGTTCCTTCCTCTTCCCTTCCCCCTCACTATTCTCATAAGCAGAGAAAACACAGGATTGCAAGAGTAGCTAAGCAACTGTCATGGAACGTTCAAAAATAACCATAGTAACAGCCTGACAACATTGAAGCAGCCACAACTTCCCAAAATTTCATTCCCTCAGAGTCATGGATTTGAAGCACATTCTATAATTTAGTTCTTTTGAGGTACCTTTGCTCAAAAATTGTTCCCCTATGATACACCATTTTGCCCTGATAAAATTTGAGGAACTATTTAGTAATATGTAGAAAACAGAACAATTACTTTCAGCTTCATTATGTAAGGGAACGAAATAACTTAACAATTTTTTAAAGGGCAGAGAAATAACATCAACTGCATTCTTCCAACCTTTTCTTCAACAGAAAGATGCCTTGCTTGAAGAACTCAGAATGGCAAAAGAATTGTCTTGTACTAAGGAGAAAAACTTTGAAAATCTTGCTGCCATACAAATATGTCACAAATACCAAGATAAGCAAACGGTTTGTTTGATAGAAACAGTTTCTTTATACTTGGCCACTTCTATCTGCATTTGCCTGCGGAAAAAGAATGCAAACACAACTGAGGTAAACATAATCAGCTTGTTAGTGAAGATGTGCTTGCTATGTAGTCCTTTTATTTTCTTTATTTTTTTGGATTTAAGAGTAAGTAAACGTAGAAAATAAGGGAAATTGTTGAAATAGGAAAGGAAAAACAATCCATTTAACATTCTTGTCAAAAACAGGTGAATGAAATGATAGAAATTGCAGATCATCAGAACATGTCAGAAAGAAGCAGAAATCTTGGGCTCTTCACCAATATTCCAGAAGAAACCAATGATGAACCAGCTAGTCCCTTCAATGTTGATTTCGATGGTCATAACCACAAAGCCTCTGCCAATTCTGGATCTCTAAACTGTACCACTATATTATCACCTTGTATAAAAGTTTTGCCTTCTGAAACATACTCTGAGCAGAATTTACGGGTACCTTGTGAGTCAGATGAATCCTGTACCTGTTCATGGGACACTGTAGAACACGCTTCCTGCTGCGCACCAGCCAAACACAGTCTGGAACCAGAAAATGTTTCTTTCCCTAAGCCTATGATGTATACAGCAAAAAATACAGACTCTGACAGAAAAACAAATCAACAGCAGAGAAAAAATGATAGCCCTGCTTGTTCCTCACAAGGTAAAAGGTAATATTTAAATATTCTTTTGGGGAGGGGAAAAACAAATTGCATTCATACTTTCAGAGACACCAAGTTAGGATGCCTTGTTAGCTGTCTGGGGGAGAATCAAGAGAAATCATGAAAATTCCAATGTAATTATCTACTATATGGGCAATGGTATATCCTAAAGTCTTAGACTTAAATAAAATAGTTAGATACAAAGAATTATTAGATGAGCAAGGAGAATTAAAATCAAACCAAGAATTGAAGGTACAAGGAATAGAGATAGATTGGTGGCTATATCTACAAATCCAAACAAGGCATAAAAACATATAGAACAATATGGGATACACAAAGATCAACAGGGATTAGATAAAATATTCCAGGGGACAGAGGAAAAAAATATTACTAAAATGTATAACTATCTCTTTAAGATTTTGAATGGAAGAAGAAATAGTAAAGGAGAATATGATAATTTGGGCAATTTTTTTTGGATATTGCATTAATTTGGAAGATTGGGAAAAATTATGGTAAATAAACTACAAACTACTGTAACATTATCAGCAGCCTATAAAGAGAACTTGTATGAAATATTCTATAGCTGGCACTTACCTCCGGCAAGGCTGGTTAAAATGTTCCCTATCAGGTCGGCAAATTGTTGGAAATGTGATCATGAACAAGGAACTTTTTTCCATATGTGGTGGACCTGCCCTAAAGCTAAGAAATATTGGCTCAAAATCAAGAATTGGCTAGAAGAAATTACAAAACAAAAAATTGAACTGAAACCAGATATATTTTTATTGGGTATATTAAGATATAAACTTGGCAAAAACTTTCAATATATCATAATAACTGCGGCAAGAATTGCCTTCACCAAGAACTGGAAATGTGACAGTATTCCTTCCGACACCATGATAATAAAAAAGGTTTCAGAATGCATAGAGATGGATAGGTTATCAATGGAATTGAAAGAAAGAGAAGAAACAGAGTACCATGAGATTTGGAACTTATGGTATAACTGGTAGATGTAAAGACGTAAAGCAGATGGATGAGATATGTAGGAGTTAATGTAAGATGAAATAATACCTTGTATAACCATGTAAATAATTATGTAAATAACTATGTGAATATATGCCTTAAATTGGATGTAGGAATAACTGTAACAATACTTAGTAGTAACCTATACATTTAGAAATAAGTCAGTGTGAGTGAACACTAGTACAAATACACTGTAATGAGTGGAAATGTGCTTTTAATTGTGAAAATATGTTCAATAAAGATTATTAAAAATTTAAAATAAATAAATATTCTTTTTTTCAGGTTTGGTAGAAATTAATAATGTCAAAAATTATGTGGAAAGTTTGATATAGCATCACAGAAATAGCAATGACATATAACAGTTTCTCCCCAGGTCCAAGTAAGGAGAGCCTGAAACAATATAGTTAGCACTAAATCAGAAAGGGTAAATATAGTGAAGAAAATGGAAGTACAGTACTGTTTACTGGGAAAATATTCACTCCAATATATATTTATTCTTATGCTGATGGGATAGCACTCATATTTGAAAACCTACATGCTGCTGGATGCTCATATGCCAGATATACTAAATAATGTATTTTACCACTTTGACTAGTTCGTCAGCTGCATTAATGATGATGTTTGCACTGGTAACCTCTAGATTAAATTTTGGAAGTGGTTGGAAATACTGGTATGCCTGACAGAATTTTGATCAGAGCTGTCCGTACAGAACATACACTGCTAATTCTATAACTGTTTAGCTAATTGGTTGGTTTCCAGGTCTATTCATTGGGATTATATCTTTCCTATAAATTGAGAGATTTTGACTCATTTTATCTTTACAATAGTAATCCTAGAGGACAGGTTGAATTAAGAGAAAGGGACTGGAGTAAAATCACTCAAGTCAATTTCCATAGCTTAAAGTAGACTTTAACTTCGGTCTCATCAGTCCTAATTTTGATTAATTTTAATTTTACTATTCTAAATAATACGACTCCCAAATGCTTGGGATTTGCACCTATGTAGACCATACGATTTCTGTGGAATTCTTGATCTGGTGGTTTGTTTCCCTGATGGTACTCAGGCACTGGAATTCTTCCCTTTGCTTTTTGCAGAATTTGGCTTTCAAAAGCAAACTAAGGCCACTCTTTTTCCAGAAGTCTTGGACTGGTCTTTCATGACAACTTTTGGATTCTTTTAACTGTTGTGTTTGCATTTTAAAAATATTTTTCTTTACATGATATTTAGCTTTCTGAGGAATTGTTGATCTGTTTTAGACGTTGTGTTGAAATGCATTCCATAAAAGTTTTCAATGAAATGGAGACTAAACTTGTATATTTATTATTTAGATCAGTGATATTATTTTGTCTTTTATTTCAGCTTTAATTAAAGAAATAAAAATCAATGATAAAAAGAAGAAGCTAATGGAAAAAATAACATTATATGATGAAAATAAGATAAGCAGTTATGACCTCTTTGAATCTTCAATATAAATATATTTCTATAAGACTTCAGAAGATGGAGCATTTCTTCCCCAGCAAAATGTATTTTAAAAATACTGTTATACTTCTACATACAAGAAAACTACGATGATGTTACATAATGAGAAAGCATTCTTTTTCAAATCCATTTGTATATGAATTTCTCTTATTTTCCTATTCTGGTTAAAATTATTTTGTTGGATCTAGCCAAAATATTCTTCAGTTACAACTGATTACTAGTTGGTATATTCTCTGAAAACAAATGTATTTTTCTTATTTTGTACAGGTATTGAATTAGATAATTACTATGTCTCCTTACAATTTGCTCCTTACAAACTTAGTGCTTGAATAAAAACATTATGAGCAGATTCCACTAAAAGGTATTAAATGAAGGATCAGTGATAAGTTTTATCTGGCATCCTTAATATGTGAGTTCATTAGATAGTGCTCAATGCACTGATAAGCACTGTAGAACATTTAATCATAATAAAAGGAATTCCACAGTTGAATAGTAATATATATCTGTATACCAGATGAGGGTAAAAATATATGGGTTTTTTTTTCTGCTATGTGGATGATTCAAACAGCTTAGAAAATTATCCTGCTGTTGAAATCCTTCCCAAAGTCAGGATAGGCCATTTTTCTCCTTTCGTGTAGATTATCTTCTGGACATAAATGGCCTTCAAAAAGTCCCTGACAAAATTCTAGCAACTTATTCATTTTCTGAGTAGTAGAAACAACAACAACATTTTTTGTCCCATGACAAAATTATTTTCTAAGTGAAAATATATTATTCAGAACAATCAAGCACACCACCACCAAACATACCACCATGATTTCATATAATATAGCTTTGGTAATTTCAGAATTCAACTCCTACTATTCTGTATACTGATTAATATCCTAGCACAGAGTTCCCCAACCTTTCCGGTTTTGTAGGACTGGCGGGGAGAGGAGGGGATGGTTTTCTGTGAATGGCTGGCAAGCATCCATGTGCATATTGCTTGCACAAGTAGGGATGCGCATGCACACTCACCCAATGTTTGCATGGTCTGGCTGCAAACAGCTCACAGCACACAAGTGGGTTGTGGCCCAGAGGTTGGGAATCCCTGTCCCCTAGTACTTATTGAACATTAAATAGGCCTTAATTTGATTTAAGCAGACCAATTGTGTTGCAGACAAAATTGATGGTTGTTTCACACACTTTTGAGGTTTTTGCAGAATATAAAATACTGCAACTTCATTTCCATGTTTGGAGAATTCGGGGATGACTGAGTGGTTAGATAGACTTTCCTGACACTGACTTGAATAGTTTTGTGTCATGAATAAATTCACAAATTCTATGAATATTGGAGTCCATTGGTGGGATGGGATGGCAGTGTATAATAGTGACATCTAGTCCCATCAGGTTTTGTGTTTAGTCTCGGGTCCTTTGGTACCTGATTTATCTCTTCATTTGTGAACACAAAATAAGAAAAAATTATATTGTCTGTGCCTAGCCATGCTGTGCCACTAGCTGTAAATGCCTCCTGGAGAGGATCTGGCTGGCTATCACTCAGACTTTTGCCATGTGTTGCACTCTGAAAAGTATAGTTGACGTAAAATGCAGCAACACAAATATTGAATGGTAATGGTTTTTATATATCTTTTATCCTGCAAAATAGGATAAGTTTAATATAATCAGCCCTGCACTGGTTATCAATACTTTTCTGAATGCAGTTATAAAGATCGGCACAAGATATCTTCAGGATGTTGTATTCCAGCTGGAATTGATAGTGAGGTCCTTAAAGGCCAGAGTCCTCCCAGTTTTGTAAGACAAAGGAAGCTGAAAACAGAACATGTTTCTGTTATGGCATTCATACTATGGCATTCATACTCTGAAAGTTTCCCTCTACAAGATAGGCTGATTCTTTGGGTTATGGCCTTCTCAAAAATAGAGAAGGTGATAGTCTAATGCTAACCCTTCTGTAGGACTGTGATGTGTAACCTGAAACTGGTATTTACTTAGGATTATTTATTGTATCTCTTGTTTTTATTTAAGACATTTTTAAAGAATTGCTTCACAGTGAGATGCACAGTATATAAATTTAATTACATAATAAATGTTATATTTATAAAATTGATGTAATAATGATTCAGAGGTTTTTAAAGTTAGTTGCAGAAGCATGAAGAATATACTACTTGTTAGGAATGTAAGTCACCTAACAGTGATTTGGGTTGGAAATATATAAACCAGGATAGACATTTTAATACTGTATCTTTAAGAAAATGCAAAAACTGTAATTGGGTGTGATTTCTCAAACGGCCATAAAATGGAGCCAGAAACCTGGGTTGTTTAGTCTTAATCTCCGAAGAGTGTGTCTCAGTCTCTGTTTCCTTCTGTTGAAAAGTATTGCCGTTCCTCCATTTTTTCTAATTGATTGATATATCATTTGAATTTAATATAAGTCTGATATTGAACTGTTTTTGACACTGGACTTTGTTAATGGATTATCCCTGGACTGAAAACTGACTGATTTAACCTGTGAATGACTTTGGACTGTGTTTGAACTTTGCTTAACGTTTCTGAAAGTAAAAACCTACATTTACTGTACAGTGTATCTGTGTGCTGTGTGTGTATTATTCAACACTTCTCTCACTACGTCACCCTGTATGCGCTCATTCTTCTAATGGGGAATTACCTCAACACTACTAATCTACTATTACTTTTATATCAGAGGTTCTTAAAGTGAGGACACCGGGGAATCCCTCTAAGACTGGGGTCCATGAAATCAAAGTTTGCCAGATATTAAAAATATTTGGAAAAACAATGTCATGTCTTACTTATTTTTGTTAAAATATTTTCCTGAAAATTATTTATGTTACTATCTAATGGCATTATTATTTTTACATGATTCAATAAATAAATATACTATACATTTGTCCAGTTTTAATTTTTAATACAGTAAATGATGATAAATATGACCCATATAAACAAAAGCTCTTTTGGAGTCCTCCATAATTTTTTAAAATGGGGAGAGGCTATAATGGCTTCCACTTACTGCTAAATGTTTCTTGCAAGGTAATCTGCCACTTCTTCTGTCCCCCTTTATCAGAGATCTGAAATGAACACTGGAAATTTCTCTTATCTCAGTACCAGCTAAGGGAGCCAGAGGAGCTTTCTGTAGAGGAAGACATTGCAGAAATAGTGCTTGAAAGAAGAGGAGGAATAATAATTATTTTTCTCCAAATTTGGCAACAGTGTTCTTCTTTCCTTTGGCCTACAGCAGTGGTATCCAAACTGGGAGTGGAAATTCACAAGTCTAAAATGTTGCAAAATGTTGCACAAATTGGATATCCCTGATCTACATTTAATAGTACTGAGGACACAGAGGTGGCAGAAGCAGGATTGAGGAAGAATGCATATAGAAACATAGTAAATTGATGACAGAAAAACAGCCAGTGATCCACTGAGCCTGCCCTCTGAGTTTTTTGTTTCTTTTTATTTTTTGTTTTTGTTGGATGATACTGTTGGAAGTTATAACCCGCCCTCTCTTAGAAAAATGAAATATTTTAGGATATACTAATGTTGGAAGAAATATCTTTCTGGGTTCAGTTCCAAGTAGGGAAAAAGGCACTGGAAACATGGAGGCCGTTTGGAAGGTTTAATGGACAGGACCACATGGCCTGGAGCTCCAGAGTGAAAAGGAAGGATTATCACATGCTTCAAGGTGAAGGAAGAGATCAAGAAAGGCTGATATGCTGAGAGTGTCTGGGTTTTATAACCTTTGTTGGGATTTGAATTGGAGTTTGTATCCTGATTGGTTGTCAGATTCCCATGAGCCATGCAGGGGCAACTCTGTAGGCTGTCCTGAGTTCCAGGCTTGGCTGAGCCTTACTGGATGATGATGAAAGGGCTTTTGAGCAATTGCTATAGCTTTACCTGGAGATCTTTGTTATGTAAAGTATTCTGGCCCAGGCCTTAATGGCCCACCCATTAACAAAGGTGGGGGTGAGCTTCTGCTTCTGAGGTGAGTTTCTGCTCTTGAGTTTCTACTCTTTTTAGGGGAAATATTTTGCCTTTTTAATATTTCCTAGGATATTTCAATTTTCTAGGAGAGGGATGGGTGCTAACTTCCTACACTAATAAGGCAGAATATTTCCCCTAAAAGAGAAGGAGAAACTTAGCCTCCCCACTTTGCCAATGGGCCATTAAGGCCTGAGCCAGTCTATTTTACAAAGATCTACCTTCTTCAGGTAGGGCTATAATAGGAATTGCCCAAAGCCCTTTCATTACATCATCATCCAGCAGGGCTCAACCAAGCCTAGGACTCAGGATAGCCTACAGTTGCCCCTGCTTGGCCCCATAGGAGTCTGACAACCAATCACAATACAAGCTAAAATTCAAATCCAAACAGAGGGCATAAAACCAAGGGACTCTCAGCATTTCTTCCCTTTTTTTCTTCACCCCAAGCATGTGATCCTTTCCACCATTAAACCAGCTCTCCGAGCCGTCACCATGTTTCCAAGCTGACTGGGGAATTCTGAGAGCTGAAGTCCACCAGACTTAAAGTTGCCAAGGTTGGACACACGGTCCCTTGAAAGGAGGCCAGCAAAAGCAGGTAGCATCCTGACCTCTCAAAGCGACGTCGGCGATAGGCTTGAAGACCGTTCGTCTTTTAAGCTACCATGTCTAGGGAGATTCTCAGTCATCCAGGTCATGGGTTGTTTGTTTATTTATTATTTTGTCAAGCGATTATAAGATAACAGGTATAAGGATAAATAAAATGTAGTTATGAATCCATGAAATGGATGCATATAAGAAAAATAAAAGGTGTTTTATTTTTAACTGGATGGTAGGGAATGGAAGGATTGATATGCATCCCGGCTGTCTGCTAGGAATATAATTCCTTCCATTCCCCACCATCCAGCCAGAGCTGAAGAAGCTTCTTAGATGAGAAGCGAAACGTCTTCAAAGAAAAACCAGAAAGTCCCGTTGCCTCTTAAAAACAAAAAAACACCTTTGGGACAAAACTACCATTACTTTCACTTTCCAAGAAGCCGCTTCCAGAGCGGCGGTTCGGCTCACACTTATTTCCATTCGAGCACCCGCAATAACCTGAAACTAACGCCCCACCTTTCCAGGCTCAGGCCTTCAAGTCAAGCCGGCCTTGCCAGCTTCGCGGCTTCCGAACCCTCTTCGCAATCCCCGACGCTTTGTGGGAGGCGCTTCCCGGAGGGTGGGGGGGGAAGGGGAAGGGAGGTGGCGCGCAGCTTGAGGAGGCCGCGAGAAGGTGTCGGAAAGCGGATGCAGCCGGGCGAGTCGCCAAAAGGAGGCTTCGCAGAGGAGGCGGTTGGAATCGACCAATGAGCGGGCACGGCTTAACGGCAGCAGGAGGAGGAGGAGGCCGTCCCCAAGGCCTGGAAGAAGGTTCTGTATGACCCGCCTCTCCTTCCTTTCGGGCTGATCGCGAAGTACCCTTCTGGGCATTACGAGGACGGCCCTCCGCCTCTCTTTCCCCCATCTCCATCGGTTGCTGTTCTCGCAGGAGGAGGCTGGCTGGAGGGTGGGTGCGCCTGGCGCCCCTGAGATGGGCCCGGGGAAGAAGGGCCGTGGCGCTCTGCTGCTGAGCGGATCCGCGCCCCCTCTCCCATATTTTGGCCTTAAAGATGGCTTTTGTTGACGGCCGTTTTATCCGAGGGCGCGCGTATGAAGGTGGGAGAAAGAACCTTGGTGTGGAGTATTCTCTTAATGGCCCTTTATTTGCATTTTCGGCTGATGCGAGGTTTAAAAAAAATTAAAATCCGCAGCATGTTTTGAAATAGACTGCACCAGCCAAGCGGAAACGGGTTAAAATTTGCCTTTTTCTAACCCTCCCCCTTCCCCTCCCCCATTTTAATATCCAGATAATTTAGCCCCGATGCAGCCGAGCAGGAGACGCAAAATTGTGTGGGACGGCTTCGCTGGGAGCTCACCTGCGAAATTCAGCAAGCTCACCGAAGAGCCGGCCCGGCCTCTTCGCGGGAGTCCCGGCGGTAGCGGGGCGGCCGGGTTTGGGAAGCCTCGCGTCTTCTCCCCGGCGTTTTCGTGCAGGGAGTTCTCCCGAACTTCGTTCGCTGCCGAGGATTCTTCTTCTGATGAATTTGAAGCGGATGGTGACATCAGCGGTGGTGGGCAAGAACCTCCTGTCCTCAGCAAAACCTTCCTCACAAAGCCCTCTGTTTCGGATATGTCGGCGAAAAATGTGGCGTTTTCCAATCGGGAAAACCCGAAGGTACCTTAAGTAGCAGCCGAAACTGCTAAGTAGAAGTAGTTGCAGAGGGAATTAGAGAATATAGATATTGCTGTTGATTCTTAGATGTTTTTATGACTTGGCAGTTATTTATTATATAGTGCTACTTGGAAAGGGTTTAGTGATGAATGGCTTCAAAAATCCGTATTTGACTAAAATACAGTATGCTGTATTTTGATAACCTTCTTTTGGAGGATAATTCCATTTTTATCCAGTCATTAGGTTTTCATTTTGTAACTTTTTTTGAAGTATTTGTAATTAATGTTATGTTGCCCTCTCTCATTTGGCCTTCAAAATATTTTTTAAATTATATATCCTGGATATTTTTCCCTCTACAGTGTTTAATAAATAGGCAATTTTGTTCTCACTAGCAAAAAAACAACTAGAATTTGATAGCTTATATCTAAATTATTTTGCCTGGTTACCGTCCTTGTAAGTAAGTATAAACATAAGAACAAATGTTGACTTGCAGTTTTGGTTTTGAGAGTAGATTGCCAGGAGCCCTGGTGACATGGCAAGTTTCAGATTCTGGCAGAGTTAGTCCTTATAATGTGAGGAACCAAGTAACAGGGAAAAAGCTATTCTGAACCAGCATGTAATGTATGGCCTGTAAACAAGAATTCCTTCAAATCTCAGTTTTATTATTGCAGATGAACATGGCCATTGCTGCTTAACCTAGTATGAGCTAAATAGTTTTGAGAGTTGACTTTTACTTACAATTTATGGAGCTTACCTTACTCTTTACTATTTAGATCAAGCAAGAAGATTGCAGTGATGCAAGAATAAATATTGCAGCAGTCCCTGAAAGAAAAAGTGCTTTGAAAGAAAAGTGGGCTGAATGCGGCCGGAAAAGAATAAAAGGCCAAGATCCAGATGAGGGATCTCGATTAATATATCGTAAAGCTCTGCTTAGTATATTTGGGGGACAATTGCAAGCCCGAAGAAAACCTTCATCTCTAAATGGAATTCATAAGGAAAGCCCTTCTAAAGAAGAGGAACTTGGCTCAGTTAACAACCGGAGACAATTTTCAGTAGTATCAGAAATTAGAGAGCAACAAGCTGGAAACAAATCTCTTTGTTTGAAAACTGCACCAAAGGAACGTATTAATATTTCTGTTAAGCAAGGCAATAAAGAATCATGTTGGTCAGATGGCAGCTCAAGGCATGTATCTCTAATGTCAAGTTCAGAAGAAAAAGAACAAGAATCCAACATTCAGAAGGATTCTTTGAATTCAGAAAGCTCTGTAGAATTGCAATTTGAAAAAAAATCAGAACTTCAACAGGACTCCAACTTCAAAAAAGCTACTACAAAAAAAGAAAATAAAACTTTGCAGTACAGTACAAAAGAAATTTCTAAACCAGGAACTGGATTAATACAAATCTCTACAGTATCAAGATCAGAGCTTGAAACAGATTTTCAACCAGATCTCAACATTGAGAAAGCTGTTACAAAAACAGATAATAAAACTGATCATAGTGTTAAAGTTTCCAAACCAAGGCATAGTTCAAAACATAGACATAAACGATCAAAATCTGAATATGAATTGGAAGTTCAGCAGGCTTCCAGCTTTAAGAAGGCTGTTAAAGAAACAGAAGAAGAAAGTTGTAAGTATAGTATAAGAGAACATGCCAAACCTTTGGTTAGGTCAAAGCAAAGTCATCGATTATCAAGCCTTGAGGATGAACTTGAAGTGCAAGAAGATTCCAATATTGAAAAAGCTTCTACAAAAAGAGAAAATAAAACTAAGTGTGATACAAGAGAACTTTCCAAACCGGTAGTTACCTCCAAATACATAGAATCAAGTTATGAAGATGAAGTAGAATTTTATCAGGGATCAGATTACTCACAGGTTTTAGTAAAAGAAAAAATAGATGTTGGGCAAAGTAAAATGAAGAAAGAAAATTTCCGTTCACAGCAGAAATTTAAAATCAAGTCTAGCTGTTCACAAATTGGAGAGCAAAATGATGAGCAAGTCTCTTATAAACAGCTAAGTAAAACCTCTGATGGGAATATTTTTGCTAGCCAAAGTAAAACAAAAAAATGGAAATCAGAAACTCACTTGAGAAGCATAGCTGAAAATTCAAAATGTGAAGCTGAAGAGACCACGCAGAATAGCAACAATCAGAAAGCTCTTATAAAAAGTATCAGTGCTTCTGCAAAACATAAAAACATAACAAAAGACAAATGTATTTCTTCCACTTCATCTAATGCACGAAGTGATGCCTCAGAGAAGTTTGTGAATTTGCAGACAACTGTTACTGTTGAATCATCTCAAGAATTAATGCTTATGGATGATTCCGAAACAGATCAAAAGGTAAAACATTAACCTATTATTATTTCTAAATTTTTAGAAAGGTTATTTCCTTTTTTAGAAAGGTTATTTCTAAAAAACAGTTATTAAATAATATTGTCGCTATTTTAACCAAACCTAAGAAACCTAAATTGAATGAAAATACATTTAACTTAGTCTGGAAATGTGCTAAAATGCCCTTAGCTTTTCATTATTCTTTATCTAGATAGTGCAAGAATTATAGCAGGCTTAAGTATCAAGAGAGTTGTTTTAATTGATCAAATGTTTAGGAATTCTAATTATATAGATGCTTAGAAGTGGCACCATTGTGGGAAATTTAAGTGGTAGATGCATATGTGA
Organism: Hydrophis major; assembly: GCA_033807585.1. Taxonomy (NCBI): domain Eukaryota; kingdom Metazoa; phylum Chordata; class Lepidosauria; order Squamata; family Elapidae; genus Hydrophis; species Hydrophis major. Next base: position 91,429,315 of record CM066329.1, read on the forward strand.
TTCTAGATAACAGCAGATCTATACTTTTACTGAAATATCATTTCTATATTTGACAAACCTTAGCTTTATTTTGAGACTATATTAGCTTTTCTGGGAGTTTTCAAATTGCATGATTTTTTAAGAATTTCTGATAAATTAAGAATACATATATCTTAGCCAGATGTCCATAGTAGACCTAAATTATTCAGAATGAGTTACACTCAGTGAATGATATTATTTCCAACTATTTGCCTTAATGATAATAATCTGGCTTTAGATGTGATTTTTAAAAATTTACTACAGCAATTCTAACTGTCCTTTTTTTACTATGAGAATAGTCATGGAACTATAGAATGCCTAATAAAAGGTAGTGTTCAAAGTAAACTCATAGAACAGCTGGTTTTAGATGCTTAGTAAGTCTATTAGCAGTTCAGGTGAGAGAGGGAAAGGAGGTCAGTGGGAAGATTGTATTGGCCTGCTGGAAAATTGTGTTACACTGGGATATTTTAGGGACAGTCCTGTCAATTGACTATACTGCACCAGAAGCTGCTGAGGGAAGAGATGCCATGGCTGCCATTTTAAATATTATTATAGAAAAAAAATAGATTTTTGAATAAGTCTCATTTTTATGCTCATCTTAAATGGATCTCCCCCTTTTTATTCAGTGTATGGAGTTCAAGAAAGAGTTTTCAGCTGAAAATAATTGGTCTGACACGGAAGATGGAGAACCTACTTTATCACAAGAAGATTCCATCTCTAACCACAGTCTTTCAGAACCAAAGGAAATGTCATTGTCAACAACAGAAGTTGTGATGTATCCTCCTCATTTATACAGTCAGAAAATGAGTGATTATTCAAAATACTGGACAAGCAGTCCAAAGTCAACACATACTTTTTCAAGCCCCACTGAAAACCTTTCATATTCCAATCACCTCTCTGATATTTTTTTAGAAAGATCAATAAATACAACGAAGGATAAATCTTCAGCGGAAAGTATGCAAGAGAGAGAGTGGTCATATGGTTCCTTATTGGACTATAAAGAGAAAAAAAGACGCCACAGTATGGAATTAGCATATGTCCCCATCTTCTCTTCATCACGCAAGTCAGACTCTTTTACTAATAATTGTGTAAACCAGGATTTGTCTAGGAGCTTGCCCAAATATTTAGAAGAAGGTTTTATTGATACGCACTGTCATTTGGACATGTTATATTCAAAAACAGGTTTCGGAGGCACTTTTGCTGAATATAGGAAAATGTACAGTAGTACTTTTCCTAAAGAATTTCAGGGCTGTATAGCTGATTTTTGTGATCCTCGTACTTTAAAAAACAACTTGTGGGAAGATTTATTAAAAGAAGACATGGTTTGGGGGGCATTTGGCTGCCATCCACACTTTGCTCGTTATTACACAGAACTTCATGAAAGAACTCTCTTGCAGGCAATGAGACACCCCAAAGCAATTGCCTTTGGCGAAATAGGACTGGATTACTCTCATAAATGTAGTACAGAAATTTCAAAGCAGCATAAGGTAAATGTTTATAATAAACTGTGTTAACATACTTTATAATTGTGTAGTACTAAACAGTAATTGCATTGATTAACTGGCTTTAGATAAAATACCTCGTCAGACCTCTGAAGGTGGTAATAGTTTTAATGGTGGATTGCAGAAGCGTCCAAAAAAGTTTTGAACTCAGCTGCCAAATTTTGAAACCCAGTTGCTCTGTTTCAAGTTCAAAGCAACTGTGTTTTGGTCTTGCTGGAAGTGTCCCAACAATGTTCTGAGCTTAAATGACCCCAGTTACCACTCAAAAGTACCAGTTTCAAATCTAATGTCAGAACATTACAAATTCAGAATCTTAGAGAATCTTTTTTACTCCGGAGTGGATTGTTGAATCATTGTGACAAATTCCAAGCCTTTTTTTTTAAACTTCAGAATGGGTTGTTGAATCATTGTGAAGTGCTATTTCCAAAGAAACATGCAATCCTGTCCTAAAATGGTAAACGAGATAAATAACTGAAAACAGTCCAGTATTTCTTGTATTTAAATATTCATCATATGCTTTGGTTTGGTTACATTATAAAAGGCTGTGCTTAATGCTAGCATATTTCCCCCATGTCTTACTTTTGTTCTCAGGGCAATTGTAATGGCCTTTGAAGGTGTGCTGCTTTTTACTTGCTTCAGGTTTTTGAGAGGCAACTGAATCTAGCTGTTTCCTTAAAGAAGCCATTGGTCATACACTGCAGAGATGCTGATGGTGATCTGTTAGAAATCATGAAAAAATGTGTACCAAAAGACTACAAAATACACAGGTAATTGTACTGGGTTCTTAAATTGTATTATTCCTTTTATTTAAAAGAAAAACAGTAATTGAATCTTGAAGGAATTAACAGTCTGCCTGATTAGAATATTACCATGAGGTGTAACTCTAGACAACACCACCTTTGAAAAATTATAGAAACTAAGAGATTTGAGTTGTGAAGACCTTACAATTTATGGACAGCTAAGCAATGTATCAAATATTTTTTTTCCCATGGTCTCTTCTAATTCACAAATCAAAGCTGAAAATGAAAACATAATCTGAATGAAAGAATTCAATTTCATTGAAGTAAGATTCCATAAATAATAGATAATTTTGACTAAAGATTTTCATACAATTTTTTTTTTACCAAAATGGCAGCTACCATGCTACTTAACTATTTTGTCAAGTTTTTAGTATGACCTTTATTAGTGTTTTCTTGTTACTGATTATTCATCTGACATAGTGGGATGACCATTATTTTTGATTCCTTCATAGGCATTGCTTCACTGGCAGGTATAGTGTCATTGAACCACTTTTAGACTACTTTCCAAATCTAACTGTTGGATTCACCGCGGTGCTATCTTACCCATCAGCAAATGAGGCTAGAGAAGCTGCTCGAAAAATCCCATTAAATAGAATAGTGGTAGAAACAGATGCACCATATTTCCTTCCTCGGCAGGTAAGATTGTTTTTTAAAAATGCATCCATTATCTTTTACTCTCTATACTGAATTAACATAAGTGGTTTTTTTTTTTGAAAGAGAAAGTCCTAGGATAGGAAATATGATTTTGAAATTTAAAAAGCTGACATATTTTTTTCTTTTGATTTGTAATAAAATAGTTGATGCATGTGGTATCTCAGAAAACTAACAAAAGATTGATAAGAGATATTGCAACATTACAGGCATCAAAATATTCCATTAGTTCAAAGCTTTCCATATCCAGTAAAAACTGAGATCAGTGTATTTGTAGCACTACTAAATAAAATTGAAAGTAGTTCTAAATTTAATTATGCCTTCATTGCTGTATTTTTATGATATGCAAATAAAGCAGAGGCAAAATAACCCTTAACAATGACACGGTTTATGTATTAAATGAAATTATTCCTAATCCATGGTATGTTATATATTCATTTGTGCTAATGTTACATAATAATAAAATCAATTTACTTAGTAGGGAAAAGAATTTAATACATCAACCAGTATAGATGATTCAAATTCTGAACAGTTAATCCAAATGGAACTCTGACAGAATGTAGGCATAATAGGTGGAAGAACATACTGGTAGTCCTCAGTTAAACATTTACTGGAATTTCTATTGATAATCGGTGTGGTCATAAAGTGCAATGTCACCTGACTACATTGCTTAGTGACAGCAATACCAGCAGTTTCCTTTGCTGTCATTAACCAAATACCACCAGTAGTTATGTGAGGAGCCACCCATTCCCAGTTTGGTCTGTCTCAGACTGAAACCTTGGTAAGGAAAGGGACTGTCTCCTCTTAATTCTTCCCCCATCGCCTCCCTATCTCTGTCTTTTTTGCCGCCCTGCAGGACAGCATTTGGCAGCGGGGGATGGTGGTAGTACCAGCAATGTTGCAGTGTCCCTAGCACCATTGGAGGGTGCCAAACCTCAACCCTGCACCACAACTAGCCCCACAGCACAAACCTCAGCTGTCCTCACCAATCTCTGCTTCACAGCTCCTGTTGCTCCTAGCTGACCATCAACTTCTTCCTTCTGTTGTTTATGAGGTGCACCTTATGCAAGATAGCTCATATCAAGCCTCCTCTCCGAGGCTACATATGCATTTCTCCAAACTGCATGCTACTTCCTCAAGATTTTTGAGGCCTTCCAAAAGCTCATGGGAAGGCTGCACCCACACTGCATCCCCAAATGCCCATGGCCTCATTATTTTTCAGAAGGCCTCAAACTCTTTCTGGAGCATAATGGGGAAGCAGCACACAGTTTGGAGAAGCATGCGCATGGCCTTGAGAAGGAGGTCTGGCAAGGCCAGCAGCTGTCTCACAGAACACCTGGTTGGATGTGCCTTGTCACGAACAGGAGGAAGCTGGCAAAGATGGTTGGCATGCAGGACCTGGTATGGCTGCGACTAAGCACTGGCTGGCTGTGGCATCTCAGCAACAAAGAGGAGCAGTACTAGGGCTGAAGTAGAGGCCCAGGGATGGTAATAGGCGGTTGAGACTGCTGAAAGCCCTGTGCCTCTATTTCAGTTCCAGCAGTGCCACCCTAAAAGTAATTATGTTGTACAGAGCAATTAAAAGGGTGGAGATAAAGGGGGAAATAGGCAGATGGGAAAAGTGCCCCTCTGGTTATAAATCTGAGTAGGCTGCATAGCAGCCAAATTTTGACTATGTAGTCATGGAAGCTATGCAACAACCATAACTTTAGGGGACTAGTCAAGTTACATTGGTTCATCTTCACTGTAACTAAATAATTGCTGAATGAATCGCCTGCAAATGTTTCCTAAAACTAATGAGTCTTGAAGAATGGAGGCAGTATAGAAATTGCACTTAGGCTTATATACCACCCCATGGTATAGGTATATAAGTACACCATGTGGTGGTGGTATATAAGCACTCTCTTGAGTGGTTTACAACGTCAGCATATTGCCCCGAAGAATCTGGGTCCTCATTTTACCCGCCTCAGAAGGATGGAGGGCTGAGTGAACTTTGAGCTGGTCAGGATCGAACTCCTGCAGTGGGCAGAGTTAGCCTGCAATACTGCATTCCAACCACTGTGCCACCATGGCTTCTGTGAAATACCAATATCTGCTAAAGACAGCCATAGAGTATATACCGTATCATATGAAGCAATATTGTATTTTGAGCACTGCATCTCTTAACAATTTCCCCCCGCCCAAAAAAAAGATACATAGATATAATTATAAGTTACAGTAACAATCTATTATTAATAATATAGTCATGACACAATAAAGCATATCAAAATTTGAATTCCTTATTTCATATTTCTGTATGCAATATATTGTTAAATATTCAGTATGTTCTAAAACTGTTATATAATAAAGTTATTATAGACTTCTTAGAAGAAACAGGTTAAATTCTCTTACTGCTAGAACAGATTCCAAAGGACATTTCTAAATATCAAAACTATTTTAACTTAATACATTCATTGGCACTGCACTTAGCACATTGCGGGCTATACTGCAGCTCCTCAAACAGCATGCTATATGAAGGCAAAATTTCAGTTGGAATAAGGTGGGGCTAATATCTTGGAAATAATATTGGTTCATGTGGGATGACAAGAAGTTGTTTTGTGGTCTTAGAGGTGGTGACTGTTTTAGCCATACTGTACTGTATATAGGAGGATAGAAATTGAAAAATTTCATAGGCGGAGAACTTGAGGGTAACTGAGGGGTAACTGAACTGACAGAGTTCCCCAACCTTTCTGGCTTTGTGGCCCGGTGGGTGGGGGGAGACGGGGTGGTTCCAGTGGGTAAGCGTGTGCGTAGGCACAGCTCCATTTACACAAGTGGTGGACTTACCCACTGTTTGTGCAAAAGGAATATACCCACAATAGTCACTGCTGCTTGTGCAAATGGGGATGCGTACTGTCTTGCCTGCCACTTTGGACAGCCCAATTCTGAACAGTTCACGGCCCAGCAGTTGGCTGCAGCCCAGAGGTTGGAGACCCTTGCTTGTAAAAGAAGTGAAACTTGAGGTTGAAATTGCTATTAGCTGCACATTAATATATTGATAACAAAACTTTTTGGGAGGAGATGTCAATCTTTCTGCTAGTAAAAGAAGATAAGTAGATAAGTCTGTTTAGCAATTGCAAGATTTTTTTACATGTTGCTATACATATTGTTAATAAAAACAACTTTGTTTGCAGCAATAGAAAGACATATAGAAAGGGCTTTATCTAAGATAAAATAATGATCATTTGTTACTTGTTAAACCTACTTTCTTGTTTATAGAGTTGAAATTGTTTTGTCTTTTTTTTTCTAGGTGCCAAAAAGTGTTAGCCGGTTTTCTCATCCTGGAGTAGCTCTGCACACAGTGAAAGAGATTGCCTGTCTCAAAGAGGTGTCATTACCTGTCATGTTAGCTGTTCTAAGGCAAAACACCAACAAAATTTATAACTTGTAAGAAGGTGCAAAGAGAAGAGGGAAGAACTGGAGAGGAAATGCTTTTGTAAAGTTGATTTGATCCTTTTAAATTTATTGTATAATGTAAATATAGATCTGAACTTGGAATACCCTTTAATGTCTTTTTTTAATTCCTTCAATTCTGTTACTTGTTCCTGCTCTTTAATGTGCCTCGGTGTTGATTTTAATTCTAAGAGCTTTGGTTTTTTAGTTGTTAATCTTTGGGGGCACAAACTGTCAGTATTTTAATTTTTCAAAAAGAAAACAGAAACCTAAAGTGCTCTTAAAATTATTAAGCTAAATTGAAGTATTTCTTCTGAGCAGCAAATCACCTACAGTAATGGCCAAAATTGTGGAAACCTTTTGGGAAAAGTGTATTTTTGAAATTTGATGGCTAATAACACCACTTTTTTTGGAGTAGTATCATAAAATTATATATCAATGGAAAGATAATTTAATCAAGAATGTAATGCAATAACTTTTATGAAGGATTTGCTATTAAAATAGCAGTTATAAAGAAGAAAAGTGACACACATAGGAAAAACGAATATACAAAAATCATAGAAAAAATGAGATATACAAAAATTATCATCATAGAAAAAAATGAGATGTACAAAAATTATCACCATATCAGTTAATACTTAGTTAGGTAACCTTTAGTATGAATTACAGCCTTACAACATCTTCCCATGGAGTGAACCAAGTCTTTTAATTCTGCAGCTGTTATAATGTGAAACCAGGATTGAATGATTGCTTCTATTAACTGGGTTTTATTACTTGGTTGCTTCTGACTAACAAGTTTCTTTCGTTGACTCCATAGATTTTCAATTGGGTTAAGATCTGAGCTATTCCCAGGCCATTCTAGCAGTGGAATATGATTATCTTGAAACAACTTTTTGCATACAGCAGCAACATGACATGGAGCTGAATCCTATTGAAATATAAATGCTTCATTATCTTGGAAAAGATCATGTCTGGAAGGCTTCAGTTTGGGTCAAGTATTTCATTAATGTATTTTTGACCATTTATACTATATAATACCATTAATCACACAAATTCTGCCCACACCTTTTGATGTCCCATACAAGTTTCAAAGTACATGTAATGCAATCAGGATACAAATCTTCTCTGATTCTTCTCCTTACATGTTTTATGCCATCACTACCAAACAGGGAGATCTTGGTCTCATCACTCCAAATAACATTATCCCATTGTTCCTGTCTAGGTAACATGGGTTTTAGCCCAGTTTAGTCTTTTCAACTTTTTTTTGAGAGATAAAAGTGGCTTTTTCATGGAATTCTAGATTTTAGGCCAAATTCTTGCAGTTTGAGCTGAACAGTCCTTGCATTCAACTTCACATTGCATTGCATCTTGTATACACACAGATGATTTTCTTCTGTCACCTAGGCACAGTCTCTTAATTCTTCTATCATCACTTGCTATTGTGCACCTTTTCCTGCCTTTACCAGTGTGGGTTTGTAGTGACTGAGTCTCCTTATACCTCTTCAAAAATTTAGAAATGCCACCTTTGGTTAAGTTTCCATCAATTTTTCTTTTAATTTTTTATACCTGTAGCCTTGTTCACTTAATTAATAGTATTTTACATTGCTTTCTGGGCAACTAGTCAACTCTTTGCACCATTACTTTAATTTTATTACGTTTGATATGTTATTACGCTCACTAAATGAAAGAACACAAAAAACCCCAACCAACTTGATAATGATCTCATAATACACTGACAAATGTCCTCCTTTTAGCTTCAATACATGACATCAATAACTGAACCCTACTGTGATCTGATTAGTTTATTGCCAAAACAAGATGATACCTGATTGGCTTTTAAACACTCATGCTCTTTGGCTACAATCAGATGAAGAAAAGCTACCTGATACTAACCTAAGCAAGTTGTTTATTTGGCTATAACTTCATAGAACACAGATAATTGAACAGACTTCGTTGCATTACATTCTTGATTAAATTATCTTTCCATTAATATATAATTTTATGGTACTATTAAAAAAAAGTGGTGTTAGCTATCAAACCTCAAAAATACACTTTTCCCAAAAGGTTTCCACAATTTTGGCCACTATGGTAATTGCTGCAATAAAAACATTACCCATTTATCTAACATACATGTAGAAATAACCTCGAAGAAGTAATGAAGTGTATTTCCTGTTTCTGGTTGATTTTTTTCCAACCTACTAACCCATTCACTCTTTTCACAAAATAAAAATAAATGAATTAATTTTTAAAGAGACACAAATATTGTTTACACTTAATGAAAGTCACAGAAATTCCCTAGCTTCATTATGCTGAAGTGAAAAATACCTGCATGCATGCAGGTTAATGAAACAAAGTTAAGGGAGTAAAATAGGGTATCAAGATTATTCGTGACAGGCTAATTAACTTTTAATTTCTATTTGAATGTGTTCATTTTTAGTTTCTTCAGAGTTTTTAATTAGGGAAGTGATTATATGTTTCTATAATTTTATGCATTACTTTGACTTCAAACAATTTGTCAATAAATTATTTTTGTATCAGTGTTCTTACAATTAATCATCTCGGCAAAGCAGAAATATTATAGTCAATAACACTGCAAAGAAACATTCCTTTGTCTTCAAAGCAGCTGTGTGTTTTAGCTTTGAAATTTACTTCTGTAGATACTTTTGGTCATGTTATTAAATACATTTCACAGTGTTTATGAAAGTAGATTTTTAAATAGTTCTTTTTCTCCATTTGCATGTATGTTCAAGGTATACACATTAAGAAGGAATGACAATATACTATTATCCTGCTAATATGCTAAAGGAATGCAACAAGATTAAGAAAGATGTCTTTTCCTTAAAGGTTATATTTACTCCTTTGATTTTGGAATTTTGTAATAAACTAATACTTTTCCTTTTTGGCTGCAAAGCATTAGGCTAGTGGTATCCAGATAAATTAATTTTATAACCTTAGGGGATTATTCCTTTCCCTTTTTCTCATCCACCTTCTTTGGTATTTGCTTTTTATTTCTGGCTTTCAACAGCTCAGGGTTTTTATGCTAAACCATAGTTACACATTCTGGAATCAGAAGATTTTTGGATATTAATTAATAATCTTGTGCTTCAAAATTCAGAATAAGAGTTGGAGAAGGGACCTTGGAGGTCTTCTAATCCAACCCTGCTCAAGGAGGGAACCCTATATCACTCAGACAAATGGGTGTCCAGTCTCTTTTTAAAAGCCTCCGGTGATTCATTTCTCAGGTTGCTTGTTTGAGAGGTGAAAAGAACTGCAGTTATTTTTTTTCTATATTTTGCACATGTAACCAGATTTCTCAGTGCTATGTTAACATAAACATCTTACAGAAATACGCCGTAAAAGAGCCAGCAACATGAAATGAAGATTGAAAGGTGTATTTTTATTAGTATGAACAAGAGATAAAACTCTAGCAATATACCAGTAAAATTAAATGGCCTTGTTCACAAGATTTTTTTCTGAAAGGCTTCTTCTATTCAGGCATATTCCTCCTTTTTGTTGTCTTATCAGAAAGTGATGAAGAAAGAATTGGGGAAATAACTGAGTGTTGCCGTTTTCAAACTGGTGTTCCCCAAATTCTGCCTCTGAAAATTTTATGTGGCCTTCATAATGATGCTTGAATAAAAGAGCCATTGAGAAAACAAATTCAGTGAGAATAGAAAAATGGTGTAGGTTAACAATAATCGATATGTGTGCAATAAATTATTTCCATAAATTGAGTGGGATCAGGTTAAGTAAATAGCAGTTTATTTCATTGGGATTGGGGATTGCAGAAGGAGCAAATGTGTCCCTTTGCGCACTTGGTCTTCTCAAATTGAGTTGACAAACCACATATATATACTCAACATTGTTTAGATTACAAAATTAGACAAAATGGAAAACAAATGCTGCTGGCATTATCCTGCTCAAAAGAACAAAGAGGCCCCAGAATCCATCTGCCTTTTTCATCAGAAAGTCCTGGATTTCCAAAGTGAAATTCCAGAGGAAATTTGAAGAGTATGTGGATCTGAAGAAAGGCCAAAAAAAAAAAAAAAAGGGAATGTGGAGATTCGATCAAAGGAACAAGAAAAAAGAGACTCCTGGCAGGTGGGCAGGAAAAGATGGGGAAGTGAATTAAGTGCCCAGTAATTGTACTAACCTAATGATGATCTGATCTTTTAATTACCTATTGCCAAACCATCTGCCTTAATCAGTCAACAATTGGGGAGCAACCAATCTTTAGCACCAGTGCCCACATCTTTCAAATTGGTGATTAACACAGTGTAATTAAGAGAAAAGCTCAATTGAAGCCACAAGAATTAACTTTTTGATGTATTCTTGGTTACCCAATAATGATGGTTAATTTTTAAGATTTTTTTCTGTAACTGGCAAATACGGCTACCTTTTAGGAAATTATTCCCATTTTTCATGTGACAAACTATAGAAAATAATGGACATGTAACATATATAGGACCCTGGAAAAATACATATCAGAACTCATATTTTTGAGTTAGTTTTTAAAACAATGGAATCATAAGGCTGGTAAAAATGACTTTTATCCAGAAATAATGGATGCTTGTATTATGGATTCATTTTATTATATTTAAGAGTGATCCAACTTGAGGCAACTCTGGACAGCTTATATCAGTAGTAGCTAACCTTTTTGGGCTTCTGTGCCAAAAATTCGCACAAAAATTCTCGTGTGCCAGCACCTAGAAGGCAATGCATGTGCCCCCCATGCCTCCTGTGCATGCGTGTATGATTCCCCCCGCTGCCCCCTTACCTGCACTGTGCCAGCTGATTTTCGGCCTGTTTGAGGCCTTTTTTGGCCTCCCAGAGGCTTGAGGGAAGCCTCTGCAGCCTTTTAGGCCAAAAAATGGGCCCGTTTTGTCACTTCCAGTATTTCTGGAAATATAGGAAGTGATAAAACGGGCCTTTTTTTCAGGCTACAATGGCTGTAGATGCTTCCCACAAGTCTCTGGGAGGCCGAAAAAGGCCTCAAACGGGCCAAAAATCAGCTGGGAGGCGCGCACATATGCAGTGAGTTAAGTTTGCCTGGGGCTTGCGTACCCGCACAAATGGCTCTGTGTGCCACCTGGGGCACGCATGCCATAGATTCGCCATCACGGGCTTACATTATTCAACAGTAAAAACAGAAAAATTTGGACTTCTGGTGAGGATGCATAGTGAACTAAATGACCTTGATGGAGCAGTGACACCAGTGTGGCATTCATCGGCAACCAGATAGCAACTTCTGGCTGGCAAAGTCTGTCCAGAAAAAGGAGAGATTGTGATATTGCCTATATCTACTCTGGATAGCTGCTCCTTGTGAGTAGACTACAGGATTTGAATTTTTTTGTGTGGTCTACTTGTGAATTGACCAATTGGGAGTTGAGATTTCAGTCAAACTCACAGCCATAATGCCTATATAGACATAAGGTTCACTGAGCCTCATTTCTTAATCACTTTCATAAATTACTTAACTGGTTTTCAACTATTAAGGAAACTTTGGGTCAAGTTTTATAGCATTCAGTGTGGGTTTCCGTAAATCCTCAGCAAAAGAATTTTGAAATAAAAATTTAAGAATTAAAAAAATTCTCTTTTTGGAATAAGATGCTACACTGGATACACAAATGAAACTGGTGGATGTCTTAATTAAAAGGGATATACTAATAAAAAAACAAAGAAGTGACTTGTATAATTTCCTATGTTGGATTTACAAAAGGGACCTGTTTAAAGTTTTGAAGACTTTTGTGACAAGGGATGAAGAAAAAATGAAAAGAAACCAATATCTAGCACATGACCTTGGGCCAGTCATATTGTCTCAGCCTAACTCACCTCACAGGGTTGTAAGGAATAAGGAGGTGGGTGTGTTGGATATATTCCCCTCCTTGAGTTATTTGTTATTATTCATATTCGAGGTAGGATAAAAATAAATATTATTTGAAAGGATTTAAAAAATTCAAGATTACAGGGTCATAAAAAGGAAGTTTGATTGTTAAAAGCAAAGAATCTAAAGTTAGTTTATTTGATCAAGATTAAAATATATGTTATTTCTAGTAATCTTCAATGGACTTTGGCTGACCGGGACTGAGCAAGGCTTTAATTATATTTATAGATAAGAGATATGGAAAGAAGATATAATTAGTTGTGCTTTAATAGAAAGTGATTAAGTTACTAAAATTGTTTATACTTGTGATGAAGAAGGAAGTCATTTCTTTATACATATATATATATATGGATCTTTGGTTATTCGGGTTTTCTCCCACGTAAGATTCTTACGCGGGAGAAAACCCGAATAACCAAAGATCCACATACAAATACCCGCGAAAACTTAAGAAAACACACACACACATATATATATATATATATATATCTTTTCTATTTCTCTATTTTTTCTCTTTTTAAATTTATTTTAGTAGTTATCTTTTTAACCGTAATATGTAATAAAATTATTTTTTTAAAATCATAAAAAATCCTAAGCATCTGGAAGGACAAAACCAGAAAGAAAAACTTAAGGCCTAAGCAGCCACTGTACTCCCAAATCCCGTAACAAAGCCAAGTTTTTCCAATTTTCAGAACACCCTTAGGTATCTCTGGAGGAATACTATTGCAGAGGGATGTGCTTTCCACACAAAGAGTCATCTGATTTTTCTACACTGTGGACTAAAAATAACAAAAATATGACTGTTTAAATCAAATTCTAAGCAAATAATGGAAGCTGTGGACCAAAATACACTGCTCAAAAAAATAAAGGGAACACTTAAACAACACAATGTAACTCCAAGTCAATCACACTTCTGTGAAATCAAACTGTCCACTTAGGTAGCTACTGTCCACTAAGGTAGCAATTTCACATGCTGTTGTGCAAATGGAATAGAGGTGGAAAGCATAGGCAGTTAGCAAGACATCCCCAATAAAGGAGTGGTTCTACAGGTGGTGACCACAGACCACTTCTTAGTTCCTATGGTTTCTGGCTGATGGTTTGGTCACTTTTGAATGCTAGCAGTGCTTTCACTCTAGTGGTAGCATGAGACAGAGTCTACAGCCCACACAAGTGGCTCAGGTAGTGCAGCTCATCCAGGATGGCACATCAATGCGAGCTATGGAAAGGTTTGCTGTGTCTGTTAGCGTAGTGTCCAGAGCATGGAGGCACTACCAGGAGACAGGCCAGTACATCAGGAGATGTGGAGGAGGCCGTAGGAGGACAACAACCTAGCATCAGGACCGCTACCTCTGCCTTTGTGCAAGGAGGGACAGGAGGAGCACTGCCAGAGCCCTGCAAAATGACCTCCAGCGGGCCACAAATGTGCATGTCGCTGCTCAAATGGTCAGAAACAGACTCCATGAGGGTGGTATGAGGGCCCACAGGTGGGGGTTTTGCTTACTGCCCAATACCGTGCAGGATGTTTGGCATTTGCCACAGAACACCAAGATTGGCAAATTCACCACTGGCACCCTGTGCTTTTCACAGATGAAAGCAGGTTTACACTGAGCACATGTGACAGACATGACAGGGTCTGGAGAAGCTGTGGAGAACGTTCTGCTGCCTGCAACATCCTCCAGCATGACCGGTTTGGCAGTGGGTCAGTAATGGTGTGGGATGGCATTTCTTTAGGGGGCTGCACAGCCCTCCATGTGCTCACCAGAGGTAGCCTGACTGCCATCCTCAGACCCCTTATGAGACCATATGCTGATACGGTTGGCCCTGGGTTCCTTCTAATGCAAGACAATGCTAAACCTCATGTGGCTGGAGTGTGTCAGGAGTTCCTGCAAGATGAAGGCATTGATGCTCTGGACTGGCCTGCCCATTCCCCAGACCTGAAGCCAATTGAGCACATTTGGGATATCATGTCTCATTCCATCCACCAACGCCACGTTACACCACAGACTGTCCAGGAGTTGGGGATGCTTTAGTCCAGGTGTGGGAGGAGATCCCTCAGGAGACCATCCGCCACCTCATCAGGAGCACGCCCAAGCGTTGTAGGGAGGTCGTACAGGCATGTGGAGGCCACACACACTACTGAGCCTCATTTTGACTTGTTTTAAGGACATTACATCAAAGTTGGATCAGCCTGTAGTGTTTTTTTACACTGTAATTTTGAGTGTAACTCCAAAAAAGACTGCCATGGGTTGCTAAATTTGATTTCCATTGATAATTTTCATGTGATTTTGTTGTCAGAACATTCAACTATGTAATGAACAAGGTATTTAATAAGAATATTTCATTCATTCAGATCTAGGATGTCTTATTTTTGTGTTCCCTTTATTTTTTTGAGCAGTGTATATGAAACATGCTATATTAAAAGCCTTAGAAAAGCCCATAATCACTGACTCACTCATCTTAGCTTATGCTTTCTTAAAACTGTAGACCTATCACACATCCCAGGGAATAACTTGTAGTGAGTAAAATAGGACTTCTGTATCAATTTATGCAGATTTACTTTGTCCTCATAGCTCTTGATAATTGCTGAAATACTAGTTCTGAAATTCGTAAGTTTAAACATGTCACTGATTATGTTGCTTTATACTGCAGATGATTGTGAAAATAATAAAATGGCCTTGATGGAGGAATACAAGCTCCGTTACCATAGCAACAAATAATAAAACATAACAGTATTTCAGGCCAGCAATAGACAGATAATGTTCACAAACGGCTTGTAAGGATTTGTTATTTTAGCCAATCTTAAGATAAGTAGTTTTAACCTTTCTCTGAAATTGATTTCTCAGTATAGTCTACCTAACAATTTTGCAAGTCTCATTCTGCTGTACCTCCTCCCCCTATACTTATACTTCAGTGGATCAGAGAGATTTTTGATTGAGCTGCTATGAACCCTATTTTTTATATAAATAAAAATAGTACAACATCTGCTCACATCATTAGTGTAAGAAAAACAATATGCTTTTGACCTCTGTTCTTTATTCTGATACTACTTAAAAGCTGCCTCATTCCTCCTTACACTTATTGTTTCTATTACTTTAATTACATAATTATGTTGTGCCATAAACCAACAGCAAATAACACATAATAAACAAAGTAGTTCAATAATTTCTTCCTGTTCTATGTTAAGTCAGGAGTGAAATAATCCTACGAGTCCAAATTAAACAACCTGAATTTATTACAATTTACTATGAAAAATGTACAAAATAATTACAACATAGAGCAACTTTCTTTCTGAACAATTCAGTGATTTTTAATTGGACTTTATTTCTCTTTTTAAACCAAAAGAACAAAACATTAGTTATGCAGTATTTCAGAGATCAAATTTACATTTTCAGTTAAACGTGTAAGGCAAATTAAAAAACAAAGGTGACTTTGTATTGGATCATAGTGTGTATAAATTTCGGCTCCCATCTCTTCCTCATGTTCAAATTATCTACCACGTGGTTCTTGACAGAAAATATTAAAGTTTTTAAAAAGTATAATTGCTAAAACATCTACTCTAAGGAATTCTTATACTCTTTTAACAGAGAAATACTAGCTGAAAGGATGCCAAAATTTTCAAGTAAAATGATGAAAATCTACTGGTATTTTTTTAAATTAAAAAATCACACTAAAAGGAACAGTATTATTTCATGTAGATTTTGCCTTGAATTTTAAAAGTGTCAATTAAGACAAATTGTTACAGGGGTTTCCCTAAACTGGTATCTTCTAAATATGTTAGTTCATCCTCCCCCTAATTCCTACACAGTGCTACAAGGAATTTGGAAAGTTATAGTCCATCAAACTATTAAATACTAGATTGGTGAAGGCATTCCACAGTTTATTTTTTTTATCAAGACAATATTCATAACAAATTAAATTTTACATGGCCCGTATTCAGTAAACCTGGATTACTAAGAAAAGTAGAAAAAAACTCTTTCTTTAAACTGGAAATCTTCATCATAGACATCATTGTTCATTCTGTTGTCCTTCTGTGATGGCAGATACTGCTCCTTGGCCCTTATTGACATCACTAATGCATGCCCACTGTCCATCTACTGATTCTTTCCAAAGAGTTACCTAGAAAAGACCATGTTTATTTTAGAACTCATTCTACAAATAACATGAACCTTGCTCTGAATAAAATAATCTTCATTAAGGGCCCTAGATTTGATAGCTATCAATCATCCCTAATGAATTTGCTTTTAAATTTAATTGGGTCTTATTTGGTCATGGCAAACTATTCTTGCTAGCAGAACACAGACAAGGCATCCTGCAGATTCTTTTCCCTTACTCCCCAACATTCTCAAACTTTGTTTTGGAGGGTTTCCAGTTAGTAGAATCAATTTTGAGAGAATAGTGCAGGAAGAAAGAAAAACTGTTGCTAGATTGATAAATATGTTTTAAAACAGTCAGCTGCTTTAATACTTACTTTATTATCTCCTCCAGACACAGCTAGAATATTTGCAGTAATGGACCAGCTAACATGCCAGACTACATCACTGAACTTATGGAGCAATTTTGGTGACCATGAGTTTCCAGAGGCATCATCGCACATCCAGATAAATACTCTGCCATCCTAGAAGAAGGCAAACAAAGCTGTCAAGACACAGACAAGGGTACATTCAGTATCTCCTATGGCTGAATGACACTGACATTTTAACAAGGAAATCCTTTCACCAGAGCCACAGCTATAACTCTATGACCACGGAATTGATTCAAATTATGCTTCAAGTTGGCAATTGTCAATCCATAAGGGTATCATGCTAGTAGTTAAAAACACATTGATAAAGATCTTAACTGGATGTACTGCTTCAGATTACAAACAGGGAACTGGAATTCTAAATGACTCTATCCACTCAAATAAATGAATGGACTTATTTTACTAAAATAAATTTTACTAAGGGCTGACTAAAAACAACTCTGCTAAAAACCAATATGCCAGAAAAGCTTAAAGTTAAAAATTTCTCCTCAGTAAGCTGCTTTTTCATAACATGTTAGATTTATTTTATTTATTAAACTTATATGCCACCCATCTTACAGAAGGCAACAACATATCTCTTTATTTTCATTGGGTAAACATTAAACAAAAATTACCTGGGAGCAGCTGGCAATAGTACTTGTTGGCAAACCTATGGAAGGAGCCCAGGCTACATCTCTGACCCAATCACTGTGAGCTTCCAATTTTTGTTCTTCTTTCCACTGGCCATCTTCTTCTCTGGAAATATTGGGGGGTGGGAAGATGAAGATTCAGAAAAAGTGTCAAAACCAAGATGACTTTATTGATAAAGGAAATGGCTATTTTAACAAATATCAGCAATATTTATACAGATAAGTGTTGCAGTTATAGGATTGGCCTATTTACTTTCTGATCAAAGTACGGAATGGAGAAGAGTTTCAAACAGAATTGCTCCAAAACCTAAGTTCTGCCCCCTTTGCAAAGTGGTTATTTTATTTCTGCTTTGAATAACAGTTCACGGATTCTTAACAGTTACAAGACATCCTTTGGGCAATTAAGTTTAATTTGCAGCGAACTATGGGAATCAAACAGAAATTCCCCCAATAGAAGGCAGTCAAGCCTGAACACATCCAGGGAAAGCAAACTTACCACCACTCTGGATAATTGACCCTATTATTTCAAAATTTGTACTGTTGGAAGTTTTTCTAAAATTCAGTTGGAATCTGGCTCCCTGTGTCACACTTTCAGATATTTGACAACAACTATCATATCACACCTCATTCTTTTTTTCTGAAGCCAAAAATGTCCAATTCAATGTGAAGCTATTTGTGACTATCAAGGGAGTTTTTGTTAAGTGTCCTTGAAAAAAGATCCATAAGAACTGGCATCTGAATCACCAAAGGAAAATCAGTTCTGTTTTATACTCCAGTTTTCTTCACTGAGGCACTGAATCATAACCACCCTAGCCCAACAAACGAATGCAGAACCACTAAGCAAAAATGTAAAATGACTATTGGAGACAAATTAGGAAAGGTTTTAAACTATTTAGTCATTTGGCAGATGGAAGAAGCAAAGAAGGTAACTTTGTAGCAAGGACAAGCAAAAAAACAACAACCCTCTCCCTCTTTTTTTTTAACAAAAACTATTAGATAATTTTTGAGGCTATCTTACCTCCAAATTTTGATAAGATTATCACAGCCACCTGATGCAAATCGTTTGATGTAGTTTGGTTTTTGGTTTGAAGGCTGATCTATGAGGCTTCCTGGCACAACAGCAGGTGCCCAGCTAACAGCATTGCAACCAATCTATACAAAAATAAATCAATGTGGATTCATCTAATTTATAGCAAAACTAAAGACAAATTTTAATAACTATTTGTTTCATTTCTAAATGCCTCCTAAGAAAGCATTTTAAAGTAATCCTTCAGTTATTATGTCTTGAACAATAAATATATTCCCTCTGTTTAATACTGCATGAGTGTTTATCCAATTAAAGAAACATTGCCTTTCCTTCCTTAACTACATAAAGTGTATTTTGATTCAGGTTATTTGAACTTGAGATTCTAGTAAAAGATTAAAAAGATTCTACATGCTTGAAATCTTCCAACTCGTTTGCCACATAAAATGTTTAATAAAACAACTCTATACTCACTGTATGTGCATTGCTGATTTTTTTCACTTCCCATTGTCCATCACCAGTATAGCTCAACAAAGAGATAGCCCCATCAGAACTGCCACAAGCCAGGATCAATCCATAGTCTTGTGGTGCCCAACATACAGAATTGACTGTTAGAAAATATAGAAACAGATTACATTATTATATGAATTACTTAACTACAAGAGGAAAATCTAGGAATCTCAACTTTTTAGTCTATGCTACTTAAATGGAATGAAAGCCTAATATGCTATGGCAACAGCCTCTTTAAAAAAAAAAAAAAAATCTGCAGCTTCTAAGTATTAAAAGATTATAATGCAACAATAGCACAAATGCCTCTAAGCTGGTATTTAGTTTACAGATCACGAGGCTACTTTATCCCACAAGCAATAAGATATTAGTATACAGTGTTACATCTACAGATACTGATGATAGCAAGAAAATTGGCTTCAACAGGGATGCACTTAAAAGCTGGAAATGCCTGCATCCCCCAAAAAAGAGAAAGCAAGAAATGAGCATAATCAAAATAGGTAAATTCCTACTGAAAAATTAAAGCAATCTGTTCCTAACTCAAACAGTTTGAAGAAGAATATCCCTACCTGAGGAATCATGTCCTGTGTATTCATATGTCTTCTCCCATGTACCATTCTCTTCTTTCCAAATAATAACTTTTCTGTCATAGGAACACGAAGCCAGGATGTTTCCATACATGGGGTGAGCCCAGGCAACCTGCCACACTGGACCTTCATGACTATCAGAAAAAATAAATAATTACTGCACCAAGGCCTTGTTTCTGGTTATGACATAAGGAGAGCATGTTAAAACCATTTTAAAATCATGCATCATGTCAAGTAATTTATATCCTGAAATAACACATAAAAAGCCATTCTAATCTTTATTCACACATATCAGCCTTCTTATCAAAGGCTTCAAATCAGGCATCAGCATATTTTAAATATTTTTTTTAAAAAAGGTTGTAACATTGCCATTTCTAAAGAAGATTCTTTACAAATGGAAAGTTTAACACATCGTATCTGGAGAGTCCTTTTAAAGAACAGGACATAATTCAAATAAATTATTGCCTAATTGTACAGAACTCAAGTTTTCTTCTCAGTGAGTCCAATCAATGATGTTTAGTTACTTTTAAAATGAGATGAGGCCTAAGAAATTGATAAGTCAACCTTTATCTGGTTGATGTAGGATAGGTCAGATAAAGGTTGATTCCCAAAAGCTGTCAAGTCGAATATTAGATATATTAAAAATATATTCTGGCAAAAAGCCAGCAATTTTGTCTATAAGCAAAATAGAAAAATGGGTCACACGACAAAGAATTATCTTGTTTTCAGCTCACCCTCTTAAGTCAGCTATGAGAATTTGTCCTCCATTCCGGACATCAAATATTTTCACAGATCTGTCAGAAGAGCAGGTTGCCAATCGAGTGCCATAGTAATCCATTTGAGCATCATGCTAGGAAGTAATGTACTAAGCTTTTTAAAACCTCGTTGTTTCAAAAACAATAATTTTTAAATCTTTGAAAATGTAATATTTATTCATGATTCATTGTGATTTGGATGGTCACTTGATGGGAACAGCAATTTTTTAAAAAAATATAAATTACAAAGCATAAGAAGATATCATAATAAATTACAACCAGGAGTTATATGTTAACTATTTGGCATCAATGAGTGGTAGCATGCAGGTTCACAAAGTATTTTACTGGAAAAAAAATTACAGTCAGCACTTCATTTTAGCAGCTAAAATGATAAGTAGGGAACCAGAAAAATGTGCTAGACAGTTAATTTTTCAGAGAAAGCATTTTTTTTTGCCCTAAATACTTGCCAAATATCACTACTGCCATAACATTTTTCAAAATCTAATAATATTCCAATAAAAATGTTAGAGAATGTTTTTTGAAAAATCATTTTGTTTCAGTGCAAATTCCCATATATTTATAAGGCCACCCAAATCATAATTTATGATTATAGACAGCATACCTCAATTTTGAAAAAAATTAATAATATGAAAAACCAATAGTATAACAAAGCACAATCATGGAGAGAGATAAGTCTGGACTGAGACAAGGATTTACTCTCAAGTAGAATGTGCTCAATTATAATTATATAACGACACTATATGATTAAGACTGGCATCTACTATTTTATGCATATTTCAAAGTAGCAAATACTACTCACTGTTACACTCAGAAAATATAACAGATAATGTGTCTCTTGCTCCACTCACCCCTACATCTCTATATGGTATACAGTATATGCTATAATATGGTATATTAACATGTAAATATATTAAAAATGAACATCTACCACACTTTGAGCATGTTCATCATTCTAATGCCATATTTTCTGGATTCAATTAATCCCATTCTATCTCTCAAAAGAAAGGAGAGAATTATTAGCCTTACCATAATTTTCTTTTCCCTTCCATGTAAAAAGTAGCTTTAGCACATAGGCGTTCCTTTAAAGTTTTCTGTAGTACATCAGAAAAATATTAATTCCTTGCATTATCTTACTAAAATGAGTTTTGCTATATTAATTTCGGAATAGAAATGTATTTTAAAAAAGAGACAAAATACTTACTATCATATCCTCATGGGAAGTGTCCACTGTATTAATTACAGACACCTAATAAGAAAATACAAAGAAGTTGTAAAGACACTAATAGATTCTGACCTTATATTTATAGTCAAGAATTAAAATATATAAGACTTGGCCATACTGTTTACAGTAGTTTATTTACATTAATATGATTAATTTTCAGATAATTTTAGAGCATCCCATAAGCATTTTGACTTCTTTGTCCTTAGTTAATCTTTAGAACTTCCATGACATATTGAAACTGATGCTAGTATAAGGTAATACGAGAAGCTAATCTTTAGCTGGCTGACAAGACAGGAAAAAAAGTGATGGCAGAACAACTAGTTTTGAAAACTTGGTTCTCATTCTCATACTGATTACCCTACCCACAAAATTATGCCTATCCCGGGATATAAAAATATCTTAGACCCAGGACAAAGGCGTTTGTGAACAGGTAAGTCTAATTTCAATAGTTTTATGGACTGTTTAAGCACATCTACTAGTACTACAATCCATCCTGATCTCCAGCAAGGTCAATAAGGTTAACTGTCCAGAAAGCTAGTACAGATAGCACTCAACTTACAACCATTAATTAGTAACCATTCCCAAGTTAAAACAGCACTGAAAAAAGTGACTTATGTCAGTTTTTCACATTCCTGATTATTGCAGCATCTTCATGGTCATATGATCAAAATTTAGGCTCTTGGCAAATGGCATATATTTATGGCAGTTGCACTGGTCCAGGGTTGTGTGAGCACCATTTGTAACCTTCCCAGATGGTTTCCAACAAGCAAATGCAATGGGAGAAGTCAGATTCGCTTAACAAACTTATGATATATTTAACAACTGTAGTGATTTGTTTAAAAAATCTGGCAAAAGATTTGTAAAATGGAGCACAACTGACTTAATGATTGTCTTGCTTAGCTTATTGCAGCAATAAGTCAAGGACTTACCTGTACAGCATTCAGCATAAATATGCCCTGATGGGAAAAAAATGCTTGACTTTTTCCTGGCTGCTACCCAGCTTCCCAACTGTCCTCCACAATATCAAATTAGGTTGGTCACCAAATCCTAGTAACTGGTTTGGATCAGTCCCAAAGGTGCTTTTTCAAGGGGGCAACTGGACTTTCTTGGAAAAAGCACCTTTGGGACAACCATGACCTGGATGAACGATAATTTCCATAGAGTTTGGTTTGGATCAGAAACATTTAAAACCAGTAGATCTTTGATGTAGCCTTTTGACAAAATACCTGCTTCCGTTTTCAGTTGCAAGACAACCGCCGCCCCCCACCCGAATTAAAAAAAAATTAATGAAAAAGAGGCGCTTGGATGAATGGAGTAGATACGTCTCTTGCAAAGCGTCCAGCAATACAGGACGGGGGCTTTCAGGACCCCAAACGAATGGCTTGGGAAAGAGTCTTAGACGTGATCGGGATCAGATAAGAGCTGGAGTCGGGAAATGGGCCTCGATCCTCGACTCTCGCCTCGCTCGACCTTTGCCGTTTCCCCGGAGAAGCTCGGCGATCAGCTCGGCCCTTCAGGAACCACCGCCAGCCGCTACCCCCGCACTCCTAAGACCGGGAGGAGAGCACCCTGGGCCGCTAATATGACTACCCTAAGCGAAAGGAGCCCAAGTTTGATCGCCAATCTCACCATGGTGGCGACGACAAGAGAGGAATCTCAACCGGACCAGCCCGGCTCCGCAATACGATTTACCCGCCGGCCTGCCCGCGCGCTCTCAGACGTGGCAAGCCGCAGCCCGGCCGTGCGTACGACAACCAAAACCTTCCGGCTAGGGGAAAAAAAAAAGCCCTCTTCCTGAGATCCGTACGAAAGTTCCTCCTCCTGCTCCCGGGGCCGCCTTCTTTACCTTCCTTCTGCCAAGCGAGAGGCGCAACGTGTTTCGGGACTTCTCCCACAGCCTCCCTTTTGTAACCTTTGACGCCTTTATTCCCCCGTTGTTTTGGGGATGAGGGCAGAGTGGTTATTTTTTCTTACGGGGTTAAATCCTAGCCAGTTTGGATTGAGTTGAGCGGGTGTAAATCGCGGCTTATGCATGATGTGAAAAAATATTTAGCAAGCTAGGGCTTGGTGCAGTGTATAATCTCAGCCAGAAAACAAATCAGATTTGTTTTCCTGCCCTCAGTATCAGAGTTCCCCGAATGATTGATGCCTTGATCATCAATTGCTCCACTGGCTGGGAATAGTGCGATTATAGTCTGAGACGTTTAGAGGTCGCAAGATGGATAAAGTAGTATGGAAAAATTAAGAGTTTCACAGGGCTGTTGAAAGGCTGAGTAGGCTCAGTCATGTTTTCACTGCGAGTAAAATGCTTTCTACCCCCAATATTAAAAATGATTATGCATTTGTAGTAAAATGTGTTGTGGTTAGAGTATGTTATAATGTTGATAGGTATCAACATTGACTACCAGTTTTCTTCAATGCTGTCAACTTTTAGATAAGAATTTGGAAATGGGACAAAAGCTGAAAAATAATTTAATTTCATGAATTGTGCAGCAAAATCATGCCTGGAATGGACAATACAATCATTGTAGAATCCACTTCTCATATAGATGGTGGTGTTGCTTTCGTTTTCTTTTCCACAGCTTGGTAGAATGAGTATTAGAACCTAAATTTGTAAATCCTTTTTAAAAAATAAATAAATAAATAAAATGATTAACACTTTCATGTGGAAGAATCAAGTTATAGATGAGTAATCCATAGCTGTTACTTGATGCTTGTTGCACTCAATGTATTGATGTTGTCAATCATTAAACATTTCCTATTTGGTTACTGAACTGTAAATCGCACTAGGACAAAACATTCTCAAAATGCTAGCAAAGTACATTCTTGTACAGGAATTATATACAGTACTTTACACAAGGAAAGAAAAATCTAGATGTATCTAAAATTCATGCCAGAGAGCTGGGGGCAACTTTGCTAAAATAAATAAATAAATAATCAAACTGGTTTGCAATTTTGTGACATTATCTAACTGTAATTTTA
This sequence comes from Hydrophis major, assembly GCA_033807585.1. Taxonomy (NCBI): domain Eukaryota; kingdom Metazoa; phylum Chordata; class Lepidosauria; order Squamata; family Elapidae; genus Hydrophis; species Hydrophis major. The sequence continues at coordinate 91,453,845 of CM066329.1, forward strand.
AACAGAAGAAAATTAACATTTTCAGTAGTTATGCATTGACTTGTCCTGCATCTGCCCTAGATTCATTGCTTATATTCACACGACACATGGAGGTATAAACCACATTTTAATCCAGTAAGTTGCATGAATCGAGCATGGATGGTTCAATATATTGTGCAAGTAGTTCAATTAACCAGGACTAAATGTCACACAATTATGCAGCGATGGGAATTTTTTTAACCTTGTTAATTGGAAATACTGTAAAGTTACAAATAAAAGCAAACCGAACATAACTGTAGTTAGCATCGGTAGTCAGAACAAACTTATGGTTCAATTCAGGTTCCTGGGAGTGATAAGTGATAGCTTTTGTAATGAGCCATTTTTTTTTTTTCAAAATGAATGCATGCTTATCCACCATCTATTTTACATTTATGGTGCTGCATAGACCTCAAAATAATTTGTATGCCATTATTCCGAATTTAAAAAGTACTTGGCAAAGTAGGAAAGGCTGCTCCTACACTGGAAGAGTGAGTAGACTGATGAATGTAGAGAACTTCCTACTTAAGGCTTCCTACTTAAGGCAAACTAATTGACTTTCTGCCTTGCGTGTCAACATCAGTTGTCCCTAGCCAGATGGAGGTGATTCATTGTTGGTCTGTCTCTCTCTCTCTCATTTCAGAATGATTTGCCATTTGATTGTAGTGTGTCAGCAAACGCCTGCAGTTCTGCTGCAGCACTGGCCAAAGAGCCACTGAGATGGGGTGAGAAGAGAAGCAGCTGCCACCGCCTTTCCTCCACTTTTCTTTCCCAGAGAACTTGAGAGGCTGCAGATGTCTGCCGGTAGGGGGTGCCGTTAGCTCAGCTACAGCTCCAACAACAGGCTATATATATCCTATGATAACAGTCCAGGGGCTTAGCTTTTCCAGTGACTTCTAACCAGGGGGTGGGGGGCGAGAGAGAGGAAAAACACTACCCCTGTGCCCCTTCTGTCGCCATATTCTCCATGCAGATTTCACGCTGGCGGGGCTCCCTGATTAGGACAGCTACAAACTTGAACTCTTGCTTGAAATCTCTATATTAAAGTAAGCCGTGTTGAAGATATCTTCCAGAACCAGCTGTTCAAGATGACCAACATATCCTATCATATCTCCAACCTCCTGGAGAAGATGACATCCACTGATAAAGATTTCAGGTAGGAATTAGGGTTTCTTGGAGGAGGGTGGTGGTGGCCTGTGTGTGTGCGCACGCAAGAGAGAACTGCAATGCCCTGTTTGGAGGTGTGTGTTGCTTTTGTAAACTGTTTGGTGAATTGCCCACATGTGTCTGTATTTGCAAAGGAGAGGTGGGAAGGAGGCAGTTGTGGAGGAAGGGGTGATATTTTTTAATAAGGGCAGCTTAAAAAGGAAACCTTTATCATGAAAAAGGTACTTATGCTTAGCTAGAATTGATAGCGTACGGAGGCAGGGCAATGCTGTAGGCTGTGTTTATAGATAAGGCAGATAGGAAATTTACTGCAGGTTTCCTCATAGGGAGAAAGGGAAAGATTACATTCTCCAATTTTTCATGCAGCTAATATAGCAACCTTTTATATCTTTCCTTGGAGGTGGAGTGGAAACACTTTTCATCAGCTGTTACCTTCACTAGTTGGATTAAAGAAAAACAAATGTAATCTTTGCTAATAAACTGGAAAGCTAGAGAGAGCATTGGTCACCAGGCACTGTTCTGCTGCATTGCTGAAAGAATTTCTGTTGGAGTTTAATCCATTTTAAAAGATGTTTCATTTAATTGGAAATATTTATTCCTAAATAAGTAACAGTATGATGTATATTAGAAGTACTGGCATATATTATACATTTGGAAGGTCTTGAAAGAAATGGTGATAAAAGCAAAGAAGGTGAAGTAGTGCTATCAAATATATTAAAGGGGATGAACTCAGAACAATTGAATGTTCCTCAAGCTATTATCTTCCAGATGTTGGGGGCAGGGGAGTGTAAATCCTAGAATTGGCAGCAAGGAATCCTGGGAATTGTAGTCCCAACACATTTGGACAGCAGCAAGCGAAGAAGGTTGAATTAAAGCAGAGTACAGAAACTGATAGTTCATTGTTTCAAGATGTTAAAATAAATTCCTTTTTGATTTCACAAATAGACTTATGCTGGCTTACATATATAGTACATTTAGTTTATTTTACTCTGCTTGTAGATTGAAGTGTAATAAGATCATTTACTTTGATAGGCACAATTGGAGGGGAGGAAGGTTGTCCCTTATTTGAAATATGGATATGTCACTGGAAAGACAGTCAAATTCTTTTTCTTTTTGCAAACTTTAAGTTTATCAGGATATAAAACACAAAAGAAAATGAAAATAGTGGGAAAGGGGGGAAGGGAAGAAAGTGTAGGGTAAAGTGGGAACAAGAAAAGCACTGACTTCCAACTCTTTATTAGCACAGTAGTATAGGATAATAATATTGCAGCCTTCAGTTTTTTTATTTTTACATGCTAATATATACTAACAATTTCTGTAACAACAAACCGTATCTAACCAGCAAAAAACAAAGTCAAAGTTTCATTTTTCCCCATCTCTAGCACAAAATCCAGAAGCAGAAAAACAGTAAAATTCTAATCAGAGAATATAAAGCTTACTGGAGTCAAAAGTTTGTGAGATCAGGCAGATATTACTGATTTACTTAAAAGATGTGTCCCGTATTTTTTTTATGTTTGTTGAACTCAGAACTTTCTTTGTATCCCAAACCAGAAATAATTGCTTTGAATAGGCAGCAAATGCAATTGAAGTATTATCTATCATGATCTAATATATTGCATGTTGTCTGTGACAAAAACTCAGAAGTATCTATAGTTTTTTAAATGTTTCACATTTTTAAAATTGTGCTCTTATTTTATAGATCAGTCTTTATAAAATCTCATCCCTAGTCAGATGCTTAGTAATTACCAAATATTTTCTGAATATTGTTTTAATTATATGCTATAAGAGAAGGAAAATAGAAAAAAATAAGTAATAACTAGCTTACAGTAAGAAAGGATTTTAACCATATTTTATTGATGAACCCATAAAGGTAAGATAAAGTAAACCTTGATTCAGATATGTTTATAGATCACACTAAACTGAGAGCAAAGAGTCTGGTATTATATAGGGATCAGCATCAGCATGAACCATAATGGCACAAACCAATATTAGGAATAAACTAGCCAGGTATATCTTATGATTCCTAGACTGGGCATGTTCTCCTTCATTATAATTAGTGTCTGTCTTCATACTAATGCTATCTTTTTAACCATAGATTCCTGAACAATTCATAGTTTCCTCATTCACACATATAATTTATATGTAGCTATAAATCATGATTTAACAAATAATAATGGTTGATTTCATGTATCACTTGAGTTAAAACGAAGGAAATCACATTATAGCTTAGGGATATGTTAAACCCCGGAAATATAGCAGGCAATGATACAGTTATAAAACTTGGGCTTTCTTATCCCTGCTGCTATATATCTTAGTTCCTTTTTTGCAGTGCTGGAATCTGAAGGACTGTTCCCCGTTTCATACAAGTAGAGAATTTTCTCTTGGTGCTAAAGGCTGATCTCTGACATGTTCATGTTTTCCAAGTATTAATAGGTAGCTTTGCCCCAACTTTATCCTAGTGAGATCCAACATAAGATAGAGTTGCATTCAATGTTGGCTTTTAGATGCACAACAATTATACTAACAATTTTATGGTAGCAGTTGTAGAATGTTGAAATCTGCAACCTCTGCAGTTGTGGTTGAAATGTGTTTGTAGGAAAATAATAATTTGGATTCAGTAGGGGCTAAGTCTTGGGTAATCATCCCCACCTTCCCAGAATTGTTGAACTGTAGTTTCTCTTGTGCCCAGTTAATATATTTAATAACCAAGCAGGCTGGAAAAATCTGGGAGTTTGGATCCAATTAATCTATAAGGGCAGCAAGCTGGAGAAGGATTAGTTAGAAAGATATCAATTTTAAATTCTGAGAATGTATTTCAGTGAATTTCTGCTTCGATGTTATGCTCAGAAGATAGGCCTTAGAAACAGAATAATAAAAATGTTTTGGGCTTGGATGCTACAACCTGAGAATATCAGTTGCTCCATTGGTGTTTGCTGTGGTAAGTGGTTAAGACAAAAATATGGCATGCCAAAGATGGTTATGGAAATCTAAGCATAAAGACAGGTTTGGGGGAATGTGGGCCTTACCTGCCTAATGCATGATGCACTTCTTTGGATAAGAGCTAACAAGTTTCCTGGCAAAGCATTGCTAAAAGTGAAATATATTCTTCACTTTTAAATCAGATGATTTGCAGGGCCTTTCAAAAGCAAGAAGTTCCTGGAGCAATCAAAAATTGAGTGACTCTCTTTGGATATTTTAATATTTCTGTATTGTATTGCTTTTAATTAAGAGGGTTCTTGTTGCACCTTTAATAAATTTATTATTCCTAGTGAAGAATTCATTTTGCTTATCTTTTGGATCGATAGATGTTGATCTTTCTTTCTATCATGGAACATGGATTTATGACTCCCCACTGACCAACCTATCACTGACACACTTTCTTCTAGATTTATGGCTACCAATGATTTGATGATGGAACTACAGAAAGATTCCATAAAGCTAGATGAAGACAGTGAGAAAAAGGTTGTGAAAATGCTCCTAAAATTGCTTGAGGATAAAAATGGAGAAGTGCAAAACCTGGCTGTCAAATGGTAAGATTTTTTTTTTTACATGAGCTATAAGAAAACACTATATGGCTCTGGTTGGATCCAGTTGAAATACTCTTGTCAAGTTCTGGGCAGTTAAAAAAAAGATAGTGACAAATTTCTATCATGGCCCCCTACTTTCTGAAACAATACTCCCTCTGAGATACAACACCCTTTCTCTGAAAGGATTTCTGATCAGGTTTTGAGTCCAGGCCTGTGGTGAATGTATCTGTGGGGCCTCTGGTCTAATTTATTATCATTATTAAATCTGTGGTGGTTTACATTTTTATTGTTTTTGTATTTGTAAGCCATCCAGAGTTAACTGCAGCGGGGTGGCTGTAATACAGTTTAAAATAATAATTTACTTGGAATAAGTCCAGAGGAGGACTACAGAGACGATCAAGCATTTAGAATCCAAGCTTTATGATGAACCATTATTTTGGAAAAAGCAGTGGATCCAACAGACATATTTTACTGTATCTCTATGGTTTGTTCAGTATTTGCTGGTGATTGCCAGCAGTTCGATTCTCACTGGCTGAAGAGTAGACTCAGCCTTTTATTCTTCTGAGGTGGGTAAAATGAGGATCCAGATTGTTGGGGGCAATATTGCTGACTCTGTAAACTGCTTAGTAAGGGCTGTAAAGCATTGTGAAGCGGTATATGTTAAGCCTGGGTTCCCCAACCAGTGTTAAGGAGACAAGCTAAACAGAATGTGCAGCGTTAGTCAGATAGGCACACAGATAAATGAGTGAGTTATGTTTGTATGTTTGTTAACATACAGTAAAAATAACAAATACGCTTGTGCTATCAAAAGATAGTTTATTCCATTTAGAGTTTATAGCATAGTCAAAATAACAGTCCATTAGTCATGTATCATATCAGTCAGTCCATTCAAGGATATTCAATTAGCAAAGTCCGTTTAGAATATCCAATGTCAGTTCACTTACAAATCAGTCCTTTCTCTCTCCCTTTCCAGTAGGGGAAAAACGCAGTCTTCTGTCTATCCAGTAATTAGGGATTATCAAGCCAGAGAGAGCAAGCTGCGACACCTTGCTTCTTTTATGGTGCTTTTACAACCACTCCCTTAATTACATTCCTACAGTTAAAGTTGCAGACACTTTAACTAATAAACCATGATAACATATTTATTATTTTACCTAAACCAGGGTAAACAATGTTATTCCTAACAGTATATAAGTCTAAGTATTGTTGCTATTTGATGGGCTTACTCAGGAATGGAATTTTGAAAGAGTACAAAACCTATGCTTTCCTAGTTTGTTTCAAAACCTGTCACCTCCCTAAGAATGATAAGACGGCAGACTTCAGCAGACTTGCAGAAATTGAGGATAAGACCTTGGAAAGGGGAGGAAAGCAAACCCAGTGTGACTGATCAGTCACTTTGTATAGCACAACTTGCACATGAAAAAGCCAGATGCCCTCCATTTAGGAGCAAAACAAAACTCAGTGCTAGACGCAGAAATATTAACTAGGCATTGAACAACGAGGGTTATGCTGTTACAATTTTCCGCTTACTTGTGGATGGGTACTTAACCGTTAAAACAGAATAATGGGGAAAGGTCCTTAGTAAAGTGTTGATATAAGCTGTTGGATAAAGGTTGGGGACCCAGGATTAGGATCTGAAAAAGGCTAAGATATGAAATTATTTTGAAAAGACTTCTAAAAATGGTGTCTTCTGTCTCCTTCTACAACAAGGGTCTTCAAACTTGGCAAGTTTAAGACTTGTGGACTTCAACTCCCAGAATTCCTGAGGTAACATAACTGGAGGGGTAATTCTGGGAATTGAAGTCCACAAGTCTTAAAGTTGTCAAGTTTGAAGACCCCTGTTCTACAAGAATTTCAATTTCACACCATGCAGGTCTGGTTTCTCTTCTGTGGCTTTGCTGCTGATTAGCCAACAGGGTCATATCAGGGAAGAAAGCAGCCAGGTTATCTTTCATCTTGACTCAAAAGGCAGCAGAGACTCGCTTAAAGTGCTGAGCAAGATGGATATATTTTCAAGAGACCAGTTTGATGCTAAAACCTTTCCTGGGGTGTAGGCTTCCATAGCAAAGGATAACTCATATCTCTTGACCATTACTTGTATTGTTAAAGGTATATGTTGACTGAGAGACATTTGCGCAAGACAGGAAGAAGCAGGTTGGTTTGAATTGCATTAGAACTCCTATCTTCTCTGAGGAAGGTCTTTTTAAATATAGGATTTCTTTCTTCCTCCCCAGCTTGGGTCCTTTGGTGAGCAAAGTGAAAGAATATCAGGTGGAAACGATTGTTGATACACTGTGTACAAACATGCTGTCAGATAAGGAACAGCTTCGGGATATTTCTAGCATTGGGTTAAAGACTGTCATTTCTGAGCTGCCTCCCCCATCTACAGGTAAAAAGCCTTGACTCTCTGTTCAAACAATGAGGCTGGTTCTTCCTTTGCAGTCAGTCTGTAAGAATGAATGAACCAGCCTGCCAACCTCAAATGTGATTGGGAAGCTATGCTGGGTGGAGTTTGTTTTGTGGGATTTATTTTCCAAATGCTGTGATTATTAAAGAGAAAAATGTGCATACCTGGACTGTAGAGGGTGGTGGTTGTTTTTTTAAAAAAGAGTTTCATGCTGAGACTGACAGTGAATATCATTAGAAATGTAAGTAAGGAAGCATAAATGAAATAAAATTCACAGTTTGCAAATTACTACTGACCTTGGTCTGAAGAAAATGCCAAGGTGAAATTATTTATAAAAGATGCAAATGTTGCTCTGGTGATTTATCTAGGCAGATGCAAATGTAAATTTAATGACATGATCACTGTCTGCTTGAAGTCCCTTTCATCAGAACAATGCCCTGTCAATATATACATGCAAGCTGTGGTCTTGACAATACAAATAATCTGTTGTTTGCCATTGTGATTGAAAGGATGCTACATGTGCGTTCCTGGCAGAAGGCCTTTCCTTTCTCATCATAGACAAAGAACTTGTTTTTCTACAGTAGTGATGGGAGGATTCTGGAAAACAGACTATTTTCTAAGCAAACAAGCAAATATGTTTGTTTCAATGCCCCTTTCCCATAATCATTTTAGGTAGTTCTTTCACAAATGGACTTAGCTTCACGCTGACTTAGCTTTTCGCTTGATGAACATTGGAACCAAATCCTACCAAATTCATCAAATAAGGTCATCACATCAGAACTTTTTCTTTTAATTTACTATTACTATTATTACTATTATTATGGATTTATTTTATTTTATTTTTATTGTTGCTTAAATTTGACATGAGTAATGCTAACAAAGTTAATTAGCTCTGGTAATCATGAGTACGAAATCTAAACTTGGAAATTCACAAAGGTAATATGTAAATATGTTACATATTACCTTTTATATATTTACCATTAATATGTTAAATGTTCACCTCCAATATAGCCTTTCTGCTTATTATCTCATTCAGGCAGCAAATCATGTAAGTAGTTTTGACACCTTCTGAAATAACTAGATCTTGACAATATTTTGGAGGATAATGAAGAAAAGGGTCACTCTTGCCTCAAGGAGAAATTGTTCCATAGGAGAGGAGTACCAAGGGTTATGGTTGAAGAGAGGGAGAAGGATCAGAACCTGGGTCCCCCAATATGGTATACCTGAGTGCCATTGTGCCTACAGACATCTTCCTTTGTCATTGCACCTGACTTTCTATGTGTTCAGAAAACAGGAAGCTGCGATGCTGCAAAAAAGAAATACCTTGGCCTCTGATAGCATCATCAGTTCCAAACATTTCCTGTGATTCCTGTGGATCTTACAATTTTTCTCAACAGATCAAAATGATGATTGGCTGTAGTTCAGGGCAGTTTAGAACTGTGTCCTCCTGCCCTCAGCAGAGGAAGCAGGAATAGAAAGAAGCTTCCTGGGAGAGAATTGTTTGCAGCATGAAGCAGTAGTAAGGTAGCATAGGAACATTTGGTCCATCTACATTTTGTACCTGGTCATGTCCCAGTGATATTTGTGATTGTGAGTAAAAATCCTCAAAGCAGATACCACTGGGATATAAGCAGATCTTTTTTGAGAATACTGACAGAATGTATTCCAAAGTCCAAATAGGCCCATCAGCCCTAAAACATTAGTGACTCTGGAGTAAAATCTATGCAATACACACTAACAGTAATGTTTGGATCACTGAAATCTTGTGCAAAACATCTAGCAAATGTTTCTCTTATTTTAAAGAATAAAATTGTAATAATTACGTGTTATGCTGCCTTTTTCTAACTTCCACAGTTCTTAAACGGCATAGTTCTTGGTTGTATTGACTGAGGAATTTGGGAATGTAATTGTTCTGTCTTTAGACTGCTGGCTGAATATAAAGACAGACAAACAACTCTACAAAGGCTTCCATACAAAGTTTCTTTATTGGGTCACCAGGCATCCTCAAATATAACTCATGATTATGTCGAGATCCATCTAATGTCCAATTCTTTGCATATCTGACTTCATAGTGTAAAATAATAGTGATCTTTCATCCCATAATGAAGGAGCAAGGGGGTGAGACACCAACACGCTGCTGGGGTCCAGGCAAGAGTAAAGGAACCTTCCCCAACCCAACCAAGGGTCAATTCAGTGACAATCAGGATTACAGATGTGACCATATGACATAAACTACATTTCCCAGGATGCTTTAACTAATTTACCATGAGGCATTCCCTTAAGGGGACAGTTCCCAATTCTAACTTAACTGATTCAATTCCCATTACCTGGACAGCACAGTAATCCTTACTTACCTGGAGGGTGTCATTTTGGAGAAGACTGATATAACATGATGATTCCATTGCTTGTGAACAGACTTGAACCCTTGCTAATTAAATTTGCTTGATCTGATCCGATTGTTTGCAATGATAAAAGCATTGTAAAACAGGAACAATTTTGTTGAAACCCTCACTCTTTTTCTCTTCATATTCCCACCTTCCCAGGTTCTACCATGACAGCCAACGTTTGCAAAAAAATCACTGCTCAACTGACTGGAGCTATTGGAAAGCAAGAAGATGTGTCGGTACAACTTGAGGCCCTTGACATTTTGTCAGACATTTTGAGCAGGTACATTTAAACAAATTATTTTTCAACAATGTTGTTTCAAAAAGCTTTAAAATGTTCTTGCCTGATATGAATTCTAAAAATTGATGTCCGCGCATCTTAAAGGTGGCGAAACACTACTTTAGATAAAACGGACTCTAACAGCAAACCATCAAAGGTCCTTGAATTACTGGAATGCAGCACACACAAATGACAAATTTATCCCCTTTGCTTCTTGTTAGGGATAACATTGGTTACCTAACTTAGTTTGGGTAAAAATAATATATAAACTATGTTAGTGAGTATAAGTGTGTGTATCACTTTAACTGCAAAACATGTATTTTGGGTGCAGTTGTAAATCACCATAAGAGGGAGCAAGAGAGCTCACTGTTTGCTGGCTTTTACTATAGTAGTTGACAATGTTGGATTGATGGTGATTACTGTGTGTTTTCCCTGCTGTTGCTGAGAAAAGAAAAGAGGTTTGATTTTCTTCATATCTCTGACTGCAAAAGAGATATATTGCTGGACTGATTATTTGTAAGTTTACTGATCTCTATTTTCAACACTGGACTTTGCAACTGATTAATCCCTGGATGGACTGAACTAGTGTATAACATATGGACTGTTTTGACTATGCTATAACTCTTGCTGGAATAAAAAACTATTTAACTGGCACAGTGTATCTGTCTTACTGAGTGTAAACTACAACAACGTTTATCTCAAATCATTTGCCTGCCTGCTAGACTGCCGTTGCACGTTCTGCTAGAGTGTATCCCTAACACAGGTTATGGGCCCAGGTGCACAGTCAGACTAACCAGGATATAACAGGCTTAGATTAAAGTGAGAGTTTGTGTAGTTACACAATACTGTAAACAGACAGCTGTGTTTTATTAATTATAGTTTAATATCCAGATAAAGATGGCACAAGTCAATTTACAAAGTTTGTCTCTAATATCCAAGCTGTATGGAACAAACTATGTTTCATGGTCTATGAAATGTAGCCTACTTCTACGCAGAGAAGGTTTGTGGAATATAATTCAAAACCCACCAGAAGTAGATGCATGGGATCCGGAGGATGAGAATGATGCCCAGAAAATACAAGAATATCAACTGAAAAATGAGCAAGCTCTCTGTATAATAGGACTGACACTCTGTGATGAGCAGCTTGTATATATTCAAGAAGAAGAAGAAACAGCTGCTAAATGTTGGGAGAATTTAAAGAAGATTTATGTTCGAGACAGTGTAGGCGCACATATAAATCTTACACGAAAGCTGTTTAGAACACATCTTCAAAGGAATGGAGATATGATGACTCATTTAAACATAATGAAGATAATTTTTCAGGAACTGCAGGAAAAAGAACTTATCTTCACAGAACTACACCAAGTTTATATAATTTTATCTTCTTTAGATAATAGCTACAATGATTTCGTAACTTCACTTGAGGTTCTGCCAAAAGATAACCTCACAATAACTGACATTACTGGCAGATTAATTGAAGAAGCCAGGAGAAGGCTTGAAAGGGATCAACTCAGAAGGGAACAACCAAAATGTGAAGAAGAGAAAATATCTTCGTCAGCTTATACAATTAGAAAATGTTTTAACTGTGGAGGAAAAGGACATTTGGCTAGATTCTGCAAGAAAGTAAAAAGCCAAAATGCCAGCCAGAAAGATAAAAGGCATCAAAAGGATAAAAAATGCATAGAGTTAGCCATGTATAGCAACGAAACTGTGAATAATAATTTATGGGTTATAGATAGTGGAGCATCGCACTGCCTAACGAAAGATAAGAAAAGATTTATTAAGATGTCCACGAGTTCACAGCAGATATCGTTAGCTAATGGATGGAAACTGAAAACTAAAGGTCAAGGTATATCATATTGTTCTTGCATAAGAGAAAATGTAAAAATGTTATATGTACCACAACTTAAGTTTAATTTGTTTTCTGTTAGAGTTTTGGTTAAACTAGGTTATGTAATTACCTTTAGGGGAGACAATTGCATAATTGAAAAAGAACGTAAAAAAGTGACTGCAACTTTAAGAGGTGAATTGTATGTGTTAGATAATCATTCAGAGGTAGCTAACACAGTTTATAATAATGTTAAACCTCATAATGAGTGCATACATTTGTTACACAGACGTTTGGGGCATATAAATTTTAAAATGCTTAAACAAACGGTAGAACTATCTAAGGGTATAAAACTGAAGCCTTGCAGTAAGCATTTGCACTGCAATACATGTAGTCAAGAAAAAGGCAAGGAAATGCCAGCAAATAGAGTTAATGGATTTAAAACAAAGGAGCCTCTAGAGGTCATATTTGCTGATATTATAGGTCCTAAAAAACCAAGTGTGGGAGGTGCTCGTTATATACTAAGTATAATGGACCATTATTCCAGATATGGTTTCTGTTATCTAATGAAAAACAAAACGGAAACATATCAAAATTTCTTTAATTAGCTTAAATTCGCAGAAAGAAAAACTAAAAGGAAGTTAGTAACTCTTATCACTGATAATGGTACAGAATTTATAAACAATAAATTCCAAAATAAACTGAAGATGGCAGGTGTTGAACATAAAAAGTCTGCACCGTATAGGCTACAACATAATGCCTTTATAGAAAGATGAGGCCAAACAATTCAAGCATTGGCTCGTACTATGTTGTCAGATTCAGGATTACCTGAAAATTTGTGGGGAGAAGCAATAACGTGTGGTAATCATATATTGAATAATGTTGTTAACTCAACAACAAGTGAATTACCATTCACACTGTGGCATGGTAGAAAACCTGACTTAAGTTACATGCACACATTTGGAGCACCAGCATGGGTGCATATTCCTACACAACTGAGAAATAAGGGGCAACATAGGACTAAAAAGTTATTCTTCGTGGGTTATGAATCTAATCACAAATCATACAGATTCTGGGGAAAAGGTACATCTAGAGTTTACTGTAGTGCTAGTGCCAAATTCCTAGAACATGTAGGATGGGAAAAACTGGAACAAGATTCAAGTAAGAAAGTAATTATAGAAACCTACAAAAAACCAAAAGAACAAATCAGTAATAAGAAGAGTACAATTAAAGAGGAAGTACAGGAAGAGCATATAGGACCAGAACACGAAGAAATACCAGAACAGGAAGAAATAGATAATCAGGAACAGGTAGAACATGAAAGTCCACCTGTAAGCCATGTAATACCTAGACGAACTACACGTGTAACCAGACCACCTGACAGGTATCAAGCAAGTGTAGTTTGCCAAGTTAGTAAAGTTCCAACTACTGTTGAAGAACTTAGGATGTATCCTGCAAAGGAACAGGAAAATTGGCATAGAGCAATGGAGAAAGAATTAAATTCATTAAAAGAAATGAAAGTTTATGAAAATGCCAAATTACCTCCAGGTAAAAAGTCCATTGGTTGTAAATGGATATTTAAGTTAAAAACTGGTAAAAATGGGACTGTTACCCATAAGGCTAGGTTGGTAGCTCAAGGATTTAATCAAACTGCATATGATTATGATGAGGTATTTGCACCAAATTTAAAGGCAACAACCTTGAGAGCAGCTTTAGTGTGGGCAGCTAAGAAAAACTATATCATAAATAAATCATTTAGATGTAGAAACTGCCTATCTGCATGCACCATTGCAGCACACTATATATTTAAGAAAACCAGTTGGTATAAAGGATGATAAAATTAATAATGACTGTTGGAAATTGAATAAAAGTCTCTATGAATTGAAACAATCTGGTTATGAATCGAACCAATATATTGTAAAAGAGTTAAACAATATAGGGTTTAAAGCCAGTTTAGCTGAACCATGTTTATTTAAAAGAGAGACAAATGGTATGGTGTCATTATTATTGTTGTTTACAGATGACATTGCTTTAATTACTAAGAATAATAATGAAGCTAATGAGATAATATCATAATGAAGTAAGAGGATAAAATTAAAGTAATTAGGAGAAATAAGACAATATCTAGGATTGACAATAAACAAAACCAATAGTGGATATAAGATATCACAAGAAGATAAAATTTACCAATTGCTAAAAATGTATAAAATGGAACTTTGTAAGCCGGCAAAAACTCCAATGTCAGGAATTTTGTCATACTGATGCTCAAAATTCAAAATTTGATAAGACTATTTATCAATCATTAATAGGTAGTTTAACATATATAAGTAATTGGTCAAGGCCAGATAATATATAAGTAATTGGTCAAGGCCTATAGCATTAATCAATTGGCAAGATTCAATGCTGAACCCAATGAAAAACACTGGCAAGCGCTAAAGCGTATATTAAGGTATCTTAAAAGAACAATGCACTATGCATTGTATTTAGAGCCAAAAGACGATTTGATTTTAAGTGCATATGCTGATGCAAGTTTTGCAACAGATATAAAAACTAGAAAATCAACTTCAGGCATGGCTATACTATTAGGTAAAACACTGATTGGTTGGAGGTCAATTCGACAGCAACACATAAGTATGTCCACAATGGAAGCAGAATTTTCATGTCTATCTTTATTATGTACTGATTTAATTCTGTATAAACAGTTATTGTTAGATATGGGAATAACTGTTAAAGATGCCATTGTAGTTTATGAGGACAATCAAGCAGCCATACGGTTGGCTACAAATATTGCTGTAAAAACAAGATCTAAACATACTGACCTTAGATATTTGAATGTAAGACAATCTGTAAAAAATGGTTTAATGAGATTGGAATATTGCATGACTGAAAACATTGCTGATGGATTTACAAAAGCCCAAGGTGCAGTCAAGCACAAAGAAAATTGTGAAAACTATGGGTTGAAATTGTAAATAGATATATATATTATTATATTACCCAAAAGGGGAGAATGTTAGGGATAACATTGGTTACCTAACTTAGTTTGGGTAAAAATAATATATAAACTATGTTAGTGAGTATAAGTGTGTGTATCACTTTAACTGCAAAACATGTATTTTGGGTGCGTTTGTAAAATCACCATAAGAGGGAGCAAGAGAGCTCACTGTTAGCTGGCTTTTACTGTAGTAGCTGACAATGTTGGATTGATGGTGATTACTGCGTGTTTTCCCTGCTGTTGCTGAGAGAAGAAAAGGGGTTTGATTTTCTTCATATCTCTGACTGCAAAAGAGATATATTGCTGGACTGATTATTTGTAAGTTTACTGACCTCTATTTTCAACACTGGACTTTGCAACTGATTAATCCCTGGATGGACTGAACTAGTGTATGACATATGGACTGTTTTGACTATGCTATAACCCTTGCTGGAATAAAAAACTATTTAACTGGCACAGTGTATCTGTCTTACTGAGTGTAAACTGCAACAACATTTATCTCAAATCATTTGCCTGCCTGCTAGACTGCCGTTACACGTTCTGCTGGGGTGTGTATCCCTAACACTTCTAAGTCAAAAAGCCCAGGAGAGCCAAAAAGCTAAATCTTTGAGTCAAGGTAGCTTTCTCCATCACTGGTCCTTTGAGATTAAACAGCCAGGAGTTGTTGAAGCTTCTGTTCTTAGATTCATCTCGAGAGAGTAACATCTTAGCAGAAAGAGGAGGGTAAGGGAGAATATAAGCTGCCCTGCCTTATTAAGTGGATCCTTCCAGGATTCAGGAAGTAAAATTTAAGAAGCAATAAATAATCAGAGAAAGTATGTTGGAGATTTTAACTTTATTTTAGATAAATCTTGCCCCCTTCTTTAAATATTGAGGGTTGGTTTCCATTTTTGATGAGCCTATATATCGTGCCTTTACTTGCACTTGATCGGTCTTCAATTGTAATTCCTTTTTCTGCAAGCTCTTCCCCCCCCCCCCAACCCCGCTAAGCTTAATATCTATCCATGGTTCTCTTTGCTGCTTCATGTCTGTAATAAACTAAACACTCTTTTAAACAGGCATCTCAGTGCCAATTTATGTTTGGGAGTCTGTGACCTAGTAACATACCTCAAAACAGGGGTGGTATTTTACCAGTTCGGTCCAGTTCTATAGAAGAGCAGCTGACACTGAGCCAGTTCTCTCTGAAGATCTTCTTTTCTCCCACCCACCTGGGCTCTAGGCTGTCCTTTATTCTTACCTGAATTGCTTTGTGTGGCACAGCTGAGTGCTGCGTGTCAGCAGCAGGTGGTGATTGCTTGCAGGAGAAGTTGTTTTACAAGTACTGTGCACGCTCACACCAAAGCACGCACTCACCTAACTGGTGGTTATGCCGGTAGGATCCTACCCCTGCCTCAAAAGATGTAGGCCTCTAAATACTAATTACCGTATATACTCGAGTATAAGTCGACCCGAATATAAGCCGAGGCACCTAATTTAACCACAAAAAACTGGGAAAACTTATTGACTCGAGTATAAGTCGAGGGTGGGAAATGCAGCAGCTACTGGTAAATTTCAAAAATAAAAATAGATGCCAATAAAAACTTTCACTAGGACAGTTGAGAATAAGTTTGATGTTCACAATTTCCTCTTTGAAAGAGACCAGTAAATAGGGAACAAAGAAGATGAAGAAAAAGAAGTGTGTTTTTTCACACTTTTCACACTGAAGTGAACAAAAATGGCATCATAGGAACAAGCTTATTCTCAGCCCAAAGGTTTGTTTCTGATTTCTTCCCTGATTTAAGGGAAATTTGGGAAACGATCTCACTATCATGAAAGGTTTGATTGATTCACTAATCCAAAAGATGATGATGATGACAGTGGTAGGCAGGAGTCACTCTCTCCCTTGCAAGAAAAAACCAAGAGCCGTTCTTATGATATATCTCTCTCTCTCTCTCTCCCCCTCCTCCCCCTCCTCCCGAGTGGACTGAAAGCAGCTGGAGCTGAGGAAATGAAACTGAGTGGAGCGACCTCGGCTCGCGTTGCTTTTTCAGCCTAGAGCTCAGAAAAGCCTCCCCCTCCCATGCTTAAAAGTTGCAAATGAAACACGGAAGCAGGGAAGCGGCTGCCCAGCTTCGGAGCTCCACACCATTTTTTTTTCAGAGGGGAATCTGACTCGAGTATAAGCCGAGGGGGTTTTTTTCAGCATAAAAAATGTGCTGAAAAACTCGGCTTATACTCGAGTATATACGGTAATAGAACAGTGACAATATTTTCTTGGAAAATAGCTTTATTTTTTGAAAAAGGGACAAATCTGAAAGAGATTCACAAGGATAAAAAACTGTTTATGTTTATGACTTTATTTTATAAAGGAAAATTCAGAAAATGAAAAATTAAATGCATCTAAAAGACAGTTTTCTGAAATAAATCACTCTCTTTTCTAAGAAAGGAGATATGGTTACTGCATCTACCAGGGGTCTTAAATGACCCTGGGGCCCTTTCAGTGAAGAGGGAAGGGAACATGTCGTCCTTCTTATAGTCTTGCTTATATCCCTGAAAGGAGAAAGGAAAGAAAGGAAGCAAAAAGACGAAAGACAGCATACAGTTACATCTAATCTAAAACATAAATCATGGAAGAAAAGTGAAAAAAATGTATTGCAGTGGCTGTCTTCAGGAAATTAACAGTTAAGTCCATCTCTGTTTGGAGAACGTTTGGTTGATATGGGTGTTGTCTATGGTTTCAGACTAGGGGGGACTCTGTACTCCTTCCATTCTTCTATCCTGAACTGCCTCCTTCCTCAACTGATGAGTCCCAGGTTGGCCGTTCGGAAGAGAGCCATCATTGCCATAGGTCACCTGGTCTTGACATGCAATGGGAATATCTTTGCAGAGCTTATGGAACATCTCTTGTCAGAGCTGAGGAGGAATAATTCCACTTCTACTACAAGAACATATATCCAGTGTATTGCTGGTATCAGCAAGCAGGCTGGACACCGCATAGGTAAGTCTTGTGGATTTGGATTTTTATCTTGTTTCTGACCTGCCATGACTGTTACCACCACTGTTGTTTGATGTCCATTGCTTATCCCTAGAAACTCCCTCCAGTCCTGCCTTGCATTTTTAATAAGATGTTCACCGTATTCTTTCTTTAGTGCCTATTTTGCCCTGAATATCTACTGTTGTAGAAAATGTTTGGAGTTCCTTACAGGGCAAGTTTAGTTTGGAACTGTGGCCTAAATAATTCTCCATAGATGGACCTCCTACATAATTAATATTCATGCTTATTCTAATAGGCTCCAAGCTAAGAACAGAAACGAAGAAGGTGTTCCCTATTAAAGGCATCTCCAGAATAGATCCATCCAAGTGGTTCATATTTTTCAGCCCAACCAGGGGTTATAGGGAAACTCTTCATTTGGAAAATGGTAGGGTTTAAGAACATTAATGGGTGATTTCACAAGGGGGACTAAAAGAAGCTTTCTTTCTCTGCTATTGACACTATTTTCTTGGGTGCCTTGGGACTTGTGCTTTTACTGTCCAAAATACAAATTCAGACTGCATACTTGTATATTGATATAGGCTTTTATGACAGAGAAATTGAATCATATTTTTTGAAATGGCAGATGCTCCTTCCAATGCTGCTTTGTAAAGCAACAGAAGAACACTGTGGTGGATTTGCTATGCCACCACAACTTCCACATTTTGATTGAAACACCAATATATTGAGTTCATCAAGCAGCTCTAAGTAAGAAGGATATCTCTTTAACAAAGCAGAACCTGAACAGGCATTCTTTTCTTTTGTGATATTCCTTGTAATACCTTTCCTGTGAGGTAGATGGGCCCGTGTCTACCTTTGCTTCAAAGGGCTATGTATTCAGTGGGCCCCAATTGTTCAGTGGATCTGCGCAAGTATTTTGTGGATTGCTTACTCTGTCTCTGTCTTTTAGGGGACTACCTAGAGAAGATGATTCCATTGATAATTCAGTACTGCAATGTAGAGGATGATGAGCTGAGGGAATATTGTTTCCAAGCCTTTGAGTCTTTTGTTAGAAGGTTTGTACCTTTTACTCAAGTGTTGTATACAGCTGATTTAGCTCTCATGTTCTTTTGTTCTAACTGTTAGAAGGAAATCTTTTTCTTTTGTCACCTGTTGTTTGCAACAGAAATCAGGGCTATCTGCTCCAACTATCTGTGCTTAATTAGTTACCAGAAACGTGCAGTTTTGTCTGTAGGTGTCATGGCTCCCATGGGTGATGGATCTGTATCTGCTAGAAGAATGACCTATCTCTAAGCAAGGGCCTGTAAGGAGTAAGAAGACTCATATGAGCTTTTATGTCAGAGAAATTAAATCTTATTTTTGATACGCTGGATGTTCCTTCCAGTGATGTTTTGTAAAGGAATAGAAAAACACTGTGGTAGATTTGCTATGCCACCACAACTTCCACATTTTGATTGAAACACCAATATATTGAGTTCATCAAGAAGCTCTAAGTGACATCTCTTCAACAAAACAGAACTGAACAGACATTCTTTTGAGTTTGGGCTAGTCTGTTGCATCTCTTATCACTTTATTGAATCAAAAACAACTTTTCATAGGGTGATATGGGATCAACTGGACAAATCCAGGAAAATTTGCAGTAAGGTTATGGAATAGCCCAGCGTGCTCCATATTCTCTTTTCTTCCAAATTTGAATTGCTGTAGACTCCTGATAAAGAGCTCTCAGCTAGTGACTCAGGAGAATTAAAATTATAGTTTTCTGCAACCAGGATTTTTGAGATTGTTACTTTTTAAAATAGGATTTTAACTTTTTTTTTAAACCCTGATAGTGAAGAAACAAAGGGGATATTTCTCTTCGGGTGAATAAGTGTAAATTGGATAATGAGGGCTGAAACATGACTGTTGCCAGGAAGAGCAATATGATTAGATTAGCTGCTTGTCCTGAATCTTCCCTGGATCATGTTTTTATGGGACCCCCAGATTTCAGATATATTTCAGTAGAATTATTCAGATTGCCTGCATAGTTTTTTTTTTTAAATAAACTTTGATAAGAAGCTTAAACAAAAATAAGTGAAACATTACCTGGTGATGGTTATATGTGTATGACTCCCTATTTGTAAACACTTAAAACTACAACACAAAGCATTGGGAAGTATGCTGATTTTTAAAAAATGATGTATCATTGTGTGCTGAAGCCAGGGATCATCTTTAGAGGGGAAATGTCAGTTAACTGTATGAAAAACATGAATTAAACATTATATTCTATGCTAATCTGTGACTATCTTGCTGTTTCTAAAGGTGTCCAAAAGAAATTGGCCCTCACCTTCCTAATGTGACAGGATTGTGCCTCAAGTACATAACATATGATCCAAATTACAACTATGATAATGAAGAGGAGGATGAAGATGAAATGATGGAAACTGAAAATGGAGAGGATGAGGAGCAAGGTGCTGCACAATTAGGATTATGGTGGTCATTGATAAAGATGAATTGCCTCCACCACCAGTTCAGGCAGTTCTTTCAGACCAGTTTATTTCTTTCCCGAATCGATATTTCAGAGTTCAGAAGAGCATGTAAATTATACAGCCATCTCTGCTCAAAATTGATTAGTGAAAAGTCTCAAAAATGTGGCCAGATAGAAATCTAGTGCATCTAAAGAAAGAGTTTGAAAGACTAGGTAAGAGTAGGTGATAACACTTGTGGGATCTCAGGTTTCTATATGTTGATAAAGGTTTCTGAAGGTACTGTTCATGTCTATCCTATTATCATTCTCTGCTATGAATCTTCCTTAAATCGGAAAAGCACTGTGATCTGACTTGATTAGGATCATTGCTGCCACCCATTCCTGCTCTCCCTGACCTGGTGTTTTCATGGTCCAATCTCTTTTTGAGACTTTCAAGAAGAGATTGGACTGCCATTTGTCAGAAATGGTGTTGGGTCTCCTGCTTGGGCAGGGGGTTGGACTAGATGACCTATAAGGTCCCTTCCAACTCTGATTATCTGCTATCTGTTATGGCTATTGTTGCTTGCATGTGGAAAAAGCAAAAGCAAGAAGGCCTGTCCTGGTATAGACCAACTACCAGTTAGCCTTGCTCTTTCTGTAGTTGATGTTACTAACAATTGGTCTGTGCAACCTAAAGAAGACTTAAGGCGATTTCCTCTTTCCAATCTAAATGTGTAGAATGAAATGCAGGTAGTCCTTGAGTTCATTTAGTGATCGTTCAAAGTTCCAACAGCACTAAAAAAAGTGATTTAAGACCATTTTTTACAGTTACAACCATAGCAGCATCCTCATGGACATGTGATCAGAATTCAGATGCTTGGCAACTGGTTCATACTTACAACCACTGCTGTGTCCTAGGATCATGTCATCCCCTTTTGCAAACTTTTGAAAAGGAAAATCAACAGGGAAGCCAGTGTCACTTAACAAACGCGTTACTAGA
Organism: Hydrophis major; assembly: GCA_033807585.1. Taxonomy (NCBI): domain Eukaryota; kingdom Metazoa; phylum Chordata; class Lepidosauria; order Squamata; family Elapidae; genus Hydrophis; species Hydrophis major. The sequence continues at coordinate 91,474,859 of CM066329.1, forward strand.
TTTGTCAACGGCAGTGATTCACTTAACTGAGGCAGGAAAAGTCATTAAATGGGTCAAAACTCACTTAACACATGTCTCACTTAACAACATAAATTTGGGGCTCAATTGTGGTTGTAAGGACTACCTGTAACTCAGCATGGCTCTTTGTTCTTGTCATTCTAAGGTGAAAATGCAGCTTTTACCTGAGCCAAGGGTTGCATTTGAGGTTGGACTGCCATGCTCGTTAGATTTGAGCTATGCTTCCATAATTAAAAGAATCCAGGATAAAATCAAGATGGGATTAATTTATCATTTAATTGAAACCATTGGATACTCCTTTCTCTCAGATCTTTCCCACCAGAAGTACTTACAGGTCCTCATCTTGTTAATGTTTCAGAAACCCAGTATTTCTATTTTTATGTGAATCTTTGGCTGGCTATGGAGTACATGTTTTGAGTTTGTTTTTGCTTTTGATAATGATTTAGTGGGAGGCAAGTTCTCTTTCTTTTTTGTCATTTAATGCTGTCAGGAGTCCTTCATAATTTGGGCAGGTTGTGAATTTATACATCATATTAATATGGCTTTACATCCTACTCAAAGCTGAATGAGATCCATGAGAGCGTTATGTGAGAATTTGACCCACAGTCAACTTGTAAAATAGTCGCTCCTGAGTTTTCATGTGAAAGAAAAAAAAAACCCCGAGTTCTATCTACAATCCCTGTCAATAACAATTCTCCTTCATTCCCCCTCAGAAAGTGATGATGAGTATAGCGATGATGATGACATCAGCTGGAAAGTTCGTAGATCTGCTGCAAAGTGCCTTGAGGCCATAGTTAGCACCAGACACGACCTTCTGCAGGATTTCTACAAAACTCTGTCTCCGGCTTTAATAAGCAGGTTCAAGGAAAGGGAAGAGAATGTTAAGGCGGACATCTTCTCAGCCTATGTATCTTTACTGAAGCAAACTCTGCCCATTCAGAGTTGGCTACAAGCTTCGGATGAAGCAGGCAAAGAGGACATACCTCTTACCATGCTACAGAACCAGGTGAGTTGACCTTAATCACACGTCACTGTTTGTCATGATATAGATGCAACTAACTGGTGTTTCAAAACAGTTTCACCTCCTCAAAATTGAGTTATTCTGTAAGGCAAGGATGTCAAACTCAAGGCCCACGGGCCAGATCTGGCCTGTGGGCCTGCCCTGGAAACAGCAAAGGACTGGCCCATGGTGCCTCTGCCAGTCAAAACGGAGCTCGGGAGAGCCATGCGCTGGCCTCCCGTGTTCAGTTTTTGGCCACGATGGCTTCCTGCAGCCCTCTGCCAGTGAAAATGAGTTTGGAGTACAGTAGAGCTCTGTTTTCATTGGCAGAGGGCTTCAGGAGGCCGTCACGGCCAAAAACAGAGCCTCAATTAGTGACATCAAGCTGGCCACACCCCTCACCCCCACCCCAGATGTCGAACACAACCTTGATGCGGCCCTCACTGAAATCAAGTTTGACACTCCTGCTGTAAGGTATCTGGGCTCTTTCATGATGTCTCGTGAGGTTTTGATCCTTGGATCGTTCTTCGATGGACTCAATATTATGCAGCTACTTGAAAAGGTTACTGCCTCTTGTCCTGTTTGGTATTCTGAAGGATAAAAGGAGCTTTAGCCTTCCTTTGGAGTTGATTTTATGATTTGATCCAGCCAGTAAAGTTGTCTGCAGTAGCCTAGCAGATCTCAGTGTCAATATTTGTAGGCCTCGTCACCTGTCCAGAGTTGGTTTTGTTGCTTATTTGTCATGACTTTTACATCGATACTCTGGGTTGCTGAAAAACTTTCTGCATCAGTTCTAAATCCGTAGCCATCCAACAAGATTAGGTCGTTGGTAAGCTTATGTAAATAAACCCAGCTCAGTGTATTTGACCACTCGGTCCTGATTTTGGAGACCATGGTGACTTGCTTGCTCATTAAACATAATGAGTGCTTAAGTAAAGGTCCAGCTAATTGTTAGAAATAGCTACAGAGATCACTGGAGTTGCAGTAGAGTGAGGCGAAGGTGGGATGGAGGTGGGCTATATAGTTAAATAAAACAATGAGCTATTGAAGATCATTTTTTGCCTAAAGGGAAAAATATACTGTTAATTTCTCCACTTTAAAAAATCTTCATGATTTTGTACACTTCTAATTCTTCATTTATACCTGCAAACATTTTCCACCTAGATCCAGTTTCTGAAACTTTTGTACTAGATAATTAATGTTCACTTGGATTTTCAGTTCTTTTGGCTTTGAATCAAATTACCGATGAGCTGCTTTCTGATCGCATAGGTTCCAAATATTATCAAAGCTTTGCACAAGCAACTTAAAGAGAAGAGCGTCCGATCAAGACAAGGGTGCTTCACTCTTTTGACGGAACTGGCGAATGTCCTCCCTGGTTGCCTTGCGGATCACATACCTGCTCTAGTGCCGGGTAAAGCTTGTCTGTTGACTAAACAATCACAGGGCAATTTTCATTTTCATTTTCATTCAGTCTTCACTTTTGATATTAAGAGCGGTAGTGGCACAGTGGTTAGAATACAGTATTACAGACTAACTCTGCCCACAGCCTGGAATTGCCATCCAGTTGGGGCTCAAGGTTGACTCAGCCTTCTATCTTTCCGAGGTTGGTAAAATGAGGACCCAGATTGTTGGAGACAATATGTTGGCTCTGTAAACCACTTAGAGAGGAGCTGTAAAGCACTGTGGAGCAGTAAATAAATTGTAAGTGCTATTGCTATGCTATGAAGCCAAGAGATAAATTATAAAGCAATTTCTTTTCCACTTGTATTTTCTTCTTCATATTCAAGACTGTCTTCCTGTTGCTCTATACCAGGGGTGTCAAACGCCCATGGGGTACTTAGATCTGGCCCTCGAGGCCACCCTGGAAACAGCAAAGGAGTGGCCCGTAGTGCCTCTGCCAGCAAAAATGGAGCTCCTGAGCTCCATTTTTGCTGGCAGAGCACTTGGCCCACCACAGGCGCCCCAGGCCTGTGAATGACTTTGAGCTGGCTACGCCTACACTGTCCTTCCCCAAGATCAAACACAACCCTGATGCATCCCTCAGTGAAATTAAGTTTGACACCCCTACTATATACGCATCAGAAGATGTTATGCCATCGGTTTAACTGAGGCCAGTGGCTGCAGACACTCACTAGGTCTTTTTCTTCTGTAAAAAAAATCGATGTGAGCAGCCGAAGACTGGCTGAATTGTACATCGGTTTAATATCCATATATCATTGTACTTTGCTTCTGATTTTTTTTTTAAAGCCAGTATTCTACAGAATTCTGTCAATCGAGGTATGCTATTTTGCTGTGGGAAATACTGGAACGTGTAAATTTTACTGGAGAATATCATTTGTTCTTCTTAATTTATGGTCTCCTATTGGCTTCTGTTGAAATGAATGGGAAAGTGACTAACTGGGGTTTATTCTGCCATCTGCATTTTCTCAAAATATGAAGAGAAAATTATACTGGTATTTTAAATCCATATGATCTTTGGTAATTGCAATTTTTCTTTTGTTGTAATTCTCTATTCCTAGGTATGTTATGTAAAATAACTGTAAAATGCTGCAGCGGTTTTCCACCAAACTGATTTTATCTTAACCTTGGAGTAAACACTTACATGCAAATGTACAACACAAACTATTTGACTGTAATAGCACTTAGACTTATATACTGCTTTACAGCCTTCTCTAAGTGGTTTACAAAGTCAGGATATTGCCCCAACAATCTGGATCCTCATTTTATCGACCTCGGAAGGATGGAAGGATGAGTCAACCTTGAGTCTGGTGAGATTTGAACTCCCAAATTGCAGGCAGCCAACAGTCAGCAGAAATAGCCTGCACTACTGCACTCTAACCACTATGCCACCGTGGTTAGACCGATAACTTTTCCAAATAGACCTTGTAATTAATAACCACTTTCTGAAGCCAGTGAAGTCTTTTGAATCCTAGCAGACGTGTGTAAGAGCTGTAAAGGTTTTAAAAATAAATTGGAACCACTCATTAATCAGTTTGAAGATGCTGTGAATTGTATCCAGTGGTATCTGTCTACTGGTGTTGTAGATACCACCAAAGAAATAGATCCCTATTTGCAGTGTAATCTCATGGAGGTACCCTAATCTTTTATTTATTTATTAGATTTTTTTAAAAAAATAAGGTGACCACACAAGGTTTTTTTTTGACAGCCTACCATGCTGCAGAAGTTTGGGGAAATCCTCTATAGCAGGTCACATGGGAGGTGCAGAGTATGAAGGCAGGAAATTCTGTTTTGATTAGGTTGGATGAGGTGCAACTATAAAGCAAGCTGACCAATGTTTTCTTGGCACAGGTATTGTCTTCTCCTTGACGGATAAATCCAGCTCCTCCAATATGAAGATAGATACTCTGTCTTTCCTTCATGTTGTTCTCTGCAACCACTCCCGAGAAGTGTTCCATCCCCACGTTAAATCCCTGCTGCCCCCAGTGGTGATTTGCATTGGGGATCCTTTTTACAAGATAACTTCTGAAGCTTTGCTGGTGACTCTACAGCTTGTGAAAGTCATTCGTCCCTTGGATGCCCCTTGTACGTTTGACGCCAAACCTTATGTGACAGACTTGTTTTCTGCAACGTTGAAGAGGCTGAAAGCGGCTGACATTGATCAGGAGGTGAAGGAACGGGCTATCTCTTGCATGGGGCAAATTGTTTCCAATCTGGGGGACTACTTAAGTAGTGAACTCCAGCCAACCCTGAAGATTTTCCTTGAGAGACTGAAAAATGAAATAACTAGACTGACTACGGTCAAAGCACTGACTCTGATTGCAAATTCCTCACTCAAAATAGACCTGAGGCCCATTCTAGCAGAAGGCTTTCCCATCTTGGCTTCCTTCTTGCGTAAGAATCAGCGTGCCTTGAAACTGAGTAGTTTGACTGCTCTGGATGTCTTGATCCGAAACTATAGTGATAGCCTCAAGCTAGCCATGATTGAATGTGTTCTAATGGAGCTTCCGGATTTGATTAGCGAGAATGATATGCACGTCTCTCAGGTGGCCATTGTGTTCCTTACCACTTTAGCTAAGGTTTATCCCTCATCCTTGTCCAAGATCAGTGGTACAGTTCTGTCAGAGCTTTTCCAGCTGGTTTACTCACCTTTGATGCAAGGAGGGGCCCTGAATGCCATTGTAGACTTCTTCCAAGCACTGGTTCTGATCAAGGCAGTCCACATGAGCTATGCTGACCTGATGAAGCAGCTAACTAGTCCTATATACTCCTCTACCTCTAGCGGAGTCTCCACCACTTTGCACAAGCAGGCTTTTCACTCTGTTGCCAAATGTGTGGCGGCCCTTTCTTCCGTGTGTCCAAAAGAAATCCCTGGCCTAGTAAGCCTGTTCATTCAGGATGTGAAGAACCCAAAGTCTACCACTGCTGTCAAAATGTTGGCGTTCCTCTCCCTCGCGGAAATAGGCCGCACCACCAATCTGAGCGCTCAGAAGGAACTCAAAGCGGTGATCTTGGATGCGTTCGCCTCGCCCAGCGAAGAGGTGAAATCGGCAGCATCTTACGCTTTGGGCAACATCAGTGTGGGCAACCTGAAAGAGTACCTTCCCTTCATGCTGAAGGAGATTGGTGGCCAGCCTAAGCGACAGTACTTACTGCTTCACTCCCTGAAAGAAGTCATTAGCTCCTCTCCAGCAGAGAGCTTGAAACCTTATGGGGAGGACATATGGGCCCTGCTTTTCAAGCACTGTGAATACACAGAGGAAGGGACCCGCAATGTTGTTGCTGAATGCTTGGGGAAATTGACTCTAGTAAACCCTTCTCAGTTGCTGCCCCGGCTGAAAAAACAGCTGTTCTCAGGTAAGGGAAGGGAAAGGATATGACTGAGGCAATTGCTCAGCTGAGGGGAGGTTGTACTTTGACTCTGTACTGTACTAATGTGCTGTAGACCTGTGGGATGCTGTAGTGCATGTTTATCTTCCAATGTTCACCCTTAACAAGCTGTTTTTGGGAGGGTGTTTGTATTCCCCTCAGACTCCTTTCTAGAAGATCCTGCCCCGTTCATGTTGTAGGCACCATTTTAATGCACTTCCTGGTTGAAAAGATTAGTAATGACATCACCGTTGTCCAGGGGATGCCTGTGGAGGCTCCTTTCATATCTCCATCAAGGAGCTGGAGCGAATGATGGGAACTCATCCTGCCACACACAGCAGCAACCGTATCTCGAACACTGGCTTTCTAACCTCCAACCGAGTGTCCTTAACATATGAGCCACTGTGTTCCCTCCAGAGGATGAGTGCTATAAAAAGAGAACTCAGAATAATTTCCACACGGTGCATGCTGGGTTTGTTTGTGCTTCTTCATTGTTATCAGTGTTCTGGAAACAATGAAGAAAAGCTATCTTAAGGGGAGAAAAAGGGGGTAGAAATGATCTGTTCTTTTCATGATAAATAATTTCCCCCTACTTCTCATTGTAGGCTCCCCCTATGCTCGGAGTACAGTGGTGACTGCAATAAAATTCACCATCTCGGATCACCCACAACCCATTGATCCCCTTCTGAAAGGATGCATAGGTAATTTTGAGTTTTCATTAGAGACTTTGGAAGTCAGTATAGCGGGCCTTGTTAAATTAAAAAAAATACAGAGTAGAATTAATGGAAAAGAGAAATGACCAAAATAATTACTTGCTATAAGAATGTGATCTTTAACTTTACCCGAAAGTGCTTGGCTTTGCTCTCATTGTTGCGTCCATATCCATCCAACCCTTTCCTGTTTGAATCTGAGAAGTTGTTCAAATTCTAAATGTTATCTGATGTCAAAATGAATTAGGTGGGGGGAAAAAAAGTGGAAGTTGAATCCAAAGAAAGAGGTGCTTCTCACCAGTTAAAACAGGAAATATATAATGGATGATGTCACTCTTTTTTAAAAATTTAATTTAATCAAGAAACAAAATCCAAGCAGATCTTTAACTGATTCCATTTTCATTAAATATATTGACATGCCATTTCCACAATGAGCTGAATACACATTTGTTATCTAAAATAGAGAATGGTTTTGTTAAATGTGCTTAGATCATCTGAATTGTTTCCACTCTGCTATCTTTAAAGTACCTGATTCTAGATATTAATAAAACTTGAATATTGATACAGATACTAGGGAATAAATGACAAAATAGGCTGTCCATTTGATTTTCCCCTGCCTTGTTTGAAAATTTGATTTTTTTTATCTTCGTTCTGCTTTTTGAATATTATATGCATCCCAGAATGTATTTAAAGCTAGTGTTGCTGCCTCTTAAATTCTTGTTGTGCTATTATCATGCAGGTGACTTCTTGAAACCTCTTCAGGATCCTGACTTGAATGTTCGCCGTGTTGCTTTAGCTATGTTTAATTCTGCTGCTCACAACAAACCTTCCCTAATCCGAGATCAGCTCAGTACAGTCCTATCCCACCTATACAATGAAACCAAAATTAGAAGGGAGCTCATACGAGAGGTATGGACCATATTCCGTTTCAGCATTATCCCGTACTGATGTTGGGTCAGGTGTAGGCAGTTATGGCCCCTTTATGATCTGTGAACATCAACTCCCATGTTGGCTCAGGAATTCTGGGAGTTGACATACACAAGTCATAAAGAGGCTGTTAGGAATAACAAGGTTACCTAACATAGTTTGGGTAAAATAATATATATAAACTATGATAGTAAGTGTGTGTCACTTTAAACTGCAAAGCATGTAATTTTGGGTGCGGTTGTAAAACCGCCATAAGAGGGAGCAAGAGAACCTACTAGCTTACTGTATTGCTGGATTGCTGACCATGATGGATTGATGGTTTGCTAACTGCGTGTTCCCTGCTGCTGAAGGAAGAAAGGAGGTTTGACTTCTTTATATCTCTACTGCGAAGAGATATATTTCTGGACTGATATTTGTAAGTTTACTGACCTCTTTTTCGACACTGGACTTTGCAACAGAATAATCCCTGAACGGACTGAACTAGTGAATGATATATGGACTGTTTGACTATGCTAAAACTCTTACTGGAATAAACTAACTAGCACAGTGTATCTGTTTTACTGAGTATAAGCTACAAACATGTTTATCTCACATATTTGCCTGCCTGCCTGCCTGCCGTGCAGAATTCTGCTAGGGTGTATCCCTAACAGGCCATAGTTTGATCCTTGAGTTGAGTGGTTCCCTCAGTATTCCTAACTTACTGTTGTTTTGAATGATGGCCAGGGATAGTGCTGCATGACCAGATCAAATGGAGAATGATAAGCGACATAGATGTATTGTTGGTGTGTGTGAATATAATTAAGCCAATGTTCTTATGAGACCTGAAAGTAAACCAATCCCACAAGTGTATGGAAATGATTACTGAACCTGTAATTTAAAGCTGTAAAATGGAATGCATTCAGTTGAACTTCAATTGGAAATGAACTAAGCAATTCTGTGGCTTCACGCTGGGCCAGATCAGGTTGGCATGTGAAAGTTTTCCTTTTTTTAGAACTTCCAGCTACTTTGAATTTCCCCTTTTAGGTAGAAATGGGGCCATTCAAACACACAGTAGATGACGGGCTCGATGTGAGGAAAGCGGCTTTTGAATGCATGTACACACTTTTGGAAAGCTGCCTTGATCGGCTGGACATCTATGAGTACTTAAATCACGTGGAAGATGGCTTGAAAGATCATTATGATATCAGGGTAATGCCTTTTTCATTAATTTTGAAGCTTCTAATTTCATGATTTCATTGAATTGTAGGGCTGTTTGGGATGAATCAGTTCCCCTCCCCCCCATGCAAATAATCCAGACTGTTCTTTCACAAAGACAATGCCCGAACTGGGAGATCCTATAAGAGTTAAATAATCCTCCTCCATGTTATTTTCTTTTGCTTTACCTTATAACTTAGAAGGAAGATCAATTCTTTTATATAGGAGGGAAGCTTTGTTGCAATGTTGTAAAGCAGTGGCCTCCAACCTTTTGGGCACCAGGGACCACTTCTGCGGAGAAAGATTTTTCTGTGGACTGGAGGGGGTGGGTAGTGTGGTTTCACATGCTGCCTGCATCCCATAGATGGGGCTTCGTTTGTTTGTGCAGCCCAGTTTCTGGCATGCTTTGGCCTGGTGCCAGTCCAGAGACCAGGGGTGGGGGACCCCTTAACAACAGGGGTCCTGTTGTAAAGGGGTCTCCCACCCCTTTTAAAGGCAAAAGTTGTTACAATGAAAGGGGCCAAGAGTTGGTGGAAATTAAATATTACTGAAATACATGCTTGAAAAAAAAAACCACGATGCTGATGTAAGCTTTTCCCTTTCTTCATTATGAAGATGCTGACCTTCATTATGTTGGCTCGCCTCTCAACACTCTGCCCTAATGCTGTCCTGCAAAGATTAGAGCGGCTTGTTGAACCACTCCGAGCAACATGTTCAACTAAGGTAATGCCCTGGGAAGCTTGAATGTATTTATATCTTGATAGTCCTACCTCTCTTTTTTTACTTGAGGTACCTAATTGTTCATATCCTAAGAGACAAGGGATTACTGTTGCAATAGAGTTACAATTGCAGCCCTCGACTTAACCATTCATTTAAGGACCATTCAAAGTTACCGCACTGAAAAAAGTGACTTGCAACAAGTCCTCGCATTTAAAACCATCGCAGCATCCTGTGGTGATGTGATTGCCATTTGTGACCCTCTCAGTCAGCTTCTGACAAGCAAATTTCATGGGGGAAGCCCAATTCATTTAATGACCGCATGGTTCTTTTAACAACTGCCACAGCAGTCATGGCAAAAAAAAAATTGACCCAAAATCAGGCACGGTGTACTTAATAACTGCCTTGCTTACCAATAGAAATTATGGTGCCAGTTATGGTTGTGAAAGTGGAAGTGACTGAAGCAATCTTAGCTGATTATCAGGGATGAGTTTCCCCTGATTGGCACTGAGGAAGAGTCCTCAAAACTCTGAACTCTGCTGTTTTCCGTTTTCAAGTAATGGGTCCCCTGGTTAGTCAGGAGGAGCAATGATTTGTGGCATGTAATCTGGTTCAACTGGAGAGCGGGGTTGATCCATGTGTTCTTGGAGAACAGGGTTGGTCCATGTGTTTTGAAGCAGTTGGGCCATCCCTCCTTAAGAAGCCATACTTGGATTCAATAGCGTTGGGACAATTTTGCCTCATCTCCAACTTTCCATTTTAAGTGAGAAAGTGGTAGGTGTGTGGCTTCAGGGCTTTTTGAAGTTTGTTAAGCCATTTTCAGGCTGGGTTGAAGTACCAAGATGGTATCATTCATGGTTGTGGTGCCCTTTGGAGGCCTCAAAGTGGAGGTGGTATACCCTTCCTTGCTCTCCTCCCTCTCAGCAGGTTTCCAATGCCATTGACCATGGTATCCTTCTAGATCATCTTTGGGGACTTGGATGTGGGGTTTTTTGTTTTGTAGTGGTTCTCCCTCCCCCAGGGCTGATTCCACTAGGTGTTGGATGTAGAAGGAGCAACTCCAAACTTGGACCTCTCGTATGTGGGACATCTCAAGGCTTAATTCTATTCCCATTTACAATTTAAATGACCTCACCTTGCAGTTTTATCAGCATTGGGTGAAAAACCATCAATATGGTGGCGATACTATACATCTTCATCTCTACCTATATGATGTGCTTGAGACTTTTACCCATTGTGATTGTGATGGGTTGCGACTCAACAAGACCAGGTGACTGAGTTTTTGTCCCCCTTGGATCTAATGTTCTTTTCATCTACAACTCTTGATGGGATTGCATTTCCCCAGCACTGTGCTTAGTCTCAGGTCCTTCTGATCTCAGCTCCTACTTGAAGAGTAGGTGATAACATGGCTAGGAATGGTCTTCGTAGATTTGTCTTGTGCACTACTTATGGATCAGGAGTCTTTACATTCATTCTTGCCTTTATTGGATTCCTATAATGTGCTGTACATTGGGCTCTTCTTGAGGAACACAAGAGGTTTCAGCTGGTCTAGAATATGCAGATTAATGAATGTGGCTATTGACTTATTTAACATTCCCTAAGTGTTTTGATTTATTTAACATTTCCTAAGTGTTCTACACATAGCAGGTATGTAGTCAGATTTCCTTTTGACAACACAAAGTCACTGAATGCAGACATATAAATGTGATTAAGACTAGTATGTTTTAAGATCTTTTAAAAGTATTCTAATTATAATTTTTTTTTCCCTAGGTAAAGGCTGGTTCTGTAAAACAAGAATTTGAGAAGCAAGATGAACTGAAACGTTCAGCAATGAGGGCAGTAGCTGCTCTACTAACCATCCCAGATGCCGATAAAAGCCCTGTAATGGCCGAATTTTCTTCCCAAATCCGAGCCAACCCAGAAATGTCTTCCCTCTTTGAAAGCATTCAGAAGGATCCCACTTCATTATCCACAACAGACTCAATGGATCTGAGTTAGAACTCTTGGACTATTTTGTCTGCTGCTTACAATCCAGTTTCCAGTGCAGGAGCTAGAAATGATTTTAGAGACAGGTGTCATTTTAAAAATGGCAATTATTTCTATGGAAACAAGTAAGATTTCAGATATGATAAACAGCAACCTTATTTTTCCGTTACCACTTATTCCTTAGTTCCAAAATGCAATCATGCCAAAAGAAAAGTCAACCTAATTACAGTATTGACAAGTGTATTTACCGCCCCTTCTATTATTAAAGTGAAAATCCCACAATGAATTCTTAAGTGATGAGATTGTCATGCTGTACCCCCAAATGAATCAACAGATGTGGCATCAGTTAAATGCTGATGTTCACATTTGCTGATATTACAATTAATTGATTTTTCATAGTGTTAAAAGATTTTATAGCCATTGCCATGCCTCCCTCCTTTGAAATTAATATCGAATTACAGAAGTATCTCAATTGTCTTCCAAGATTGAATGTCTTATGCTTCGTTAATGTGGCTTGTCTGCCACTCTGTAATTTTTTTCTTGTATGGACCTTCTTGCTATAATTCTTGTTTTTTTTAAAGGAGCTAATACCAAAGCATTGATTATTTCAAAGTATATAAAATTAGCATGTTATTATCAAGAGACATTCATCTGGTATAAATATGTAGTAATGAATTGGCACCATTCATTTATCAAAATGGAAATACAACTGTAGTGTTATCATTTTTTTTTCATTCAGCAAGGGTCATATTGCTGCCTTGCAGCTCCTGATTACATTTCATGGGGGGGCGAGGGGAGTCATATGCCACCTAATATGTGAATCACTTAAGTGCTCTATTTATAAAACAGGGTGTCACCTTTTGCTGTACATGCATCAGAAGAAAATAAAGTCAAATATATAAATGATGGAATTTGGTTAATGGTTTTGTACCCAATTAACTTTTGTATGGACACATGAAAAATAACAATTTTGAAAATCCAAGATAATCATTGTTATGATACAGACAAGCAAAATGTTAACATAAGGGAACCAAAGAATCATAATGAAGCCAGGTTGTTTCTAATGCTGAAATTGAATCAATTTACAGCAAAAGGCAAGTTGCACAATTCACAATACCTTCAGGTATAAGACATTCTATATGCTTTATATGAACTTGAACTTGCTACTTTATACAAATTAATTTTAAAATCTTGCCATTTTAAGCACAACTTAAATGTTAATGAAACAAAATTGTAAAACTATTTTAAGACAGAATCTTAATCAGCAGATGACATTTAAGTACTTGGGTTCAATGTACAGGTCCATCTTCACAAGTACCATTGCTAAACTGGCTACATTGTATATGCATTTCATTTTTGTTCCCTAAATTAAGTATTTTTCATTCATATATATTTATTTTATTTAGGTAGTTGTCCTGAGAATTTTAGTAAAGCATAAGGAACTTATTAAATTTTATTTCTGCCTTCTAGGGTTTCAGTTACACTCCAATTTGTGTCACTTGCAAATTGAATCAAAATTTCTTTCAAATCTTTATCCATATAAGTACAATGTTGAACAGAGGATCCAGATCTGAACACCCTATGGTGCTACTCTCAATAACTCTACTTTTGCTTGCAGTAGTTTTCAAGCCAGCTATGTGCTAGATCCATTTAAGTATAATTAAATTCAGCCAACAATGAATTTGCTTGCTTATCAAAATGTAATGTGTCATATCTGAAAATTAAGATATATTATGTACAGCATTCCCACAATCTTTTGGAACTTGTTCAATGAAAAATGTAGTTTACTCTGGGAGGGTTTTCTGTTGACAGATTCATTCTGACACCTGGCAATCACTGACTTCCAACTGCATGCTTGACAATATATTCTTTTGTAACTACAACGAATTATATTTGTGCAAATATTTATTAGCAATCTCACTAATTTTAGATCTACCTCATTTCAGAAATTAGGATTTCTTTCATAGGTGCACCACCTAATTCAATTCATGCCAAGAACACACATTTTCCAAATTTTATACTTTATTAAATATAGTTGCTCAAGACAAACTATTCATTTTCTTCACTGCGCAGTCTGGCATTTGGATTGGTAACTTTGATAGCAAGCTGAGCTGCTCTCTCCACAATTACCTTCCGGTTCTTGGATGAAACGTTATGAGCAATTTCTGCACAAAATGACCTAAAAGCAACCACAAAATAATGTCACAATCTTTTTGTTAATATATTGAATGTTTCTAAGAAATTTTCCTCAAAATGATTTTTATGAAATTTCAGACAGTGAAAAATCATCTACTCTGACTAGAACGTAAACTAATCTAGATATATAACACACCTTCTTCCCCATTTTCCCCACAACCACCATCCTATGAGTTGGGGAGAGTAAGTGATTGATCCAAAGACACCCAGCTAGCTCTCATGACTATCTCTGGCTTTCTAGCATGGTGCTTTAACCACTAGACCAAACTGGTTGTCATTACTGTTCTGCCTCTTGTTAGGGAGGAAGGCAGCAGTGGGTACAGTTTTGGTACTATAGTTCTATGTTCTCCAGGCTTGGCTGCAAACTCTGGGGAAGCTCCCTTTTTACCCTCCTTTCTCCTTAGTTTTAATTGGAGAATTAGATGTGCAAAATGAGTCAACTGCCCCGATTCAGTATAGACTGTCACAACAGATCATTTAATGACTATTTGAAGTTACAACAGTACTGAAAAAAGGTGTAACTTATGACCGTTTTTCACACTCATGAAGGCTGCAGCATCCTCATGGTTATGTGATCAAAAACCAGACACTTGGCAATTGACTCATGATGGATGCAGTGTCCCAGGATCCTGTGATCAGCTTTTGCGACCTTCTGTCAAGCACAATCAATGGAGAAGCCAGATTCATTTAACAACTATGTTACTAATTTAGCAACCGGCAAGAAATGTCGTACAATGGACAAAATTCCCTTAATTGCTTTGCTTAGCAATATAAATTCTGGGGATCAATTGTGGTCATTAAGTCAAAGACTACCTGTATGACCACAACAAAACTGACTGTTGGGAGTCAATCCTATGCTAGGCCTTATTGGATCTGTTTGGCATAAATATATCCACCACTGCCCTGGGATTAGCGTTCAAGATGATGTGGTATATACACTGCTCAAAAAAATAAAGGGAACACAAAAATAAGACATCTTAGATCTGAATGAATGAAACATTCTTATTAAATACTTTGTTCATTACATAGTTGAATGTGCTGACAACAAAATCACACAAAAATTATCAATGGAAATAAAATTTAGCAACCTATGGAGGTCTGGATTTGTGGTTACACTCAAAATTAAAGTGGAAAAAAACACTACAGGCTGATCCAACTTTGATGTAATGTCCTTAAAACAAGTCAAAATGAGGCTCAGTAGTGTGCGTGGCCTCCACGTGCCTGTATGACCTCCCTACAACGCCTGGGCATGCTCCTGATGAGGTGACGGATGGTCTCCTGAGGGATCTCCTCCCACACCTGGACTAAAGCATCCCTCAACTCCTGGACAGTCTGTGGTGCAACGTGGCATTGGTGGATGGAGAGAGACATGATGTCCCAGATGTGCTCAATTGGATTCAGGTCTGGGGAACAGGCGGGCCAGTCCATAGCATCAATGCCTTCGTCTTGCAGGAACTGCTGACACACTCCAACCACATGAGATCTAGCAATATCTTGCATTAGGAGGAACCCAGGGCCAACCACACCAGCATATGGTCTCACAAGGGGTCTGAGGACCTCATCTCGGTACCTCTGGCGAGCACATGGAGGGCTGTGTGGCCCCCTAAAGAAATGCCACTCCACACCATTACTGACCCACTGCCAAACCGGTCATGCTAGAGGATGTTGCAGGCAGCAGAACGTTCTCCACAGCTTCTCCAGACCCTGTCATGTCTGTCACATGTGCTCAGTGTGAACCTGCTTTCATCTGTGAAGAGCACAGGGAGCCAGTGGTGAATTTGCCAGTCTTGGGGTTCTGTGGCAAATGCCACACATCCTGCACAGTGTTGGGCTGTAAGCATAACCCTCACCTGTGTGCGTCGGGCCCTCATACCACCCTCATGGAGTCTGTTTCTGACCGTTTCAGCAGCCACATGCACATTTGTCGCCTGCTGGAGATCATTTGTAGGGCTCTGGCAGTGCTCCTCCTGTTCTTCCTTGCACAAAGGAGGAGGTAGTGCTCATGATGCTGGGTTGTTGCCCTCCTACGGCCTCCTCCACATCTCCTGATGTACTGGCCTGTCTCCTGATAGCGCCTCCATACTCTGGACACTACGCTGACAGACACAGCAAACCTTCTTGCCGCAGCTCGCATTAATGTGCCATTCTGGATGAGCTGCACTACCTGAGCCACTTGTGTGGGTTGTAGACTCTGTCTCATGCTACCACTAGAGTGAAAGCACTGCTAGCATTCAAAAGTGACCAAACCATCAGCCAGAAACCATAGGAACTGAGAAGTGGTCTGTGGTCACCACCTGCAGAACCACTCCTTTATTGGGGATGTCTTGCTACCTGCCTATGCTTTCCACCTCTTGTCTATTCCATTTGCACAACAGCATGTGACACTGATTGTCAATCAGTGTTGCTACCTAAGTGGACAGTTTGATTTCACAGAAGTGTGATTGACTTGGAGTTACATTGTGCTGTTCCCTTTATTTTTTTGAGCAGTGTATTATATAGCAATGGGGGCTGGAGGAAAAAATGAGAGTAAAATACAATTACAGTCCAGGATTTCTAGTTCTATTGGTATATTTTCCAATCTTTAAATACTTTCCATCAATAATGGCAATATAAAAATTGTTTTCATTTTTCTCAGTCATCTATTTTTACGTTATAATCTTTCAGCAACACTCAAAATTTTTGTAAAGGCAACAAAGTAACAGAAAAAGGACTCATCTTAGGGAGGAAGAAGCAGACATTCTCAGGAAGAGAATTACAAGATACCTAGAGAAGATGCGTAAGCCAAAAAGGCTGGTTTAATAGATTCCATCTTCATTTCAGAACAACTTAATTTTACTATAGCAATGCAACATGGCAGATCCTAAAGAATAATCACAAAACACTTTTTCTAACTTACTTGTTGCTCATCATTAGCACCTCCAACTCTTTGACATTATGAACAAGAAACTTCCGGAATCCCGAGGGCAGCATGTGTTTTGTTTTCTTATTGCTCCCATAGCCAATGTTGGGCATCAAGATCTGGCCCTTAAATCTTCTGCGAACTCTGTTGTCGATACCTCTTGGCTTGCGCCAGTTACGCTACAAGAATTCAAAAGCAATTGGAAGAATTTCAACATGAAGTTTTCAGAGTTTGTCATTTTAAAGTATTGAGGACCCACAATAAACCACCAAAGTATTTTAACATTAACAAAAAGAGTATCTACCTTGATTTTGACATAGCGATCAGACTGATGACGGATGAACTTTTTGGTCCTCTTTTTGACAATATTAGGTTTGATGAGAGGCCTCAGAGCTGGCATTGTAACTAGGAAAAAAAACATATGTAAGGAATTATGACCTGTAGTCTATAAATAAGTATAAGTATCTATTAGTATAAACTTGTTGCAGAATATCTTCCATTTGCTCGCACTTTTCAGAGCCAGAAACAGAATGGGTGTTTTCTGCAACTTATATCCCTCCTGTGTCCAAAGCTGGAAGAGTACAAAAACTCTCCAGATGCGATCCTGGGAGGTTATTCATTTAAAATGTGAGTTCTGGGGATCTCTCATTTTTCCGTATTTCTTTAGTATATACTGCATTCTTAAAAATGATACAAATTCTATATTACTTAAAGCAACCAACAGCAAAACCAATGGGTCATCTATTACAAATGGACTCATAGAAAGTGGATGCTTTGTCAGAAATCAGATTAACTTTTTCCAATTGTTATTGAGATTTTTTCTTTAAGTATTGAATCAAGACTGCAAGGTAAATTACCAAATCTACATGTACTATTCTAAAAATACATCAGCAGCATGATGGATGAGCAAGGTAATAGTTGCTTTTCTGTGCCCAGCCATTGTTCTTTCAATTGGCTTTCAACTTGAAATTTTCATCTGAAAAAAGAAACCAGGTTGGATTTGCCCTTGGGAATTGTGAGGCTTTCAATTGCACAAAACCCATACATATCCCTGTAGTTCATTTTCACATCATGCCAAGTATGCAGACACTGGGAAGATTAGCAAAATCATAACTCTACCTTCTTTCATTGCTAATTAAAAGGCTGGTATATGAAAATAAATCTTTATATGTAGCACATGCATATATAAAAGGAACAAGCTCTATAAAATTAGTATTTCATAGAAAGGACCAAATGGCTTCCGTAAGCCAAGGCTATGCATAATATTATTGCTGCTGCTATGAAACAACTGGATCTTGGTCATTTAATAAGAATATCAAGCACACTTCATCTTCAGTGAAGTTTTATCAGATGAAAGAACAGATGGATGTGTCATTCCCACCACACACACAAAAAGGGGAACAATGCTCTGGGGTAGCTGTCAACTGATGTATGTCTTGCAAAAAAAAAACAAAACCCCCACAATGGTCTGCAGGAGAGATAGTCCTCGAGTTACGACCACAACGGAATCCAAAATGTATGTTGCTAAGTAGAAACATTGCTTCAAATGAGTTTAGCCCCGTTTTATGAATTCTTGCCATAGCTGCTGAGGGAATCATTGTACTTGTTAAGTTAGTAACAGGGTTGCTAACCGAATCTGGATTTCCCCCCTCCTCCCCATTGCCTTTGCTGCTCAGAAGGTCGCAAAGGCGGATCGCAACCGTCATAAACACGAACCAGAGGCCAAGCGTTTGAATTCTGATGCCAACGGCCCTTCAGCGAAGAAAAAACGGTCCTAAGTCAGTGTCACTTTGAACGGTCGCTAAACGAACTGCGGTTAAGTCGAGGGCTTCCCATACCCTTTCTCAACCTTAGCAACTTCCAGTTCCATAGTTCCCAACCCGCCATGCAGCCCCGGGGGCAGACTCAAAAACTCTCCTGCCGCCTCTGGAAACAGCAGCTCCGAAGTATCTAAGCGAGGAAGGATCCGGGCCTACCAGCTCTTGCGCTTGCCCGCCCTGCTGCTGCAGTTCCACCCCAACCCAAGAAGCCTCAGCCCGCAACCAGCCCCCCCCCCCATTAAAACGTGCGAGAAAACCCGCCGTTTATCCCCGCTTCGGAAAAGGGCGGCGGGAACTGACGGAAACCATCTCCGAGTAGCCCCAAGAAGGAAGAAAAGGCCGCTGCAATGTCTCTTCGCCCAGGATGACAACGGATTCCCAACTTACCGACTTATCTTAAGTGCCGCGGTAACGAAACCTTGGCGGCACGGAAGGAAAGAGAGAGAGGAGCCGGAAACGGCAAGGGTTGATGGGACGCTCGGGGGGGGGGAAGTCCTGGAAGGTCGAATGAAAGCCTTTCGAGGATGAAGAGCCACGGAAAGCTGTGCCTTCTAGCCGGACAATCTTGTTGAAGGACGATCAAATGAAAATGCATTTATTTAAATTCTATTGAATTTCATTGAATTCTACTTCAATAAAATCCACATTTCAACTCAATGAGCAAGGACCTGTGTACGTCACTTTCCGCCAGCAGGGGCAAATTGTAGACGAGGAAGTAAGAAAGGGTAGAGAGAGCTTGCTGTTCAATTGAGAACTCCTTAAAATAGCGGACCCCGGACAGGGCAGCGGTGGAGTCTAGGTCAGGAGTCTCCAACCTTGGCAACTTTCAAACTTGTGGAATTCAGCTCCCAGAATTCCCCAGCCAGAGGTGTCTGTTTCTTTTTCTCTTACCCCTTCAAAGTGGAGAGATTGCAGAGGAAGGGATTTCAAGAGAGTAAGCTATGCTGGCTGGGGAAGTCTACAAGTCTTAAAGTTACCAAAGTTGGAGACCTCTGGATTAGAAACAAAGCGTGCGCACCCGCAAACTCTTGTAACTCGCAATTTCTCAATTCCTTTTACAAATTTTTTACATTAATTATACATTTTAATTCAATGTAATATTTATTTATTATTATTATTTTTTTAAAAAATCTGCCATCTGATTTCTGATCTTAATATCTATGGGGCAGGAGAAAATGAATGGATGACCATACTATGAATTCCTGAATTACGATTATCCAGATCCTCCTTTGTCCATTCAGCTATTGGGTCACCCTAGATACCAACAGATAGAGATCTGTGAATAACATCACTTCTTTCGCTTAAAGTAGAAAAGATGTAGGAGACCCCGGTTATGAAAGTACTTTATATCGGACATGAACACAATTGAGTCGGTTCGGAGGTATTTCTCAAGAAAAGTACTCCGCTCCTCCACTCACAATTGAATCCCTTGTGCCTCCAGGCTCGAAATTCTCGGCCTGGACAATCTAGAACAGCGCCGCCTGTAGTCCGATCTAAGCATAGTTCACACCTATACTTGTTATTTTGTGCATGTTTGACAAACAAATAAAAAAGTAAAAAAAAATTAAGTGAAAATATGGCTCAAGATTAAATATCAAGAAGACAAATTTGTCAGTCTGCATGCTGAATGATTTTACAGTTGGTGGCAAACGGGCTTGAGGGAAGATGAAAGGCAGCAGATTGGGGGTGGATATAGGACCTTCCAAGAGATTATTGGAATGTTCATAGAACAAATTATTACTAGTAAATGGTCAAGGTGATACTTGCTTGTGCAATTTTCAGAAGCCAAGAATGTGATTAAAATTCTGCATTCTGCCTCCCCACTTTTCAAAGGAAATCTCTAATTTCTAATGGAAAGAGGAAAAAAACTATAGAACTTCAACTATAGAGCTGGATCCCTCTATAAATTAACTCTTATTTGCAGGTAGGCACCAAATTGAAAAATTTAGAGATTTTGCAAGTAAGTTTCAGTATGAAAGCCCCAAATTGTAATTTTATACCTGATGTGCAAAGGGAATTTTGTGTTGATGCTTGGATTGGTTGTGCTACTGACATGAACCATTACGATGAGGGACGTAAACATTCCTGTCAAATATACACAGCCTAAATTACATGTAACTGATCTTGCTATGTGATATAAAATATTCCTTTCTGAAAAAGTTGAGATTCAAATATAAAATTTTGGTTTCCACTTAATGATTATGTCTTGTGAATATTACAGTAGCAATTCCTAGTGATCCTACTTGATCTGGAAGAAGGTAAGCATCATCAGATCTGCTTAATAATTGAATGAAAACCCAATATCTCATTGGAAAGTTGAAAAAATCACATGGAAGAAGATCAAGACTTTTGTATTGTCACCAAAAAAACTACAGGGATGTATCCATACAGCTAGCAGAAGCTGAGCTTTATTCAAGGGAGGGAGAGTAAAAAAAATATTTTGTTTGTGGCTACTATTAAATAGAAAGGCACCATTTATAAACCACATCCCTAAGATGATAACTAGATTCACACATACACAAAAGAATAATGCATTTTAGTATATTAATCTAATTGTGTTTTTAAAGTACTGTATGATGTATGGCCTGTGCCTAGAATATTGTAGAAGCCTAATTGGTTCATTAAACAAACTGCAGCCAGTTGTAGTTTAATGAACCAGTTAGGCAAATTAGGGCTCAGTGTACTATATAAAATAAATGAAGATACTATTTCCCATGCTAGTTGCATATTCAAAACATGAATAACATAAAATGTACCATTCATAACTAATACAGCTCTACTATAACATGGATCCACTTGACGTATACAAATGTAGCTTGAGCTAGTGACCAAGCCATGAACAACTCATGGGTTTGACCTGCTAATTTATGAAGATCCAATGATAGGGTTAAATAGCTAACTGAAATCCTTGAAAGCAGCAGATTCATTTCTTCTGTTCAAAGGATGTCTGTTTTCTGCTGTGGAAAAAAAGCCATGGTAACCACTAACATTAGCCACATTTTATACTACTGCTCTTTTCCACATTCTATTCTGCCCTTTTATGCCTCCACTGACAACTTCAGTTCAAATTAGGTAGTATACTATCATTGTCTGGATATTAATGTTCTAATTGCTCCATAAATTTATGTTTGGTTCCAAACATCCAATTGGGAGATTTTGCAAACATACAACAGAAATGAATGAATGATGAATGAATTCTTTATTGGCTAAGTGTGATTAAACTCACAAGGAATTTGTCTTAGTGCATATGCTCTCAGTGTACATAAAAAGAAGATACATTCATCAAGAATCATAAGGTACAACACTTAATAATAGTAATAGGGTAAAAAATAGGCAATCAAATCATACTAGGAAACAGTCAATAGAAATCTTAAGGATACAAGTGTCAGCTTCACCCTTATTTGGATACCCCTTCCCCCTCAAATCAGGGGGTGGTTAGCAGTGGTGGGATTTTTTTTTACTACTGGTTCTGTGGGCATGACTAGGTAGGCATGGCCGGATGGTCATGTGACTGGGTGGGTGTGGCTAGGTGAGGTTTTTTTCCTCCCGCAGCACCCTCCCCGTGCCCTGGGCCTCAGGAAAGCCTCCCTGGCTACTAAAAAAAGCAGCATTTTGAAGGTAAGTATAACAGCAAGGGGTGGGGGATCAGCTGTGCTGCACAATTTAGATTAGTTAGAAAGCAAGAAATCTGATGATTTCCTGCTTTCTAGCTAATCTAAATCACATGGCACAGCTGATCGTCAGAAATACTGGTTCGGAAATACCAAACTGGTAGCACTTTTTTTACTATCAATTTTTTTTACTTCCAGCATTATCCTGCTGGCATGACCATTAAATTAAATATTTCCAAGTTTGGCTGCAGAAGTCAGGCCAGGCTTATTGAGGTTTCCTTGTCCAGCAAGAATGGGGCTATTGAAACAATAAAGGCTTGCTAGTGGTCACCTAATATAAGGGTTCAAAGAATATCAGACACTTCCTAAATGCAATTTTGTAATCCTCCAAATGGTAGCTTGAGAAAATCCTTTATACTGCAT
Organism: Hydrophis major; assembly: GCA_033807585.1. Classification (NCBI taxonomy): domain Eukaryota; kingdom Metazoa; phylum Chordata; class Lepidosauria; order Squamata; family Elapidae; genus Hydrophis; species Hydrophis major. The sequence continues at coordinate 91,497,187 of CM066329.1, forward strand.
AGGATTTCCATTTCTACAGTGCAGTATATTGTATGTAGATACTACAGGATGAGATAAAAACTGACCATCTTCTATCTCTACCAGAAAAGGTTATGATGGGAGGTGTTCATTTTAGGAAAAGAATAAATGGAGGACAGTATATGACATAGGTTAATAAAACTATCTGCAGTGTAGGAAGATTATAAAGAAGGGAATTTCCTCCTTCTTGTGAAGGGGGAAACCAGGGCAGCTTAGAGTCTGTTTGACTGTCAAAGCTAATGGGCACCGTAAACTCACTTTAGAACGCTACCAATTTCCCATCCGTTGAAAAAATTGCATATTTCCTGTTTTGTGTACCTCTCTCTGTTTCTAAGGAGGGAATAGAAGCAAACCTGTTTCCCAAAAAAACCAGACATTCAAATCTTTCATTGAAAATCAGTAGCATGGTCATTCACACAACACGCTTAAACTACATACAAATTGATTGTTTGAAAGCCCCTTTCATTAAGCCATAATTTTGTCATATTGTGTATATATAGGACTATGACCCTCTATTAGTCCAATGGAGCAGCTTTCTTGGTCAAGTTCTTCAGAAAGGCCATCAAATGTAATAGTTATGTTTGCGAGTTTCTGGATCCCCTAAGGTCATGTATCCCTTGTTGTTGACTGGCCAGTTGCGACGTGGAACGTTAATACCAGGATTGACAGGGCGTGTGTGAGAGACACAACTGAACAGAACTTCACTTCTATCCTGTCTTGATTCAAGTAGATACAAGTGCAGCTTATCAAGGAGATGCCCCGGCCAGAAATTATTAGGGTTGGTCAAGGGATTCAGGTAGTAATACATTCTCCTCAGTTCTCTGCAAGCAAATAATATGATCATGAAACAATATACAGAAAAAATAAGGTGGAGATTTAATAAAATGAAAATTTGTCATTTTGCCAAAAACCAAAATTAAAATCTAGGGTTTGAACATAAGCTGCGATGTGTCTTTGATTCCAAATTTGCCAGAATGCCACTATGCAGTGCAAGCAGTGGTTTAGGTTAAATATGCTGTGTCAATGCAATTAATATGAAATTCCTATAGTTGCACAAATAAAAAAATAAAGGGAAACTGACAATTTAACTTACATTTGTCACCTTAATGAGAATAAATCCTAATTCAAAATAAAAATAAAGTACTGTAACTTAACACCTTAGGTGCAAACTAAAAGGCTTGGGCCCAGCTAATCTGCAACACTGCCTCCTGCTGGAACTCACTTGCATCTGCATTTATTATGTATCCTGAGAAATTTGATGGCTAAAGCAGAAACTGCTCGAAACTGACTTGAAAAAATAAGCACATTTTAAAGCCAGCTACATTTTAATTTAAAAATATAAACTAAGAAAATTAAAAAAATATTTTCCTTTTATGAACTGTAAATAACAGTAGGCAATTATTTGCATGTATGGATTGATTAGGACAGGGACTCAACTTCTGCCAGTAGTAAAATAAACAGATTTACATTTGTTTTTGCTATCGTGCTATTATTTGGGTGCTACATTTGAATATTTTAAAATTATTTTTGATGTGCATGATTCTGAATAATCATATTTAAATAAATTTCCCCAAATCAGCTTTATCTAGAGGTATACACATCATTTTCCAGAATTCTCCTGCTGGCATGACCATTACTAAAAATTCTGGGAATTCAAAAGCGTCTAGGTTGAGAAAATGTAGGTTAAATACATCAGACTTAATTACTGTCTGTATGCCGTTAAAATATATTGAAAAAAAATCCTTTTACCTCTTTCAAGCTCTAGAACTCAGAAATGTTTGTCAGTTGAATCTGACATCTTTGCAGCTTTGTAGCTGATTTATAGATACAGTTTTAAAGATGAGCTGAAACTAATTAAGTTTGGGAGTTTATGAAGATATGAGACAACGAAGATAAATGTATCAATGGCCAGTAGTTCTGAAAAAATGAATGGGGCCTTTTCTGTGTATTTGGGGGTGGTTTAAGAGCAAAGAGAGGAGAAATTAGCTTTTTTGAATGTTCTTGGTTTTGAAATGCTACTATAATTGCCCCATGACACTAAAGTCAGCTACTTTGCCCCTTAAAATCCACCCTAAATGCTACAACGCAGGCGGGAGGAAACAAGTCTAGGATTTCTGCTGCAACTGTCAAAGTATTTCAGGGTGTGCAAGCTGGCATTATATACTTGACTTTTAGCATTGCCCACTATGGTTTATGTGATATTAAAAAACAAAACATAATGCTGAAGTCCTCAGGCTCATAATCTTTTGTTTAAAATATTATTTAAAAAAAGAAGGGGGTTGAAAGAAGGAAGCTTAGAAAAAGAAACTGGGGTGGGGGGCAGGAAGAATTAATAAAAATTATGAACGAAGAACAGGAAGAAAGCGAATTATCAGGTGAACAAGGAGAATCAAGAATTTCTAACAATCCCTATGCCAACTTCTAGACTGATGTAGATCTTTAATGCTGAGCTCAATGAAAGAAATGTAAAGTCATACCTTTCCATGTATTTTTTTGTAAACTCATCTAGACCCCCAGGCAAATTCTCATCAAGAAATTTCTCATTCCAAATATCCGATGGGGGATATATTCTTTTGGAGTGTTTACTGCAAAGCGTAAATAATTTCAATTTAGAATCAAACAATATTAAAAAAAAAAAAAGTTGGGCAGCTGGATGGCAAAAAAAGAAAAGAAAGAAATGCTATGCTGTAGAGTGTATATTGATGAATGAAAATAACAGGTTAGCCCAGTATTCTTTAACCTCACCAACTTTTAAGATATGTGGAGTTCAACTCCAAGCTGCCTGGGGAATTTGGTAGTTGAAGTCCAACATTGAAATTGCTGAGGTCAAAGAACAATGGGATAAAATTATATCCTCTGCTCTCAACATAAAGTCTCGGCTAAGCTACCATTATGGTCAATTATTTGCGGTCCTCCTTCAGCAAAAACTACCCCTAATTTTCTCTCCATCTGTAAGAGAAGTGGTGCAGAAGGGCACCTTTGTATGGCCAGCTGTCAAGGTAAGACAGCATCAAAATAAGACTCCCTCTAGAAGGGAGTTCTGCACATTTATATTCACATTCATTCACAGATTGATAGTACATAGAAATCTAAATAGCCTTTGAGACTACATAGCACTAAATATACCCCAAAGAACAGATATATCTTTGCTGTGATAGATAACTTTGCCTAATCTACAAATAAATTGCATAAATGCATTTTATTGTTTTCGGCCTCACACCATGCATCCCTCAATTTGAGATTACTAATCCAACATAGATTTCAAGTAATTCAATTGGAATTTTGCTGAAAGTTCCAATATAGCATTCCTAAAAGCTTGCCAACATTACAATTCTTTTAGCAAACTATCTAATTCTGGATTAGCACAAAACCTCTGGAAACCGAAAACAAAATTTTAGGATAATTCTGTAATATCAGAGTACATTCCTAATTCTTTGTCTTGTCCACTGAAAAAAAATACTCAGTTCAATCCTTTTGCAGAAATTTTGCTGAGCTCATGGCAAAGAAATATTCCATAAGAAGATGTATGCATCTATTATTCCTATGGCAAAATACTTTACCAATAGCATGCAGGATTATACAGAATAATATTGATTTACAACAAAAATCAATGTTATGTGGTAGGCGAGCAGAAGTCCAAGAAAAAAAAGATAATCATTTTGACAAGCAAAAACACAAAAATCAGTTTTGCAGAATGGCTAAATCAAATCAAATACAGGTAGTCTTTGGTTTACGCCTGTAATTGAGCCCAGAATTATGGTTGTAAATTGTTGCAGTTATAAGTCTAGAAATCCTGGGACAAGATGTGAAGTTACAACCATTTTTTACCACAGTTGTTAAGTGAATACAGTGGCTGTTAAGCAAATTCATTTTTCCCCCAAAGTGTTTTTTGCTGGAAACTGGAGCATTGTAAACTGGCAAAAAAAAAGTTGCGAATTGCGTTCATGTGACTGGGGACGCTGTGACCAGCCACAATGGTGAAACAGCTGCCGGCTGCCCAAAATATGATCATGTGACCTGTGGCTAATGTAGCCATTGTAACTCCAAAAATGGATTGTAGATTATCTGAAGGGGAGATTTCTTGTAATTTCAAATGGACATTAAGCGAACAGTTGTAAATTGTGGCCTATCTAAATGGAAGAGAAATGACAGTGCTTGTGGATACTGAAGCTCCATTATTCCAAAAGCTTTTTAGATAATTCCGTTCTACTGAATACATACCTCATCAGTTTCTTAAATTCCCTAAATGACTTCCAGCGGCAGGCCCGAGGCGGCTTTTTGACTGGTTTCTTAATTGGTTTTGGCTTTCTAGAAGAAATAAACAAAAGAAGGTGAACAGAAATTGAGAGATTAGGATCAGACCAGTCTTCCCCACACTGAAGTTTCTTCGATGTGTTAGAACAGGGGTCTCCAACCTTGGCAACTTTAAGACTTGTGGACTTCAACTCCCAGAATTCCTCATCCAGCAAAGCTGGCTGTGTTAGAGTATATAACTCATAATTTTTTATCCCAAAGGTGCTTTTTCAAGAGGCAATTGGACTTTCTTGTTTTTCATTTTGCTTCTCATTGAAGAATCCAAAGAACTGAAGAAGCTTCTTGGATGAGAAGCAAAATGCCTTCAAAGAAAAACAAGAAAGTCCACACGTCTCTTGAAAGCACCTTTGGGACAACCACGTCCTGAATGCCTGAGAATCTTCACAGAGTAGACATTCCCAAATTTTTAGATATTAACGGGGAAGAAGGCATTATAATATGCTCAGGAAAACTGGGTTGGGATCACTTGTTCATGTGCCTGTAACGTTTATACTAAAGTAGAGCGGATAAGAAAAAGCAAAAAGATATATATATGAATGCACAATCCTTTTTTAAAGAAAATAGCAACAGCACACAATATTCCGTGTTATGAAAAGTTATCACCAGATGCAAGGAAACCAAATCTGTAAAGGTGAATGCTCTGCATGTTCTCTTAAGCAGATTTAGCCCTGCATTATGGTTCTATAGTGGCCAGCCAGCTGTCTCTAGGGAAACATACGACAAGGCATAATATGTAACAGCCAGTCCTGATTTATTCCCACTATATTGTTTTCAGAAGAACTCTGCCTCTGAACATTGTGGTTTATTCAATTATCTACCTTCATCTATAAAAGTTTTTTCATGTTACAGCTGGAACCTAGCTGGATCAAAGGTTGATTAATGGAAGTTGAGGGAGCAACCAATTAAGCATTAATGTGTTGGCCACTTGGGAATTGGCACTGATGTATTAGTAGGACTGCTTTGTCTACCCAGAATTGGAAAAAGTTCAGAGAAGAGCAGCTAAGATGATCAAAGGCCTAGAGACTAAAACATACAAAGAATGGCCGCAGGACTTGGGTTTGGCTAGTCTAAAGAAAAAAAGAATTAGGGGTGACATGATAGCAGTATTCCAGTATTTGAGGGGCTGCCACAAAGAAGAGGGAGCCAAATTATTCCACAAAGCACCAGAGGGCAGGACAAGAAACAATGGTTGGAAACTAATCAAAGAGAAAAGCAACCTGGAATTAAGGATAAATTTCCTAACCCTGAGGACAATTAATCAGTGGAACAGCTTGCCTTCAGAAATCATGGATGCTCCATCACTGGATATTTTTAAGAAGAGTCTAGACAGACACTTAACCTAAAATTGTATAGGTTCTCCTGCTTGACTAGGGGGCTGGACTAGAAGACCTCCAAGATCCCTTCCAGCTCATTCTATTCTATTCTAATTGTAGCACCCAATTCAGACATCCTGGGAGAAACCACTTAAGGGCCCTATAATTGCTATGTGGGGAGGACCAACAGTTGCAGATGCTGGATTTTTTTTTATGGCTGTGACAATGTTGCGGAAGTGCTTCCCAACTGACATCAATTAGGCCTTCTGAAAATTGTTAGTGATCAATTATTTCAGAAAATCTATGGTGACAATTATGCCAATGTGAGGTTGGAGGTCCTTAGTGTTATTTTATAGTAGTGTTGATCTATGCATATTTTTATAGTGAATTTTTTGTGGCATTAATATGAATTGTCTACAGTTCATCAGATAGTGATGGGTACATAAATTAGCATCCCTTCTGCTCAATTAATTGCAGTGTCATAAAAGAGCAGCAATTATTTTACACAGGTGAGGTAGCTGAAGTCCTCAAGATATTGCTGGATTGGAAGAAGGCGGAGCTTCGTTTCGGCGATACAGTTGCGATCTCAGGGCTCTGAGATCGCAACTGATATTTTCGCCCCGGTCGGTCCCAACGGACCTAAACCGTCCTGTAGAGACGGCGATTGTGAAGGGCATAGTCCCAGGAATATCGCAAAACCCCTGGTTTGATCCGGGAGAAGTCCTTTTGCTGGCGGCGGAGAGGCAGCCTCCATAGCTGCTGAAGTCAGGACAGCTCTGGAAAGAAAGTGGCTGGAGTGAAAGTGTGTCGGCTGGGTGAGAAACTTCTTTTTTGTTGTAAATTCGCTGAGATTTGAAAGGGCACCCTGAATAGAGAAGAAACCTGTGAGATTTTTTTTTGACAAAAACTGTATGAGCGGCATTTTTTAAAGTGATGTCAAATTGAGGCTTGGATTTTTTTTTTCTTTTCCTTATTTTTTTGGGGGCGGACTTTAGTGTGACTTTGTAGGTAACTGGACTGAATTTTCTCTTACATATATTTTTATGCTCTTTTTGATTTTTTAATTTTCTTTTAGGATAGAGGCTCCCTTTGGCTATTTTTTCTTTTTATAAATTATTTTTTTTTCTGGCTGGGGGGGGGAAGAGTATTAAGAAACTTTGTAACACTGCCAACTAGAGGCTTGAAAATATTTTATTTGAATTGGAGAGAATTGTAAGAAGACTCCTTCTCAAGGACATTTCAATGTGATAAGATAGAGGGAGAGCACAACAAAATATTATTACAGGTGTTCTCCTGGACTCTTTCAATATTTTAACATTTGAGGCTTGGCTTTGAAGCTAGTGGAGGAGAGAGTCATAATAAGAGCCTTGGACAACTAAATAAAGTGCAGTGTGCTTTCTTATTTTTTTTTTTTACTTGTGATACTCCTACTTACCAGCCTCTTTGTAAATTTTAATTCTAGTAATATTCTTATTTTTGCTTTTTATTTCAAAGGGAAAGCCTCAGAGTTTTTTCTTTATTTTTCTTTTTTTTCTCCTTATCTTTACTAGGATCCTTTTGCTTTTTCTATCCAAGTTTTTGTATCACTCTGTTTTTTCTTTTTGATTATTGAGACTTCCCAATTGGATTAAGGTGTGAAGAACCTGAAGGAATTACTTCTTTTTTTCTTTATTTTTGTTCTCTTTCTTCTTAATCAATATTATTATTTTGGGTTTTTTTTTTCTTTGTTTTTCATTTTTTATGGTGGACTACTTCGTAATTGGATTAGGGTCCAGAAGAACCTGAAGATTTTTCTTCTTTTTTTTCTCCTTTTTTCTTCTTTGGTTGTGGGCTTTTTACTATTGGATTTTTCCATTTTGGATTATAATTGGCTATTCTACCAGTTGGATTAAAAGCTAAAAAGAATTTGAAGTTTTTGAAGCAGTAAAATTAGCAGGAAACCAATATCATCTGGCGTTTCTACTTCTACCTCTGCCTCCCCACCAGCTGGAGGACAACGTTTAATTCAGACAATGTTGAAGCAAGATAAAGAACAAGAAAAAGTAACTTTACAGATGATTATGCAAGGAATCCAAGATCCCAAGATAAAAACAGACACTATTGAACAAAGAATAGAGAAGACTGATGAAAAAGTGGAAAATATTAAACAAATGATGGTGAAGTATGAGGAGAGATTCCAAAAAATTGAGGAAGAAGGTAAACAAAGAGAGGAGAAGATTGGAAATATTGACAATAGATTAGCAGTGGTTGAACAAGATAAAAGTGGGATGTTGAGGTGGGAGATGGAAAGGTCAGAATTTTATCTCAGATTTCAAAATATAGAAGAAAAAAAAGGACAAAATTTGGCTGCGATAATGATAGAAATTTTGGCGGATGCTTTGGAAATTACAGAGGAAAAGATGATGGATGGAGTAGATGAGGTATATCGAGTTTATACAAGATATGCGATGAGAAATAAATTACCAAGGGAAGTCCATATTAGATTTACCAAAAAATCCATTAAAACACAAATACTACAAGTGGTAAGAAAGAAGACATTGAAATACAAAGGCAAAGAGATTGTGGTTTTAAAACAAATACCCAGAAGAGTGAGAGAGATGAGAAGAGAATATCAATTTCTGACCAAAACGCTATTGGAAAATGAAGTGAATTATAGATGGCTGATTCCAGAAGGATTAATGTTTACATGGCAAGAGCAGAGACATAGAATTGATTCAATTGAGAAAGCAGAACTTTTCCACGCAGAATTTTTTGGGAGGAGAGAAGAGGAGGCAGAGAAAGAGGTCTCATTAATTGAGTTTCAAGAGGAACAACTGGAGACTGAAAAAGAGAAAGGTGCAGTAGGTGGACAGGTGGATAGTAAAGAACAGCGTGAAGTGAGATCCACGAGAGCTGTTAGACCTAAATATAAAGCATAATCATGGAAGAAAAAAAACTGATTACAGTGAATATAAATGGACTCAATTCAGCTGTTAAAAGAAAGAAAACCTTTCATAAATTAGAGAAATTAAAATTTGATATATTGTCTACAAGAAGTTCATATTAAAAAACAACATGAACAATTGTTAGTACAGCCAAAATTAGGGAAAATATTTACTTCTTTGACTCAATGTAAGAAAAGAGGAGTGGTTCTAAACATTAAAGAGGTTATCCCAGCAGAATTGATCTACACAGATGAAGACGGAAGAGTATTAATGGTGGAAATAATGGACAATAATATAAAAATACTCTTGATTGCAATTTATGCTCCGAATGATAAACAAGAAGAGTTTTATAAAAAACTACACATGAAAATAATTGGACTGGACTATGTTAATATAATTATGATGGGAGACTTTAATGGAATTGTGGACAATAAATTGGACTACATAGCAACAACAACAAAGCAAAATAGAAAGACTCTCCCTAAATCTTTTTTTAAAATGACAGACAAATTAACTTTAAAAGATATTTGAAGAGAAAGAAATGTTAAAGCTAAACAATATACTTTTTATTCAAATAGACATTTATCATGGTCCAGATTAGATATGATTTGGATCTCAACAGAATTAATATCTAATATTCAAGAAACAAATATTGAAACAAGTACTTGGGCAGATCACAGCCCAATGACAATTAAATAGAAGGGACAAAAAAAAGATCGAGATGGACATTAAACAATACTATCTTAAAGGAAAAAGATTTTATACAATGGATGGAGAAGGAACTGGCTTTTTTCTTTAGAGAAAATAAAAAAGAAGATACTTCAACACAGAATGTTTGGGATACAATCAAGGCCTATGCTAGAGGTTTGATAATAGATTATACAAGAAAAAAGAATACTAGGAAAAGGCAAGCTTCTAAGGCCTTGGAAGATGAATATAAAAGACTTGAAAAAGAATTACAGAAAACACCACAGAAAAAAGATATTAAATTGAAGCTGGATGTAATTAAACATAAAATGGAATTAATAGAGAAAGAAAAATTGGCACAGAAAATTAGAAATTCTAAACAGAATTATTTTGAAGATGCAAATAAACCAGGTAGATGGCTAGCATATAAATTGAGAAAGGAGAAGGAATCAAGAAAAATATTGGAGCTAATAGATGATCAAGGTCAAGTTTGTTATGGCAATAAGGAAAAAAAGGAAATTATTCGAGATTTCTATGGGCAACTATATAAACAAGAGAATATTGATGAGGAAAAAGTCAAACAGTATCTACAGAATGCTAACTTACCGAAGATACCTAAAGAGACTGAAGAAATGTTAGAAAGCAATATAACAATGATGGAATTAAATGAAGCACTTAAGAAACAAAATAATGGGAAAACACCAGGTCCAGATGGGCTTCCGGCAGAATTCTATAAAACATTTCAAGAATCATTGAGCATCCCATTGTTAGAAGTTATGAATGAAGTTATGTCAAAGAAGATGATACCCAAAACATGGTCAGAGGCTTATATTACACTTATTCCAAAAGAAGAGGCTGACCCACTGCAAATTAAGAACTATAGACCTATTTCTTTATTGAATGCAGACTATAAAATCTTTGCTTCAATTTTAGCAGAAAGACTTAAAAAATATTTAAATAATTTTATCCATCCAGATCAAAATGGATTTCTGCCAAAGAGACAAATCAGAGACAACATGAGAGTAATCTTGGATACTTTGGAATACTATGAGGCTCATCCTGAAAAGCAAATGGCTTTGATATTCCTAGATGCTCAAAAGGCATTTGATAACGTGAACTGGAGATTTATGTTGTTACTATTGGAACAGATGGGTTTTGTCAGAAAATTTATTCAAGCAATAGAAGCCATATACAATAAACAGACAGCAAAGGTAATGATGGAGGGAAAACTTACAGACTTTATTAATATAAGAAAAGGCACAAGACAAGGATGTCCCCTATCTCCTTTGCTATTTGTTTTGACTTTGGAAGTATTGAATAGAAACATTAGGGATGATAAAAGCACAAAAGGAATGAAAATTAAAAAGGAAGAATTCAAACTACAAGCTTTTGCTGATGACTTAGCTTTTATTCTGGAAGATCCGCTAGAAACAGCTCCAAAGTTATTGGAAAAGATAGAGACATATGGTGAGGTGGCTGGTTTGAAAATAAATAAAGATAAAACAAAGATTTTGACAAAGAACATGCTACTGAGACAAAGAGAAGAACTGGCAGACCTGTTGAAAATCCAAGTTACGAATAAGGTTAAGTATCTGGGAATATATTTGACAGCAAGATGTAGCACATTAAAAGAGAATAATTATATTAAACTTAAACAACAGATAGCTATAGACTTGAAGAAATGGGAAAACTTGCAATTGTCATTAATAGAGAGAATTTCAACATTTAAGATGAATATTTTACCCAGAATCCTATTCCTGTTTCAAACAATACCAATTAGGCTTGGAAAAGACTATTTTGAAGATTTAAATAAAATTATGTTGAAGTTTATATAGCAAGGTAAGAAAGCGAGAATAAAGCTAAAGCTTTTGTAAGATGCTAGAATTAGAGGAGGTTTTGGCCTGCCCAATTGGGAATTGTACTATCAAGCTGCAAGTTTGATATGGGTCAAGGTATGGATAACATTAAGAAAGACTAGATTGTTGACACTAGAAGGGCATGATTTGCTGTTGGGTTGGCATGCTTTTTTATGATATAAGGGAACTAAAACACAGGGTTACTTTAGAAGACATTATATATGGGAGTCTTTGTGGTTAAACTGGGAGAAGATAAAAAGACAATGTTATTTGAAAATTCCAGTTTGGTTATCGACTATTGAAGCATTTTCCTATCCTATAATTTATAAGAAGGAACAAACAGTTAGATATGGGGAACTATTGGATGAAAAGGGTGAACTTAAATCGATTCAAAATTTAGAGGAACAAGGTATAAAGATAAATTGGTTTTCATATGCGCAAATACATTCAAGGTATGATGAAGATTTTAAAATGGAGGGATTCTATGATAAACAGAATGATCTAGATAAGATCTTGATGGGTACTGATGAGAAGGTGATTAAAAAATTATATGGTTATTTATTGGGAATTAAATTAGAGGAAGAACAAGTTAAAGAAACCATGATTGTTTGGGGGAAGAATTTTGGATATGGGATTGATCTAGAGAAATGGCAAAAATTGTGGTCTCAAAATTATAAAATGACAATGTCAACAGCATATAAAGAAAACTTGTATAAGATGTTTTACAGGTGGCACTTTCCCCCGACAAGAATAGCAAGAATGTTTAAGAACAAATCTGAAAAATGCTGGAAATGTCATCAGATACCTGGCTCATTTACCATATGTGGTGGACCTGTGAGGACGCTAAAAAATATTGGACTAAAATTCGCATGTGGTTGGAAAAAATGACAAAGAAACGTATAGATTTGAAACCAGAGTTCTTTCAATTGGGAATCTTACCAGATACATACAGTAAAGACTTGAAATATCTGGTTGTAAATGTATTAATAGTGGCTAGGATTGTATTTGCTAAAAATTGGAAGAGTGAGAAAATACCATCAGAGGAAGAAATTATTAAGAAAATATTGGAATGTGCTGAGATGAGTAGATTGACATTTGAAATTAGAGAGCAAGAGGATAAACAATTTTATGAAATTTGGGGTCTTTTTTATCAATGGCTAGATGACAAAATACGATAATAGAATATTTAGAATGTTAGACAGCAAGGAATATCTTTATTTTTTCTTTCGCCTTTGTTATTTGACATTATATTTATAAAGTGTTTTTAGGATAGATTTGGTATGATTATATGATTTGTTATAGAATAAATTATTTAAAGTATTGTTATCTCAAAAAGCATGAATGATTAAAAGTATAGTCAAATGATTTTTTAATAGTGATATTAGGATGTATAAGTTTGGATTGACAATATGAGTTGTTATGTAATATAACTGTAATTGAGACTACAAAATGAATGCACAAAACTGATGAACCAATCGACACACTGTATGTACATAAGAGAGTTGATGTTTTAATGTTTTGTTTGTCTTGTTTGTTTGTAGAAAATCAATAAAATTCTTTTTTTAAAAAAAAAAAAGATATTGCTGGATTATAATCCCCAACATCTTTTAGCACTGTCAAAACTGGGAAAAATTACTGGGAGTTGTATTAAAACCAGGAGACAACATGTTCTTTCTGACAATGAAAATGTATATCTTTTTTTATTTGGCCTGAGGGCTGCCTTTGGTTTTTAAAAAGTGTGTGTTCTCCTTCTGTCCTATTGAAGTTATAGTTTCATGACAAATTCTGGATTTTGAGGAACTTATTGAAAGCTTTGAAGGAGCCACATAACACCTCAGGGTCTCTATCTTCAGAGACATTTGCTCTATGTTAGGTTCATATGAAACTTAAATAAATGTGGATTAGGATTTGGAGCTTTTAAAATAAAAAAGCACTAACACTAAGAGGAAAACCTAAAGAAAAAAAATGCTGTTGGTTTACTGTTATACAGTAAGTTTGCAGCTAAGTAAAAGCAAACCCCATCATTCTTCCAGTTCTGCTAATTTATGCTAGTGTAGAATGTTCTCAGTGGTAACAAGTGTACCAAATATACTTGTGATACCATAGTTTCAGATTATCCAAAAATTAGTTATTGATTAGTTCACAATAAGCATACTTGCTTGCCTACGTATATGTACCCAACTAGAAGATAATTACTGCAATAAGAGAATAATCCAGGGTATATTTCTGCTCTTCAAAATAGCAGATTAAACAGACAAACGAACTCTGGTTTTAACGGTGATATGATAGACCAAGAATTTGTGTGAACGTGTATGCTGGTTGTTAGGGATAACATTGGTTACCTAACTTAGTTTGGGTAAAAAATAATATATAAACTATGTTAGTGAGTTTAAGTGTAAGTATCACTTTAACTGCAAAACGTGTATTTTGGGTGCGGTTGTAAAATCACCATAAGAGGGAGCAAGAGAGCTCACTGTTTGCTGGCTTTTACTGTAGTAGCTGACAATGTTGGATTGATGGTGATTACTGTGTGTTTTCCCTGCTGTTGCTGAGAGAAGAAAAGGGGTTTGATTTTCTTCATATGTCTGACTGCAAAAGAGTTATATTGCTGGACTGATTATTTGTAAGTTTACTGACCTCTATTTTCAACACTGGACTTTGCAACTGATTAACCCCTGGATGGACTGAACTAGTTTATGACATATGGACTGTTTTGACTATGCTATAACTCTTGCTGGAATAAAAAACTATTTAACTGGCACAGTGTATCTGTCTTACTGAGTGTAAACTACAACAACGTTTATCTCACATAATTTGCCTGCCTGCTAGACTGCCGTTGCACGTTCTGCTAGGGTGTGTATCCCTAACACTAGTTAATTCATCTCTATATATGCATAATGAATTAAACAAACCTTTCCTCCTTGGAAGAGCTGTCCGCATCAGATGATTGCCCCAGATAAACAGAATTGTCAATATATCCCCCTGGCTGCCTCAACTTCCGGGAGTCCTTTCCGAGTTTCAGGAGCCTGTCTCCTGCGTACAGCAGACCTATGGTACACAGTGGTTGTTGTTGTTTTAAAGAACACATGTAACATACTATGCAGACTAGTAGTTGTGGACCTCAATCTTTTATGACAGTCTCAGAGCAGAATTAAAAATTAAAACATTAATATAAAACAGAACAAGATATAATACTATATAAATGTTAGCGGTGAGATCATCGATGGGTGGCCAAAGTCACCTAATTTTACAAAAAGTGTAGCAGAATTTAGCTATGTTCCAGGTGACTATCATACTGATTCAATAGTAACACCTATTTGTAAAAGAGATCAGAATTCCCCAGTATTTTATCTGGTGCCGAGTTATGAGCCTGTGAATCCTCATAGAGGGTACAACATAAGGAAACATGAGCTGTCATTTCAATGGCTCCTTGCCCACATGGGCACAATATCAGCTCATAAACTGTGGAATGTTGATCTAAATAATTTTCCTCTATTGAATTTACAATAGAGACTTGTTAAAGCTTTGAAGAATATTTTGAGAAGGGAGAAAGAAAAAAGAAAAGAAATCAAGTTTTAGGTTATTATTTGAAGTGACTAAAGATTGAGATTGTTAGCAGTAAAAGGAAGGAATATAAAGTTAGTTTATTGATCAAGGTTAAAATAGATGTGTTGTTTTCTCTGATAAGCCTGACTGTACTTTTGTTGCCCCCAGGACTGAAATGATGAGGCTTTAATGATTTGTTTATAAATAAGAGATGGGATATGAGTAGAAGAGACCATTTGTTGCTTTTTAAGAGGAGATAAGTTACTAAAATTGTTTATAGGAGCCTTTTTTTTTCTCTTTAATTTGCATTAGTTTTGTTTTTATTGTAATGTTCAATAAAATTACTATAAAATAGAACCGAGATGAAACTTTATTCTCATGCTACGTTGCATAACTTGTTACAGCTACATTAGACTTTTAAGCTACTTGTTTTCTAAGAGCAGCAATCACTGTTTCTAAACAACATTTCAGACTAGTAGCTGGATTCACAATGGCCCAGGAAAATCACATGGATCATTCTAAAGTTTACAGACAGCATCAATTGCAAACTATATTTTTTCCATTATTTTATCAGTTAGCACATTTTATGGCAGGAAGATTCTTTAAAAATGATGGAGCAGAATAATGTCTATATGTAATTGACAATCTGCCATATGGGTCACACATTTATTCTTTGTTATATGAAAGTTGGGAAGTTGGGTAACTTGTTGGTCCTCACTAAGGAAATGAGCCTGAGACAGCAGCTTTAACTCAGAGTTTGAGACAAGATCATAAAACAGAACCCAGATATAGTGTTATACACAAGCCAAGGTGGAACTACAGAAATCTAAAGAAATGCAAAAAATATCTGACGGAGTTCAACATGCGCTATTTTCTTACCAGTGTCCTTTGAATTAACAAACCTTTCTTAAATTTTTCTTAGATATTAGGCTAGTAGGAACCGTCCATGTTCTGGAGCCTGCCTTTGAAATGGTAAGGATTAAAAAAATATTTTTATTTTAATTCTGTCAGAGTATATTCATGAACTGGAATAGAGTTTAGTAAGAAAGTCAGCCAATGAATAGGCATGGCAACAGACCAGCCAGCGGGAGCTGAATTGGAAAAGTGAAACTAGAAGTAGCCTGGGTGTGGCTCTAGTCTCTGAATTCTAGTGTTCTGAATTGTGTAGCTGTTGCTTGTGTTTTTGCTTGTAACCTTTTCCAAGAATCTATTATTGGTATTGTACATTTTATTCATTTATTATGTATATAAAGAAGTTAAGGAATCCTGCTGAATCTCTGTGTGTTTTCTGGATTTGAATTTTCTGCTGCAAAATCTAACCAATTCACAGTCCTGCACGAAGCTATTCAACACAATCTTTAACATCCTTGTTTAGAAACGTCATGAAATTTAATTGAACCCGATTTCTAAGTGCTATTACAACACTACTAGACCCATTTCCCTAAATTTAGAAATATAGCCTTCCACTTAACATTTTTGTCTGCTAGTGGCTTCTATCCTGAATCTATAAAGCTGGAACATAATGTTAAATTTGGACTGCCTGATATAAGGCACTCCTAATTGTTTGGTTTTTTCCATACCTCTTTTTAGTGCTCTTTCTGAAATTGGAATTCCATGTTTTTTGCAAAGCTTGATACACTGACAGTAGACATAGTGGCATGCTAGTCGATGCTGGTCTATCAATTCTCCCATTTCACCCTCTAGGGAGCTTGGCAAGCAGTGACTATCGACAACTGGGTCTCCAGACCTCACTAGTCTGCACTGTTCTGCAAAGTCTAATGGAGTTGTCTTCCTCTGTTAAAATAAGACAGGCTTTCTGTTATAAAGCAATATTATTGTGCAATAAATCTTATACTGCTAAAGTTGTAACATAGTAGGGAATGAATTAAAAAGACACAGACAATTTTTTGTCCTTCCACAAGAAAAAAACTCAGCTCTCTGTTATAAACCTTTACTGAAAATGGATTGAAAAATGTTTTTGCAAAATGTGTGAACTGGGGACGCTTGCTACATAGTAATAATAATGACTTTGCACCAACTGCAACTAAGCAATCAATTCTTTATGTCAAAGTCAAATTCCAATTTATAAAATCTCTGCCTTACTTGCAAAAGGAAGCTTCAGAGGGCATACCCATTATCACAAATATTTTAGTTCAGAGGGAATCAGTACTTCCATCTGCCATTTCTGCATTTTATACTGAACAAGTGTCTAGTGTTAAAGCTGTATTCTTACCATTATCCCAGGGGAGGAGGAAGATATGTTAGAAATGTTTGCCTTGAGTTATTTGTAAAAATGATAAATAAGTAAAAATAAACATCACCCATTATTCAGGAGGTAAGTCAGGGTGCCTGTTAGCATCAGGGAAAAGTGGCAATAGACAGTATAGAGACGGGCAATAGGGAGAGCAGGTTCATAAATGTATGGTTTTTAACCAGCTCAGCCAGCTTTAACTCAGCAATGGGAAAACCCATTACATCATCTAACCTGATTGAAAATAGGAAAATTGCTGTTCAAGATTCAGGGAAGGTGTTATTCCTCTAATAGAAAGATGATAGGATTAGCCAGCAATTACATATGCTGGACTCTTCCAGAGAGGTAGAGCTATTTCTGTTGCCTACATTTAAGTGAACGCTGATAGGGAACTACTTTGGCAGTCATCCTTGTAAATGCTGCCCACATTGGGCTTTTTTACTTTTTTACCCTTTTCTGTTGCTGTTTCTTTCCCTTACATTTCAAGAGCCCTGGTGGCGCAGTGGTCAGAATTGTAGGCTAACTCTGCCCACTGCCAGTTCGATCCTGACTGGCTCAAAGTTGACTCCGCCTTCCAATCTTTCCAAGGTTGGAAAAATAAGGACCCAGATTGTTGAGGGCAATATGCTGACTTTCTAAACTGCTTAAAGAGGGCTGCAAAGCAGTATGAAGTGGTATATAAGTCTAACTGCTATTGCTATTTGTTGAAACATGTAGTGATTTATCTGAAGTACTTTAAAATGAAATGGCCTTCTCCCTATAATTCATCCTTACTTTATGCAATTGGTTTGTAGTCAGTTCCCATGATCCAAAGCAAATGATTCTAAGGTACAGTCAGACCACAAAAATACAGTACCTTTAGCCGCCGTCTGGTTTCCTTGTATCTCTTCCCAACTATTTCCATTTGGCTATAAGTTAAGTGCCTGCGATCTGGCTCAGTGTTGATGGGAGGAACTTGCAAATGGTTTGACTTAGGTTCACAAGTTACCTGAGAAGATATACTAGACTTGGCAGGAGGAATTATATCTCCTTTTGCAGTGATGGATGAAGATGTTGCCACAGGCAATAGCTCTTTAGCGTTGTTATTAAAACAAAGGAAAGAAAGCAGAAAATAGATTATAAAGACAATGTTTCTTCCTCATCTACTCCCCACTCCCAGCAATTATTGAGCTGTTTTATCATGCTGGCTTCTACTTAGTTCAGGAAATACCTTCTCAGAAATTAGAAAAATGTCCTGTCTTACATTCAACAGTTGGTATTCACAATATTTACTAATCTGTTTTAAATATCTATTAAGATAACCAAAATAATTAATATGTACTGTATGAATATATATGACTGTTGCTTATTTCTGTACATATATTAAATTGCCAAACTACAGCCAACTTATAGTCAATACACTTATAGTATTCTGTCACTAATTGTAATGTCAATTTTTCTTAAATTATTTATATATTTCCCAATTTGCTATCCTCCAAATATATTGGGATTACAGTCTAGAATTTCCAAATACAGTACCTTCAAAAAAAACCCTTAGTTGTTTATGATGCCATCAACAACTAAATCTGTAAGTTATCACTAATCAAAGTTATCAGAAACTTAAAAATATTCAATCAACTGTATTGATTTGGTTCCTTGTTACCTTGCTTTGGCTGTTTCCAGTTCTCCTTCATATTATCTAGCCATAATCTTTGACATTCAGCTAAGTCAGCCCCAGTTATAAAATGTCCTTTCTTTGAAACGGTGAGAAAGACAATTATTTCTTCTAAGTCACTTTTACTGATAGGCACCTTTGTCTGGAAACAAACAGAGAATAAAAATTGCACTTAGGTCTGGGACTTGACATGATATAAAAATCCAAGAGGAAACAGCTATTTCAAAGAGAACAATTTCTCAACATTGAGATATAAACAAATCATGGCCCACTTTCAATTATTACTATGTGCACAGGCCTTCATTTAATATGTGCATAGAAACAGAATGTGCAATTTTCTATGAGAAATCACGCAATCCAATAATTGTAATACAAGCAATGTGCACCTTGAACACCAGCAAATTGCAAACTGATGATGCTCATGTGATTCTGTTCATTAAAAATGTCATGAAGCAGTTGGAATTCTTTCTTTTTACTAGCACTTCTGTGCTGTATTTGCACAAACAGATACTCTCATTCAGTTAGGGATATGTGAATGGAAATGGCTTTCATACAATATGCTTCTAAAGAATTAGGATATATAAATATTTGTTTAAATAAAATGTAAGTCAACCATACATGACAAGAATCTAAAATGTTATAGCAAAAGCCTGGTTAACAATTATGGTCCCAAGTATTAAGATTTCAACTTCATTTTTTTTCATCAGACTTTACTGTTCTCATATATTTATTTTTGCTCTTAATCTAACATACTCCAGAACAAACTTTACAAGATTAATAATTAAATTAATAAAATCCTCTAGTCATGGAAAACAACTCTATGCTTCTCTAAACAAACTTTTTAGGACATTTTAGGTTTTCCATATATATGTAATCAGTTAGTGTATTTATAAACTATGAATTTTGGTGTAGTGGTTAAGGTGCTGGCCTAGAAAACAGGTGACTCTTGCCTTAAGCATGAAAGCTGGCTGGGTGACTTTGGACCTATCACTCTCTCTAAGCTCTGATATACTCACTATGTCAGTCTTAAAGGAAATCAGCCTGATTTGGGGTTGATTTGGAAGGACAGATACTGAAGCTGAAGCTCAAATACTTTGGCCACCTAATGAGAAGAGAGGACTCATTGGAAAAGACCCTGATGTTGGGAAAGATGGCAGGCAAAAGGAGAAGGGGATGAGATGGTTAGATAGTGTCACCGATTCAATAAACAGAATTAGGGCAAGCTCCAGGAGAGAGCCTGTCATGCTATGGTCCAACCTGTCATGCTATGCCATGGAGAGTTGGACATGACTTAGCAGCCAAATAACAACAATACTCATGATGAAACTTTTAAAACTTTCTTCTAAAATAGAAAAAAAAGGAATAACATAACTGAAAATCAGTGGCTTTACTGTTGTATTTTGGCAACGTGATGTGGAATTGCACTCGGGACTGCAAAATAAGGGGGGCTGGGGTTGCATGTATCCCAAAGGCTTCCCACAACTAGCTTAACATTTTAATAAACCACAATGGGTGGTATTCAATATGCTAAGCCAAAGTCCCCCTTCCCCTCACTATCTATGGGGAAAAAAACATATTGTCAGTAAAGCTAATGAGCAAATAAAAGCCCTTATTGACCCCATGTGCAATTTTCCCCTATTAAGGCATCAAGAAAGAATCCCTACATTGATGCTTATCTAAGTATGTAATCGTGATGGCCACTGTGATGCAGTGGTTAAGATACTACTCTAGGCTAGAAATGGGAGACTGTGAACTCTACTCCTGCCTTGACATCCTTGATATCAAGCTAGGGGAGCTTGGCCAGTCCCTCTCTTTCAACCCTAGAAGGAAGCAGTGGCAAACCACCTCTAAAATCTTGCCAAGAAAAAACCATGGACTTGTGTCCAAGCAGTCTTCAGGAGTCAACAGTGACTCCAAAGTCACAAAAATTAACAACTAGGGAGTAGAAGGGTTTTTCCACTTACCTCCTGGATAATTCTAAGGAAATCCACTCTTTTGAACTTCATTGTCCTGCTCCTGTCAGCTTTTTTGAAGAGATCCACAAGCTTGAGTTTTTGCTTATGCAGAAGGTTTTGTAGTGTAATAATAGATGGTGGATATGGAGCCTGAATAAGAGGTGTAGTTTTCACTGGTTCAATCTTCGGTGGGATCTGCAGAAGAGACATCCAAACATTTTAAAAAGATTATACTCCACTTTGTTTTGATGAAGTAGAAATGCAACAACCTGGTTAGTTCTTCAGTCAATCAACCAACCATCAGCAGATTGGTGGACATATTACTGAAGGCAAAACACAAGCAGATTGGTGGACATATTACTGAAGGCAAAAAACAAACAGACAACTGGTCTGACATATGTCCTATTTTTATCTCATTTTGTGGCTTCACTAATTGTATTCGCTGGTCAAATTTATTAATCCAAGGGCTTTGCTAATACTAGAGCAAGAACTCATTTTATAATTGTATTTGTATTTTGCTGCAAAGGAAATAAAAAGACGGGCTGCTATACATTTTAGGCAGGCAGAACCACAATATGGTAGTCCTTACTTAATGACGTTCACTTAGCAATTGTTTAAAATTATGCCCTCCCCCCCCAAATTGTACTTACTACCACGTTCCAGAGTTTTGATGGCAGCACCCCCCTCTCCACACAGTTCCATGACTGCATTTCGGGCACTTGGCAATGGCCAGTTGCAGTGTTTTGCAGTCACATAACAACAATTTACATTTTTGCTAGTTTCTGGCAAAAAAAAAAAAACCCCACCCAAAGGAATGAATAACCTCATTTTAATACTGTAGCATTCATTTCATTTTACAAAAAAAGTAGTAAAATCGAACTTATGATTGTCATGATTTAGAAATTCTAGACCCCTTTACAGTCATTAACTCAAGGACTACCTGTATATAAACACCAAGTCTATACAAATATATTATATTCTCTTTCAAGACTAAAAATGAAATGTTCCAAAGTCTTTTGACTCCAAAGAGGAAGAAAAGGCTTTAAATCTGGAAAAGTTAGATGCAAAGGCCTTGATCTGGATTCTGCAAAGACAGATATTCTCTGCATACATGGCTTCTTTCTTGTCTCCAATAACTCATATTATTATACCTTTGCTCCTACTGCTATAAGCATGTTCCTAAATACAAAATTTAGTGCCCATAGCGCTAAAGATTTATTGCTGGGCTTGGTATAAAGCCTGACTGAAACGTGAGATATAATTTTGACTGAGTTCCTGGGAGATTGTAATTATCTATTAGATTTTTTATGCTGTCCCTCCTGTAAAGAGTTTGAGACTCTCTTATGTTCTTGTTTTATCCTCACTACAGCTCTCAGACATAGGCTGGACTGAGAAGAGAGACTGGTTGTACAGCTGGTTTAGAGTCATCCTCATGAACATCATGGATAACAAGGACTTTTAATTGATGCTCCTCCATTATAGTCCCAAACTCTAATCCACAAGTGGAGCCTTCCAGATGTGGTTGAGAAAGGCCATTCTTCCTGCTGGTTCTGTACCATGACATCATGCTGACTTCCTACTGTGCTTACCTTAACACATTGGAGAGCCTGCAATTCGGCTTGAATTTTAGCCTCTTCTCTTTCTTTTTTTATTTTCCTCAGGATGCTTTCTTCTTGCTGAGTGAGAGGCTTCTTTTCAGTCAACCATTCCTCCAGATTTACACAGTCCTCCAACAAATTACGCAGTTGTTTTCGCTCCTTAATCCAAGCTTCCATACTTAGCAGGTCATCCTCCTCAGTGGAAATGCTATCCTGGGCCTCCAGAGGTGCTGTCAGCTGCTGAACTTTCTCCATTTCCCTGGGGACAGGTGGCCAAGGCTTGTGAATACTAGGAGCCACACTGTCCATCGGTGGTGCAATAAGAATACGCCGTCTTGGTTTAGGTGGGCCAAATCTATTTGGTCTCAATTTAAGGGAAAAATAGGGATATTCATTTCTCAGTTTATACTGTTTAAAGCAATGGCTTAAAATTCTATCTGAGGCAGATTCTTTAGGAGACTCTTCATTTAAGGTGGGCTCACTTTCAGTGTCACTGAAAAGAAGGAGTCAAAATCATTAATACCACTCATCCAATCTTTTTAAAAAATAAAACACAATAAAAACATGATAAAATTAAAATACTTAATGGTACATCTAGCAATATTAATTTCTGTAAATATTAATTTTTGTTTTCTTGGGTACAGAAATAAAGTAACATAATCAACCTAAGATTTCAACAGATATTTAAAGATATGGATTTGTTCAGAAATTATACAGATGGGATAAAATCTATTTATGAGCTTTCCTTTCTTAGGGGAAAGTGAGGCCACAATGCAAAAGTGATTTTCCACATATCCCCCCCCCCCATTCAAATGAGAAAGGACAAAGTTTAAAGGTGTCAACAAGATTGCATTAAAAATTGCCCAGGTAGAATCCAAAGTGTCTCTCCAGGCAGGGCTGGGATAGAAGCCTCTGAAAGTTCCCGCTCTTGCATTGAACTTGATGGAGCCAAGTATATGAACTGTAGCTAACAGAATGCTTCCAATCTTGATTGGCAGGGCCTGAAAATTCCAGTCTCCCACATATGGACAGCATCTGGTTGGGGACACTGCTGTGTAAAGAATTACTAGCCTGGAGATAAGATGGCTTTATTTATTTATATCCCACCTTTATTATTTTCTGCAAATAATTCAAGGTGGCTAAATATATCCAAAACACACCTTCTTCCTCCTATTTTCTCCACAACAACCACTTTGTGGATCAGGCTGGGCTGAGAGTGACTGGCACAATGTCACCCAGTTGGGTATCATGGTAAGGCAGAACTAGAAGTCATAGCCTTCCACTTTAACTAGACCAAACTGCTTTCCTAAAGAAATTCCCTAGCTCTTAAACCTATTCATTCGAACATTCAATGCCAAGAAAATAGAGGCAGAACGTTTGTCCCAAAGAGGCTTTTCCAAAAGTCGACTGGACTTTCTTGGTTTTGTCCTTGAAAACGTTTCGCTTCTCATGCAAGAAACTTCTTCAGAACTTCGATGAGAAGCGAAACTTTTTCAAGTTAAAAAAAAGAAACAAAACAAGAAAAGTCCAGTTGCTTTTTGGAAAAGCCCCTTTGGGACAACCACGTCCTGGATGATTTGAGAATCTCCCAAGCCATTCTAACTCGTCATCAAGCGACCGTTCTGATTTCTGCAATCACATCTGATAATTCTACTTATTACCCCTGAAAAAACCAACAGAAAAATCTTTATGAACCGGGAGGCCCCTTGCTGAATTCTACCAACCGGAGAAATGAAGAAACGGAGTCGTAAAGAGATTGCGTTATGTGAGTGGTCCCTGAATTGTCACTCCGGTTTTTCGTGTTTTGTGATAACCAGCTAAGCTGCTCCATTTTGCTCGACATTGCGACGTCCTAGAGCAGAAAACTTCACTGTCGGCGTCTTCGGACCCGAAAAACAAACAAACAAAAAACGCCGTTTTACTGGGCTGTGCGAAAGACAGGAAAAGCCCGCCGTTCTCTGTAATTCTGGAGTCGAGGAAGAAGAGAGAAAAAAGCAGGAGGGAAAAATCCTCGTTCCGTTCGCCAAGCTTTCTTTCTCTCAGCAAAGGTAAAAAATGACCTGACAACTGTTCCCCCCGCCCCGCTGAACGCACCACCATTAGAGCATAAGGCAAAATTTTGTTTTGGTGGGCACCAAGACAACGGGCGGGCAGGCAGGCGGCCTTGCATGCAGTTGATTGGCGCAACGGGAGAAGATCGAACGTTGTGTCGCAAAGCCGCGAGGACGCGCGTGTCAATTTCGTGCCGGCCTTTCCCGCCTTGGTACTCCCGTTCCTTCCATTTCCCCCCCACTTTTTTTTTAGGGCTGGGACGGGGAGTTAATTAGCAGAACTGGGATAGGCAATAAATCTTAGCTAGCGTCACGCCTTGACGACCCCCTCCATTCATGACACGCAGCTGGATCTTGAGAGAGAATAGCCATTTATGGAGTGACTTTGTGTCTATGGCCCTAATCAAGGTTCGTCTAAAGTTTCTTAACTAAGTTCCAGTGACAGGGGAATAGCTTTCCATGTTGTCTTAAATCATGGCTTGCAAGCCAAAATAGCCTAGTACATATTGTATAATTCGACCCATTGTGTGAACGAAGCTTTTCCTGGTTACTGCCAAACCACTAACCTGCTGAAATGATAAATCACACCTAAAAAAATCAGATACAGCATGAGGTTAAAGAGGTTTAAACTACTTTGTGGTTCAAAATTGTAGTAAATATGAAAAAAATACTTGATTAGATACCAAGTAGGAGACTAAAATGAAGACAAAGCTAATTTGGCATTTCATCTGTCCTTCCACCTCTTCAGAAACATCCCTTATTGAATTGTGATTCTTTTCTTCCACAAGCCAGATTCTAACTAATAAAACCCTGTTTTAAATTCATTGGCATGGCTTCCTATCTTTAACATGATTTGCTGTCAGAAAGCTGATCATAAAGAGCAACAGATTTGGATGGGGGCTGTCACAATAGTTTAGATTCACACCTTCTCACTGGTTTCTTGATTTTCATTGGTTTTATCACCATCTTCCTGATCCAGTCTGAATGAGAAACAGCAACCAGGAAATCAGTAGAAGAAGCCTCTTTCAGAGGATTGGTTAGGTAACTTGAATTGGAATCTCTAGATGCTTACTAAATTGTAAATTGTACAGAGTCCTGGAGTATTGTGTTCTGATGTATTACAGTAAACAAACTTCAGTATTTAAAATTTCCATGATCAAAGGAGTAAAAATGAGAAATAGAATAAAATTTAATAAATTCTGAACAGGCATATAAAAGGAACACATATTTATAGTTAATCAAGTGGGATAGGAGAAAAAGCAGTTTAAAAAATGAGAAAGGGGTTGGCAAGAGATTATAGAGAGCTAATGATTAAGATTTAATTTGTCATGATTTTCCCACAGCCAGGAATGATAAATGTTCAATTTGTGGTCTTGTGGCTGTACCTGAAAGAGAAATGAACATGTTTTGGCCTAATCAGTACATCAGTGATCTAATGTCATCCATAAGCCATTTTGCACATTTTATTGTATTTATTTTATTTGCTGAAGTATAAAAATTTCCCCTCTATCACAGAGCAAAAGTGATTATTAGCACAAGACCTCTCAGATAAATATGAGAAAAGTATGGAGCGTCCTGTTTTATTTCTTAGGTTGTGATATTAAAAATACTTTGCAAAGCTATTGATTGTTATATTTTAAGACACAATAAGGACAAAATGCAAAAAGGATATTCAAGTCTTAAATAACATTTTGTTATTTTCTGAAGTTCTAATTCATATGAACCATGTATCTAGCTGTAATTATAACTTTTGTATTATTTCTAGGTTACAGATTACTGTAAGTAATATTAATATTGTTATAATAATATAATAATATTGCTGAAATATTAGACTCTCAATGATTTTCATTAAAAAGCATCTATTACCTCTTTCCATTCATTCACACAGAAAATTCTGTAAGAATCATTTCCATATTTTCCAATTCCATGTAATTCAATTGGATATTTCCACTGTTTAACCAAATATTCATCTAAGGAACAAAAGAAATAGTCATAATAAAAAGCTGGACTAATTTCTATTGGTTTTAAGTTTATGAAAAATAACTTATGACTTCAAGAATAATTGCTCATTAATAAAAATGCAAATTACAAGAAATCAAAACTTGATAAATTAAGTTATGAGCTTGTTGTACTATCCAGTACCTAACAAAAATAGAATACTAATAAATAACATAAATGGCATTTCACTTCTATGTTCAAACAATTTCACAGTAAGTCCAAAAATGACATATTACTAAAATATTCCAATGCCAAACTCTCCAAACTGTTTTAACAATGGCAAAAAAAATCAAATTTAAAAGTATCAGTACATAAATTAAACAAAAAACACAAAAAAGCTCATGAATAGAGATTATACAGATTGTGTATACATGTGTTTTGGATCACAACAGGTACTAAATGGTAATGACTTCAAATATGTGGAATAAATTTCCACTTCATGCAATCATGAATGTATTAAGAGGTCTTTGGCAAATTATCCTTCCTCAGTTTTGGTCTTCCAACCACAATAAATAAAAATACTGATATATTACAGAGCTGTATCAAGGTTTTAAGAGATAATATACATGAAACATATGAAATATTGTAGCTATTACCTGAAAATTTGACAATGGTCTTTGCTCTGAGTTCATATAGGCCAAGAGGTTTAAGCAATTCTGACATTTCTTTCCAATTGGCAGTTCTTGCTACTTTTGGTGAAGGATATTTCTTAAAAAATTCCCACAACACAGGGATAGCCA
This sequence comes from Hydrophis major, assembly GCA_033807585.1. Classification (NCBI taxonomy): domain Eukaryota; kingdom Metazoa; phylum Chordata; class Lepidosauria; order Squamata; family Elapidae; genus Hydrophis; species Hydrophis major. The sequence goes on from CM066329.1 coordinate 91,524,092, forward strand.
TCTTTCCTAGACAAAAATAAGAAACTGTGAATAACAACATCTGCACTGAATTTGCAAAGCTGGCTGCAATTTCCCAGACAGATTTTTCTGCACAAAAGTAACTTGGCACAAACCTATTGAGAGTTTTTAGGATACTGATATACGCTGCTCAAAAAAATAAAGAGAACACAAAAATAAGACATCCTAGATCAGAATGAATAAAATATTCTTATTAAATACTTTGTTCATTACATAGTTGAATGTGCTGACAACAAAATCACACAAAAATTATCAATGGAAATCAAATTTAGCAACCCATGGCAGTCTTTTTTGGAGTTACACTCAAAATTACAGTGTAAAAAAACACTACAGGCTGATCCAACTTTGATGTAATGTCCTTAAAACAAGTCAAAATGAGGCTCAGTAGTGTGTGTGGCCTCCACATGCCTGTACGACCTCCCTACAACGCTTGGGCGTGCTCCTGATGAGGTGGTGGATGGTCTCCTGAGGGATCTCCTCCCACACCTGGACTAAAGCATCCCCCAACTTCTGGACAGTCTGTGGTGCAACATGGCGTTGGTGGATGGAGCGAGACATGATGTCCCAGATGTGCTCAATTGGATTCAGGTCTGGGGAATGGGTGGGCCAGTCCATAGCATCAATGTCTTCGTCTTGCAGGAACTGCTGACACACTCCAGCCACATGAGGTCTAGCATTGTCTTGCATTAGGAGGAACCCAGGGCCAACCACACCAGCATATGGTCTCACAAGGGGTCTGAGGATCTTATCTCGATATCTAATGGCAGTCAGGCTACCTTTGGCGAGCACATGGAAGGCTGTGCGGCCCACTAAAGAAATGCCACCCCACATCATTACTGACCCACTGCCAAACCGGTCATGCTGGAGGATGTTGCAGGCAGAACGTTCTCCACGGCATCTCCAGACCCTGTCATGTCTATCACATGTGCTCAGTGTGAACCTGCTTTCATCTGTGAAGAGCACAAGGTGTCAGTGGCGAATCTGCCAATCTTGATGTTCTCTGGCAAATGCCAAACGTCCTGCACGGTGTTGGACTTTAAGCACAACCCCCACCTGTGGGCATCGGGCCGTTATACCATCCTCATGGAGTCTGTTTCTGACTGTTTGAGCAGCCACATGCACATTTGTGGCCTGCTGGAGGTCATTTTGCAGGGCTCTGGCAGTGTTCCTCCTGTCCCTCACTGCACAAAGGCGGAGGTAGCGCTCCTGATGCTGTGTTGTTGCCCTCCTACGGCGTCCTCCACGTCTCCTGATGTACTGGCCTGTCTCTTGGTAGCACCTCCATGCTCTGGACACTATGCTGACAGACATAGCAAGCCTTCTTGCCACAGTTCACATTGATGTGCCATCCTGGATGAGCTGCACTACCTGAGCCACTTGTGTGTTTTGTAGACTCCGTCTTATGCTACCACTAGAGTGAAAGCAGCGCCAGCATTCAAAAGTGACCAAACCATCAGCCAGAAAGCATAGGAACTGAGAAGTGGTCTGTGGTCACCACCTGCAGAACCACTCCTTTATTGGGGATGTCTTGCTAAACGCCTATGCTTTCTATCTGTTGTCTATTCCATTTGCACAACAGCATGTGAAATTGATTGTCAATCAGTGTTGCTACCTAAGTGGACAGTTTGATTTCACAGAAGTGTGATTGACTTGGAGTTACATTGTGTTAAGTGTTGCCTTTATTTTTGTGAGCAGTGTATTACAACTTAAGTACAGGATTCACATTTCCTACATGTAAGTAATTTCAGTGACAGAAAATCGGTGTTGTGTGAGGCAGCCCTATGGTTTATATTGTCAGTATGGTCATAACTTCATCAGCTGATTTTTAAATTATATATGTATATGAGCCAACCAAACTTGCATGATATATTGAGCAAATGTTACTACTGAATCTCTACCATTTTAGTAGCATTAATTCACTTTGCATAATTTAGGTTGAATATTGTCCTCTTTCTGGATCTCCTTACCAGCTGGATGACAGCCTTTTTCTCAGGGAGAAAATCCACATTCATTAGCAATACATCAAATCATACTTTGGATAGAACCACTTACATGCAATGACAAGTAAGTAAACTAAACTAAACAGCACTTTATAGCCTGATTAGCACTCCCTGGGAAATTTATGTTTTAACTTGTCTGCAAGATGAATTGCACGTGCCCCAACAGCACTGGACTGAACCACAGGAAAGCAATTCCATACATGGGAATTCAAGGTGACCATGATTGGTCTCTTATTTACCTGAGGTTTTATTCAGAAATATAGTTGCAATCAGAAGTTTCCATGAATCGTGAAAAAGTGTTTCCTGAACCAGATTAAAAGGAGAACGAGGTGGAGTCCATTTCCTAAAAGCTTTCCTTCTTGGTGGACTTGGAGCTAAGCATGCATAAAAAAAAGTTACCATAATTTGCTTTTGTTGTCTATAATTACTCCTTCTATAGATACAAAGACAGTCTGGGTTGCTTGGAACCCAGAGAGAGATCAGATGCAAGGGTGGGTTTCTATCAGTTCTGTCCACCTCTGTGGACAGAACCGGTAGCTCTGAAGAGCAGCAGACACAGAACCTGTCTGCTGATGTTTTTGCCCACCTGCCCACTTGGGCTCTTACCTGACCTTTATTTCCTGATTTTTTTTCAACTTCAGCTGCTGTGCAAGGCACAGCTGCAGTTAAAAAAGCAGGAAAAAAGGGCTTTTTGAAAGGCTGCTTCTCTGCACGCAGCATGCTGATGACGATTTACAGGCGCTTGCTGGGAAGCACATCGTAAATCACCGAACCTCTTAATGACCGAACTGGTAGTTAACCCTGTCGGATTCCACCCCTGATCAGATGTATCAAAAATCTGTTTCCTTCTGACAGTGTTTAGATGCTTCTGTTAGACTGGCAATACATGAAGCAAAATATGCCGACAGTGTTATAAAATTCCCTTTTCTCTTGTAAAGGCTGAAATTATGAAGAACTATGGTTAAGTTTGTCTTAATGAGAACAATTAGAGGCTATGGTCTAATCCTCAATCAAATTCAGTAGTTTAAATTTTACATAAATCACAGTTCCCAATTTTTTATTAGCAGAGAATGATCGTTTGTTTAAAATCTAAATAAAACCTTCTGTTCTCACAATTCATGAATAAAAGCCCACATGCTCATAAGGAAACATTACCTGACCTTTACATTACATCTGAATCCAATCAATGTAACTCTGACCAAATCTTTTAGAAGGGATGATTCAATACATAGATTACTCCCTTCACTCTATCTTTATTGGAAACCAAATAGCTATTGATATAGTGTAATATATTTAAAATTATTCTATTGTTTATAAATAATCCAAATATTACCCATATTAATTTACTCATAAAGACAATTAAAAGTATTTATACTTATTTCAAGGCATCTCTACTTATATTTTACTATGCAGGTATAAAAACATTATAATTTGCTTCCATATAAATGTGACTAATAACAGACTGCAAACACTATTAGAATTATTTTTTAAAAAATAAGTTTGCTAATTTTCCACAAATCTTTTTCATATAAAAGATTTTTTGTACCTTCTTTGATTAATTTTCTGGAAAAATATGGACTGGTTTTCCGCCTTTCCATTTGGGTTCTTTGAGTACGGCTCTCTTATTGTAGAAAAGCAAAATTAAAAACAAAAGTAATAAATAATGTAAATTTTTACTTATGCCTTTTGTGGACAGAAGATATATACAGAACAATAATCCCTTCTTTCTGCAATTACAGATAATCCTGAACTTATGAAAATTGAGCCCACACTTTCTGTTAAGTGAGACATTCGTTAAGTGAGTTTTGCTCCATTTTACAATCTTTCTTGCCACAGTTGTTAAGTAAATCACTGCAATTCATAAGTTAGTAACTTGGTTATTAAGTGAATCTAGTTTCTCCATTGACTTTGCTTGTCAGGTTGCAAAAATGTGATCACATGACCTCGGGACACAGCAACAGTCATAAATATGAGCCAATTGCCAAGCATCTGAAGCTTGATAACATTATCATGGGGATGCTGCAAAGGTTGTAAGTGTGAAAAACGGTCATAAGTCACTTTTTTCAGTGCCGTTGTAACTTTGAACGGTCACTAAACGAACTGTTCTAAGTCGAGGACTACCTGTAGTAGTATTGTCTCTTTGATTATCCAGATCTGTTTTTTAGGAAGAAGATGGGTTACGTGGAGGTGTGTGTGTGTGTGAGAGAGAGAGAGAGAGGGAGAGAGAGAAAGAGATGGAATGAATGAGACTTTTTCTTTTTCTTCACTCCATGCAAATATACCCAACCTCTAAGGCAGTGATGGTAAACTTTTTTGGCACCGAGTGCCCAAAGCAAAACACTCAAAATGGAACATGCATGTGCCCTGCCCTTGGCGCATGCGCAGCAGAGTGTCAGCTTTGGAAACCATATTCCACGCTGCCACATAGCCTGAGAAGTTGGGAGAGGGGTGATTTCAATTGAGTAGTTCTAAGTAGACAAAATAAAATTCTTTTTTTTCTTTCTAGTGTGGCGCAGCAGAGAAGAAGGACCTTACACTGAGACAGATCGTGATTGGTCCATGTGATATGATGATGGGAGAAAAAGGGATGGATTGTAGTTTGGGACATGGTGGGAAGTCCAGGAAACTTTAGTTTCAAGATTTCACAGATGTGCTAGGTGCTACTCCAATAAAGGTACTTTTGAGATTATGCTCGTCTCAGAGTTACTGATTGGAATGGAGTTTTGCTGGAATGCTGGTATTATCTCGAAACTAAAGTTGAAGACCAGCTATGTGGGAGGTGAACATGCATGTGCAGCTAAGCTGGAGTGAGGCACACGTGCCCACAGAGAGGGCTCTGCGTGTCACCTGTGGCATGCGTGCCATAGGTTTACCACCACTGCTCTAAGGAATACAGATAATCCTTTACTTACCATTGTAACTGTGGGCTTAATTATGGTTGTAAGTCCTGCTGGTCATCACATGACCAACTTGACTTTACAATATTTTTTTTTGTGATGGTCATTAAGCAAATATCCAGAGTTATTAAATGAACACTTGTGAACTCAGTGTCTGCAATGGGCAGTTTTTACCAGTAAATAGATGTTTGTGGCAAATAATATTTTAAATGCAAGTGGTTGCTGAGCACCTAAAATGTTATCATGTGATCGCAGGAGGGGTGGCTTTAGAACTTCAAATTCGGGTCATACTAATAAAGCTTGACATGGTTGGTCCCTTACAGAACATCTCCTGAAGTGGAATCTGCAGTCTATACATTCTGAAGGGATGAGTGGTTGTTTAGGGTCCCATCCTCACAAGGGATCAAAGCAGTGGTGGTATTCGACTGGTTCTGGAGAGCCGGTAGCAGCGATGAGCAGCGGAGACCGAACCAGTTCTCTTCGCTGCTCTGTGTTTGGCCCACCCACCCGCCGGGTTCACTTTTATGGCCAGAACTCAAAGCGCAGCTGCTTTGCGTGGGGCAAAATAGCGCAGTGCGGCAGCTACTACAGCGACCAGCATCGTGCAGGCTTGCAGGAGGCAAGTTAGAATGCCTCTGCGCCTGTGCAAAGTGCGTGTTTGGCGCGTGCATGCATGCAAAGTGTGCACACACGCAAAGCATGGCCACCAAGCCACGCCCACCGAACTGCTGGCAACTTTAGTTGAATACCACCACTGGATCAAGGGGACACTGACCTACATTTAATCTTTTTCTGAAGTACCCCTCCACCTTTTGGAACAACTTCTGCTTTTTCTCCAGAGATGCAGCAAGCATTACCTTTACTGGCTTTTTAAAAATTTGTAAATCAATCCAGTTAGAGGGTAGATAATATAGACATTCTTGAAAATAAATAAATACAGTACATACACATATACCTTTGACTGATGTAAAAGGTTTCTCTTGGCACATCTGGGAAACATCCACAGTGGAAGCCTTCTGTTCACTTTCACTCTCTGAAGCCATTAAGTTTCTTTGCATTTCTCCTCCTGAAAGGTTTTTATTAGCAGCTGCAGCGATTCTGCTGCAAGAACTCTCCGTACATTTTAATATTTCCGTGCTTGTTTGGTGTTCTAAGAACTGTTCAATCTGTTTATCATTCTGTTCTGTTTTTGGTTCAAACAACAGTTCATCCTTAAAACATATTTTTCTTTTCCTTGAGCTTCTTCGGCATACTTTGTTTTCACTGGAATCACTATTAAGCACACACATTTTGTTCTTACATATGACACGTTTACTGCTTTGTGCCTGTTTGTTACACGCTGATAGACTCTGTATTTTGTTTTGGCCACCAATGACATTCCTTATTTCAGAAGACTTTTTAGATTTTCTGATTTGAATCTTTCTTTGAATAGTATCGTTTTCATCACTTTTGAAAAAACAGTCCTTAGAAATATCTCCAGTACTGGGCCCATCCTGCAAACAAATAGCAGGAATTTCTGGTTCTTTAGCATTGGATTGAAGTTCCAAGTTACTTTCTAGAAAAGATTTACAATCTCCTACACTGTTTCTTAATCTAGGGAGTGAAACTGGACTCCTAGAAATGCAACTCTCAATGTCTGTGCCTGCATTTCTGGAAGAAGATATTTTGGTTCTTAACCGTGTATTCCTCTGAACGGCCATAGTAAAATAAAAAACCTCTGCTGTAAGAATGCTGTCTTTTCCTCTTTCAAGTAATTCAAAAGATCAGGTTTAAATCTGAACTTGAGTCCTGGAGCATTGAGAGAAAAACAGCACAATCAATAAAGTTCATAATTGGGGGGGAAAATTATGTATATAAACAAAAACAATCTAAGCATTATTGCATATGCAATCTTTTCACTTACATTGTATTTATTTTATTGCAATTTCTTTGATTGTTATGAAGTTGGTGAGTCAGGAGGCATACAATAATCATAGTCATTATGGAAAGATAATATAATGATAAACTACCATTTTGGAAGGAAAAATCCAAACAGTAATACCATAACAATTTATAAACACATTTGCCAAATAGTACAGATTCCAGGGAAGTAGCCTTGAGAACCACAACTAAAAGGTAAATTGTGCAATGTATAATTATACATTATATAATTATATTTATAATATTACTACATAGTATTATAAGGGTCTTGAGCAAGGGCTGGTCTAGAACAGGGGTGTCAAACTCGCAACAACACCTATCATCATCACATGACATATTGCCACTTTTTCGTTTACTAAATGGAGGTGGGCGTGGCCATTGTGTGATGCATCCAAAGCGAATTTGACACCCCATAGACTAGAAGATCTTCAAGGCCCCTTCCAATTCTACTGATGATGATATACAGAGTTTATAAAATAGTCTGAACTTCACCAGATGAACACAGTATCAAGTATTAAGCATATTTTATAAACAATCACAAGAAATGGTATATTTGAGAATATTATATTTGTGAGTATATTATGAGCAGTGTGGAACATCTTAATATTCCTGAAACACCTTAAGCAGCATTAGATTTTATATATATATATATATAAAGTACATAGTTTTTGGCAAAAAGTATCGTACCATTGAGTATTTTCCCTATACTGCAACAAGCTGTATCAAAACTAGAAATGCAAAGACAGAGACAACAATATATTTTCCTGCAGTTCTACCAGTTTGTCTTTGCTTTATTGTATTCTCCAATTCTTCTGGAACTGTGTGACGGTAGACTGGGAAGTCTAACGATGACGACCCTTACTACCCATTACATGTCACTGGACTTTCAGTGTTGGCTTCAGGGTCTTCTTTCCTGGAGCCAAAGCTTTCTTCTAGAACAGTTATAAGTAATTCTCTTTGCTTCTTTGATCTTTGGTTGTGTATTACTTACAGCAGTGGCCCCCAAACTTTTTTGAGCCAGGGACCGGTTTCACGATTATTTATTCTTCCATGGACTGGTACCTGAGTAACACGAGACTCCACCGTCATCGGGACGGCTCTTCATTCGAAGCTGCCCCCCCTTCTACGAAACTAAGGCGCGAGCACCCAAACGCTGCTTTCCAACCGAAAACCCAGAAGCGCCGTCGAAACAAGACGGCGGCGCCCAAACTTTGCGGCCCGGTAAAAAATGATCCACGGACCAGTACCGGTCCAGGGACCGGTGGTTGGGGACCCCTGACTTACAGTACATATCACTGTCAATAAACAGGACCAATTTTTGTAAGCCACTCTTTGGTACAGAATCTTTTTTAACCTTATTATAATTTAAAATGTTTTTTTCTGCATTTCTTTCAACCGATCCTCTTCTACCCTTTTCCCCCCCATTCCAAGTGAAAGCACTCACTGATGATGAACCTGCATTATATCACTTATACATAGCTTTAGTTCCAAACATTTGTCAATATTTTGATATGGGAGCCATAGAAAATTTATACAATAAGATATTCTGATCTAGTTTTATTATCTCAGTGTTTCCCATCCTGGATGCTTCCATGATGGGTGGACTTCAGCTCCCAAAATTCCTCTATCGATGTGGCCTTTGTTGAAAGTTCTAGGAGTTGAAATTCAGATATAGAAGTTGCCAGGATGAAGAAACATTGTTCTAAGAAATTCAAGGTCTTGTTATAAGGTCTTTCCTACCATTTAACAATCCTGCTAAGGCTGGACTGAGAGCAAATTAATAGCTTAAAATTGCACCATGAACTTCATGGCCAAGCAGACACTTTAATTTGTATTCTTTTCTCCTGTACAACTAACTTCCTTATTGACTTTCTACCTCCTGCCGACTGATTCCTAGGTGTTATGAGTTTTGGTCAGATCCATCTAATTACAGTAATGCAATTTCTACTTTCATAAGGCAAGGAACTATACTTCTATCTTCTAGGAATTTGTATCTTCAAATACAAATTTAGAAAGACAGGTCAATTCTTTGCATGTCTGCTACCAGAAAAAAATACTTTGTTGAATGGGTCTTTTACAAAAATAATTGCTAATTTTATACTTGCTGTCATACCAGAGCACTTTTCCCATGCTGCAGCTTCAGTTTTCCTTACCTTTTGGGAAATCGAGAGATACTTTGCAGAACAAACAGGCGCTGCCTGTTATCAATGCAAAACTGAGCACCGCAGACCAACAACTAATCTATTAAATAAGAGATTTTAATCCCAAAACGATGTGAGAAAACGGAGACCACCATCCTACCATACATGGTGCGCTGAGAAACTTAACACGCTTCATTGTCAAACTCAATCGACAGAACGCAAAGAGGTTTCACTTCTATTATGACATCATTGAGACCAAATCAATAGAATAAGCCGATTGGCACAATTTAATGGCTATAGTAATATTTTCCATCTCTTCTCTGTTTCCTCTAGTGGAAAAACTCCTTACCTGATCTCATAGAAATCCTTCTCTTCCCATTCTAACACCACGACTGACCTCCCGCAGAAGGCGCCAATTCTTATCATATACGTCTATCTTCAATGAACGCATGCGCACTTTAAACTCTTACAACCTCGTCCCGGAAAACAAGAGTCTAACGATCTTTTCCGAGGAAGGGGAAAGGAAGAAAAAAAAAACAACACCACAACTTCGATTGACCACGCCCCCCGATGACGCAGGCGCACTTTCCATATCGTCTCCGCCTCTTTTCGCGGCACTAACTTTCCCCACTCTTCCGCGGGATATTGGAAACAGTAATACAGTATAATCTGAAAAGGCTCGGCGAAGAACTGAAGACATGCGCGGACGACGCTATGGGGGGCTGATTGCGCTTGCGCACGGGGCATTTCTTGGACCTTCGCAGGCGTTTAAAGAGGAGTGCGCATGCGTGTTGCCTTGGGAGGCCGGCTGGCGTCCTGCGTCAATAAATACAAACAAACAAACAAAAAAAACCATCCCAAAAGAGTGAGAGAGTTGGGTGCCGGCGAGGGCGATGCACCTGAAGGGGACGACATGCGAGCTGCGTTGACTTGGAGGGATAAGGTCGAGCAGTGGTAAGAGACGGTCCGCTCTCCGAAACGGGGCTGGGGAGGATAACGGGGAAGAGAGCTGCATTTAGTAGGAGGAGGGATTCTTGAGAAGGACCGCTACTACCACGTGCTCTTTTCACCTCTCTATTCTGCTATGGCTTATTTTAAATAAGTCCAATATAAATGCATTTATTAAATTTACATAAGTTAATGAAATAAGAGAAGATAGGTAGGTAGGTAAGTAGGTAGATACAGGTAGGTAGGTAGGTGGATATAAAATAAAAAAACGGGTCTGAACTGTGGAGTCCTTGCTGCTCTCTGAGCTTAGTTGTTTGCTTAGTTGATGTTTCGTGACCCAACTAGATAACTTCATCAGTGAGTGTGAGTGTTGGGCTTGCTCCCTGTTTGTATACAGTAGCTTAAATAATAAGGTATGCCTCTCCCGTTTTTGTCTTATGTAATCCCAAATGTGTTGCATAGTAAATGGCTGGGAATCTCAAGATCTTTCTGAGGTAAAAATGGAACAAATACCTGGAAAAGTACAGGTAGTCCTCGAGGTACAACAATTCATTTGGTGACTGTTCAAAGTTACAACAGCACTGAAAAAAAAATGACATGGCTGATTTTTTACAGTTACAACCTTTGAAGCATCCACAAGATCATGGGATCAAAACTGCTTGGCCACTGGTTCATACTTTTGTCTGTTGCTCTTTTTGACCATTGCTCTGTCCCAAGGTGGTGTGATCAACTTTTGCGACCTCCTGACAAGCAAAATCAATGGGGAAGCCAGGTTCACTTAACAATGGGTTACTTATCAACCGCAATGATTCATTTAACAACTGTAGCAAGAAGGGTTGTAAAATGTCACAAAACTCACTTAACAAATATCTCACTTAACCACAGAAATGTTGGGCTCAACTGTGGTCATAAATCGAGGACTACCTGTATACTAATCCACAATTTTCTTAAAACAGAAGAATAATTTAGTTGTACAACACTAAAATATGTCTAATAATTTGACCACAACAATTGTTGGTTCCACACAGTATCCTAAACTAAAACCAACTGAGCCACATTGATACATTATACAACTGTTTTGTAGACTACTGACCTATCTCATAAAAATAACTAATAAGTAGATAAAAGAACTTACCTTTTAACAGCATTCTTTGTTTTCACAGTATCTACGACCTTGCCTTTAAACCTGATGGAACACAATTAATAATTGCATCTGGAAACAGATTACTGGTATGAGGTTTTTAAAAATACAATATCTGGCCTAAAAGAGATTTCAATTAGAAAAATTATTTGAAATAGTGTTAATACTTAAACTGAATATTACCAAGAAATCCCAGGATTATAAACTTGTTTGGAGGTGGGGATAGGGAGGTAGTTTACCTGAGAGTAGTGGAGAGACATTAGAAAATACCTTAGAAAAGGTGGATTATTTGAATGCTAAATTCAGACATCAATAAAGGAGAATATTTGAGGCTTAGAGTTGACATGAGGGATCCCTGGTGCTTCCTTGTTTTCTTTCAGATGTTTCATTATCTAAACTAGGTAACATTGCTAGTCCATTAGCACTGATGATGTTATCAATTTTGGGTTATGAAATGTCTGTCAGAAAACAAGCTGATGGGGCACCAAAGTCTCCTCATTAATTCAGTCAGAATTCAGACCTAGGCATGCAACGAAGATGGCATTGATTACCTCTGAAGTGATTTGGTAAGGGAATTGTCCCTTTCTCAGTTTGCTACACTTGGAGATTGGAGTCATTGTTCTATAGTAGTAGTCCTTTTTAGCAGGTGGTTTCAGTTAGTAGTTATAGGGGAGGTGAGATCAGCCCATTTGGTGATGGGATGCTACAGGACTTCATTATCTTTCTGTTTGTTGAACATCTATATGCAGCCATTGAGACAAGTGATCAGTCAATTCAGGTTGTAGTGTCCTCAACATACTGATAACTTTTCCATTGCTATCCTGGGATACCCCGGGCCATGATATGGAAGTCTTGTCCTGATATCTAAAGGTTATTAGGATCTGAATGAGACAAAATGGACTGATGGAAAAGCTAGGCAAGATACTATTGGTTTGTTCAGGTTTCTGTTTGTTTCCAGTGTTGTATCTCAAGTGGGAGATGCTATCCCTCAAGAAGTAAATATGTAAACTGGGAAGCCTCCTGATATATGACAACTGCTAGGTGGGTAAATGGATACCTTCAATGTTCTTCACATGGGGCTGTTTTTGAAGATTTCTGGAAGATAGAAATGGTATTTTGATTCTGTTTGCTGGCAGGTCTTAACCATCAGAGTATATTGCATTTGGGCTTAAATTTTTATATTGGTGTCCAATAGAGTTTAAATACAATTCAAAATGCTGGAAAATAAAACAGATGAATATGGAATTATGAATTGTGCAATTTTAGTGTATGATTATTCTGATTAATGACTGATTAATATGTTCTTTATACTATTACTGTGAGTTTTATTGTTCCATAATGTATACCTTAGATGCCATTGTTTATAATTTTCATGGTAGATGGTTTTGGTGTGTTATGTTGTTATGGTACCTTTGCTGTCATGTTGGATCATCTGGAATTTTGCAATATAGAATTGAAGATCTAAGAGCATTTTTCTGCAAATTATCTTATTTTAAAATAGTTTATCTTAAAGTATTATTTTTATGCATCTGTACTATTATACTTTATGTGTTACTTTATCTGTACAGGTGTATGATACATCTGATGGAACATTAATCCAGCCCTTGAAAGCTCATAAGGATACAGTATATTGCGTAGCATATGCAAAAGATGGTAATATGAAATCCACTGTTTACATTTTGTACAATTACATTTGCCTTTTTAATGTCACTAATAAAAGATCTATATAGCATCTCTTGTCAACTGAGGCAAAGAATTGATCAACTCCTGATCAAAATTTATTAAGAAGTATAAATTCTTTGGGATGTTCAAAACATTGCTGATAATTTCACTTCCAAGTAGTACAATATTAAATTATTTTTGTTAGCATATTTCACTAGTGTCTGCTTTTGACAGTTGGGAATTTGTGCACAAGGAACTCAGGACTTCTCAAATTTATTTTTTTAGCACATAGCCAAGATTTTTCACAGCTTAGTTGCTTACTGCTAATACAAAAGAAACAAAGTATGCATTAATATAGTTATTGTATGCTTTTCATAATCATATAAATGTTACTTTTTCAACCAGTCTCAAGATGCTGGGTATATCCAATAACAAAAATATATGATAGTTATCAACAACACATTTTAAAGTTATTTCAATGAACTGAGAAAAAGATAGATTTAATAAATCTTTTTTGAAAAATCTTTATGTCTGGTAATGTGCTAAACAGATAGCAGGTGCTTGCTAACATTAGAAGGTGCATTTGAGATCATATTATTAATACATTTCTATAAATTGTACTCCAATGAAAAAAAATCCTAATTAAAAATACAATTGTCAGTTGGTCTAATTAAAAAATATTTGGTGCTTTACAAAATTATGTAAATTAAACTTATATCATAAATATGTATATAAAATTACTTACTGGTAATCCCATTTGTTAGCAAGATTAAGAAAATTACAGTATGATAATATTATTACATTTCTGTGTTTTAGATTAACAATTCATTCTAAAGCTACTTCATAATTTATACTGGCTTCTACAAATTTTCCTAGGAAAACGGTTTGCATCAGGAGCTGCAGACAAAACTGTCATAATCTGGACTTCAAAGTTAGAAGGTATCCTGAAATACACGTAAGTGATTATGACTGATGTATGTGTTTAAGAATTACTTTTAATATAAACAGAAGAAATCTTGACATGAAGAAAACAATTTTACAGGGACTGGATCTATTTGGAAAAGACACTTGCTGTAGTCTGAAACTGAGGATGATGGAGGCCATACCAGTAGCCAACACAGAACATGGGTCAGCAATCCTGGCCTTCGTCCTGTAAAAGTTGGCACCCCTCACTTGATTGAGTGAATATCTGAAGAAGTTTAAACATTGAATATAGGGTTTTTGATTCTGTGCTTCTTTGTAAAGCAATTTTTTTCAGAAGGTGATTAACTTAATAGTGCCATGATATAGGACTCAACTGTTGAAAGGATTTTTATGTTTCCATTTCATTACTAAACATTAAGCTCCTAAGCTTGGTTAGTGTGTACCATACAAGCTTGAGCATAGGGTTATTTTCTTTTTTGTTTGATAGCTGCCTCTCAGAGAAAAGAAATATGTTGTACTGCTTAGTAATGAGTTGAACATATTTGTTATCCCTTACTATCCCCCCCCCCCCACTTAACCTGAATATCAACATTCATAATTCTCAGTCAACAAAGCCATGTTTCAGCATATCTGAAAGACATCTGAGTTGTGAATGCCTGAAACAGGTTCTCAGCATAACATCTATGAACAGAGCTGGCTAGAGACATCTTACAAGTGCAGTAAAACTTCAAATTTACAAACATCTATTTTATGATTACTGGTCCAACAGACCAAATTTAGGGCAAATATCCATTACTTCAAGTAACAGACAAATCCAAACTAGTTAAATAAATAAATAAATTTAGTTAAATTTAACTAGAGGCAGTTAAATTTACATAATTTTTTAATATTTGCAACAATTATACAACTTATGTACATTGCTGAGAAGTACATAGTTTGCAATTTAACATAAGCTTAATTGGTCTGTTAAATTGAGATTTCACTGTCTGTTCACTGATGCAGTGTACAGCAAGGGTCCCCAACCTTTTTGGTTTTGTGGACCAGTGGCTATGGCTTCAGTGGTGTCTGCAGTGGTGGTGGGGAGATGGTTTCATGTGTGCAACCTAATCCTGTGCAAGCTTTGCATGCTTGCCTGCCTCTTCAGCAGCCCGGTTCCCAATGGTATGTGGCCCAGTAGTGGGACACGGTCCGGGAATGAGGGATATAGAGGGTATAGAGCAGTGGTTCCCAACCTTTTTTTTGCTCTGCACCCCTAAGAAATTTCACTCGAACCTCGCACCCCCTGAAATTTAGACTTTAGGAACTACTGAACGCGTTAAATATATGGTAGGATTGAATCTTTTCAGCTATGTATGTGACGGCCACTAAATAATGATACTTAACTCTAAAATGAAAACAAAGTTAATCCATTGCATAATAAATAAAAATGCCAACATATCCTATTATTTACCTGGACTTTTCTCGCACCCCCTGGAATATCGTCTTGCACCCCCAAGGGGTGCGAGCAACCCAGGTTAGGAACCCCTGGTATAGAGGATCAAAATGTACAAAATATTTAAAACATTTGACAAATCCTCTATAAGCATGTGAGTAGTTTCATGCTGGATTGGATCCCTGACCCATCTAGTCCAGCAGTCTGTTTTCCCAAAGGCCAACCAACTGCACAAGGAAGTCCACTGGTCTCCAGAGGCAGTTACATTGCCATCAAGGCTAATAGTCACTTAAAAGTTTAAATAGAAGCCAGGTGAATCCTTCCAGTAATATACCATTTTTTCCAATGAATTAGATAAGGGATATTATTACCCTCTTTTTTCTGCAGTCTACAACATGAATCGAAATCCAGATCTATGGCAATAAAGAGAAATAGAAAACCCTTACTGCTATTATCCAGAGGTTATCCAGACTACTACAGCCCATATTTGATAGCCTTACTTATAAAAAGCTGGCATAGCTTTTCCATATTGATTTAGCTTACCATTCTTCCAATGCCTCTCTTTCACTGTTTTTTATTAATTTGTTTTAGGCACAATGATTCTATACAATGTGTGTCTTATAATCCTGTTACACATCAACTTGCATCCTGCTCTTCAAGTGATTTTGGTATGGATTCCCCATTGCTGAATTTTTAAGTTCAAATTCTAATGCTTCATGTATCAAAGGAAGAAACCCAACAAGAATTGCAGCCATTACTGTAATATTGGTTTAGATACCCCAAAGTTGAAATGTAATAAGTGAGTAAAGCTTCCCCCCATTTTCTTTCTCTTTTTTGCCCTTGTACACATTAGAATCTGCTTGAGTATTTCCCAAACTCCATGGCAGGTTTTGAATACGAAGCTGGAAGCTATCCTGCTTGTTTTTTGACACGAATCATTCATTAGTGTGAAGGGCAGATTGTATAAAATTCCAAGATGCTATAATATTTTGTTAGAAATGTGGGAGCTTGTTTTCCAGCATGTCAAACTACCTGTCCATCTGGTCCAGTTTTGTTGTTTAGCATCAGCTTTTAGGTTCTCACTTAACTGGTAATGCCAGAGGTTGAACCTAAATTTCATGCACTTGAGGCATTACCATTGAGCTACAGTACAGTCCTCCCAGATCATTGTAGTCCTTTCTTTATAGATGATGGGTAATGACATTATGAAATTCTACTATGTGGCACAGAAATGGGTACTGATATTGGAGAGGATAGTCAGACTGAAATAAATCTTATTAGGATGAATAACATATATGATGAACATGAATGTCATTATTTTAGCAGTTATTGCATAATTGCTTTTGAATGCTCTTATAATTATAACCGTTTTTTTTTTAATTTCCGTATTTTGATTTTGTTGTTTTTAAGGACTGTGGTCTCCTGAACAGAAATCAGTCAACAAACATAAAGTTAGCAATAAGATCACTTGCTGTAGGTATGTAACTCTAATGTGACTCAAAGATTCTAATTTGGGCTTTCAAATGATACAAAGTTATGTTTATAAGTTGCTGCTCCACACAAAATATGATGCAGCTAAAGTAGGAATGGGGCATTGCTTTTGGTCTTGCAGCCGAAAGCAGCCCTTCCTGACTCAATTGGCCAGGTGGTATCAGTGGCAGGGTGGCCTTTCTCCCTCAGCAAACTCTCCACTCCCCAAATATCCTCCATTTCATAATGTTGGTTCCCTCTAGCTCTAAGAAACATTTAGCCTACTGTATTGTTTTTGTATTTTTTTAGTTGGACAAATGATGGACAGTATCTCGCTTTGGGGTTGTACAATGGTATTGTCAGCATTAGGAATAAAAATGGTGAGGAGAAAGTCAAAATTGAACGACCAGGAGGATCTTTATCTCCAGTTTGGTCTATTTCTTGGAATCCATCAAGGTAACATGTTTGGGTCTTGAGTGATAATATAAAGATTCATACATTCAGTGTGTTCTTAGTAGCGTTAATAAGTATCATGGCAAACTAGCCTGTAGATTTCAGGAGTCAGCATATTACTACAGATCTGTTATTAATTTTGGGAATAAATCCTGAAGTTTTTTTTAATGTAAGAAACAAGATATTTCCATATTACATGTGGCCATAGGAAAGATCATATTTTCTTTTACTCGGTTTGCTTAACATACAAAGTTTCTGTTCCTAAGAGCTGAGTGGTTAAGTTGCTTGTGTTTGCTCCAGATTTCACTCTGGAATTTTCTCAATTTGCTTAATAAAAATAGAGAAATGTAGAGGACATCACAATAAACAATATTCATTAATTATTAATTTCTACTTTTTCATCATTTACGTGCTGTATGAATGTCCTTCAAAAGTGTTTATAATTAACTACAAACTCCTTATCACTGTATAGTAAAACCATTAAAAACCAGCATAAAAAAATTGTGAGCTCCTTGATAAAAGAATTTGACTGCAAGGATTGGTTTTACATAAACATGAGAAATTTTTGCAGAGAAAGCTGTATCCTGTTTTTCCATTCCTCATACCCCAAGGAGGCTATGATAAATATTTAAGGAGCTAGATCTGTTTTGCACAGTATATGGTAGCAAATTCATCTAATTATATAGCGTTTCTGTAGATACATGCTAACATTGTCTAAAAACATTTAAATGAATATCTGATTGAGCTTCTTAAAAAGAATATTTTTAAGAACAACCTTCACCTTCATCCTACACCCGAACTACAGATATTCGGTACTATTGCAAAGAATATTTTTAGAGACAAGCTTCTTAAGACTCTTAAGAGGCTAAGAGGTAGGATGTTTATTTGAACTTTTCCCCCATTCTTTTCACTGCGTCCTATGCCAATGTACTTATTTTGTTCATTGATTTCAGTGGCCTAATACATGGGACTCTATGGGAAAACTTTGAGAAAGTATTTTAGTGATAATGTTGGCATTCTACATTAATTTATTAATTTTACTATTGTGACTGAGAAGTATTGAGCCACCCAATCATTTCAAATGATGTATGTGTATGGGTCCAGGTCAGCTATTTCCATTACCTTTCTCCCTAAAGTCTCTGTTTTAAAATGCTGTATTTTCTACAGCCTGATTATTATTTTTTTAACCTGAAACAATACATTCTGTATATTCTAGAACATTTAAGGGAAACTGCAAGTCTTGTCTGACCTTTGAACTAACATATTTTGAAAGTTGAATTGTGTGTCAGTAGTTCATGTGAACAAACAATTGGTATTTGCAGTCGCTGGGAGAATCTCTGGAGTGCTAGAGACAGCGAAGAAGATGACGAGGCAGGTCACACCTGTTTAGAGGATATACCAGTTCTGAAGTCCATCACATGCAGTAGTCAGGGTAGTGAGGCAGAGGAAGAAGAACGTGAGGAAGATGAGAGTCCTAGGAATGCCAGCTCGTGAGTGAAATATCAAGGAAATAAAGCTATACCATTTTAGGATCAATATAGATATGTATGGAATCCTACTGATTCACATTTCATTACCACAAGTAGTCTATATCATCATGTAAAAGCGGTATAATGAGTTTCACATTCCATACTGATTTTTGCCAATTTGTCTTCCTTCTCGAATTTGGCCCGGTATACTAAAAGTTGAGCTTATCACAAACTCCTGTATGAGGCAGAAGTTTTCCCATATTCAAGAAATTTGATACCACAAACTCTCAGAGCTGAAGGAAATTGGAAAAATATTCACAGTGTATCATTAATTCCTTCCAGGGAACTGTGATCTACCACCTTGTGTTGCTTTAAAAGCTCACTGAAGTATCCCAAAGCAGTTCAGTGGGAAAAGTCATGTAGGTTAAATCCAACTTTTAACTATTAATAGGAAGGAAGATGCTGCCTTCTCTTAAAATGCTGGAATAATATATGTGCTAAAACATTATAGCTCAGTAGTAACACCCACGGTTTCTCATATAGGATAGGGAATACTTATTTGGAAATTCTGAAAATCTATTGCTATTATAAAAGGTAAAGGTTCCCCTCACATATACGTGCTAGTTGTTTCTGGCTCTAGGGGGCGCTACTCATCTCCATTACAAAGCCAAAGAGTCAGCACTGTCCGAAAATGTCTCCGTGGTGATGTGGCCGGCATGACTAAATGCCGAAGGCGCACAGAATGCTGTTACCTTCCCACCAAAATGGTCCCTATTTTTCTACTTGCATTTTTGCATGCTTTCGAACTGCTAGGTTGGCAGAAGCTGGGACAAGTAACAGGAGCTCACTCTGTTACACGGTGCTAGGGATTCGAACCACTGCCGACCTTTCTGATTGACAAGCTCAGTGTCTTAGGCACAGAGCCACCACATCCCTATAGCTATTATAGACAATGCTAAATTAGATTTCACCAAATATTTGAGATAGTTACCAGCAGGTCATGTTATCAGGATCAGCATCTAAGAAATAACGAAAACAAAATCTGTCTCAGAAAATGTTTTGTTATTACTCTCTGAGGGAACACGATATATTACTTTAGCACATACAAATATTTGATGCAATTATGAAACGTAAAAGAAAAATTCAAAAAAGTTACATGAATATTCATCCCTGACAAATTGTTCAGTTAGTCTTATAGATATGTTTATTCATATACAGTACATTTAAATCAGTTTACTTAATATAAAAAGAGGGGAGAGGGAAATGAAAGTTTACAGCCACACGTCCATACATTTAAATGCAGACCAAATTTCTAAACAGGCCTCCAATCCTGATATGAAAAGAGTAATGCATTCTTCAGGGTGCTGTGTCTGACAGGATGAATGTCCTTCCATTTTTATAATATTAATCTCTTCCCAATCATAAGAGCATGCAATGCATGTTTTTTTGACATCTTGTTAGTTTCCACACTGTTGGGTTTACAGCTGAAAAAAGCATTATAACTTACAAAAACATTGAGTCTTCCATGAAAAAGATATAATTTCTGTATGTGGCATAAAAATTAAACTGTAAGAGCCAATACTACCGTGTTTCTCATATAATAAGGCTGGGTCTTATTTTTTTTTTTTGAGCCCCCCAAAAATGGCTAGGCTGTCTTTTCGGGGGTGACTTAATTCCCCTCCCTTGCATCTTTGGGTGGGTGGGCAGTGACGGCTTGGATGTTGACCTCGGTGTTGGTGGGGCACTTCGTATCGGGGTCAACGCAGGCAGCACCATATCCAGGTGTGCAACAAAAGTACTTCCTAATGGCAAGCCCCCCCACCATTCCCCCACCATTTCGCATGTTTTAATATAGGCCTTAATTTGGGGGGAGGGGCTTAATTTCATTTCATGCCTATAAAACATGCTGGGACTTCCTATTGGGGGAGGCTGTATTATTGGAGAAACAGGGTATATATTGAACAATCCAGCTATTGGCTAAATTTCTCTCAACTTTTCCCCAAAGCATGCATCCAATATGCATGAAATCATAATTTTGGTTCTGTTAGTTGACTCAAGAATTAGTTTTCCATTGGCAAGGTTATGTCAAGAGTATAGGGAAGATTAATAGTAGACATTTTTATAGTATTAATCTTCCCTGTACTCTTATAAGGAAGTATAAGAATTGCTGGCCCGTATCTAAATTTCAGAAGATCTTTTAACTAATGATACTGCCATTGACAAACAATATCTGCTTGTTGCACTGTTGCTACATAATTGCTTTTCTCTTATATCCAATAGAGATGAGCATAATGATATTTTAGCTGTGGCAGATTGGGGACAAAGGCTTTCTTTTTATCAATTAAGTGGCAAGCAAGTAAGTTACTACTTAACTGGAAAGTGTGTTTGTGTGTGTGTGTGTGTTCCCAAATACTGTTTCTTTTTCTGCATTTTTTTAAAGCTAGTAGTGTATTCTACACAATCAGAGGCCAATTTGTTTGCCTTTTTGTAGAAAAGTATGCGTATGTTTGTGTCTATATGTACATATTTATCTACATATGTAAATTAAATCTGTATGCTGCCCATTTCTCAATGGTTGGGTAGCTCACAATCATGAAAGAAATTACAGTAAAATCAGTAAAAGAAAAAAGAAAAAGAGAAAAGATGGCAAGCACAGCAGACCAGATGGAATTAACTGAGGGGTCTGCACCAGTATTACAGTCTATTTGTGAGCCAAAAACTGTTAAACAGAATTATTCTGGCTGAGTTTCCTCCTCATCCTTGAATAACAGAAATGGGCTAATATGCACATATCATATATTGTTGGAGCTAACACTAACCATATTATTTCATTTTAAGGCAGTTTTTGAAAATGAAGAGATTGTATCAGCCTCAAATGAAGATCTGTGACAAATCAAATACAAAAACGTGTAATTACATTCCTGTCTGCAGATGAGATTTCTTATTGCAAAATCAAATGCTAAACATATTTATCCATATTCTTATAGATTGGAAAAGACAGAGTCCTGAACTTTGATCCATGTTGTGTTAGCTATTTTTCAAAAGGAGAATACATCTTAATGGGAGGCTCTGACAAGCAAGTGTCCCTTTATACGAAGGATGGAGTGCGTCTTGGCACCATAGGTGAACAGAGCACTTGGGTGTGGACTTGTAAAGCTAAGCCTGATTCCAATTATGTGGTAAGGGTGAATTTCTAAAAGCCTTTCCAATATGTATACCAGGTGTTTTCAGACACTTTTTCTCTCACAAGTAACTATTTCTGGCTTCCATCTTTTCCATATGGCAAATGTATCTAAATCTGCTGTTGTTTTGCTAGGAAATTACTTTTTTTACAGACTTTATAATTGTGTCTCTGCCAGGTTACATTCTGTGCATCACAGAGGTAATTTTATGCCTATAGGTGGAACTTACATTTATATTGTTAGGAATACTACTACTACTACTACTACTACTACTACTACTACTGCTAATAATAATAATAGGCATTGACAAATTTGCCACCAATCAATTGCAAAAGGCGGCTTTATTTGGAACAGCTTCTATCCTGCAATGATAGGTAAACAAAGGGCTCGATAGGTAAACAAAAATGCAAACCCAGTCTGTACAGGCTGAATGTGTAATTAGTAATAGTAATAGTAATGGTAGTAGTAGTAGTAGTAGTACTACTACTACTACTACTAATAATAATAATAATAATAATGGTTTTCTGCTAAGATGGCTGTACATTCACATGCTGCAGCTCAGTGCTCTTCGGCTTGGTGTTTTTTATGGATGTTTTTGTATGGATTATCTTGTATTGTGAATACCTCCTGCGGGGTGAACATACTCTACAGCAATTGTGAGCTTGTGAAGATTGGACTACAAAGCAAACAAGAGATAACAGCTAAGTTTGTTTGGAAACATAACATACCGTCAGAGGTTGCAAGGCTCCCCGGCTCTCCGTGGATTGTGGTTCCGGTGAGAGAGAGGGTGAGAAGGAAAAGAAGACGAAGGGAGAGGGGGAAGAAAAGAGGCTGCAGGGCTGGTGTTTTATATAGGCTGCAAAAACAAATGAAGCGGCTACCGCTCCCAAGTCTCTTTCTGACTAATGCTAGATCCGTGGCAAACAAGATGGATGATTTAAGGTTGCAGGTCTCTTCAAGTAAGTTCGTGAAAAGCTGCTGTGTGTTGTTAATCACTGAAATCACCTGGTTGAACCCCACCATTCCAGACATTGTTATTGAGATGGACAGTTTTTTATTACATCGGCTGGACAGAGACAGAAATGTGGGGAAGTGTAGAGGAGGTGGAGTGTGTATGTTTGTTAAAGAGACTTGGTGTACGAACTCAGAGGTTATAACACGTCACTGCTCTTTGGAGCTGGAATATCTGTCTGTTAGATGCAGACCTTTCTATCTTCCACGGGAATTCAGCATTGCTATTATTCTTGCTGTTTACATTCCGCCGGATGCAAATGTAGATTTGGCTTTGGGCTTCCTGGGTGATGAAATCAGCAACTTGCAAAGCAAATTTCCAGATACTGTATACATTATTGCAGGAGATTTTAATCATGTAGATCTTCGTGTGGTCCTCTCTAAATTCTATCAACATATAAGGTGTGCTACTAGGGGGTCGAACACCTTGGATAAGGTCTACACGAATATTGTAAATGGATACAGGGTATTACAATTACCACATCTTGGCCAGTCGGATCACTTGTCCCTGCTTTTAGCCCCGGAGTATATTCCTCTGAGAAAACAGGCAGGGTTGGTAGTCAAGACGGTGAAAAGCTGGCCAGAGGGAGCAATGGAGCAGCTAAAGGACTGTTTCGAACAGACAAACTGGGAAGTTTTTGATCATCCTGATCTCGACAATCACACGGCTGTGGTGTTAGGGTATATGGCACACTGTATTGATACTGTCACGGTGGATAAACGAATCCGGGTTTATCCTAATCAAAAACCTTGGATGACCGGGAAGGTTAGACGCTTGTATGCAAGAAACAAGGCTTTTAAGTCTGGGAATGATCTGGATTATAGTGCTGCAAGAACGAACTTGAGGAGAGGCATTAAGCAGGCTAAGGCCGAATATAAGAGGAGAATTGAAGATTGCTTTCTCAGTAATGACATGAGGCAGGTTTGGCAGGGGGTTCAACAACTAACGAACTATAACGCAAAAAAGGTCTCTGAGGATGGTAGTGCAACGGTGGTTGAGGAGTTGAACAACTTTTTTGCTCGATTTGAAATCCATCAAACCGAAACTGTCCCTTTGCCATCATTTACTCAGCAGAGCCTCCCCTTCATTGTGAATGAGCAGGATGTGAGGCAGACAATGAAGGCAGTTAATTCCAGAAAGTCAGCTGGGCCCGACTTAATTCCTGGTCGGGTGGTAAAAGATTGTGCTGAACAGTTAGCTGGGGTATGGACCGGAATTTTTAATCGATCCTTGACACAATGTGTGGTTCCTGTTTGTCTCAAGGCTTCCACCATCGTTCCACTGCCTAAAAAGTTGCCCACAAATGGTCCGAGCGACTATAGGCCGGTGGCACTAACTTCTATCTTAATGAAGTGCTTTGAGCAGCTAGTTCGAAATTATATTATCTCCTGCCTTCCTGATTCCTTTGATGGGCTTCAGTTTGCTTACAAAGAAAATAGATCAACCGAGGATGCAATTATCACTGTGCTTCACATGGCCTTATCCCATTTGGAAACACCGGGAATTATGTAAGAATGTTGTTCGCAGATTTTAGTTCTGCTTTTAATACCATCATGCCGCACAGATTAATAGCTAAGCTTAAAGATCTAGATTTTCCAGATTCTATTTGCTTATGGATATTGGATTTTTTAACAAATCGTCCACAAAGAGTTAAATTGAATGACTATTTCTACTGTCAAGACACTTAGCATTGGCACTCCACAAGGTTGTGTCCTTAGTCCACTTTTGTTCTCCATCTATTCATCTGATTGCACAAATAAACATCCCAACAATAGGATAATGAAATTTGCAGACGATACTACGCTTGTAGGACTTATTGCTGAGGATGATGAGTCTGCATATCGGGATGAGGTATTACAGCTATCCCGTTGGTGCAAAAATAATAATCTTCTATTTAATATTAAGAAGACCAAGGAGGTTATAGTGGACTATAGGAAAAAAAAGAGCAGACATTCAGCCACTGTATATAGAGGGAGTTTGTGTGGAACAGGTGGTTGAATGTAAGTTTCTCGGGACCATCATTACAAATAACCTGACCTGGAGTGCAAACACCGCTGCTTTAATTAAGAAGGCACAACAACGGTTGTATTTACTAAGGATTCTTAGGAAACAACAACTGGCTGAGAGTCTATTGACTACTTTCTATCAGAGTTCAATTGAGAGTATATTATCCTACTGTCTCTGTGTATGGTTCTTGAGCTGAACAGTGGCAGAGAAAAAGGCAATTCAGAGGGTGATTAAGACGGCCCAAAACATCATTGGCTGCTCACTTCTCTCTTTGGAAGAACTGTATAGGAATAGATGTAGGAGGAAGATACTTAATATATTGAATGACTCCTCTCATCTGGGACATCAGCTCTTTGAACTATTACCATCGAAAAGGAGATTTAGGGTATTAAGAACAAGGACGACCAGATTTAAGAACAGTTTTTATCCAAGTGCAGTTTTGAGTTTGAATGCAGGATCATAAGATTTATGTGGAAGTGAATGGCTGAGAGTAATGGGGTTTTACATTTTTAAATTGCATAGAGATTATTGTATGGTCGGTTGTGTTTATTTTAATTTAATTTTTTTTTCTTTCTTTTAGTGGTGTTTGTCCAGTTTTACTTGTGGAAGAGCACCTCATTTCGTTGCACCCGCTTGCGAGTGTAATGACAAATAAACTCTTATGTCAAAATAATAATAATAATAATAATAATAATAATAATAACAACAACAACAACAACAACAACAACAATAATAATAATAATCAAGTTGATGAATGACCTTGAGTTGAATTATGGCTTAAATCTCTTCGTTTCATTATTTGTCAGTGAATGAAACAATATTTGTCAGTACATTAGTTCCCTGTTCTTCATTCATTTGTTCTTATCTCTTTTTCTTCTTTTTCCCTCATTTACTGTTACTTGTTCACATGCCTTTTCTCATTTTGATTTCCCCATATCTCCTTGCAATATGCATATTGTAATATCTGTTATTGAGTCATGTAAAGCACCATTGTATGGAGATAATCAAAATTTACTTCATCAAATCATTACAAATTGAATTTCACATGAATTATAATTTCACAGGGCTGATTGTGCACAGTTAATAACAAAGCACATTTTTTCAAGTATAGCTGGCACTCATAGTCTGAAGTATTTGCTAAGAAAAACCACTGACATCTGGAGGGAGCCATTTTTTAATTAATATCAATTCAAAGCTTATTTCTCAAGTGCAAAAGAATAAATATATAAATAATATCATAAACTCTTAAACTCTTTTTGTTACTGTATATTTAAAAAGATTCTTCTAGTTACTATTGTGACCTTTTAATAAAAGCCAAGTAATCTTATTGTTGTCATCTGTTAAAAACAATTGTAAACAATGAAATGATATCTAGAATAAGTGTAAATAACTATTTCCTACCATGACATTTGTGAATTTTGATTTATATGGTTTTACTGTGGGAGAAGAGTCAGGTCAAAATCTTATGCATGTGAAGGAAAAATCTCCCTCGATATACATTTTCTAAGTGTAGAAAATTCCAGCAACACTTTTTAAATATTAAAATACCTTTTTAATCTACATTTCTAGTTCATGATCATTCAGATAGACACCTGAATTTGGTTAATTCTTTTCTCTTCAGGCAGTAGGAACCCAGGATGGAACCATTTCACTGTATCAGTTGATTTTCAGCACAGTTCATGGCCTTTATAAGGATCGCTATGCTTACAGAGACAGCATGACAGATGTTATTGTCCAACATCTTATCACTGAACAAAAAGGTAGTATTGAATTATGTTTTCAGATAACCCAGGGGCCATAGCTTCCCTGCTCCAGTAAATAATATTTATCCACAAATTGAACTTGCCAATACATCTTTACAGTGGAAAGATGGCTGTACCTTTTTGCCAAGAACACTCATAGTGTCTTTAGAAGTGCTGTGTGTAGAATTTTTGGTATGGGGATGTTGTGATGACAACACGTTTGATGGCCTTTTGTCAGCAGTCAAAAATATTGATGCAGCTGATATTTTGACTTTTTGTTGTTGTCAATTCATTAATTGTTTTATTATGTTAATTGTATAAATACAAATGGTTATGTAAATATCTATGAACAGCATGAGAGGTGTAGCCATATGAATAGGATTTAGTCTTACGTTTTTTCATTTGATTTATATCCTGCCAGAAATTGCAGTATATATGGTACTCTTTCCTGCCTTTTTATCCCCCTATTTATTGTAAGATAGTTTGGGATGAGACTGCAACATTTAATTAATGACCGCATAAAATATCTGTAATGTGCCTTGACTTACAACTGCAACAACTTATTACCATAATTCTGGGCTCAGTTATGGTCATATGGTGAAGATTACATGCAGTCCTCAGAATCCAATTGAGCTAATAGAGATGTTTACCCTTAATTAAATATTGGGATGATTGTGGAACTCCTGCTGTTTTACATGTTTGGAAGTGCTGTTTTGGTCCAGGTAATTAAATGATTTTTAATGTGTTTTTAAACTATGTATTAGACTTAATGTATGTTATCCAAAGTCTTCTTGGAGTTCAGTGGCCTTAATAAATTGAATAAATAAATGGATATTTGGAATAAAATGGCCACCTATCTCATGTAATGACTCTAAGTGGTTTGCAATAATACAAAAGAAACATAGTTTAACTTAAACTTGTTTTTCCACAGTTAGAATAAAAAACCGAGAGCTTGTAAAAAAAATAGCAATCTACAAGAACAGATTAGCAATCCAATTACCTGAGAAAATCCAGATTTTTGAACTGTATTCCGATGATTCATCAGACATGCACTACCGAGTGAAGGAAAAGATAGCAAAAAAATTTGAATGTAACTTACTAGTTGTCTGTTCTGAACACATTATCTTATGCCAGGTAGGTAACTAATCATTACATTTAAAAATAAAATAATGTCTAAAAATGATATTACATTTTCTAGTACTGCACTAAGAAAGATTAAGAAAAAGGTTCCCTGTTGAAGGCGTTTCATATAACAAGGGTGGGCCAACAGAGATAACTGCTACATCAGATGCATATTCATTTTTGACCTGTTTCCGAATTCATGTCAGGAATTAAAACTATTAGAGTAAGTATTAGAGCAGAATTTTCTCCAATTCTGCAGATAGCATGGTTCTGTTTGTGAATTCTGGGCACTGAACTGTATGTCACCTAGGTTGGGGAGAGCTATTTTAGAGGTTTGCACCATTTTCTCCATGGGGGATGGATTTCTCAAGTTCTTATAACATATAACATACTCACTTTCATTTGATAATTGGAATAAATTGCTTCCAATAAATCGCCTATCCTTTTTTGGCATAGCATTAAGTGGTTGGCATTTGAGAAAGAAGTGACTGAAACTGAAATGTTGAGTAAAATATTCTAGAAAGTATAATAAAAAATAATTGATAGCATTTTTATTTAGATTTCTTAGTAGTTGACAACTTTTCTGAGCAACTACATTTCATTAATTCACCCTTGGCTATTAACCTGTAAAGAGTGGTTATAAACAATAGATATGAACATTGGTAATAAATTAGACTTGTTTGGTATTATAAAATACTTTCCCCTTGTTTATGTCTGTGCATGGAAACTGTTCTGTCCTGAATTTGAATACTCGAAATCCCCGCGCCTTGATTGGCTAAGGCGCGGGGATTTCTGATTGGCCAGGCGAGCCGCGCTGATTGGCCCGATTGAGGTCTCCCGCGATTGGCTCGCTCCAAGAGCGGGAGACTTGAATCGCTGCCATTGGCTGCGGCCGCCGCAGCGAAAAGGATAAAAGCCACGGGCTTTTTCCTTTTCGTCGGTTCGGTTCACAACAGTTTAATAAAGAGCTTGAATGATAGTCACGGACTCTGAGCGTTCTTTTGCGGACACGACACTGGCGACGAGGGTGGGATCCCGACCCTGAACCGAACCCCGTGTCCAACAAGAGCCAGTTCCAGTGAAAGAGATGGCGAAGATCGCACCGCCCGCCCCCTTCAACCCCGCCAACGAAGACTGGGAATCGTACTCAGACCGGTTCCGAATGTACTTGGAATGCGCCGGAATGAAGGACGCCCCGGGCCCGCTAAAACGCGCCGTCTTCCTTACTCACTGCGGACCAGAGGTCTTCCAGATGGCCAAAGCATTGGCCAAGCCGGCAGACGCAACCGCCATGGACTGGGACGTCCTCGAGCCTATACTGCGGCGCCATTACGCCCCCGAGGTCCCCATCCTGATACGGCGCAACGAGTTTTACCGCCGAAATCAGAAACCAGACGAGAAATTGAGCGACTTCGTCGCCGAGCTGCGGCGCCTAGGAGGACTCTGCGAGTTTGAAGGTCTAAACAGCCTCATAAGAGACCGATTCGTGCTCGGCCTATGGGACCCTACACTCCAGAGCCGGCTTATGGCCAAGGGCGACATCAGCCTAGCAGACGCCCTCACCGCAGCCGCAGCCGCAGAGGCAACCCGCTCGTCTGCTGACAGCATGCGAAGATCCGACGCAAAGGGCGGAAACAACAACCCGGCAAGGTCGGCCGACCCTAGAAGTGAATCAACCGCACACTACGGAGAATTCCAGTCAGCCTCCAGCACGTCGGAAGACGAGGAGGACATACATCGCGTGCAGACGGGACGCGGCGACCAGCGGAATCGAAGAGGTCGTAGGTCGAGGACCAACTGTGCCGGGTGCGGCGGCGACCACCCAGGTCAGAATGCCGATTTTTTGACTCTATTTGTAGGCATTGTGAACGACGGGGTCACATCGCTCGAGTTTGCCGCCAAAAGAAGACCCGCAGCCCGCCCAGATGGGAACAACACGACCGGAAGAAGGAAAGCCCCCCGCCCAAGACCAGAGAGCGCCAACCGGACGGTCGGTGGGACCGTACCCAGCGATCTTCAAGAGGCGGCGACGGTCGGCGAAAAGAAGAAACACACCAGACGGTGACCATCGGCCATGCCATCTCCGACGGCGCCAGAAAGGTACACGTTGAAGTCCATATTGAGGGCCAGCCATGCAAGATGGAAGTGGACTCCAGGTCCTACCTCTCCATGATTGCATGGCGCGAGATTAAGCGGCTCGTACCCACACTCCATAAGAGGAACATTCATACCCAGAAAATCATCATAAAAGACTACCAAGGGAACCGCGTCCCGGTAGTGGGCACCAAGAGCTTCAATGTAACCTACAAGGGCCGCACCGAACAACTGCCACTCACCATCGTCGATCGCGACCGCCCAAGCCTACTGGGCTTACAATGGTTCGCCCCGCTTGACATCGCGCTGACAGGAGTCAACCACGTCGCCGACGACGGTTGGGAACAGCGGCTAGCCCAGGAGTTCCAGGAAGTTTTCGATGGAAGCTTGGGCAAGTACCAGGGGCCCCTTATTTCATTTGACCTAGACCCGAAGGTTCCCCCCAAGCGGCTTAAACCTAGGAGGGTACCATTCGCCCTGAAGCCTAAAATTGACGAGCAGATCAACAAGCTCGTCGAACAGGGGGTGTTGCAGCCGATAGACCATGCCCGATGGGAAACCCCTATAGTGACCCCAGTAAAACCAGACGGGTCCGTGAGAATTTGCAGAGACTATAAGGCCACCCTAAATGGCGCATTACAACAAAGCGCCTACCCAGTCCCAATCGTGCAACATCTGCTGCACTCACTGGGAGGGGGCAAGGTCTTTGCCAAGCTCGATCTCGCCCAGGCATATCAGCAGCTACCAGTAGATGAGAAAACGGCGGAAGCCCAGACCATCGTGACCCATCGGGGGGCCTTCAAGTGTAACCGACTCCAATTCGGAGTCAGCGTGACACCAGGCATCTTTCAAAGCCTGATGGAACGTTTGCTACAGGGCATCGAGGGGGTGGTGCCCTATTTTGATGACGTATTAGTAGCGGCGCCAAACGAAGCCGAATTAGAAAACCGACTCAGACAGGTCTTAACAAAATTTAAAGTGACAGGACTTAAAGTTAAACGAGAAAAATGCCAACTATGCACAAAGCAAGTGGAATTTTTGGGCTACCTTCTAGACCGGCATGGCATTCACCCTACAATTAAAAAAGTGAAAGCCATCAAAGAAGCCCCTACCCCAAAGTCTAAAATGGAACTACAAGCGTTCTTAGGGTTGCTGAATTTCTATAATGTTTTCCTACCCCAAAAGGCTACGGCGGCGGAGCCTTTGCATAGACTCCTGGATAAGGCGGCAACCTGGACTTGGGGGAGATGAGAGCAAACCGCCTTTCAAAAAACCAAAGACCTCCTCACCTCCGACGCCGTCCTGATTCAATTCAGCGAAACCTTGCCCTTAGCTGTCACTTGCGACGCATCACCTTTCGGCGTCGGCACTGTCCTCAGCCATACCCTCCCCGACAAAAGGGAAGCACCCATCGCTTTTTTCTCCAGGACTCTGACTAAACCAGAGCGGAACTATAGCCAGCTGGACAAAGAAGCCTTGGCTATAGTTGCCGCCATTAAGCGTTTCCACGAATACCTATATGGCCGCCCGTTCACCATTGTGACAGACCATAAGCCATTGCTGGGAATCCTCGCCGGAAACCGAGCCACCCCGAACATTTTATCACCCCGGATGACAAGGTGGTCCGAGTTCCTGGCAGCCTACAGCTACGAACTGTTACACAAGCCAGGTAAGAAAATTTCGAACGCGGACGCTTTAAGCCGTTCCCCTTTACCAGACTCTGATCCTGACCCAGCACCAACAACAAACACCCTTAGCATTGAGAACCTACCCATTACCGCATCGGACATTGCCAGAGAGACTGTTAAGGATAAGCGTCTGGCGCGAATCCTACATTGGCTAGAAAAAGGCTGGCCTGAAAGGGACAATGACGAATCCATTAAAACGTTCAGAAACCGCCAGACTGAACTTTCACTTCTTAAGGGATGTATCTTGTGGGGTGACAGGGTAGTCATCCCGGACAGATTGCAAGGGAGGGTCTTAGAGATGCTGCATGAGGGTCATCCTGGCATCGTCAGGACTAAGGCCCTGACCAGGAGTTACGCTTGGTGGCCGGGGATGGACAAACAGATTGAGCAATGGGTCGCCAAATGCCATCGATGCCAGGAGACCAGACCCAGCCCACCCGCAGCACCCATCCGGGACTGGGAAATACCAAGGGGGCCCTGGTCCAGAATCCATTTAGACTTTGCGGGTCCAACAAATGGGCATACTTTTTTTTATCACAGTCGACGCTTACTCCAATTGGTTGGAAGTAAGCGATATGAAATCCACTACCACAGAGGCTGTCATCAAAGAACTGTGTAAACTGTTTTCCACGCACGGCCTCCCAGACGTCGTCGTCTCAGATAACGGGCCCCAGTTTACTTCCCTCGAGTTTGAAAGGTTTTTGGCGGAGAGGGGCATCCGCCACGCATTAACGGCACCGGCGCATCCGGCGGCGAACGGTAGAGCGGAACGGATGGTCCAGTTTACTAAAAAAACCCTCCGGAAAATGGACCACGGGGAGATCAACGACAAAATCAACAAACTCCTCTTCATACAACACATCACCCCTAACACCACTACCAACAAGAGCCCAGCCGAACTGTTAATGGGCAGGAAGCTGAGGTCCCCACTCGACAGGTTGCACCCGACTTACAACCCGGAGCGGCCCCCAGACTCCAGCTCCAAATACCGGACATTTGCCCCCGGTGACTTAGTTTACGCCAAAAATCTGACGGGGAACCCCCTATGGATCCCAGCCGTCATCACTCAAATCACCGGGCCACGGTTGTACCGGCTCCAAACCACCGACGGGCGAGCCTGGAAACGACACATCGACCAGCTCCGGTCACGTACGGCAACAGACCTCAACCCCCAAGACTCGAACCAAGGGGGGAGGGAACACCCGAATAAAATAGTGCAAGAAAAAATCCAAAAATACTCACCGGAACGCAGCCATCGCGAGTCCCCTCCGGAGAAGAACCACCTGGCCAGCTCAACCGACTCGGAGAAACCAAGCGGGAGCGGCGAAACCCGCAGCTCAACCGACCCGGTAGGCCCAGGCGGGAGCCACGGAGAACGAACCGGCCCGATCATCCAGCCGGTTCACACAGAGGGAGGAGCAGCCAAAAAGATGACTGCTCCGGCCGAGGTACAGCTTGAAACTGAGTTGCGCAGGTCAACTAGGATTAGACGGAGCCCCGCCTACCTGTGTGACTACGCTACGTGATGGACCATACCAAGAGGGGAGGGGTGTTCTGTCCTGAATTTGAATACTCGAAATCCCCGCGCCTTGATTGGCTAAGGCGCGGGGATTTCTGATTGGCCAGGCGAGCCGCGCTGATTGGCCCGATTGAGGTCTCCCGCGATTGGCTCGCTCCAAGAGCGGGAGACTTGAATCGCTGCCATTGGCCGCGGCCGCTGCAGCGAAAAGGATAAAAGCCGCGGGCTTTTTCCTTTTCGCGGTTCGGTTCACAACAGTTTAATAAAGAGCTTGAATGATAGTCACGGACTCTGAGCGTTCTTTTGCGGACACGACAGAAACATAATAAAAAAAAGTTCTGGTAAATATATATCATTGTCAAGCTAAGATCTATGAAAACTTACTAGCAGAATATCTATATATATTCCCCCCCCACCTTTTTTTTTTTTTTTAGGAAAAGAGACTCCAGTGTCTGTCTTTCAGCGGTACAAAAGAACGGGAATGGGTGATGGAATCTCTCATTCGATATATAAAAGTAATTGGAGGACCTCCAGGCAGAGAAGGCCTTTTAGTGGGTTTAAAGAATGGTCAGGTGAGGTTTTCTGATAAAGCACAAGGTTTGTTTTTTTGTTTTTTGGTAGTGATTCAGATGTTGTTAGATTATAGGAAATAACAGAATTTTAAAGAAAATTATACATAATTTGTAGACATTTTCCTTCATGAAAAATAGGGTTGATAGTTGTTATTCTATACATATACACGTATCCATCACATTATTCTCTTTTGCAGTAAGCAACATTATGCACACCATAGAAAATTAATAAAAACATAGTAAGCCAAAGAAATTCAAGACAATGGGTAAGAAAAAAGAAAAAGGAATAGCGATAAATCACTTCCAAACTATTCTTTTATGTATATATACTGCTTTAGAGTTGCATGTACATTCACGTTCATTCGTTCATTTTTATATACCTTTTACTTCTGTCATGTGCCGTTCTTATAACATTCATCAACCAACCTTCATATTTGTGCAAAAGAATTTGAACTTTCTATTCATTTTATCATATGCTTCTCTAAAGTCACAAATATTCAGTATTTTTTTTTCATAGTCATATATTTCTCATTGACCTACTGAAAAGCAGAAAGGCAGTCTGTGCATCATATGCCTGGCATAAGGCCTCATTTCACTTCTGATTTTTTTCTAATTGTAACCTCTTGTATCCTTTTAGTGATAATTCTTGAAATTGCTCACTTTGGCACATGTAACGAATTCAGTCTGCTTCAGTGTTTACAGTCATTATTGCTAGCTTTCTTTTACATAATAGAACAAAAACAACATTCTTCCCATCGTCAGGCATGGATGCAGTCTTTATATATACTTTAAACAAATTGTGCAGCTATTCCATAAACAAACAACAGCTACATTTTAATATTTCTCAAATGACACCCTCTACATTTGCAGAATTAATTTTTTTCACCTTTTTCACCTTCTCATAGAATTTATAGTTATTTCATTGTTATTTTTTAGACACAAAAACTTGTAGCATTTACATAGCATTATTATAATTCCCATATAGCTCCCTGAAATATTCATTCTGACATTCCTTTCCTTCACGCCAAGTAATTGCCTCACCCTTATTTTTATTCATTCACTGTGCTGAATGTTATTTGTTTAGCCTGTATTACCCATTTTCAAAACTTTTTTTAAAATTTCCATCAAAATTGTTCTGCATTTTCTTTGCCTCTTTTAATGTTAACTATTCTTTGCTCTCTTAAAGTGCCCATAAATCATCAGTCAGCCCTTGGTTGTATCACACTGTTAGACCCTTTTGCTAACAGGCTGAGCCAAGTCTTAATATTCTTCCAGAAAACTAGAAAAGTAAGAGCTGGCCTCAATTCTGTGGTTGTACATTATGTATACCCACAAATACACATCATTTACTCATTCTATTCTTTAACATATTTTTCCTCATTCATAACCTTTTTCACCCCTTTGTTCTTCTAAGCTTAGTGTAATTCCACATACCACACTCACATTCTGTATTATTTTAAATTCTATTCCAAGGAGCTTCCAGTTTCTCTTTCCCTATATATGTTTTTCTATTCAGTTTTGGAGGAGATTAATACTTTTTCATACAGAACTTCAGCATTCTGTTTTTGCAGTGCACAAGAAGTTCTGCAGAGGTCAAGAAGAATTTGTGACAGGTGATGTGCAGGTTGGGAAAGATGTGTGAGAAGCACTACAAGGATTGGGAAGGGTGCAGCAAAGGTCAGGGAGGTTGTACAAAGGTGTGAGTAGACAGCATGACACGAGCACAGAGGCGATGTGGAGGTTGTGTAAATAGGGGAGACTTACCTGAGCAACTTGCAATATTCCCTCTCAGCTTATTCATTGCCCTGTGGGAAACTGTCAGGGAACATTGGAAATGACATCACATGACCACAGCTGACCATGGAAGTGCTAAGTGGCTACAACTTTCCCAATCTTCATTTCCATGGGAACCATGGGTCCCAGATTTTGGATACATTCTCTAAGTTAGCCCATTTGATGTATGTTAATTCAAAAATTGTTGGCCTGTGAGCACCACTTTGCCCAGTTGATGGTTATAAAAAGACATAAGAATTTTAGTAGTATATAGATTTTCTAGGAAGGGTAGATTAGGTTTCTATCTTTAGTCATGCCTGTGCCACATTCAGTATATTTTCCAATAGCAAAAGCAATGCTGATTGATTTTGGTACACAACCAAAATCCAGACCTAAAGATGACAACACAAGGCAACATAACTTATGCTACATCCTCTTAACCTGGGATAGATACTGCATACACATTTAGTATGTGCCATTATATAAACTGGAAAATTCGTAGAGTAGTGGAAACAACTTGGAATTAGTGGGATTAGTGGGTCACTTATCAGTAAATGAGTTTAAACCTGCTTGGGGTAAAAACACATGTCCATCATCTGACCAAAACAAAAACAAAATAAAATCAAAAATGAATTAAACATTATTAAAAATAATAAATACATTTAAAATAAAACAAAAACTCAAAAGGGTAGATCATTAAGTTTTATTTTGCCATTGGTTTTTGATGTTTCTGATGAGCAAGGTGAAGCATCTAGGATTATTTATGAATTTAACAAAATTAATCAGAAGAACAATATATTTTATCGGCTTTATAGGACTTAGGTTTTTAAATTCTGGTTTATTATATTTGAAAAAGACCATAGAGTTAAATGTTGCTTCTGTTTTTTTATAGAATAAGCTCTACAATTGTCCTCTCAGTCAACCATTATTTGTCCCCATGTCTTTTATATATAATCATACATAAAAAGGCAGAAGCAGTCAATTTGTCTAATTTGTCTGAATGATTATTCCCAGGGGTCTGGATTGCATAAAATCATTTCATCTGACTAGCATCTGAGAACTTCAGTTTTCCAATATGGGCTTTGTTAACTCTCACAATGTAATTATATCCAGATTCTCAAGATCTTTGTGGACAATCCATTTGCAATTGTTTTGCTAAAACAATCTACAGCCGTGCGTTGCCTGGATATGAGTGCGTCTCGAAACAAACTGGCAGTAGTTGATGAAAATGATACCTGTCTGGTCTATGATATTAACACCAAAGAATTACTGTTTCAGGTAAATGTTTTTATATATTCATAAGTCACCTTGAATTTCAAAGATTTTTTCCCCCCTAAAACAGTGAGAAAGGAGCAATTTTGGCTCTTGTTCCTTCTTTGCTTGCCAAAACATTTTTACCTGCCAGTGAGTTTCACACACCATTGACGATATCTGATTTTGGATATCTTCCCCCACTCTGCCAAATGCGCTAGGAGTAGGGCTATTGATTGATAGTTTGACAGTTACCTCTGCTAATTTATGTATTTGCACCAAAAGATATTGCACCAAATGATTATGTCTACAGGAGGCAAAAACCTTTCAAACATGAGATTTTACAGTAGCAGCAGGCAAAGAAGGAAGAAGAGCTCAAGTATCTTTCAACTGTCCGGTAGTTTCACTCTGAATGGGATTGGTATCTATTTATAAATCAAACTTTTCTGGAAAACAAGAATTTGACTATTTAAGGATGTAAATCTGAACCAAATTCCAATATTGAGAAACCAAAAACTGGAAAATTAATATTTGTGTGGGGGAAAGTAAAGCAAAAAAGACACATTCTGGTGAGAGAAAAGTTTGCCGAGGATGGGTTACAGCATGAGTGTGAAAGTTCAAAAGGCTAAACTTCTGGTCTCAGTAACTGACCAAGATTGGATCCTTCAAAAAAGTAAATGTTTAAAAGAAGCACTAACTGTCTAAGAGATGCTGCATAAGTTGAACAGAGGGAGAAAAATGGAAACTCATACATCCAGATCATCTGTGTGTATAGTTGATTATTAGGAATAGGATTTTAAATACTTATTTTAACACATTTTCCAATTTGTTGTAAGGGAATATACCATTGTGGTTTACCTTCATTGTCATGCAGATAAAGCTGAAATTATGGGTTGCTTTTGTGGAGCTGAGTACCACAGGTTATTTGGCTATCAATCTGTCTCTTTTTGCAGGGCAGAATTTGTCCTGTTTCATTTGCTTCTTTGAATATCAGTTACTTGATTGAAATCAGTTTTCTTGCCTTGATATCTTGCTACTAAGTCTCACTTTTTAAAATAGCCTTCTCTTCCCAGTGAAAAACGTTGTTTCTGCTTTTTCTGGCTTTTTTTTAAAAAAATCACCTTTTCCTACTTCTTTCACGAGACTTAGTAATGGTTTCAGAGAAGCAGCTTAATTAGCTGAAAGAAAGCTAACTTGGTTGTATACTACAGCAGAGTATCAGGGATAGCCACCCTCCAAATAAGATCTTACATAGGAGCAACTAAAAGTTCCAGCAGTAATGTGCCCATTACTATTGATCAACATCAGATGTTTTGTCTATGCTTCAGTAGCAATTCTCTTAACCCAAATTAGCATCAATAAATGGGGACTTTTATACCATTTATTTGTACAGGCAGGTGCTGCTGCTAAGAATAACCTCAAATGTGCAGCAGTTGTTAGGTAGACCTTCTGGGACTATTCAGGATGACCATTTGAATGGGAATGCAAAACAGGACTGCTTAAATCTGGCAGTTTTTGCACAGGCTTTTTTCTTTTGTATTAAATACCATTTGCAGGCTAGGTGGGTCTTTGTGATGCAATATATGGCCCGAAGGTGGTGCTATTTACCAGGAAATAATGTGCACAATTTAAGGTCTACTAAAGAAAACTGTCTTTTCACATTCTACTTATTACTGATCTCCCAAGGCTTCCTTCTAGGCTTCAGATGATTAAATAGGCAGCTTTCATTGAATTAGCCAATCCACTGTTAGAGCAGAACAAAGCAAACACCACCATAATAGACCGAAGTTGCCTTTCAAAGAAGTTAAAATAAGAGGTCATTGGTTCTTGGGGAAAATACAGGGCAATTTCTGTCAATTCTTTGGATGAATCTGTCACTTCAACTAGCAGCATATGCAAAAGAAAGAAAGAAAAATCTCAAGGAGATGAGACTAACAATGGTTTTTGAATTCAGGCTCTCAGACACTTTCCAAGAATGCATGTCCTCAGAAAACCTCTCACATGGAGTTGTGATTCAAATAAAACTAAAAGCAGACATTGGGGAGACTCTTTTTCTTTGTTTATAACTAAGTGACAAACTTACAAAGTCTAAATACCTGCAGGAAATAGGGTCATAAAACTGAGAGCCAGATTCCTACAATCCCATCCTCCAGATTCTGGGTAAAAGAAAACCTCAGCAAATAAGCCTTAACCCATATTTTAGAAATTAGTTGTAAAACCAGTTTCTTCCTGTTAATTTTGTTTCTGTCAGGCTGAAGAAAGAGATTACATCTTAAAGGTGAACCATTGTTGAATGAAAACTTTCCTCTCAGAGGTCTGTTGTATCTAGAGTGGGTCCTTAGAAGAGTTAACTGATATATGGTTACTAATGAATCTGATATAACACCATCCCAGATCTTCTTTATGGCTTCCTTTACTCTCTACGGTTCTAAGCAACATCAAAAGGTCCTTAGACATTCTCGTTGCTGTTGCTGAGACTCTGGTTTTTGGCGATCCTGCATGCAGTGCAAGCATTTCTCTCTTAGATGGGTTAATTATCCAGACCCACAATGACTGTCTAGTTATCAGACATCTAAACGAAATCATATATCAGGGTGAAGTAAAGATAATGACATTATTCCTTTCTTCAAAAACAATCCATGCCAAAGAGGTACAAAACAGTTTGGAAGATTAGAATTTCCAAGGGTGCTTTTTCAAGAGGCAACTGGACTTTCTGAAGAAGCTTTCTAAAGAAGTTTTCTGAAGAAGCTCAGAAAAAGAAGCTTCTTGGATGAGAAGTGAAACATCTTAAAGAAAAACCCAAAAGCCAGATTGCCTCTTGAAAAAGCACTTTTGGGACAACCATGAGCTGGATGACTGAGAAGCTCCATAGACATGAAGATTAGCACTATTAAAAACCCTGAAATATTTTAGGCTCTGTTGCATATGCTAATCATATTTGCTAAGCCTGATTCTCTAGATATATTAGTGTAGCAAATTGGGGGAGGTTGCTTTAGATTAATGCTGTCTGTTTCTTTAAAAATATGTTTATTGCTTAATTAATATTTTGTTTAATGTTCTCATTAGGAACCCAATGCTAACAGTGTGGCTTGGAACACACAGTGTGAGGACATGCTTTGTTTCTCTGGAGGGGGATATCTCAATATCAAAGCTAGTAATTTTCCTGTCCATCAGCAAAAACTTCAGGGATTTGTAGTGGGATATAATGGCTCCAAAATTTTTTGTCTTCATGTTTTTTCTATGACTGCTGTTGAAGTTCCCCAGGTAACGTTACCTCATTCATTTCATTTTTGCACTGTTAACATGAACATTATTTTGTCTAATATTCCTAAAACATTTCTAAGTTAGATATTTTCCTGAATTAATGTTTACTAATTTATCCCCCCCCCAATATGACTTATCCTCCCCCCCCCCCATTATGACTCATGCCTATAGTAATATGTTTGGGAAGAAAGTAGAATGTGATGTGTTCAATTTTCCTGCCATAGTTAAAAAAAACATTATACAAGACTACCAATTAGGCAAAACCTTTTTATTATATTCCTTATTTGATAATCCAGTGTTGTTCTTTCTATTTACCACTTTTTTCTCTATTTTATGTTTTAAAAATTAAGCCCTGGAAAATTAAATTATTTTGCATATTTTTTTTTTTAAACAAATTTTATTACTTTTACAAAAAACAATACACAATCCAGGCATAACAACTTGAAAAATCTTTTCTAAAAAAAAATAATAAAAATTAAAGAAGAAAGCCAATAGAACATATAAAATAACTCCAAATTGTAATATCAATATTTACATTATCTATTTAACTTCATATCTTATCCAGACTTCTCCTTTTATCCAAATTATATTTCTTGCTTATTAAAATTTTACTGCCTTTCATAGACATACAAAACACAAAACATAAACAAAACTAAAACATCTTTTCTGAAGGCTGCCTGATCCTGAGTTGAAACTCTTCACACAGACACAAATTCAAACATCATATTCACTTTATATATCCTTCCATATCTTATTATCATTTTCTTCTTTTTTTTTATAA
Organism: Hydrophis major; assembly: GCA_033807585.1. Classification (NCBI taxonomy): domain Eukaryota; kingdom Metazoa; phylum Chordata; class Lepidosauria; order Squamata; family Elapidae; genus Hydrophis; species Hydrophis major. Next base: position 91,564,574 of record CM066329.1, read on the forward strand.
ACCAATTTTATCAATTTTACAAAAACAGTGCACAAACAATCAAGGCATAACAGCTTATAAATTCTTTTCTAAAAAAAATAATAATTAAAGAAAAAAACCAATGGAACATAATGATTCCAAATTATAATATCAATATTTTTAACTTCATATCTTATCCCAGCTTCTCCTTTTCATCCAAATTATTTCTTGTTAATTAAATTTTTATTGCCTTTTATCAATATACAAAAAAAACCATAACAAAACCTTTATATATCCTTCCATATCTTATTACCATTTTCAATAACATTCTTTGTCTGTTCTATTTCCAACTATCCATTCATCTTTTTTCTTTTACTATACTTCTCCTATACACTAATTGGAGTGACACCTTTAACTCATTACCCTAACTTAAAAGTACTTCATATAACACTTAATTTATCTTGGGATTCTGTTTAGTAGATTCTAAAATTACACAGTAAATTTTATACTCTAAATACACATATAAAAACACAATCTTATATACCTTCCAGAATCCCCCTTTTATCCTTAATTAAATTCACCCATTGTTTCTGAATAAACTTTTTTTCTTTAGATCTTGCTTCCCACCATTAAGGCTTCTCCTCCCCCCCTTTCTCTCTTGCTTATTCTTCTCCTTGCCCTTTTTACCCCTTTGTCTCTCCTCCTCCCTTTTCTTACTCCCTTTCCTTTGCTTTCTAACCTTGCCTCCACCTTTCCTCTCATTTTTCTCTTTTTTGGTTGTTTTTTCAAATCTTAAAATCCCCTTTTTTTTATCCTCTTTCTCCTCCTCCCCGGAAAAAACCCATTGTTCATGAAAGATGACTTCTTGTTCCTCTTCTTCTTTGTCCCAGTCATTCTGCTGCGTAATCAATTTATCATAAGTACATAACGCCATTTCTAAAAATTGAAATAAAGTGCCCAAAGTATCTTTTCCATCTTGTTCTTCCTTTTTATATTTTTGATATTCAGTCTTTAGTTCATCCACAAGCGATGCCATCCTGAAAAGAGAAACTTTCCACAAAACAACCACCCAAGTATTTTTAATCAAAAATAATTCAAAAGAAGTTCAAAAAGTTTATATTTTTCTTCTTTCTTCTATTTCTTTTTCTGGGGTTACCTCAAAGAGGTCCAATTACCTTGTATCTTTCTTTGAGATTCTAGGCAATCTCCTCCTTTTTCCACTTCTGCTCCAATTTTTTTTCTTCTCCCTTCCCACTTGCAACAGCAATTTTTAAATGTTCAGAAATCCATACCTCTAATAAGGGTTTTCCAATTTCTTAAATTTTTAAGTCCAATGACCAAGAACTCTTTTGTCCCTTAATTCCAACTTTCAGAATAATTCACCTTCAGTGCCCAAACAAATTTCAAATCTTCATCTGCTGTTTCCATGGGGTGGGAAAGTGAAGAAAAAAAAGTTCCCTTTTTACAGCTTCTCTGCCGCTTTCGATCTTCTTAGGGATACAATGTATCCTCCAGCAATTCAGACAGCTCAGTTCCAATGAATTTAAAAGATGTTGATTGACCCGGCTCAGCCAGCACTTTCACTTTTTTTGCTTCCTCCAGCACAATCTTACCCGGTTGCAGGCTTCTTCGTGGCGGCCATTGCTGACTGCCGCTCCACCACCTTGGGAAAAAGGGGTTTTTCCGGATGAGGAGGGGGTCTGTGACACCCCCAACCCCCTGTCCGGCTCCCCTCTCTCCTCGGCTATCCCTACAGGGCAGCCATATCCCCCTGACCCCTTTGGATCGGGGGTACCTCGGCGGCAAGCGCAGCAGGAATCGCGAACGGTCGCGAATTCCTGCTGCCACCGAAGCCACGTGGAACCGGAAACCCCTATTTTGCATATTTTATATCCATGAACAACCAACAAAAAGTAGCAGAAGATATTTCAAATGTAGCTGCTTTGAACATACAAGGATGTTATTCTTAGACCAAATAGAATTTGGATTTTACTTATTGTCTACTTGTGTTTTATTTAAACGAAGAGAAACCGAAGAGATATTTGCAAGGTTTAAGAATGATTTTGACTGAATCTGGCTTAAAATGGTTTGGCTTAAAAATAGTCCAGTTAAGAACAATATACTGCTTTGCAAAAATTACCGATGACTCAGAAGTAAAGGTTTTGAAACATTTTAAAGTGAACGAAGATACCTGCTGTGAGACTGCAAAGCATTTTGTATTCAAAGGCAGACAGGTGCTATGGAACCACAGGCCATGTACGTAACATTAATCTGCAATTTTATAAAAGAAATGCATCTTTTCCTGGAATTGCTTTGTAGTCCTAAAGAGCAGCACAATTCTGGAAGAAGACACAGCTGCTTTAAGGGGTCACAGACAAACACTATGTATTCCAAAAATCCTCTTTAAATTCCAAAAGCTGCATGCATCTCTTGGGTAATATTTATTACTGTCATTTCTTAACAGAATATTTTTCTCCTTTCTGCAGAACCCCATAAGCTGTTTGAAAAAGTTGGGAAAGCTTTCATAAGGGTTTTGATCGGGAGGTGGAAATATGAGAGTATGATGCTTCCTGTTGTATAAATAGAATTCGGTTCACTGATTTTTGGATGTAACTTAATCTTGATAAATTTGATAAAATTCAGCAACCCTGAATAATTTGTAGACAAGGAGAAGCATGTACAGGGGTGCCTAAAAGTTTGTAACCCCTTTCGTATTTTCAATATTTCTGCATAAATATGAATGTAAAAGATTATCTGTTTTCTACAGATCTTAAAACATAAAGAAAACCAATTTACAAAATGAGTCAAAATATTATACAGTATTTGTTCATTTATTTATTGAAGAAAATGATCCAAAATACTAGATGCTTGTTAAGTTTTTCAAATCATAGATAAAAGTGTCACACAGAGGATAGCAAAATTCAGTAAAGATGAAATAAGAGAAGGCAGGAAGCAAGAAAAAAAAAGTTGACTGAAATGGACTGCATTTATATCTTCCCATTCTACCAATTTTCTCTCTCTTTTTACCATCCTATACCATAAACACCAGGAACAGATTCTAGGCATGTGGAGGAGGAACAAAGATTTCATTCCATTAACAGATGCCATTTTATCACTGGAATATATACTTAGTCTTTATTAGATTAGATAATAGTCAGACTTTATAAAATTAATTCCCTGTTATTGCCTAAATAATAGACTTGATACAGCACAAGAATGATAGGGTGTTTGATAAGAGCAGTAAGGCAGTAAGTGCAAAAAATATGGATATAATTATGGGTTGGTACCATCATGACCGTAAGGGAAGAGAAGATTAAAATGGATAATTATGTGGGAATCATTTTTAAACATTAAAAGGCTGCTGTAAATGAGGGTAGAGTAATTACATTCTGTTGCTTGTATGAAGGAGAAAACAAACTGCCATCTGTAAGAACAGTTTGGCAAAAGAACAAAATCGCCAAGGGATAACATTGTGGAATATATTCAGTTTTTTTTTTTCTACAAAACTCAGTTTGTAAAAAAACAGCTATCAGAAAAATGTTTTTAGTGACAATTACTACCAGAAAAAAATATCCTGATCCAATGAGGTACATAAAACAATATGATTTACTTTCCGCAAATCTTGGCAGAAATGGACATTCAAATATGCATCCAGGATTTCAACAATGTGCAAACTACATCAAATGTTGTAAGCTGCCTGGAGTCAACTATTTCCAAGTTGGGCAGCTACATAAATTTGTTTAACAAATAAAATTTTTTTGCATTCTAATACGTTTCAAGTTTATATCTGCAACCATTGGTCTAGCTAGTGCTACATAAACCGATTTCCTTAAATTGATTGAGGGCTTTATTTGAACTATATAATTTTACATGCAAAAGAAATGATTGTCACATTATTTATGTTTATTTAATTCTTCATGTCTGATGGGAAGGGCAGAAAATCATTTCGCATTTATGCTCCTATAATCTGATATGAAATTCTTATCTTGCCTTTTAATATTTGAAAACAGAAGTAACATCTCAATATTTTATTTTGGTTTAAATGAAAATTTGCAGTCAGCACCTATGTATCAATACTTGGAAAGAAAAATGTTCAAAGAAGCCTATAAGATTGCTTGTTTAGGTGTAACTGATACAGATTGGAAAGAACTGGCTATGGAGGCTTTAGAAGGACTTGAATTTGAAACAGCCAAAAAGGTAAAATTTTGTCTGTGCATTTGGATCTTCATTAATTTCTGTTAATTGATAAGTACTACTGTGTCATGAATTATGCATTGTCAATTTTTGAATGACAATTTTTTTATAAATTTAATTTTAAATATTTAAACATTTCATGGTAAATATTTATACTTTGTTCTCTTTCAGTTCAAAATTCTGTTAATGTGGACTTCCAGTAAAATAGATTTAGGTCATCTAGTCGTGTTTGCTTACTGGTTTTCCCATAAGGGCTGACATCAATCTTGCAAGTCTGAAAATACAAAACTTTATGCCACCAATTTTAACTGTTTGATCCACTAGGGCAGGTCCTTCCTAATTTTCTTTTTCTGAGTTTTAGCCACTCAGAGCTCCTGCCTCTCTTGTCTGACTGTTTCCTAGGCAACATCTCTTCCCCCACTTTCCCCAAGGCCATTCCCACATTCCATTACATGTACAGGTAAATAGGTACATGGATTCTAAACATGCCTGAAGAGAGAAAGAACACTTCCCAGCTGCTTCCTACCATTAGAATGTGATAGAATAATTTTAAGTTTTGGACTGGTTTCTCTTCTCTAATTAACATATAAATAGCTGGGAAAAGGTATTTATTACATAACACTGAATATTATAATATTGCTAGGAGTTTCCAATTGCACTGCTCAGTCTTAGGCTGCTTAGCTTTATCAAAGTTGCTATAACCTGCCCCTCGAACCATGTGCATGATTATTTATTGATTACTGGTCTTTCTCCTGAAATAGACTTTGGTAAGCTTAGAAAATGTATTTGGAATTATTGCTAGGTATTATTTAAAATACAAGAATTTAAGTGAATTGAGATATACATCCTTACTTCTAAAATGTCCATTTTAACAAGCTGAGACCAACCACATTTTAATTAATGCTTTCTTTCTCTTTAAGAATAATCTTCCACCAGATGGATTGGTTCTTTAATGCCCAAAACGTTTGGATAGCTTCTCTTCTCTTCCCCTCCCCCCCTTCCCTCCCCTTCTCATATGAGGCTTAAGAAAGCTGTTTTGGACTTCATAGAGACCATGTAGCCCAGAAGCACCCATCTCTTAAACTCATACATCCTTTAGGCATTGCTTCAAATTGCCAGAGCTCCATTCTGTGTTACCGTTCTTCCCATGTTTCTTTCCTCTTCCTTTGAGCAACAGTGTTTACAGGAAGACAAAAGTAGTGTTTTCCAAAATATTTTTTTTGAATGAAAGTATGGTAAAGAAGAAAAGATTTTTTCTAATTTTTTTTTGAAGGCAGAGAGATTTAGGCCCCTTCTTTTTCAGGAAATCATATTTATGTTTTGCTTCCTGCCACAACTTTCTATTTAGCTTCTCCATTCAGTTTCCCTCTGCAGCACTCCATGAAAAATGCTGCACATTCACAAATGCCTTTGCCACAACCTTGATGCAAAAGAACAGGACAATTCTTCCTCCCGTCTTATACTGCAGGGAACATTGCTATAAGGAAACACAGCCCCTCCTTTCCCTTGGTGATTTTTCTGCTTTCCATTCCTCTCCTATATACTCTGGAATCTTGCCGGTCTTCTGCCCAGGTACTCTGACAAGAGAGATGATCTGTTTGTGTGTTTGTGCATGTATTTATGTATACATGTGTGTTTCCCACCCTTGTCACTGAAGCAGTGATTGTGAAACCCTAAATTCCTTTCTCCTTTTTTGAAAAGATACATGGCCTTCTATATAAACTGGCCAATTGGGATGAAGAGGGGGTGGGGCACACTTTCATTACATCGATTCTGATTGCAAGATGTCAGGTTTCCAACAATGTATGAGCAATGCCAAGTGGTGGTAGTGGTGGTGCTGGAAGTAACAGAGGGGAAGGAAAGAACAGTGTCATTATTCATTACAAGAGATTCAATATTTGAACAGGAAATCAGTTTATTTGAATAAGTTTAATAAACTTTTTTCCCTTGGTTCCAGTCCATGCCTTGTCTCAAGAGGCATGGTTTTTCTTTGAAAACATTTCGCTTCTCACCCAAGAAGCTTCTTCATCTCTGGAAGGACTTATACTCCTTGCAGACGGTTGGTCGTTTGCATTCTTTTAGCTAGTCAAGGTCAGTTTTATTTGTGTCATCAGGGTCACCTTGGAACTGTTGAAAGGACTGTGTTGTAGACTGGAGATAGATGATGTCATAGCCATTCCCCTCTGTTGAGAGAGGGTTGTTCAGTTTTGATATAGATGGCCTCTTTGACCCCTCTTTTAAAAGAATTCAAATGACCAGCTGTTTACAAGGAATATGAACCCTTCCATTCCCCACCATCCAGTCAGAGCTGAAGAAGCTTTTTGGATGAGAAGCGAAACGTCTTCAAAGAAAAACCAGAAAGTCCAGTTGTCTTTTAAAAAAAACACCTTTGGGACAACCACGACCTGGATGACTGAGAATTTCCATAGACAGTCCATGCCTTGCTCTTGTTCTGTTCACTCTTTAGAGTTCAGTCCTCACCCACCACATTAAGTCTAATGCTTTCTTACTGTTTGAAAAAGGTTCTATACAGAATCCATTTTGACACCTGAAATTAAATAATATTAATAATGGACCACCACCATATGCCCTCATATGTAACCTATAGTGCAGTTGTCATCCTACATCACTTCTAGCAATCCCCAACAATATTTTGGTGGCACAAGGCATTGGGCTGTTTTGCAAGTGTGGTGCAGCTGTAATGCAGCTGTAGTGCTACGCTCTGTTCCAGTTCTACCTCTGTTACCAATTTAACACAAGTACATTTCAGAGCTTTGGATAGTGCTGATACTACTTTTTAACCTCTTCACCGTAACCCAGATCTGCATAATTCATCTTACATGTAGTGGAGTCAGATAGATATTTGGTTAAAAACTCAATTTTGTCTTCTTTTTTTTTTAAAGGCGAAGAGCATAGAACATACAGTAAATCTTAGCTATTGCCAACTGTCTCTAACATAATTTTTGTTTAGTATTCATAATAGTTGCAAGATGTAGGGAACTGATTGATTATTTACTATGCATGATATTATATTGTTGATATATTTTCTTCCTGTGTTTCAGTAGGCGTTTACCAGAATGCGAGATCTTCAGTATCTAGAACTGATAAGCAGCATTGAGGTAAAAAAAAAAAAATGACAATGTTAAGATGAGTACAGAATGCTGAGTACAGAATTGATCTAGTAGAATGTTGAAAGGGGAATAGATATGTTCAAGAGTTAAAAAAAAAGGGTTAAGAAAGTTTTTAACTGTAGTAATAAGAGATGCATGCAAATAAAACAGTAAAAAAGAAAGACTCAGAGAACTGACCAGCTTTAATTTGTGTGCCATTTTTCTCCTGGGAAAAGATTGCCTTTTAGTTCCCATGAATGATTACTTCTGCATAGCTGGATTTTTCTTCTTCTTGTAGGTAGAGGGTAAAAGAAGAAGGAGAGAGGAGAGGTTTGACGGTTTTCTGAATTAAGTACTGTAGTTTTTACTACAGAAAACACGCATAAGAAAAAGAATATAGGAGTTGTTACGCTGGGTGGATAATTGTCGTAAAAGAAGATCTCAGTTTCTATCTTCAAAGTCAAGAAAAAATTCTGGGTGGAACAAATTCTAAATGTGGAGCTGATTGTTAATGAAAATATTAAGTATGCTTTAAATCACTTTAACTAAATCATTTATGTAATGTCTTACGTATTGCAGTTTTTGACAACTTTGGGGTAATAGTTGTAAAATGCCCAAAGAATTGGGGATAAGACTTACAAGTTGGATTCGCTATTTGTTTTTAATTAAATATTCTTAGATCTCAGTGCCTTTCAGAGGACTGAAAGATACAAGCATACTTAACAGTGAACAAAATAACCCAGGTGCTCTTGTGATCTCTTTTCCTGATTTTTAATGGCAAACAACAACAACAACCAGGCAACATTGTTGCGGCCATTGCTTTTAGAAGACTGATTTGTCCTTAACGTAGCAGTCCATGTCACTTGGTTCTGATAATGCTTATGCATACTGCCATATATGCATTAAAATTATAGATACTGGTGAGACTTGAAATGCCGGCAGCTGGCAGCCAGTGGAAGTAGCCTGCAGTACTGCATTCTAACCACTGTGCCACCACAGCTGTTTTACATTTCCAGTTGCCTCTAGAATTTGGACTGAAGCTCCTTCTAACTTCTAATTCAAAATTTCAATGTGGATGGGGAAATTCTAGGATGAAGAAAGAAAGAAAAAAAACAAAGAGTTATAAGTGGAACTCTACCCATCCAGTATTGCAGTTTTCTTGTTTTGCCATGCATTTGAACAAGAAACTAATTTATAATGTTCTCAATTAAAAATGATAAAAATTTCTCTGGGGTTGATTGCCATAATCACAAGCAAACAAAAGAGTTTCAGAAAGTAACTGTTAAATTTAACACCCACTATTGTGTTTCTAATCTTGGTACAGAAAAAGCAAAACCTCTTTTGATTTTGAGCTTCACTACTGATTCCTTTATGGACGTGTCAATTGAGTTTTCTTTGAAACAGCACAGAAGTGGTTTGTCCGTCATGGTTGTTTCTCGGTCATTTGTTTCTCAACAGTTCTGTTATTTTTCCATGTCCTTGCCAGAAAACTCATTATACTTTACAGGATTGAGGGGTATTTTAAAAAGGATTCTTATTGATATCTGAAAAATCAAATACATAAACCAATCCTCCCCCCAAAAGTCCCTGATTGTCTTAGATCTTAGAGGAAAATGGAAATTATTGTTGCTAATTTAACTTTGGTGGCCACCCAACTCTAGTAGACTCTGAATGTGCACGGTGAAGGTAGAAGTTGTTTTAAGGATTGGGTTTTCTTTTCTTTTTTTGGACAACTAAAATTGGCTGACATAAGAGGGCAATAAGGACACAAGCCTGGTGGATCATAATTTTTATCTTAATGGTTATTTTGGCATTCGTCCAGGAACACTGTTTGACTGTGTCAAACTAAGCCATGGTCATTTTCAAGTGTGAGTATTTATTTTCTGTTCGGAGTTCAAGTTATCAGCCACAGTTGATCTTAGGAAATAGTTGTTGAACTCCTGGAGTCTTGAAGTCCAGTTTTCCATTTGGCTATTGGATGGCATGTGAGATTAAATGAGAAGGATTGGGATAAGGGATGTGTTCCACCAAATACATCATAAACTTCTATTTACTGCTGTTCCAATCTCCATGAAGCACTTTCAAGGGATTGAAGCTGAATGTTGTTTTATATCTATCATTTAAATCATACAGACCATTTATGTTTCATAGTACATGGTGTTGATCTGTAAAGCATCAAATCTTCTTTTGTATTATACTCTTCACTGATGAATATGTCAAGTGTTTCTGATATATAGCTGCTTCCTCCCAAGGCTGTTTTTTAAAAAGCTTTAAAATATGTGTGTTTTCTCTGGCTCTTTTTTTTTTTTAAAGTTTTTAATTGTTTTTGTTCTCTTAGATATTTCCATTTTAATGGACTTATTTTAAAATAGTCTAAACATGATTTTGTGATTTGACATTCATTTTAACACATTTGTATTATAACTCACCAGGGGAAGACCATTGTCATGAAAATGATGGTAAATAAATAAAAACATCAAGTGTATTAATTAGAATGTCAAACTAGTTTTTGTGTCTTTAAAAATATCTGATGGCTTAACTCTTTAAATCCTATTTTGTGAAAAAGGCTTAGATGGGTGAAGTTATTATCTTCTTAGTTAATCAATAATTTTGAATATTTTTCAGTCTCGATTAATACATGGCATCACATATCCGTGTGGATTGTATTTCTTTTCAGATTTCCCCTTGGACTCTGTTGTAGATAGAACCAGCATTTCACAAGGGCAAATTTGCTGGAAGAGCCAGTATATTTGTGATTACTGCAGATATTGAGTTAATGTTATTTCTTAGGGTTTAGGTATCAGGGCCTGATCACCTATAGTTTTGCACATCATTTATATGATTGCATTGTGTGTGCATGCGTGCACGCACACACATATGCTGGGCTACATTCATAAAGTCACAGCACTTGTGCATGTGTTTGTGTGTGTGGGGTGTGTGGGCATGTGTGCACGCACACACACAGGCACAATGTATTCATAAAAATTATGTGCAAAGCTATAGGTGATCAGGCCCTTATACCTTAAACCCTAAAAATGAAACTGTAATGAAACTGTTGATCTTAAAGGAACTGAATTTTAGACAATCTCTGAATCCTTTTCTCCAGTCAGTATCTTTTATTGCAATTAGTACCTGAAAAATTCATGTTTCGGGTAGCAATTCTATTTAATATATTGCATACTCCATTTTAAAAAGGCAATATATTTGTGCTGCATTTTTTTTTTTTGCCAATGTCATCTATAAAGAAACAAAAAAAAAATCAAAATGAAATTCAGATGTTTTGTTATAATAGGATATTAAATATTCCTCTACTCTATGAAATGTTTGATTTCTGCTCTTTTTTTTTGCCTTCATTCGTGTTTGATTTCTATTCTTAGTTCAGATGAACCTATGGTTTTATTAATGGAAGATTTTTTTTTTATCCATAGTGTTGAGATATGATGCAAGTTAATATTTAATAGTATTGTGACTTCAAATGAGGGGATTTTAAGGAGATATATAGGGTTCCTAATAATACTAAATGTCAACTCCCATCAATCAGCCTTAGTGGCATAGCTAGCAGAGAGAAAAACTGGAAGTTATGGTTAGCAATTTCTGGATGGCAACAGATTTTCAGCAGCCCTGACTTAATTTAAAGAAGTTCACAAAAAGGCATTTTCCATTCACCATCTCCAGTGTAGTCTTCCGACAGCTTCCTAAAATTATTAAGTCTAGTAGGTTATAGAAGACTTCTGGGAGAAGGGAATCACTAAATGTATAATGTTTATTCGTTTTATTAAAGAAATAACATTCGGATGAAATCCTTTGAGATACACACACACACACACACACACATAAATATACGCTGTGTACATGTGTGTGTTGAAACTATAGTTGCATAATTAGTAACATCATAATTAAAGGTGATTTATATTTTCTTATAAAACAGACAGATGTTTTAAATAAGCTTTTTTTTTTTTTTTTGCATTTTACTTATTTTTATAATGGGGTGTTTTACAGGTTTTTCTGGAATGTTACGGGTAGGTGAAAAGAGTTGGAAGACTTAGTATGAAAAGCTTTCAAGCAGTACTGTTCATGTCAAAAGGTCTAAGTTGGTTTATATGCAAGTAATCAGTTTAAAAGCTTTGTGAAACAGAGCTTAATATTTTCAGATGCTCTGGCCTGTCATGTTTCCTGCCTGATTATGTTCACCAAACTATTTCTGTCCTTGTTTTATTTTTTAAGGAAAGGAAGAAGCGTGGTGAGAACAACAATGATTTGTTTCTAGCAGAGATTTATGCCTACCAAGGAAAGTTCCATGAGGCAGCCAAGTTGTACAAAAGAAGTAGCCATGAAAACCTAGCACTTGATATGTATACAGACTTGCGCATGTTTGACTATGCAAAGGTATGTGTACATTTTTCCCTGGGTCTTTATTCTTCCTTGGACTTGGTGTTGATGAATCAAACTGTTTGGTCCTTTTGCAGACATTCAGAATCTCAAGGAATAACATTAACCTCTAAGGATCAATTTGATGGTGTTATTGTTTCTTACGCATCATGTAACATTTGCCTTATGCTAGAACATGAGTGTAAGAACAATGTTGCACTCTATTGCCTAGGACCACACATGTCAGAGCAGCATTGTCATTTTAAACTTTGGTTTAATAAGGTTTTCCCTTAGCAATGATGCTAGGACCCACACTCTTTTATTTTTGCTGCCAATGCCTTTAATTATTGTGGTCAACCAGGATTTTTGGTGTATATGAAAGGGAATTGTAAAGAATTATGTAGCACACATTTCCACCAAAAGCATACACCTTTTTCCTGCTAAAAAGTTCAGTCGTATATATGTCTTTTAATTATTATATAAAAGGCTAAATTTTATTATTTTAAGGAAGTATTTATTTTACAACCAGGAACTTAAGAAAAAAGTGCTCCCACTTTTTTTTTTTCCTTCCATTCAATTGTGTCCAATTCTCAGAGACTGCCAAACAAGTTGCTGCAGTTTTCTTGGCAAGGTCTTTCAGAAATAGTTTACCATTGCTTCCTTCCTAGGGCTGAGAGAAAGTGACCAGCCGAAGGTCACCTAACTGGCTTTGGGCCTAAAGCAGAACTAGAACTCATAGTCTCCTGGTTTCTAGTTTGATGCCTTAATCACTACACCAAACTTATACTTTATACTCCACACAATTGTTTTTTTCAAGAGAATAGGTATATTTTGTCCATTTAGAATACTATAATCCAAGCCCATCCATTTTGAAGCCTTTCATATATGTCAGCATAACCACAGCTCTCAAAATTCTCATAAAGTAGATTTTAAAAAATCTCTGCATCTTTGCATTGCCTAAGATTTTTTTTTGTTCACTTTCATCTTATCTTGGTATGCATAAACAAGATTCATCACAAATGATGAATGATTCTTAAATCTGCTAGACTTTGTAAACTAGTCGTTGAAAGTGCAACAATCTATACCACTGTAAGCCAAACTAAGAATACTGTACAAATAGGAATTATTCTGTGGTCCTCTG